>CM057003.1:68845909-70291534 GCA_029891345.1 Dryococelus australis | reverse complement strand
TTAGAATAATTTTACCACCGGGTAAATAAACTTTAGATAACAATTTATTTATGAGACTTGTGCACAAAACTTGCGAACCTAACACTTCTTAAATGCTATTTTGAAACAGGAACCACTAAAAATATTACTCAATTTTTGCATAAAACTTCATTTTTTAGAAGTAATGGAACAACATTGACATCTTAACGCTAGCGGCTTTCTTACATTTACATAACTGTACAAAAAATTATCAACTCACATGTCACCCAAGCTGAGACATTCAATATCAAAACATTTACCACATTGTAACTTGTTCTTATATAATTATTTTCTTCTAAATTATATTTTATTCGCTAATTTTTCCTTTGTAAAAAGAGACAATATTAGATCAATTTTTTTTGCAAACTTAGTTATCAACAAAAATTTGGATGTTTGTGTTTGTTAGTTCATATGCCGTATCCCCTTAGAAAGTATTGTGTGTTTTGGCTCATATTTGTTGAACCAAAAATGCTATCTTATACAAAGCACTAAACCTACGCTACATATAAAACAATTTGAGATATACTTCTTAATTTTAACAATCACCAAATTCATAGTTTGAACACATATTGTAATTCATCACACAGTTTCCTTATTTGAGTAATCGTAACAGGCTGCAAGGATTGCTACAGAGGTTTTGAAAGGAAACATAAAATTCATTAATTTTCTTTTGCGTTGTTAACGAAAAAATTTGGGTTGCTGCTGTACTCAGAGAAGCGCCGTTTCAACTTCCAAGCAGACCATGTTTAACTTCAGAAGGGCCGGCTCTGTGTATATTTAGAGGATGAGGTCCCTTCCCCGCAATCCGTACGCTGTTTATCCCGTAATTTATTACAGTTCGCGTGCACTAACCGCTACGTAGCTCAGTTTGTTCTTACGGAAGTGCGAAAGTTCAACAATAACACAGTCGGCCACATACGTGAGTCTGGAAAAGGGTCATTTATATGCGGAGAAACATACGGCAAGCGGAAACGTACACTGGTATCTGCGACGTTTTGTACATACAACATTAAGTATGGAATATCTTATGACATTTACGCATACAAATGTTAACTAAAATAAAGTTTGTTTCGAACACACGCCATTCCAAGACACTTTGTCACATAAAACCAATAAAAAAATAAAAAACACCGAAAATAATCCACGAAATATATTAGTGAATATGTAAACATGAATAGATATATTGAAATGAGGGGAATAAGTCGGTAAATAAGAATTAAGCGGAACGATACCAACAGAACGAGTAATCAAACTAACGAGAGCAGCAAATTTTAGATACATACAAATATTTTTGAACGACACTGTGAGGACAGATCAGGGCGAAACACGGAGTCAAAGGCTAATATTTGCATATAAATGGCACATTTCGGTAACTGGTTTTTGTGCCTCTGCTCTTTTGTCACAACACACCTACTGTGTTCAGCTCTGTTGTAGCCCCTGCGTCGTCTTTTGTTTAGTGTGTTAATCTCTCCGGCACAGAGTGTTTAAGAATTCAGAGGCTAGAGAGCCTCTTATAGCGCGAACTCGAGCGGTAAGAGCCAGCAAAATGGTGTCGCTAGCCAGCCAACATGTAGGGACAACGCCGTTCACCAATCAGCGCCTGGAATCCTTCCAGGAGGCAGCAGAGCCAATATATTACATTCATGATGACTTCGAACTTTTCTGAAGCCCTCATAAAATTATAATTTTAAGCTATTCCTCTGCCTCATGCAAACAAAGCTTCAACCAAGTATAGAAAATTACACCAAAAAACAATCGCACCACATTCGTGCCCACTCATTTTAATAACATTATGTATAAGAACTACTTCTTAGTACGCATTATAAACACACACCTATTTCCCCCCTCTTTTTATTCGGGTAAATTACAAATGATATATTATAATTCATAAATTGAATATATATTAAGTAAAAGTTAAATTTAAATAAAAAAATATATATTACTTTGGTGTTAGGGATTTGTTTTGATCGAAGGTTTGGGATTGATAGAAGGATTAGTGCGGATTAGTGGGTGGATTGGTGTGTGGATTGGTGTGATTTGTTTTTGGATTGTTGTGTGGATTGATGTGTTGATTGGTGTGGATTGGTGATTGTGGTGCCTATTGTGGCGCGTGTAGTGTTGAAAGTGGTGCATGTGATGCTGATTGCGGTGTGGGTGTGGTGCTGATTGAGGTGCATGTGGTGCTAATTGTGGTGCATGTGGTGCTGATTGTGGCATGCATAGTGCTTAGTGTGGTACAGATTGATTGAAAGATTGCGGAAGATTGATGGATTTATGTTCAAGAAGAGCACGGGAGATAAGCCTGTTTATCACCCTCGTACATTCCAAGTCTCAAGGGCCTGGCACTATTGGTACGCCAATAAAAGTGTTGTTAGATGCTGATCCAAACCATGATAATAACATGACTTGGGCAGGTGGTTCCTACTCGTATGAAGGGCTTGAAATGGTCACATTATCATATATAAAAAATTCTGAGTAGCATACTTATACCTACATAACAGTTGATATCATATAGTAATTAGACTTCGAGAGAAATTTGTGCATGTTTTCGCAATACTGCATGTAATATTTCGGTGCTAATAAAGAAATAAATAATTAATTTTTAATTTAAACACGATTTTTTTTGTCGGGAAATAAATACAGATTTTTTATTCGTCATATTCTATGCCTATAAAACCAATATGTCGGCAATATTTCTGCCCTCAAAAAGCGAGCCGCCCAAATCCTGGTGAGGTTATTCGTATATCGAACATGGGGCTGGGCCACTGGGGGGACCTATGAAAATGTAAGTTTTTAAAATAATTTTTTTCTTAACTTCATCATTCTTAAATTTATTTTTAAATAAAATTCCAATTTTTCAAAATGTTAATGATTTTTTACAAGTTTTTAAAATATAGTTTTATTTCTTTGAATTTTTTGAGGTTAGGGTCATTGGGATCAAGGTCGTCGACATTCAACATGGCTGACGAGATGACCACCGGCCGACCTGGTGAGGGTAGGTTGTGTCAGGATCTCAATCGCTCCACTTGTCATCGAACTCCGGTCCTCCTGTGTGTACATCATAAATCAATTTTTTTTAAATAACTTTTTAATTTTTTTGCAATTTTAAAATATTATAATATTTTTTTTGCGAGTTTCAGAATTTTTTCGGCGTAAATGTCACTCAATGTTACGATCGAGGGTCATGGTCAATGCCAATCAGGTACAAGGTGATGGTTGAATTCACAACATGGCGGCCAGCCGGCTTCGGTTCTGTTGCCGGGTGCCGGTTTTTCTCCATTAAAAATACATTATTATCGCGCTCTCATTTTTATACTACTAATAGACTGAAGGGAATTTTTCGCAGTATGCGGTAGCCAATCAGACACAAGGCTTGTTTCCCAGAGCTTGACGCAACCAGTTAAGGAATAATATGTACGCCCACATGAAAGGAACCACCACGCCACCATTAAGCCTCTGTGCACACACTTGTCTACGCTACGCCATCACCTTGTCACAAGAACCCAAAGGGGACATATCTGAGTTCGTGAGGGATTAAAGTCTTCATAAAAAGAAAGAACTAAAATACTTTTTGTATTTATTCACGCAGCTATTTTTTAAAACGTTAAACTATCTATCTTGCTATTCTCAGAGTCTATCTGAATTCTAATCAAAGTACTTATCAATGTCTCTATATTGGCCGAAGTCACTTAAATCAGACTCATTATTTACACATGTTCAGTATGTCTATTGCCATAATTTCAAAACAAACTACCTCCTCTCTAGGAAAATATTCAGGAAACACGACAAACCGTTTTATGGCTACTATGGCATTTAGCTCTAATTTGGAATAATATGCAATAAATATTATTTATTTTAGCCTTATACGTTAACTTCCGTGTATGGTAGAATAAACACACTGTGTTTATTAATTAAATTGCAATATTTATTTTAAAAATGTGGTTGAAAGATAAAAAATGGCTGATAGGAAAAATAACTAGTGCCTCGAAAGTGTTCGCTTTATCATGAACACCCTATGATAAATGTTATATTAATACGTCTATGTAATTATGTGAAAATTAAGAAATAATGACACAGTTAACGAGTTCTGGAATAACAGAATGGAGAAAGAAACTTTTTGAATGAAAGTTTGTGGATAAGGACAGTTTAGGAATGACCACTCGAATACAGTTTGTCATAATTGCTCGCCAATTGCAAACAAAATAGGAAAACATGCTAGAAGAATGTTGAGTTTGGAAAGGAAATAATTATAAAATGACTAAGTTTACTTAATGTTTAAGCCAACGTTTAAATTGCAGGAAACACATTTAATGATATACAATGTTGGCACCAATTGAGTCTACAAAGTCAAGACATTGATTAGTACTTCAATTACTGAAAATATGTTGAGTGGTGAAAAACAAACACCTCAGATTTGGAAGTCCTGGTCGTGAGTAACATCAGCGTGTTCATAATGCAGACTTTTTTATCCTCACAATCGTCACTTGGTACTGAACCTTCATTTTAATTGAAAAAGTTTATAAAAAAACTGACAACGTTCATCTTCAGCCCACTTCTCACCAAAATGACTGGCCAGTAAGGTCTTGACGTCCGTAAATTTTTCTATTTTCAGTACCACACTTTTGGGCACAAGTTCAGGAGTACATTCACCAAACCATTTCCCTCTCTTCATCGCAGATTTACCCTCTCCAACATTTACATAACAGTTGGGTTCTCCAGTGACAATTACCGTGCCGGAGAGTGTCTTCTCAATAACGAATCTCTTGGCTGATGCAAACTTGAAATCCCAACTTATAGGTAACTTCAAAACTTGGGGTGCATATTCTTTCCTGTTTTTCACATTACAATCTTCACCTAACAGTACGACCATACCAAATCTCTGAAAATCATAGTTATATTCTGTGGAATAGCAAATCACTGGTATATTTTATAGGATTTTCTCGATGATACCGAAAACACTGTCTGAAAGTAAACATGAGTGCCCGCAAACAGAGGTAAAATCACATCAATGCGCTTCATATTACCTTACTCGAAATAAGAAATAGCAGGCCATTATTATCTTTGCAGAATTCCCGCTTCTGCCCCCCACACCCATCTGCACAATATCCTAATAGTAGAACAATGTACCAGATCTGATTGAGTTAAACAATGCCAATCAGCAGACGATATCTCATTCGAACCTTTCTTTTGTATTCGTATTACATCCATGTAAAGAGTGTAACTCTATTCTCTGTCAACTTCAATTCAGAAGATCCCTTAACGATGGTGCAATTGTAGGTGTACAGCTGTCTGCTGTAATAAGCTACGTGATCCAGGACTTTTAGGCTCAAAAAATTCTTTTGGCAACATAACGAGATTTGAATAACCCCTTGTTCTTCCAAAATTTTAAAAATGATTATGCCATTAATTTATGGACTCTCAGTTCGATTAACAACTCATTTCTCTAGTTTATATCTCTCACATTATAATTTCTCCTATCGTGAAACGCATGTGGAACATACATCTGTAACTGGTTTATCAAAATCAAGATTGTACTCTCTAGTGATGATATTTATAAAGACGGTTTTCTTTACCTTCTGAGCGCTAGAGGTTGCCTTCGCTTTATACATTCTGTGCAGTTTTGCTGATCGACATGTCACCAGGTAGATAATGCCCAGTGAGAGATTTGCCTCGGCAGTAATGAGTCTCTGTACATTTTAGAGATTCTACAAAACTTTTTATACCTTTCCTTTGCTCCACGTGCTTGCATCGAATTTCCTCTCCTCCACGTTTCTCGCATGTCGTTTGTCCGGTTCGAAAATGCGTGCAATTCTCTAAATTCTATCTTTGGATTCATGCAGAATATTAAGACATGTTGATTGGCAGACCTGAACTCGAAATTGAACATCTTTCATCTTCAGTGTTCTGCATTTTGTGTTTTACCAGGATGTTCACATACTGGGTGGGCCGGTGGTTCCACAGGAGTGTGCCTGTAAACATTTAAACGAAACATTGCCTCACAATAGTACTATATTCAAACAGTGACAACTTAATAAAAACGGAGAATCGCTCTCTAAGCCAAGCTGCAATATTGCATAATGAACTATTATAATTATGACCTCATGGTAGCAACATTCATACACACATTTGCAGTCTCTGAATTGTTTATCACATGAACTGGGATCACTTTTTTTTCGTCCTTGCCGTTTGGGAGATGGTGTTACAGTTCTGTCGCAGTTCATTTAGCATAATGTTTGGTTTAAATGACTTCAGTAACAACAATTCCTACACAAAACATTCAGCATGAAAAAAGTAACTCACTTTACGAAACAGGCCATAGATGGACACATCACATTACTACAATACCTTATATTCATTGGTTGCTCTTATACAAAAGGTTTTGGAATGCTATCGGCGATGGAGATATAAAGTTCTGGAATGAAAACAAACTTTCATAATGCTATACCAATAGGGGTTAGCAGGTTTTGTAACAGTATTTGTAATTGATTAGTTAGCCATTTTGAAGATCTACCAAATGCTGTAGGTAGCTCAATTTTTTTTTTAAAGTGGAGTTTGCGAGTTTTGGAAAGGGGCGTCTTATATGTCTTGCACTCACATATCCAGTTCAGTAGTAAGCCCCCCCCCCCCAAATCCACACCCTTCACTGTATCGATGCTCGCAGTCAGCAGACTTCACTCCCGCTGGCTGGTCATACTCGCCGCCACTTGACTCTGCTGGCTCGTCGCTTCGCTGTCTTGCACACCTGTCGCCTAATGTCACGCGATCTTCCAAACTCTTAAACTCTTAGAACTGTCCTCTCGGACGTCCGACGTAGCTTAAATAGTCTCGCAGGCTCAATCTAGAAGATTCTCCACACCCCGAGTTACGCTGAGAGAGGCTAGGGGCATTCACCGGAACATTCTGTAAAGATAACCTCAGAAATTTAATCTGCTGAAGAACATGGGTGCAAGAGTTGCGATGCGCTTATCGCGGTGGCTGCTTGCCTTTTAAATTCTCCACGCGCTTCTTGGATTATTACTCTGCCCTGACCTTCGCTCGCTCGTGCGGGATGGTGGCAAGGGAAGCGAATCAGACACTCTTCTCCTTTCCTTCTCGGGCGCGCTATGGTATCACTGGTAATTGGTGAAGGAAATGCAGTGTTACAAATTGGTCGCGGGACACTAACACGCCAAACGTTCAATAAGTGTCCAGGATGTTGTTGACCATAGGCCTGTTCTATAGTCGTCAAAATCGGGCCTGTGATCTCACATAACGAAATAAAATATAAAGACACGCACATAGTTATGTCCGTTGAAATATTTTCGCGAAAATTAGGTTTATCTAATAACAGAGAACTATTTCTTGTATTCACTCTTAATTGTTGTCGATGTGAAGTGTTAATGATGGATTTACAATGCCACGACGAGCTCGTCCCGGCAGTCCGACAAAATATTTCAGTTCAACCATTTCCGCCACCAAAATTACTTCAATGTTTTCAATACCACGACAGTTTCCATCAGGCGAATGTTGCGTGGCTTCCGGAAAATTCTATAATGGCCAGTAACTTGCTATGGAATGCAAAGGAATCACAAATCATTGTACACTATCTTGTTTTGATAATCTCGTAAAGAAAGTATTTTGGATTTTCAAACAGTTATTTTTATACGAATATTTATTTTCGTCAATTCAGAAGCTTTCTGTTACAAGACAGCCAGGATGTACACATAAATAAAACATTTTTAGTGAGAAATTTACCACAGTAGTGAAATCCACACGAATTTTTTTTTTTAAGTTTATATTTATGTTTTTTTTTCTGCTGTCAAGCGAAAGTAGAAGTACATTCTACATTTATCGGGCTGTTGGGGCTGCGATTTTTTCGGGGTGACCTTGCTTCTGATTGGCTAATGAAACATTTTCGTTGGTGTCGGGGTTGTTTTGTCGGATTGTAAGGTTATTGCAAATCCAGCTTTATTACTATATGACCTGTTATAATTAGAGAAATACCGAGAGTAAATTTGTTTTTATTTCGTCTCCAATTCAAGGGCGAAACGTTTTTTATAATTTGCTCTCCCCTGAACTTTTTCAAAGTGTTAAAATGAGTAATATAAATACATATCTTGCGGTGTGTTGTGCGCGGTGTTGCAGTGTCGCAGAACGGGCCCGGGCTCATTATGCGACTGCGTTTAATTCAGCAGCACGCCGCCCACACTCGCCTCGACTGGGACCCCGGAGCAGAATCGATTGTGCGGCGAGATACACCGCGGTGCTCGGAACAAGCACGCGCGCGCACACACAGCCTTCAGAGGGCGGGAGGGGTGGAAACATACCCCCCACCCCCTTCTTCGACCAACCCTACCAGCAAGAAGGGGGGCGAAGGGGAGGTCGCAGCCCGGGCCGACCGACCAGCAGATGCCAGGGGCATAGGCATGCCAATCTTGAACTAATTAATCGATTTCCTTGTTCGATCGAGATCGAGGCACAAAATATCGATGCACATAGAATACCGGACGACAAAAAAGTCGATCTACTACAAATCGCTTTTTGATCTATTGTCATGCCAGATGCGTCTTGTGCGCTTCTATCCAACATTGGCTTGGACAACACCTATACTCGTGTCTAAGTTGCATGGTCAGCCGAGATAAACGTGTTTGTTTGTTTATTAATTTTTCAAAGGGCAAGTAATTTTATATTAATAGAACAATTCTACACATTTGAATTTAATCAAACTACGTTAGAAAATGGTAAGACGAAGTAGACATACGTTTAAAAGTACTTGTTTAACAAACAATTTTCTAACCGCATGTACTCTCCAAGCTGCTTATGATATCTAGTCGTATCAGCAAAAAAGAAGTTCATTGTTGGGACACGGAGAGATTTGGGAGTTTTTTAACAACTAGGTCTTGGAGCCGATTTCATTCTACGCGTGTTAGGATGTGCCATGGACACAGGAAGAAACTTATACAGCCAGTAATACTACTAACCGAAAATTCATAAAAAATATCAACGAAAAAATTATGAAATTCCATACAAATCGAACATTCCGTAAATATGACCGTCAAAAACTCAAGGAAATTCACAACGTTAAGTGGCACATAAATGTGCTGCTGAATGAAATAAAAGATTATTCGAGAACTATATCGATTCCTAAAAAGAAAAAAAAAACGGCAGCCTTAACATCTTTGAGTGCGGTACAGATTTACTTACAATTAAGACAAGCTGAAAGTTAGTGGCCTATTTTTACGACCGCCAATTTCGTCGGTCTCTATTCGCATTTAAAACCGCCCTATTGATTCGCACAACGCCGGACATCACATTACTGCTCAACGTTCACAACTGGCCGAATCTCCGCCAATATAATGCCGAGTTGAAAGGGTCCCAATCAAATGTTCTCACCTACAATCCGTCCTGTTCATTTGAGTAACACGCTTTAAGTGTTGCTGATGGAAATATTACGCCCCAGAGATACCTACGGTAACTGTAAGAGAAGTAACATATTTCTTCGCCCGTGTATTCAAAGGACACGGATGTTGTAATGTTCCCGCTAACGCCACACGTCTCAGGTAAACTCAGGTGATATAGGGGCCGCGGTTGTGTAGCGGCTAGAGCACCCACCTCCCACCGACGCGAATCGCGTTCGATGTCTCGGCGGGGGCCGACCCCGGATTTTCACACGTGGGAATCGTGCTGGACGATGTCGCTGGTCGGATGGTTTTCTCGGGGATCTCCCGTTTCCTCTTGCCTTTGCATTCCGGCGCTGCCCCATATCTACCTCGCTTCATCCTCGTCGGCTCTCAAGGACACGTAGTTACCGGCGGCTCAAACTTCCCCACTCCGCGCACTCGCTCAGGCGACGTGATTATTACATCGGAAGCAATCGAAGTGATATCATCGATCTAGTAATCGAGTTTTGTAGTTAATTTAATATCTCGCTGGCTGCGCACAACCAATCTCCGTGTCCCAACATTGAACTGCTTTTATGCCTACACGTCTAGCAAAAATGGCGTGGATTGGGTTTGAGGTTAGAACATTGTTTAGTAAATAAGTGCTTTTGAGATGTTTTTATACTTCCTCTAACCAATTTGTGATGCTTTTTGTGTAAATTCGAACTGGTAAAAGTATTTATTAATGTAATAGTGCTTGTCATTTTAAAATTAAGATATAAACAAACACGTTCATCTCTGTTCACCATGTGACTTCGACAGTTGTGTAGGATTGGGGGAGGTCAATATTGGGCACATGCGGAGGAGACGAATAAGCGGTCTGCCTCATATTTAGTCTATACTAGCTACAGTCTGATTACGGTTAGTTGAAAACTTTTGAAATCAACCTTTGAAAATTGTTACTGCCCCACAACTGAATGCCTTTTGACGGGCACACCGACTTACCTGAGCCCAGTGAAGTTGGCAACGACGGAAAGAAACTAGTTCACTGTCTTAACGTTGGAAGCAATTTCTTTTTTTACTGTTTATTTTTAAATCCACGCATATGTCAGGATTAGCAATTTTCACAGTTTCGCCTGACCTGCGCATGAATGAAGTGATTTGGCTCGTGGCAGTGTTAATTTTATATATGGCGGAACGATACCCAACGTGCATAAGTGTAGATCTTAAGTAGGGCTTACAAAAAACGCTCACTCTACCAGGAACAGGCCCAAGCTTGGTTCACAATTGAAAACATAACAGAAACGACAGAACATGGGTCGTGTGCTCGGGAACTGACCGCCATGTTTTCGAACCTATTGGTTGATACAACTGCGAATTACAAGCCGTGTGCATGAAAGTTCCTGGCATGATGCAGAAGCGGAATTATTACATTTCGTTTCTTGTGCAGGTGCATGGACCAACAGCCAATCAGAGGAGAGTATAACATTTTCTAGGATTGTTGTTTATTTGAAATGAAAGAACTGTTATGTTCCAGAAACAAAGAAAACTCTCAGGGTATAAATTTTGGGGAAAGAACAGGTGACAGTCAAGTAGCAGAAATCTTTAAATATTATCCACATTTACACTACGAAAAAAAAAAAAAAAAATATTATTTAAAATTGCTGTCCATTTTCAACACAGTATCACAATCTGTAACGAAAAATCCATTGTGTGCCAACACTGCCGAGTGACACCAGACCCGTTGCAAAATTTGATTGCTTGGTAACTCTATATATATATATATATATATATATATATATATATATATATATATATATATATATATATATATATATACACACACATTATTTAATTGCGAATAAATTCTGCTTAAGAACCATGGACGGATGAGTGCTCTACATTGAGTTATGTAGGCAATTCACAGTTAAACCACACATGTCTGAAGCCCTGCTGAAGTTCTACTTCCAGGATATTCCACCGCCTCAAGCTAACAAAATTTAACCAGGTCTAGAAAATTAGACCAAAGGAACAGCGCGCTGGATTCATGCGCGCTCAGTGTAATAACATTACGCAGAAGACCTATTTCTTACTAGGAGGTACCAACACGTATATTTTCTCCCTGTTTTTATTCATTTTGGTTGTAAATAAAATATAAGTAAAAAATATTTTTTTAAAACTAAAAATAGGGGGCATATTAGTTCACGCAATTATAAAATGCTGCGATTCATGACGTCTTTAGGAACCAAATAAACATGCCATTCATGGGGTGATATTACAAATGTTTGATTCAAAAAGTGCGAAGAAACCGCTAATAGACTTTACAGAATGTTGCAGGAGAAAACGGGCATACGTTAAGAGGTGATAATATTGGTCATTCTGACGGGAAAACGTTATTTAATATATCCTCTATTCGCAGCGGTGTCTGAGATATTGCTATGTGACACTCACGGCGTCGTTTGTCAGTGAACGTGTGGTGCGATATCACTGATAACTTGGGGCAGTGGCATTTCGCGTAAAGATTTAGAGACAAGATACAGTCCAAAACACCGTGGGATCGTCCAGCTTCTTCTATTGGCTGAACCGAGTCCTGGTTCGTGTTAACTATTCGCACACGAATCACGAAGGTAGTGCCGGAGTTACGGAATCCTGAGTGGCTCGGTCAAATTCGGAAACGACACCAGCAGCCAATGGAGGTATGACAACAGCCGAGGTGTATATATAGTATTGAAGTCTACCGTTTGCTCAGATTTATTCGCGAGAATTCAGAGGCCCTATTGATAATCAACACATAGGTCCAGTTATTATGTACGACCGTGTTGTGTTAGCGGAGAAGAGTTTCTGCACTTCCTGCAGAATGTATGGCCGTAGTACTTGGAGTGAGTGAAGAGATCTGGACGGCTCTTAACATCGAGCTCTTGAGAGCTTATGAAGGTGAAATGAGGTGAGAATGGAGCTGTGCCGGAGTGAAAGGGCGGGGAAACGGGAGATCCCCGAGAAAACCCGCGGACCAGCGGCATCGTCTGGCACATCTCCCAATTGCGAAAATCCGCAGTGAACCAGCCGGGGATTGAAACCGGTTCGACCTGTTAGGAGGCGGAGCAGTCTAATCGCTCAGCCACCGTGGCCCCGGAGTACTTGGAGGAAGTTCCATTGGCGACAAGGACTGGAATGTACTTGCAACAGGATGCAGTCCACTGCACATTCCACATGACCAGTGGTACTGTACCTCAGCGAAACCTATCCTGGCCGTTGGATCGGTCGCATGGCCACCGCGTTCACCCGACCTCACTCCGCTAGATTATTGTCAGAGACCTGCAAAATTTGAGTTGTTATTTCGAGACGTGTAAGAATTCACCGACCTTTAACTGACTGAGCGCAATTAGTGATTTCATTGGCTACTGGAACCTGCACGGCATCATTATGCTGTGTGATAGCTTCACTGTAGATTGGCTGTTCATCCGTTCAGCTTTAACTACCGGCTGAAAGCGTCGTTCCAGAAGTTACCCAGCATACAATGTCTTGGAGTTTAATCTGCAACCAGAAAATAACGCGAATTTTGCGGGTCCCTAATTATTGTTTGCAGGGTTGGCTGAAGACCGACGTCCACAGGCAGAAGGTGCAGATAAGAGAGGAATTAATTGCTCGCGTGTTAAATTCACACCACCTGTATTCATACCTCCTGTATGGTTCCCATCCCTGTCAGTTTCACACAGCTGTACCTCTGACACGTTTGCGAGTAGAGCCCATAGCGCTTGACTTTCACCAAGGCGAACCTTGTTCAAAACCCGGCCGGGTCACTCCCGGATTTTCACAAGCGGGAATCGTGCCGGACGATGCCGCTGGTCGGTGGGTTTTCTCGGTAATCTCCCGTTGCTCGGCCCTTTCATTCCAGCTCTGCTCCATGCTCACCTAGTTTCACCCTCATCGGATCTCCAGACCTAGCTGTTAAGACGTCCAAATCTCTTCGCTTTGTGAATAGAGCTCATATTTATTAATCTGTTCCCTTCAGAATGGTCTGTACTATCACCTCTTAATACATTCATTCCCAGTGTACACAATTGTGTACATAACGCCACATGAATACTATTTTTGGACCGCTGCTATACTCTACAAGGATCAATGGCTTATTATATTCTGATTCGTAAACCGTGTGTCTTAGTCCAGGTTGCTATTAGTTCATGTTACTATAGCCGAACACAAAGCTTACAGCTCAAAGGTTGTGGCAGCGGAACAAGTGGCAGGGGCGTGAGGTACAGGAAACATCATAAAATTTCTCGTTTGCAACACCTGAGACTGTAAATTAAAGTATATCTGAAATGGTTAACGTATGTGTTTCCCATGGAACATTCTGTTAGTCCATTCACGGTTTCTTCGGCCTTTTTGGACCAAAGATTTGAAAAATCTCCCCATGTATGACGTATTTAGTTATTTCCTAAATACGCCGTGTATCACAAATGTACTATTATTATATTCATAAAAGCCACTTCTTTTCCTTTTAAATTGAAGCACTATTCACATTTTATCTATAAATCAAAATGCTTAATTTATAATTAATTTGAATAAAAACAGGGAGAAAATAAGTATGTTGGTAGCGCCTGGTAAGAAATAGTCCTTATACATAATACTGTTACACTTAGTGCGCACGGATGCGGTGCGTTGTCCCTCTGGTGTAATTCTCCAAGCTTAGTCAAGCTTTGTTTCGATGAGGCGGAGGAATATCCTGGAAGTAGAACTTTAGCAGGGCATCAGAAAAGGATGATGTAACCGTGAATGGATTGTATACTCTGTTGCTTGTGCGTTTCGATTGTGAAGCACCGTTATAGTCGGCTGCAGCCCATGTCGACGCCGGGAGGTGGGTGCGCGCGCAGCCATCGTTGAGAGTGCGGGAGGGGTGGCGGAAGCCCCCCCCCCCTCCACATACAAGCCGCGGGAGGGGGAGGCAATGGCCCGGGCCGGCCGGCAGCCGGCAGGCGCTAGACAGACGCCCGCAAATCATGTCGGCGCGAGGGGCGGTGCTGGGCGTCGCGCTCTGCCTGCTGGCGTCATCCACCGTTGGCTCCCGCCCTCACATCGTCTTCATCTTGGCCGACGACCTGGTGAGTAGCTCACACACCCTTTTCCCCTCCCTTATCCCCAGGGATAGGAAAATTTCGCGAGTTCAATTACCTTTTGGCTATACTTCACAGTACTGTATACACTCGAGCCTGGGGTGTTTGTTAAGGGTGCCGCCTGCCTGGCGGCGGAAACGCGTTGCAGTGTGTTTGAAATCCGCGAGTTTTTTTTTTTTTTTTACGAAAACATTGAACGTGTCCCCATGATACTAATGTACTAAACGAAAACACATTTCGGGCGAGGTATGTATAATACTCTCAATACATCATATACATTTTAAATACTATTCCCGAGTCCTCTAGCATAGCTAAAAACGGCTTTTTCACACTGCTGTAGCTTCTAACATACTGGTCGGAAACGTGCAAAACTATTATAGGGACCTGAATTGAACCTTGCAATAGACTTTTCACTAATAAAATGATAGGGTCACCGCTTAAAGTCTCGTAGGTATACGCGGTACAACGGAAACACTGCACGCCAGTTCAGCGCGTAGCGCGTAGAAGCGAAGGGGCATCAGGCGCGCGTGTCAGTGTCGTCCTTATTTCTCCCGCACTTCCTTTCCTCAAACGCGCTAAAAACATCCGTGTAGGCGGCGCCCTTGATTGGCTGCTGTCCCAGAGAGTAACCAATGTTACTCCACACCTGGCAGTATGGCAATCACTACTTGTTTCCTTGCAAGTCTGCCATTGGCTCAGAGTCATCCAGGTTGTGTCTAATGAATCGTTATCCAGTTGCAAAGGTGACTTCAGTGTACACTTTTTGGACATCTATCTTGTCATGAAATCGCGAAATTTTCCGATCTCTACTTATCACAGTGGCGTGGCAGCTCCTTTCGTGTCGGCGTACCCGCTCTCCGCTAAAGATTGTTCACACTTAAACCGAGCACTTTTTGAAATAAGCCTTCGAAAAATGTCACTATGCCGACCTGCAGATATTTTGATGGGTACACTGAATGACATGGGCCCAGTAAAGTTGGAAACGATGGGGAAAAGAAATAGTTTCATGTTTTAACCTTGAATTAAAATTGTCATGCAAACATTTTCATGTACGGAAATTATTTTCTTTCCTTTTCTGTTTTTTATGCATGTAAGTGCAAATCTTGCCAAATTGTAAAACATTTACTTTTCTAATAATTGTACAGTTCCACTTATCCGATACATAAACAAACTGATCAGCTCCATGACAATGCAAATTTTACATACGGTGGAAGAATACAGAATTTGTTTACAAGTAGGTCTTAATCAGGGCTTTCGAAAGTGCTCAGTTTACAGTGAGCAGCTTATAGGTTGCGCGAGACTCCGGAAACGGGTATTGCGCGTGACTGGCTACTGCGTGCTGCGAAAGGTTTCCCTATTGGTTGGTCTGCCAGCCGGCGAGTAATTTACCAGGCGCTGATCATCGAACAACGATCATACATTTTACTGGCGTGTGGGGCTGAAGTTCGTGGTAGGCCTATACGTAAGGGCACCTGTTTTTCGCGAAAAGAATCTAAGACAAGTTCTGTTCCAAAATACTTTAGTTCAGAACTACTTTGGTTATTCGATCATTTGTATCTTTAAGCTCCTTAACTGACCGCCCGCGAATCACGGACTTTCGGTATCGGAGAAACTTCATTCTGATTGGATCGCTTATTTGACAGACTCTCTTCACACAAAGACAAGCACCCAATTGCCAAACGAAGGCTGCAGGTATGCACACTTGATATTGATGTCTAGCCTAGGCGTAAATATTTTCGCGAAAAACAGGTTTCGCGAAAAACCTATAAGTAGAAACGTGCGAAATTCGCGATATTATTTGGTATCAGGCTAAACTTCACAGTAATGTATATAATCTATCCGACGTCGTTTCTCCATTGGCTGCCACTTAAATGTGAAGTCCCGCCATTCCTGACAACTGCACGTAATTTGCGGCACACAATTGTGGTGAAGTGTACATTCATTGGCGCAGCTACGCAGGGCGTGTCAACGATAGTATGCTCCAATGACAAACGTATTGCAAACGTACGTGTGTTTGCTGTTTAACGTGTCCCTAAAAACTATTCCAAACCAACTCCGGGATGCAGAGTCTCTCTGCTGATGCCAGTCATAACCCCAAACATCAAACCTTGAAACCTATAATTAGGGATAGGGAAATTTCGAGAGTTCAATAACCTGTAGACTAGACTCTACAGTCCTGTTTACACTAGAGCCTCAGCTATTTCTTCATTGGTTGCTGCCCCAGTGTTACCTCACACACCTGGCAAAATGAGATTCGCTACTTGTTTCCTTGCCAGTTTACTATTGACTCAGAGGCTTCTAGGGCGTGTCAAATAAACTGTGATCCAATTGCAAAGATGACTTCACTGCATATGTGTTTAACGTCTATCGTGTCACGAGATGAATTTGCGAAATTTTCCTATCCCTTCCTACAATTGACACTGGCTGGGGACAATGTCAGACGTATTATTTTTTTTATCTCTTGTGAACTTACCGTTTACTCTCCTTCGACCCCTGGAGAGGACAATTCTGCAGTCACTGCACTTTCTACACAAACCACAACAAATTCATACGTGTTGGTTACAACGAAAGAAAAAGAATAGTTTTTCCAAGATAGGGGAAACATATTCTGACATTTACATTGGGACTCCCCTCCCCCCCCCCGTGGCATGGTAGACGTGATCGCAAAGACGTAGAAGCTCACCGGTTCTAGCCCCGCTCCAGGATCGATTGTGAAAATATATTTGCACCCAATGTTATTTGCGTATAACTTGGCAGCTATGTTATTGCCAAGATTACATTATTGTCGAACACGTAGCCAGGTTATTTAGGAGGGGAAAGGGGGTGATTTGAATTGTGACGTGAAAAAAAAAAACAATCTTTAATTCCAAATTATATATCGTTAATAGGTAACAAGGCTAAAATCACGAACTGCTGGACATATCCCCACCCCACCCTTCGACCATGAGTGTGGTTAATAAGTCATCGGCAACCTTCACAGCCCTCCCAACATGATGCGTCAGGCGATAATGTAAAACAAGGCTACTCAGCGTTCGCTGTTTGCTGATGCTCGACTGAACGGAAACAGCTGAAGAGTTGAACAGTTTTCGCGAGACACGAGAATCGCTAGGCGTTCGTCATGTTCCGCTGACGGGCAGCTTGTTTATTTGTTTTCGTCTGGCTTATCTGGGTCACGCTCGGGCAACTGTATTTTGGCGCGACACAAGAAACAGCACGTCGCATGCTCTCGGGACACATGCATTGCGTATTTGAACAGGAATATAGTTGTCCTGATTTCTTGACGTTTTGCTGTAATAGGGAGAGAGACTATTTTTAACTTCGGACTAAAATCAAGACTATTTTTAAGTAGTTAACGCAAGTCAGTGCGTTAGAACCGAGGACTAGTTACTTTGTGATCTGACGTCTCAAGTTATCTCATCTGTTAGCTAATATCGGCTGTATAAAAAATCTTAAGAAGCTTTTAACAAGTAAAATTAAAATATCAAATTTGCTTTTCTTTCTTTGCGATTTCTCACTCACAGTCAGTGCATACAAATCTCACACTTGAAAGACCGTCTTACTGTACAACTCTTTATGAAACAGATCTGATAAACGCTGTTTCATAACTCTAGGAGTGTTTCCTTCCATCTAATTTCATTATCATAATCATCACCATCATCATCACCATCCATCCATCCATCCTGTCTCAGAGTGATACCATAGCTTCTTGAGTCTTCGCAGACGTTTATGAACTTCGAAGTGTATTTAAAACTTTAATTCCACCAGTATTGAAAAACTACGACTTATGTATATGTTGAATGGTATTTTGTTCCACTGCTATATCTAGAGACCTGCAAAATTCGTGCTATCATTTGCGTCCAAGTTAGACTTTAAACACGTATATGTATGCATGAATTCGTGATTGGTCCACATGATATTTGACACGCCCTGGTTAACTCTGCGCCAATGAATGAACAATTCGCTTAAATCTGACCGAATCATTTGTAATCTAGTTATAATCAGGATGTGTTATTAGCCAATGTACTAGCCAATACACAAATACCGACAGCTGGGATATGTACAGGATTGTGAATTCTAGCTGACACAAAGAGACACGTTTTGTTGAATTAAACGAAGTTTGTTTAGCGTAACAAAATGAATTGTATGTATAAGGGCGATTAAATATTTGGTTGTTAAAGCCAAATTATTTTGTGGTTCTTATTTGGTCGCCCCAGCTGTAATTTCGGGGCGGTACAACTAAAGGTTTTTTCAGCTCTGCACTCTAAACAATTATTTGTAATTTTACCGTATCAGTGTACACGTATAGTGATAAGGGCGCGAATGGTAAATTATTTCCCCATACATGCATGGCAACGTTCCTACAGTTACTCAGCCAAGAGACAACTGCGTAGGGAAGTACCCAACTTTGTATAGTAGCGATGCTAAACATCTCCATATTTTCAGCCTGACACGTACTACTGTTTCTATACACCATATAGATTAAACAATTTTTGTTACAATTTAGGACGTTTATCAGACTTTCTTTTTACAGTGAACGTACAGTACAATAAACAATTTGGTTATTATAAAAGTGTCGAAAGCCCTACAGATAATCGAAACCAGCTCGTTTGCGTCAGAGCAGTACGCCCTAAGCAACTTCAGATAATGTCACCACTGATTAGGTGGCGATGTTTTCAAACAAATACAATACAAATGCTGAGCAACGTTCGAAAATAAATATTTCAAGTTTTACGTTTTTACTTTTTAGTCTCCTGTTCAAGTTGTTTTATTAATATGTTTATAGAACTTTTAAACATCAATAAATTCACCAACAGACAATGTTATTATTACAATTGTCACAAAAATTGCAAACTCTCGAGCAGTATTTTCGAACGAAAATATATGCAGTTGATTCAACTAAATATTTTGTTAACAGTCTAATTTTTTGTCCCAAAACATACGTTTTTTTTTTCAAGCGAGCGGATTGTTATATGAACAAAACCTGATTTCGTTACTTTTTGACGTTTTCTTTACTCAACAAAATATTTTGTTTGAGCTACTAAGTTAACATTCCCCCCTATACAAACAAGTGTTCTGTTTGCAGGCATAAATCTTTCCCTCAGTGTGGTGCTAATTAATAAAGCAAATCTTGCAGGTCTCTGGTTAAAGCCCATCCGCCTTCCCTCACTGACGTCACACGCGCCTTGCCAGTTGCGATACCGGGTGGTCGCTCTTTAAATTAAGGCTGTGAACACGTGAAACTATATATCTAGGGATAGGAAAATTTCGCGAGTTCAGTGACCTGTAGGCTAGGCTCCTCAGTCCTCTGTATACCGGAGACTCACGTGTGTGTTCATTGGCTTTTGCCCCACACCTGGCAGTTAAGGGATTTGCAAGGTGTTTCCTTGCAAGTCTGCTATTGGCTCAGAGGCGTGCAGGGCGGGTCTAATAAACTGGATTGAGAAGTTGACTTCACTGTATGTGTGTTTGACGTCTATCTTGTCCCGAAATGAATTCTCGAAATTTTCCTGTCCCTATATATATCCAATAAAATGCGCTAATCCTGTATTATTAATATTGCATAAAATTATGAAAAGATTCACATTGATTATACAGTGTAGTATATAGATATAGATATTAATAAATTATTAAATGACTGATTGAACTGAATAAACGACTACATGACCGGCCATTATGAAAATATGAACACAGATACTAAAAGGTAGTAGGTGGTACTGCCAACCGCTACAAATATGTACTAAAAATGTTTGCCAAAAATACTGTGGCGATAACCATATTGCCACAATCTTAACGAAAAATAAGCTCATTTTATACTAACAGATGTATAAAACGCGTGTAATACATGGCGTACTTAGAAAGTAACTAAAAACGGCATACATGGGGTGATTTTTCGAAGGTTTGATTCGAAAAGTGCGAAGAAAACGCGAATAAATTATACACCGAGTGCGCTCGAATGCGGTGTGTTGTCCCTTTGGTGTAATTTTCTCGATTCTGTTGGCAGTAGGACGGACCCCTGCGTCCAAGGTCAAGAAGCTAGGGAACGATACGAGCGACACTAACATGCACGCCTAGTTCATCATCGCTCCTACGCGCAAGGCGTGCAGTGTTTCCGTCGTGACGCTGCAATGTTCCAAATTAGATCCGTAACAATGGGGTTTTATTACACGCGATGAAAGACCATAGATTAAACTACGCCGGTATCTTCGTACTATTCTCTTTTCGCTTAAGGAAACTGCACAGGCAAGCTTTAAAAATGCGATTTTTGACAATTCTCACGATTTTCAACCCCCAAAAATACACTTAATATGAAAAAAGTTAAAAAAAAAATAGAGTCATAGAAAATTGTTTTTGATATTTTCGGACCGAAAGTCGTATTAGTAGAAACACTTATTTACCGAGATACGCGTATTCACGCAAACAACTATTTAACAAAAAAACGCGGTGGTCCATCCCACACTTTGTTCACATGACGGGGAGGAATATCCTGGATGTAGAACTTTAACGCAGGGTCTCATAAACGCTGGAAGTAACCGTGACTATACTTGATAATTCGGCGTTGACACGTGAGTAGACCGCACTGCACGGGTTCTTCGTGCCCTCGGGAACAGCTATAGTCCATTCCCGATTGGAAACTACGTATGAAAATCAACCTTTGAAAAAATACTCTTAGGCATAACATGTCACCTGTTTTTTCAATAACCTGTGTTCCACAAATATATAACGCTGTGGTTATCTTTAGAGATCTGTATTATTGAATAAATGAACCTTTACCTTAATAGCTTTTATAACTTGTAATATTTATTTCTTTTTTAAATAATAATTAACAACAGCGAGTACAGCGACGTGTTGGCAACGACCGTTAAGAATATAGTTCACAGTTCAAATATTATTTTAACCTCGTTTTTTAGAGTACAATTTGGAAACTAAACGGTGCTTATTGAAATATTTAAGTAGCCCCGATGACAACATATCTCATTTTTACAACTAAAAATATCAGCGTAGAATGTCGTGAGTAGGGCGTAATGATAAGGTGTTGCTTTATCGAGCGAGAAAGCAATTGGAAAAACTGTCTGCTGGCGAGGCTTGTTCTTCTCTTTCTCTTTCTTCGCCTCTTTCACACTTGGGAAATTTCACTTCGCTAGTACGCAATTCTATTATACATGTTTTCAATTGAAGCATATTTCATACTTATTACAGCAAAATAATGATTTTCGAATTTGTAATTAACAACTGAAAAGAGAGTTTAATGTTTGAATACTCTATTTAATATACTC
Organism: Dryococelus australis; assembly: GCA_029891345.1. Lineage (NCBI taxonomy): Eukaryota > Metazoa > Arthropoda > Insecta > Phasmatodea > Phasmatidae > Dryococelus > Dryococelus australis. The sequence continues at coordinate 70,269,772 of CM057003.1, read as the reverse complement.
GCCAGACGTGGCGAGCCATGACATAGCGTGTTGCTTTTTGCCAAACGAAATGTAAATTATTCTTACTCCGAAAAATACTTCAAATTACCACGTAACGTTTGTAGACGATGTGTTTTTGTTAAACCTACCTAGGCAAGTTACGATGTTGTGATAAATCTGTGTTTCCACAGCAGTAATAAATATACTGTGACGTGTGTTTCGTTATTCATTGCGTCTGTGAAATGGCGTGCCTTTGTGCATCATGGTCGATACGCTGGCCCTGTGTGAGCGTGATTTCAAATATTTGATTACCACTATTTATAAGTTTTAAATGTGATCTGTTTTTATGGCGAAGTTATTTATTTTCATCGACGTCTGTTTATTTATCACAACGTTGTACCTTTGCACTAAGGGGTTTGAAACACAGTCGTGTCACGTAATTTGCCACAATCCCAGAAGAAAAATACTAAGCCCAGCCCGATAAATTTCAATAAACCTAATAAACAGTAAGTAGCAATACATAGAAATATGAACCTGGATAGAAGTTATCGTAGGCTTATTTGTGTGCATGTTCACCGCTATCTTTTAAAGTTTGTATGACAAAAATGAGCAACACGAGTTGCGTGCTTGAATTTAATGTGCCTTTTTCACTGAGGCCGTTCTTTTAGAGAAATGACCCAACACATATCAATAACAAAAGGATAATTACAATTAGTACAGCCCTTTACCTCGTACTTGTAAAAGTGTTAAACACAGTCGCGGCAAAATCCTAACGTGCATTACATGTATTGAGCTACGCCGTGGAAAACAAATATGTTAATGTAAAATAACCGTAGGAACTGTCTTCAATTCAGGCATTTTTAAAACGTCATAAAGCTGACCTGAATAATTTTAGAGGCCTAAACTATGAATATTCATATGGAATGGTTTTTGGAATATGACAGAATTCTATGAAAAGCTGTAAACAGTAAACAACACATTTGACAGGTATAAAATTAAAAGTCACATTTCAATGTTAATTTTTAGGTGTAGTGAAAGTATACGAACATATGTACACACAAAATTGAATGTAAACATTGATTTTGACAGATGCTAAATGGCAGTCACATGGCAATGTTTGTTTACATTTGGCGGAAGGATACGAAACGGGCCTGCAAGTAGATATTTAGCAGGGTTCCGAGAAAGTTGCTTCCAATGGGTAATGGACTATAAGTCGAGAGTTGTCGGACTTGCGCCCCAGTGTTCCACTTCGCGTCGACGAGCCCTGCTACATTGGGGGGGGGGGGGGTGCTTGCGGCGGCCGTGTTGATTAAATATGTAAACATCGCTGTGCTGTTGGCGCAATCAATAACCCTATCCGGGATGCTAGATGTTCCGCAAACTAGCGTGCCCAACTCGCTTGGAGGCTGCAGGCTCTGGACCCGAGCGGACTAAGTATAAATTATTGTCTAGGTATATACAGGATTATCCAGCTAAGATGTACACCCCAAATATCTTCCGAACCGCTGGAAATATCGCGATTTATATATTTCGATGGTTATAGTTACAACGTACCGTTTCTCGGTTACCAATATTAATTTTTTTTATCTTCAAATAATAATTCATGAGAACCACACAATCAGCACATATTTAAAAATAATTATTTAAAATCTATAAGATTGTATTATTTAGAATTTTAAAATAATGAAATAAACAAAACTTAATAAAATGTTACCCGAATTTAGTTTTTTAAAAATAAAACTAGAGACCTGAAAAAAAATTGTTGGGGACACGGCCGTTTGTTTTGCGTGAACGCTCGAATGCCTTGATGTTTATTTTACGTTCCGGCACCGCTTCTATGGTGTTTTAAAGGCATCACTGGATTGCTTTCTAGATGCACTTTCTAACCGTATACGATTTCTGTATTTTGACTTGGATTTTTGATGAGTATAGGCCGCAATTGTGTTAAGTTTTCTTAATTGTTTACATTAAACGCATACAATTTCACCATAACTACGCCACACGAATATTTTTATACACGCAATCGATTGAACTTGACGAGAGTTGTCGATTGAAACTAAACGAGCGTCGTAGCTTCTCCTAGTCAAAAGTTATACTAAGCGGAAGTTATGAGATGCGGCGAAATGAACTCAAAATTACGGCCCCCTCCCATTTTTTTCCCAAGAGTCTCACGCTATGCTTCATAGTACTTACTCAACGTAACATATTTTTTGATCCTTTGGCACTCGAGTGGTGTTATTGAATTTTGAATGTAGACGATTGATTCGGAGCTGCAATGCCAATATGTATCACCGGATTTTGTTATCATCGGATTTTCTGGATTGCATCCCACTATGGTCGCAAATTTAAAGACGTACTCCTTTCAAAATTCGCGCGTTCAAAGACCTGCAGGCTAGACTCTACAATCTTATGTACAAATATGCCGATGTAAACTGCACATTGGTTGTCTGCTGTCATAGTGGGAGGTGACGATTGGACCAGCGTTCTCGAGGAGGTGTCAAGAATCGTGTGGAGCAATGGCTAATGTTATATAAGCACGCGTGTTTTCAATTCTAACTTGTACCGACATGATTCCGCGAATTCTTCAGGCTTCTAATTATAACATTTCAATAAAATTTATATAAACCTTTGACGGGCCTGCCTACCAAGCCGGCAGCCGTGAACTTCAAATGGAGAATCAATGTTAAACGAAATTTTTGCTCATAGAGCCAAATTTAAAGATAACTATTTCAAACAAAAAGTATTCTACGTGAAATTTCTAAAGGAATTATATTACCTAAAAATATTTTTCCAATTTTTTTGTTTAGTATATTTTTTTATAAAATTTCCATATTGAAATTTGCATATAACAAAAAAAAAAAGTGTAAATAGTTTTTTTTTTTCAATAACAATTTTATGTAACAATATTCTCTGAGTAAATCGCGTCAACGTGTTTTTTCTTGTTTGAAATAGCAATCTTTAAGATTGACGCAATGATAAGGAATTTTGTTTAACATTGGTCCCCCATTCAAAGTTCGCGACTGGATGGGGCTGCAGTCTTGTAGTGGGTAGACTGCCCGCCTGCCACCTGTGCGAACCGGGCTCGATCCTCGGCTGGGGTCGCTCCCGGATTTTCGCATGTGAGAACCGCGCCGGACGATGACGCTGGTCATCGGGTTTCCTCGGGGATCTCTCGCCCCCCTCCTCATTCTTGTAATCCGGCGCGGCCTTTACTCTCCTCGCTTCACCCTCGTCAGCTCTCGAGACCTCGATGTTAAGAGCCGCCGAAATCTCTTCTCTCCACCCATTTAATGTATTTAAATGTCGATACCATAGAGTTGTCGATAGTAATATTTGTTAATTTTAAAATTGCAATTTCAATGATACTGTGATCCTAATTTTTTCCGTAGAACGTCAGCCGTTTTAAAAGGAAAACATGTAGACTTTTTTAAAAAATAAGTCTAACCCCATACAAATATATTTCCCATTTAAAATTCTTTCTGTGAATGTAATAACTAGAGCCCCAGTATTCCCGGATTGAGTTGGCACGAGTATGGAGTGGACAGCGATGCTAGATGACAGCCCTCTAAACACTGAACTTATTGTTTTCATATTGGTTGCTGCGAACATATGAGACCTTTGTACAGGACTCACTCACACTACTGCTTCCTCCTTATTACTGGCTCACAGTTAACACTTTGAGGACTACGCCCGAGTGTAGCTCGTGCAAAACAATTTTCATTATTATTTGTTTTTGTCTCTAAATGAAATTCGAACGGAAGTAGATTTTTTTGTTCCACTTGTAAGTAACGAAAGCCCACAAGAACATTTTTAGCCCAGCAATAAAGATTTTCCGGACTAAAAAACAATACTTTCTTATACCTTCTCAAAAGGACACATTTGACTACAAACCCTTTTACTCAGTGAAGGAGACTTGATTGGGGAAAAATAAACTTGCCATCCCATTGGCCGACGACGAGCCAATAAGGGACGTTGTTGTGAACAGTAGACGTGCCTGGCGTCACGTGAACCAGTAGGATGGTCGTGAATAGAAAAAAAAAACACTAAAACCAATAAAACTTTTGATCCTAAAGTGCTGGCGACAGGTAATTCACTTCTAACTAGTCATGATTGCCAGGAAATGTGTGCGGACTTAAAAGTGTTAAACGGGGCGTGTCTAAACAACTGTCGTCCAATCACAGCAGTAGGAGAACAGAACAAGTGTTTTGAGTCTACTTCGCCTCCGAATTAATTCGCGAAATATTCGTATAAAAATGTGATATCAAAATATTATTTAATAAATTTATTAATTTAATTAATAGGTTAATTAATCTAACTAATTATTCAATTAATAAAATAGTTATTTAATCTAATTTCCATATTATAATTTGACACTTAGTCCACTCTCGCACCAAATGCGACTTAGACCACTCGTGTACTAGGTGTCCCAGAAGTGACATTGTCCTACTACTCTCGCCTCCCACCTTTGCGAACCGGGTTCGATTCGCCCTGCGGGGTCGCTCCCGGATTTTCGCATGTGGGAACCATGCCAGACAATGCCGCTGGTCGGGGGTTTTCTCGGGGATCTCCTGTTTCCCTTCGCCCTTTCATTATAGCTCTGCTTTACACCACAGTTTTATTTTCATCGGCTCTCAATAACTCTATTTATTTGGTTGTTTCAATGCATGTTTGGCACGAATAGTGATATATACTAGACCCAGCCAAAATTGTAAATATTAACTTTATTTCTTAAATACTATTAACGTTTTTTAATGGTGTTTACAAGAGGAAAGGCAAACATACAAGTGTGTTTGGCATTGAGCGTCCATAAGCAGGCTTACTTCAATTGAAAAAAAAAGGTTGCGTATTTAAGTACGAAATAAATATAACTGTTATCAAAGAAACTCTGTACTTTTCTTCTTTATCTTCAGGATACTATAAATACGGAAAAGCCCTAAAAAATATATATTTTTAACAATTTTACTACTTTTGGCCATTCAATTGTTATATTTAAATAAAGCAATTTTGTAAGCCAATGTTTTGCTTTATCCAGTTCACGATATAATATTAAACATCATGTTAATATGTTTCGTTATATCTCCACTCCATAGAGAAGAACAAAGTTTTTGTTTACGTAGGATTTAACACGATACAACTCGACGTTATGAAAATTGCAGCTATCCCGTTTACTTATATTACAAAACAGAGAAGCACAGTACAAATGCGATGCCAGTAGAGCCTGGGCCGAATATTTTTAGTTGTTCAACTAAAACCATTGCCCTTCCCAACGTGTGTGTAATAAACCTAAGTTGGGTTGGGGGCCGCGGTGTCTGAGCGGTTAGCCTGCTCGCCTGCAACGTAACGTGGGTCTTGTGTCTTTTCTCATCCCCATTTGTTTGTGGTGTTGTGTTTATGTTATGTCACTCCTAGCAATGTGAGTGCACGAGGTGGTGGTAATGGCGATCGCTCCCGGTACACTCGGGCGGCGGCCCTCGTGGCGGACGGTCGTGTTCGTCGGGAACCAGGGTGCCTTAGTTGTTGACGGCTTCGCGCATCTGCTGGGGCGCGGCTCAGCGATCAAGGCGGAGGATGTTGGGGGTAATCCGAGGTGCTGAAACATGCGAAGTGTGGCGAACCACTCCACTGCTGGATTCTGCGAGCTGCCAACTGTAGATGCGTGCGGAATGGAATGGAACAGCGTCGGAACTTGGAAGCAATGGCGCCAGCCTTCACTCGTGGGCCAGCGGATTCGCCTCCACAACTGTTAACTCCTGGATGTCCTGCCGAGCGCTGCTCATCTATGACCAAGGGAGATTTTGGAGGAGGGAGAGGGGGTGGATACCCGATCCGTTACTCCTCACCTTCACCTGCGATGCGGAGATCCTGATGTCGGCGTAGAACAGCGAAGATGGAATAGGTGCCATGGCTGATCTGCGTGGACTTCTTGCACCCTCGGCTGGAAGCTTAAGGACCCTGCCTGAAGTCACTGCTGTCGATATTGCTGTGCAGGCAGTCAGGTTGCCGGCCCAGAAATATGGATGGCAGTTCCACCTTAAGGGTGCATGTGCCTTTAACATGCTGGTCCAAAGCCCAAAGCCCCGCCACCTGTCTTCTAGATTCTTCGCTCCAATGTTAAACAGCATGGACTCCACACCTGCTATCTCCTTTAACATTTTCAATAGTGCTCCCACGAGTTTAACTCCTTTTATGTTGGTATGGATTTACCGTTTCTAAGCGGGTTTTACCATACCCCTTCTTAATTCATCTTTAACTACACTACACTTAGGGAGGTAGGCATGGCCCCAAAGTGATGACCATGCCTACCCATTCCCTCTCGGCCGCGATGCCCACCTCCTTTGAATTTAATTCCCTCTCCGTTAGGCGTAAGGGGCTCAGCCCTGAGATGCAATTAGAACCCGACCCTACCTTCATACTTCACTTAACACTTAGAATAAGGTAGCTTAGAAAAAGAAACTTCCATTACACTTAATTTCTTTTACGTTTCATTCGGATATTAAGACGAATGTACACAGCTGATAATTGTATTATCCCATATGTTTGTACTTCTTAAGAAACGATGAATCTACAAACATGGAATTCTGCTGCGTACTGCAGTCGCTCCGCACCTATCCCCGCCTACACAGTAAACAATTTTGTATTCGTGCAAGGAATTCTTTGTAAACTAGCTGCCAAATGTATTCTTCTAACACTACGAATAAATTAAACTAAATCTCACTAAACATTAATGTGGAATGTGTAAATCTAATGTCGAATTTTAACATCACGTGTTGTAAACTTCAAGTTTATTATAAACACTTAGCTACCTAGACAATTTTGTATGTTTTCTAAAATAACGTTTCGTAAACATGCAATATTTCAGCTGAAGAGCAACTACTATCCGGATAATTCTCTATAATAAGTAGGTACATACATTTCTTTTTACTGTATACCTTTAAAAACGCATTTTTTTTGTTAGCTAACATCTTAATAATATTATAAATGCGAATGTTTGTATGTTTGTATATTACTCAATCATGTCATAACGGCTCGAAATATTTGGATGAAAATGGGTGCAGGGGTAGATTATATTCTAGATTAGCACATAGAGCACTTCTTACCTCGGAAAATCGAACAGTATGTTAGGGAATATATAAAATATGCCACAAACCATTTCAGTAAGCGCTGGTTGGAGGTCGTTTGTTATATTTTGCACGCGGGCGAATTCGCGGCTAACAGCTAGTATAGTATAAAAACACGTGGCAGTGTAATCAACGTTTTTAAAATCAAATACTGGGAGAACTTTCAGCATTATTAAAGATTAGTGCAAAGCCATTATAAACCATGTTGGCTTTATTTATGTTAATACAATGTGCCTTAAAACAACCTTCTGTCTTTTCAAGGCCGTAGTTGCAGCTCTTCCCAAGCGCTCTGCGCATGCGTAAGTACACAAAACGCAATAATAAAGGAACACCTAACACTTGTAAATTAATCCTTTTTCATTCCCACATTAATGTATAATTTCTGGTTTTGAAAATTAGAAATGATTTGATGCATGCTGTACTCAAGCAGGCAAATACATCGTCTCACTGTCACATTCAGTAAGCTGTAGTCATTTTGCTTGGTGTCCAATGATATGAGTAAGCCTCAACGTAGCGTTGTTACAGCATGGTTGGGGTATCAGTTATTCACAGGGAATATGATTGCCATTGGGCTCTGAACCTCGCAGAGTGCAGCACTTGTCAAATATAAACTTCCTATGCAACATTTAGACGAGTGTCTACAATGGGCATAAAAGGGTTAAGCACGGAATTCGGATAGCTGCCCTTCGTACAGTCATAAAATTTACCCGATTCATATCCTGTGTACACAGTTTTGTACATTACGCACGTGTAGGAAATTTTTAGTCTGTACTACCCACTGTGAAGCTCAATGACCAATGATCTAGTCTGTTTGTACACTCTAAGTTCGAATCAGCGGGAAACCACTGATTCGCAGTGAAATTAAACTACTTTATCAGTGAAAATATCTCCACTTAGAATCAGTGGAAAAATACTGATTGTTTCAGTGAAAAATTTCACTCATTGAATTAGTGACGAAACAATTTCACTGATTGAATAAATGAAGGCTGACTGCAGTGGCGAATTAAATATTGTTTTTATTGAACGTAGGCCAATAATTATATTACATTAACATATTTGCGATAGTTTACTATTTATATTGTGCAATTCACCGTATTTTGAAAAAGTAAAAAATTCTTGCAGGTGGCCGGGATTGAACTGGCGTACCCTTCAACAATAGGCCGTTGCTTTACCATCTTTTCTTGTCACAGGCAATATACAGAGGTGTTTACCCTTAACCTACTATACAGTACACATTCAAACACACAATATAAACAATAACAAAATTCTCAATAAAGTAACAACACAATTCTCACACGGGGGCACAAAACGATATGAACATTCGGTGAACTGGTTTTACTGACAAAGCCGAAGAACCGAACTTCAGTGTTTTCTGATAATAATGGAATATTATTGTTTTGCTATCCTCTGGTGTTGAGGTGTTGAAAGCAGCCCCAGGAACTTGAGCATGTGAGGCGCACGTGTTAACCACTTTTTTTGCATTAAATTTCTCTATTGCATGCTAACCACTTTACACACACACACACACACACACACACATATATATATGTATATATATACACACATACATATACAAATATAGATATACACACAAAAAATTATTTTACGTGAGGGACAGCGCACGACGTACACCCCGACATGGGACACTGACCTATAACACTACCACCTATCGATGATTACTACTGGAACCATCTGAACTACCACGCCAAGTTGAAATTATCAGAGGAAAATATATGTGTTATAGTATCACTGTGAAATCGTACAGTTTTAAATTATTTGCTCATACTTTTCGTTTTTGATTTGATTGGTACCATTAGGATTGTTAAAACGAATAGTACATATGATTGCACTCTCTTCGCCGCATTAAATGCAGTTTAAACCTTCAAACAGAGTGCTGTGACGATTACATGCAAACGAGATGAAAGACGTAAAGACGAAATGAAAGACGTAAAAACGGAATGAAAGTCTGTGTGTTCATATTACCTCGTAAAATGGCGTTTTGGCAGACGAAACGCATTTTAGAAAGTATTTTGTATTTGTTTTATTTGTTTATTTCATTGTTATGGTACTTCACTTGATACACGTTATTTAACGGCCATTTTTAAACGATGTTCGACGGCCATTTTTACGTGAAGTTTCGCTGCCACATCAGTAAAAAATAATTAGAGACGGAGCAAGTTGCTGAGATGTTTCACTGGTCCATCAGTCAAAAAATGAACCACTGAGAAAACAGTGAAAAAAATGACTGATGAATCAGTGGGAAATGTCACTGAATCAATCACTGAAGGAAATATGACATTCTTTCACTGGTTCATCAGTTAAGTTCACTGAAGTGACTTTTATATTAGTCAGATACGTTTGACTAATTGAAACAGTAAAATTCTCACTGATTCATATTTAGAGTGTAAATGATTCGCAAACCGCCTTACTGGTCTAAATCATAATTGGTTCATAGAACTGTAGCCGAACATACAGCTTACAGCTCATTGGCTGCAACAAGGAGTGTTGTGTCGATTAAAGTATAGCACGCATCATAATTTTTTTTTGGTTTTCAACATCTAAGATCATATCTTAAAATAGGCCTGAAAGGGTTAAGTAAGTGAAGAACTGCAGGCATTAAAGTCAAGCTAAAAGCGAGAAATCTGAACGTACCTGTACGAACTATATTTTTTTCCCCTAACCTGTCGATTATCCAAGTGACAGAATAGGATCCGACTTACTGTTTCCAGAAAGGGGTACAAATATCAAACTTTCTGGGAAACGTTACTTAAATATCCTATCTCCCTCCCGCCATATCGCTCATATTTGGAGATGATGGTTAGGGCCACCTGTTTTTCACGAAAAGATATACCCGAATGCTAGACTCCAATATCCTATGACATACGCGCAGTTTCCCTTTGGTTATAGGTCACGAGTCTTTGTCGGCTGACAGTTCCTTACCCGACTGGGCCAATCAGAATTAGGTAATTCCGACAATAAGTGCCCATGATTCGCGGGCAGACACCTGCAAAGCGTGATAGTCAAAATCATCCAATTACGAATGCGGATCTGAGCTCTAGTGTTTTGGAATACAAGAAATCCTGGAATATTTTCGCGAAAAGCAGGTGGACATAATGATGGTTTATAGCAGGAAAAGTTGACTGTTTGCTAGAATTCAACGTACTGTACGCATCTCCGACGGTTTTATTTCCTTATTGGATGGCATGCATGTATGAAGCTACTACCTCGTTTCACTGGGCAAATGAGGATTCTGATACTATACGGGAGAACGTACGTGATTGATCTGCAAACAACTTGGCCCAGTCAAAATCTTGTCCATCCAATTATAAAAAAAATTTAACTAGCTAGAGTGTTATAGAAGATATGTTGACTGGTAAATTTTTCGTGATTTCCTACCATATTTATTTATATTTTGTGTTGTATGTTTGTGCATGACGTCACCGAGTACTCAAGAATACAGGCTGTACAATGTAAACCGAGTACTTCAGAAATTCCTGCTTGAAATCCTCTTGTACGGACATTACAAATTCATCCGTGATACGTAAAATCAAAATTGCCATAGGCCTGATCACTTTATTCATGCGCTGGGCATGCGACATTTCTTAACTATTTGAAAAATTACATATCTGTGGAAATTCGCTCATTATTAAACTTATATTTATTTTATAAACTGAAAGAAAAATAAATTATTTTATTGCCGAAAAATGTTTAAAGATGTTCACTATAAAGTGAGCACTTTCGAAATCAACTTTAGAAAAAGTCACTGCCCTCTTCCTGCAAATATTTTAACCGGAGCTCTGAGTGACATGCGCCCAGTAAAGTTGGTAACGATGGATGGGAAGTAGTTCCGTATCTTAAGTTGAATAAAAGGTTTTAGGTAACTATTTGTGATAACTTAAATTATTTGTTTCGCGTCCTGTATTTTTTTATGCATTGAAGTGCAAAAATGAGCAGATTTACCAAATGTTTACTTTTATAACAATTTCACTGTTTCGCTCGACCGACGCATGAATAAAGCGACGAGGCCCACGACAAGGTTAATCTTACATAAGGCGGAATAACACACAACGTGCATACAGGAAGACACTAATCTGGGCTTTCGAAAGTGCTCAGTTTATGGTGAATAGCCTATGGCTAACATTTTTTATTTTGCTTTACGATGTGGAACTTCTTCACCTTCGTCGGTGCCAACTTTACTGAGAACGTTCTGGTCATTGCGTCCGTTGCAATACAAGCAGATATAGGCTGTACACGGTAAAAATGAGCACTTTTGGAAACCGTCATTAAGATCTACCTGTATGCACGTTGTGTTTTCTTCCGCCTTACGTAAATTTAAAATTTTCCACGAGGTTCATCGCTTTATTCATGCGTCGGCCAGTTGAAACTCTGGAATTATTATAAAAATAAATACGTCAAAATTCTGGTTATTTTTATACTTCGAGGCATAAAAAAAAACAGAATTCCAAATAAATGATTTAAGTCACTATAAATGGTTACCTAGCACCTCTTATTCGACGTTAAGTATTGGAACTACTTTCCACCCATCATTGCCAACTTTACTAAAGGCTGTTCGCGATCAAGTGAACACTTTTGTAATCGACCTTAGAGAAATGTCACTTGGGCATATTTTTAACGAGCTCAATGAGTAACATGGGTCCAGTAAAGTTGGTAACGATGGATATTAAACTAGTTCCGTATTTTAACGTCGAACAAAATGTGTTAGGTAACCATTTGTGATAACTTTAAGTTATTTCTCTCGCTGTCTGTAATTTTTAATGCGTCGAAGTGTAAAAATGAGCAGATTTGTACAGCGTTTACTTTACTAATTATTTCACAGTTTCACTTGACCGACACATGAATAGATTGATGATGCCCATGGTAATGTTAATTTTACGTAAGGCGGAGGAATACACAACGTGTACACAAGTATTTATTAAGCAGGGCTTTCAAACATGCTCATTTTACCGTGAACAGCCTATAGGTAAATGTCACTAGGTGCGCCCTTTAAAATATATGAAAGCAAGTAACTTTATTCCAAGGTTGATTTCAAAAGTGCTCACTTCTTCGTGAACAGCATTTAAGGGAAATTACATTTTTCTAAGATTGATTTCGAAATTGCTCGAACAGCCGTGAACAGCCTATACACAGATGAAACAGCCGCACACGCTGGCCAGCAAAATGACGTCACTAGCCAGCAACACGTGGGACCGCCCCTCGCCAATCAGCGCTTGTTATCCTTCTCGCCGGGAGGCAGCACAGCCAATAGGGAATTTTCGCGGCACTGTAATAACCAATCAGACACAAGGGCGTGTTCCCAAAGCCATCGCGCAGCCAATCAGAGAATGAGTACGTTTACACAAAAGGAAATGTCCACGACATTTCGTCTCTGTCAAGTTACTTACTCTGTGATCACACGCACATATGTAACACGAATTTTAAAGAGACCAAGTTTTTAAAGTTTCAAGTCAAATAAATTTTTTCTGAAAGACTGCCCTTCTTGACTACGTGGGATCTGTAAGCAAAATAAGTTTTCAAAATACGTAGACAAGCATGATAAAGTGAACACTTTTGAAAGTTCTCTCATTTGGAATAATAGTAAAAAAAATTATTTTATTTTAGCCCTAGACATTAACTTCCGAGTGTGTTGGAATATACGCTTTTTTAAATATTAAATGACAATATTCATTTTAATATGGTTGAACGATGAAAAAAATGTCTGAATGGAAAAAGTAACTAGGGCCTCAAAAGTGCTCATTTTACCGTGAACAGCATATATAAGCACCACACAACAGTTTATCTACTGCCGTTGGTTGCTGTCTGCTTGAGAAGGTGTTGTCATATTTGACCGGATCACTCAGAATTCGGCAACATCGGCACGGCTCCTACGTGGTTCGTGTGCAGATAGTTAACACATGTCAAAAAGTAATTCATCCAATCAAGATATGTAAACGACCCTACAGTGTTTTGAAATATAACTTGTCTTGAAATCTTTTCGCGAAATTTCACTGTCCCCATCGATATGTCTTTGCTCCATAAAAAAAAGCATTAGGCTCATAACTCATAGACTGCAAATAATATTTGTAGAACTGTTTTCAGATAAATTAATTACTATCCAGAATTAGTTCACTGTCATAATGCAGCTAATGCTGCAGTTTGAAAAAAACAAGTGCTTCTCATTGTTTGATACGTTTGCATTCTCGCCACTTTGCGCAGATAAACTGCGAATTTACTCCACACTTCGCATGCGCCCGCAGATTAGGCACTCGGCGTCGTTTTCGTTATGGGATTCCAAACTGGTGGTGGTGTCTGTCAAAGAGAAATTGGAATGGAATGAATCAGAAGTTTCGGACGAATTCCTTTCCCTCTTCTTAGTTGGTGGCTGCTTTGCAGGGCTATGGGTCTGAATTGTCTCAGATGCCGCAGGTCTAGGCCTACTACTTTCCTGAAACGCCAGCTTAAGAAGAAGTTTAAAATGCTTGTTATAAAAGACTCTTTATTTAAAGTAACAACATAAGACATACGTTAGTGTAAATAAGACAACCAGCAGCAACAACATCGTTGCTGTCCTTGTGTTGACGAGACTATAGTGCCGTGAGTGCTGCTTCAAATTTTCATTCCGATACGAGCAATGAACACGAAACGTTTGGCAACGCTCTTTCGCAGACCGCAGATACGTGCGTTGTGTTTCATCGCCGTGTTCATTTTTTTCCCTGTCGACAGGGAAATACGTATAAAGCTCGAACGTAAAAAGAGACACCAAACAATAAGTTCTCGGAGAACTACACATCCTTTACATATCTCTGAAGAGACTGTGGTCTCTCGTGTAAAGACACGTTGAGGAGAGACGAAGAGATAGAACGCCGAGAGCAGAAACACAGCCCCTTATCAAGAAAGGCGGCCATCAACCAAATTAAAAACTGAAGCCTCGCATCCGTAAATCCCAGTACACTCTATACAATAGTCTTTACCTGTTTCCGTACTCAACACGATGTTACGAGCAGTGATCAGACCTTAGCTGAGCGGCGTGCGTGAACACACCTTCACTTATTTATCCAGGACACGGGCAGTGATTGTTGAAATTAGTTATGAAACCGCAAACCCAAGAAAACCCCTCCACCGGCCAGTGAACGCGAACAACGCAGCCGATATAGGGCAGTGTAGCTCGTGGGCGGTGCCTCTTGTCGTTGGACCATTGGAACGAGAAGATCACTGAAGATGGGTATGTCCGGCCGTCCACTTCAGCCATCTTAATCAGCCTCCGGAATCATGTTTAATGCGAGGACTCTCCAATTAGACTTTACTCAGAACGTGGCTGGTTAAATCTTTATAATTTAATATAAATTAATACTTCAATGTATTTATTGTTTATGTTTATATTGAAATTGTATATTTCAACCTTAATGTTAAATAAACCCTTTTTATACCGTGTTCATTACTTAACTCTTATCAATGACTTGCACTGCTCTTATAGTCCTATTAACTATAGCCCATGTAAACAATAACAGAGCCCCTAAATTATGAATCTTCATTTTAGGAGCTAGAATCTATTTATCAATACCACGTGAAATGCTGCTGACATCACACGACATCACGTGAATTCAAGAAATTGTCATATGCAGTTAGCAGTTAGTCAACTACGTCGGCATACTTGCAGTGAAGTAATATTCCGTAGCAAGCATAAAATGTAAAGCTACGTATTTTCGATATATATATATATATATATATATATATATATATATATATATATTATATACACACACACACACCTACTAAGCTGAACGTTGGCTTGGTAGCTGAGTTGTGACAAGGTCACAGTCAGTCTGTCAGTAGAATACAGTACGCCCAAATCTTGGGTAAGGCGAGTGTTTTTTACTTTTTCAAATTGCGTTACATTACACATGAACAACGACTGTCGCAACTATATTTCTATCTCGTTATGAATTGACTGAATTCAATAAAAGCAATAACTAATTCGCTGTATACAGTTGGACGTGTCACGTAGGCCTACTCAATCAGTGAAATTGTTTCCCTGAAACAATCAGTGGTTTTCCACCGATTATACGTGGAGCCATTTTCACTGATTTGAGTTGTTGCATTTAACTGCGATGCGCGTCAGTAATTTTACACTCATTAGAATTTAGGGTGTAAGAATTTCCAGGTTTGAATCCAGGCTAAGTCATGCACGTGTCTTTTGTTTTAAGATGTAGTTCTCGACTAGTTTGGCGAGTGACTTTACCAGCAAAAAAATAGGATGAGATGAATAAACTTATAACGAATACAAAATTAATACATTTGCTTCCTCTTTAAAACTTTTTATTTAGCGCGAAACGAGCAGGACCAGAGAATTTACGCCAATTACTTTGAGGACTAGTTTAAATTTGCAATTGGATAACAGTTCATAAAGTACGTACGTCCTAAGAGTTCCCTAGTCTAAGAGCAAAACTCCAAATATACAATAAAACTGAGACCGAATAGAAAGTTACCAGATCAAGGGCGAAATTGGCCACACACAGGCAGCAGCGAATGAATAAGTAATTTAACCCGGAGAATACGTTTGATTGAAGTTTGTGAGTGAAAATACTATCTCGTAAGAAACACTTCCGAAAAATTCGTCGTCAACTAATGTATGGCGGCTAACTTGCCTGACGTTCATATATATATATATATATAATTTTTCTTATATATTATGGCGTAGCCAATCACGACAAATTTCGTTCCTCAACATCATGCAGTCAGTCCGCGAATTAACTAATACGTTTAAATTAACGGTACTGCTGCGCAGTGAATTTATTTTTACATTAGTGGTACAGTCATAAAATAGTACACAGGGAAGATTTATTTTCTATATGTATTAGAATTCAAATAGATTTAATGCTAACCTGAAACTATTCTATCGTTTTCCGTATAAACTGTCGGCGACATTTTGCTGGGAAATCATCCCGTACAACCAGTAAGATGCCAAAATCATGCACCGTACATGTGTCTGCGAATATGTGAACATTCATAAATTTTAGTTACAAGACAGAACGTTCCAGCTGTACTGGATATATATATATGTATGTATGTATATATATATATATATTACTCCTTCACACTTATTGTATTCAAATGGCCACATGCTGCACCGGAAGGATATATTTCACCGGTACTCTACATTATGAGACTGAGAGCCTAGTGGTCTTCTTTTGGGGTAACTGATTTGTAAATGGGCCACGGTGGTGTAGAGGTTAGACTACTCGCTTCCCACCAAGGCGAACAGGGGTTCGATTCCCGGCGGGGTCGCTCCCGGATTTTTGCATGTGGGAGTCATGCCGGAAGGTAACTTCCGGTCTGCGGGCTTTCTCGGGGATCTCCAGTTTACCCTGCTCTTCCATTCCGGCGCTGCTCCATATTCACCTCGCTCAACCCACGTCGGCTCTCAAGATCTCGATGTTTAGAGCCAACCGGATCTCTCCACTCCACGATATTTCGTCCTCTTGTACTTATCAGCTCTTTGATATGAAAGTACTTACCCTTTGTCCATGTTTTGTCACGTACTTTATAATCGAGCAGCACTTTTTAGACCACGCGATAATATTCCAGGGACATATTTTCTATTGTATGTCCCCTGTTTATCAGGATGAAAAAGAACGAGATTAAAAAGATGGGTGTTCAAGATTTTAAAAGCGAAGCGGCATTAAAAAATTGTTGTCCTACAGTATACGGGTAGAGTTAAAAGTTAAAAGTATAAAACACTGTTTGTCATTTGGCACGTGTGGATGGTGTGGCTTGGCAAAGGGGGTGTGGGGGGGTTGAAGCCCTCTCAACTCCCCTACCAGGTACTCCCCCGGTCCTACACGAAGCTATTACGTGGTACGACTGCAGTGTGGGCTCTTCCCTCTTTGTTGGGGCGACGTGATTTTCCACCAGCAGGGAAGTGAATATAGGGCCGAGGTCCCGAGCAGTGCAAGAGTGGACTAAAACAAAGTACAGGAAATATCGCGTAGAAATTTTATATGTCCGCACTTCAAGCGCACAGAGTAAAACATAAAAAAAAGTATAGGTACTTTTACAAACATTCTATGGAAACTAGTTGCCAAAGTTTTCCTTATAAACAGCTGAAGAATAGTTTATTTACGAACCATTATTATTCGACTTTTGTTTTTGCACGTTCAGCACTAAAGTTTGGTGAAATTTGCTGTAGTTTATTTTCAGTGTTGCAAAAATATCTTTGGCAACTACAATGAGATAAAGGGCCAACAAAATATATGATTGTATATGGACAAAAATATATTCAGTTGCCCCAACAAAATATCTTGTTGAGGAAACAAAACTCATAAAGCAATAGTATTAATTTTGTTGACATAGCAAAAATACATCTGTTAAACGCTTTACATCGCAGTCATTAAAAATAAACCCTACCAGTAAATTAATATCTTTTAACCCTTCAGCCAGCGATAAATATAAGTTTGGGTGTCACAAAAACAGTTTATTTGCAGAACTGTATTAGTATTTCAAACCCATTCTGTCATGCATTGTGACCAAGAATGTGCTTTGGAAGCTCTTGTCTTAATTCATTTTAAGGCATGTTTAGCCAAAGTTATTATTTTTTTAATTTAGGGGCAGCCACAAATAAAAAATATGAAAGAATTTCCTTATATTGAATATTATTTTTGGAAATGTAAAAAAATTCCTTGTACAATTATATAGATATCTAAGTATCTCTTGGCATTTTCGGTCAGGGTGAATCAACTCATTTCTGTACATGAGATGGTTTTTGTTAACCTTTTCGGTCACCGTCTTCATGTTCGAAGACATGTTGCATATTAAAGATATTTATGGCCGGTACTGTGCATAACAAGGAATCAGTGGCCGGCATTTTGAACGTCTTCCTTCCGAATAATCTGAATTGTAGAAACTCCAGCACCTCTCATTTCTGATTGGCTAATGCTGACGTCAGCGAACACGCAGTACGTCGTTGACTGGTTGCGAGAAATACGCTTGGCACGAGTACAGCGCCCATCGAAAAAATGTAACGATTGCAACACTTGAGCTCGTAAATTAATCCGTGACTGTGCATTGTTCAGACAGTAAAATTACGACTTTGACGTGCAAATATGCGAAAACTATGCACCACATTTTTTTTGCTAGGAAAGAGTAATTACTGATAATGTCTAAAAGTTTAACAGTAACTTATTTTTTTACCGCGGCCAACTAAGTTAACGTGGCAATGCAGTTATACTGCTCGTTCTGCGACGTAATTTCCATGGAATGGCGACCCAAGAATTGCTGATAGCGCAGATCCACATCCTCCGCAAACTGCGACTTCCGAGAGGCACCAGCTGTACCACAAAAACCCTCCTTCCCCCCCTCCCCATTAAACATTTCAAAGTTTTTTCATCCGCAATGAAGCGCGGTATCTGGCCGTTACAGCCATCCGCGAGCCACGCAGGTCCTGCACGAAATTGCTCCTTGAAATATTGAAGTCCTGTCTGCTGTTTCTGCGAGTCAGCATTGCGAAACCTAAAGACCAGCGAGTCGGCTGCATGCGTTTGAAAACTCCGCTACAAATTTCATTAATATGCTACGTGTTATACCCGAAGAGTCTGCACAATAATATCCATAATATAATAATGTTTCCTGTTATTATTTCAAATACTCTAAGTTATTTACAAATCACTTAACACTTTGAAGAGTATGCTCTTGGAGACAAAACTCACACGTTTATTAGTTTACCAATTCACTGGACTATATTGGAATCGAAGGAAAAACTACAATTACTAGAAACCTGCAAAATTCGCGTTATTATTTGGGGACATTTTGAACTTCAAATACACGTACCTTTGCAGCAAGTCTGTTATTGGACCATGTATTATTTGACATGCCTTTGTTAACTCTGCGCCAATAAATGAAAACTTCACAATTGTGTAGTCCTATCACATGCAGTCCAATCAGAAAGGGAGTGAAGCTATATAGTAGCGAACGGAGAAACCACGTTGGCTTGGGAATATATAGAACTTTGAAGTTTAGCCTGATGCCAAATAATAATAAAACTGTTTTTTTTTGTCAAATATACACGATGGATTGTAAAACATGTTAACTCCGTCGCGACACATTAATTGGCAGACAATAAACACGTGACTTCATTGGCCGACGGCCAGCCAATAACAAACGTTACAGGGCACAGTAAGCAAGCCCAGTGTAGCCAGGACCAATAGGACGATGGTATGTGAAAATACACTGACCAACACAATACATATTGCTGAAATGGTAAAATGTAGGCCGCTCACTTCAATCTTGTCCTCAGTACCAGTAAATTTGTGCATTCCTTAAAGGGTTAATCGCCAGAGACCTGCGAAATTCGCGTTATTATTTGGGGATATGTAAATTTGAAACATACGTACCTTCGCAATACGTTTGTCATTGGACCATACTTTATGTGACAAACCCTGGGCGACTCTGCACCAATAAAGGAACAGTTCACAATCGTGCGCCCCAATCACATGTAGTTCTGTAAGAGAGGGAGTGTCTTCACATATATGCAGCAGCCAATGGATAAACTACGTCGCCTCTAGTGCATACAGTACTGTGAAGTTCAGCCTGATGCCAAATAATAACGCGAATTTTGCATGTCCCTATTAATCGTACGTTGTTAAATACTTCAAAGTAAAACTTTGTGGCATTGTTCAGAAGATCACGAAAAAAATTGTGCTACCAACCAGCCAAATATAATTCATGAAAGTAAACATAAATGTAAAGCCGGAGTGTTGGTATTGTATTTCATTTGGAAAATAATAAAATTAATGTAAGATACGAGTATGTAAGTTACACTACAACGGACCTCAATATGACTTTCGGCTACACTCATTCTGCCACAAGCTGTAAGACCTAAATTGAGGCCACAAGTAACCGAATTCGGGTACGGTTGACAACACTGCTGCGAATGTGCCCCGTAGGATGAAAACCGGGGAAAATGTGCAATAAACAGTCCCTGAGACCACGACGTGGAGCATTTGCTTCTCCATCAAAAATGAACCCTGAAGTAATTTTAAGGTATATTCGTCTCATTTTTGGACCGCTTGATGCCGAGAGTTGCCAACTAAAAATTTTCGCCGCTATGTTGCACTGATGTTGCATGCGTACCACATTTTATTCGTTGTACATGTAAACAAGCGCAATGATTGCAAATTTAATTAAATGAATATAGTTCTTTGAAAACTTCGGAATTGTATTGTGTTCGGAACTACGAAAATAATTGACATTCTTGCACACGCACTAGGGTTAAAAATTAACAACTTGTTCGTAAAATTGCGTTTATTAGAACGTTCTATTGCACAATTTCTTAAATTAGATGTGACAACAGGTTCGAAAAATTAATTTTGTTAAGAGATTTATTTATTCCGCTCTTAAATACTTAACTTACTTAACTAAACTAAGCATCTTTACGAATTTCAGTGCCAATCACATTTGTATTTTGTTGTTCACTTTTGCTAACAGCATTGAATGGTGCGAATAAAAAATTGAAAAATGAAGTTATTGCTCTATATTGTGGTACCGGCAAGTATATTACACAAATAATGCCAAACACAAAATTTTGCATAGAATTTCTCTATACCTCCAGCATAAAAGTAATCTGTTTGGAACACTAGAGCACCTTGTGATGGGCATTTTCCCTAAGCAGAACTCTCTCATAAACAAGGAATCTCATTTTGTTTCTAACCTGGGTAATATGAATATTATTTAAGGCAAGCTCACTGTTTTCATAAACACGGCTATGAAAAGTTAGAAAATACACTCTTATTTTGACTGAATTTGATGCAACAAAAATATAACCATCTTAAACTCAGTTATATGAATATATAATATATAAACATGAATATAATATATTTTAATAACTCCCCTGTCACCCGGTTGAATTTTCACCTTCAAATATACTTACGTAACAATAAAATTTGAAGACGAGATAATATGACCATCAAATTTTTCCATTCAACAAATTAGAACAAATGATATTGCATGTATTTAAAAATATGCCATACAGTCAAATATTTTTACTGTAGCTAAAGATCTATTATACATTTTAATTTTAAAAATATTCAAGATGAGATACTGCTGCTGCATTTCCGTACATGAATAAATGTAACGAATATTTCCATTTATTTTCACTTCTTTACTACTTGGAAATCTTATTTCTGGCAGATATTTCCTGCTTAGTAAAACTTAATGCCTCCGGGTTCCTGATATTTCTATGAGTTAAACGTTTAAAATAACATTCATTTTCAAAGGACTTCTATATCAATTAATTATCTTCATATTTTTAAATAGTTTTCCAGCACATTGTTCACCATTATAAAGTTTCGTGATCTCGAAATGACTATTTCTGTCATTCACAATTCTGATAGGCTAAGTTCGTCAAACCTCAACAAAATTTTAAAACACGACCAATTTTCAAGGAAACTATTTTCCAAACAAACATGGTGGCGATAATGACGTTTTGGTGACGTCAGAACCACCCATTTTAATTTGAACAACTATATTTGAAGCAGTTTGACGGATAAATTTGACTGTGTGGCGACCCTCAACGTTACAGATTTGTAAAAAAGCTAAATGTAAACAAGCGCCACGCTCTGTTAGTTCACGTAGTTACAATGGGAAATGTGCAGAAGACGAAGATAAATCTACAGCATCTCAAGTATTTGATTTGCCCTAGTAAGTAAACGTGTTTAGAGATTACTCGCAGTTCTGCACACTCGTCTGCAGAAGGCAAATTCTTGATAATGTCCCGTTTTTAAAAAGTTTTTTTTTTCGAGCTCCCGTGGGTCAATCGGTTGGTGAGCCGCCAGTATGGGGTGCGGGAGATTCTGGGTTCGAATCACAAGTAAGGCATTGGTGTTGGCTTCAGTTAGGTTTTAAGTTAATTTTCAAGCCGTCCCTTGATAAGCTTTCAGAAATAACACCAGGGGACGTTATTAAGCCCTATACAATCCAATCCAAAAGTACCTTTGAACTCACTATTCGACTGCAAATTACGAAGTTAAAAATTGTATTTTTCTTAAGAGCAAGGAAATAGTTAAAATAAGTCAGTAGTCAAGAAGTGAATATTGATGAACGACATATACTTATTTTTTAAGTATCGATGACTTTCGACCACTTTCAGTTTCCAGTACTAGACCGACGCACGAATAAAGTGATGAGGCCCATGGCAATTCTAATTTTATGTAAGGCGGAAGAATACATAACGCGCATACAAGTAGATCTTAAGGAGGGCTTTCAAATGTTCTCATTTTACCGTGGATAGCTTATACGAACTTTCCGAGGCGATTCCTGATGGAAAAAGAGACAGAGAATGCAATATCACTCATAAACTAAGGTGATAACAGAGGAAGGTATGCTCTCATGAAGAAAGTAGTTGTGGAATTATTTTTTTAAAATATATTACAAACTACATGAGACGAAACAACAAATTAGCGAATGATGTTAGTTTGATAAAAGATCTTAAGCTGCAGAAAATTTGGTTCATAAGAATCATTCTCCTTCATAAACCAAATTGGGGTTGCTTGATTATTACAGCAAATAAATTAAACCAACGTATAGTGCGCCTCAGTTTCTGATGCTCGAAGTTAACGTGTACGTGTTAACAATTAAGGCGAACTTAGTGAAACACGGGCATTTTTGAGATATAAGTAGGGCCACCTTTTTTTTCGCGAAACAAATACGCGGAGGCTAGATTTCAATATTCTATGTGCACACTTGCAGACTTCCTTTGTGTATTGGCTGTTTTATTTATGTGAAGAGAGTCTGTTACATGAGTGAGCCAATCAGGATGAAGTTTCTCTGATACTGATAGTTTGTGATTCGCGGGCAGACACATAAGTAGCGTAACAATTCAAATGAACCAATTACGAAAGTGTTTCTGAACTAAATTGTCTATCAACACAACGTGTCCTGAAATTTTTTCGCGAAAAACAGGTGCCCCTAGATATAAGGTGTTTTTCATAGGTGTATGCATTTGACTGTAGCTGTGGAGGGGTTGATTGCATCATCCGCTGGAAGATTGGACTGGGACACAGACAGTATTGTTCGGTGAATTAATTGTAATCAAGCTAGGAATATCAAATAAACACATGTTTTATTTGCCTGTAAAATCCAACAGCATCTACAAACAACCTTTCGCATGCGTCCGATACCTGTGTTACTCTATTACTAGCACGTGTGTCAGCTGTTTGGGAACACTCGCTGGACATCTCCCAGTGGGTGACGCTACCTGCCCAACCACATAGCTATAGTCAAATACATTCAACCTTGCGTCCGATACCTGTGTTACTCTATTACTAGCACGTGTGTCAGATGTTTGGGAACACTCGCTGGACATCTCCCAGTGGGTGACGCTACCTGCCCAACCACATAGCTATAGTCAAATACATTCACCTTTTTAAACCCCTTCCTATATCTCACGAAGTGCTCGTCGGGTTTTCACAATAATCATGCCACTGAACTTGACGCTCAATAACACGTTACGCTATTTTGAGAAATTTGTATATTTCTGTTTCAAAAACCAAAGTTGATATCGATATCTCAGTACTTCATTACATCTCGGAACAGACATTGGCGGTGTATTATGAGTCCCTTGGTGCCGTTTACGATTTTGAAATCAAAATGTCGATGCCTTCAGCGGTTCGGAAGATATTTAGGGTGAACTTAGCTAAAGTAGCCTGTAAAATTGGTTAAAAGTAAAGTTACGTTTAAGAGAGTCTTGCTTAGTTTTCCCTGCTCGTTTTGTCTCTTTCCACCCTATTTGTGAGAAACAAAGCACCCACGGAATTTGTATTTACTTGTTGAACAAGGGACAACTTAACATCATTAAATACGTCAAACATAAATTTTTATTTCACCAGAGCATAGGCTAGTTATTCAAACACAGAAATAAAGGAATATAGTTCCAGGGGCTACCAGTTTTCATCATTACGCTTTAACTATGTATAAGACCGCGATACACGAGTGTTTGTGAACTGCTGAGGCTGTGCGCATGTCCCATCGTTTTTCAGTTAACTGCACTATCGCCACGTAACACGACCCAAAAACAACCTAGAATAGTGAGCCAATACCACTGAGGTAATAAATGATGGAGTGGCAACAGCCTATCTTCTCCGCGTTTATCAAGTGAAGCCGATGCCTTGCCCGACTTCTTTCAACTGCGCATGCGTAGACCGATTGTTTACGTCATTTACATAGTAAGCAATGTAAACCATGCACCTTTTTGCCACTACTAGCCCTGTCCTTGTCTTTCATTTCCGGCTTCACTTTCGTGTCTCGGCTTCCACTCCATAGACTAATACTTCCATGGACCATACGTGTTTTTATAGACTGAACTAACATTTGATACTAGTTGAATTTATGTTTTAGCAGTTTTAACACTAACCAAGGATAGTTCATGACAAATTGGGTCGTTTTCACAGGCTCATGTGTAGTAAGGGCTACTTAACATGAGCCTGTGAAAACTCGCCTCGACTGTGCATAAGCGCCTATGTTAATACGGTGAACTAACGACTTTTTATATGTTATTGAAAACTTCACTGTAATAAAAATGTTATAACTGTTTACTTTAAAATACAGGACGTTCTCAAATACATGGGAAGAAATAATGGAGTGGACAGTGCACCCCAAAACAACACAAAATGTCTCAATGAATGAATGTCCTAAAGTCGATCGTTTATAAATTACAGACCTCCCAACATCGTGCCACACATATAGGTAATAGTCGATCTTTTACGAGGTGTGCTCATTGATGTGATCAACTGGAAATGTGAGGGTTATTACCTGTATCGTATAGGTGGATAGGCCATGCAGAACATATCGCCTGGCCTGCAAGCTCCCAGGATCTCAATCCACTGAACTATTACCTGTGGGGACATCTCAAAGCCATCGTTTAAGCAAATCCAGTTCCGGGCATAGAAGTACTTCTCCAGCGAATGGAACATGGTTGTCAGCTGATACGTGCATTTCCTAGAGCATTTGAATGTGTCGGACAATCAATGATGCTGCGTGTTCAAGAGTGCATTCAGACACAAGATAGGCATTGTTAGCACTTATTGTACAGTGACGTATCACTGTTGGTACACTAACATGGTTACAACTACTCAAATTGGAACGCGTCAGGAGTACTATTATGGCTCAATTCAGTACAGGAATACTATTATTAGTAATTCCAGTACAACATTGGAAGGCCTGTAACCCGAAAACTGTCAATTTTAGGACATATGTTCACAGGGACATTGTGTGTTGTTTTGAGGTGTACTGTTCACACTCAGATTAATTCCCACATATTTGGTGACATTCTGTATAGACAATTCATGGCTAGTTGTCAACTTTTGAAATTACTATGGATAAAAAAAACATGTGCCATATTACTGACTAAAATGTAGCATGTATTACTTACAATTACAGTTGGAGCAATAATGAGAAAGCGTTCGTGTCAAGAAGTAGGTTTAATTAAAGTAATTTTTCGCACCTGATGAAAATTGCAATGGAGACCCTCGGCTCGTGTCTTGCGTGCATAATATTTCCCGAAAGAAAATTTTGTAGCATCTGATCAACAAATACTATTTTAAATTGTAAATGTTCTGGTTTGACGTTTCTTGAATTGGTTTTTGAGAAGCATATGTTTTATTTACTCTTAATAAAAACTTCTCTCTTTATTCGCCTCTGTAGTCGCTGAAGTTTTAGAGAATATGACTATTATGAAAACGCTACAGTCGTTACTAGACTAATAATGGGGTCGCTTCTGCGATGCGCGAGCAACAAAAAATAAGCCAGAGAAGTGTGTGTGTGAGAGAGAGAGAGAGACTGATACAGAATGTTGTGTTAATGACCTTGAAAATGACGTCCGTATAGAGAAGTCACGGAGTCTGCTATAAACGAAGGGCGCAAGTATTAACTTCCTGCGTGTGATTAATCGTAACACAAAGTTTGAAGTGTTATTGAATTCACAGGAATGACATGAAGCAGTTTCTTTGAAATCCGACATATGTTTCATCTGTTCAAAGGTTTAACTTCTGGCTATTTCGATTGGAAAGACTGCCCACCTTCCACCAAGGCAAACCGGGTTCAATCCCCGGCCTGGTCACTCCGGATTTTCGTAAGATGGGAATAGTGCCGGACGATGCCGCTGGTCGACGGGTTTGCTCAGGGATCTCTAGTTTCCCTTCGCCATTGCATTCCGTCGCTGTTCTATTATCACCTAATTTCACCCTCATCGGCTCTCAAGACAACGTTGTTAAGAGCTGCCAAAATCTCTCAACTGAACTGACTTGAAATTTTATTACTGAAACACGGGGCGAATCGCATAAGTCGTTTCCAAGGAATTGTATTCGTGACATTCTAATAGCATGAGCAACTATTTTTAACTTTATCCTAATGTATTAATTTTTTCAATTTTTAAATTTCTAACGAAAAAAATAATAAATTTGAAAATTCCAATACCTCATTTTATTTACTTTTGGAAAGCGATTTTACCTCATTGCCATAAGTTTTTTTTTTCGTAATGCAATTTAATGTCACAATAAAAATTAATGTAATATTTTCAAATTTCATAGCATTTTTAGACTCTTGATGCCTTTAAGCAAAGTTATAATTCCTACTTTTTATTTAAATTAATTTTTAGAAAAAAATGAAATATACTTACTAAGCGGTGACAGAATAAATTTAGCAAAGGATTTAAAAAGTGATCAATAGGGACCTGAAAAATTCGCAATTCGCGAGTTCAATGACCTGAAAGCTAGACTCCATAGTCTTATGTACCAATACGTTGATTTCAACTGCACATTGATTGTCTGCTGTCACAGTGGAAAGCGACAATTGGACACCGTTCTCCATGAGGTGTCAAACACCGTTTGGACCAATAGCTTAAGTGATATAAACGTACGTGTTTTGAATTATAGCTTGTCCCGAAATGAATCCGCAATTTTTCAGGTCTCTAGTGATCAATTAATAGAGATCTGCGAAATTCGAGTTATTTTTTTTACATCAGGCTAAACTTCACAGTTCTAATTATTCCCAAGCCAACGTAGTTTCTCCATTGGCTACTGCATAGCTCTGAAGTCACTCCCTTTCTGACTGGACTGCATGCAATTGGACTACACAATTGTGAAGTGTTCATTTATTGGCGCAGAGTTACCCAGGGCATGTCAATTAAAACATGATCCAATAGCAGACTTATTTGCAAAGGTACATGTGTTTGAAGTTTAAAGCGTCCCTAAATAATAACGCGAATTTCGCAGGTCTCTATCAATTAATAGTTCAGATCAAGGTTAAATTGTTATTTTCTATATTTCGGAAAAGTGAAGCAGTTTGTCGGACGTGCTGTGACTTGCTTGGTGCGGCTTGCAGGGCTGGAACGACGTGAGCTTCCATGGATCGAACCAGATAATGACGCCCAACATCGACGCCCTGGCGTACAGTGGAGTCATCCTGCACAACTACTACGTCATGCCCATCTGCACTCCGTCCCGAGCGGCGCTCATGACTGGCCGGCACCCCGCACACACAGGTAACACCCGCCTTACAACTATATAGAGTCTATTCGCGCTTGCTTCAAACCTTTGAAAAATCACCCCATGTATGACGTGTTTAGTCATTTCCTAAATACGCCCTGTATCACAAGCGTTTTATACTTCTGTTAACATATAAGTACATTATATTTAATGAAATTGAAATTTTACCCACACTATCTATAAATTATAGTATTTCATTTATAATAAATATGAATAAAATAGTGATAAAACAGGTGTGTTGGTAATGCCCAGAGACACGAGAAATTCGCGAGTGCAGGTACTCGTAGGCTAGGCTTCGCAGTCTTATATACTCTCATACAGATATCAACTGTTTATTGGTTGATTGTTGTGATAGGAAAAGGCGGTGGTTGGGCGCACAATATATCGCATGTTTATTATTGGCTCATTTATCTCCAGGAAGTGTCAAACAACACGTCGACCAATTACAAAAGTAACATGAACGTACAAGTGTGTGAATTCAAACTTATCTAGAAATGAACCCGCGAAATTCTTCGATCTCTAGTAATGCCTTGCAAGAAATAGTTCTCACGCAAAATATTAGTAGAACCGAGCGCGCACGAATCTGGTGCGATGTCCTTTGGTGTAATTTTCTATACTTGGTTACGCTTAGTTTGCACGAGGGGGAGGGATATCCTGTAAGTAGAGCTTTACCAGGGCTTCAGAAAAGTGTGGGGTAACCGTGAATGGAATATAGAATAACAGTCGTTAAAGTAGCTGTATCCTTACAACCTTGTGTTTATGTCTTTTCATAACTTACTGGTAAGGGTTCCTCTTGCCTGGCTCTTGAACTGCGTTAAAGAGCAAGGAAAACCTTGTTTTCTTTTCTTTTTCTTTTTTTTTTTACGAAATTGTTGCCCCTTACATACCCATTGTAGACAATCGTCAACATGTTGCACATGAAGCTTATGTTTAACCAGTGCTGTACCACGCGAGGCTTAGTTTCCAATGATCCGCTCTGTGGGTAACTGATTCCTAAATCATGCTATTGCGCTACGTGATGATTGGTTCATATAGGCTGTTCACGGTAAAGTGAGCCCTTTTGAAAGCCCTGCTTAAGATTTATTTTCATGCACGTTGTATGTGCTTCCGCATTATGTAAAATTATCATTGCCACGGGCCTCATCGCTTTCTTCATGCGTCGGTCAAGTGAAACTGTAAAATTATTAGAAAAGTGAATATTAAAAAAATCTCCTAATTTTTATACTTCGACGCATTAAAATAACAAAGTTATAGAAATATTTTAAGTTATCACAAATAGTTACCTAATACTCTTTATTCGTTATTCAACTCTAAGATATATAACTACATTCCCATCCATTGTCACCATATTTACTGGGCGCATGTCACTCAGTGCGCCCGTTAAAATATATGCATGTAGGAGCAGTGACTTTTTTTCTAAGGTTGATTGCAAAAGTGGTCACTTTATCGTGAACAGCCTTTATCACTGATCACTAAGAGCAAGGCTTATTGGCTGTGATAACGAAGACAGTTCTTCGCCAGCTATGTACAGCACGCATTACTAAATTTTTAATTTCAAAACTAGACATTTTACTAATGTGGGAATGAAAGGGTTACACGTGCTCCCAGGACCTACGAAAATACATCATACCCAAGACAACGAAAGAATCATACTTTAACCCGTTCTGTTCCCATGACCATGATCGGAGATATGTTGCATATGGAGGATATTTATGTTTAGCACTGTACACAACAAGAAATCAATAGCCGATGTTTATAGGGTCTTCCTCGTGAGAAATCTTATTTGTTGAAGTTTCTTCACGCCTAATTGGGGAATGGTTAATGCTGACACCAACTGTCATGCAGCGTGTCGTTTATTTGTTGCGATAAGCACGCTGGACGTAAGTATAGTCATATAATAAATTTAAAACTATTGCAACACTCTAGCTTGGAAATTAAATCGCGACTGAAAGGGCCAACCCTTTCTCTAGCAATGTCCTCTATCTGAGACGTTGCATATAAAGAGAACTGAATGGCGTGCACTGTACACAACAGAACATACTGTCCAAAGAGAAAGGTTTCATATGCACGGGAGACATAATTCGCTGTTCCGTAGTGTCATAAAATACAGCCACCAGTAACAACAAGCACAGACAGATTCCTGTTGTTCCCGATGTAGGCCAAAGCGTCTTCTGGATGTCAGTACAATTCCGAACAAAAGATTTGTTTGTTGCTATGCCTAAAATTATGTGTTTATTTATGACTGAAAGGGTGAAACATTGAACGCATGCTGTAAAGATTATTTTGGACCCCCCCCCCCCCTTCCACGGTATAATTGAAAACGTCTTTCTTCAAACTGCCGTATCTTAAAACATACTAGCCGGACATGTATCAAACTACGATAGGAGCCTGTATTGAACTTTGCTACATACTTCTCATCAATAAAACTATAGGGTCTCCGCTGAAAGTGCCACAGGTACACGCAGCACTACGAGAACACTGCACGCCAGTTCAGAGCCCCGTGCGTAGCGCTCTTGTAGCGCGTGCCAGTGTGACCCTTATAGTTCCCGTACTTCGTGGACAAAAAAGGAGAAAAAACGTTGCAGGCATTCGGGCCCCTTAATTCGAACCCTATTATTTGGGCGGATTCTAGGATTCAATATCCTAAGTGCACGCTTGCGTCTTAATTTGACATTTGGCAGGTTGTTCTTGTATGAAGACAATTAGTTGCATGAGGGAGCCTACCAGAATTAAGTTTCTTCGCTATTAACCGTCTGTGCTTCGCGGGCAGACAAATAAGTAGAGACGTGAAGAATTTGCGAGCTCCTTATGGGACAAGTTAGAATTCGAAACACGTGTGTTCATACAATTTTAGCCATTGGTCCATACGGTGTTCGACACCTCCTGGAGAATGCTGGCTCAATCGTCGACTTCCACTGTGACAGCGGACAACCTATGCACAGTTAATATCGGCATATTTGTGCATAAGACTGCAGAGTCTATCCTGCAGGTAATTGAACTCACGAATTATTCAGGTCTCTACACATAAGACGCGTAACAATTTAAAATGATCCAGTCACTAAGGTGGTTCTGAACTAAAGAGCGTTGGGACACAACTTGTCCTTAAATCTTATTATTACATACAGAACTACTTTAGATAATTGCTGAAGCCACAACTGGAAAAGGATATATATTGAGTCAGTCTTTATTACGGGCACAGATTTGACAGTAAACATGGACAAAATATTGTAGATGTGTTGATGCTGATACATATGTCCATATACAGAATGTGTCTAAACTATTGTAACAAACTTCTAGAGATGATACTTGGGATCAAAGCAAAGCAAATATGGTTCTATGAACATATGTACTACAAAGCGTTGTTATTGAGTTACAGGCGTTTCACATTGTCGTATAGGCTGTTCACGGTGAAATGAGCACTTTTGAAAGCCTTTGTAAACACGTTGTGTATTCTTCCGCCTTATGTAAAATTAGCATTGCCATAGGCCTCCTCACTTTATCCACGCGCCAGTCAAGTAAATCCATGAACTTATTAGTAAACCTACTCACTTTTACACTCTGACGCATTAAGAAATACAAAAAGGGAAAGAAATATTTTAAGTTACCAAAAATGGTTATCTGGCACATTTTATTCGACGTTAAGTCATGGAATTACTTTCCATCCAACGTTACCAAATTTACTGGACGCATGTCACTCAGCGAGCCAGTTAAAATATATGAAAGCTGGCGCAGAGACATTTTTATAATGTTGATTTCAAAAGTGCTCACTTTATCGTGAACAGAGTTTAACACACATCACTACCGCAACTTACTGCGACGTCACTGTTGGTTTGGAGATGAATGTCTGCCGCCCTACGAATGCATTACGACAAAGGAGTTTACGTATTTGTTGAAATTGTACGTCAGTGGCGATATTAGTATCCCGCACGTGGATGGCACTTGTGTACATTCACGTTTTCAGCATGACGTGCACAGGACAGGAATGAGGACACAGTTCCGCGAGTGTAGCGACAAGTGAGTAGCCACGCATGCATCACTGCCTATGGCGGACGCTTCGAGTATCGCCTGTGATGTGGCCTATGTAGAGTACGTCCTGTAACTCAAGAACAACGAGTTGGAGGACATTTGTTCATAGGAAAATTTTTACTTGTTTTGATCCCAGGAATGACCCCCGATGTAAATCATAATAGTTTAGAAACAGCCTTTATATACCCTATGCTTAGACAACCCTCGTTTTGAAATATTTGATCGGAAAAGTGTAACTAATTAAGTTTGCTAAAGGCAATAAAGTGAGCACTTTTGAACTCAACCTTAGAAAAATGCCACTTTTCCTGCCTGCATTTATTTTAACGGGCGCAATGAGTGACATGCGCTCAGTAAAGTTGGTAATGTTGGAGGGAAAGTAGTTCCATATTTTAACGTCGATTATAAAGTATTAGGTAACCATTTGTGATAAATTTCTTCCGTTTTCTGTATTGTTTAACGCATCAAAGTGTAGAAATGAGCCGATTTGTAAAGTATTTATTTTCTTAATAATTTCGCAGTTTCACTTGACCGACGCGTGAATAATGTGACGAGGCCCATAGCAGTATTAATCTTACGTAAGGTGGGATAACACACAACACGTATACAAGTAGATCTTAAGAATGACTTTCAAAAGTGCTCATTTTACCGTGACAGCCTTTACAATGTTTAACTGTGAAGACTTTATGGCTTGCATAGCAGGCCTGATTCAAGCTCACACGCTTGTCATGGTGAGTTTGACTCAAGCTTGACTCAAGACGATTAAACTTTTGGGATAATAATTCCAGTGGGTATCCAGAGACTCACAATCCCCACGGATTGTACGTCCATGGACTCAGCGGACAGAGACATGTCCGGGTGCTGTCAGTCAATCAGTCCCTAGCAAACTACTTGCAAAGCCGTTAGCCCATGCCTTCTGCAGCGCGCAACATCCAGTCAGACTCAAGGCCCGTTCCCACAGGCTCGCGCAGCCAATCAGAGAATATTTCGTCTCTGGGTAGTGACCTGTTCTGTGGCCATGCAGTGGCGTGCATAATTTATTCGCTCACGTACTCGATTCCGACCGTCTGAACTAAAGTTGTGGGGCTGGCCTTTATTATTAAATGCGTACCTCCCCACTCCTCCACTAGTTACATAATTGACATATTTTATGTTGTTGTTTGAAGTCATACATTTCATAGCATTATAAATATTGAATTACATATTTACGCTCTGTAAAAAGTGCAAAATTTAACACCAGAACTGCTTCATATTTGCACTGTTCTTTTTGCCATACAAAAACTATTGGCAATATTACTTTTAAACTTCTTTAGCCATGTGAAAATACTGTTTTACAGAAGAAAAATTATATGTATCTACACTTGCATAGTAAGTGTAAAGAATTAATATAATAAAATAAAACCAATAAACTAATTTTAATGCGAAATACTTGTCTGGGGTTTCCTGAGAAAGGCAAATCATTTAATGGCACTTAATAAAATTCATTGTTTGTAAGACGCTGAGCAGGGTTCACGCTGAAGCGGAGAAATATTAATTTTCTTTGCATATATTTCACAGACCAAATATGTTATAAATAGAGACCTGCCAAATTCACGTTATTATTTGGCATCAGGTTAGCCTTCACAGTGCTGTATATACTCGAGCCGACATCGTTTCTCCATTGGCTGCTACACAGATGTGAAGTCACTCCCTTTCTGACTGGACTGCACGTGATTGAACTACAACATTTGTGGAGGGTTGATTTATTGGCGCAGAGTTACTTGTGGCGTGTCAAATAAAGTATGGCCCAATAACAAACTTATTTCAAAGATAAGTGTGTTTGTAGTTTAATGTGTCCCCAAATAATAACGCGAATTTCGCAGATCTCTAGATGTAATTAGGGCCACCTGTTTTTCACGTTGCGGTTTTCTGCGGGCAGCAACCCGCAACGCATGACAGTTAAAAATCATCCAATCACGAAAGTGGATCTCAGCTCTAGTGTTTTGGAGTATAAGTAGTCCTATAATATGTTCGCGTAAAACAGATGGCCCTAATTATGAGGTACAAATCATGAAAATAATTTGTCCCTTACGTATACTAAAAATATTTGTATGTAATGGCTACAAATTAAATACGACTTTCTTGACTTCCAAAAATGTTTGAATCCTAAACAAAGGAAAATTATAATTTGAATATTATTGTGTTAGCTTTGACAGTATTTCTGCGAGGGTTTATACAAGCATATATTTATTTATACGTGTAACGTAGGTATTGCTGAGGCTCAATAAGAATGGTTGATACCGTATGAGTATGTAGTACTTATAAAGGCTGTTAATGATAAAGTGAGCACTTTTGAAATCAGTCTTTCAAAAAAGTCACTGCCCCTACCTGCATGTATTTTAACTGGGACAGTAAAGTTGGCAACGACGAAGAGAAAGTATACTGTAGGCTGTTCACGGTAAAATGAGCACTTTTGGAAGCCCTGATTATGATCTACTTGAATGCACGTTGTGTATTCATCCGCCTTACGTAAATGTCACATTGCCATGGGCCTCGTCACTTTATTCATCCATTGGCTACTTGAAACTCTGTAATTATTAGAAAAGTAAATATGTTACAATTCTGGTAGTTTTTATATTTTGAGGCATTTAAAAAAACAGGTAGCAAAATAAATAATTTAAATCACTATAAATGGTTACCTAGCACCTTTTATTCGACGTTAAGTATTGGAACTACTTTACATCTATCATTGCCAACTTTACTAGGCGCATGTCACTCGGCGCGCCCTTTAAAATGCATGCAATTAAGGACAGTGAATTTTTTCCAAGGTTGATTTCAAAAGTGCTCACTTCATCGTGAACAGCCTTTAGTTTCATGTCTTAACGTCGAATGAAAAGTTTTAAGTAAACATTTCTGAAAACTGAAATAATTTCTTTTACGTTCTGTGCTTCTAATTTATGTAAGTAAAAGAATTAACCAATTTTGTAAAATATTCACTTTTGTAATAATTGTTAGAGTCTCACTTGACCGACGCAGGAATAAAGTGACGAGGCCCATTGTAATATTAATTTTACGTACGGTTGAAGAATAAGCAATGTGCATGCAAGAAGGCCTTCAGTGGGGCGTTTAAAATTGCTAGGATTACCGTAAATACCCTATACATAAACAAACGTAGCCTACAATGACGTAGAAAAAGAATCATAATTAAAATATTAATAAAAACCATCATATAGCTACACTCCCCATGCATAAATACTGTGTTTTGAAATTTTCTTCATATTTATGGAATAATCACATACTAGTTAATTCCCCAATAAAAATCTTTGTACTCGCCCCATTTTGTATACAATTTATAACGATTTGTAGTCTTTGCACTGTATTTCCACCTCACAATACTTTCTATTTACAGTACAATGAACGAAATGTTACGTGCATGTTTTTACGCTGAAATTAGTGTATGAATAATTTCCCAATGATGGGGAATGCGACGGATAAATTTGAATCCGATCGATGTATCCGTCTAAACTGTCAGCAAGGGAGGAACTGATACAGATGAGAATATCATCGACTTCAGATGCTGGATGTCTGCGGGGAAGAAAATAGCAGCCCTGCTAAAAGAAGGGAGCGAAATTGCTCCTTGCTAAAAATGAATAAAGTTATTTATCCTCTCCTCCTGAGCGTATTATAATCATCTACGCTCTGCTCATAGGCTCCGAACTCGCCGTTGACAAAATGAAAATTTAAGAGGATAAAAAGAGTAGAAAGGAAAACTTTTCTGGATATTAAATCCCGGGTTAGTATTTCAATAAACCAGCGAGCGTTTCACGTTTGATTGAAGCCCAAAGGCGAATACGTTAATTTCCTTGGAGTCGAGTTGAGTGATTTGGGCGGCTCTTAACAACGAAGTCTTGAGAGCCGATGAGGGTGAAATGAAGAGAGAATGGAGCAGCGCCGGGTCCCACTTGCGAGAATCCAGGAGTGACCCGACCGAGGATTGAACCCGGTTCACCTTGGTGGGAGGCAAACAGTCTAACCGCTCAACCACCGCGGCCCCAATCTCTTTGGAAATCACTATGAGCAGCATGCCGAAAATATAATATGTTTTCTTTATCCCTTTTGTTCACACATCAATTTCCGAGTTTAAGTGTTGCAATTACATAAATTTTGTATGCGTTTTACGTGTGTTGAACACTTTTTCTATTACAGGCTGTTCACGATAAAGTGAGCACTTTTGAAATCAACCTCAGAAGAAAGATACTGCTCCTACCTGCATATATTTTAACGGGAGCCCTAAGTGACACGCGCCCAGTTAAGGTGGTAACGATAGATGGGAAAGTAGCTTCGCGTTAGATAACCATTTCTGTTAACGTAAATAATTTTTTTAGCTTTCGGTTTTCTTAATGCACTGCAGTGAAAAAATTAGCAGATCTGTAAAATATTTGCTTTTCTAATAATTTCACATTTTCACTTGACCGACGCATGAATAAAGTGTTGATGCCAATGACAATGTTAATCTTACACAAGGCGGAAGAATACACAACGTGCATACAAGTATATCTTAAGCAGGGCTTTCAATTCAAAAGGGCTCACTTTACCGTCAATAGCCTATACTGGTATTAACCATTCATATCAAAGAAGTGTAGAAAATTACTCAAATCATATTAGCAACAAGTAAGATTGGACACCGAAGCCTTGCTACGTATGTATAATAAAGGTTATAATAATCATTAATTTTCTGTCCACAATCGTTGACTTGATGCCTCGATGGGTTATTTACAACGAAGGGACGTTTTACTTATAAAGAGTGTTACGTTGACATATTCATTTATGTTAATTGGCGCTGCTCGAAAATTCTTATGCATCGGTGAAAACAAGTGTGCTACAACCTTCCCTGAGAATGTCTCTCTTGTTACGAGAGTCGCCCTTGAGTCTAATTCCGGATAGGACATGGACGTGTGATGTGTAACTTTCAAACTAGGATGTAATGTACATTTAGAATGTAACTATCTCTCGAGGTTTGTTCGGAAGGAAAAAACTACACGAGCCTTAAAAATCTATTTCTTCTATTCGCTTGACAAACATTGCGTTAGATTGGTTGGAGCGAAACGTGTCGGTCTATACGCACCTGTGAACACCTAACATAACGTTCAGCAGGGCTTTCAAAAGTACTCATTTTACCGTGAATAGCCTAAAGTAGTAAGATCCATTTCAAGGTGCCGCAAGTTTATATTCATGGTGGCAGATGGTTGCATAACGTAAAATATATATATATATATATATATATATATATATATATATATATATATATATATATATATACAAAAAACATTTAGTTAATAGTGAACCAACATGAAACATTGCTTTCAACCTCCTTTTCTGTAGAAAATAAGCTATTATTTTTTCACGTTAGGCAAGGAGAAAATTTTCTGCAAACCCATAATTGGCTTTTAAGGTGAAACAAGTAAACAAGGCATTTCAGGGCTAACATTTTCACAAACCACCTCCTTTCTAGAAATTTAGACATTTATATTTGGTTATCTGGATGGAAACAAGTCAGAGCAGTTGCAACAAATTTTAGAGCATATTTTATTTGCATAATTCTGTAAAGGTTCCACATCGCAGCCAGTTTTGACATATGCAGAGTTTTTTTTTTTTAAGAGAGGCAAGTATCCTTAACGTGCTATTTAAAACTGTTAGCTCGCGCGAGAAAAAGATTATGATATCAAACCACCAAAGTAAATTGACAATACAGATTTCGTTCATGCGTTATCTCTCACTTTACACATCCCACGCTAATAACACAAAGTGCACTTGTTAAAACACCTTTATCTTAACCCGCACAAGGTTTTTACTATCACACCGATTGCCACTATCAAACGTGATCGAGATTATGATAGTTGAAATCTTACCTTCGTTGCTCTTTGTTCGTACAGATGACAGAAAATTTCTTATCTGGAAACAACTCCAATGCTTGCATTTCGGGAGCACTTAAATTACGAAATTGATAACAACATTAATAAACCGAGACCGATAAATACACCAAACACTATTGTGGAATATTTCAATGAAACTTTTCCCTTGAAAGTGTCCCAGCCTTATTATACAACAATAAGGAGGGTTTTCAAAATAATTTCGTAATTGCTTAAAATATAGAAATAAAACAACTACACTGATCATATTTCTCCACAGAAATGCTTATTATATAAAATTATTTGGCCGACCCCGTCCTTGCTGATATCTAATAAGATCTTATTTTAAGCAAATCCACGACAGAAAACAGTTCTCGTCGACTGCTATTATTACCTATACATAATACAAACAAGTATAAATCACATTATACGCGCGGTTTCACCTCAGAAATAAATACATAAAACTTATGATATTATGTTTCGCCCTTTATTCGTATAAACAGGTATATGCAAATGTAAATGAACCTTTGGTTTACAGAAGAATGTCGTCATTGTGATGTTGCGTATCTATTTTGTAATATGTAAGATTTTGTTTTCGTATTAAAATACGAACATTTAACCAGCAAGTGAAAAATAATGAAAACGATACTTTGCGTTATTACTGTAAGTTGTTCGGGCCTTATCTACGCTAATGCTGACAACCTAATTATTGAATGTAATTACAGACGGCGCATCTCCAAGCTCACCTCGTTTCAACCTCATCTGCTCTCAAGACACAGGTGTTTTAGAACTGCTCAAATCTCTCCATTCCACAACTTCAGTAAAGAATAATTTGACCGTATCACGTGCAACCAATTGATTAAGAAATAGAAAGCGTGGCGTTATTGCAGCAGCTTATGAACAGATGATAGTGGCCTGCGCATGTAAAAAACTAAGTAGTTTTTGGCTGCTTCCACATTAATTGGCGAAATGTCACGTATCTATACACTCTAGTCTCAAATCAGTGATATCACTCAGTGAAATAACCTTCATTGAAAGCCAGCTGATAAGCTACTGCCGACTGCCAAATCAAGGAAATGAACTGGGAACGAGTGACTTGTGGTAGTGGAATTCTCGACATTCAGTGCGAATCACAAATAAATCAGTGGAATCCAGTCATCATACAAATTAGTTTTGAGGCACTGATTTTCAGTCACTCAAAATCCACTTTTTTCACAGATTTGGCTTAGTTCCCTCTGTTTCAGATTTAGAGTGTACTTCTGGCCATGCATTCGAGAATGTAGGCGGTTCACACCAAGCTTCTCTTGATATGTAGCAAATCTGGATCGCACGCGAAGTGTCTAGTGTTGTATACCTATAGTTTGGTCCCGGTAACTTCACGCTTTTCAAATCAAACGTTTTGAAAATGACCCCATGTGTGACGGGTTTAGTTATTTCCGAAATATGCCATGTACTGAAGACGTTTTACACCTACTTGTGCTAACATGAAACTATTTTATTTTTGGTAAAATTTAACATTTACTTAACTTTTGTTAATAAATTACAATATTTATTTTTGATGTTTAGTATGAATTAAAACATAAGAGAAAAAGAATTCCTTTGGTAACACTCCGTAAAAAATAGTTCTAATGCAAAATATTATTTAAAATGAGTGCGCAATAACGCGTTGCGATGTCACCTTAGTGAAATCCTAGACACAAGGCGGAGGAACAGCTTCAAAGTAGAACTTTAGCAGGACTTCGGAAAATTTTGAAGTAATCATGATTTGTCTGTAGCTATGTATACGCCGTTCACGGTAAAGTGAGCACTTTCGGAGCCCTAGTTACTTTTTTCTTTTAACCAATTTATATCCTTCCACCACTTGTTAATGTAAACCCTGATATGTGTGTAATGAACACAGTGTATTCATTCTCCATACCCAAAACCAAAAGTCCGAGACCACAACGAAATGTATTTATTGGTTATTATGTCTGCTGAAACAGCTTCAAAAAGTGCTCACTTCACCGTGAACGGCCTATAGAGACGTGCAAAAGTGGCGATATAATTTGACATCACGCTAGACTCCACAGTCCTGTATATAATCGAGCCGGATTCATATGTTCGTTGGCTGCTGCCTACACTCTACATCTGAAACGGCGAGGATTGAGCCAAATCAGTGAAAATAGTGGAATATGAACGACAGGATATTGGTATTTGATAACTAATTAATGTGATGGCTTAATTTAACTGATTTATTTGTGATTCCCACTGAATGTCAAGAATTCCACTGCCATTGGTAGCTTTATCCCAATCCATTTCCTTGATTTGGCAGTTGGCAATTGATTATAAAGTGGCTTTCAGTGAAGGTTATTTCACTGACTCATATCACTGATTCGAACTAAAGTGTATGTACGAATCCATTCCTCTTCTGACAGGCCTGCACGTGATCTGTGCGTGCCATTACGAAGTGTTTATTCATTGGTGCAGAGTTACCCAGGGCATGTATCATACAATATGGTCCAATGGCAAACGTAGCTCTAAAGGTACGTGTGCTTGAAGTGTAACGAGTCGTCAAATAATAACGCGAACTAAGGAGGTCTATATAGTC
The DNA here is from genome assembly GCA_029891345.1 of Dryococelus australis. Classification (NCBI taxonomy): domain Eukaryota; kingdom Metazoa; phylum Arthropoda; class Insecta; order Phasmatodea; family Phasmatidae; genus Dryococelus; species Dryococelus australis. The sequence goes on along the minus strand of CM057003.1, from coordinate 70,229,649 downwards.
GGCTTCTTCACACTTTTTGAATCAAACCTTTGAAAAATCACCCCCTGTATGACGTGTTTAGTTATTTCCCAAATATGCCATGTATCACACGCGTTTGATTAGTTTCTTAACATGAAAGTATCTTATTTTTCGTTAAATTGAAGTTGAAGGCGTGTTTCATTTATGTATTCTAATATATCACTTATAGTAAATATGAACAAAATTAACGATAAAATATGTGTGTTGGTAGTGCCTAGTAAGAAATAGTTCATGTGCAAAATATTATTAAAGCCTGTTCACAATAAAGCGAGCACTTTTGAAATCAACCTTTAAAAAATATCACTGCCTCTACCTGCATATATTTTAACGGGCACAATGAGTGATAAATGTCCAGTAAAGTTGGTAACGATGTAGGGGAAAGTAGATCCGCATATTAAAGTCGAAGAAAATGTCTTAGGTAACCATTTGTGACAATTTAAAAAATTATTCCTCTCGACATCTGTATTTGTTAATCCATCGACGTGTAAAAATGAGCAGATTTGTAAAATATTTACTCTTCTAATAATTTCATAGCTTCCCTTGACTGACGCGTGTATAAAGTGTTGAGGCCCTTGGAAATGTTAATTGGACATAAGGTGGAAGAACACACAACGTGCACACAAGTAGATCTTAAAGCAGGTATTTCAGAAGTGGTAATTTTACCGTGAACAGCCTACGCAAATGATTACGCACGAATTCGGCGCGTTGTCCTTTGGCGTAGTTCCATACACTTAGTTAAGCTTAGTTAGTGCGAGGTGGAGGAATATGCTGGACGTATAACTTGAGCAGGGCTTGAGAAATGTGCGTGTGAAGTGAAGCCGGGTGTTGTTGGGTGTGTGGCAGGCATGCAGCGGGTGCTGTACGCATTCCAGCCGTACGGGCTCCCCTTGACGGAGAAGATGCTGCCGCAGTACCTGAAGGAGCTGGACTACGCGACGCACGCCGTCGGCAAGTGGCACCTGGGACACTACAAAGCGGTCTACACGCCCACCAGGCGGGGCTTCGACTCTCACTTCGGTTACTGGGCCGGGCACCAGGACTATTACGATCACACTTCGCAGGAAGGGGTACGTGGCACACTGTTCTGCTCTACAAGTCAGACTAACATCATTAATACACTGAAGTACCACAGAATGCTTATAGGCGACTCCGCCATGTAATACTTACTCTTGAGAGCTATTCTTACTTCTATACTTGCTCATATACTTTGACTCTCAATACAACATTATCTAATTTTTGGTCAAATTGAACGTTAACTAATGTACTCTTCATAAATTATAACATTTCGTTCCTAATTAATATGAATAAATACATATGGGAAATATTATGTGTGTTGGTAATGCCTAGTAAGAAATTGTTCTCATGCAAAATAATATTTAAGCGAGAGTACCCGAAAGTGGTGCGTTCTCCGTTTGTTGTAATTTTCTAGACTTAACTAAGTAGAACTCTAGCAGGGCTTCGGCATAGTTAGAAGTAACCGCCAGTGAATACTATGGTTTACTATATTGAGATTTGGAAGCTCAGTGCTGATATCTTGGCAACTGAAAGTTTTTGCCGTCAGATAGCGTTGTTTTAGCATGTGTACAGGATTGTTCAGCCTACTCTCTTTGCAAAGACTGGTTTATTCGATCATACGAATTTCTGTCTGGGTAAAAAAAAGTACTAAAAGTGTGCTGAGTTTGTCGGAGTTCGTTTCACGGATTTAGAAGTAATTAGGGGAAATAGTACTTAGCAAAGACACCCAGCTATTATAGTTTCAATGCCGTGTGCTTACTATCAAAATGGTGGCCATTTAATTTCTCGGGATCCATTTAACCAATGTAGATCGATTTTCGTATTTTGTCACGCTGTCATGTTAATATTTAATCTACTTAGTTGTATTGTTATTGGTTGGCCATTCTGGAAGACAGTAGTACATGAATAAATTATTTACATCATATCTCGTAAACTACGCAATAGATTTCCGCCCAATTTCTTAGGTAGACCATGTTAGTGTTAGTGTAAACCTATATTATTTAAATGGATGAGATGCTTATTTTCAACAATCGTAACAGGCCACATACATATTTAAGTTTAATTTTGTATATGTACCATACTATTTCACAAGTTTCGACCAAACTTTGTATGCTGAAGTACCCAACACAAGAATTAAATATGCAACTACATTGCCTCTATTGTCCGCCATTTTGTAAAGTAGTGTCACGCGAAAAAATTTAATTTTTTTTGTGCTATTTTTTGGGAATAAATGAACCTATCCCTACCAACTTTAGCTAACAAGAAATACTACCATGGTACACGCAAACTAATATATTATTTTTTAAACGGCGGCCACCTGACCATTTTATATTACTGTAGATGTACTATATGTACGAAACCATGTAACTAAGTTAAACCAAACTGTGTATGTTGACGGTAGCCTAAATTGCGAGCGTCACGTGTGTCTATAGAGAGACTATTTTCCCACCATTTTGTAAGATAGAGCTCTACTTTCATTTCAATATTTCCAGAAACAGTTAACCGATTCCAGCCAAAATTCTGGCAGACAAATAGTAGTACGGTAGTCAATGGTTGGTCAGACACTTATATTCAACATGGTGGCAATATACGCGTTCTTTTATCTCATTCTTAGTGTAGGGCCTGCTTCGTAAAATTTGCTCGTATACACATGTTGAGGAAAGTAGGCTAATTCGTTATAGCGACTGGTAATTTCTTTCTTTTTACTTTATGAGGGGGCACACGTTGGCCAAATGTCAAGTGTTTCCTCGGTGATCTTGACTCCATTTCCGGTAGAGTCACGCCTCAATTATCATTAGATACCCGGAAATCTCTCGGATTCATCTGAGGACAAGTTAAACTGCATTCACGTATACAAATGTGTTCGTGCTTCCATTTGACCATAGTTTGTTAGACACGCCCCGCGCGACTTTCAACCCATAACGAACCCGCAAGGAAAATAAGAACCGAATCCTATGTTACCTGGTCTGGAGTAAACTGGAGTAACAACCAATGTACTGCCAAATGATGCTCAAATGCATAAAGGATTGAGGAGTCTAGCTTGTTGCCGATTGAATCCACGAAATTTACGGGTCTCAAATTATCATATGTGGGAAACGCAGTGGACCTTGCCGTTAGCCGGTGGCACTTCCATAGCACTTCCGTTTCTCCGATCATTACATTTCGCAATGGATGCATCATAGAGGTTAAATCACCAGCACCACTCAATAATTAAAATCATTTTTGGCAACCATTTGGAAATCATGTAATTTATTTGGTACTAGCCTAATCCTGTGCAATATCAGTGTACAACTATTATTAGGCTGCATTTCATTCAGACCGTATGCGAAACTTCTTGGTATGATTGCAGAGTATTGATATTTTAATTGTATTATTTTATTTACGGTGTTATTGCTTCCATTCTGCTTTTCTTCAGAAACCCATTTCTCTTTGTGACAGCTTTTCCTATACTTCATACTTATGTCCTTTTTATGCCCTGTCTAACGTTATAAGCAATAATGTGGACATTTTATATAAACTTAAATGTAAAGATTTCGGATACGTAAAAGTTATAATTATATGAACATATTCATGACCTTGCAATCTGAAAAGAAAGATACATCAGTCACGAACAAATACATTCCTATAAATATCACTGGCATATATTGTATTATTTTTATCGAAAGGAACAAGAAAGGGCATTGAAAATATTACATACGAGTGCAATAAAGTATTGCCAGAGACGTAGGTGGCACATACTCCTTAATAAGTATCTGGAGGCTGCAGGTATCATATTTTATTTGGAGACCACTTCCAGGACTATGCTTCAAGTCCGTGGTTAAAACTGCGCATAAGCGCTACAGGTAGGCTTAAATATACAAATAAATAAATAAAGATTGACTGAATGTAAGGTCAGAGATTACATACGCCATGAGTGCTGGCTCTTGAACTAGAAACTCTGTAGGTCAACACCCATCTGTTGACAAGATGAAGTGGTACCTACATAGTAAAGGAAAATTATTTTCAAACGTAATAAAGTATAGGAAAGGTAGTGAGCGATAAAATCTACAAGCCACTGAGAGAACCTCTGCCTGCCTCGTTTCACACGGTTAGTTATTAAATATGCTTCGGGTTGAGCCGGGGCTGCTGATATAAGAGACACGGACAAACTGTGATGGCACCGCTATTCGAAATACGTCGCCTCGTTATTTACGTCCATATTGAGAAAGGAGCATTGTTTTTCAGGCTCTGAATCGTGTCGTTTGTATGCAAATGTTCTCTGGCACAAACTGTTTCACCTGCGGTGAATGTGTCATTAGTGGACGTTACTGAAGGTGACTTACGTATATCCCGCCTACCAACGTTTGTGACTTGTTTCACTTCCTGGTGGCAATTCTAAAGAACAAGGAATGTTAAGTGTAAACAAATTAGAACGCCATTAGTGGATAACATGTGTTCGTCTACAGATGGTTCTCGCCAAACCAAGCACTTTTTAAATCAGACCGTTGAAAAAAAAAATCACTGCCGCTAACAGCATGTATTTTAACTGATAAAGGATATTAACGATAAAGTGAGCACTTTTGAAATCAACCTTAGAAAAAAATCACTGCCTCTGCCTTCATAGACTTTAACGGGTGCACTGAGTTACTTGCGCCCAGTTAAGTTGGTAACGAAGGACGGAAAGTAGTTCCATATCTTAGGTTGAATTAAAAGTGTTAGGTAACCATTTGTGATAATTTAAATTATTTCTATTTTTTATGCACCGAAGTGTAAAAATTAGCAGATTTGTAAAATGTTTACTTTTATAATAATTTCAGTTTCACTTGACTGACGCATGAATAAAGTGATGAGGCCCATGGCAACGTTAATTAACATAAGATGGAAGAACACACAACGAACATGCAAGTAGTTCATAAGCAGGGCTTATAAAAGTGCTCATTTTACTGTGAACAGCCTATACACTGTTTAGCATTTCCCAAGATACGTTGGTAGCAAAACACGAAATATAGTCTCAAATCTTAACCTCGTATTGTTTAGAAAATGTATTTTTTCTTATGTTTGAGTATTAATTTCCATATTGTTTTCATTTTTACATTATTGACGTTTTCATAGATGTCACAATTACACACAGCTGGCGCATGAATACAAACATGAACATTACCATGATAGTTTCATTAAGCGTCTTTGTGAAGGAATGTCGGTGAGAGTTTAGCACCCACAAATAAGTAAAATCACAGATTCAGCGTATTTGTAAATTGTCTATTTCTGTACATTTTTCGCCGTTTTACCAAACAATTTCGTAGTAGGTTTCAGCGCCTTTTTCAACTGGTTTAAATAAATTGGCCTGTTGTATTGGAATTTGAACACAAATCGAAAAATTAACAGTCAGTAGCTCGAACCACTCACCTACTATACTTTTACAAACATTATTTCGTAAGTATGGATTTTACATGAAAGTGACGAACGCTCCTGTCTTAGTTTAAAGTCGTGTTAGAGCGCTTACTATGTTTGCAGTTAATAAAACGAGGTTACGAAGAAATGGTTTTATTTTCCTTTTTTTTTTTTATCGCGTTTCACTGTGTATACAGACAGTTAGCGGAATTTGAACAGAAATCAACGAACTGGCTCTCCATGAATGGTTCGCAACTCGCCTACTACTGTTTTACATGAAGTAGTTCTCTAAATTAAATCTATATATCTGCTTGTATACACGTTGTGTAATCTTCCGCCTTACGTAAAAGCAACATTGCCGAAGGCTTCATCACTATATTTATGCGCCGGTCAAGTGAAATTCTGAAATTATTAGAAACATTATTTTACAAATCTGGTTAGTTTTTCATTTCGAGGCAGTAAAAAAACAAACAGAAAGACTAAAAAACAATTTGAATTGTCACAAATGGTTATCTACCTAACACTTTTTATTCGAAGGTAAGATACGGAACTACTTTCCATTCATAGTTACCAACTTTCCTGGGCGCATGTCACTCAGTGCGCCCGCTAAAATATATGCAGGCAGGGCCAGTGACTTTTTTCTAAGGTTGATTTCAAAAGTGCTCACTTATTCATGAACAGCCTTTTTATGTGTACCGAGTTTGATGAAATTAGATATATGTGTAAACATTTTTTTTTTTTAGGTGTGTTTTTTTTGGGGGGAGGGGGGGGACACTCAGAAACACACACACACAGAAATGAAAGTGTTTTTCAAAGCCTTTCTTTCCTTCTGAAAGCACGCTATCGACCTATTAAGTGAACAAGAACGGAAAAAATAGGAAAAAACTTTCTCGCAAAGGGTAAAACTTTTTACTATAGTCTATTTGCGGTTTTTGCACACTTTTTGAATCGAAACTTGGAAAAATCACCATATTTATGACGTGTTTGGTTATTTCTTAAATATGCCATGTATCACGAGCGTTTTATACCTGTCTTAACACAAAAGTACCTTATGTTCGGTTAACATAAATTAAATTATATTTTGTCCATACATTATATTCCATTTTAAATTATTATGGTTAGAAACAGGTAGACAAGTGTTGGTAGTGCCTAGTAATTAATGCTTCTTATGGAAAGTATTATTAAAGTCTATTCGCGGATTCTTCACAATTTTGCATCAAACCTTTTAAAATTCACCCGCGTATGACGGGTTTGTTTGTTTTCTAAATAGGTCATGCATCACGATAGTGTAACAATAAATTTAACATAAAAGGAGCTTATGTTTCATAATGTTGAATTTTATTTATATGTGGTTTATAAATTATAAAGTTTTATTCATAATAAATACTAATACAAACTGTGAGAAAATAGGCGTGTTGGTAAAGGCCAGCAAGAAATGGTTGTTATGCAAAATATTATTACACTGAGTGTGCAAGAATGCGGTGCGTCGCCCCTTTGGTGTAATTAATCTGATTTGGTTAAGCTATGTTTGCATGAGGCATAGGAGGCCTGTAGGCAGAATATTAGCAGGGCTTTTGAAATGTTTGTAGTAACCGTGAATGGACTAGACACAGAGAACGCAAAAATGTCCTGTGTTGTCCCTATGGTGTAATTTTCTACACTCGATTAACTTCGATTGCACGAGGCAGAGAAATATTCTGGAAGTATAACTTCAGCAGTGCTGCAGAACAGCTGGAAGTAGACGCGAATGGACGGTAATTGTGGCTGCTGTCAGTGGGTAAAGAGCTAAGTCTCGAATGAACACGGGATTGTAGAGCCTACCTTTGAAATACGTCAATTAGAGATATTCCTGTCCCTTCTTGCGTGCGTTGCTTAACTCGGGGATCATTAAAACTTTTGGGTGCGGATTTTTTTATGTATTATTATTCACCGGATTCCGCAAGCGAAAGTTTTGAGAGTTGCTGAAAGAAGGAAATCTGTCACAGATGCCGATGGCCTGAAGCCACGGAAGACACTGCTAATAAGTTGCCGCTGGTAGAACTCAAGTCATTGAAATGTTAAGGTAACTTTTTGGTTAACCCTGGTAAACTGCTTCTCCTCGTCCTTTACGTAACCTTCTGCCATGCTCTAGTGACTGGTACTGATCTGTCGCTGAAGCGACGCTCTGAAATTCACAGATACACGTAAATTACTTACTAATACGCCAGTATATGCTTACAAAAAATAAACTATCTTCTAGAACACCAATTAAAATCATTAACTTCAAACTAAAGCTTAGAAACACATGAATAATTATAGCAGATTTTTTTCCGACGTTTACTAAAATAATTAGGTTAACTGCCAAGGATTACATAATTTTTTTTAGTGTTGTCATCTTGAGGTTTAATTGTCTCTGATGCGTGCGTAACTTTTTATTGACGCCGACGCCTTTATGCCAGTGGCTTATTGAAGAAAGGGAGAGGAAAAGATACAAAATAAATAAGCATTATCTTATTCCTAAAAAATACGCTTTTATCCATATGCGAGATGCAAACCCGGCACCTCGTGGTGCAAAGGTAGGGGTTTCGAAACTTTATTCGTGGAGATTTAAAATTATAAGTATTCCAGTCATTTCTGTAGGCCCCATGTTTACTAACGTGGCAAGAGTGTATGGCGTGTGCTTGCAGACACGTCATTTTGCTTCAAATTATTTTAAGTTAAATTTAATTTTAAAGCAATTGACTTTTAGGCTGAGTGACATTAATGCCAAATAATTTTGACCCAAGTGACTTTTCAGCAAGTTAGTTCAGGCCAAATGACTTTATGTGGATTATTGTGAACTATTTTGGACCAAAGTACCTGTTGTCAAATAACTTCAAGGAAAATTACTTTTCGGAGAATAATACTTTTAGGCGAAAATACTTTCGTACCAAGTCCAAGTAACTCAGGTCAAGTGTATCTTGGATGAAGTAACTTCAGGTCAAGCGAATTTTGGATGTAGTAACTCTAGGACACATTAACTAATGGCTGAAGTTATTTTAGTCCAAAATAAATATTTGGGAAAGACACTCATGCCAAAAGACTTCAGGATGGGGCCGCGGTGGTGCAGAGGTCAGACTGCTCGCCTCCCAATTAGATGAACCGGGCTCGATTCCCGGTGGTGTCATTCCCGGATTTCCACAAGTGGGAATTGTTTCTGGACGATGCCAATGGTCGGTGAGTTATATATATATATATATATATATATATATATATATATATATATATATATATATATATTATATATATATATATATATATATATATATATACACTAGCGGACTCGACAGACGTTGTCCTGTACATATGTCTTAAATCCGAAAATTTCAAACTTTTTTTAATAAGTTGTAACAATCTGGACCGTTTTGATGAAATTTTTTATAAAAAAAGTTATTACAATACCTGACGTCATCACATGTACAGTTACCACAATTCGACCTATCGATTGCGTGTGAACATGTATATACTATGAGCTAAGTTGAATATAAAAGCTATGTTGAATAGAAACTTAAACTTGTTTTAATTAAAGGGTAAAAAAGATAAAACTCGAGCTATTTTCATAACAGGTATATTTTTTTAATGTACAAAAAATAAATTTATCGTAATGCCATTGAATTTACAATATTTTTGGTTAATCCTTGAGGGGTATAAATTTGTAGGTTAGGATGATTGTTAATCAACGCACGTGTAAATTTGATAGGAATTTATGTAAAATACTCACTTCAATACCGCACCGAATTTGCACAATGTATAGTTTTTATCTACACTTCAAAACCCTTCACACACTAATTACATCTGAATGTAATATTTCAATTAGCACGCGATTTATTTTAACACAATAACAACACAAAGTTACGAAATTCTCCTGAATCTGATAGCAGCGCCACTATTGGGACAAACTGGAAGTAAAATGAAATATTTTTGGATATTCGATACCGCGATCGCAGCGCTGTCTGCCGGATACAATGTAAAACATTCCAAGATCAACAATAACTTATAAATAAAAAAATTATTAAAAAAACATTTTGCAGTGGACCGAATTGTGAATCTAAACCACTCTCGAATCCACTTGAACACACACAAAAAATTTCATCAAAATCGGTCCAGCCGTTTAGGAGGAGTTCAGTGACATACACACGCACAGAAGAATTATATATATATATATATATATATATAAAGATGTATATATACACGCACACAGGGTGATTCTCAATTAGACCGACAAACTTCGGGAGGTGATTCTTCATGAAAAAGTAAAAGGAAAACATATGTGACACTTGGCACTTTATACCTAAACCGAATATTAAGGGAGGTATGAGCCCTAAAAAAAAAAAAAAAAAAAAAAAAAAAAAAAAAAAAAAAAAAAAAAAAAAAAAAAAAAACCGAGATTTTAAGCCATATTTGTGCTAAATATCGGCTCTTACGTCGAAGGCCTTGATAAAATACAATAATGTTTCGAGAGTTGCTATAGTATGTTACTTCATTATCGATATTTTGCACAAATACGGCTTCAAACCTGGTTTTTTAAGGGCTCATACCTCCCTTAGTATTCGGTTTAGCTATAAAGTGTCACATATGTTTTAGTTTTACTTTCTCATGAAGAATCGCCTCCCGAAGTTTGTCGGTCCAACTACGAATCATTCTGCATATATCTTGCAAATAATTCAGCGTGTTACATGCAGTGTCTGATTTCAGCTTGTCATCGACCAGAATCTTGTGATATGCGATGTTCATCATCAGTCCGCTGGATATCGCTACTATCGTGCCGTTCTGTAAGAGTGCTAGTGGAGAAGAGGGGAAGAGATCTGCTGAAGTGTGGTTGTGTTGTGGTGTGCTTCCAGCCGGGCTACTGGGGGTACGACATGCGCCACGGCGAAGGGAACGTGTCGTGGTCGAGCTACGGCCGCTACACCACGGATCTCCTGTCGGAGGAGGCTGTGCGCATCATCCGCGACCACGACGCCGCATCGCAGCCTCTCTTCCTGTACCTGGCGCACCTCGCCACACACTCCGGCAACCCCTACCAGCCGCTGCAGGCGCCGGCCGACCTCGTGCGCACCTTCACCCACATCAACGATACCCGCCGCAGGACCTTCGCAGGTACTCAGCCGCACACGATTAAGTGAGTACTTTACAAATCAACCTTAGAAAAAACCCTATGCCCCTATAACTTAATATACTTTAACGGACGCGATGAGTGGCGTGTGTCCAGTAAAGTTGACAACGATTGAGGGGAAATTAGTTCCATATATAAACGTCGAACAAAAAGTGTTAGGTAACCATTTGTGTAAGCTTAATTATTTCTCTCAACTAACTGTATTTTTTTAATGCATTGAAGTGTAAAAATGAGCAGATTTTTACAATATCTACTTTTCTAATAGTTTCACAGTTTCACTTGGCCGACTCATGAATAAAGTGATGAGGCCCATGACAATGTTAACCTTACATAAGGCGGAAGAAGACACACCGTGTATACAAGTAGAGCTTAAGTAGGGCTTTCAAAAGTGCTCATTTTACCGTGAACAGCCTATACTCAGCCGCACACTACATCCTACTATAGGCTGTTTGCGGTAAAATGAGCACTTTTGAAAACCCTGCTTAGGATCTACTTGTATACACGGAGTGTGCTCTTCCTCCTTATATAAAATTAACATTTCCATGGGCCTCATCACTTTATTCATGCGTCGGTCAAGTGAAACTACGAAATTGTTAGAAAAGTAAATATTGTTCAAATTTGCTTATTCTTACACTTGTGCATTAAAAAAAATCAGAAAGCGAGAAAAATTATTTAAGCTATGACAAAAGGTCACCTAACACTTTTTATTTGACGTTAATATATGGAACTGTTTTCCCCTCCACCGTTACCAACTTTACTGGGCACATGTCACACATTACGTCCGTTAAAATGCATGTAGGTAGGAGCAGTGACTTTTTTCTTAGGTTGATTTCAAAAGTGCTCACTTTATCGTGAACAGCCTTTAGTAACGATTTGTCCAGCATTACGGTAATTTATAACTGCAATGTCTGGTAGACAGCGTTTATGTGCAACTTTTGTAATTACGTTTGTGCTCTCGTATGTCATAGCTGTCTCAGTTTTCAAAACGTTTCTTAACAATACCAGGACCCAAAATTAATCTTTTAATTATATCTGTTTGTATGTATGTATAGAACTGATCATTATTTTATACCGCAATTTTTACAAAATTTAGTATATGAAAGACACGCAAATATGCAAATTAAAATTAATCATTTATAGCTATGGTATTCATAAAAATTAAACTGATTGAATCTTAAATAAAATAATTCAAAATATTATCAAATTTATGTTAAAAAAAATGAATACATAATATATTATTATCTGAGTCTTAATTTGCGTGTTAAATAATGCACGAGTAATGAGTTCCAAAAATTCATTACCTATCGTTCAAAGTAACGATAAAGATATTTTTAGAGGAAATTGATATAATATAAAAATATTTATATGTTCCTTACAATACATTATATACTCACCTGAATCTTATGTAGATAATGGTGATTTGTTGAGTATTAAGTACAAGTTAAATAAATTCCCTACCATAGTAGGGTCTTCAGTTACAACTTTGGGAACTACTGTAAATGCTTTTTCGCTACAAGTTGTTATAAATAAAATTTGCATATGGCCATTTATTCATAAACTAAGGGGGGTTTAGGGGTCGTAGCTATATATGGTAGAGCTTATCTGTAAATGGGGGGTGTTACTCATGATGTGTGACAGACAATATAACACTGTAAGCGTGACTGTAACGAGGAACTACTGTAATTACAATTAAGATATTATTACATTTTAAGTTATGAGCACCGCACGCCTTATTTCTTTATACCTATGTGTTGGACAGCCCCCACCTGAAACATGATGCAGGAGGCTGTGTCTAGTTGTACGGATGACGTCGGGCGGACACACTCATGGCTGCGATCTTCCCTGTAGTCTGGCTGCTCGTGGAAAGATACGGCGCCGCGCCTCGCGTCGGCCTATATCGGTGCTTTGTTTAACTTTTAGACATGGCTGTCCTCTTACCCTGGTTAGTGGAGGGGGTTACAACTGCTGGCCCTTGTCGCGCTGCTTTGACGCAATCCCCAGCGTCCTGGTTTTATTCTATAGTTGTGCTGGCGGTTCATGTGTAGATTACCAGTTAGGACTCTTGTTTACGATCCTGTGAATTGTAATCTACACGATCTACCAAAAAGTAATTGGGCACCAGTCCACAATGTTTGCTCGGTGGTTGCCACCCCGTTATAATCTCGTAGGGCCACCTCTTTTGGGTATAACAGAGTAGCCACCCTGTCTGGCATGCTCTCTACGAGTTTTTGCAGGACATTCACGAAGATTCGTCACCATTTCTCTTGCAACCATTCCATGAGTTGAGCAATGGATTTTGGCCGCTCCTGACGAGCCCTCACCCGGCGATCCAATTCGTCCCAAAGATGTTCTATAGGGTTGAGGTCGGGGCTCTGAGCGGGCTAGTCCAATCGGCGAACATTGTTGTCGGCGTACCACTGCATAGTAGCCTTTGAAACATGGCACCTGGCATTATCATCCTGGAAGTGACAAGGGTACATCCCATAAAAACGCCACAATGTTGGGAGCATTACATTATCCAGAATGTTACAATAGGCCTCTGTGTTTAAGCTACCACGGACAAACAGCAGTCGTCCCACGCTGAAGGCCGTGTGAAACACAAGTCAAATGACGCACTAAATTACATATCTTCACGGGTGCCCAATTACTTTTTGGTAGATAGTATTTTGGGCACGGTTGAGAAGCACAAGAAAATTAAGGCTCTTGTGTACGTGGAGCTGATTTGCGTTCAAAGCCATAAGCAAGGCAGCGACAAGGGCTACAATTACACGTGGGCCTAGCGACCCATCACCCCTACGCGCAGGACGTGCAGTGTATGCGTCGGTGTACTATAACATGCAAAGTATGCTTGTATAGGCTGTCCACGGTAAAATAAGTACTCCTGAAAGCCCTGCTTAACACCTACTTGTATGCACGTTGTGTATTCTTCCGAATTATTTAAAATTAACATGCCATGGGCCTCTTCGCTTTATTCTAACATAGGTCAAGTGAAACTGTAAAAAAATTGGAAAAAGAAATACTTTACAAATTTGGTCATTCTTACACTTCTATGCATTAATAAAAACAGAAAATGAATGAAATAATTTAAATTATAACGAAACGTTACCAACTTTACTGGGGGCATGTCACTGACTGTGCCTGCAGTGACTTTTTTCTAAAGTTCATTTCAAAAGTGCTCAGTTTACCGTGAAAAGCCAGTAGATCCCATAGAATAGACTACGTCCTAATATTTGCAATTATCTCTTAGCTCTTAAGGAAATTGAGCAGGCAAGCTCTAAAAATGATGCGACATTAATACATTTAAAACGATGCAAGTAAAAAAAAAAATACACGGGCTTACATAAACGGTTTTTATACTTTTTCTTGCAAAAATGTCGTACTCCCAGAGATACGAATAATAGCACAAACATGTATTTCACTGAAAGTGTATTAGTAAACGTGTTCCTCTTAAGGGCGACATTCGGGGACGAATCAATATTCACGTGGTCCCTGTGTGCAGCTGCATCGACCCGGCGAGCAGTTGGCGCAGAGTACAGAGTGTGACGCCATGAATTCACACAGCGGCTACATAAATAATGTGAGCGCGCCCGGAGAGGCGGTCCCGAGGGCATGATAAATCTTTCCCGGGAGGCAGCCCGTGGGACGTGAGATCCCGCAGGAGCACGTGGCGTTCCTCTTGTCACTTGCCAGGCTTTTCCTGCACTCCTACACACACATCCGTATGCAATAAGAAAAGTGTTTCGTTGAATAAAACAACGTTTGTTTTGCGCATAGACTAAAGATGAGGCTGCGCACAACCAATCTCCGTGTCACAACATTGAACTGCTTTTCTGCTAACAAGTCTAGCGTAAATGGTGTGGTTTGGATTTTAGGTTAGAAAACTGATTTGTAAACAAATGGTTTGAGATGAATATATACTTCCTCCAACCAATTTGTAATGCTTTTTGATTACATTAAAACTGGTAAAACTATTTTATTAATTTAATAGTGCTTGTCATCTACAAATTAAGTTATAAACAAACATTTTCATCACTGTTGACCACGTGACTTTGATAGTTGTGTAGGATTGGGCTAGGTCAATTTTGAGTACATACGCAGAAAACGAATAAGCGGTCTACCTAATATTTAGTCTATGGTTTAGCATTACCCTTCATCTTGGATTCCAGTGCAACGTGATCCGGGGGCAGCGCGAGACGCCGTTCATGCTCTGTCATTCCGGTCGGTCGACGGCCATTTCTCTTTCAAAATCTCTTGTTTTACCCCAAAAATCGGACTTTTTCACTTAAAGTGTCTATTTTTTCCGTAAGAATTTCCCGTTTTTCCAAAAATTTGTGAGAAAAAAAAGTGCTTCCTCCTCAATGTGCCTGACTGATTCCCCGTCGTGGCTGATTATTCGCAAAAGTTATTAAAATGTCAGCCACAATGAGGAAGCTGAAAAGCCGAGAAAATGAAATTATTTTATTTTATAATTTAAATATATTTTTATAATTTAAAAAATTTAAAGGTTTAAGTATTGAGTGTTATATATCACCAGCCTCGCCATTTCAAGGCGCATACGATCATGATGTCATATCGATTATGTAATCCAATGCTAGGACCACCATTTTGGATTTAAGAGAGAAAAATTTATAAAAAATTATAAAAAATGTGCAAACACTTAAATAAATTTTTATTTACTTTCCGATAAAAGATCTCCGTCTGCCAGTGTGTATATTTACGAATTTAAAGATGTAATTTTCCATTACCGAGAAGGTATATAAAAATTAATGTAAAGTACGGCAGGACTTTGTAAAAAATATTCGAATTTTAATAAGTATTATTTAAATCAATGAAATCGATATTTATTAAATATCTTCTTTACTAAATTTGCTTTTTACTGTTGTACGAAAAAAATAAATTAATTTAAAATTAAGCTGCGTGGTCCCGTGACCAAACACACACGCAATGGCAGGCGCGCGAGGCAGACGTGACTCTTATATGACATGCGAATAGTACTGGTGATGTCCGTGGGTCACTGCTGGCAAAGGGGGGTGGAGAGAGGGCATTGACCATGATCGCACGTCAGTTGCTGTGCGACATTGTCAAATCAGTCGTAAAATGTTCAGACATCTAGGAATCGATGCGTTTATAAATAATAATAACTATATTCAATAAATTAATTTTATTTATCATTTGAAAAATGCTGGAAAAAAAAAAAAAAAAAAAAAAAAAAACCAGTACAGCGAAATGTTTTGAAAATACATTTTTATATAAAATCGGCTTAAAAATTTTTAATTTGGTATTTCACACTTCCACATGACAGCTGGTAACATTAAATAAAAGAAAAAAATTGTCATGAATGGCAAGGCATTCGAACCCACGAATTTTGAAATAGATGTCCAGTATGCTGACCACTCACCTGCAGAGTCACCACAGGCAGTGATGTTTAAACGCTGTATTAATATAATTTCGTAACTTTCTGAATCTCATATGCATATACTCGCATTAATGGTTTTTATGCGTTATTTTCAAATAATAATGTAGTAGACCACATTCATTCGCAAGTATGGATGTAAGCAAACAAATATTCACTCTCACAGGTAAATATAATTTGCAAACTCATAGGAGGCAGGTATTGTCGTGAAATTCAGTCTGCAACTATCATTTCTAGCCCCAGGAATACATGTTTTAAGTCCTTTACAACCATAGTGATTGGCCTATACATTTGATTCATAGTGATGTGTTTAACGATAGTAATTTGTAAGAGACTGGTTACCCAATGGTATAGGTTTAATAAGAATAAAATATTACATTTTTATGTTTAAATTTATTGCAATATATTACTACAAAAACACTCAAAAAATGAATCCAGCTACTTAAATACCTGTTGGTGTTGACGTTGCCCCCTGCATTTGTTTCTGGTAACTATACTCCTTTTTATAGACGTAGGGTATATATGTAATTATTATTCGATTTTGAAATTTATTTAGTTTTAATTTTTTTTTAAATTGGACTTAAATTGTACGTAGAGTACAGCGGAAGTATGCAAAAGTCTGTCATTAACTTACATATTTCCGGTCTCCTCTCTTGAAGTCTAATTATCACACGATTTCGGTATCTGTTAATTATTAATCACGTTGACGGTTTTGTAGGAATAAAAGTAAGCTACACGGCATTTTATTTATGTATGTTAATGTGACTAAACCAAGCGCCATCATATTCTCCGCAGGTCTATCAGGGGAAGTAGGCAGGCTACATCACCAGCGAGAAATCAAAGACTGTTCCATTATATAATATATATATATATGCACAGACTTCAGACTACAAACATAACAATAGAATTGTTAAGTTTTCCACACCATTATAGTGTCTATACAGCAGCATGCTCACTTTCACATAATTAATATAATCTGCTTATATGCAGCTCAAGACAGTCTGGGGTAGCAAGCGTCGAACCAGAACCCTTGACCATATATTCTTCTTCACGGCTGCCAACTGCTCTACCAACCAAAACCAGACGAAATATACTCATTGTTCAAACCTCTAACTATAACTCAAGCATACCTCAACCATTCAGTTCACTCTGACCTTACCAAAAATTTACTTACTAGTCATACTTTCTGCTCTGCTAGTCGACACCAACCAAAATATATACTAGTCACTATACCAACCAACCATCCATTATAACCCAAATCATACCAGATCACCCAACACAGCATCTCTTATAACCAAAGAAAAATTCAGTCATACTAATCAACCGCACCACCCAATACACCATGCACAATATCCACCATAACTCAAGTTTACCAAGCAACTATATAGCTGAGACCAGCCCACAAACTAACAGCCAATCTACTTGTTCTACCAACCAACCCCACTTATCCCTATCAACCACACCACCCACTATAAATTTAGCATACCTCAACCATTCTTCCACACAGACCATACAATGCAAACATACAACCCATACCAGTGACACAATCAACTTCTAATACCATCCACCATGCCGACTGACATCAGTCAAAATACACTGACCACACATATCAAACATTTGAGCACAAGCATGCCTTGGCATTACAGGACTCACTGACCTACGCATACTGTCCACACCATTCAACATACACCAACAATCGCAAGACAGAAGATATACTGGAAAACATATCACCTAACATACCAACCATACCATCCATGTTAACCCAAGTGTACCAAGCAAATTTATAGTCCAGACCAACCTGCAACACAAACATTCTGACCATCTGTCAAACTAACATAACTTACCCGCTAAAGCCCAAAAAACCTAACCTACGTATCGGTTAAACGACTGGAGATACCAGAGCGTTGCCGCGGAGTTTCAACAGGTTTTTATTATCAGTTCTTATCATCTATTATCTGATTTTCAATTAAATTTTAGTTTTTTTCAATTAAGTTTTAGTTTTTTGGCCGTAACTTATAAACTATTAATTTTTAAGGTTCGTGACCTTATAATAAAATTATCAGCACATTTTTCTGCGTCCAGATAAAAATTATACTTATCCTAAGCACACATATGTCCTACGTGTCCTGCATTATTTCAGCACTTAAGAAAATTTGACATGTCCAAACATCAGAAACGGACTTCAGACAGACTACGACCAATCAGCACTTTGAGTAACATCCACCTTATACTTACAAATGAACAGTCGGATAAAGTAGAATTATATTTAATATCCAATATATCCAAATCGAAAGTCACACACCATCACGTCTATCCAAACAACCATACCAGCTACCATGTTATGACAGCACCCAACCATCATGTTGGACCCAGGTGACCTTGATATTTGACCTTGACCCATTGACCCAGGACCAATTGACCCATTGACCCAAGACCCATAAATTACCCATAACGACCCTTGACTGTGGTACTGATCTCAGTATTGATTGATTTGCTAAGTGCAGCGCTAAGTGTGGTGTATGTGTAGGTCGCAAGTTGAAACAAATTCCCCGTTTTTTTTAAATAAAATTATGTAGTCTTTCGTCCAAAGCTGAAAGGTGGACATTTTATTCAATAATCTCTATTTAAAAAGTATATATCCAGGTACCACGGTATATTTAATCACTTCCTTGGTAAACTGCATTTGCACTTTGCACTAAAAGTACCTAGAACTATAGCTGGCTTCCACCCCGCTTGGCCATTGGTCTGTGCATCACTTGGACTCTGAGATAAACAATGTATCACCATGGTAGGCCACCACAATGCTTCCCAGTTGGTCGTCGCGCGAAAAGGATTCTTCGTACATACAGCCCTCTCATGCTGACGAGTATTTTTAACATAGGTGAAATCTCTATCGCAGAATTGGCACCAGTTAGCGATGATGCAGGTCACAACTACATTATCGTCAAGATCAAAGGCAGCCCTTCGTGTTCACAATTCATCTTCGTGGTATGGTAGCACTCTGAGAAAACCCAAATACTCGTTCTTAAGCTGTTTGCCAACAAAAAATTCAATATTTTAACTTTGTACGAAATACTGTTTAACTTGAAGGCATTACCTAGAAGCACCAATTAGACGGTATATTCTTTTACACAATGGCCTTTCAGAATCCCAATTTTAGTGTTTTTGCGCCGGGACGTACTCTTAATGAAAATTAACTCACATACCGATATGAGATCATTCAGATTGAAATAAGATACCATGAATTACTTCAAGGAATCTTTAAAATCATGCAATTAAAATTTTACCAGCATAAAAAAATTGCTAAAAGTAAAAATATATATATTTTTGTAGTAGTTTATGATATTTGTAAAGTAAATTTTTCTAAACATACCTTAAAATAACTTATAACATGACTTTTCAGTCACCCTTGTATAATTTCCTGTAAACTATTTCTGTGGTTCTATTTTAATTGCCCAAAACACCAAAAATGTATTTTTTTTTTAATGCGAGGAAAGAGCACTTATAAGTAATGTTTACGAGTTGAGCGTTGCTTCACACAAGTACAAAATAATAAATTTTTCGATGACCAGCAATCTCTGAGAATCCTTTGCAACACTTTGTAACTCATGGAATGAGGTGGGTACAATAGCCAGGCAGTGGCGCGTGTTGGCCTATCAACATTTCCAACTCACATGTGTGTTAGTGATAAGCTCGACGCCCTCCGCTCTAGTGCTTTGTCGCTCAGCACACTTTCGACCTAGAACCACGCAGTACTTCAGAATACAGGGGTGAAATAGCAGCTTATTACTTACGCGAACTCCAGGCGCACGTACACGCTAGCAATATGGTGCCACTAGCCAGAAACTTTTTGGAACACGAGACTAAAGACGAGGTAGACAGTTTATTCGTCTTCTGCGAATGTATACCTTACATCGACCTATCCCAAAGGAACACAACTGTCAACAACACATGGTCGACAGTGATAACATATTTGTATATTGTCTTAATTTTCGAGGCACAAGCTCTTTTATATGAACAAAACAATTCACTTATTTAAATTAAATCTAACTGCATTCCAAATTGATAAAAGTAAGTTTACAAAAAATCTCAAACCAAGCGAGGTGGCTCAGTGGTATCTCACTGGACTCACATTCGGGAGGACCCGGGTTCGATTCTCGATCTGGCCATCCTGATTTCGATTTTCCATGGTTTTCCGAAACCACTCCATGCAAATGGGCCCCTAACAAACCCTCTTCCCTGTGCATTTTACACCGTCTCTAATGACCTCTCTGTCGACGAGACGTTAAGCCTACCTACCTACCAAATATCTCAAAGCACTTGTTTACTAAACAGTGTTCTAACATCAAATACAATCCACGCTGTTTTCGCTAGACCTCTTGGAATAAAAGCAGTTCACTGTTGGGGCCTAGTGATTAGTTGTGCGCAGCCAGCCAGATCGGTCTACCTGATCTTTAATCTGTGGTCGGAACGCCGTTTTGCAATCAGCTCATGTAAGATACTCGTCAGATGACAGCGCAGATAACAGCGTATACACCACAGCACGCGGTAGCCAATTAAACACTAGGCTGGTTCCCAGAGACTTGCGCATAGCCAATGAGAGAATGTGTTCCCCTATCAAAGGTGCCGCTAAGCCTCTTCATCTCTGTGCACTTATCTACTCTGTGGTAGAACGCTTGCACAAGTTCCCGTGAGTTTTTATGTGAATACGTCTCTACATTTGCGACCATAGTGGGAGGCAATCCAGAAAATTCTGTGATAGCAAAATCAGGGATACAGTTTGGCATTGCAGCTCCGAATCTAACGTCTACATTCGAAATTTATTTACACCACTAGATTGCCAAAGGATCAAAGAATATGTTACGTTGAGTGACGACTGCGAAACATCGTGCGCTGCGATGGAGAGCAATACGGGAGAAGGGGGGGGGGGGGGTGCTATTTAGAGTTTGTTTCGCCGGGTCTCATAACTTCCGCGTAGTATAACTTTTGACTAGGAGAAGCTACGACGCTTGTTTAAGTGTCAATCGACAGCTCTCGTAAAGATCAATCGATTGGGTGTCGTAATATTTACTGTGAACATGCGAAATAAAATCATAGAAATATTGAATCATATACATTTTATAACTAACTTAATTTACGTCAGTTGTAGCCATAAATGTTTGTGACAAATGGACGCATGTAGAAATAATTATAAAAATTATTTCCTACATTATTTTTACAATTTTCTTACAAGGAATCGTAGAAAACATTATGACGATATTCAATGACGAAGATTTTCTTGCAAATTCTGCTTTCTGAAGCATCCAGAATGTAAATTCGCTTAAATTTTGTTAAAAATACAGACTATTTCAATATATTATTTGTTTAGAGTTAAAAAGTATGTTTTACTAAAATATTGTATAATGTTGCAAAATATATACATTCTCCTTTCACATACAGCATAAATCGCATTTTTCTGGCAATTTTCATGATGAATGTAGTACGTTTTTATGAGTTCTTCACGTTGTATAGTCGGGTGCAGTGCTCCATAGACAGTTACTTTACTTCAACCTTAACATCCCGTAGACATTGCTTGGAGCCATTATCAAGTATAGCCTATTCACGGTAAAGTGAGCACTTTTGAAAGCCCTTTTATTTTGAATAATAGTCAATAAATATATTTCGTTTTAGCCTTAGTCTTTAACTTCGGAGTGCGGTGGAGTATACTATATGTGTTTATTACTTACACGAGGGTATTTAGTTAAAAATGTGTTTAAATGATAACAATTGGCTGAAATGAAACAGTAACTATGTCCTCAAAAGTGACCACTTTACTGTTAAGAGCCTATAAGACTGCGGAAATGAGTTGCACTGTAAACAATTTTTTTTTTTTATTTCTTCAAATGGTTCGTTGGAAATTAATTGCCAAGACTAATGTTTGTGATACTACAAGTATATACGAGCAAATTTTAGAACAGATTACTGTGAAATGATTATAAAATTATTTTGTATTTTAACCAGCAAATTGTGTAAACTTCGTGTGATTAGAAACGTGGAGCTACATAAACAATTGTGTATGTTTTTAAAGACAGTGGGCTGTAACGAAACATTTTGTATGTTATTAAAAACATCGTGCTGTAAAGATATGAAATTTTTACATTTTAAATTCTATCAAAAACTAATTGGCAACAAATGTGCAAAAAAATTGTTTCTAAAACGTGAAAAAAGAAAAAAGGTTTTGAGTAAGGAACCATCCCAGCATTCACTTGAAGTGGTTTCGGAGAACCATGGCACGTGGGAAATATGTATTATAATCGGACCACGAATCTAACACGGCTTCCTGCTAATGAGAACCCAGTAAAATTCCACTGCGTTACCTCGCTCATTACCGAGTGGAGCTGTTGTCTTGAAGCGGAGAGAATTGTCAGGAGCGCAAGGAGGGGGGAGGAAGCGTGATAGAACATGTACTTTCTTGGTATGCAATCATTATTTTCTTCAGAGCAGTTTACGGAAGAAAAGTGTAAAACACGAAGGAAATTTTAGTACAGTGAAAGTCTTCTAGAAAACTGCATGCACACAGTGTTTACTATTGTTTTCCCACATTGACACCTGCATCTCCTCGGAGAGGTGAGTCAGTCTTCCAGGAGAAGAGTTTCAGGAAAGGCCTCGCCCTTGAGGACCATTCCTCTCTTTCCGCCACTGAATGTTAGAAATTCCTTACAATATGCATCTCTGACTTCCCTACAATGAACCAAGACTTATAGATCTTCGGCTGTAGCCTATTGGTCGGGTGAAATAAAGTTAGACGGTAAAAACACCTAACCCGAAATTAACGCATATTTAACTCACAACCTTAATATTAAAAACACCAATAGAATTCAAGAGCTTACGTTCGTAGACATATAATTCTAAATATTCCCTCATTTATTTGAAGATTTTTAAGGTTGTAAACAAATTTATAGCCATCCTGAATTACATCTTAATTTTCGCCTTCAATATCCACCCAGCTTCTAATTATCAGTAATTATTAATGTGTGAGTTCTATGCTTTTAAAATTAATACATTTATTTGTTAAGGGAACTTATTAAGCGAAACAATATTTGTATACCTCAATTTTAAAATACTGCTGCTCTTTTAAAACGATTTCGCTTAGTTTGTAAAACCTATACAAACAAAAACGAATGTGGAAAATCATATCGTAACTTATCAAAGAACATTACCGGCCTGAGTGCATAAGCATTAGTGTAGTGTTTCTTAGAACGCTTGGTAGTCTTAAGCGAAACTACAGTAAAAATTTGTTGTAAATGAGGCAATCAAAGTTTCAGTTTTACAGCTGCTGATAGCAAAAATATTCCAGATACTACTGCAAATCGCTTGCGACTTATCAGAGCGTCGCTTAACCTGTGACTTGAAACAAGACTGAAATTGTATATAAACCCAACCATGGCCTACTCATTAGGCTACACGCTTTAATTACCCTGGATAATCTTCTCAGTTAAGACTGTCGTTAGTCATGCTTTTGATTGCAGTTGATCTTTACGACATAGAAACTGTGGCACACCAACAAATCATAACGTGAGTGTTTCTCCTCCATGTTATACGTCATACATTCAGCGCTGTCATGGAGTTGGAGTTGTGTGTTGCCTGTCTAACAAAAAAACTGAGGAATATCTGATCGAAAGAAATGAAATACTGCCTAGTGAGATTTTAGATTTTTCTAATAAAAAAAAATATAAAAAAAAAGCCAGCAACCATACTAAGGCTAACAACAAAGCATCCAAACTCAAAAGCTGTTTCAGCATACTGATAAATATTAATTAAAATATTATAATCGTTAAAATAATTATGTCAATCTGATCATTTGATTATATAATTCAGTATATAAGCTCAATTTCTATTTAATCAGTGCTGATGTTAATTTAAGATGTTTCCTTTACACCTATTTAGTGCTAATCGACGCGTGGCAATTCTGTAAAATTAATCAATAGATAGATTTTTCTGTAGCTCAGATGGACGAGCAAAGCTCTGTAAAACCGTCTATTGCACAGAAATATTTTGAAAATACTGCTGTGAACTCTGTTTATGGATATAAGCTAAGGCACTTTAAACACACACGCGTATACGTGTAAGTGACACGTTATCAAGTGCACCTTAATATCGGCGAATTACGTGACCGAGGCTGGTGTTAAAGTTGGGAAGTTAAAATGAAATTGTATTTAAGTCGGTAAAATTTATTTCATCCACAGATATTTGCTGTTTATATGCAAGTATAGAAATTCTGTTTTCAGAGTATGAAGAAAATATGTGAGCATTCGTTACGTTAAAGCATTGAATTATATTGTTACCGTTAAAAGTCACACAGTTGCTTGTGGCACAAGGAAATGTCGGCAAACCAGTTCATTGTCTCGTGTGTTGAGGGAACGAGCAGTCGATAGAGGCCCTGGACAGTTTCATTTCCAGCTGTTATGTCCGTAACGTTCGCCGCCGATTGAAAGCGGAGTGAAGAGTTTTGGCCAGCCCTTAATTAAAGTGCCTCGTTAGTATAGGCTGTTCACGGCGAAGTGAACACTTTTGAATTCAACCTTTGAAAAATGTCGCTGCTCCTATAGGCTGCTCACAGTAAAATGAGCACTTTTGAAAGCCCTGCTTAAGATCTACTTGTATGCATATTATTTATTATTCCGTCTTATGTAAAATGAACATTGCTATGGGCCACAACACTTTATTCGTGCGTCGTTTAAAGCGAAACTCTGAAGTTATTAAGAAAGTAAATATTTTTAAAAGTTGCCCATTTTTTCATTCCGCTACATTAAAAAAAACAGAAAGCGAAAGAAATTATAATTTATGTTATCACAAATGGTTTAAAAAAACACTTAGTATTCGACGTTAAGTTATGGGAGTACTTTCTATGCGTTGTTGCCAACTTTACTGGGTGCTAGTCGGTCTGCGTGACCGGGAATATGCTGTTGGTGGCCCTTCTCTGATGACCTCGCTGTCGACGAGACGTTAAGCCCAATTACCTACTTATCTACCTCTTGGTGGAAAGGACAGAGATATTTTTAAAAGATTGATTTCAAAAGTGCTTCAGTAACCATGAAAAACCTATATCACGTATTCACGTAAATAAACTGGCTGAAAATGTCAGCCGCGACTTTCTAATAAGTGAGTCTGGCCCGTAGAGCCATGTAATAATTTGTAACTGATCATACGAGGAAAACTTAATTGAGTAGCCCTGATTTAGTTGTCATTTTATTGTCCCTCTGTTGTAAACCTGGACCGTAGATGATCGGTGATTAAAATGAAGTTACTTTTGTACAGGAATGGCGACGAAGCTGGACGAGTCCGTGGGCCTGGTGCTGACCGCGCTCAAGGACAAAGGCATGCTCGAGAACACCATCGTAGTGTTCTCGTCGGACAACGGCGGCCCGACCAACGGCTACGACAACAACGTAGCGTCCAACTGGCCTCTCAAAGGAGTACGTGTTTTCATGTTTTTAATATTTTGTAACAGCGAATAGGGAGTATATGTGCTATCATTAGGGAAGAACTGAAGTTAATTATGAAGACAGAACCCGTATTTAATTGAGCTATTATCATGATATAAATCAAACGTAAGGTATTGGCAAGGGAGGTCCTAATAAATTACAGTATATTACTAACCTGAATGATACAGTCACCGGAGGCTGAGTGTTGAGTTGGAAGTCGACGAGTGGCACGCCAAGCTACATCTTGACTGCTTCTTCTCGGAGTGTGTGGTTCCACAGACAGACAGACCCCGTAAAAAGTGTTGCCAAGTATTATAAAGGTTGCTCGGAAATTTCTCTTACCAACTCCTAGGACTTGTAGAGGGGACTGACTAGACTATCTTTTGAATAGGAACCCATGTCCGGAAACGTACCGTTTCCGTGCTACAGCCATTTCAAATCAAAGGGGCTCGTCGGCACAGCGGTGCAGGAACCACGTGCAGAAGTCAACACTTGGTACAACATCGGCTGTACCCATAGACTGTACCCTTTGGAAGTGGTAAAGATGTAGTTGTTGCTCATACAGAACCTCCCGGACTATGCTGGGAGCAACACCCATTACACGCGCAATTGTTCGCGTACTCACTGATGGGATCTGTTCAACGAGATGCAGTACAGCCTCTTCCAATTTGGGAGTGCAGCGTCTCTTTGGAGCTCCACAGTCGTTCCTGTCGGCGGTGAAGGTACCTTGTTCTCGGAGCGGTGGTGTTTCACGTTGTAGATAACACCCTTGATATAGCCGACGAGATGATCTTCTATTACCTTCAGCTGTGCCATACACAAGGATCATGTCTGTGTATTCCGCAAACGTGTACTCAACCATGTTAATCGGAGACACGAAGGCGCGTGAATGGGGCTCGAGGCATGACTCCGTGCGTGGCAGGGTAGAGGTCAGGTGATCGTCTGATGTAATGTACTGCCTACCCAGTTGCATACCAACACAGGAAAATCCACGACATTGCTCTTTCCCCCAGTGGCTGAACGCAGTATTTTTTTCTCTCTCAGACTTCTGTTTCTCAGAATTTACGAACCGGATTCGTGCGAAACCACGATAGAGTAGTGCATTGGACTTTGCTATGGTTTCGAGTCCAATGAAATGACAAGGTCGCCGATTGAGGTGCCATAGTTCCAGCGGTACGCGAGCTCACAAATTTGCGCGTACAGGCGACATCGCTTCGCATGCGCCGGCTGGCGTCGACCGTAACGCTTCATCGGTATTTGACTCACACAAACACGTCTCTCACCAGGCGACAGCCTTAAGGTGGATCAGTCGCCGCTATATTGGATTTTCACTGTTTTTGTCATAAGTTCCATTTAAGAACATTTAATGAAATTTTTCGCACTCCAATGAAATGAATAATAGCTCCTTAAGCTTAATCAACATATTACATTTCTATATAATTTATTATTTTTTCACTAGTGATTGAAGGCAAGAAATGAATAATATTTTTCTTGCTTCCAGTTATAGAAATGGACCTGGCAACAACAATAATCTAGCAATACATGTTTTAGAACATGTGCAATGTAATGCCCTACGCTTTGTCGAAGCCCAAAATTAAATGCAAAATCTGTGATGCAATTCCGAAAATCCAAGATGGCGGGGACTGATTCCTCTTAAGAGTGGGATGGACCCGCGCAGGAACCCCGCGTCCAAGGTCAAGAAGCGAGGGATCGATAAGAGCGACACTAACACGGCACGCCTAGTGCCTCATCGCTCCTACGCGTCAAGGCGTGCAGTGTTTCCGTCGTGACGCTGTACTGTTCAAATTAAATCTTTAGCAGTGGCGTTTTGTTTCACACAATTAAAGACCACAGATTAAACTATGCCCGTATCTTTGTACTTTTCTGTTGCCGCTGAAGGGAACTGCATAGGCAAGATTTAAAAATGTGATATTTGACCATTTTCACGATTTTTTTTTCTCTGATAATACATTTAATTTGTCAAAAGTTAAGAAAAAATTGCTGCATGGTTAGCAGTTATTTTTTTTTTTTAATCTTTTCTTACAAAAAGACGTATTTGCAGAACATTTATTTACCGAGATATGCTATTCGCGCAAAAAAAAAAAAAAAAAAAAAACCGCGGTTTAAAGATGTGTTAGGTAAATTTAGTGTTCTGCTAGTTAAGCTTTGAATAATTTCTTACACTAAAAGACAGGGAGAAAACATTTTGCGATTTGACGTAGCGAATGTCACAATTCAAGAAATACGCATTTTGAGGTTTTCTGCGTTTGTATCACAGTGAAAACCTGCCTCTGGGCAGAACACCGATGATGATGATGATGATGATGATGATTATGATGAATCACAGTTTACCAGACATGCCCCGGAAGGGACAGAGCAAGTAACGGCATGCGCGGAAACCTAGACACGGAACTGAATGCCACCTGTTCTGAGGTAAAACCGGCTATGGGATTTTCACGGAAAAATTAGCACTTTTCCAAGCCCTCTCGTTTGGAATGATATTCAATCAAATACGTTACTGTAGTCTTAGATGTTAACTTTCGAGTCCGGTGAAATATATACATCTGTGTTCATTACTTACATGGCAATATTCATTTACAGATCTAGTGGAATAATTAAAAAAAAAAATTGCTGATAGGAGAAAAGTAAGTAGGGTCTCAAAAGTGCTCACTTTACCGTGAATAGACTACAGCAGCTAATGAATCTACAGCTAAGTTTATGGTATGTAGAGCCTGTAGGTCGATGAACCTAAGGAATTTTTCTGTTCCTAGTAATTTACATCTTTCAAGTTAGTTCGACTCTGAAATAAATAACTTTTTATATTAATAAGGTGATTTATGAAACAGTGCCAAACTAACGTACAGCCAGCTGTTCACTTCTCCCACCATCATAACACAAGTAGATTCTTAGCGCTGTTTCGATACACTTATTCCAGTGGTATATGGATCACGCTGCCCCAGCGACCGACATAAGTAAGTATTGCCTACCTTACAGACTGTCAAAAGCCGCCCTTAATAATTTCTGTGTCATTTCCTTGTTATACGCTGTTCACGGTAAAGTGGGCACTTTTGAGGCCCTAGTTATTTTTTCCTTTCAGCCATTTTTTGTCCTTTAACCACCTTTTTAAATCAATATTACCATGTAAGTAATAAACACTATGCGTATATTCGACCGCACTCGGAAGTGAATGTCTAAGGCAAAAATAAAATATATTTACTGACTATTGTTCCAAAAAAGATGGTTTTCAAAAGTGCTCACTTTACCGTGAATAGCCTATAATTACGTGACTGTGATTGTCTCATCGAGGAGATATTTGGTGACTGTGATATAAATATTTAATATTGTCGTATAATGATCTATTATACTCCTGGAACGCTACATTATTGAACGAATTACGGCAGTGCACCTCGTTCTTTTAAGGAAGTTGTTTGATAAGTCAAAACAAGATCAGCGTTCTCGAGTCTCCATCCATGAAAACGACACGCAGACAGATGCAGTGTCACCTATTGTTGTTTTAGGTCCATCTATATTATATTGTATAACAGGATGTCCACCCACAATTTCATATGTCAGGGAAAAGTCATGGTAATGTCAGGGAATTTTCACATGGGTCAGGGAAAATGTAAATAATTGCTATTCAGGTTGAGTTGTTAGTTGTGTGAATACAGGATACTGTTTGTGAGCATGTGCATTTAAAAATTTTAATTGTGACGTTTGTGAACTAGCTGTAATACATATTTTCCAAGTGACATTATTTGTGTGTTTGTAATGGGCACTCCTGTGAAGTCAGTAGTGTGTAATGGGAGAAATATTAATGGGCTGAGTAAAACGTTGACCCTACTTGCTTGGTCAGTTGCAGTGTAAGTTAATTCAACTTCACTTATAGCATATCTGTTATCTCAGCGATGGAAAAAATATGACATAGGAGGGTTTCTGTCCAGAAAATAGGCCAGGGAAAATTCTAAGATTCTGCCTGGAAAACAGAGAAGAGTAAGGGAATTCCAAAATGGCATATCAGTAGACACTCTGTATAAGTAATGAATGACTAATTCGTAAAATGAATTTAATTTTCATGTCCTTGGCGATGTGGTGAACGTAAGACGAGTGCATTCAATATGAACCTCACTATTTATTAACACGTTCTATATAAATATATCTCAGGTTTAGGCTGTCCACGGTAATTTAAGCACTTTTGGAAGCCTTGCTTAAGTGCTATTGTAGTATCCTTTAGCTATATGTAAAATTTGTATAGAATGAAAACATGAAAATTCTACAAACATATGCGAGTTTAATGTGCATATGAATTGTGTATAAGGAAAAAGTAAACCGACACGATTTGCTATAAATTTCATCATTCCACTCTTAATACGCCATGACCTGAAACTTCTTTACTTAATTCGCTGGGAACTGAAGCCTGTATGCCACAATGGAAGATTCCTTGGACAGTTGTATGCAAGACTGCGTGGCCACTTGTATGGATGGTTCTATGGAAGATTTGGCCGACTGCTGGCCGTTTCCATGGACGTTTTAGTAATTGGTCATGCGAAATGTATAGATGAGAGGTTTCCTACGAGGTTGGAAATTTATCCAATCAGGGAAAGCGTGGTAGATGAAACAGTTTGATTAAACTTAAGGAGCTATTATTTATGCCTTGTTATGCGAGAAATCTCATTAAACGTTCTTAAATGGAACTTGTGGCAAAAATAGTGAAAATCCAAGATGGCGGGAACTTATCCCACTTAACGCTCCCTCGCCTCTCGGCTTCAAACGCGGAAAAAAGCTCTAGGTAGGCGGGCGTCTAAAGTGTGTGTTCTTTTCGTAGATCAGTGATGGAGTTGGGGCTGTCACAACGAGCTGGCGGGCGCGAGACAGCGCGGCGCGCGGCGATTTACCACGAATGGAAAGGGGCCGGGGGGGGGGGGGGGGCAGACAAATAGTAAATATAAAAACCACGAAAATAATTACTGATTCTGAAATTTTAAATGTGTGAAAATTATAGTAAACATTCGTGTTTGTTTAACAGAAACGTTTCAGTAATAAAAAAAATGGTTATACTCTTGTGAATAAACGCATAATGCTGAAGCCGTGGGTGAAGATTGTCCTTGGACTGCTTTCGCAGAAGTAAAATAATAAAAAATGCTCTCGTCTTTACTTGTGTGGCAACAAGTATCGTTGGGAAGATTATTACAACGAATCCTTCATAACTGCTTCCTTGCAGGCTCGTGTAGTTGGTCTCGTGGAAGATTCCGCCCGAGTTTACACGTAAAATGTTATCGTGGCGTGCAGGCTTTAGTTATGACCCAGCGCAATATGTATCACGGTTGTATATATGCAGTTAATGGCTGTTGACAGTAAAGTGAGAACTTATCAACATTTGTCAACATTTGGAAAATGTCACCGTCCCAAACTGTGTACATTTTAACATGCGCATTGAGAGGTATCGCCCAGTGAAGTTGGCAAGGATAGAGAGTTCCATGTCTAAACGTTGAATTGAAAGTCTTTTATTAACATTTGTGAAAATTGAAGTAATTTATCTTACTTTCTGTGTTTTTGTAATACATTAAAGTGTAAGAATTGTCGGATTTTTTTAAATATCCACTTTTGCAATAATTTCACAGTGTCATTTGACCGAAGCACGAATAAAGTGATCAGGCCATGGCGATGTTAACTTTGCACGTGGCGGAAGAAAACATAATGTTCACACTCGTAGATGTTTTCGAAAGTGCTCAGGCCGTGTCCGAATTGGCAGTTTTTGTAGACAGAACGATCACGTGACCCGATTTTGTATACAAAATTGGTGACGTATTTGGTAATTTGGTATTTCGTATTTTGTATCCAGCGATTGTTAGCTAAAATACCAAATGACAAAATCAGCGCCGCGTTTGCTCTTGCTTCAAAAACACATGAATGCGTAAGTAAAATTACTATTAAAACAAACAACTATACATAAAATACACTAGACATGTTTTAAAAAAGTCAGTAAGTGTTGTACATTGTGTGTGTGTGTGTATATATATATATATATATATATATATATATATATATATATATATATATATATATATATATATATATACACATACACACACAGAAAAAAGTTTTCTTTTAAGTCGTTCTTGCATAATTGATTATTTTCATATTTATTAACGTATTCGTAATATTCCAGTGATGATTGCAGAAATATTACGTCTGTTTTAAGCATTTAATTTATAGATAAAAGTATTTTGCACTGTTAATGTAATAATGTGTTGCCGCGAGTGCTAAACAAGTGACTATCGACACGGCCTCAGCTCACCGCGGACAGCGTGCCTTGTGTGGGGAATGTGGTGTGTGCGTGTGTGTGCAGATTAAGGACACGCCCTGGGAGGGCGGAGTGAGGGGAGTGGGGTTGGTGTGGAGTCCGCTCATCCCCGACACACCTAGAGTGTCGCACCACCTCATGCACATCCAGGACTGGCTGCCTACGCTGCTCGGAGCTGCCAACTACTCTGCAGGTACAGCTGCCTTCCCCACCGCCTCCCCAATCTTAGGTCCGCGTTTACGCGGTGATGTAGGCTGTTCACGGTAAACTGAGCACTTTTGAGGCCCTAGTTTTCAGTTAATTTTTTTTTTTGACCACCTTCTTAAATAAACAATGCCATGTATGTAATAAACACAGCGTATATAGTCCACTGCAATCGGAAGTCAACGTCTAATGCTAAAATAAAAAATATTTATTGACTATTATTACAAATGAAAGGGCTTTCAAAAGTGCCCACTTTACCGTGCATAGCCTATAGCTACCGCGATGTTAGCTATCACGAAAGTGCGTGACAGCAACTGCCACTATAGGTCCTGTTTACACGTACGATAGAGACGTGCTGTGATAGTTAACCTCAAAAAGACATGTCCGACAACACTTAGGCCGTACATTTATATCCTTTTGTCAAGAGGTTGATATTTGTTGAGGTAGTTACATATGGTGTTAGGATATTATAGGCTGTTCACGATAAAGTGAGCTTTAAGGCCCACCCAAAAGGCATTAACCACTGATAAATAGTTTTATTGCAGCCTGAGATATTAACTATTGATAGCGGCGAAGGTGCAGTCTAAACTCGAATAAATGGAAAACCACTGATTCGCAGCGAATATTGCTCCACTTAGAATCAGTGGGAAAAAAAAAAAAAAAAAAAAAAAAAACAACTTTTTTTTCAGTGAAAGAATTACTCTGATTGAATAAGTGATGTGAAAAATTTAACTGATTCTAAGTGGAGCCGTTTTCACTGCGAATCAGTGGTTTTCCACTGATTCGAATTTAGAGAGTATACACCTTATTTACCAGTCACATGACAATGTTGGTATTAAAAAGCGGCGGAAAGACAAAAACTGGCTTAAGAGAAAAATTTGGAAGGGCCTTAAAAAATGCTCTCTTTATCGTGAATAGCCTATAATGACATGTAAACATATATTGTTCCCGTCGTTTATTATATGACAATAAATATCCAGTCAGTACTGTCGTGTCATACCTATATGATAATATACGTCTTGTCATATCGCCACAAGTTTAAGAACAGCGACAGATATTAACAGAATAAAAATAATTCTGCAATGTCACTGTCAAAGTGAACACATATACAAATTCGTGACCCACACTATCACGATAGTGATGCTACACGGTTAGCACTACGATAGTTGTGTGTTCTGTCACTACAGTTACTATCACTATATATCTCTAGCTGATATCGCGATAGTGCTATTGCGATGGTATGACAGTAACTATCATGCAGTTTACACGGCGATAGTAATGCGAGAATAACTCTCGCGATAGAAACTATCGCGCATTACTATCGCCGTGTAAACACGCCCTTTCTCACGGTTTCTTCACACTTTTTGAATCAAACCTTTGAATAATCATCCCATACATGACTGGTTTAGTTATTTACTTAATGTCCCATTTATCACAAGCGTCATTGCACTAATTCGTTTATAAAAAAAATATGAATAAACACAGTGAGAAAACACGTGTGTTGGTAGCACCAAGTAAGAAATAGTTCTCATGCAAAATATCATTAGAATTGAATGCACATGAATTCGGTGCGCTGTCTTTCGCTGTAGTTTTCTACACTTAGTTAAGGTAAGTTTGCACGAGGCGGAGGAATATCCTGGAAGTAGAACTTTAGCAGGGCTTCAGAGAAGTGTGAAGTAACTGTGAATGGATTATATTGTAGTGTGTGAACAGATTTGAGCAGCTCTTAACCTCGTGGCTTGAGAGCCGATGAGGGTGAAGCGAGGTGAGAATGGAGCAGCGCCGGAATGCAAATGAGGGTGGACACGGGAGATCCCCGAGAAACCCCACCGACCAGCGGCATCATCCGGCACGATTAACACATGCGAAAATGCGGGAATCGAACCCCGTTCGCGTAGGTGGGAGGCGGGTAGTCTAACCACTACACCACCATTCGCCAAAAAAAAAGTAATGATATTTATTTCAATATATTTACACCTGACGTTATACTGTTACGAAAACCACTGAACAAATAAAAACTGGACAGTACATCTACAATATTATCTTAAGGTATGACGGATTTTCCTTCTGAGATACCAACAGAGTATTTACTTAATGAAAATTACAAACTAGTTGGAAACTTATTTCTAGGGCCACTGAACTTTGGCGAATAAATCTGAGAACACGGTAATCTTCAATACTATGTATACACCTCGACTGTTGTCAAATCTCCATTGGCTGCTGGTGTTATTTCCGCATTTGACGGAGCCACTCAGGAATACTGTAACTCCAGCACTGTACCTTTGTGGTTCGTGTGCGAACAGTTAACAGAACATGCTTCAGCCAATAGAAGAAGCTTGACGATCGCAGGGTGTTTTGGACTGTATTTTGTCTCTAAATCTTTACGCGAAATATCACTGCCCTTACTTCAGCACGGTTTTTTGTAACATGTATAAGTATGGACACCTGACTTTCCCAAAAAGAGTTTCACGCCGGCTAGACTTCAATACCGTAGATGTTGACATGCGTTCTGTAGTTATCTGTAGCTTCTCTTGTGTGACGAGTTAGTCTGGTATTTGACTCGGCCAACCAGAGTTAGGTTACTGTAGAAGTGAGCAGCTGTGATTCGCGGGCAGGCATGTGAGACGCATGGGAAGTAAAACCATCCAATTGCGAAATTCGGATGTGAGTCTAAGTGATTTGAAATATATTGTGCAATGAAAAAAAATTGAGGTAAAGTTTGCTTACATGTAAGGGAAGCTAATTATCTCTACATGTAAAGTAAAATTACGTTCTAAATTTACAGTGAATTTGCATAACAAGTAAAGTATTATTCCCTAATCGTACGAAAAAGTACCTGACGAAATTGGGGAAAAATCATGTACAGTTAAGGAAATATTAACTATATTGTATAATTAAATTATATTAAAAAATATCCCGTATTATAAGTACTGTTAATATTTTTATCGCCTATATCCTCTTACGAATAGTAACCGAAACATCAACTCTAAAACCCTCGACACTTGCTGGTGGGTGGGCGCGAATCGCGATCCTCTACCACGATAGGCCAATACACTACGACGACAACGTGTCAGCTGTTGAGACAATACTGAAGAGATGCACGCGTCGTAAGGTAATTTTCCCATACATGTATGGGATTTTCAACTACCATGTACATACATGAATTTTACTCCAGAGTGCGGTAATTTTACCTTACCTGTAAGGATATCTGTGTTTCCCACAAAAGTTTGCAAATATTATCTTACACTTGTCAGGTAATTTTCCCATTATTTTATACAGTATGACAAGAACTTTTTTTTTTCGCGGAAATCGGATGTCTCTATGTAGAAGTAATTTACACTCAAAAATCTTGTGCCAAACAAATTTTCAAACACGACAAATTTCAGTTAAAATATTTCAGGATACATAAGTATCATAATTTGGTGGTATAAGCATACGAACACAAACAAAAAGAGATGTGTAAGTTACATAAGTATACATGGATTGAATGTATGCACCTCAAGCTAGATAAGCTCCCAACAGACATCACTGTTTGTGGGGCTGACGCTCATAGGCTGCAGTAGTCCTTGGGGCATGGCATACCACGACATCCTGTTACGAAGAAGCCGAGAACGCAGTGGCACGGGAAACAGGAGAACCACGAAAAAAACCCGAAGGGAGTCGATGACGTCCATCATGTTCGTCACACGCGAGGGTTGCGAGTCGCAAGCGTGGTTTGCTTTGTGAATACCGCGCTCCCGCCGATATCGAGAACACGTGGGGAAAGTTGAAGTAAAGCTGGACTTACAGCCATCCGTTTCATTCGTGAGTCGCCCTGCCCGTCCATCCATCGGTCACATGATCTTAAACCAATCGCAGGGCAACTTTTTTTAAAATATATCTCAAACTTTAACTTTCGACGGACCGACGGATGGGCCACCGCCTTGTAATATCGTTCCTTGAAGATGGCTGTCGGAAAACCGTCACTTGACTATTTGTCTGAATATTTTTTCTCTTTAAATACACGAGGTAGTGTAGTTGTTTACTTTTTTACGTTTCACCTTTGAATTAACCTGAAGATGACTCGTAAAATTTCAGAGGAAACGCTGATAAATTATGTTAGGGAAAGAGAATATATTTATTACATTCATTAAAAAAATTTCTATCTGCACGAGAAATTTCGTTGGGCGGTAACACTGGAAATTGTCTTGCCCGGCGGATGGACGGACGACGGATTGTCGTGAGTCGCTTTCAGTTGACGGACGAAAAATCTACGGATGGCTGACTGACGGAAGTGACGGATGGTTGTGAGCCAAGCTTAACTTTGTTATGCGTCCGACTGGAGCCATATCTTATATTACATAAATACAGGTGCTAATTTTAACTGATAACTGCCTGTATTTTTTATCCTGTGTACAACAGTCGCTGTATAATCTGTTTATTTGCCGTGCGTGTATATATATATATGTATGTATAAATATTTAGGTCAGGTCATGCTAGGTTAGGTTAGTTTAGATTAGATGAGGTTCTGTTGTATTGTGAACAATTTTACTACTTTTTACTCCTTCATTCTTATACGTACGTTTAATTCTTAATAATTTATTATTTTATTTGTTTTTTATTTATTTTAAATTAAAAATAATTAAATGGCCTACAATTGTGTGCATTATTTTCATTGTTATAATTGTCAAAGATGATGTAATCTCCAACCCCGCTTGAGCAACTGTTCTACATCCCAGGTGACCAATGCAAACTCAAGGAACACTGCCTAGTTGGAATCGCCTCTAGGAGTACAACCTTAAGGCCAGGCTTCACCGTGCATGGGCGTATAGGGAATTAAATGCTGATTTCGGTCAAGATCTCTCACTCGTTTTTTTTTTTTTTGTGGTAGTATTTTCAACTAATGATATTTTGTTAGAGATTGATAGCGTCTAGATTTGTAAACCTTTCAAATTTAATTTTTAAAAATTTTGAATACACTTTTTAATTATTTATACAATATCCAATTTTATAAATAATTAAAGTGAGCATTTTAAATTTAAAAATTAAAATTTGGAATTTTTACAAATCTTGATACGTTCAATGTGTAACAAAAATTTTTTAGTTGAAAATACTACCACAAAAAAACGAGTGAGAGATTTTTCCTCGAAATTAGCATTTAATTCCCTATACGACCATGCATGGTGAAGCCTGGCCTTAATGTAGCAACATTTTAAATGACTAAGAGAAATTGTTAAGAATGACACGTGGGTACTGTCTGCTACCGGCTGCTTTCAAAGATTCTCTGTCTCCCTGATTCTACGCACCCACAATGCTTCTATAGAAAATTTGGCACGCAAGCTGGAAAAGTGCACTTTTCTGCTGAAATGAATACTGGTGGGTGTTGGTCAACCAATGGGAAGCCAGAGATCAATAGGATCAATAGAAGTTCAGAAAATGTATAAAAATATGGCTATAATGTCAGAATATTTAATTGAAATTAATAATCTCAGACACAAAGAATAAAAACCACGTGCTGTTTAAGTTTTGTATAATTTGGAAAATACATGTAAGTTTAGTTTTTGCTGCATTCTAAAGGGAAACGTACTAAGATGGAAGAGAAGGGAAATGCTTAGTTTCTTCATTTACTCAATTGTTTATGAGCCTCATAACAGGTAATAACTACATTGCCATCTTGTGTGTATGGGTCAATTAACAACGCTGTATAGTTATAACAAATATATATATATATACATATATATACATACACACACACACACACACACACACACACACATATATATATATATATATATACAAGTCAGAATTACGTCAATTGTTACACTTATTTAAATGAAATAACCAGAAACCTAATTCACAAAAACCAATTTAATAAGTAGCCTATACAATTAACAAGACATTACGATATAAAACTATTTTCCCATATTCGCTGACGATGAAACATATGCCAGTCTGATTCCATATGTGTCCACAGTAAATAAAATACGCGTGTGAAAATGTAGGAAACTATTTCACGGCAAAGAGTTGGCTAAAATACAAAACTGGTCACTTTAATTTATTAATTTCATAATTAAGCTGGTGCGGTGACACAGAGGCAGAGCAGCTTAGAAATAATTTTTGGTTTTTAATGAAATCATATGTCGTCGTTTTGTTGCACTAAAGAAAATGGAACTGACAGAAATAACCAATTGTTGTTTCAAGTAAATAAACCTTGTTCTGGTAAAGCCATATTTTAGTTCAGCTCTGAGATCAATACGAATATGCAGGAGTTTATAGAGTAAAAAAATTAATTCTCGGGTGCGTGAAATTACATGAAGTCATTACACATACGGTGATTCCGTGGTAGAACTAACTGAGTTTCTTAGGTCCATAATTAGAATTGGTTAAAGAAATGAGAGTTTTTGTTGCAATGTAGTCTTAACACGTATTACAGTATTTATCTTGAAATAATTTAGCATGTTTTATATTCACAATATATTTTCCCGATTATAGACTAAAACAAAATACAATGAGGAAAATTGTACATTAAGGAAACCTATGAGCATTAACTTGTCCCTGTCTCAGTTGCAAGATGAAAATTTCATAACATCTGGTTACACACGTACGCTAGGAATAAGTACGCCAACTACGTGGTATATTATATGTGTTTGCGTACAGGTGAAGTTGACAGCGCGAAGAAGTAGCAGACACTAGACGAAAGTATAGGCTACTCACCGTCAATTTAGCACTTCTGAAACCCCTGCTTAAGATCCACTTGTATGCACGCTGTGTATTCTTCCATTATATGTAAAATTTGCATCTCCATGAGCCTGGCTTCTTTGTTCATGCGTCGGCTAAGTGAAAATGTGAAATTATTTTCAGTATTTACAAATGTTTCGCACAAACTTTTAATTCAACGTGAGGACACGCAACTACATCCCCCGCGTCGTTACCAACCTTACAGGGTACATGTCATTTATAGCGACCGGTAAAATATATGCAGGTAATGGCAGTAACATTTTTCACAGGTTGGTTTTAAATTCTTATTTAAGCGTGGACAACCTATACTAGCATATAATTGAGTATAGAGTCTTTTCACGCTTTCTTCACACTTTTTCAATCGAACCTCTGACAAATCACTCCGTGTATAGCTTGTTTAGTTATTTCTTAATAATGGCATGTATCACAAGCGTTTTATACATCTGTCAACATAAAAAAATCTTATTTTTCGTTAAATTGAAATTTAACCTTTACATTATTTACAAATTATAATATTTCATTTATAATAAATATGTATAAAAACGGTGAGAAAATATGTGTATTGGTAACGCCTAGTAAGAAATAGTTCTAATGCAAAATATTGTTACAACTGAGTGCGCACGAATTAGGTCGTTGTCCCTTTGATGTAATTTTCTAGACATTGTTAAGCTTAGTTTACTCGAGGCGGAGGAATATCCTGGAAGTATAACATTATTAAGACTTCAGAAAAGTTTAAAGTAACCGTGAATGGATTGTATTCCTAAAGTGTAAGGGCGAGTCCCGCATTGCACACTGTTTATTAGGTATATTGCAGCGAACGAGACTGGAGCCTGACACAGAACAAGAGAGCTATTGAAATGTTGGAATGACGTCACTGGCATGATGACCAGGAATCTTGGCATTATGCGAAGCAACATTCTTTTTGTAGTGTATGGCTCCGGGTTAAATACCATCCCGGCTGTCGAGTTGATTCTACGAGTGTTGACCTAATGTGACTGAAAACTGTCAATTGAGGCCAGAGGTGCAAGATGCAGTTCCGAGTAATGATTTCCAATCCCCAGTGGCAGAAGTCGCGGGGCACAGATAGAAATGGAAATTATAGTTCCTCGTTAGGCTGGTATCAGTGACTAGCGGAGAATTTACGACAGGGTGTGTTGTCCTCTGGGTCACACAACGTCTAGATGTGAGAAGCGAAGAGACTTGGGCGGCTCTTAACATCAATGAGGGTCGAGTGAGGTAGTATGGAATGCAGGGGCATGGGTAACGGGAGATCGCGGAGAAAACCCGCCGACCAGCGGCATCGTCCGGCACGATTCCCACCGGGGTGACCCCGCCGGGAATCGAACCTGGTTCGCGTAGGTGGGAGGAGAGTAGTCTAACCACTGCTGCCCCCGCAACGTCTGAAGAGGAAATATCGTGTTTAAGACAAATAAAGGGGAAATAATACTGGGCTTGCTTTTATAGCCAGCATTATGTGTTGACACCTTAGTAGGCAGGGAAGGATAAATGTGTCAGATGTAGACGTCAGGTACCATGAATAAAAGGCAACGGGAAGGTGAAACTTAAACGTAGAGGTGAGAAAAGTGAAAAAGGTGGCATATGCAACAATATTATGTGCTTAATAATACTATAGATATAAGCCTTGTGATTTTTCTTTAGAACGGAGTCACAGTGTGGAAATATCTAACATAATTTCACAAAACTTGTGGTTATCAACTATACGATCGTAAAAGAATAAAGGGAATTAAAGTGACCAAAATTAGTTACTGAATGTTTAGTATGTTATATATCTTCGCAACAGAGTATCAAATAGTGCCTTTAAAGGTAAATAAAAATAATAACCATTGAAAATTATTTTTAAACATCTGTTTATGTTTAGCTAAACCTTATATTTAGCCATACATGTTTCAGAATTGTACATACGAAATATTTCAAACTACAGTTAACTATTAATGTCACCAGAGTAATATAAATAAATGTTAACAAAATTCACGAAGATGTTCATATGCGCAGTTCCTTATAATTTTTACGATATAATTTCGTGTTATAACAACAAGACATCGACACAAATTGCCTGCGATGCATGTGCTGGATGTCATCTAAATAATTGTTTATGACATTCCTGCAGCTTAGTACCGTGTATGTCCTCCACGTGCATTGCCCAGGTTCCTAACACGCCGTGAAATGCTCGTAATCAATGTGTTGATGTCATCTTCCTGTCCGGAGGAAGGCCCCTTTTCATCTGGGCAGCTCTTATGAGATCTGGAAGTATTTCTGGGTTTTTGTGGACGATTGTAAACCACTGTTTTCAGCTAGTCTCAGACATGTACAATGCATTAGTGCGGTCTTTGTTGATCACAAAAGAAATACATACCTCCTAACACCGAAATGCCTTAACGTAAGAAATTATTTAGTCACTGGAACACGGTTCAGGGTTTTGCCACGCCTGTAGCTAGTTTGGGCGTTCAAGGCCTCGAAACGCGTGCGTTCCTAAGGTTAACTATAGCACACTCACCACTTACCTCATAGCCTCTACGCGCAAGGCGCTCAACTGGCGTGCAGTCATTCCGTCGTCGACTCGCCTGAACGTGACTTTAAGAATAAGAAATTATCCTATGCATTTATGGCAACCTAATTGAGAAAAAAGTATGATCAGTTTCTGAATAGCAACGTTTAGCAGCTAAAACTGATTCACAAAAAACACGTTTTAGTCATAATCACTTCTAAAAAAAATTTCCTTCGAGTTCAAATGAAATATTACATATATCTTTGGGCACCAAACGTTTCCAAAATGCTTTTCGGTGTTCAGATACCACTACAAAATATTCAACTGTTTTTGAATCACGGGTTTCTGCCATCTTTAGCAACGCGCCTGCCAGACGGAGTCCTTGAGTGGTGTCCCTAATCGCCGTATTGGTCTCAATGTACTCTGTTACGCATATTCTAATTTTAAAAAACTACGGAATATTTCATTGTAACCGAAATGAAAGTCTATATTTGTGGCCAATTTATTTATTTGGTTATTTAAACATAAATGTGGTTGTTTAAAATAGCTGTAATAACCCTCTGTTTAATTCATTTATTGTTCAGTAAAACAATTTTTTAAACTATAGCGGCAATGCTGTATTTTAACTGAACCAATTGCTGTAAATAAAAACCTCCTGATGTAACCTTGAGGG
The DNA here is from genome assembly GCA_029891345.1 of Dryococelus australis. NCBI lineage: Eukaryota > Metazoa > Arthropoda > Insecta > Phasmatodea > Phasmatidae > Dryococelus > Dryococelus australis. Next base: position 70,187,834 of record CM057003.1, on the reverse strand, counting down.
GTTAATATAGTTCTTTTTGTTACTGGAGGGCTCCTTTTGGGCGCAAGGCCACCGGCGTGAGATGACGAGCGTGCGCGGGCGTGTGTGTTGATGTGTGTGTCTCCGCAGATCTGCCAGCAAACTTGGATGGGCGCAACATGTGGCCGGTGCTGACGCAGAACGAGAGTGCCCCTTACAGCGACCTGCTGCTGGTGCTGGACCGTGGTCGGGGACTTGCCGCCCTGCGCAGCGGCGACTGGAAGATCGTGCAGCGTGAGTGCCCCTCATCCTTTAAGAGTTTACTGTCTCGCTGCTCGTGTGCCGGGGCCTGTGAACCCCATACCCTAGAATGGAAAGCTTGAGTGCCTGCCCCCTTTACATATCTCCTACCGCTGTCAGTGTGCCAGAGCCTATGAACCCCATATCCTAGATTGGAAAGCTTGAGTGCCTGCCCCCTTTTCATATCTCCTACCGCTGTCAGTGTGCCAGAGCCTGTGAACCCTATATCCTAGATTGGAAAGCTTGAGTGCCTGCCCCCTTTACATCTCTCCTACCGCTGTCAGTGTGCCAGAGCCTGTGAACCCCATATCCTAGATTAGAAAGCTTGAGTGCCTGCCCCCTTTACATATCTCCTACCGCTGTCAGTGTGCCAGAGCCTGTGAACCCCATATCCTAGATTAGAAAGCTTGAGTGCCTCCCACCTTTGCATCTCTCCTACCGCTGTCAGTGTGCCAGAGCCTGTGAACCCTATATCCTAGATTGGAAAGTTTTCGGCAACTAAATATTTCGCTGTCTGGTAGCACTAATATTGCATGGGAACTGGATTTTATAATTTTCGCACGGGAACATGTTGGTTAGTTGTAATTTTCATTTGGTAAATTCAATTTCTTGAAACCTTTCGATTTGCAATGTGTTGCATTTTTTTTTTCGCACGAGTGCGAACTTAACAAAATATGTCCACATATTGTTTAGTAATCGGTCGTGAAACTGTATTCATCAATATCTTGTATTAAAGAATTACTTTAATTATATGTGACAACAGAATCTACAATTTCCTTTCAATCACAGTAATATTTATTTCGTTTCTAAATTAGTATTTTTTAAAAATATATATGCATGTGTATGAATGGTCAATGTCAAACACAACTATATAGAATCTATATTTACATTAGAGGGTGTGAATAATGATTACGAAATGATGCTAATTAATACAGAAAAGTATATCATAATTTCAGCCAATCACAAACTTTAACACAGAAATAAACAGAATTCTCCTATTCACAGCCCGCTTGAAAGCAAACTCTTTTGAACACTGGCCCACATTGCAGGAGAAATTTTACCTGTGCTAAACTTTCCCATAAGGAGTTTCGTTTTGTTTTCAACCTGGGTAGAATAAATATTACTGCTACTGAACCTCTATGTAGATATGTAATATGTATAGGCTGTTCACTGTTAACAGAGATCTTTTCAAAGGCCCGCCCAGGATCCACCTTTATTCTCATTTTAGAATATCAGTTCACCATATGTAAAAATAACCTTTCTATGGCCCTGATTACGTAATTCATGCGTGTTACGAGTGAAACCATGTTACTATTAGGAATGGAAATGTATTAATAATGTGCAAATTCGTACTCTCGACGTGCACATAACCAGAAACACTAATAACACTGGCCATAAAATTAAACATCATATTCACAAGACAACAAGTCTTGGATCTACAGCGTATTAATTAATTCGTTGACAGCTCAACAGGAAACCATGCATGCCAGTTAGTATTCTAGCATACATTGTTAAGGGCAGCAATTTCTTTTTCGAAGGTTGATTTAGAAAGTGCTTACATTAATATGAACAGCATATACCTACTTTTACAAATTACTGCGTATATTAGAGTTGTCAAGTAATCTTGTATTGGGAATGAAAATGTGCCTGAAAACATCACATTGGTTCGTAAAATGTTTGGCGATTCCAAACAAATATCACCTTTGCTGCTGAGATAAACTTCTTTCTCAGCGAAAAGAAAACTATTTCAACTACTAGCATAAAAATTATATTTTTATTTAATCTTTAATAAATAAGATTTGCTTCTTATAGTTTGCTGCCAACTTTGCTAGAATATTGCAGTAACTGGAAGGAAATTTATGTTTTGTTGTTTTAAAATCTGTAGAATTAATCACAAACGAGATAAAGTTCGTAGGTTTCATGGATGTTTAAAATGCTTATTTCACTATTGTTTGCAGTATATTCTATAGGGTTTTTTTTTTGCTATTTGTGAACTTTTATTTATTTCGGGAGTCCTTAAAATAATAGCAATTAGTGTAATAATATCAGCTTTTGTTTACCTTCCTTCGAAGGATATGTGCATTGTACATAACAAAGAATTCTATAACTAATTTTACTTAAAAATATGGAACTGGCTTAGTGGCATATATTGCTGTCTTTTTCCGAGGTGTGAAATGATAAAAGATTAACTCATATTCTTTAGCGATTCCATTCACTTTTAACTCGAATTCTATTAATGTTGGATCTTTCATGTTGCTACTGGCAGAAAAAAAAAAAAAGTATAATGTTGGGACACGAAGAGTGGCAACTGTGCAGCTCGCATGTCAGTTCTCCCTGTACGGGAATGTTTGCGTGCAGGCTCGACGAATGTGGGCAATAACGACGGCTGGTACGGGCCGACGGGACGCGACCCAGACCTCGAGTACGATGTGGCGCAGGTGCTGTCGAGCGCCGCGGCTGTCGCCCTGGAGAACACGTCCAGTCCACTGGCCGGCAACCAGACGCAGCTGCTGGAGCTGCGTGCAGAGGTCACTGTCGTCTGCAACACGTCCGAGACCACCGACGCACTCGAGCACAGCCTCAACTCCCTCTACTACAACCACGGTGAGTGGCCGTCATCACTAACACACCATGTTCACATGGCGGAGAACATGGACCGCTCATGTTTGGCACTTAACCTTCAGCACGACTCGATTTGTTTGTACACTGTCTGTCATCCAAGTGATTTGGAGCAAACTATTATTTTGGAGTTCTACTAATTCTACCTTTTGTTCACAAAACCTAGTCCTTTAAAAGAATTTATCACTGTGGCCGAGATGCTGTAGTCGACAAGCTACTCGCCCTCAAACCATTTTTAACCATATACTGTTCCCGAGGTGTCAAATACAGATCATCGTATGTGGTGAATGTGTTGAATGATGCACAAAGAATCTATATGCACCTCATCTCCGATCACATTTCGCAAGCGAACATTCAGTTCAGATTTGGTGAACTTTGAGGCATGTGGGGAAGTGTTTTTGAGATTTGACACACATGTGTTCATCGTACCCGAAGAGAGATATAGAATGAGACCTAGTCTGTAGCAGTGATGGGGTGAGACATGGGGAGAAAGTGCCAGTACCCCGAGAAAACCAACACATCAACAGGAACGTCTGCCAAATTTTTCACACACCAAAGTTCGGTTTGACCCCGTCGAGAATCTAATCTGAATCGCCATGATAGAAGGCCAGTTTTATATCTGCGCCTTCGCTGTAGCCGACAGTTTCAAATGACCTGGCTAGGCATCTGCCAATCGCTACTTGCCGTAGGTGACACAGGGTATCTAGTGTTTGATACCCTTGTGGCACCATCCAGTAGACAATATATACTGATGATAAATTTGAGACGATTTTCAAGGTACAAAAACCTAGATAGGCGAGAGCTCTATACATTTAATAAAGCAGAGCAATCTGTAGCGTATATCACCTTATAAACAGATGACTTGGTCCTCTAGTGCTATGGTTGGTAAGATGTTATGCTTGCTCGGCGAGGAAATATGACCAGTAATAGTTATATGTATGGTTTTAGTTTACTTTTCACGATTCTTCATTACTTAAGTTGGGAGAGCCTTGTAATCAGGAGTTCTCATCACTCTTAACATTTTTGTGTCTACCTCTAGTCTTAAATTAAAAATCTGAAAATAATTATATGCACCACTAAAGCCACAGTGATTACTGTAACTTACACTGATTTTTCCATAATCTCTTTGAACCAAGTCCTTTATTTCCAGTACACAACACCCACACAATATTCGGTTACATCTTAGAGGATATAATTTTCATTAAGTAACGTTTATCAGACGGAAACTAATTTCATCTTAAAGTCATTAGGTTTTTTTCCGAGGTGGTGCATGTTAAGGTGTCATACTCGTACGGTAGTCCGACCCGATCATTCTCCTGCTTGAATTATTTGATGAGCACTAATTTTTTGGTCAGAACCTATTATGATCTCGGCAGTCCCATCATTTATAGTTTTTCTACACAATATAAACATGCAGTATAAAAGCTGAAATTTAAAAGTTTTTTGTTAACCACGATGATGAGTAGTCTCTTTTACGGTGCCTTATTTTGTATTGAAATGCTAAAGGCAAAGAGAATTTCAAGATTATGGTTAACTCTAAATCAATGTGTAACTGGCCCTTTCCCAGATATTGGGCATAAAGGATCAACAGCACAACTACCTCAACACAAGTGCATGCATCCTAGGCATCGACCAACAACCCTACTAACTAGTCCAATCTCTAGGCGTAGTTGGCTGGGATGCTGGCTGTGGTGCGAGGGGATGTAGGTTCAAGTCCTGAACAAGGCATGTGTGGGTGAGCTCTTTTGAATTACAGACTAGAGTGGAACAGTGCTATTACATTCTCAAAAGAATGAAAATGGACAAAAGGGAATACTTCATGATAGTGTGTGGAAGAACTTGTTTGGGGACAAAACAAAAACAAAATCTATAATCTAATAATTGAACTGCAGTTAGCATGCTCAGTACTGCATTTTTTATGACTCAAGATCGGGAATGTGCTTTATCTGTGTTTACTTCATTGTCACAGTCAATGAAATACACGCAAGGTTGCTAGAGGTAGTGAGGTCATTCACCACAAACGAGAGCATTGGAAACGCTCTCAAATTTCATTAACAACATGATTGAACTGGAAGGCGAACCTTGCTGTGTACACCTTAGATCACGAATGCCCTCTCTGAGCAATATGTCCACAATCGTAGACCCAGGTACTTAATGGATTGAGTTTAGTTTAATAGCCAGCATTCAGGCTCAGAGGTCCGCATTCAACTACAATAGGGCCCTCAACGCCCTATGTTTACAACTATGGAACAGACAATAAGGGAGGAAGTATATGCGGTCAGCGTATTGCACCGCCCCTGTCGCAAAAGTGTGTTTATTCTCCACCAAAGCTTCTAACCACTTACAAAGTTGGGCACACCCTGTTTCAGACACCTCTGATACACTGTACGACAAAGAAAACCATTTATTTGTGTCTATTTTGTTTACAGCAACACAATGTAGCTTTAATTCAAAGAGAAGGTTACAGAAACAAAGTTTGCTGCTAAAAATGTTTTCTTTATACGTTTTTGTTTTATGGCAATTTTACCTTTCTTTATTGCAAAGAAACAAACATTATTTGAGCTGCTCTTGCACACAGTAAAGAAATATTACTTTGTACCAAAGGTAACGGTTTAAATATTTTCTGTCGTACATTGCAGTTTTCAGTAAGCAACTGTTGGCCCAACGCAAAATTTTATACGCCAATAAGTATATTCTGCAGTTACGAAACTGCAGCTGAGCAAATTTATAGTCCTCCTGCAGACGTTTAATGCAATTCTGAAGTTTGGTGATTCTCCACACCGCCAATATAAATTCTTCCCAAGATATGGCATTGTATTATCGCCCATGTTACTACCTCAAATAACATGCTTAGGCTATCAAAAGTGACCCAAACGGCAAAGAAACAAAGTGGTCGTGTGGTGCAGGGCGTTAGGTTAATAACTTAAGGTGCGAAGGTTCGAATTTCGGAGTCATTCTACATTTTTGTAAGTATTATTATGAAATATTTGTTACTTCTCTCTTGTTTACACTTTACGTTTGTTTGCCAGAGCACAAATTTTCTTTTCACGGTAAAATGAGCACTTTTGAAAGCTCTGCTTAAGATCTACTTGTATACGCGTTGTGTATTCCTCCGTCTTATGTAAATATAACATTGCTATGCGCCTTATCACTTGATTCATTCGTCGGTAAAATGAAAATGTGAAATTATTAAGAAAGTAAATTCTTTACAAATATGGTAATTTTTACATTTTGATACATTAAATAAACAGAAAGTGATAGAATTAATGTTAAGTAATCAGAAATGGTTAACTAACAAGTTTTATTGGACGTTAAGATATTGAACTACTTTCCATCCATCGTTACCAACTTTACTGGGCGAATGTCACTCAGTGCACTCATTAAAATAAATGCATGCAGGGGCAATGGCATTTTTATATGGTTCATTTCTGAAGTGCTCACTTTATCGTGAACAGCCTTTAACTGCCATTACCACAAAGCGTCTACTGAACTACTGTAACGACAATGCAAGGATATCATAGTCTTTACTATATAGATAAAACAAAAATTATGTTTGTGGCAATACTACTTTGCAGTGGTTCATATTTAAACAATTTTTTTTGCGGCAACAAAACTATGCGTTGCAGCAAAGAAAGTGTTTATATCATCGTCATCGTCATCGCCATTATCATCATCATCTTCTTCTTCATTGAGTTCAATCATGAAATGATGTGGTCTTAGAATGAGGGATTCTGGTAGAATATCAATAGCCTTCTGCAGGTAGAACGGTCATGGGAGATACTCTTTCAGTTAACTCCAGCAACCCTGCGTATGTCTTTGTCCCATAGGTCTGGTGGTCTTCCTCTTGGTCTCCGATGATTTCTTGGACTCCATTCCAACACCGTTTTTGTCCATGTTTTATCTTTCGTCCCAGCAATATATATATATATATATATATATATATATATATATATATATATACATATAAATCCTTTGTGCGTAATTATTAAACCTCATCATCGCTGACAAAACACTTTACCAATTGAGACCATATTCACAAATTATGTTATTGAGGTGGCTAGTAAGGTTTTTAGTTATGTTTCATTCCGATAGGTGGCGTTGGAGTCTAACTTCTTATATTTATGGGCAGGTTTTGCTCATATTCGCAGGGAACTTTGTTGAACTAAAGGAGAAATAACCACGGTCAAACATCAGTTGACGTACCAGACGTAATAGAGAGGACGCATTGAGAGGGCAAAATAGATCGTGAAAGAGGCGCAACAACGTTCGCCGGGATCAGCTAATTTGTGTGTGTGTGTGTATATATATACATTCTTTAGGAATGCAGAAGTTGGAAATGCTCAGGAAGGCAGGAGGAAGAGATAGTGATGTGTGTGGGTGTGTGGTTACAGTGTTCCAGCGGTCGCACTGCGACGCGGCGGTGCCCTGCCTCTTCAACGTGGCGGAGGACCCGTGTGAGATGGACAACGTGGCGTCCTCGCGGCCCACCGAGCTGGCGCGCCTCCGGCAGATGCTCAAGGCCTACAACCAGACGTATGTGACGGCGCTGGCGCCACCCGCCGACCCCACCAGCAACCCCAAGTACTGGAACTACACCTGGACCAACTGGAAGGACTACCCGAGGCCCGCGATCATCGACTGAGCCATTGTCCCGCGGGATCGTCCACCCGGGGCGGCAGCGCAGTAATGCGAGGTCACAGGGGAGAAACTGCTACCGACCTATAGGCCGTTCACGATAAAGTGAGCACTTTTGTAGCTCTAGTTACTTTCTTCTTTCAACCAATTATAAACTTCCGCCACTTTTGAACACATTGAGGTATGCACACATTTTCTGGCACTTAAGATAAATTAGCAGTGAGTCACCTATATCCACTACTACAAGAACACCGGTCTTGTGTGGGGTCTGTGAAAGAACTCACCATCGTCCTATTGGTACATATCACACCAGACACTGCCCTATACTTTACAGCGTTCATTATTGGCCGGTCATAAACAAATGTAGAGCCGAACTGATATTGACCCAAGCAAATGTCCTTTATCGTATAAAATGATTTACAATCAATCATGTCCCTTTGAGAGGCCATAAGAAATATATTCTGTCTTTAGCAATATCATTGTTACTGCGCTGTCGTTTTATTGCGAGGCCGTGTTAAATACTAGCCGAACAATGACTGCATATCCATCCAAGCTTTCTTTTGGACAACAAAGAAATTTTCAAATTAGGTTTGCTCGAGCTATACTCGAGTATAGTCTACAAAGTGTTAATGTAAACCTTGCCAGGTGAGTAATAAACGCAGTGTATACATTCACCATACCAAAAACCAAAAGTCTGAGGCCATAATAAAATGCATTTATTCGTTATTATGTCTGATGAAACAGCTTCGAAAAGTGCTCACTTTACCGTGAACGGCCTGTACCCATTTTTCGATTGGCTGCGCGCAGGATTCTGGGAACTGGCCCTTCCGTCTGATTGGTAACCAATCAGTGTATGTAGTCCGTTCACGGTTACTTCCAGCTTTTATCAATCCCAGCTGAAGTTATACTCCCAGGATATTCCTCCGCCTCTTGCAAACAAAGCTTAACCGGTTCTACAAAATTACACCAAAAGTACAGCGTACCGCATTCGTTTGCATTTATGTTACTTATACTTTCCATAAGAACTATTTTTACTAGGCATTAACAACACACTTTTTTCTCGCGGTTTTTATTAAGCTTAATTATGCATGAAAACATTTAATTTATAAATAAATTATAAATACAATTTCAATAACCTCAAATAACGTTTTGTTGTGAACACAAATATAAAACACTTGTAAAACATTAAGTATTTACGAAACAACAAAACACATAATTAACAGGGTGATTTTCAAATGTTTGATTCGCAAAATTTTAAGGAAACGGGGAAGGACTATATCTAGAGCCCAGAGTATTTCGCGCAATGAGTTGGCAGCAAGCTAGGCTGGACAGTCCTCTATACACTCGAGACATTATTGTTTGAATATTGGTTGCTGTGATAAAGTGAGGCCTCTCTACAGGACTTCCTGCTTATTACTGGCTCACATTTAAATGGGGTGTGTCCAAACAACTTTCGTCCAGTCACAACAGCAGAAGGAAAGAACAAGTGTTTGGAGTCCGACTGAATTCGCGAAATACTCGTGGGTCTAACTTTAGGTAATTTTTAGCTCTGTATTGCACACCGCGAAGCTGAGTGAGCAATGATCTTACCCGCTGGTAAACTATTCGCAACCCGTCTTACTGGTCTAGGTCATAAGTGGTTCGTATAACGGTAGCCGAACATATAGCGTACAGCTTGTTAGTGTTGTATCGACCTAAGTACAGCAGGCATCATTATATTTTATTTGTAACACCTGGAACCGTAAATTAAAGTGGGTCTGTCTGAAAGGGTCCGGGCGAAACGCATGGACAAGCATCGCGTGTGTTCTGTTTCCTCAGAATTTTAAGCGTAGACTTAAGGCCGTACACAATAAAATGAGCACTTTTGAAATAAATTTTGGAAAAAATCTTTACTCTTACCTGCATATATTTTAAAGGGCGCACTGAGTGACATGAACCAAGTAAAGTTGGTAACGTTGGAGGGGAACGTAGTTCCATATCTTAACGTCGAATCAAAAGTGCAAGGAATAATTTGTGGCAACTTAAATGATTTCTTTCGCTTTCTGTTTTTTTCTAATGCATCTAAGTGTAAAATTGACCATTTTTGTAACATATTCGCACTTACAATAACTCCACAGATTCACCTGACCGACGCATGAATAAAGTGACGAGGCCCATGACTATGTTAATTTTAAATAAGGCGGAAAAATACATAAAGTGCATGCAAGTAGATCTCGAGCAGGGCTTTCAAAAGTGCTCATTTTACCGTGAACAGCCGATATGGTTACAAAACACTGTTTCACAGAATAATATATATCGTAAGCAGAGGTCTACTAACAGCCATTTTTTGGTGAGTTCGATACTTTCCAATGAACTAATAGCAAAATATCGAATTTCATTTTTGTATTGGAAAAATTAAAATTGTACAACGAAATATTTCACAGTTGAAAAAAAAAAAAAAAAAGCTATAATCGACACTGCTGCTTACAAGAGCCGTGTAACGATGAGGGAGCCCCATTAAAAGATGCTGATTGGAGATCGGCTTTGCACGTCAGTTGGGGCCATCTTGCTGGCGTTCGAGTGTAAAACGGCCGTTTCTTCCCCTGTGTTCTTAACTAGGTACTCTGTAATAGCCGGGGTGGGGTATTTCCGACTTAGCATTCCTTCCTTTCTGTTTCCCTTTGTTCTTGTTGAACTCCTCAGTGTGTAGAAGTACAAGACGTCAGGGATATCGGAACGCGAACGATCCTTCACTTTGTGGAATATGTACGATTACGTTGCTTTAGTCTCTTTTACAGTGCTCATGATGCCTGGTATACATGTGTAAAGAATACTCTGTACAATAAATTATCCACTGGGGATTTTTCTCCACTCCTGGACCAAATATTTGGCTCTGCAATAGCTTCAATTTGTCCGTGGTGCCATCGTGCAGCCAGCCAAATAACTTTTCACTGTTCATTGCTCCTTACTCCATTCCTCTCCCAGCACACAACAGACGAAAATAATTTTAGTCCTCGTATAAAGAGGCTTGTTAAAGTTTTAATGAGTTATGCTCGCTCAGCGCATTCTGAGAACGCATGTATTCTTTTCATGCATATTATTTAAAATGCTTAACACTGCATTGGCGCAACTGCACTAGGCACCAACTACCCCTACTAAAGAGAAACACTAATATTTTCTTAAGTTCTGTTTATAATAAAGACTCCCAGACGTCACACATTTGTGATATACACTTTAAAAGACGTGGCAGGCGAGTATTAGCTAGACAGCAGCTGCAAACTGTTTGATGCTAGGTATTTTCTACATCTTCCCGTGATGGCGACTTTGAATGTAAAAAAAAGCAGTAATATGTGTTATTTGAAAATGTTTTCCATTATATAACGAGGAAAGGATAAATCATCTTCCACGTATTTAGAGCTAACTCTAATAAACCGTGGACGAGTGCATATTAATAGAAAACATTTTTCAGTGCCTGAAGCTACGCCAAGTTGTGTAGCGATCTCATATTTCATGAAGGTCTGCACCTGCCAGCTGTCGCATGCGCTTCTTAATTGTTAGTTCATTCCAGACAAAGTAGCCTATCACTGTTTATAAGAAATTAAATGTCTTGTATTTCCACACCGACCACTGTGCCAGCGCCTTGGATGTAATATTTTCAGCCTGTCTCGACATTATAATGAACATCATAATGTTGGAATAAACATTATATATTGGACTAGTGAATGATAACGACAAAAATGCAACAGGCCTGTATTAAAATTTTTGACATTAAGAAAGCAGGGCTCGGATATATGGTCTCTACCTTGGACTCCCCGTGTCTCCTCCATTTTTTTTCCAACACTATACTGCACCCCCAAGTGTTGTACTAAACCTCGTTTCAAGCTGAACTTCCACAGAGACGCGTAAATTATCGCAAAATTTATTATACACCAGGCTATACATTAAACACTCATACATTTGCGCGGATTTTACACTCGGGAAACAGTTTCTTCAACACGCTCGGGGGGACTGTTTAACGAGTAGAAAACACCGGGCGGTAGGGTCGCCGAATAATGTACTGTACAACGCAGCCAAAAGGACTGGAAGCCTACTAACCTCTGTGATGTCGGCCAGTGTTGCGGTTGGCGCATAAGCACGATGCATTTAGCTCCGGTGAAGGTGCAAGAGAGCACTGAGAGAACATCGAAAAATGTATGTTTGTATAGGACCAATATATATATATTTTTTTTTTGGTGCCCTAACAAAATATATTGTTGAGCAAACAAAATTTTGAAAAACAATTAAATTGCTTTTATTCGTCTAACAAAATATATGTTCGAATAAGCAACATTTCTGCGTTGGGCAAAAAAAATTAGACTGTCAACTAAATATGTTGTTGTATATATTTGTTCGGCCACTCATTTGACTGTTTTCGTTCGAAAATACAGCTCAAGGGTTTGTCTGTATGTTCTGTGACAGATAGGATAGTAACCGTGTTTGTTAGTGAATCTGTTGATGCTGTACAATCGTATAAACACATTAATAAAACAATGCAACAAAATATTTCATTGCCCCTATACAAACAAATAATTTGGTTGCACCAAACAAATCTTGTTTGATTCAACAAAACCGTTTTCTCAGTGTAGAGATGGAGCAGTGGCAGATTGCAAGGGCGGTTGAAAACGGGAGTTCCCCGAGAAAATCCGTTGCCCAGAGGCAAAGTCCGGCACTTTTTACAAATGCGAAAATATAGGTGAACCCACTGGTGATTGAATCTGGTTCGCTTTGGCGAGAGGAGAGTAGTCTGGCCAGTAAGCACAACCACCCCCGATGTAGGTCAATGATCGAACAGGGTTCGTTCGTGAAACGATGACTGCCATGTTTAGAAAAACATGAGAAGAATTTACCAAGTTGTTGGGGCTTTGATCATCATGATAGCAGTGAAACGTACAAACTTTTCGTGAGAACAAACCGTGTTTTCACACGGTTTTTAATTCTATTTTGACTAACCTAGTATTTCTTATTTGGAACGTACTTTTAATGTCCAAGCAAGAACAGCTAAGTTTTAAGTATTCTACTGCGTTCCTATATCCCTGAAAATATTAATTGTTAGATTTATTAGCTGTTTATAATTATGTATATAATCTGTTGTTCGCAGTTTGTTAGTCGTATTAGGCCTACGTCTTCGAAGTGAAATGTATCACAAACTTATATGTTTCTGTTCGTAGAAGTAATGTTTTGTAGGCTAAAATATTATTTCTACAAATTTTAGAATTCAGTGGCTCTAGGTTTCAAGTTTGGTTTACAAGGTAACTAATGTTCAAATGATGGTGAATGACAATATTATGTAAAAGGAATATTTTGTGGAAAATGGAAATACGTGTATATGTATTGAAATACTGAATAAAAATGACTGTGATTTACAACAAGCCTACCATTAAAATTTTATTTATGCCCAACACATACGTTCTGTTGTAAAATATTTGCAAACAAGGGTTGTGCTAAAAACGTGCTACTTACATGAATTTTAAATTTTAAGAGTTTGCATAAATATAGACCATATTTACTAAAACATATGCAATAATAAAAATTACCAAAGGAGTAAATATAGTGGTTAAACTAAATTATTCGTATTTTATTTCTGAATTTGTAATGGTTTAGAAAAAGTTCGCATGGGTACTCAAAAATAATAATATATTTTGTCGTTTGTCATATACCTTCAAGAAAATTAAAAATTTAAACATAATAAGTTTCTGTTGTACACCAACAGTAATTAAATGAGAAGTGATTTCTTATTTCATGTTTAATACTCATGATCAATCAACATGCAGAAATTCACTTCCACAATAGGCTGTAATTAGCAAACTGGCCAAAAATCTCGATTGGTTCTGGTTACTAGCAAGCAGTGGGTTGGATATTTAAGCATAAGAATAAAAGGTAAGAATATTAAGTGCCAGATACAAATAATTTTGTAACGTCTGGTTTGTTGCGCATATTATTTGCTTAGATTAACACGTTAAAGTACATGATAATTCAAATACACACTGGTTTATGTATAGACAAAATATTAATGTTGTGGCGTGTTACACGTATAGGTTATTTGTTCACTCATTTACTTTATTTTACATATTTGTTATGGTACACGCATCAGCTAAGTTTTTGTGATCCGCATATTTTATTTTATATTATTTATTTTATATTGTTAAGTTTTTGTGCAATATGGAAATTTACCTATAAGCCGGCAACGTATCGTGACGTCACTGTTATTATAGTCATAAGGAATACACCTCACAGATAAACCCTATGCTGCACAGGTTAATTTGAATATTGCAACAGCCCCGATTATGGATGGCGATGGAATCATCTCATCTCCATTTTGTTCTCGAAAGGCCCTACACGTAGCCAGGCTGAAGCTCCGTCAGTAATCGGCGTAATTTGAGCATTAATTGTTGCAGCGACCCTGAAAATCATGCTCGGAACAAGTATAATAAATAACCCACGGTATATGTGTAAGCCGTCTGAAGAGGGCTAAGGAATGTGTTGTCTGCAATATCGTATGTAAGGTATTTCCACCACCCTTCCATATGTGACTGTTGGTCCAGCGGTGAAGTGTTTTAATTACACGTAAGCAGTTGCACTACTACAAATCATCTTCTACATTGTCACGAGACGCCTGAGAACATTTAAATCTGCTCTACCTTATTGAATTTATTACAAGCCAGGAGGTTTATTAAGTGGAAGCTTACGAACTGATATTTTAATTTATTGTGTGTGGGAATATTTTTGGAACACTAGAGGAACAATTTATTTTACATTACAGAAAATTTATTTATTTTTACTTTTAAAGGCACAGTAAAGACATTGCTACCAGTTTCCTGACACGTAAGGCATAATTGTTATTTTAAACAGACATAAAGACGTGAAAACCATTATTTAAAAAGCTTCTGCATGCTAGTTCTCTCACGTTTTTCATCAAGGTTATTAAGGTGAAAGTCTAGTTTTGAACATGGGCAATATTTTTTCAGCATTAAATATCTCACTTCACCATTGGATGTTTTTCGCTGAATAAAGATGTAAATAGCTAGTTTTCTCCCATTTTCTCTTGTATCTATGAGTGCTAAAAATTGCATGTATGTGTTTAAGCTGGAGTAAAAAGGGAATGGTCTCCCTTGAGAATGAACAACTTCAGTACTCTTTTAATTTGCACACTAGGCTGGTAAGATAATTAATATCCAGTCTTCTACCTGTCATGCTGTGTTTTGATATTAAGGGTGTCTTTTTTCAGTGTTGGTTTTCGTATGCAAATCTGCCTAGCATATATACGGAACATTAACAAGCTGCATTTAAATGCAACATATTGTCCTGCAAATTTATCTATTCTTTCATGATTTTTGTCACAATTTAAACGCTCGTTACCAAAGTACACATCAAATGAATTCTCCAATTATCGCAAAAAAAGTAATCTGTCGACTTATTATAATAGGTATAGTAGGCCTACTTATAAACAACGTGGATACAAGTAAAATTGCAACTGAAAATATTTTTTTTACATTGGCTTGGTAGGTCGAGCACAATAATTGTTCTGCGTTGGAGTTTGCAAGACACTGCAAAATAATTTGCGGATCTAGAGAGAGAACACTTGTGGTTATACACCGTGCATTCTAGATTAGTGTACACGCATACAACACATATGTGTTTGAAGCAAACCTTTTTTTCCGGTCTCTTAGTGCGTTGCTTACTCCCTATGCGTATGTCTGTGTATTATGCACAATCAACTTTGCAATAAATAATTTGAATTTCTAGACTTCATCAGGAAAAATTCTCACAATATCTGTATTTCGGAAAGTAAATTTGTGACTATAAGCTTGGCGAGGACAATACGGGAAACAATTATTTACGCTAGTAATAGAGCGAACTTATAGTAGCGCTCTATTTTAGAACTGTCGTTCAAACATTTTAGATCCAAAGCAGTTGCGAACAAACTGTAGTCTTAAACTTAAATTAATGTTTTACCGCTTGCTAATTTACGATTATTTTATTCTTGCAACTCATCTTTACATTTACTGGTTAAGTCCTATAAAAGTGATGGTTTCTGGACAGCTATATGAGATGAATTAATATTTTACTGCAGCATAGTGTTGAAAAGAAACGCATCTGGCCATGGTTGGCGACATACAATTAAACAATACATTATTAAGATAACTAAGAAGCCTTCGTTCTACAGGACATTACTTTTAACTGAGGTGTCTGTCTGGTTGCTCAGAAAATAAGACAATCTATTTAAAATTAATTCGCGTGGGGTTTAAATCCGGCTCTTGGAGACACTCACTGTGGATTCCAAAATCTATGACATGGGTAAACTGCTAGCATTGCCTTGCTAGATTCAACACAACTTATAGTAAGGTTAAATTATTTTTAAAAAAATACGAAATTTTGCAAGGGTTGGTAATGTGAAAACGGAATAATGTGATAATGAGCAAAATCAGTCGCACGGTTTGATCGAAAAAGTTCCAAGCAGGTAATGGATGAGTATCTATGGAAATACTTGTTCGCAGGATGAAACACTGAGAATTACAATTTCTCAAAGTTATCCGTTTCTTAGTTTAAAAACAATAGTAAAAAAACGCCATGTATTTGGTTGAAAAAAAAGTATTTATTTAGAAAAAGGTAAATACGTGAAACAATTTTAGTAGTAGTAGTAGTAGTAGTAGTAGTAGTAGTAGTAGTAGTAGTGGTAGTAGTATTAGTAGTAGTATTATTATTATTAGTAGTAGTATTAGTAGTTGTTGTTGTGGTAGTGTAGTAGTAGTTGTTGTGGTAGTTTAGTAGTAGTTGTTATGGTAGTATTAGTAGTAGTTGTTGTAGTGGCAGTAATAGTATTAGTGGTAGTTGTTGTAGTGGTAGTATTAGTATTAGTAGTAGTAGTGGTAGTATTAGTATTGTAGTAGTATTAGTTGTTGTAGTGGTATTATTAGTATTAGAAGTAGTATTATTAATAGTAGTGGTAGTAGTATCTGTAGTAGTAGTTGTTGTTGTAGTGGTAGTAATAGTAGTAGCATTAGTAGCAGTAATAGTAGTAGTAGTAATAGTAGTAATAGTAGGGATTAGAGAGTTCTGGGTCATCGATTATGAAGGATTGAGAAGCGGGACAAGAACCTTGATGCGACGGCCAAAATTTGCCTTAACTCGAAATCGCCTTAAATAGCTATGTTGTTTAACGAAGCAAATTCTTTGGTCCAAAAATAAGCTAGGTTGACTTAAGATTCTCTGAAAAAGTCCACGGTGCACTCGGAGGTGAGGCAAGGGAAGAGATGCTGAGTTGCTCCTTGGAACTATACTTTACATCATATTATATATTCCATTCACGGTTTCTTCACACTATTCCGGAGCCCTGCTAAGTTCTTCTTCCATGATATCCTGGAAGGATGAGTCGCGGCTTATGTTGGTACAGGCCATTCACGGTTACCTCATACTTTTAAAAATCCCTGCTAAGTTCTACTTTCAGGATATTCATCCGTCTCATGCAAACAAAACTTAACCATGTCGGGAAAATTACAGCAAAGGGACGACGCACCTCATTAGTGAGCACTCAGTTAAATATAATTTTGCATGAGAAGTATTTCTTACTACATATTACCAACACAATCTTTATCTCCCCGTTTTTATTCGTATTAAATATAAATGAACTATTATAATTTATAGATAAAATACAGATAAAACTTCAATTGATCCAAAATTAAGATACGTTTATTTCAACAAAGTATAACAATCTCGTGATGCGTGACATTTTTGGGAAATATTCAGACACTTCTCACATGGGGTAATTTTTCATAAGTTTGATTCGAAAAGTGTGAAGAAACCGCGAATAGATTATGCATACTGATGACAGGGCACGAGTGCGTCGTGTTTCACACATCAAGCGCTGGATCCATCATGTCAGCAGGTTACATTTCAGTCCAATGGGTGCAACCTCTTACGAGGACTATTCACGTGGGATGAAATGGCTCCCCTGGTCTGGTGCGCATACCATTGTCTCTCACCGGCGAACGATACAAGTACACGCGTGTCTGCGTCTACAGCATGCCGCGGACGACCCGTGCCTACAGAAAGACAAACGAACTGGCCCTACCGCTTCCGAAATGTGACTTGAGTTGTTGGACGAACACTCCATTGACTCGAGGTCGCTTGCCTTGCCACCGGGGTCGTTGGACTGCCATCCTGTCGAGAACATCTGGGTTGCTGTATAGATGGATTTACGCACTGCGGATTCTGCTCCGGCCGAACTTCGTGCGTTGTGGGAGGCTGTGCTGCTGTCATGGAACAGCTATGGCTCTCAACCGCTCCTGGTGACTTGTGGAGTCCATGCCACGGCGCACCATCATCGCCATCTGGGCGCGAGAGGTGCTGCACGCTACTATAGGCTATTCATGTTAAAGTGAGAACTTTCTGAAGTCCTCTAACTTGAAATGGGAGTCAATAAATACATTTTCTTTTATCCTTAGATGTCAACTTCCGATTCTGTTGAAATATAAACATTTTGTTTATTGCTTACATGGCATTACTTATTTTAATATGCGGTGCGGGGATGAAAAATTGCTGATAGGAAAAAAAGTAACTAGGGCCTCTAAAAGTGCTCACTTTACCGTGAACAGGCTATAGGCAGGTTTATCTGATGAAACTGCAATTGGGTGTATACGGGCAAAGTGTACCTTATGTGGGCATACAACGTGCCCATATTGGTGCGATTCATATTATTATTATTATTATTATTTGTACTTGGAAATTACAACTTAACAATACCACAACGTAAATAATAATATGTTAAAGAAATTAAACTTCACCACTCACAACAATATACACACGAATAAAACCACTACAATTAAAATAATAGCCACGATAAGAAAATAGGATATACCACACTTTTTAACGCACCTCAATACAATGGCATTTTTCTCTCCGTGTTTATCGCTTTCAGTCGGGCACTAGTGATACCAACCCTTACCAATAACACTCTATCACTGCTTGGTACTGCAATCTAACGATAATGGTATAATTTATGAGATATTAGATAAGAAGCAGTGGCCGTATACAGACCAGTGTTTGTTTTTAGTAGAACTAACCTACTAATATATACAAAATATTAGTTTCGGGCACCTTTTACTAATGACGATTGCTAGCGGCATTTACAACTTTGTACTCAAGAAGACCTTGACACTGAGGTTTTGAATACTCAGATTATGGTCAGCAGATTTCGTATTACAGTATCAAGAGTCATTTTGTCTTCAAATATATTTGACAGTAAAATTTTAAGGCGAAACACTGCCATAAATTTTTTACACTCAACATAACGTGGTTAATCGAATTATCTTGAATGTATTTGAAAGTGTGCCATACTGTCAGGTTTTTTTTTAGTATCTTGTCTGAAATTTGATTTCAAAGTTATATAGTACTACAATGTTTTTGTGTTTCCGTGCAGACTATTACAGGAAGAAATGTAACATATCGCATGATTTATTTTCACTTCTTTACTAAAAGGGGGTGCGGTGGCAGGGCGGCTAGCCTGCTTGCCTCCCACCAAGACGAACTGGGTTCAATCCATGGCAGGACCACTCCCGGATTTTCGCATGTGGCAATCGTGCCGCAGCTGGTCCGCGGGTTTTCTCGAGGATCTCCCGTTTCCCCGCCCTTTCATTCCGGCGCTGCTCCATATCACCTCAAAGACCATCATCGGTTCTCAAGACATCGCTGTTAAGAGCGACCTAAATCTCTTCACTCACTAACTTCTTTACTAAACTAAAATCTTATTCTTCAGAGATATTTCTTGCACAGTGAAATTTTATGCCTTTGAATTCTTAATATTAATGTGAATTAATCACTTCAAATAGCATTCATCAGCAAATAGGTTTTATATAATTTTTTTCCATTACCTCATTTAGTTCTTAAAATTGATTGCCGTTTTAAAGATTCTTAATATTGGAAACGGCCATTATTGTCATGGATGATTTTAATTGGCTGAGTCCATCAACATCAAAGAGATTTCAGAACCCGTCCAATTTTCGACATGTTTGTTGGAAACTAGAGCCAACCAACTTTTCCACAGACTCGCTTCAAACTCGCCCCAGAAGAAAATGCGCAGGTAATTATGTATACATAAATATAGAAATATAAAATTATTTAAAATGTATTTTATACACGCCTATACTTAGGTATATAAGTATGTAAATGTATATTATTTTAATTAATTTGATACATAATTATGTATTCATAAATACAGATATGTGTATTATTATTTTTACTTTATTATAAACATTGATACATAATTATGTGTATAAATATGGAAACACGAAATGTTTTTATTTATTTTATACTTTATTATGTGTACGTACAAAATTTTGTAAATAAAATTTTTTTTAAATTATTTTCTAAAATAAATATGTATACATAAATATGGGAACATAAAATTACTTTAAAAATTATATTTATATATACATATGCCAACAAGCTTATTTAAATAACATATTATTATATAAGTATCTGCGGGTTTTCTTCTGGGTCGAACCACTATGTGAGTTTTTTCAGAGTGCTCCCATATTTTTTTACATGTACATTTTTAGGTGGAAGTCCTTTTGTGGGCACAAGCTATGTTCTTCTTCTGTAAAAATAACCTCATTTATATTGAATAAAATGATAGTTGATGTTCTGACACCATCCAGGATAGTAGAATATATATGGAAATATGCTTACATTTTGTTAAAAATACAGACTATTTTACTCGATTATATTTTTACATTTAAAAAGTATATTTTCATAAAATATTTTATAATGTTGCAAAAAAATACACACATTTTTCTTTCATATACAGCATACATTGCACTTTTCTGACATTTTTCATGGTGTCTGTACTACTTTTTTATGAGTTCTTCACGTTGTATAGTCGGGTGCAGTGCTCCATAGGCAGTTGCTTTGTTTCAATTTTAAGCAGTAACACTATAGTTTTACTAGCGGATAGTCTGTAGGAAGGTTCATTGCAGGGCCCTTGGGCATCTTTTGAATATATCTGATTCGCATATTTTGAGATACAGCGGGTTCGTAAGAGCGGATAAGGATGAAACGAAGTGAAGAATTTCAGCAGTGGCTCGACACATTTCATATCACCATTCATTGAACTCACAAAGTTTATCTTCACGAACTAACAAACAGCCTACTTTCTCCAGCCCTAATCCAGGAAAAGGAAATTTCATTTATCCTCCGCGACTATCCCGAGGGTTTTCCACGGCCCTCTCCCCTCTGCCTGGCCTGCTGTGCACTTGCATCTAGACCCGTCTTCTTTCGGGATGTGTCCATGGCTACAATTGCGGCCATTGCACCAGCCAACCCTGCTACAGCCTCGATGTATGCATCCAATTTCGTTAATTAAACCAGACCAAAGGCGTGCAGGGCTTTCCCTGAGACGCATCCCATTCTCCAACCGTCTTAGCTTCTAACAAGCATGCCTGACAGCACACAGAACTGTGAAGGAGCTCATGCTGGCGTAGCGAGATTTGGGGGCTCGCCAGGGGAAAAAAAAAATTACGAGGTGGAGATGGAGGAGCGCCGAAATGCAAGAAAAGAAGGAAGGGAAGATCCGGGAGATCCCCGAGGAAACCCGTCGACAAGCGGCAACGTCGAAGCACTACTTCCACGTGTGAAAATCCGGGGGAGCGATCGAATCCGATTCACCTTGGTTGGAGGCGAGTTCTCCAGCCGGTAGATCACCGCGACCCCACAGTCACCGCTAGCGCTGCGGTCGACGGCGACTCGTCACAGCTGGCCGAGCGCATCATCAAGCCGCGTTTTTCGTACGAGGAAGCAGCCGTTTCTGGAGAAAGTAACGTGGTTACCTGCGGGAAGGAACCACCGTGACCACAGCGAGCACAAAGATGCGATCCCGCCAGGGAAAGCACAACAAACGAACATTTCCGTGCGGGAAGTGGCAGCGCCCTTGAAGAAGTCACTTCCTCGCTCTTCGGCTCGTCATCACCGATTCCACGATCTACGGGAACAGGTCTGGGCACTGACGCTCTGACGTTAGTTGACAAACAAAAACCACAGCCACAGAACATAGGATATAACACTGCAACATTCACGCGACCAGAAACCTTGCGTGGAAGTGATTTACAGTTTGTGTAAAGGCTGTTCACGAAAAAAGTGGGCACTTTAGAAATGAACCTTAGAGAAAAGTCACTGTGCCTGCATGCATATATATTAATGGGCGCACTGAGAGACATTCGCGCAGTAAAGGTGGTAACGATGGATGGAAAGTAGTTCCATATGCCAACGTCGAATACAAAGTGTTAGTTAACTATTTATGATAATTTAAAATTATTTATTTAGTTTTCTATTTTTAATGCATCGAGGTGTAAAAATAATCAGATTTGTAAAATATTTACTTTCTTAATAATTTCAGAGTTTCATTTGACCGACGCATTAATAAAGTGACGATGCCCATGGCAACGTTTATTTGACGTAAGGTGAGGAATACACAACGTGTGTACAAGTAGATATTAAGCAGGGCTTTCAAAAGTGCTCATTTTGCCGTGAACAGCCTTTACCTAGAACTATGTACTATTTTCAACCAACTAAATTTTTCCACGCGTCTGACGCCAGGTGAATTATAGTAGGCGGTTTGCGGTAAAGTGAGAACTTTTTAAGGCCCTCCCAACAGGCATTAACCACTAATAAATATATCTTATTGCAGCCTCAGGCTTTAAATTTTGAGTGAGGTGAATGCATTCACTGTGTTTATTGCTAACATTGCAATGTCTATATTAAAAAGTACCAGGAAGATGGAAATCGGATGAAAGGAAAAATTTAGAAGGCCCTTAAAAAGTTCTCACTTTACCGTCAACAGTCTATAGTATATTGTGATATTGTGTTGAAAATGGACTGTAGTTTAAAATATTTCGAATTTCCTCTTTTCTTTAAAATATTTGCTTTTACGATCGCAAATATATGGATAACATTAAAAATATTTTTGCTAGTACACAGCAGCCTGTTCTTTACCTTACATTTGTATATTTCGACAATTCATCGTTTCTTCATCATTATTATGCTCCTCCATTTAAAACTAGCAACTTTTTCAAACGTTTCTACTCCGTTCTGATTGGCTGTCATCGCATGCGCCTGAGTAACATATGAAACACAACAGCTTTCTTCATGTGCTATGTCAAGAGCTCTCATGCACTCGATCTATTATATGCAGTTGTGAATCAACAGATTAGGATAAAGCAGTAGTTTCTTTTGCACATGACCTATGTTATATGATTAATGTTATGCTTCAATTGTGAACCAACTCTTATTATGAATATTAGCGTGATAAAACTTTGTTCATTTTTATCTGAGCAATAAATAGATATATGGTTCACTTATCTTGCATATTGATTGTAATCAAATGTCTGTGTACAGTATCAAACATATGCAATTAGAACAGTGGAAATTCACTCGTAGCATTTCCAGGAAACATTTTTACACATATGTCTATTACAACATACAGCACCCGGCACTTTGACAGCTAAAAACTTGGTCTTGAACATACGGATTTGTATTTACAACCACCAGGGACATAACACAAAATAAGATAGTGAGAACGTAAAGTTGCGCTGTAAAAGCACGTGACATAATTACCGGGGGAGGTTGGTGTGGAAACGATGGACTCAGTCGTGCTCATAGTTGTAGGTATTACTGCAAGCTGCCAATCTATTTAAACGGTGTTGGAACACCTGTCTATTATGGCATGCGTTATATTCACCTATATGCTGCATATCGCCGAGACAGATTTTCTACAAGTTTTCACGAATCAGAGCAAAGTTAAAACTTTTGTGAACTAACACTTACCAGGGCATGTATGTACATTCATAATCGAAATTATAGATTTACGAAATAAATGTTCAAATCAATTCATTAAAAATAATGTTAAAATAAATTTCCTTACTTTAACGTCAATTTCGGCTAAATAATTATATGTACTTAACATTTTTTGTAGGTAATTAAATAAGCTATTAAATTATAATTTTGCCATACCTGTATTAGTTTAGCAAGAATTGTTAATTTTTTACACTTAATTTGAAATGTAGATTAGAAAGTTTGTAATAAAATTATATTTTCACAATAATAAATGGATGCCCAGAAAATGGTTTAGTTAGTGACTTTGTGATTATTTAGAGTTTATTTTTTAAACAAGAGAACTTCTATTGTTTGTTTAAGCATTAGCTTAACGATTAACTGTTATTAAGACATACTAAATGATATTGGATATCGCTTTTTTTAATGCTAACTGAAAAAAGTAATTTGTCTAGATTACAAATTAATTGTTTTACTTTTTATTTGATTGTTTACCATAGATAATACCAATGTTGATTTAGTTAACTAGCCAATTAAATAAAATAGTTATTTTACTGCATGTGTGTGGTTTTTATTAAGGATCAAATAGTATGTAAAGACGACACCATGCCTAAAAGAAAGTTGCAACTTTCTAGTAATACGTCCGTGGCGAGGGCGGCTAAAATACATCGAATTCGAGAGTCTATTTCGGAACACTCGCAACGGCTTGCCAGCCAAAACAGAAGAACCTCGCCACAGACTGGCGCTAGAGAGTATAGCGCCGAACGCTCCCAGCGGCTTACTGCGCAGAGACATCTAGATTGCAGAGTCGAATTTTAGCCCATGGTAATAGCTCGGCTTTCAATTAGTCTATGATCCAAATTTTGCCTACGCTCAGCAGAGACATGTGTAAATTGGGAAAATGAATGAAACATGCTCTAAATGTTTTGCAACAAATTGAGCAATGAATCCAGTTATATGCGTTGTGCCGCGGGAAACGTTGTTCTTTCCGAAATTCATGACCCCCACAAACAATAAAAAGTTTATTGCCATTCAGTTATCCATTATCTACGCATTTTTTGAATAATATACGACGATATAATACTCTGTTTCAGATGACGTCATTGGGGGCAAAAGAATCACGAGAAAATAACTTTATGCCTACTTTTAAATGGCAGTTTATTTTCATTGTCTAGCCACAGCCCGCAATTTTTACAAATTTAGTTAATTTGTAATGCCATTCAACTTTCCTTGCGGTCCAACACTACCCCATATTTAAAAATTGAGTTGACCGATTAATTACACACTATCAAATATCCACAATTTATAAATTCGCAGTTTTAAATATAATCCAGAGAGTAAATCTCCATTGGATAATTTAAAATTAGTAATTAACGCCAACGTACACCACAAAATCAGCATGGAGGGCGATACAAGTTGCTGTTTAATAGTCGAAGAAGACAAAGGGCCCAGGGATATAATGCTGCATTGCAAAGATGGTCAAATAAAAAGAGTATCAGAATTGCATCGTGCCTACGATCCGTTACAATATATTTGATATTTGTAGAAGGAGATGATGACTATTATCTGACTATCCCTCAGCAAAATTCAGATAGAAATAAAACGGTTTCATGTATGCAATTTTATGCATAAAGATTAATGGTCAGAGTTACCTCTTTTAATACTATATATTATTTCAAAAATTTGTTCAGTCAATACTGTGTTGACGTTATGGTTAAAATTATTTCGTTAATATTAAATTACATATTTAGCAAACAGAAGATATTGCGAGCTGACTATTATATACATTTAAGAGATGCTTTAAACCAGGGTGCAAAAGTAAATGCTGCAAATATTGGACAACATATTATTTTGTCATCATCTTTTAAGGTTTCTCCTCGATTTATGTATAAAAAACCAGGATAATATGTGCTGTGTTCGAGATTATGGCAGACCCGGTTTATTTATTACATTTATATGTAATCCTGAATGGTCAGAAATCAAACAAGAACTTGTTCCTGCAAGCGTTATTTCGACAGACACGATGTTATTTCTAGGGTCTTCCATTTGAAAAAAAAAATAAAAAAAATAAAAAATTAACTTAATCAAAAAAGAAGACATTTTTGGAAAATTCAAAATGTCATATGCTCAGTGTTGAGCGGTAAAAATCGGGTTTATCACAATATCATACGTTATTTTGGCTCGAGAGGAAAATACAACCTGACGAAATTTACTATATTATAGTTGCTGAACTACCCGATAAAGAAAATGACCCAGCATTGTTTAATATTGTCTAAAAATATGGCACATGGCGCATGTGGGGAACAAAATCTAACGTCACCAGGTATGGAAAACAGGATTTGTTCTAAGAAATACCCCCGACGTTTCGTTACTGAGACACTGACCAGTGAAAATGGATACCCTGCTTATCGACGCCGAGACGCTAATAATGGCAGTCAAGTTGCTACCTTAAATATTCGTGGAAGAACTATTACCATAGATAATAGGTGGGTGGTTCCATACTCTCCAACTTTGTGCTGAATTTTTATCGCGCATATCAACATAGAATATTGTCATTCCGCGCAAGCCATTAAATGAATATGTAAATTCATAAATAAGGGGTCATACCAAGCCACTTTATCTGTCCTCAATGCCAATGATGAGGTCGAAAATTATTAAAATGGACGCTACATAAGCACATCGGAAGCGGTATGGAGACTGTTGGAATTTCCCATTCGTGACAGACACCCTACTGTTGTACATCTAGCTGTATACGTAGAAAACCGACAAAGAGTGAACTTTTCACCAGACAATATGAGACAGGTTGTTGAAATTCCAACGAAAACAACTCCCACAGATTCCTTGATCTATGCAACTCCGACGAATTCGCAAAATCTTTGCTTTATTAAGATGTTCCACATTATTATACTTGGGCCAACGACAAATTCTCATGAAGAGAGCATAGTGAAGATGCCGATGGGCAACTCAGAATATAAAAAAAAATGCTGCATTGGGAATAGTTTACAGTGTTCATCCTGCCCAGTCAGAATATTTGTATTTTAGAAATTTGCTTCATCTCGTAAGCGGTCCTACCTCATTTCAGAACTTAAGAACTGTTGGTGGAGTGGTGAAAGAAACGCATCAAGCAGCTTGCAGAGATATAGGTTTATCATAAAATGATAATGCATTAGGAAAATACTTTAAGAAAGGTCATGGCTTCGCAGTGTCCATTAAAGCTAAGGGAGATGTCTGCAGGGGTACTATTGTTTTACAACCCATCTGAACCACTTAAACTGTGGGAAACATTCAAAGAGGATCCGTGTCAAGATATTAGACACAAAATACACCAACAAAATAAGGACTTTACTTTGCCCTTCAATGAGGACATGTATAATGAAGGTTTAACCCAAATAGAAAATAAACTGTTCGAATTGAAAGACAAAAGTATGAGTGATTTTGGTTTACCTTCGCCTAATTGGTCATACAATGTGACATTTGATACGTTGCTGAGACGTCCGTATGACATCAATGATTTGTCCGTTTTTGTCAACGGAAATTTGCCAAAGTTAGTCACATATCAAAGTCAAGCTTATGAAGCTATAATTGATAGTGTAGCAAATAATAGGGGTAAAATATTATTGGACCCCGTGGGGGGCACAGGTAAAACATTCATTACAAATGTAATATTAGCAAAAGTGAGACAATCGGGAAAAATAGCACTGGCATTGCTAGGGATTTCCTTATTTTAATATAAGTATATAATGATTGTGATTCTTGACATATTTAAGGGACCAATAAACCACGTTGTGTAAAGGATGAGTTTTCATAGGTTTAACTCAATGAGTGTGAAAATATTATGTGTAGACTTATATGAATTTTATTTCGTTTTTAAATTACCATTAGGTTGTATAGTTGAAGACTATATTTTCGTGCTATAAGTTAGTACCAAGCTTGCTGGAATCCTAAGTCCTATGCACACTCGACCAGACGTTACTTGTTCATTGTGTGCCTCCTCAGGCAGAACTCATTCCTCTGGTCAACCCGAATAAAAATTAATGAAACTAGTGGAGGGATAAATTTAATTTTTTCTAACTGCTGCAGGGCATATCGGATGCCGTTAAGGTAAGTAGCCCGCTCCCATAGTCTCGCGCAGCCAATCAGAGAAAGGGTATGACTACATCAAAGGAACAGCTGCTCCATCTTATCTCTGTGTGCTTATCTACTCTGTGATACAGTGCAGCATACAGTGTATTGTGAACCAGCAGGGAGATGATAAGTAAAATACAAAGAAGTAGTATAAGAAAGGTTCAAAATAAATTATTTTTGTGTACTAAAATCTTAATTACATAATTTTTTGACTAGACAATATTATTAATACTTTTTTTCTAAATTTAAATAATTTCATTAATAATATTTTTAGTGTCTCTTTTTTTAATTAAAAAATTATTAAATTATGCATTTTCTTATACATTTTTTCATTAATTAAGTGATTTTTACTGGTAGTAAAAACTTCATTATAATTTTCAAATTAAATAAATTATTAACAAAGAATTATTTTTAATTTACAAACTTTAATTAATGTTGTTTTACTGATGATTATGAAAATTAATTTTACAACACAAACTAAATATTAAAGTATGATATTTCCCCATCTTTATTGGTTCAGTATAAAATAAAGCATAAAATTTAGATAACATTTTTATATTGAAAGTACATTTTTTTGTTAACATTTTTCTATTAAAAAATTATTCTGTAAAAAAATTAAATTTTAATTAATAATATTATTTTTAATGATAATATATAGTCATTTACCTTTTTACTATACGAAAATAGTTTATTTTTCATTTTTCTTATGCTACTGAGAGACGAGCAGAATTGGCGTTAGTGCTGCCGTGGACAATACCACGATCAGTCATGTTGATCGACTACAGGCACCTAGAGTGTAGGCAGCCACAAATCACGGCGTCCACGAAACTACTGACTGTCCTACGTGCAAGCAACTCAACTCACTTTTGTTTCAAGG
The DNA here is from genome assembly GCA_029891345.1 of Dryococelus australis. Lineage (NCBI taxonomy): Eukaryota > Metazoa > Arthropoda > Insecta > Phasmatodea > Phasmatidae > Dryococelus > Dryococelus australis. The sequence goes on along the minus strand of CM057003.1, from coordinate 70,159,483 downwards.
TACTCCACACACAAGACCCGCGCCCACAACCTTGTGTACGCGCACATCAAAAGAACCGCCGCACCCACTTCGTCTGTATGCAATGAATGTCCACACTCAAAGTGTAGAACGTTAGTTAAAGGCCGTTCACGATAAAGAGAGCACTTTTGAGATCAAGCTTCAAAAAAATATCACTGCTCTGACCTGCTGTATTTTAAGTGGTGCCCTGAGTGGCACGCGCTCAGCAAAGTTGGTAACAACAGACAGAATGTATGCCCATCCCACGTCATTAACAGTGAATCAAAAATGTTAGGTAAACATTAATGAAAACTGGAATGATTTATTTTGCTTTCTGTTATGTTAATACATATAAGTGCAAAAATTAGCAGATTTGTAATATATTTGCTTTTATAATAATAACTCACTTTCGCTTGACCAACGTGTTAATAAAGTGGTCAGATCCATGGCAATGTTAATGACACATATGGTGGATGAATACACAATGTTCATAAACGTGGATTTCATGCAGTGATTTAATAAGTGCTCAGTTTACCGTGAAAGGCGAATAACTTCGTGTACGCCGTGCGTGTGATACTTTCCCGAGCGTGTGCTGTGCGTCAAGGTATCACTCACTTTCTATTAATGTGCGTTCAGCTTGAATGCGAGTAGTAGGGCATAAAGAGAGCTAAGACAGGATCCGGGAATCGCCTCCGGCTCTTTCGAAGGCACCGGCCACCATGTCGGATTCCGAAAATTCCCGCTCTGTCAATCCGGCAATGCAGTCGCCATATTCAATTCCGCCATGTTTGTAGCCAACATGCAGCCATCTTGTTAACTAGTATGTCACCATGTTTCTAGCCAGTACGCCATAACATTTTACTCACTTCGTTCGACTGCCATTTTGGTAATCAGTATGTCATTTTCCATGCTCTTGCATTCCGAGGGTTTTCTACGAGTGCTCCCACTTTTTGTCCCTTGCATTCATTCTTTCTCTTTCTTTGCTTATCTTTCCTTTCCTTCTCTTCCATTCGTTGCCATTTGTTTATGTTACTGGAGGCCTCCATCTTTGTTTACATCTACATGGAGGGTGTAATAACTATGAATGACTATATTTTATTTCATTTCTCTCGACATCCCCTTAACCTAACTCCACTTCAGTATCAACGTAACCTAACTGTTGGTCACAAGCCATGACTTTCGTTAACGTGTGACGTAAAAATATCATAGAACTAAATAGATATAAAACTCGTGTAATCTGGTGTTTTGAGCAACATTAAACGAGATGTTGTAAATTGTTTGCAAATGCTCCAGTAAGTTTGATCTTGAATCAATTTGGTAACAGTTGGTATTTACAGGTTGATATTCACCCTGGGTTTTGAATGTGAGTCATTACCATACTTTCCCTCCCGTTAAAAATGTATTTGAAACATCTCACACTCAATTGTGAGGCATGTTATATTCATACTAGCAGCACCCTCGCCCGCTTCGCTGGGCATCTATTTATTATTCTATAGGCATAATTAATAACAGCATTAATAGGTTTCATTATTATATTTTTATTACTGAATTTCAAAATTTACATTTTAAAGTCATTAAAAATTTTTCTCCGTAATTACAGCTTACTGTAAGAAAATTAATTTTAACGTATTATTTTCAATTGCAACCACCCGCTACTTAGTCCATTGATTTTTTTCATAGGTTTTATTAAATTTACATTCATTAAATTTTCATTATCAGTACAGGGGATTTTAATTCTCAAATTAACCTCGTTTTATCGTAAATAGGAATAGGAACCTCTTATTACAAAGATTTGTTTTCAAAAGTTTTACTAAATTTACACTAACTTGTTAGAGCTTTTCTGTATACTATATTTATTGTTTTATTATTTTCTGGTAGCAAAATATATTGGTTCTCTGGAGTTCCGTCTCTAGATAACCCGACATATAATTGGCCATGAGAAAAACACCCCTTGCTCAAATATATTCCAACAAATTTGAAAGTTTGTCCGTCAGACTTGTTTATTGTGAGAGAAAATGATACCTTCACTGGAAACTGCAACTGCTTGAAAGGAATAGGTAGATCCGTTGGGATCATAGGGATACGTGGAATATGCACTAACTGTCCGGCGGCAGGCCCAGTTAATATTATTGCTTCGATGATGTTGTTCCGCAAATCTTTCATCAATAGCCTCCTAGCATTACAGATATTAGGTGAAGTATAAGTTCCGTAGTAGCATTATTGGGATATCAATCTTTAATTTGAGGTCGTGTGGTGGCAGGCCAGAATGATTTAATGAATTAAAAAATTATTGAGGGTAGTGCACACTGTCCTCAATGTTGATGACGGTGTCAATGGATTTGTAATGTTTAACTTGGCTGGGAACTTATTGTAATATCATTGGATTTATTTAATTAACTATACCGCTTCTGGGAGCTACTATTGCCCTTGAACAGAGCCAATGATTGTCCCTCTGCAATAAATTTCTTAGATCGATATATTATGCCTCTATAAGATATTCTAATTTATGGACTTTGCGACCCAAACTAGCATCAAGTTTGATTTCAGCGCTACACCATTTGAACTTGGAAAAGGGAATTTTCCTTCTCCAAGCTTGAGCAATTGTTGTGGAGGACCATTATCATTGCTATCGCTTAAATGGGCCCTCATGTTAGTGCGCAAATTAAATGTTTGTACTCAAACCCATAATGGGTATGATTTTTAGACATGCTTTACAATGTCTGCACGTGTTCTTTTTGCTATAACTAGAGCTAGTGATTTTTCGCAAAAAAAAAAAAAAGTACATGGTAGACTTCAATACCATAGGCACCCAACAGCAGTTTGTCTATTCCCATCGGTTGCTGTCTGCTTGAGAAGTCGTCTTCATATTTTACCGGGCCAATCAGAATTCGGCAACATAGGCACGGGTCCCATGTGATTTGTGTGCAGACCGTTAACGTGGGTCAAGAAGTAATTGAGCCAATCCAGATAGGTAAACCAACCTACAGTGTTTTGAAATATAACGTGTCTTGAAATCTTTTTGTGAAATTTCGCTACCCCTAGCTATGATAGGAAGTGTTTGGTGAAAATCACCAGCAAAAACTAAAGTGACATCACCCATTATTACATTTGAGTTTCTGAGATTTTGGCGCGTCAGGTTTACTGCTTCATCATAAGTTCTATGGCTCGCGGTACATTCGTCCCACATAATTTATGATGCATCTTTTAACAATTTGTCAAGAGGTTCACTTTTACGTGTGAAACATACTGAATTTCGCACCAAAGATACTGTTAGTGATAGTGTAAAGGTAGAATGTGCTGTTTTCCCATAATTTAATAGGGTTGCAGCAATCCCAGACAGCGATCCCTAGCAATTCCAAGTGGGATCTAAGCGGCTCAGTGGATAGAACTATGTTAAGTGGGGCCGCTATGGCCAAGTGGATATATATATATATATATATATATATAATATATATATATATATATATATATATATATATATATATATATATATATATATATATATATATAAAATGAGGCCTTAGTGGATAGAGAGATTCCAAGTGGGGCCGCAGTGGCCAAGTTGATAGAGAAATATTAAATGGGACTGCAGTTGCTTCAATGCTGAGTTAATTCCACATAATTTCATTATTACCTACATATATCTATGCAATATGTTTTCCATTGTTTGTATGATAAATCAACTTTTTTAACATGGTAACTGTTCTAGCCCCGTGAAAATACAAAAAAAAAAAAAAGGTCACGGGCTGGGTGCCCTAGTAGTTTTATAGCGAGCGTTCTTCCCAGGACGTGCCCTCCTCCGGAAGACGGTGTGCGCGTGATTGGGGGGGCGGGGGGGGTGGGGAGGTGGAGGAGGAGGAAGCTATAAGAGACGCCGCGGTCGCCGCAGTCACTTTCGCTGTGGACGGCTCGCGACCGACGATGGACGGCAGTGTGACGACGGTGTCCGCCGCCCAGGAAGCGGTCATGTTCGCTCTGCTGCTGCCGGCGGCCATACTGCTACTCGTGCACTACCTGCTGCAGCGACGTAGCTACGTGCGGCTCGCCGAGAAGCTGCCCGGACCGCCCGGCTACCCGCTCATCGGCAACGCCCTCGAGTTCGTCGGCAAGGCCGACCGTGAGTAACAACCACTCGTACGTAGCGGTAGTGAAACACCAAGACACTCTTCACCTACAGGCTGTTCACGATAAAGAGAGTACTTTTTTAATTAACCTTACAAAAAAGTCACTGCCCCAATCTGCATATAAAGTTGGCGTGTTTAAAAAGAGTTTGAAAACAAAGACTTTTTTAAATATTTTTAAGATTTTTAACAAAAATGCATGAAATGTTATTTGGTGATTATATAGCAAGCTGTTTACGTTGTAAATTTTTTGTTTTGTAAGAGTTATTTAGTGTCTGTTATTATATCGGCAGCAAAATTAAATTTCGGATTTGATTTAAAATGATTGAAAAAATACTATGTGTACATTTTTTCATTAGGTGAAAATATTACCGCATGCAGTGCATAAACTTTAAACAATGTTTGGTACATTATAAAATAAGTAATTTCTCGGTATGTTACACTCTCAAGGGTGTACGAGGTACTTATAAAACTTGCAGACATTACTAACAAATGCTATAAATTGGCAAAATAAAAAATAATTTAGATGTATTTTGTTGCATAGTGGCCTGTCAGAAACACAATATTAGTGCTCTTGGGATGTACAGATAATACACACTAACTCACCGAAATTAGATAAATGACGTTGAAATAATATATGACCAGTTTCTTCAATAAATATTTGAATAATGCTATGACATGTTTTCGCAATTTTAAAAAAGTTGCTCATAATAAGGAACATTTCGCAAAAATCTTGATATGTAGCAGTCTTAGGATTTTTTTAAAAACTGAATTGGCTAAGCACACCTTACAATGGATTAAGACTATTTTTGTCGCCCTTGCTAAAATTTTTGTCGTTTGTTTTATTTATAAGTTCCAGAAACGGTAAAATTGTGACTCTGAGACCCAAAGATAAAAAAAAGCATACGATATATATTTTTTGTGTGAAATCCATCATCGTTAAGCCAATATTGCACGATATTAGCTACCGTCCTTGCTCTTGTACGTACAAACCTCTATTATAATCAATTCACGGTTACTTCAGACTTTTCTGAAGCCCGCCTAAAGTTCTACTTCCAGATTATTCCTCCACCTCGTGCAAACTAAGCTTAACTAAGTCTGGAAAATTACATCGAAGGGACAGCGCACCGAATTCGTGTGCACTCGTGTGCATTCGTAAGGCCGTTCACTGCAAAGTGAGACTTCTGAAGCCCTAGTTACTTTCGCCTTCTTTCGACATTCACCATACCCAAAACCAAAAGTCAGAGGCCACAATTAAATGTATTTATTGGTTATTATGTCTGATGAAAGAGCTTCAGAAAGTGTTCACTTCTCCGTGAACGGCCTATAACAGTATTTTCTTTAAAGAAGGACTCTATTTTACCAGGCGCCACCAACACACGTTTTCTCACTGTTTTTTATACAAATTATCTATCAATGAAGCAGTATATTTTATAGATAAAATAGGAATAACATTTAAATTTAACAGAAAAAAGTAACTTTCATGAACACAAGTATAAAACGCATGTGATATATGACACATGTCGGAAATAACTAACCACGCCATACACGGGGAGGTTTTTCAAAGGTTTTTTGGTTCAAAAATGGTGAAAAAACGGCGAATATATTATAGGCTCCTACACACCTGGTGCTGTTGCGCGGTCAACACACTGAAGCGAGGGAACGATAAGGGAGAGGCTAACGATCATTTCACACGTATGAATATTTATTGAATTAAATTACTTGGATTCAATTTATTGAATCAAAAAATCGCTTTATTTGCCATCCAGTGAATTGCATTCAGTAAACTTTCAAGTCTTCACATGAAAATTTATCACAAATTTTTTAATGTAACCAGTTTCAAAAATTCCAAAAGTAAATTTCTACAAGTATCTACGACTCATGCACGACACGAAAACAATTGGTTTAACCCCAACAAATTTTCTTCAGGTTATCGTAAATTTTGTTTTTAAAAAAATATGCTACTTTAGTTTGTATAAACTTTAAAATATGTGAGCAAAGAATTATATTATTATGAGATTACTCCCAAAAATACTGCCATAAAAGCTGTGGTAAAGCGATCAAAATCTTGGATTAGAGAAAATATAGATCACATTCTAAACACAAATATTGAAGGAAAACGAGGCACTCAAGAAATTGACAGAAAAAATGCCAGCGATTATGATGTTTCTATGACGTCGTACGGCATTCAATGAATTGAATTCAATAAAAATTGAAGGAGATATGATGAACACTTCGATGGTGTGAAAAAGCCTTAACACGCACGCCTAACACCTGCGCCCAACACCTACGCCCAAGGCGTGTAACGTTTCCGTCGGTGCACTGTTTGTCCGACTTCTATGCACTGAACTGGTGTGCAGTCTGCCTGGTAAGTATTACTGCTCGTCAAGTTAAAGCCTAAAGTTTGGAAGGGGCTACCAGTCTTCAACTGCATATTTTTAGTCTTTTTAGTCTCACTAATGCATATAATAATAAAAAAATTATGTGACGAAAATGGAAAAAAAAAAAAATTTAACTATGAACTCATTTTAAAACCAATCTTTCATTTATAAATTCACTAAGAAGAGAAAAATAATTATAGTAGTTACAGAATTGGTAGAACTTGTAAGACGTGGTCGAAAATCCTTAATAAGCTTTATTACAAATTATTACGTGTCTATCAATTTATATTTAGTATATAAAAGAATGGCACGAATGGTTAAGAGCCTCACACATGATATGTTCTTACTACGCTTGCGCAAATCAATTATACGTTCTATAATGTGAATAGTTAACAGCCTTACACATAATATGTGCTTACTATCGGATTACGCAAATGAGGTAGCTTATACATTCTATATTATAAAAAGTTTAGATTCTTACTGAACATATGTGCTTACTACGCTTACGCAAATGAGGTATACGTTCTACATTGCGCCAAGCTTTTATATATTTAATATAAATTGATATAAACATAATAATTTGTAGTAAAGTTTATTGCGGCTTTTCGACCACGTCTTACAAGTTCTACCAATTCTGTAACCACTATAATAATTTTATCTTTTTAGTGCATTTATAAATACAAGTTTAGTTTTAAAGTGTTTTTTATATTTAATTTGTCTTGTTAAAATGACATTTCCCTGAAATTTAACTATAAATTACAATACTTCATTTACAATCAATACTACCTTTTTAACCGCTGCTTCGCGCGCGGTCCTGCTATTGGATGCTCTAGCCACTGGGCTACTGCAGCCCCACTATTGGGTGCTGTAACCACTAGTCTACTGCAGTCCCACTATTTGCTTCTCTACCCACTGAGCTACTGCGGCCCCCATAATGGGTGCTCTAGCCACTGGGCTACTGTGGCCCCACTATTGGGTTCTCTATCCTCTGAGCTACTGCGGCCCCGCTATTTGGTGCTCTAGCCAATGAGCTACTGCGACCCCACTATCGGGTGCTCTACCCACTGTGATACTGCGGCTCCACTATCAGGTACTCTACCCACTGCGCTACTGAGGCCCCACTATAGGATTCTCTAACCCACTGAGCTACTGTGGGTCTTTGGAAGGAATGTAAAACAGCCCATAGACAAAAAAGAAAGCAGAAATTACGGATTTATTAACAATGTTTTTTTATGCAGTTATCCTAAGAAAAGTTTAATCTAGTACCTATGTACATCCCTGATGATCATTTTTACAACCGTTTAAGATATTTTTCTGCGATAAAAATTAGCATATGTCACTCTCTGGACCTCCAACTATATCAGTGCAAAAAATCATGTCGATCAGTTGCTCCATTTTGACGTGAAAGAAGGACAAACAAACAAACAAACACACTTTCGCACTTATATAGTAGTAAGGATGAATATAAACCCGGGAGGAAATAGGCGTGTTTGTAACGCCTAGTAAGAAATAATTCTAACGCAAAAAAATATTATTAAACTGAGTGTGCACCAATACCGTGTGTTTTCCCTTTGGTGTGCTTTATTTTCAGACTTAGTTAAGATTTGTTTGCGTGGGGCTGAAATGATAGCCTGCCTGGAAGTGGAACTTTAACAGTGCTTCTGTGTAATTGGAAGTAACCCTGAATGGACTATACATAACACAGAGGAATGATACTGAATACCCAAGTTATAGAAACTAACACTCAGTCCACGGCAGTGGAACCCAGGGAACTGTATTGGTCGTGTGCTCGTGTTTCAGAGGTGTTCGACAAGATGTCTGCGCACGGCGATAAGTACAACACGGTGTTGAAGTGTGGGTCGGCCCCAAGCTGATGGTTTTCCTCTCCGACCCTCGCGACGTCGAGGTAAGTCTGTCACGAGCCGCGTCAATCTACACTGAGAGAACGGTTTGTTTGAGCCAACGATCCATTTGTTTGTATATAGCCAAATAAATGTGTACAGTTGAATAAAACAAGTATTTGTTGTCAGGCCTATTTGGTTGGCACAATTAGATGGGTTGGTTAGTTCAAGTGCAAAATTTGTTAGCTTAACTAAATCTTTTTTGTTGCCTTTTAGATTTGGTTTAGTCAACAAAATATTTTATTGGAGCAATTACTTATTTGTTTGGTATTATACAAACATATATTTTTTTTGCCTCAAGCAAACCTTCCTCTCAGTGTACTCATTTAAGCCTACATTGTCTGTACAGTTCTATGTTGTTCACGTTATACTGAGCATTTTAGAAAGCCCTACTTAGTGAGAGAGTGAGTGAAGAGATTTGGGCTCGATAAGGGTGAAGCGAGGTGAGTATGGAGCAGCGCCGGAATGCAACGGCGGAGTAAACGGGAGATCCCCGAGGAAAACCTGACCAACAGCATAGTCTGGCACTATTCACACATGCGAAAATCCTGGTGTGACCCCGCCCGGAATCGAAACTCGGTTCGTCTAGGTGGGAGGCAAGTAGTCTAGCCACTACACCACCATGGCCTCCCTGCTTGGTATATATATATGCACATTGTACATCCTTCACTTATATGCAAAATTTCACTTCTTAAATCGATCTTTGGAAATCGTTGTCACTTATGACTGCGTTTATTTTGAACGTAGACGTTGTCTTTGGAGTGTTCACAGAAATTTGACAGTGATTCATATAAAGTGGCTTGAAGTCATGAACAAACGGCGCAGTGAGTAGGTGTTTTGCATGACCGATGCCTATAGGAAAGCAGAAACGCTAAGGCTTATCTAAGGACTGTGCCAGTATATCCATCACATGCCTCATCGTCGACTCTACGCGTAATGCACTGAACTGGCTTACTGTCTATCCGTCAACAATTCGCTACTCTGGAACTTTCGACAGTCACTCTGTCATGTTATAGAGTGATTATAAAGACACGAATGTGCTTCAAGTCCCTAGATAAATTTAGTATCATGTACCAAATTTTCCGTGGGTGCTTAAAGACGTATGTAAATAAATGCTGGCTTTTGGCTTTTTCGTGTTGAAAATATACACAGAAGAAATGGAAATAGAAAAAGAAACGAATTTCGGACGCAGATATTACTCAAAAATACCGAGCAGTTAAACAATAAAACTATCCTCCTGTAACCATTATAACAATTTGGCATCTAGGGACGCAGGAACTTGATGAGTGCAATGGTTTTATTGACATTGGAATATATTTGTTCCACGAGTATTAGAATAAATGTTGGTGTAAAGGTAATATGACAATGACAAACTCAATGATTCTTGAGTTAAGAGTGGAAGTCAGTCTCCCAACCCGTGACCATGCTAATTTATTTACGTGTCGCCAAGGAAAAAGAAAAAAAGCAGGACTTTCACGAGCGCTCACTTAAGTAATGATAAAACCATGGGCCGTTCGCATTTAACTGCCACTTTCGAAACCCCAGCTTAAGATAAAATATTCTGCATATTATTGTCCTCCCTCCGGAAGTTAAATTCACATTGCTATGAGCCTTGCGTCTTTATTCATGCGTAAATTGTTAGGTACCTAAATGTGTTACTTAAATTATAAAATATTTTAATTTGTATGAAGATAAAGCAATGATATTTGCCATAAATTTAAACATTACACTCGAAATTCAACAACGATACTTAGAACTATCCTACTTATATTGTTACCAACTTAACTGACAGCCCGAATCGCAGTGTGCACAGTTATGTATATGCAGTTAATGGACAGTTATCTATTCAAAGGTTGATTTTAAATGTGTTTACTTTATAGCCAACAGCCAATATAATACATTCACGACTAAATTTTTATTTCATATTGAAGTCATCAGGAGTGAGTTCATATCCATGTTGCTATATTTTTTTGTCAGAATCAGATGCTGACTCAGCTATGTATTCTAGAACTATATTGTTTCAGATATTTAGGTATTTGATAATCTATATCTTTCGAATTTCTAACTTAGAAAAAAACTTAAATCCCAATTATAAATCTTTCCACTCTAATGTCTGAAGTGTGATTTGTGGTGGTGAGAAGCGATGTTTTAAAAACTAAACTAACCTTGCGTACACCTAAAAATAACGCATATTAAAAGTGGCCAATCTGGGACTCAAACCCAAAACCTCCCGGTCTGGAGTTGTATCTTTAAACGTTCCTAAATACTAAAAGACCAAACCACGGCCCTTTTAATATTTACTTTCAAAACATACACGGGAGAGCACAGTTAACATTTACGAAGAAAATCATAATAATGTTGTAGTAGTCATAACATTTTATGTCATGGGTAGCTGTAATAAATTTTATTGGAAGCAATAATATATTTGACGAATATTTTTTACTAAAGCAGCATTTGTGTTTCTCCACAGATTACAACATGAAACGTAAATATTGCTTTTAAGCATAAGCCTTCCTTTACACCTATATTGCAGTATTTATGAATTATATCTGAATCAGTGTGTTTTAGCGAGTTTAAAGCAACTATGTGCTAATTACTGGAACTAAAGAAATAACAAAAAAGTAAATTACATAATTGAATATCAGACTTATTTTCTCTATTTTCAGTTATCACGACTAAAATAACACTCAAATAGGACTGGAATGGCACTGGAATGAAATAGTTAAGATGACCCTGATACTGGAATGTAATGTTGGGCCAAGATCAAAAATTTATTCTGAACAACCGATAAAGCAAAAATAAAATATTTGAAATTAAGTGACTACGGTATTTAATAATTCATTCACAACGTCCATTTATTTTAAGGTTAAAAAATATTTGAAACATCAAAGATCATTCTTTAAGTAATCTCATATTCACAAGGAGTGAGAAGAGAAAATTCGAGTGGATAATAAATTCGCAAAAAAAAGTTCGCAAAAACTGGTTCGATTCCTTTAACTCGGTCAGTCGAGTCACGTAAAAAGGCTCGCCTGATCACTGAAAGAGTGGCGAAAGTTTTCAAACATTTCTGACAAAATAAGACGAAGTATTCTACGTCAGACGTAACAGCAACGAGTCTTCAGTTTCCTATGTCACCCTTTCCCTAAATATTTTGACCTTAAAAGTAATAAATACTTGTTCAACGGAATTCAGAACGCATCAGTTTACAAATACATGACGAATGGGCTTGAATAGTTCTTATTAAATACGTACCTTCACAGGAATATTAGTTGTATTGCTATGGACTGTTTGCGGTTAAATAACTCTCCTTTGGTTCAACTTTTCATCCTATATTATTGTACCCGTCTGTTACGCCGTTATCCCTGTTACTTTGTTCATTCGCTGCGCAAGTAAAGTTGTTAGGTACATAATAACATTTCTTGGAAGCTTGTTCTTAAAATAACAAGCGAAACACATACTCGAAATAAATTAGATATATTCGGTGTCCACTAATGTAACAACTATCATACGACTTATTTTCAAGCCCAAAACAAACTTATTAACACAGAGTTTGGAGGTACGTTTATGTGTTTAATTTGTAAATATGTATCTCACAATTATGATTACTAAGTTCTACACACTCATTTCGAACATCGCGGCGTATTTCGTTAAAGTGAGTGCGTGAAGAGATTTGGGCGGCTCTCAATATTGAGAGCCAATGAGGGTGAAGCGTGGTGAGTACGGAGCAGCGCCGGAATGAAAGAGCGGGAGAAACGGGATACCTCCGAGAAAAACCCGCCGACCAGCGGCATCGTCCGCCACGATTCCCACATGCGAACATCAGGAACGACCCTGCCGGGAATCGATAATGGTTCACCTAGACGGGAGGCAAGTAGTCTAACCACTAAACCACCGCGGCCCCATTAAGGCTTTAATGTACATAGGTGTAACCTTGGTTGGGGGGTGGGGGGCACAGGGGTGCATGGACTAGCTAACTTTTAGAGTGTTTTACGCTGAGTTTATTTTACCAAACATTTTTAACTTTTCGTAATTTGTATTTCTTATCTTACTGAATACGTGACGTGTCTGCATTGCAATAAAATTCAAATAATGTTCTTTATTGGCTGATACTTTTATAAACTTTAGTAATAGTTCTTAAATTTTGTATTATTTTTCAAACTCATTTTGATTTCTTATTCACAACGAAAACTTTTTAATGTGTCTTATGTTCAATTTACTTTTACCCGACAGTAATACTGACTTTTACGACTGTGTTAGTGACCATTTTTTCATTTAAATATCTTCTGGTACTACATGTGTGTCTGCCTTTATTAGTTTCAATGATATACCGAAATCGAACTCAACATTTACAAAAGGTTAATGCAATTTATAGCCAACTTTTATACAGAATTATTACCGCAGTTATACATTTCCAAGCAAGTTCTTGTAAATTTACACATTTAATTTTTAGTTTTACTAAAAAATACTTTAGGTAATATGCCCCCCAATTTTGAGTCACGCTACGCCTATGTGCCATACCATACGTAAATTTCGCAGCAAATCGTTTACCTTTCACCAATTGTATAAAATGCTGCATACCGTCGCAATGGTAAAAAACAAGAAACGTGTTCTTGCAACGCCGCCTACTTTATAGAAAGCACGCGAGTTGTTGTGGCCATTCAAGTATTTGTAGTTAGGGGCAGGTATATTTTTAAAAGGTTAGTTTGAAAAGTGCGTAACTGCGAACAACCTATAGAGGAAAATACAAGCGTTGAGACTGCAATTCGGTAGACTTTCTCTTAATAGCTTCGAAGTCCGCAGGCGGTAAGCGGTAGGCGAACTGCACTACTGAAAACTGTACTAACACTGAGTATCGCTAATGACTTTGACGTGATTTAACGTACCCTTTGGAGCCGGCACGCATTTATCGGCACTGGTGGCAAACTAAAAGTTAGTCTCCTATGTCCTACAACGAAGGAGCACGGGTTACATCGGCCTACAACACACTTCACGAGGGGGCCTAAGTGGTTCAGTGGTTAGACTTCCCGCCTCCAAACCTAGGCGAACCGGGCTTAATCCCCGGTCGGTTCACTCCGGATTTCCGCAAGTGGTAATCGTGACGGACTGTACCACTGGTCGGGGGTTTTCTCGAGGATCTCCCGTTTCCCCCCGCCCCCTCCTTCCGGCGTTGCTCCATACTCACCGTATACTTCACCCTCATCGGCTCTCAAGACCTCGATGTTAAGAGATGCTTAAATCTATTCACTTACTCACACGTCACAGATTTTAAACTGTATATTGTTCATTATTTTCTGAATGCCAGTCAATAGAGAAAATAGCTCACAATCCATCGCGCTTATTTAAGAAATTAAACAATTATCTTTAGATTTACGAAATGTTGATGGGATTGTTATTTTCTAGCAATATACTGATAAACAGTGGCGTATTAATTAAACAACATATTTGCAATTTCCCTCTTCAGGGGAAAATAATATTTCATGGGAAGTTAACCCCAATTATATTCTCCCGTAGCCGTAAAAGTTTTACAGGGACTCTGCGCTCTAAGCTTCAGATTATTTACAACATATTCCGCGAACTCTATTGGTCATCGTTGCCATTGTAAAAAAAAAAATGTCGTTTGAAAGAAATCACATGCACATCACTTAAACGTTTGCAAGAAAATATTTTGCTTCTAGCGTCATATAAACTAAATTGCAGAACTGTTCCTTAGGAATGTGTTATGACGCACAAACCTACAGTTTTCGTGGTGTTACTATAGACTTTTGAAGATATCTATGACTTGGTAAAGAGAAGTGGGTTGTCGTAATTTTATGTAGCCAAATTTCGAAACATAAAGGCTGAACGACAGATTTTTTGAAAATATTTTTCCACTTCCGTGATGGAGGTTGCTTGTGTGGCATATTCTAACGGCGAAGTTCCAGGTTAGAATCATTAGCAAACAGCAAACATGGGCTTAGTTCTATTTTGAAATGCAAATAATATGTCAGTTCAGCAAGGCACTGCATCTTACGAACTTGCTATCCAATGGCGTAATGTAGGAGCTTTGATAAACAACAATAAAATTAACCAGGATGTGGCATTTCTTGTGAAAGCTAGGAAAAGTTTATTTTTAACGTAATAATACTTTCACTTTTTCTCTTTAACCGTAAAAAGGAACGTGTCACTAGAGTACAGTCACGGAGACAATTGAGAATTTTACTTTCACCAGAGTTTAGCTGAGGGTCACGGTTTCAAATGGAAAATGGTTTAACGAGTCAGCATGTTATATAATTAGCGAAAGTTTGGTTGCGAAATTTACGTAAGCTATGACATTATTTATCCAATGAAATACGTTGCGGTGTTAGTAATTGCTGTGTAAGACTTGGTAATCACGATTAAGAGCTACTTATTAAAGATTAAAAACCTTCTATATTAACTTCAAAATAAAATTTAATGTAAAATACATATCATACAATCTAACAGTTGATAGGCTTTGTCTGTGTTTTAAAACAACTGCCTGTAAGAGTGTTTTCATAGTCGTGAAATTATAACATTTGAAGTAAATACTACAGACTACAGTACTGGTACATAATACGATTTAATATCCAACATTATTACATAAAATGTGACGAACAAATTTTACATTATTTAGCAATTTCCACAGTGACAACATGATTACCTGCTAAAGCCGAACTACTCGTCACCATATCATCAAAGATACGTGGAAACAGTTTTGTACATTTTACAAACAGTATTTAGAAATTAGTTCAATTTTTAATACAGCATGTAAAATGGCGTTTACTCACAATATACTGGTAGAAGATAAATACAACGTTTATTATGCATATATACACTCATAATAAATGTATATATATAACAATAAGCGTATGTCAAAAACAGTATTAGATTTATATATAACAAAGCAAAGTGTCAGAATTGTGTTCTGATTTATTTATAACGTTTCAAAAATAATCTTGTCAGCTATTTTCTAAGGAACTGTTCGTAAAAGTGCGATATGTTTCTTTACTATCTAGCGAATGCGATGATGCACATTTTTCGAAACTTCCTCTTGTTGGTAAAAATCAAGTGAGAACGTATGTGTGTGTGTTATAGGTCTGTAAGTGTATATGTTACTCCGTGTTCAATTTCTATGCCTGATACATATGTAATTCGTAAACAATTTTTAACTATTTCAGTTTCACAATTTTTATTTCCCGAAGTTGTAATTTTGCTGTTTTTGTTCAGATAAACCTAGCTGTTGAATTTACAAAAAAATTTGCATTTCCTCTGTACATTTTAAGATGTGTCATATGAAAGTCATTTTAGAAAATTTCAAGGACACTCGCATATAATAAATTCGAAACGAATATAAACAGTTTGTTAAAATGTAAATATATATTTCTGCGATAAAGATACATGTGTTCAGGGGGGTCATTTAATACATTAGTTATTTTTTTAATTCGAACTATTTTATTTCTTTGAAAGTGAACAGATTTGTTAAATCTATGCGATCCAAAATCAGTAAACCGTTGAGTATATACACCTTTTGTATGCTTATAATGTGATGTTATGTATTGTCAATAATTTGAACATTCTTCGTAAGGAATTTAAAATAATGGGTGTTTGTCCTGCGCTCACCTTAATTTTTCTATTTCTGACACAGACAAAATATTTCCTTCGCAATAACGCCAGATCCGAAAGTTTTCGATGGAGGGGGACCTTGAATTAAAACGTAAGATTTACAAATTCCTTTACGTAAATACATAACATGTAACTGACTAATTACGTACATTAGAAATCATAGTACTATATACAAAATCATTTTAAACATTACAGTTTCATAAAATACATGTTCAGTATCCACGAGAGTAAGGCTATGCAAAATTACGTAGATATAAATGAGCAAAAAGTGAGTGAATGAGTAAAGTGATTTGGGTGGCTCTTGAACATCGAGGTCTTGAGAGCCCATGAGGGCGAAGCGAATTGAGTATGGAACAGTGTCGAAATGAAAGGACAGGGGAAGCGGGAGATCCCCGAGAAAACCTGCTGATCAGCGGCATCATTCGGCACGATTCCCACATGCTAAAATCCGAGACGACACCCCTGAGAACCGATCCCGATTCGCCTTGGAGGGTGGCAAATAGTCTAACGACAACACTACGGTGACTTCTAGCAACAAGTGCTTTTAGTAACTATGGTAGACTCATCGTAGCGTTGATTATAAACAAATATAGTTTAGAACTTAACTTGCTTATCTTCGTAAAACGTCTTGTTACAAGCAGAATATTTCCTATATACCCACAAGCGCGCCGACACCCTTCTCTGCATTTGACACCCTTCTTCGAATTAATGAGTAAATACAGAGCTTAGAGGGGGGAAAAAACGTCAACACCTCAGCGTCTCAAACACACCTGGTATCTTACTGCACATGTGGTGACTTGACGTAAACCAGTCCACAGAATCATCTAGACCATTCGCTGTAAGTCCAACTTCTTTGAAGCCCTGCTAAAGTTCTTCTTCCAGGATATTCCTCCGCCTTATGAAAATAAAATAAAACCGAGTGTAGAAAAATTTTTATTCGCTTATGCCACGTGCTTAAATAACTAACATCCTTCAGTGCGTCTCCGTTCGCTTCGTGCAAGTTAATTTCTTGCGACGTAGCAGTAAACAAGCCTCTTCAAGGCTCTGTCCACATTATCTGGGTCTTTAAATATATAATACTTCCATAATGCGTAGCCACTGGGTTGCGGTATTTCCTTCGTTTAACTCGCCACTGCTCACACTTTACCTTCAAATCAAACAATGCTCCCTAAATAACACAGATTTGGCATGACGGATCTCGGTTTCTCAATGCACGTTGTTCATAGACACGTAGGGATAGGGAAAATTCGCGAGTTCAATGACCTGTAGGTGAAACTCCACAGTAATGTGTATACTTGAGCCTCAGATGTTTGTTCGTTGGCTGCTGCCCCATAGAGTAGCCAGTGTTACTATACACCTGGCAGTATGGCACTTGCTACTTGTTTCCTTGAAAATGTCTGCAATTGGCTCAGAGTCATACAGGGTATGTCTAATAAACTGCGATCCAATTACAACATCAACTTCAGTGTACACGTGTTTGAAGTCTATCTTGTCCTGAAATGAACTGGCGAAATGTTCCTATCCCTACTTATAGGCCACTACTTGCACAAAATAAATCACATTTACACTGCTGTCAGTGGTCTCTTATAAGCTCGTAACGTCGTGAAATTGAATTTTCCGACGACTTCTCCTGTGGTCGGGTGTTTACGTTCATATAAATTACTTTTAGTGACTTTAGACACGATGTACGGGCTTTCAAAAATAGGTAGTAATTTCTTCGTAATGTAATCCCATAGCTTACTGAAATTGTCAGTACTAACTGTCCAGGTAGCAAACTCTGGGTTCTTGATAGCTTCTCATGTTTTCGTCGTCGTTCAGTTGTAATATAAACAGACGATTCTTCACGATTTTGGTAATTTCTTCTCTCAGTTGTTGCGTAGAGGTGTGGTCCTCCTTTGCGTTTATTGACGGCACAGACCCACGGGGTTAATGTGGTGTACGCCTGAAATGTTCGCTGCAACTTGCGAAATTGTGGCCAATTTTATGCCTACTTTTACGCCACACGACGCAGTTCTCCTTCGTGACTTCCTTTCTCCTTCTCTTTCTTTCCTGTTCTGTTACACACCTGTCCCTGTGTACTTGCTCCCTTCCTTCCAATTCTCTTTTACTTCTCCATTTTCTTTCCTTCTGTCTTCATTCCTGCGTTTTCCCGAGCTCACGTTTTTTTTCACCCGCTGGTTGTGCAGGAATCAGTGTTTTCACGGCAGTGTGTTAATGTTTTCTTCTTCTTCGGAAACGACATATTGCCATTAGCCTATTTCTCTGTTTGGTTCAATAGCTTCGGAACACCTCTCTCCCATTTGTGTGGCTGAAAGGTGGCTGATGGTGTTGACGTGGTAAACTCCAGGGGTTTTAACAAACTCTGGGTTGC
The DNA here is from genome assembly GCA_029891345.1 of Dryococelus australis. Taxonomy (NCBI): domain Eukaryota; kingdom Metazoa; phylum Arthropoda; class Insecta; order Phasmatodea; family Phasmatidae; genus Dryococelus; species Dryococelus australis. The sequence continues at coordinate 70,141,092 of CM057003.1, read as the reverse complement.
CTTTATTTCACTATTGACATTACCGCTTATTGGTACTTCGTTTGTCTTAACAACCGCTTCGACATCTTCTTACTTCTGTGTGGGCTGTAATGTAGATGACACACGCTTGTCTTGGCCTGGCGAGCTGAGTTGAAAATCAGTTTCATCTTTAGTGATTATTCCGTGTTTTCAACAGTGTTGGCTGACATTTGTGCGCTGTGTTGAGATCGTTCGCTCTCTTCCTGAGTATTTTCTTGGGTTGGTTCAGTATTCTGTTCCACGTTTAACTCATTCCCATTTTCCATCAGTTCCCTGTCCTGTGAGTCTGGTTTCTGAGGTGCCTACGGCAGTTCTCGTGGCAACATGATAATTCATTTGTCCACGCTATAAGCGGGTAGGGCTATCTGCTGTCGCAAAACCTTCTTGACAGTGTTAAATATTATCGGTTGAATCTTTTTTGATAGATTCCTCATTTCGTTCAATCAGATCGGTTAGTTCCCTTCGGATAACTTCCTCATTACTAGAGACCTGCAAAATTCGCGTTATTATTTGGCATCACGCTAATCTTCATAGTGCTGTATATTCCCAAGCCAACGTGGTTTCTCCATTGGCTACTATATAACTTCACTCCCTTTCTGACTTGACTGCACGTGATTGGACTACACAATTGTGAAGTGTTCATTTATTAGCGCAGAGTTACCCAGGGCGTGTCAAATAAAACATGGTCCAATAAATTTATTGCAAAGGTACATGTGTTTGAAGTTCAAAGTGTCCCCAAATAATAACGCAAATTTTGCAGGTCTCTGCTCATTATGTTCAATCCTTTCCTCGATACGTTCAAACTTAACGATTAAAGTACCTTCAGCTGCCTTCCTGATTTAGTATTAAGTCCCTACTGGTGGCTGTCTGACCTAGTTTGAAGTCAATGAATAGTTCCTTGATTTGGTCCATCATTTGTTGCATAAATGAAAACATAGCTGGCTGCATTTCAGGAATATTAAATTCTTGGGTGGTAGTGTCTTGTCTGGAGCTTGCGGGTAACGCCGGCGTTTCAGCAATAGTATTAGGTAGTAGTGTAGTTTGTTCCCCAGTTTGTTGTTTCCTGTGTGCGAGACGGACTTGTGACAATTACATCTAAAACTTCTGTTACTTCCATTATAGTCACGTACTCTTAATTTCTTGTAGCCAATGGGAGTAACTCAACGCAAGTTGTGCGGATATTGTGTCTGCGTGTGCATTCACGATTCTAGGACAGCAAATACCTAGCTTAGCTAGCTACATTTGGTTGGTTAGTTGCTTATATATGTGAGTAGGTATTTGCGCCAGTGCTTTGAATAGCAACACTTACAACCTTACAACTCCTTTTAAGATTTATCAGGAAACAGGAACTCTGCATTCAGGATCGTACTCCACCGTTGCTCTCTCCCCTATTTTATTTACCATGAGCGAGTGTAGACAAATGTGCAATAGTAGAGAACGTACATATTACCTTTTTAAACTCATTAATTTATAATAGCAAACTCCACTTATTTTACTGCTAGTAAAGGACAATCTCACTAAACAGATCACTAATTAAAATTTATTAAAATATTTTTAAATACTATACAACACTTCCGATAGTTGATGTGAAAATAATAATTACCATGCGCACATAATATTCGAGCAAAAATATTTAAACAACTTGAAATCAGAATAGTTCTAGCACATATTAATCTTTCATTATAAATACAAAATGCATTTACATGCAAAAACTTATATTGCATTCAATACGTGGCCGCAACTGACATCGCCCAAACCAGTAATAGCCGCCCATTAAAATATGATATTTATATCAAAAAGAATTATTCATAATTAGTAATTATAATTATTAATTGGAAATCTCACACCAATTACTTGGTAGCACCAGTCACCTTGAAAATATACGGGGATTGTGAGTGTAAGTAATAGGCAACTGTGCCGACATTCAAATTATGACGGACTGGCTGGCACCAATTTCTAGAAAATAATTAATCCTCGGCCATCGGGATAAATATCTCAAACTGTAGAAAAATGTTACGTTCGACTCACAAATAATGTCGCATCGTTGCCGCTACTCGACGGTCTGCGCTGTGTAGGGTCCTGGTATCGAGTCCGATGCCTTTCTTATGTTTAGGCTTAGTACTCGTAATTAAAGTTAATTCTGCACCACACGCCACACTCGCGGGTGGCCAACTATCTAAAATATTCCACGTATTAAGTGCGAGCAGACAAATCTTCTTATTTCCCTACAGAAATACCGTCTCCGCCGGCAGGCTGTTTGCCATAACAAATCTAGAGCTCGACAAGATCCCTAAATAAATTAAAAATCCTGCTGGGTCTGTGACAAAGAGTCGCAGCCCGCCTATCGGTAGAACCAAGAAGGAGCAACCCTAAACTAACGTTTAATGTGTTACGACGTTCGGCCAATCAAGGATGAACACGTAATCTCGTTGTCATGGTAAACGCCAACATGGTTAACCAGACTTACGCTCACGTGACATAAAATAAAAATCACATAACCTGAAACACATATAACTTTTAAGAATATACAGAAATTATCATACACAATAAGATAGCTTGTTAATAAATTATTCTGATTAAAAATAAAACTGAAAATAAATATTTACATAATATATCACAAACATATGCAAATAATTAAAATATTATTTGAGGTTGAAATCTGCATACTCATAAGTACGCTGTATTGCACAATGTATAATAACGCAAAAATTGGCAGGCATTAAAGTGGCGTGGAGGCTATCTTGGCACTAAATATTTTCATAAATATCAGTTCCTCTAAAAATAACAATTCATCTTATTCTTATGATATATATACACCTACTGAACCATTCCGCACGAGTTGTAAAACACAATATTTATTATTCTGCTATATATTTATATATTTTAAAATATTTATACACAGACAGATTTCACGACCGTATAATACTACAAAATGTACTTAACTCACAAATAAATAAAATTACTAATTTATTTGAAACCTATTACTCTTTCAAATAAAGCGATATTAGCAACATGAGGAATCGCTTCTTGTGATGCGTATAGCCAACTCTAACTTAAAACTTACTGAGACGGCATATTTTACTAGAAAATACAATTTCTTCATTGAAATTGAGTACTTAAACACCTTCCCCTTGAAATCGAAGTTTTGTGTATTCTGTGTTTTAGATTATATTGGGCAGTTCCGTCTACATAGACAAATCGACGGAATACAGATTCTTCAAGCCCTGGCTTGGAGAAGGCCTCCTCATTAGCTCAGGTATGATATACAAATGTTAGTTATCCTTTTTCATTTTAATATAAGTTTTAAGTACTTCTGTGTTATAGGCTATTCACGGTGAAGTGAGCACTTTTTAAGGCATTCCAAACAGGCATTAACTACTAACAAATATGTTTTATTGCACTGTTAGGCATTACCTTTTGAGAGCAGTGGAATGTATACACTCTGTTTATTAGTAACATGGCAAGGTTTACATTAAAAAGTGGCAGAAAGATAAAAATTAACTAAAAGGAAAAATTTAGTAGAGCCTTAAAAAGTGCTCACTTTATCGCGAATAGCCTATACCTCTTTTATTTATTGAAATGGTAAAAATACGTATGGTATTTTTGAATGGTTATTAAGATCATTAAGTTGGTGAATTTAGCGCCTACGCCTGCACCACATATAAAGGAAATGAGAATACTAATCGGTATGTTCTAGTCACTTTCTTGCATGTTTGTTATCGATTTGATTCAGAGTCCTGCGGGGTATGTCTGAAATATCGTAATAACATCGCAACGGTTACTGAAATGTACATGTGTTTTAAAGTCAATTTTGTATTCAAATGAACTCCCGAATTATCCGGGTCTGCTACTGCAGTATGTGTTAAAATGTTTCCTTGAAATATATTTTAATCTTTTTTCATAATATGGTGTTTTCTCTCTAACTGAAACGTTACTTACCCACGTTTTGTAAGTATGCCCTTGATATCTGAAAGAAAGCCCTTAAGCTTCAAATACATTACTTACAGACAAGGAAGTCGTTATGAAATCATTAATATGACTCCTGTAAAAATACTTTATCATTAAAGAAAAATTCATTATAAGAAGTTCGCCGACATCATAAAGACAAAGAAAAGAGTACATTTATTATTTTACATGAAGGGACGTTGCTAATGTCATACGAACAATAAAATATTACGTTAATTATTTTTAATATAATTCTTAAAGCCCTAAATCCTCTTTTGTGTGTGTGTGTCTATATATATACACACACACACGTTACTCCGACCAAGCTGCAATCTTGTGTCTTGTCACAGCTACTTCCAAAGGAGAGAGACAAATGCTTGTTTGTCACTTCATATTTACAAAATATTTTGTTTGTTGTTTTAGTTTGTCTTTCGTCTTTACTTCGAAGAACATCAGTTCATTCGCTGCTCCTAAAATATAACAAGCAACATCACAAATAAAAATTACCCCATTGCGCATAACAGTCGTGTGTGTTCGCGCGACTGCGGTTTTGATACAGAATTATGTGATAAAAATTGTACCGCCTGTAAAGTGCTTGTTGACAACGCGTGTCGACATTCTAGAAGATGGCGCGGAATTTCGAACAAATCTTCAGCCAGAGAGAGGGTCTAGCGTCTCAGCCGTTTTAACATTTCTAGGAACGCGAACGTATCACTACATATTTAAGTGAGAAGCAACACGTTATAAATACGATGCGCATTTTTTAAAGTACGGTCCGTTACGAAATTAGATAACTGTATAACGTGAATTTGAGTTTTTATGACTAATATATTAACATATTTAATTAAATTTGCTTCACAATCGCCATTATCTTCCGTATACTTCTGATAGCGTGACACCACAATCTAATTTTTTTTTGGTACTTTTACAAGAAAAATCCTTGGATATCTTGCAGTCAAAGAAATCCTTAGCAAAACTGCAAACAGTTTTCTTGTTAAATATGCAAAACATGTATTTGTAATATTACAAATGATAGCCTTGTATTACAACTTACATTGTTGAGAACTATACATAAAAATGTATTTTTATCCTTCTTGAAAACAGACGCGATGCATTAATAATAGACAATTACAAAAAAAATATATAAAAAAATATTATTTTTGAAAACATAAAAAATACTTCGTCAGCACGTGGACTAGAAACCACACCCCTGTGTATTAATAACCTGTAACCTTAATCATAAGACCAACTTGTCTTGCGACTTTCAAACTTATTTTTAGTAAATACACCCGTAAATACTTATAAAGTATTATGGAAGTTACTTGATTATGAAGAATATATTTATTTCATTTTAAGAGTTAACAGTTAATGAGTAATACAGTCACGTCTTATTGAAATTGTAGTTTTATTATGATTAAGTTGTTTTAAGTGTTTAATGTTATCCAAACTTGCAATACATTACTGACACACACACACACACGCACACACACACACACACAAATATATATATATATATATATATATATAAACACATTTATTTTTGCACCCAACTACACTTCACATCACTCATAGTTGTTGAATAGACAGCTACATACGGTTTTACATTTTTGAGTGTCCGCCATTTTGTTGAATCTCGTAGACACGGGTCAGTATATCAGAAAAAATTCTTGAGGTCCATTGCAAACACAGCCCTTATAGTTTTACAAACGAGTTGTTTTACAGAGGAATCTGTGTACTGCCACAAGCATTTGTAATATTACAAACAATTCCTCAGTAAAAATTACAAATTTATTTTACAGTGCTGTTTCCTTAGCCCACTTTCTAAGAAGTTTGCCGCATGTATACGTCATCATCTGTAAGCCGTTGCGATGCAAGTGATTTCTTTAGATGCACAAAGATTTGAGAGTCACTTGGTGACAGATCGGTGCTATAGGGAGGTTCGCCAAAAATAGTGATGGTGATCGCTTGTAAAAAGATCGATTATTCGATTTTTAATTATATTCGATTCGTCAACTATTTGAAAATAATTCGATTATTCACGATTTTCAGCTGTTTATACTTAAACAAAACAAAACATTGCAGACATCTACATTTATCACATTTTATTAAAAATATAAAATGTAATTTTGAAACAACAAAATTTTCAAAATAGCAGAAATATAAAATAAAACAGAAAATTTCTTGGTGGTGACAATAATTGTAGAATGTTGATAGAAATATGCAGTTTTGCGGTCAATTTTTATTTATAGGTTAGAACAAGATAGTCGGTTATTTTTACCGATTATTTATTCGATCAAAAATAATCGTAATCGATTCATCTGAATTACAAAATTATGTGATTATCCCATCACTAGTCAAAAACTTCCCAGCGAATTATCTGCAAAATGTCAACAGTTCGATATGCTGTGTGTGGTCGAGCATCGTACATAACATTTGGCTTAGGATCTTAGGTGAACTAATTGTTTGGCTTACAAAAACAGGACCACGCCACAAACTTCACAATTGGCGGTAATTTGCTATCGCACTCATTTTAAATTACCCGCACGTGACATCCGAACCTGACTGCTACAAAATGAACGATAGCTAGCGGTTTACCCAAGCAATGAAACAGTGAATTCAATATCTCGATTTTCAGTATCGATAGGTGACAGTTTCTAAACGAAACCTACTTTAAAAACGGGAGTTGCTTATGAGTTCGTTTCGATTAAATAATTGCGTTTCCGTTCATACGGTAGTCAATGTATGAACAAAAGGTAAACATTTAACACTCGAATACCTTCATCAGTGTGGCCAAGTCGGGGAGGAAAATGGGTTCTGTCTGTAGCAGCAACAGCTAGTAAACAAATGATCTTCGCTCAAACCAATAAAGGACTGCGAATCATAGAATGGCTGCGATGTTGTAATGATCGGAATACTAGCCTCAAAACCCGGCGAACCATATTAGATTCCCGGCAGTATCTCTCCCGACTCTCGCGTGTGGGAAACGTGGGGGGACTTTTCCTTTAGGCCAGTGGGATTTCTCTGGTTATTCCCACTTTGCCCCGCCATAGCATTCCACCACCATTCAATCTGCACTTCACTTCATCCCCACCGGCGCTGGAGGTCTCAGCTGTTAGGTGTTGCCAAAATCACTCCTCCATTCAACCCTAGAACGGTGCTATGGATAGTAAGACGCGAAATTGTAGGGTCTGTAGATAATTTCACTGGACACATATGGCCACGAAAAATGTGGCCAGCAGAACTGACTACAGCGGGGTTACCAGAAACTCGGAATTAAAAAGGACGTGTATCCTGGAAAAGGTGAACATTTCATTAAGAAGGAGGACAACACAATTTAATTAGTGCCGCAAATAATTCTCATCGGAAAACCACATTCTAATATTGTTTTACACAGATTTAGGATTTGATAATGTCATAAAATATAGTTTATTCATGTAATTTACAATTCAAGCAAAGTCTTCATTAGTTCATTTAATAAAATAAAATCATGAATCTATTATCAGTGAGCATAAAACGTGAGGGCTAAGAGCCAAGAAAGGAAACGTTTATGCTTGCAGTTGTTTTACACAAAATATTTTAATAACGAAACTGCTGTGTGAAAAATGAATTTTAATGAGAAAGAGAAAAAATCTTAAATATAATAGACATTGTTTACCAAAGAAAATACAAACGTTTCAATACGATTAACTACGTTATAAAAATAATTAATATACAAATGCTAACATTTGACAGCTCGAAAATATAGGACATTTATATCACAAGAAAAAATTCAGCCAGAGGCAAAAGTAATGATAAAGAAAAGGATGTCTGGTATAACAGTGTCCGTGGCGATCATAAGGGCGGTAATATATTTGAGACACGTGTGAAGTTGGAACTTATGAAAAGCCCCGGTTAAGGCCGGGTCAACACGAGGATAGTTCCATACTGTAGTACGTCACGGGGAAGGGGGAGGGGACGAGAGAGATGGAGAGAGTATGCTCGCCTGCATCGTCTGCAGATCGATAAGAGCGGCATCAGAGAGAGAGAGAGAGAGAGAGAGAGAGTGATAGAGATAGAGAGAGAGAGAGAGGACCATGTGTTGTCTGGCCGGGGGTCCTGGAACCGCGCCTGTATCGAGGCCGAAAGCCAAACACTCTCGCACTCGCCAGATTGATTTGTCCTCGCGCAGATAGAGGCTCGGTTAGGCCACAGAGCAGATATGTTTAGAGATGCGAAATTGCTAGAGACCTGAAGAATTCGCGGCTATATTTAGGGACAAGCTAGAATTCAAAACACGCGTGTTTATATAAGTTTAGCCATTAGTCCACGCGGTGTTTGATACCTCCTGAAGAACGTTGGCACAATAGGCGCCTTCCTCTGTGACAGCAGACAACCAATACACAGCTAACATCAACATATGTGTACATAAAAGAACAGAGCCTAGCCTGACGTACTTTGAACTTGCGAATTTTTCAGGTCTCTAGAAAATGGTCTGGTCTGCTACCAAATGCTATAGTGGGGAGGGCTATGAAGACTAGGGAAATTTTGCGTTAAAAAAAGGAAAATTTATGTAAATTTCATGCAATTGAGGTTCTTTGACCATATTTAGAGACCTGAGAGATTCGCGAGTTCGATGACCTGTAGGCTAGACTCTACAGTGTTATGTACAAATATGCCGATATCAACGTCCATTGGTTGTCCGTTGTCACAGTGGAAGGTAACGATTGGGCCAGCGTTCTCCATGATGTGTCAAATACCGTGTGGTCCAATGGCTAAAGTTATATAAACGCAAATGTGTTGAATTCTAGCTTGTCCCAAAATGAACTCGCGAATTTCTCGGGTCTATAAACATATTAAATGTAAGAAGACCTAACTCAACCTAACTTCACGATATGTGATTACAGTGGGAGAGAGTGCCAACACGAGATAGTCTGTTACGAAATGCAGAATAAGAAAACTCGCGTCAGTTCATCCACCCCCTGTGAATCACGTATCGTGAAGTTGGTTAGGTCTGCTGCATTTTGCATGGCTGGCGGCAAAAGTACGTAAGCACTTCACTTCCCACGCTCACATGCAATATTACACCGTACAATTCACTACGGTATATACACTTTCCTTGCTAAAACTTCAAATGGGTGTTTATTGTCGATTACGCACTTATATGACACGTTAACGTCTAAAATTTGTCGAAACTCCACATACACTTCTATTTCCGCACAATTATTATATTGTAACGCTTAACATGGGCATATTTGCACAAGAACGCTTGTATTTTTGCACAACCATTTGATTAAACACTTTCAGACCCAATTAATTTACGTTTTAGGTGTTGCAACCAAAAAAAAATAAAAAATATGATGCGTACTGTATTTACATCGACACGACTCTTATTTCGGTGTCACATCCAATGAGCTGTAGGCTATATGTTCGGCTACAGTAATATGAAACAATTATTTACCTAGACGAGTAAGATAGTTTGCGAATCATTTACCCCCAGGTAAGACCATTGGTCATTGAACTTCATAGTGTGCAGTAGAGACCGAAAATTACCCATACACTTGCGTAATGTGCATAATTGTTGCAAATCTATTTCCTGTCTCTGTGCATCATTGGTCTATGAACGTGTCATGGCGATATAAGTCAACTATTTGTACACAACACCTGTTAGTGTCTTTTGTTTGATAAACTATATGTAGAGACCTGCAAAATTCGCGTTATTATTTGGCATCACGCCAAACTTCACAGTGCTGTATATTCCTAAGCCAACGTGGTTTTTCCATTGGCTACTTTATAGCTCTGAAATAACTCCCTTTCTGACAGGACTGCACGTGATTGGACTACAAAATTGTGAAGGGTTCATTTATTGGCGCAGAGTTACCCAGGGCGTGTCAAATAAAACGTTGTCCAATAACAAACTTATTGCAAAGGTACATGTGTTTGTAGTTGAACGTTTCCCCACATAATAACGCGAATTTTGCAGGTCTCTAACTATATGCATATTTCCTCTACTACTAACACGTTACGTAATACAAACATCTCGTGAATGTAGAGAAAGTAAGTCTCGAGGAATGCAACAGAATTAAATTATATTCCGACACTGCTTGATTACAGTGTTTATACCTGTATAACCTTAGCGCGTCGGCGTAAATATACGCTGTGAATCACGTTTTGCGAATTAAGGTTTGGTTTCCAAATGTATTCTCGCATTTAAGACGATTTCGCGACCCAATCGTAACATATAGTATGTACATAAAATGTACGTGTTTTACCGGATAAATCACCTCGATCTTCATAACCCTCCTCGGCAATGCATTTCATTGCATACACTGCAAATTACGTGAAGCCACAGTAAAATTCTTATTAAGTGTGATTATTATTGACCGTATATAACATTTACAAGTATAATTTTCCCAATTTTCGGAAAAGCCCCTATTTTATATAGTTACCGGATTTGTTACGACATGCGCACACTCAGGTATACACTTTAAAAGAAAAACAAATAATGGCCATATTTGTGTTCAGTGTTTTATCTTTCACCATGAGCCATTTCGCCCTACGCAGTTTGCCAACAAATTCACGTAAGTGGAAGGGTGTCGGCGTTTTGAAAGTAAAGTCGATCAAGATCATGTGTAGCCAGACCACCGCTCTCCGTTTGACGGTAGGGAACGCTGTCAAATCAAGGAAGCAGAGCGTCTCTTCACGTATGTCGTCAGCTGCCACGTGTCTTCATGCAATGTGACATAAGGGACGGGAATAGGTACAACTGTATAACCCGATGAAGTGCTGTATCACGTTGTCCACATATGGCGCATTGGTCATCAGTGTCTAGGAAAATATTTTACGTTGAAAGTATGGTATTTAGTACAAAATTATAGCACGTTAACGAAAATTATTTTGGCAGCTATTTCAGATTTACTATGTGTTGCAGTTTTAGTAAAAAACTACTTCAGCTTTCCGTTTATAAAATGTTCTTAAAACCTATAAATATTGTGTTAATTTAAAGATGATTTTAGAAATGCTACTTAAGTACATAGCATAAAAAAGGTTTCTGTTATTAGAAATGTTACTACTTTAGTAGTCTACTCAACGTAATCAGTGTTTGTATTATTTATTATTTTGGAATTTATTAATAAAACCTTTGTTACTGTTTTCTTGGCCGTATATTCGCTACATTGAGGTATGGAGTACGTACAATTGTGAATAATGAGTAACTAGGGCTAATTTTAAATTGTGGTATTTTGCGTGCTATAATGAGTATGCTACAGCACATCTTACAAAGGTGAAAATTATAGTATAACTACTATAATTATACTACAGCTCATGTCCCCACATGCCAGTGAAAAACAGTGGGAAAAAATGGCTGATGAATCAGTGGAAAAAGCCACAGAATCGATAAGTGGATATTATTTTTACTGATAGAGAAGTTAAATTGACTGAAGTGATTTTTAAATCAATCAGGTACTGTTAACTGATTGAAACAGTAAAATTTTCACTGATTCATATTTAGAGTGTATTGGAAGAAGGAGTACTCTGGGTTCAATTCATAAAACACCGCGACTTCTTTTATTTATATATATTTTTTTTAATTGGGTTATTTTGCAGAATAATATCAGTGAATATCGCAAATCCTATGTTTATTCCTCGTAATGATTTGGTTCGATTCAATAAACCCATTGTTCAACTCGCCGGACGCAGTTGGATGTCACTTATTCAATCAGTGAAACTGTATCACTGAAACAACCAATGGTTTTCCACCGATTCTAACTGGCGCCTTTTTCACTGATTCGAATAGTAGAATTTCACTGCGAATCATTGGTTTCCCACCGACTGGAACTGAGGATGTTGTTCTGTTCTTCAGAGGTAAAGGGCACTGTGTCACATATATGGAAAATCTGCAGGAGTGCAGTTTACCTCGATACCTTGATGGACTTTTGTACTGGGTAAATCGCTAATTATTTCATATAGTATTTAGTGCTCTGCAAGCCAGAAATAGTGCCACAAATAAAGGGTTTTATAGTGACCTTCACCTCCGATGCACAGAGTTGTGAGTGACGGAAGATTTGTTTGTCGTTGGTTCTCGGCAGGCAGCAAGTGGAGGTCGCACCGCAAGATGATCGCGCCCACCTTCCACCTGAACGTGCTCAAGTCGTTCGTCGAGCTGTTCCACGCCAACAGCGTGGCCACGGTGGAGAAGATGGCCCTCGAGGGAGGTCGCGAGTTTGACGTCCACGACTACATGAGCGAGTGCACCGTCGAGATTCTGCTCGGTGAGAGAACACATACTGGGCTTTTGGAAATCAGCCTTTCAAATGATACCACACCACTGTCGCTATAGGCTCTTCACTGTCAAGTGAGCACTTTTGAAAGCCCTGCTTAAGATCTACTTGTATGAACGTTGTGTCTTCTTCCACCGTAGGTAAAATTAACATTGCCACTGGCCTCAGCACTTAATTGATGCGTCGGTCAAGTGAAACTGTAAAATTGTTAGGAAAGTAAATATTTTATAATTCTGGTCATTTTTACACGTCTAAGGATTAAAAAAGCAGAGAGGCAAAGAAATAATTTATGTTATCACAAACTACTTTCCATCCTTCGTTACCTCCTTTGGGGGGGGGGGGGGAGGGGGGGGAGGGAAGTAACTTCTTCTAAGGTTGATTTCGAAAGTGCTCACTTTACCGTGAACAGCCTTTACCTGCGTATATTGTGACTGGCGCTGGGGCCACGGTGATTGAGCGGTTAGCCTGCTCGCCTCCCACCAAGGTGAACCGGATTCAATCCCCGGCCGGGTCATTCCGGATTTTCGCAAGTGGGAATAGTGCCGGACGATGCCGTTGGTAGGCGGATTTTCTCGGGGATCTCCCGTTTCCCCCGCCCTTGCGTTCCGGCGCCGCTCCATACTCACCTCGATCACCCTCATCGGCTCTCAAGACCTCACTGTTAGGATCCAGCCAAATCACTTCACTTTATCTGGCGTAGTAACTGGCATGAGCCCAGTAAACTTTTGAAAGCAAGATGTATTTGTATGTGCATTGTGTATACTTCCGCCACATTAAAAAAAAAAAAAAAAAAAAAAAAAAAAACATCTTTGCTAAGTATTTGAACACTGTCCATGTGTAAATAAACCGAAACTGTCAAATTATTCCAAAAGTAAATAATTCACAAAGATGTTCATTCCTAAACTTATAAGCGCTTAAAGAAAAACAGAAATCATTTAAGTAATAATATACGGTATGTTTGCCTCACAATTCTTATCTTGGTAATATACCGCGTTGTGTTAGCGAGTGTCTATACTAGTATGCCAAAAATAAAAAATCATTAAATTTCCCGGTAAACCAAATAATTGAGATATTTTTATGGTTCAAGAGCAGCAAACTTGTTTCATAAATCCTTTCATCAATGCCGCACTCATAATTAAACTAATTATTTTTTCTATTACGGCGATACATGCGTTGCGTTTACGTCCTTGGAAGGTGATTTTTTTTGTAATCAGTTTTCAATGGCAAATTTCAGCGCGTGACATACGAATTATAATACAAAACAAAATTTGGGAACAGTAAAAATATTTTGTGTCGCGCGATTCTCCTCAAAACACCAGCAGAGAGAGTGTCGTACATTTTACATATGTAAAATCTTCTTACGTTAACTAATTGAGATAATAACGCAAGAACCTTATATATCCATCCAAACTATGTGTACCTGAGCGTTAATAAAACTTACTAGTTTTCTGTGTCCCCGCCTGTATTACTCCTTGTAGGTAATCAGTTCGGAAACTTTTTCCAAACAAACAGAATGTTTTTAAAGTTTTGATCCGTTCCTTTCTTTCCCATATTTAGTTATGATTTTAAATAAATATATAACACTTGTACGGGCTTTCGTTTTAGAAACTGCAATGGGAGTGAGCAAGAAAACACAAGATAAGAGCGGATTCGAGTATGCTATGGCTGTCATGAAGTAAGTACTACTAACTTCTTAGGTTTAGTATTTATTATAATATATTACACGTCATTGAAAGCAAAAAGAGATGCCGGTAACCCTCTAATGTTCAATTATTGACTTACATAAAAACTGCAGTAAATAACTAGATATTAAAATCACTAAAATTAAGAATACCTTAAAAATAGCTGTTAGTAAATTTCTATCTTTAGAAAAAAAATTTCATGTTTGCCCTTACTGAAAAGTAGAAGGGAGAAAAAGAAAATTACGCAAGAAAATATTTCAACTTGTGTGTACATACAATAACGAAAAATGTCTTTATTGTTTTATTGGTTTAAAATATTTCCTTTTATTTGCGTGGCTATCATATTTCACTTTACTGCTGCCAATGTTTTTTTTTTTTTTTTTTTGTATTCAGAGATTTGATGCAGTAGACTACACATATTATAGTAAAGTGCATTGTTCTAAATAAAATACGACAATGTCAGACATAAAATGTTCACAGTGGATTTACTTTTCAGAACTGAAGGTTTTAAATGACGCAATTAAAAATGTATAAATTACTTTATTTCTTCGTCAGCATTATAATATTTTGTAATTTTTATTCATTATAGAAAAGAGCATCTTCGAATTTTAGATATCTGGGTGTTTAATTACTTCAAAATACACACACACACACACACATACGTGCATATATATATATATATATATATATATATACTTCTAATACTTCATGCTTCAGAAGGCACATTTCATGCATACTTTTTGCATACTTCATGCCTCAGAAAGCTTGCTTTGAATAAAAAATTATCATTAACACTTTCAAGTCTGCATACATCTCCAGGCATTCAGGACTAGTTAGAAGTGAATCACCTGTCGCCAGCACTTTAGGATCAAAGGTTTTATTGGTTTTAGTGTTTTTTCTATTCACGGCCGTCTTACTGGTTCACGTGACGTCGGTCACGTCTACTGTACACAACAACGTTCCTTATTGGCTTGTCGTCGGCCAATGGGATGGCGAGTTTATTTTTCCCCAATCAAGTGTCTTCACTGAGTAAAAGGGTTTGTAGTTGAACGTGTCCTTTTGAGTCGGTATAAAAAGAGTATTGTTTTTTAGTCCGGAAAATCTTTATTGCTGGGCTTACATGTTCTTGTGAGCTTTGGTTACATACAAGTGGAAATAAAGAACCTACATCCGTGCGAGTATTGTTTAGAAACAAAAACAAATATTATGAGAATGGTTTTGCACGAGCTACACTCGGGCGCAGTCCTCAAAATGTTAAGATAAACATAATAGAGTTACTCTGAATTTATGTGATTCAAAGTTTGTAAACATGTTCACAAACATATTTCACTATTAATCCATTGCATCCATTAAAATTACGGTTTTTATAGTAAAAATAAATTTGCATGAAATAAGATATTAAAAATTAGTATATAAGTATGTATTAATTTTTACTACACATGGCCTTGCGTAATGAAACATTATTTGCGAGATATGGCTTCTGAAGCATCTAGAATTTAAATACGCTCACATTTTAATTAAAGATAGATTCAAATAATTTCATTTTCAAAAAACTGTAAAAAGTAAATTCTAAGAAAATGTTTTACTTAATTATAAACTATAAGCTTTCATTTTTTAAAACGAGATATAAATCGTAGCTAATTGTCAATTGGATTCTGGTGCTAATACTTTGGTGTAGCTCATTGGCGCCATTTGATTAGCGCAGTGATCGTTATGGAATAAACGAAAGCTCAGCATTCCCAGTAGTAGCGTCGCCTGCTACAGGCTGTTCAAGGTAAAGTGAGCACTTTCGAGGCCTTAGTTACTTTTTAGGCCATGGCTACTTTTTCCTTTAGCCAATTTTTATGCTTCTACCACATTTTCAAATTAATACTGCCATGTAAGTGATAAACACAGTGTGTATATTCCACGACTCTCGGAAGTTAACGTCTAAATCCCTTGTCAGACTGTCACATATTCGCCTTCAACTATATTTGACAGTAAAATCTGAAGACAAAATACGGCCATGAAATTTTTCTTACGCTAAATTTGATCAAATTATCTTGAATGTGTTTGGAAATATGACACACTATCAATTTTTTTTTCTGGGATAACATAATTTGAATTATTATTTAAAATTTACTTTCATAGCGAGATACTCCTTTTGTTTTTCCATGCAATCCATTACAGGAATAAATGTAAGGAACGTTGTAATTTACTGTAGCTTCTTTACTAAATTAACATTTTAGCTATCAGAGAAGATTCCTGCAAAAATTAATCTAAATGTCCTGACAGCTTCTACATAAGTTGATTATCTTTATAATTTACTTCGTTTCCAGCAGTTGTTCGTTATTTAAAAGTTTCTTTACGTCCATTTTTGTCGCGCAAGATTCTGATTGTCTGAAACCATCAAAACACCAAAGAAATTGTATAACCGTTCCAATTTTCAAAGGTTTGATGGAAACAGAAGACATCCAACTTTTACAGACAAATATGGCGGCGTTTATGACGTTTGAATGACGTCATAACTCTCCAAATTTATTTGACCAAATTTATTGAAAGCAGTCGACGGAAAAATTTGACAGTGTGACAGGGGCTTAAGGCTAATATAAATAATATTTATTGGCTATTATACCAAATGAGGCGGCTGCCAACAATGCTCACTTTACTGTGAATAGACTATATCTATAGGTACTGAAATTTGGCGAAAAGATTTCAAGATAAGTTATATTTCAAAACACTGTAGGGGCGTCGACCTATCTCGATTAGCTAAATTATTTGTTAACATTTGTTAACGGTCTGCACGCGAATCACGTAGAAGCCTCCGTGCCGATGTTACCGAATTCTGAGTGGTCGGTCTGATATGAAAATGCCTTCTCAAGCAGACAATAATTAATAATGGCTAGAGCATCGAGTATTTCGCGAATTGATTTGGCAGAAAGCTAGGCTGGACAACCCTCTATATACTCGAGACGCTATCGTTTGCCAACTGGTGGCTGTCATCAAGCGAGGCCTCTGTACAGGACTGTTAAACACTCACTCATAGTACTGCTTCCTGCTTACTACTGGCTAACAGTTAAACGGGGCGTGTCTAAAGAGCTGTCGTCCAATCACAACAGATGGGGAAAATAACAAGTGTTTGGAGTTTACCTCACCTCCGAATGAATTCGTGAAATACTCGTGGCTCTACCAATGGCAGTAGACAAACTTCTGTTGAGTGCTTATAGTATTGAAGTCTACTATGTACTCATATCTTTTGAGAAAAATCACTAGCTGTAACTATACCTTATAATTATGGATAGGAAAATTTCACGAATTCATTTTAGGACAAGATAGACGTCGAACACTTGTAAGTTGAAGTCACCTTTGCAATTGGTTCACAG
This sequence comes from Dryococelus australis, assembly GCA_029891345.1. NCBI lineage: Eukaryota > Metazoa > Arthropoda > Insecta > Phasmatodea > Phasmatidae > Dryococelus > Dryococelus australis. The sequence goes on along the minus strand of CM057003.1, from coordinate 70,123,830 downwards.
ATCATTAGATACGCCCTGGATGACTCTGATCCAATATCAGACTTGCAAGAAAACAGGTAGCGAGTGCCATACTACCAGATGTGGAGTAACACTGACTACTCTCCGGAGCAGCAGCCTATGAACACACATCTGAGGCTCGAGTGTATCAGAACTGTGGAGTCCAGCCTACAGGTCACTGAACACGCGGAATTTTCCTATCCCTTCTTATAATGTGCTCTGCATGTTTCGTGTACATACATCGGGGCGCAGTAGTGCATTGTTAGTCACTACACATCTGCCTCAATGACACAACATTCAGTATGTAAGTGGCATCTGGCGCAGATCGTGGCTGCGGCGATACCGAATGCTCTCGGATCAGCTGCTAATCTATCCTGGTCGCGTGCGGCACGTTTAGAAACTACACTACGTGCGTACGTTACCGTCCAGCGACGCGTGGGTATCGCACTTCCTGTGGGTGGGCCGACATACTTTCTGTCACCCTCCTGTCGCTTCCCCGTTTTCACCATTTGCGGAGCCAAGACGATCAAGTATTGGCTCTCCTTCTTTTGTTCCCCGGTCGCCGTCACGTAACGCCCAGTTTCACGCTACCTGTGACTTGCACGAACAACAAGGTCTTCTGATATCTCCTTTCGACACGCAACCACTACGGATGTTGGAAAAAATATCGATATATCGAAATGAAAACCGTCGATAAATTCCAACGATATTTTATACATGTAGTGTAAAGGGCTTTTTAACGTCCCCCGGTTTTATGCTTGAAATTTTATCAGAGGACGGCTTACAGACTTTATTATAATATAGCTTAAATTAACACCCATGCCTTAACCGGGATTCAAACCCAAAGCCTCCCGCTCCCCAGATCGGTGGCGCACCGACAGACCGCCACGGGAGGTCGGCGATGATATTTTTTAGAGATTGATGTAATTTTATAGGCATCGGAAATAAATATTCCGAAAATGCTCTTTTAATAAGCTTTTTTTAAATGCAAAATTATAATTTGGAAACTACTATATTTACTTTGGCAACATAGTAAAAAACGTGTCAGTATCCAAATAATAAAAATGAAACCTCGAAGGGAGGGGTAGCAAATTACCCAAGTAAAAAAATAATTTAAGGTTTGGTTCATGGCTCAATGTAATACACATCACATAAAAGATAATAATACCGATCCAACAATATACACGTCAGATACGTACAAATCTACTCAAGAGCCCTGCAGTGATCGTTCATAGAGACTTTCCACGGAAAAAAAAAAAAAAAAAATCGGAGTCACCTCTGAAAGTCCAAAAGGGACACGCACGACGAGAGCACTGCACGCCAGTTGAGAGCCTCATCCTTAGCGGCGATGGCGTACTTGATGACCGCGGCAGTGTCGCCCTTATCGCTCCCGCGATTCTCAGTCTCAAACGCGGGGAAAAAAGGTCCAGGTAGACGGGATCCTTCCGGTGGTGTACTACTCAGCAGCCTGCAGCGCGGCGTACAGTAGACAATCAGCCTCGAGGCTAATTGTTAGAGCGTAGTGGAGCCAATCAGCGGATTGGAAGATCCAGATGAAAGGAGCTGCATCATCATTTCTCCTCTGTGTATTTACCTACTCTGTGGTCAGACATACTTTGCACCACGTGCGAATTTCCACCCCATAAATTGGCAGTGAGGAAGCATAAATGGTTCTTTACTATTATTGCTGTTCCTTATGCTTTTATTTTGGCTCGTTACTTTTCGTTAGACCACGTTATAACGAAGTTTTTTTGCTTATTTTCCTTTGGAAAGATAGGTTTTTGTGATAGCTCGAACTTCTGTCTAGATGCATGTTTCCTCCTAAGATTTTTTAATCCCTGAACAGATTGTTATAAAACTTTGTAGGAATATGCTGCCACTAACATTTAATATAAGTACACATTCTGTACTTATGAAACATTTTACGCTCTCGCGGCTGTAACCCGTTACAGACCTGTCAAAAGCTGAGCAACAGATGAACGGCCCGGCAAAAGTGAGATATGGGCGATTCACGGTGAAGTGAGCACTTTTTAAGGCCCTGCTGAATTTTTCTTTTCATTAGATTTATATCTTCCTGTCACTTTTTAACATAAACATTGTCATCGGACTAATAAATACAGTTCGTACAATTCATTTATTAGCGTTTAATCCCTGTTGAAAATGCCTTAAAAAGTGCTCACTTTACCGTGAACAGCTTATAGCTGTATTTTCTCTCCCTCCTGCACGCGAGTATTCCCTCCCTTCCCCTCCCAACTTTTTTTATTAACCAAACTGAGGCTGTATCCCAATTATATGTAGCCTACATACACGTCAATTATATACATATTTGTACTTGCCGTTGTGTGTACTTACCCTGACTATTGGGACGTCACACAACCTGGCGTAAATAACGAGAGCTACTAGAAAGTGAACACGTGTTTTCTCGTCCTGAGTTTACAACTATATTGTTTTTGCTACAAATAAAAATGTTGTGTTCTACGTTGGCTGCTTTTACTTTCGTTTGGTGTAGTTTGGTGTTGTTGCAAAAGATGACAATAATGCATTTCTCATGTGTAGCAGTTAGGTTATTATAAACGCAGAACTAATGGTGAACATTGGTGGTTTCGTAGAGCAATAAGACGGTGGATAAGTATAACCACAAAAAGTTCCCATTTATTCGTGTCGTTTTAAAACAAACATGGCGAGCACCGCAAGTATGCAGATTCATGCAGTAAGTAAGTAGCTTCGTGTACTTAACAAGTACAGTCGATATGTGTACTATGTTAGGAATTGAGATGGCGCTAGTATATACTTAGTGGCGTCATAGGCGGGGCCCAATCCGGTTGTCTTTAAAAGCTACACGTTGCCAAACGTCGTTTACGGCGATGGGCACTGTAAAGTACGCTAATGATCAACATATGATAATAATGACACACCATCTGTGGTTATTACGCAATTGTAATGCACACATTGTTACTATAGGCTATCCGCGGTAAAGTGAGCACTTTTAAAATCCCTAGCATTTGGGTTAATAGTCAATAAATATATTTTATTTTAGCGTTAGACATTAACTACCGAGTGCCGTGGAATCTACATACTTTGTTTATTTCTTGTCGTTATTTATTTAAAAAGTTGGTTAAAAAATAAAAAATGACTTTAAAATAATAAGTAACTGGGACTTCAAAAGTGCTCACATTACCGTGAACAGACTATAACAATGTTTCAGTCATAATACAACATATATTTTAAAGATTTACAGATCATGTCAATTACAAATGTAGGCCTATGAATTATCGATCATCGTTGTGCTTGAATGTAGTTATACAATAGGGACCAAAAACTGACATTTTACACATTTCTGCGAAAAAAAATGCGGGTGGTATTGTCATATTTATCCAACTTCTGTCCATTAGCAAGTGAAGGGCTGCTTTCAAAATACCTGTTTTTTTTTTCTCGATAAGGTATGATTAAAGCTTAGTTGTTTGGAAGTGATTTTTTTCTCTCAATACATGACTAAGAATAAACCAATATTTAATTTTCCTGTAACCAGGGTTATTGTAAACACAAGAATAGGTTCCGATTACTGGGCTAATAATAAAATTTACTTTAAATATCATAGCCATTCTTGGCTGATGTAAGGCTACGTTTGCTTGTTTTAATGGTTTATAGTTTTGGCATAAAATACAATTGGTTATTTGAGGATGACGACTACATCACTTGGCAGTGGTGCTGCGGTCCATGAGTGGTTACCCTGGTTGCCTCCTACCAAAGCGAACCGGGTTCAATCCCCTGCCGGGTCACCGGATTTTAGCACGATGCCGCTGGTCGGCGGGTTTCCTCGGGGATCTCCCGTTCCCTCGCCCTGTAATTCCAACGCCGCTCCATACTCATTGGCTCTCAACACCACGTTGTTAAGAGACCCTAAATCTCTACAATAACCTAATTTGCAGCAATTGTTCAGAAGCAAATATTTATTTTATGAATTAAGGATATTTTTATCTTAATAGTAATAATTTTTATAACGAAATTAAATGTTTTGATTCAGCTTAGAAATAAAACGTACCCAATAAATTCCTTAAAAAAAAAAGTTTTTTTTTTTGGCGAAGAGGGGAAAAAAAGGGGGGGGGGGGAGAATAAGTTTGAAATTGCTTTAAAAAAAAATTTCAGTTATAGTACCTACATGCAATATAGTAACGCTGTTTCTTGGAATGTGTTTTCAGCAAGCGCACAAAATACAAAGGGACGTTTGTTTTTACATTTATTATAACATCTAACCTACAGAAATTTTCTTTGAACTCTCCAAAAATTAAAACCAGATCAAGTACTCAACGTCGACGATGGCGTAAATGTAAAAATGTTACAACGATTATAAAGTGTGTGGTGAAAAACAAATATATCCGAAAGAAATGATACTTTAAAGTTTACGTGTGATGCCGAAAACAAAATAGAAAATGTTGATTGAAATGCCTCCATATTTCAAGTACACCTAAGGCGTAACCACTAGGACAACAGATCTAAAAACTGCCATGTATTGGAAGCACATGTTAGATTAACCATTCAAAAAAGTCGTCATTAATTTGTATAATTCCATTTGTCTTGTTTTCATTAACACATAATTATACATCTCAATCAAGAAAGTTATTATTTCATTATATGAAAAGGCACAATTTCTAATTAAATCCGTTTTTATAGTTTTTTTTAATATATATATATTTTCCAACATACTTGGTTTAACCAGCAGATGATAAACAAAAGACGACAACCTAGTTGCAGCCAATCGCAAACCAAAACGTCACTGAGTGGTTGCCAGACTTATCTTAACCCCATCACTTAGCAAACCAGCACTTTCTTCACCAGGAAATGTCTGTTGATAAACAGTATGATACTTAAAAAATTATTAAAATGCCTGTTTAAAATGATTATCATGTGGACAGGTATCACCAAACTTTAAACTGACATTGTGAAACTAATCCTTATAGTTAGAATAAATCTTAAGTTCCTAACATAATAGACTGTATGCATTAACTTCGTTTTCTCTCTGATATTTTTTTATGAGCGAGCACCAGCTAAAGAATGGCCACCTTCCATATATTACCATTTTTAAAATATCAATTGTTATCACTTTATTCCTTATGCCGCTTTTACACCCGTTTTGAAGGATGGGTATACTAAAGACGCTGTATCCTCCTGACAGTGTTTATGCATGTTTGAATTTGTATGTGTGTAAATTTTACAGCGTTTGTAACTACACTGATTTTCACCAATATCGGCATAGTTTTATTAATTAGTGAGTTACAATACTTTCACAATATTAGTATGGCCATAATGATCGCTAATTTTGAAAATGACAATTTCATAGTCTATTTTCCGAATGACAGATTTAAGAGATCACTTTTACTGTGGGTGTTATTTGGAATATGAGTTATATGTAAACCTCCTGCCGTCTCTTAAAATTTTGTAACGTTTCAGTTAAACCAGAAGGTCCCAATTTTTTATTTCCTCGTCCGTAGTTTCAAACAAATTAACAAATAACTCCCTCTTCTTCTCAAACGCAATAAATCATTATTATTAGTCTTCCGTTATTAAGTATTCGCCTTTAAAACATATTTATTACGTCAAACCCACATATTAGAATGCTACCCGTACATAATTTAACTCATCTTAATATGCTGATAGAATCTATTTCAATCATCAAATGTATCTGCAGAGAGTCTTTTTTGACTGCAGTTTTGTAAAACAGCACAACATGAATGAATACAATTTTTACTTCATATGCTGGTAGTTAATAAATTTATTAACACCAAATTGTGTATACTAGCAAAGCTAGAGTAGGCCATGTAAAATTACATGATGAAGTGGGCCAGGCACATATTTTCAAAATGACGACAAAAACATTGTTAATTACTTTGCTGTTTCTGCCAAACCATGTATCCGAATATAACTGAAATTTGTTTGTACAGGGCCACTTTTGTCCGCCATTTTCTAAGATAACACCACATTAATAATTAAACATTTGATGCCATACCTTGGGAAACAATCAACCGATTACTATAAAATTTGGCAAGCAAGTAATACTACGGCAGGCCATATAAGGAATGGTTCAGACATTTATTTACACTATGGTGGCCATGTAAACATTTTAGCTTAGTACGCATTATCTACGAATCCATGAACCCTATTTTAAATTATCTTTGTATGCTGGTGTTATTTATTACAACCATGAAATGTGTCAACACAAAACCTTACATGTTCGCCATTTTGTAAGACAGCACCAATTTAGTGAATAGTCTTATATCATATCTCGGGTATTGATCAACCGATACTTGGGAATTTTTCACACTAGCGCTACTGCAATAGGACATGCCAGGCACATATTTTGAAAATGGTGTCCATATAAAAAATTGTGATTAGTGTGTCACGTATTAAATCATTTCACCAGTTTCAGCCAAAATTTTGGTTTATGACATCTATTAAATGAACAATACATACGTATAAAAGTCGTTTGTAGGCCTTATTGTACATCACCACATGAGAAAATAAACATTTTTTTTTGTCATATCTCGAAAACCAACCAACCTCTTGCCCCCATTTCGTACACAAGTATCACTATGGTAAACCATGTAAATGCACATGATTTAAGTGGCTCAGACATTTATTTTCAAATTGTCAGGCATTTTTATATTTCACTTTACCATACATGGCTACCAGAACGTTAGACTCATTACAACATAAGTTAATGATCCGAAGCCCACCCGTATAATGTATTTGTTTGGATTTTGGTTAACGATACAAGTGTTTCTAGGTTCGAGTCGCACGTAAGGCGCGTGTGTATTAGCATTTCTCACATTGGTGTTATGTTTAGAAACGCGGAAATTTCGAGAATTCATTTGGCAACAAGATAGACTTCATAATTCTTCGTGTAATGCCTCAGTTAGTTGTTCATTGGCTGGCGATACAGTTTTACCACAGACCAGATAGCATGGGATTCGGTAATTGTTCTCTTGCAGGTTAGTTATTGGCTCGAATTCGCTCAGGATATGTCTTAAACACTGTGATCCAATTAAGGGAGATCCGAGAATTTCGCGGGTTCATTTCTAGACAAGTTGGAATTCACACACTTGTACGTTAATGTTGCTATTGTAATTGGTCGACGTGTTGTTTGACACCTCCTGGAGATAAATGAGCCAATAACAAACATGCAATAAATTGTGCGCCCAACCACCGCCTTTTACTACCACAAAAATCAACCTATAAACAGTTGATATCTGTATGAGAGTATATAAGACTGCGAAATCTAGCCTACAGGTTACTAAACTCGGGAATTTCTCAGGTCTCTAAAAATTGATAAACCATCTCACACAGACATGTGTTCCAAGTCTAGCCTGTCCTCAAATGAATCCGCGAACTTTCTGGGGGTCTAGTTATGTTACATATGCTGCTAGTACCACCTGTAATTGCAAAATAGTCATCGAAACGTTGAGTCCTACCAATCATCAAATATTTAAATCAATTTAGAAAAACTACTTGCATCTATGTAGAGGAAAGGAGGCTCATAAGTTATAATGTTAGTACCTTTAAATTTAATATATTGCATTTACCACTTAAGTCGTTTGTAATTTCTGTTGGTTATTTACGGTTAGCTGAGCATTTTTTAAACCACCTTCAAAAATTGTCACTAGTCCTACTTCCACACATTTTAAGGGGCACAGTGACTGGCATACGTCCAGTAAAGTTGGTAACTATGGAGATAAAGTTGTCTCCTATCTTAATGTCTTATTAAAAGGTGTTACGTCAACCCTTTCGAATATTGACACGATTTATTTTGCTTTCTCTTTTTTTTTTTTTTTTTTTTTTTCAACGCACGCAAGATGAAGAATATAAAATATTTACTTAATAACGATTGGACTTTTTCACTTGACCAACGCACGAATAAAGTGATCGGATCGATGGTAATGTTAATTTTATATAGTTGTGGCGGAATACGCAACGGGCATACAAGTAGATCTTAAGCAGGACTTTTCAGCACTGTCGAAATCACGCGATGTTCGTTTTGCTCACTCGGGAGTACCCAGGAGAAACCCGATACCATTTCCCCCACGTTTTCCGCATACAAAAAAAATCCCGGTGTGTTACCTGGCGGGAATTAAACCTTGCAATTATCGTTGATAATCTGCGCCGGGGCGAGGTAGGGTAGCAATTACCCCCGCAGCGCCTTGCGTGAGAGGAAGGAACTAATCTAGCAACCCGGTAGGGTTTGCGGTTAGGAGCGTGAGGAGAATTCCCGGTAGCGTAGACTACGTCTGGAGGGAATTAGGGATATTGGAGCGGTGAAAGCGACGCACTGTGTCACGTGGTAACGGCGAGATTGCGTGACAACCGTCCCGCGGCTCTTAGTTGCGCAAGGAGTCGCCGGCGATGACACTTTTCCTGTCGACCTGGAGCACGTCGCGAATGGTGAACACGCACATGCGCTGCAAATATAACGCCTGAATCACATAGCCCTGAACACCGCAAGCACGACAAGACACTTCAAACTAAACAACCAATGAAATACATCATAGATATGACGTAAACCCGACGATTCTGTCGTACGACCAGCAGTGTTGGGTTAGAAATTATTTCCATTCTTCGTCGTGTCTTGCGATACGACACAGAGTGTACGACATTGCAAAATGAAATTGTATGAAAACTTTCCCTACTATGGGAAATACGTAGCTTAAAACAAAAATACTATTTTGTCATCATCATGTATGCCAAATTTCCCGTCTGCCCACCGCCTTTGAAACTAACGTGGTTAATCAGCACCTTCCGAATAGATCCAAAAAATTCTACTCGTGTCGCGTCGTCGCTTCAGTAAACTGTCGGGCTGTAAATTCGAGCAGGCACATTTAAAATGGTCGTGGATGCGGTTTTTGTAGTGTCATGCTGTGCTCGTTGGGTTTATGTGATTCCGGCATTACTCGCTTCGTCTCTTGCAAGGGGCTGCGGTGGCGTAGTGGTTAGACTACTCGCCTTCCATCCAGCCGAACCAGGCTCGGTTCCCACCGGGGTCGCACCTGGATTTTCACATGTGGGAATAGTGGCGGACGATGCCGCTGGTCGGCGGGTTTTCTCGGGGGATCTCCCGTTCTCGGCGCCCTTGCATTCCGACGCTGCTCCATCCTCACCTCATTCCACCCTCATCGTCTCTCAAGACCTCGATGTTAAGAGCCGTCCTCATCTCTTCATTCTTCACTCACTCACGCCCAATTGCATCCATGCACTATAAGGTGATTTTGAAACGGCAAGTATCTATTGATAGAGCTGCGCTAATTACTTCACAATTACTTGACAAAAGTTCAGAATTTGTGTTTGTTCAAACAGTAAACACTGCTCCATATAAGCGGGACCTTGCTGTTAAGAGCCGTCCAAATTTCTTCACTCTTCACACTCCTCGCTTACGAGACTATAGATCAAAACTGGTTATATAGGTGTAGAAGATGACCTAAGTTAGATCGTCGCCGATCTCCCATGTGCCCCCGGAAAGGCCGTGCTGTCACGAGACCAGGAAGTCGAAGTTACCATAGCTCGTTAAGTGGACTTGAAACAAAAAAAAAATGCAGCCCGACAAGCTTGGGTCAAATCCATTAGCCGGCGGCGGGCTGCCGTGTCTATGTTTTAGCTGGGCCCCGGGCCCTTGTTTATACCTGTTAACCATTCACTCTAAGAAATTATTCGTAAAATTACCACACCAATGAATACGAATGTTGGGAAAGTGCGAATGGTAAACTATTTTCCCACACATCCATGGTGTCGTTCGTACATCCGCTCACGAAACAGGCAGATGCGTAGGGAAGTCACCAATCTTGTATAGTAACCACGTTAAACGTTCCAACATCTGCAGTCTGAAATGTTGTATTTTTACCATACAATGTATAGGGTCAAAATCTTCCATCACAGTTTACGAAGTTTACCAGGGTTTTCTTTACGTTGTAGTTACTATCTTAGTGGATTTACGTGTACGTGTTATCGGCGAGGAAGCGAAGCTCCCCACCAGTCTCCTGACGGGCGTGTTGTAGTGTCGTGTTGTCTGTAGAACATGTTGTAGTGTTCGCAAGTGGCTAGTTAAACTCGAGTGTAGCGTGTCGGCGAGTCCTTACAACCCGAGTAGCTGCTCATCGACAACCAAGCTTGTTCATCATCAGCCCGTACGGTGCTGCAAGTCAGGGTCTGGCCTCACTCTTATTATCCGGTCATTTTATCGTGTGGCGTTTGTGAAACAAGTTGCATGTAATTAGTACATTTTTCTGGCACCTTATGTACCAGGACTGTTGCCAGCCCTGGTCAAAACTAGGGTTGACGAGTGTAGTTGTGGTATCTAAATCAGCCTACTGAAGGGCATCATTTGTAGATTGTTACTAAAACTAAAATACCGGCCCTACAGCCTCGAATCTATTGCATTTTTAATTTTTAAAGAATGTTTATATATTATCTTCTGTTTTGGAATAGCTTCAATTTTTATTTGATTTTTGAGAATAGTTTAAATTTTTATTTTCTTTTGAATTTTTTATAATTTTTTGTAAGATTTTAAACTAACAACTAACTTAAGACTAAAACCCCCTAGCCCAGCCCTGATTTCCGTTGTGTGCCTCTTGGCCTGGATTCGTGACGACAGAGTAGGGTGCAATTGTAGGCCAATAAGGGCAGAAAACTGCCGGACGTATGTACAGTATGTTGCATCCTAGCAAACAGCCAACTTTACCCGCCATAAATCACTATCTAACTATAGTATAAAATATTAAAGAGAATGAGCGAATATTAAAAGTGTTAACATCACTTGTTACAGAAAAGTAGGTGAATGGGGGTGTTAAGGACGTAAAACACTCTACCATCTCACGTACTTTTGATCGCTTATGAAGAGTGTTCCATTTCGCCAGTGATAAGTAATAACTTATTTGCTAGTTGAAAGATGTTACTTGTATAATCAGTTTAGAAACTCATCACTAAATCTAGGCTCTTTCAAAAGGAGCAACCAGTTTGAGGAGAATTTTTTTTTAATATTACTGTTCTTATGAAACAGCGATCTCTTTATAGACGTTGTGGTTAGATAATCGTCTAGCAGCAAGACATTTTTGATTTGCATAACATACACGTTACAAGAAGTCAATGCCCTGAGCTACGGTAAATACATAAGTAACATAACATTAACGCTCGATAAAAATTTCGTATCATTGCATTCCTGTTCCTAATCGAAAATCTCTTAAATTAAACGGAATTTTTTTTTTGCACTACGTGGAAGTTGTTTGGTCGGCCCGGATGATGTCTGTAATGTATGCAGTATTATGTCAATATCCCTAAAGAGTCGCTAGCCTTCCACTCCTAGACGTCCCAATTTCGATTCAAAGCCCCAGATAAATGCAGAATATTTCGAGTGGGGAGTCTCATTCATGTGATCTGTCTAAAACTACAGCGGTGTAGATGTTTCCTCAGACGTCACCCGTCAACTCAGCTCATGAATTCCCGTACGCTGGCCAGAATATAGTAGGACAGCCGGGTTCTTTCTGTACTACGCAGTAAAAAACGCTTTCTTTTCTGCAACCTCTGATACGCTGTCGCAAAGGAATATTTGTTTAAATATGACCCACTGCAAAGTAGGTTTGCGACAAACATAATTTTTGTTCGATCTGGATTTGATAACCTGGCATTGTCATTACAATAGTTCATCAGGCGTCTTTATGGTAATGTCGGTTACAAAGAACACTTGCACTCTGAAAAACAGCCACAATTAGTATATATGAGAGAAGTATTATTCACTAAAAAATAAAAAATAACAAATGCGACGGCCCCAGAACTTGAACCCGTACTCCCGTGGTAGTAGTCCAACGGTCTCCACCAAACGATCAATTAGTTTTAGCGTACCTAGATTATTTTAGATAGGGAGATAATGCGGTAGTAACATAGTATAATGCCACCGCTTGGGAGGAATTGAGGTTACTGATTCGGAGAATCACTACACTTCAGAATATTAAACGTCTACAGGAAAACAGTACATTTACTCAGTTGCAGTTCCGTAACTGTACCGGTTTATAAATGTTTGCGTCAGGGTAAAATACACTTACTGAAGACTACAGTGAACGACGGCTGAACCGTTACCTTTGGTACAAAGCAATAATTTCATTACTGTGAACAAAAGCAGCTCAAAGTATATTTATTTATTTGCTTTAGTGGAAGAGAAATAGCACTAAGAAAATATTTATTAACAGCCAATTTATGTTTCTGTAACCCCCTCTTTGAATTAAAGCGATATTGTTTTGCTGTAAACAAAGCAACCTTTGCCACGCAGGAAAGTTTGTAAGGAATTTTTTTCAGAGTACATCCTCATCTTCACTCGTGTTGACGTTGCTCCAGACAGTAACGTGAGCTAATTTGTGTATTGCAGTCGTTCCAACATTATTACTAGAGACCCAGAAAAGTTACATTTCAGTCACGTGTACGTTTCGGTTTCGGCCTGTATTGGCCCACAGTTTGTTAGACACACCCCCGAACGTCTTTCGACCAACAACGAACCTGAACGAAAAACAAGTCCTCCCCCATCTGGTGCTACCTGGTCTGGGGTTAAACTGGAGCAACATCCAATGAACAAATAACTGACTCTCGAATGCGCAGAGGATTGTGGAGCCTAGCTTGTTACCGAATGAATCCGCAAAATCTCTGGGTCTCTAATCATTGTCAAGGACGCATTATTCACTTATATAACGTGTATTATATTTACCCGCAAAAATGGTTTAATGATATATTTGTTTACATTAACACCTCTTAGACCAACATTGGTTTTAGATTTCCGGTGATATAAACAATGTATTTTTTAAAAAGAATTCTGTACTTAAACTTGCATTTAACTTGTTTCGTTAACACAAACAGTGGTGCTGGAGAGTTTGTGTAGCGATATGAACGAATCACAAAGTAGAGCAGGGCGACCAAAGAGTACTCAGGCAACCTAGCCAATAGCAGGCCTTTGAAAGCATGTAGTACCCAATCAGACGCACGGTCCGTTCCCAGAGGCTCGTACGGCCAATCGGAGAATGGTTACGTCTACACCAAAGGACTCGCCACACTATTTAGCACTTATGTAGTTATTTACTGTGTGGTACGACGGCTTACGAATCATTTAGCGATGGGGAAGATTGTTCGGCCCTGAACGTTACAAGTGCAGGCTAGATGCAGTCTTCCAGCGCGTTAAGTGCACACATTGCGATCACTTGTTCTTAAAGGCTGTTGTTCACGATAAAGTGAGCACTTTTCAATTCAACCTTACAAACATGTCACTGGCCTTCCTGCGTTTCAATTTAATGGGTGCACTGAGTGACATGCACCCAGTAAATTTGTTCACTATGGATGGGAAGTAATTCCATATTTTGACGTCGAATAAAATGTTCTACGGAACTATTGGTTTTGACATACATTATTTCTCCCGCTTTCTGTTTTTTTTTTTTTTTATGCAGCGAAGTGTAAAAATGAACAAATTTTAACAATATTTACTTTTCTAATAATTTCACAGATTCACTTGACTGCCGCATGAATAAAGTGATGAGGCCCGCGAAAATGTTAATTTAAATAAGGCGGAAGTACACAAAACGTGTGTACAAGTACATGTTAAGCAGGGCTTTCAAAAGTGCTCATTTTACCGTGAACAGCTTATAATGTGGTTTAGTAAAATTGTTCTTTTCGTGGATTTTTATTGCGGTGCTGTATTAACGAGGCACGGGAAAGACTGATACTGAGGAACTAAAAACAAATCTGTCTGTAATGAGGTATGGGGAAGTCTTGTTGGAAGGAAACTATTCCCAGTGCATCCGCCGGGATCGAACTCGCTACCTGCTGACCGTGAGCCAGACACGCTACTACGCGTCTGAACATGCTACTTCTGTATGCCAAATATACTTACATATTTGCATCGCTCCGTTTATACCTAATGTTTCCCAATTTCATTGGAATAATTTTTGAAAATCACTAGACGATTTAAGTTTTTATTTTATGTATGAGACACACGAATTCCCCCCTCCACCCAAATGTAGTTAGGAATCATGAAGAAATAACGTAACACTATCAATAAGTAGAGCTAGTGATTTTTTTTTGGGGGGGGGGGAAATATGAGTACACGGTAGGCTTCAATACTATAGGCATCCAACAGCAGTTTGTCTACTGCCATTGGCTGCTGTCTGCTAGAGAAGGCGTTTTCATATTTGACCGGGCCACTCAGAATTCGGAAACATCAGCACTGCTGCTACGTGATTCGTGTGCAAACAGTTAACACGTGTCAAAAAGTAATTCAGCCAATCAGGGTAGGTAAACGATCCTACAGTATTTTGAAATAAAACTTGGCTGGACATCTTATCTAGAAATTTCACTGCTCGTATCTTTAAATAAAGCGGTGTTTGACAAAAAATAATAATTTACAAATGTTCAACGTGCATTTAGAAACAATTACAGCAGTGCCTTGGATTTATAAACTTTTGTTACAAATTATTTTTATAAATTTTATTTCTAATGATAAGAATCTATTAAAGCGAATAATGCAGTTTTAATTATGTTATGAAAATAAAATGTTGCGTTGTATTACATGAGGTAACCCCCTGTGTTTTACAGCGATGCAATGAGACTTTATCTGGGCGTATTTATTGTGTGTGTGTGTGTGTGTGTGTGTATATATATATATATATATATATATATATATATATATATATATATATATATATATATAAGTTATTAATAAGGACACCAAAATTTCGCGACAAAATTTCCGCACATGCTAGATTTGAATAGCATACGGGAGTACAAGCAGTTTTCTTTAGCTTATTGGAGGCGTTTCTTTGAGAGAATACATTCTTCTTCTTCACTGGCCATCCAAATTAGGTACTGTAACTTAAATGCTGTACGTCTGAGGTTCAGGCGCACACACTTAAGAAGTGTGACACGGAAACCATTCAATCGCGACAGTTGATCTCAATTGAAGTGTTATGAAATACAACTGGTCGTGAAATATTTCCGCGAAATTCGGCTGCCCTTAGTTATTAGACAATATGTAGACTTCAAACATATACACATTTCACTTTCATTTAATTTGGATTGCAACTTGTAAGCCACGCCCTGGGAGCATATGAACCAATAAGAAACACGCAAGGAAAAGAAGGCCGAATCATCCTGTGCCACCTATTGGCCACGGGTAAAAGAGGAGCAACAGCCAATGAACATGTAACTGAAGCTTGAATACACACGATTGTGGAGTCTAGCTTGTTGCCAACTGAATCCGCGAAATTTTCGCGTCTCTAATAATTATATTTGGAAATAGTAATAACATTTGTTATAGCTGGGCTTATACTTGCAAATGCTTCATACGGTCCCAGATACATATTTTAATTTTTGTGAACGTATAATTACCAGTAACTTCTCGCGATAAAACATGCTGTATGCACCCTAACTGACGCGAAATTCGCGTGTCTCTAGTCTTACACCTTTACATTTAATAAACTACTCTACTTTATCGCAGTGCGTTTCGCAAAATGCTAGCCTCAATAAATTTTTAGCCTTTAGCATAGCCAATATCTCTACGTGGATATCTCCGGCACTTTGATACGGTCGAACATTGCATTTTACTATAAATAGGGCCACTGAATTTTTGTGAATAATTCTGAGCACTCGGTAGACTTCAATACTATGTATACACCTAGACTGTTGTCATATATTCATTGGCTGCTGGTGTTATTTCCGCATTTGACGGAGCCACTCAGGAATACTGTAACTCCGGCACTGTACCTTCGTGATTCGTGTGCGAACAGTTAACACGATACAGAACATACTTCTGCCAATATAAAAAAATTGGCCGACCCCACGGTGTTTTGGAATGTATCTTGTCTCTAAATCTTTACGCGAAATATCACTGCCCCTAGTAATAAAATTGTTAGAGACTTCAAATAATAACGCGAATTTTTCAAGACATGCTAAATTTAAAACACTTTTCCTTTGCAATATGTTTCTCATTGGACCATTCATTATTTGACACTGCCCGGGTAACTCTGAGCCAAGAAATTACACTTCACAATCGTGTGACCCAATCACGTGCAGTTCGCTCAGGAAGGGAGTGACTTGGCATCTAGGAAGCAGCCAACGGAGAAACGACGCCGGCTCGAGTATATATAGTACTGTGAATTTTAGCTTAATGCTAAAATGTAACGCGAATTTTGCAGGTCCCTAACAATTGTAAATGTGATAAAAAGTGCACGTGTATGAAGTCTAGCTTGTCTTAAAATAAACCCGCGAAATTTTCTAGCCCGCGCATATACCAGAGAATCAGGGCTTACATGGGTACTGAGTTGATCTGTATGGAGGGTGGCTTGAGGTGAGGAGATGCTACTTGGCAGCGAGCCAGGGAGCTAGCAGTAGAACGCGAGAGACGCGGGCGGAAGACGGTAAGTCGCCCCCGGAAGTGGTCCGCGACCGTGTGGTTTCCGGCCCGGGACCGCAGCGCTCTCCTTGCCAGCTGGAGCCGTGCCGGTGTGTTAACAGTGAGAGTGAACTCCGCTGGCCGCGGCAACTCGCGCCACGCGGTGATGACTTCAGCACAGGAGCTCACGTCCGCCACGTTTACTGTGCCGCCCGCGGCCGACACGCTGGGCTGGTAACACACGATGGCTGGGAGCGGGCGGCGAGCGCTGTGATTAGACTCGCCTCGCCTCGTCGATTTAGATTATGAAATTCGAGCAGCTATCTAGGAAGCCGCTAATACTGACCACTTTATTTCGCCATTAATCTAAATATACAGTAATAATTCTGTATTAAGAGTCCTATGTACTGAAACGTTTCCTGTGAAATAGTTGTTTGCGCCTGAACGCGTGTCTCGGTGTACTGGAAATACAAAGTTATGCCAGAAAGGATGAGAAAACTATTGTCTATATCGCTGATTTTTGCTTTTATCATATTAAGTGTATTAATGGAGAAAAAAACGGCGAGAGTGGTCAAATATTGCATTTTTAAAGCTTGCTTATGAATTTTCTTTAAGCTTTAAGAGGAAAGTACTACTATACGCAGGTAGTTTGATTTGAGTACTTTCATCGCGTGTAATAAAACCTCACAGTTTTAGATCTAGTTCACAGTAAAGCGTTACGACGGAAACACTGCACGCCTTGCGCGTAGGAGCGATGAGGCGCTAGGCGTGCGTGTTAGTGTCGCCCGTAGCTTCTTGACCTTGAACGCGCAAGTACATAAGACCCTTAACGGCAGTTATATCAGGAATATTCACTACAACTACAAAATCTGCATGCATACTTTGGTGAATAGTAAGAGGATTATGTAGTAATATAAGACGTCAGAGGGGCGTCTCTGAATATGTGAGGAATTGAGGTCTTAATAAAAATAAAATAATTAATTTCTGATTTTTAATTCGTACACACATTTATTATTTTCAACTTTAAACTATTTATTTAGACTATTGCTCTTTATTGTTAGTGAGCGCAATACTTAATGTCTATCTCTATTATAATCAAACTTCTCCTCCATGTCTCTGTATTGGTTGTAGTCACTTGATTCATGCTCATTATTTAGACTTGTTAAGTATGTTTGTTGCCATCATTGCAAATGTCTTGCTCTCATGCATCCAGTTCAATAGCCCCGCCAGTCAGTCTCACTCTCTTCACTGTACCGATGCTTGCAGTCCTCAGACTTCACTACTGCAGGTTACTCTCGCCGCCACTCGTAGCTCTTCTGGCTCACCACTTCGCTGCCTTCGCACAACTGTCGATCAACGTCGCGCGATCATCCAAACTCGCAACTCTCAAACTGAACGCTCAGAAGACAGCCTCGCTGGCCCGGTCTAGAAGGTTCCCCGTACCCCGAGTTTCGCTGAGAGAGGCAAGGGCGTCGAACAGAACAATCCTTCGTAGAAAACCTGAGTAAATTCAATCGCGTGAACATCAGGAGCGCGTGAGTTGCGAACGGGCGTATCGAGGCGGCACGCGGAGAGGCTTGCCTTTGTAAATCACCTCGGAATTTTCACGTTATTACTCTGTTCTTTTCCTTCGCTCGCTCGCATGGGGCGGATCAAGGAACGGGTAAGGGAGACCACGCAAAGAAGCGAGCGCTTAACTAAACTATTTTCTGTGAAATCGTTATCCGCGTGTATACACGCATCTCGGCAAATAAAGGGCCGCGGTGGCCGGGCTGTTCGACTGCCTTCCTCTCACCCCAAGGCGAACCGGGTTCAATCTATGGCCGGCTCACTCCGGATTTTCGCAAATGGGAATCGTGCAGGACGATGCCGCTGGACGGTGGGTTTTACCGGGGAATTCCTGTTTCCCCCGCTCATTCATTCCGGCGCGCTGCTCCATACTCACATTCAATCGCCCTCATCGGCTCTCCAGACCTCGCTTTTAAGAACCTCCCAAATTTTTTCACTCATTCACTCAGCAAATAAATGTTGTGGGATTACGACTTTTCGCCAGAAAGGGTAAAAACCTATAAAGTAATGCCGCCAAGCTATGCCTGTATTATATTAAGTGTAGATAAAGAAGGGGGAAATAGCCAATTATAAGAAAATCGCATAGTTAGAGCATGCGTACGCAGATTCTTTCAGAGGTAGGAGAGAAGAAAAATTACACGCCTGTAGTTTAATCTGTGGGCTTTCATCGCGTGCAATGAAGTACCTCTGTTACATATCTAATTTGAACACTACATCGCAGTGTCGTCCATGTATAACCTCGTTATTGGTCCTCTAACGCGCAAAACCCTTGATGTACAAAGGAACCTTAAGTTAACGGACTCTAAGGTGACATAATCGATTCCTTAGGGAGTTATAATCTCGAAAAATGTAGCTGAGAAATGCGTATTTTTGAAATAAATATTTAAAATGCCGGGTTATTATAAAAGAAAGATCAATAATTAGAATGATTATTTCTAACAAACTATAAAACTTATAATCATATACTAAACATCACTGAATAGAGGAAGTTTCAAAGCAACAAAATGGTAGTCAATTTCTTGCCATACACAAATTAAATGATCCCTAATTACTGAATTAACAGCTTCAAAAATTCCGTATCTCTGATCTTGAATAGTAGCAGGCATAGATGGTAACAACGCCTTTTATTTTAAGTACCCCCACAGATAAAAAGCGCAGGGAGGAAGATCTGGTGACTTGGGATGCCACAGTCGATGAAGATGTTCATCTTTTCCACCTCTTCCAGTCCTTCGTCCTGGAATGGTATAGTTCAGATCATGCTTGACCTCCAAGTATGTGTCAGGGCACTATCATTCATGAGAATAAATTTATTCGAATCTCCTCGACATTAGGGAAACAACCAGTTTTGTAGCCTGTCCAGATAAGATATTTTGGCCGTAGTTTGCTCTGGAAAAAAAATATGTTCCATAAACTTGGCCAACAGGAAAGGAACAAAAAACATTCACCTTCAGCGAGTCTATTTCATTTTCTTTAACCACGCAAGGATCTTCACTACCCAAAAATTTTACGTTGTGGCGATTAACTTTATCAGAGAGATGAAGTGTTGATTGATATCTTAAGTGGAACAACCGCACACAAGCCGTTTGCAAAGACCACACACAAATATCAACACGTTCCGACGTTTGAGGGACAGAAAACTCTTTAAAACCAACACACAAGTGCTGATTATGGAACCAGACGTCAGTAGGCCCTACTATTATCATGTGTGTTATTCCAAATGGCACGGGTGAATACATTCAACCAGCGGAGACACATTTTCCATCGAAATTACGGCTTGACTCTTGTAAATTAATTATAAAACACGTGCTTTTCCTAGGTAAAACTTCAATATCATTACTTGAACATCTGACGTTTCCAATCGGTTACTAGCAGCAGGTATTTGCGAGCATATATTTTGTTTCATGAATGAGTCAATCAAAGTCATGTTACTCCGACATTGATCTTCTTTGATTCGCCAGCATGCACCTAAGAAGTGAATAAAGTTTGAACTATACAATCGTGAAAGTGGGTAGCAACCAACGAGTTTCGAAATACAACTTGACAAGAGGATGTCTTTTTGCGAAAGTCGGCTGTCCCCTCTGGTTAATAATTGCCCGTTGCCAAAAATTAAAACGGAATACTCGAAGAAAAATTTTCATCTCTGCCTGGTATAGGTTTATTTGAAAAGAATGCATTTAATGCCTTGGCATTTACAAAGGCGAACCTCTCCAAGGAGTCGAGAAAACCACAAGTTATGTGCAATTTCTGTATTTAGTCCGAAAGAAAATTTTAAGAGAGTTTATTTAGGAAATCATATTTATTTTGTCTACCTTGTTTTCATGCCTCCTTGGAGTAGAGTGTTGTCTGAATTTCGTCTTGGAATTTTTCAAAATTGTTGGTGGATAAATTTCTACTTCATACTGCAAGAGGCAACTGCAAACCAGAGAAGAATAATACTGAGTATCGTGGTTTCCATCACTGCATCGTCATCTGGGTCTTATTGCCAGCCTTAGTGCAATCAGATCAGTGTTGCCATCCTGAAGACCACGAAGTTGGCTAAATGCGCTCGGAAATTATCCTGCAAAGAACAGAATTTGTCCCACTGCTACTATTAAAAATATTCAAAACTTCACAATAAACATTACTATTATTTTTATAAGTACTTAACCTTGCGTTGTTAAGTAGACTTTCCAAGAAGAATTTCAAGTCTTGACTCAAAACATTGCGGACATATTGTGTTATCATACTGTGAGAACTATCTTTCTGAGTAATAAATATAGTGATTATTACTTTTAATGTTGAAAAGCCGCTGGTTTATAGCGTCCTTTATAAGGAAAAAGAGAAAATAAATGTAATATACGACTGAATTAATTGTAACGAAAAAATGGTCACTGAATTGAACCTCAATTTGGCTACATTTTGACATCCAGCTATGCCCAATCTGATAAAATACGTGTGTTAAGACGAATATGGCTACGGTTGGCAATACTTTGTCGAATCCACCATAATATAGTTTATTCGAGGTTCCTTCGCCCTTTTTGAATGATACTTATATTTAATATATATTCAAAAAGTACCTCTTTTGCAATTAATATAATTAAAAATAGTGAGGAAATAGGTGTGCTAGCAATACCTAGTTAGAAATTGTTCTCATGTAAAATATTATTACACTGATTGCGTAGAAATACGGCGCGCTGTCCCTTCGATGTAATTTTTTAGACTCGATTAAGCTTTGTTTGCTTGAGGGGGAGGAATCTCTAGAAAGTAAAATTTTGGCAAGCCTTCAGAAAAGTTGGAGGTAACCGTGAATGGAGTGTAGTTTATTTGTGATGTTATTTCAAAAGTAAGTTGGCCATTAACGAACTCGGCTGTTTGTCATTGCAGGATGTGCGATATTCTCCACCTGAGACACACCAAGGTGTGGCTGAGGCCGGACTGGCTATTCAACCTCACCCGCTACGGCAAGGACCAGACCTACCTGCTGGACATTATTCACGGACTCACCAAGAAGGTTAGCTCTACCAAGGTTTTCAGGTTGGGAACAAAACAAGGTTTATCATGGGAGAGTTTGCCATTGGGAAAAATCTTGCTCCTGTTCCATATGTGTAGGGACACTGAATTTTCGCGAATAAATCTGAGCACACGGTAGACTTAAATAGTATATATACACCTCGGCTGTTGTCATACCTCCATTGGCTGCTGGTGCCGTTTCCGCATTTGACGGAGCCACTCAGGATTCCGTAACGCCAACACTGTACCATTGTGGTTCGTGTGCGAACAGTTAACAGAACACACTTCAGCCAATTGAAAAAACTGGACGACCCCACGGTGTTTTGGATTGTATCTTGTCTCTAAATCTTTACACAAAATATCACTGCCTCTACATATAGCCCGTTTTTAACTAGGTGTTGTGAAATTCCGCGAAGAAATTTCCAAGACATGTTATATTTCAAAACACTGTAGGATCGTTTACTTATCTTGAGTGGCTGAATTACTTCTGGCACGTGTTAACTGTCTGCAGATGAATCATGAAGTAGCCACGCCGATGTTGCCGAATTCTGAATGGCTCGGTCAAATATGAAAACGTCTTCTCAAGCAGACAGCAAGACAGCAACCAATGGCAATAGATGAACTGCAGTTGAGTGCTTATATTATTGAAGTCTACCATGTACTCATATTTTTTCGCGAAAAATAAAAAGCTCTACTTTAAACACTTTTAGTTCAGCGCATACTTACGACAAGCTAGAAGTGAGTATTCTATAATCTCTACCACAGAAGAAGCATAGAATCTACTGGTCTATAGATTTTCCATTTACCAGTGTCCCATTGGTTCAAATTACACCTGGCATGCTTACCATACAGGCAGATTTCATTATTGGTTGGCTATTGGCCAATGAATTGAGCAAACCTACAGTTTCCCAATCACCGTCACATGGTGCTTCTAACACGCAATACAGTCCATCCTGGTAATTTCCTTTAAGTGAATAAAACATAGATTTTTGCTGTCGAACATTACAAATGAAGTGATATAGTGTTCGTTGTTTGGTCAACATATAAACTAGCGAAGCAACGGAAGCATATCCGAGCGAGGTGTTTCTTCACTGACTAAGAAATCCGTTTAGCTACAGTTGCCAGAGCTGGGTGTTAAACTGGCGGTAAATACAGATATTCTATTTATTCGTGTACACAAGTTCGTGTTTGGCTCGAACTGTGATATACACTTGTCCCAACCAGAATTCTAGGTATTTACTTTAAATTTTATATATTTTTCGCGCCCTCCAACAGCGTTTACGAGAGCAAGCACCCAAAATACGACTGCGTTTGGTATTGAGTGTTCAATAAACAAACTGGTTTAATGGAAGAATATTACGCATTTAAGTGAAAAATATTTAAAGTTGGCATCAGAAGAAACTTTGTGATTTTCATATTTCCCATACGGAAACTGCGCAGAAAATATCTAAAATATTTAGGCTTATTTCTAACATTTTTTTTTTTTTTTTAAATATATTCAGATTTAATATTAAAATAAAATAATTGTCTAAGCCAACATTTTGCTACACCCAGTTTCACGACAGAATACTAAACAACATCTGAATTTTTTTCGTTGTATTTCCATTACAGTGCGCAGACAGAAGCCTGAACATTACGTAGGTTCTAACAAAATAAAATTAACAAGATTTTACGGAATTATATTTATATTTTATGAAAACTGAATTAATTCCACTAGCTTACAAAAATGACGGAAAAATTCGGAGCGCAAGAGACACCAGTGCGAAAATACTTGGTTGCCTAACTCCTGATCTCGCGAAAACACACTGACCTTCCGCCGTGATCGGTGTGACTGCCTGACCTCTCACGTTCCTAGTCACCACGCTCTAGGGCACTGATTTTAAAAGTGCCCCCCCCCCCCCCAAGAGAGGCGTGGTGACATGCTAAGGGAGGCGCGGACGCCAAAGTATAGAAGCTAACTCGATATTGCCAGTGGTTTACGTTGCGCAATTTCTTCTATTCAACCAAGAATTGGGAATCTTGTTAAAAAATATGCAAGCTCATCCGTCTCATTGATGATTTGTTCACCACCATTTGGGTTCAATTTGATAAAAAATTTAATGATTAAATAATACCTTTGAGACTTTTATTCGTTTTATTTTTACCTTTATAATAATTAAGTTGTGACATGAGCCGACTGGCGAGGGGGGAGGGGAGGGGCGTAGTATTTCTTTTTTTGCAGAAGGGAGGCGTGATAATCTGAAGTAAACTAAATTTTGGGAACCTCTTATCTAGACCATGCCCACATCCCCCGCGGCTGGAAGCTGAGAACTCTGTCTGCATCAGGCGATCACAAATAAATATTACTTTAACGCATTCAGACCCAGTGTACACAATCGTGTACATTACGCACGTGTAGGTAATTTTTTTTTCTGTACTGCAGACTGTGAAGCTCAGTGACCAATAATCTTACCTTGGGGGGTAAATGATTCGCAACCGTCTTACTGGTCTAGTTTATTACGGGTTAATATAACTGCAGCCGAACATATAGCCTATAGCTTATTGGTCGTGGCAACGAAACAAGTGTTGTGCCGATTTAAGTACAGCACGCTACATAAAATGTTTTGCTTGCAACACCCGAAACCGTTAATTAAAGTGGGCCTGAAAGGGTTGCCACTCAAAACGCTCGTAACACGTACTTCAATAAAAAAAATATATATTTTCAGTTTATCAAGCTTAGTAACGACGTCTTTTATGGTGTAGCGGTTGTAGCAGCCCTGGGATAATTTTCGAAGGTATGGATTTATGTTATGTTCCTAGCTTAACTCATCATATGTTTGTATAGTATTTTAATAGCGAGGGAATGTAGATAAATGAAAGCCCTTATTGTATACGGGAAACCTGTTCAACGTGTTAAAACAATCCTTAGAATTGGGCAAAGTTCCCAGAAATAGTAATTCTCATGACATTACCTGTTGTTTGAATATTTTTAATAACACAGGCGTCCTACCAAATCGACGCAAGTGTTTACTCTTGGTAGGTGAATAGTTACTGCAAAGTGTTTTCCTATAAAATTTTTCAATACAAAATGTATGCGTCAGTTCGAAATAAAATAATTTTTTTTTTTTTTGTTGCGTGGCTGGTCAAACCATGGACGTACTCGAATACAGAGTTGAAATAGAGGATTATTTATACCTTGAACTCCAGCCACACATTCCGGCAACATGGATTCACTTGCCAGTCAAATTTTGGAAACCCGTTCGCTTATCAGTGCCTCCTACTCGCCAGCTGTAGTAGCCAATCAGACGCAAGGTGATTTCCCAGAACTTCGTGCAGTCACTCAGAGAGTGGGTACGCCAACATCAAAGGAACTACCGTGTAATTTGATCTCTGTATGTTCATCTACATTGTAACAAAACTTAAATTCCCTTCACGATATTTTGGGGCCGCGGTGGTGAAGTGGTCAGACTACTCGCCTCCCACCTAGACGAACCGGGTTCGATTCCCGGCGAGGTCGCTACCGGGTTTTAGCATGTGGAATCGTGCCGGAGGATGCCGCTGGTCGGCGGGTCTTCTCAGGGATCTTCGGTTTTCCTCACCCTTGCACCGGCGTTGCTCCATACTCACCTCACTTCACCCTCATCGGCTCTCAAGACATCGATGTTAAGAGCCGTCCAAATCTCTCCACTCCAATACACGACATTTTATTTAAAAGGCCTGTTTTCAAAAGTTGCCACGTGACGTTTGGGGGCGCAGGTAATCAAGAAGAAGAAAGAGGAGTTCAACCAGGGCCAGAAGAAGTACATCACCAACTCCGGTGGACCAGAGGAAATCAGCTCGGGTCCTGCGCAAGGACTTAGGGACGACCTTGACGAACAGGACGAGAATGACGTGGGTGAGTTAGTCTCTCTGCCCGCTATGATTAACTTGAAACTAAATTGCTGAGCCCGTAACTAGACACTCAAAAATTCTGCGAGTTATTTGACGGCTGAGTTGAACTCGACTTTTCTGTATACTCTTGAGGTGCTTCTTATTTATATTTGCTGGTGTCTTCTCGATGAGCATTTTATCACGAGCACTACGTTGTATATGTTTTTCACTGTTAATTGAGCCCTTTTATAAGATTTGCTTAAAACATGTACAATTCTTCTCATTTCACGTGCTTCCATTACATGTTAAATTAACATTGTCATCGACCGTTTCAATTTATACGTGTACCATCTACGTGAAACCTAGGGGAGTTTAGAAAAGTTATGTTTGTTTAATAATATGGCTATTCTTGCTTGTACGTGTATAGAATAATTAAACTGAGTTCAGTAGCCATAAATTTAAATATTACACTTTCAATACGACGTGAATTATTACGGCCTGCAAATTGATTTTCAAATTTGGATTTAAAAAGTACTCACTTCACCGTGAAAAGCCTTTACGTTGTTCGCTAGGCCCCTTTCTACACGTGTAACGCAAGCTCACAGTACTACAGTATGTGTCAGTAAACGAGTGGCCAATCGCAAAAATATCAAGAAAGTACATGTACTTAAAGTATATCCTAGCAACCCTTAAACACATGAAATTCCATTTCCACTAACACCGTTCAAGTTATACGTGTTTCATAATTTTTTTTTCCTTGGTTCTGATTTGAAGCCATTTTTCGGGAACTCTAGGCATATGAAGCAATAACTGTGTTGCATTATTTTAAACTTGATACCTCGTATTTTATCTAATTCACTTACTAGTAGCTGAAATTTTAATAGTGCATCATATAATTTTCAGTTGTTTTTTTTCTGCTGCCAAAACTTTGGGATCAGTATAGTTACAGAGATATGCAATAATAGTTATAATATAGACTACGATACCTTCAATTTTTTATGTGTCTGTTTTCTCTGGGATTTTAGCTGTTTTATACATTTTTTTTTTCCCCCCAAAATTTTCATCATGTGATGTTATTGTCAGAGCCATTTGCAGTTTAAAATATCTGTTCTTTTGTTTGTATTTATTTTTACACCGAATTTCTGGTTACGTTATTGGAATATACTTGGTAACGTTTAAAGGAAAATGCAAGAAAAAAAATGTATGTTTCAGTAATTATTTAATTTAGCCGCAGCTGAACTTAATGCTTAAAGATATATTTTTAAACACAGCCCATCATAATACATGATGGGAGGAAAATGTACGCTAGGTATGTTTAGCAAATATGATTTTAGGGTTCTATAATTTATATTTTATTTGCCTTCACAATCTTGACAAAGAATTACCTCTAAGGCTGAATATTGTATAGTTAAAGTGGGTTTTCAAATCAAATGGAATGGAATAATATCTACAGGATCAGCGAATACTGCTACAGAGTACATGTTTTTAAATATGCACATAT
Source organism: Dryococelus australis (assembly GCA_029891345.1). Lineage (NCBI taxonomy): Eukaryota > Metazoa > Arthropoda > Insecta > Phasmatodea > Phasmatidae > Dryococelus > Dryococelus australis. The sequence continues at coordinate 70,097,026 of CM057003.1, read as the reverse complement.
ATAAATAACAGAATGATTGTTTCAGGCCAGAAGAAACGGTTAGCATTCTTGGACCTGATGCTTGAGAGAGCGCAAAATGGGTCCAATCTGACAGACGATGAAATCAAGGAGGAAGTGGATACCATAATGTTTGAGGCAAGTTTATTCCTGTAGTGTTTTTCATTTAAAAAGTCAATTTACAGAATTGCATTTCATAAAAGAGAGAGAGAGAGAGAGAGACTAAAAAACAAACATTTCATGTTATAGTTTATGGCTAAAATGTGTTTTCTACCCAACTATTACAGAACTTAATAAAAACATTTTTGTATATGGTAATGATTGATTGAATAGAGAGTAAGTAATCTTAACTTGTATTATAGATGAAGGTAATTACAACACTTTATTGTAGTCGTAGGAAACATTTAATGTACGTAAAGAAAACATCTAAGAACAAGATGTAAGCTATTTTCTCCTTAACAGTGAAAGTTTTCTACGACTTAAAAATAAAACTGTTACGATGACGTAATCCATCAGCTCAAATAATCACTTACCGCCACAACAATAATTATCATATAATTACACAGAATGGAGAGTTTTGAGAAAATTTAGACCGTTATTTTTTACCCGAAATTCTTTCATGGCGATGGAAATTCGCTTCTCGCCGTATATACGTGGACTAAATGAATCTGATATCGACTAGAAGTTACGTCTTAGTAGTTCATTAAATATTTAAAAATAGTATTTAATTTTCTTCTTTTGTTCTTTTAGGGCCACGATACCACAGCAGCATGCAGTAGTTTCTTCCTCTCGTTGATGGGAATACATCAGCACATACAGGCAAGAACATTATTTTATGCAGCGAGGTCATTAGAGATATACCAAGTTGAGTGAGTCAAGAGATTTGGATGGCTCTTAACAGCGAGGTCCTGAGAGCCGACGTGGGGTGATTGAGGAGAGTATGGAGCAGCGCCGGAATGAAAAGGCGGGGAAACGGGAGATCCCCGAGAAAACCCACCGATATATAGTGATTTGTGCAAAAACTATGGGTAATGTTATATGTAGTTGCGTGCTAAAAGAAATGTATTGCAAGTTTGAATAACGTAAAACACTTCAAACAACTGAAATAATCATAATAAGACGACAATTTCAATAAAACGTGACCGTATTACTCATTAACTGGTTAATATTTCCTAGCTACATAGAACTCTTAAAATGAAATCAAATGTATTCTTCTTAATCAAATCACTAATGTATTTCACTGAGTGATGTGACGCAGTGGTAACTCACTGGACTCGCATTTGGGAGGACCCGGGTTCGATTCCCGGTCCGGCCATCCTGATTTCGGCTTTTCGAAATCACTCCAGGCTAATGCTGGGGACGGGACGCTAACCAAAGGCCATGGCCAATTCCTTCGCCAATCCCTCTCCCCTGCGCAACTTGCACCGCCCCGCTGCCGACGAGACGTTAATCCTAACTAAACTACCTACCTATTGTTTTGTAGGTACTTGCAGTTAAATAACTGATACACTACGTAATAGACATACTGTCCAGATTTTTTCAACGTGGCACCGATAAGGTAGTTGTGAAAACCGCCAACAGGGGCGCCAGTAACCGTGGTTGCTGTAATGGCGGTTAACCAGGTAGAGAAAGCGTTTTGTGTGCAAGAATTTGCTTGTTTCCAATCGGTAGTGCCGTGTGACGAAGGGTGTACACAGAACATTTATGAAGACTGCAAAAAAAAAAACTCCGAGAGTTTGTCTTTCACAGAGTGTGTCAGTTATTAAGCGTTTCTGAACCATTTACGTGTACCGATTTTTTTGTAATGTTTCATAAACTTTATAATTATCACGTATCAATTTTTTTTATTTATTCGCTCTTATTAATTCAACACTTCCGTTTTATAGAAGAAAAAAGAGTACATTTGTGTGCACTTCTCAGTGGTGTAAGTTGTAATACAAGGCTATCATTTTACAATATTATATATAAATGCTTTGCAGAATTTACAAGAAAACTGTTTGTACTTTTACAAAGGATTTTCTTGGCAAATGGGTTTCCAAATATTTTTCTTGTAAACGTACTAAGATTTTTTTAGAGTGTATGTAAAAATTGTATATGTAGGATTAGTTTGTAATATTTAAAAGGCTTTACCTGAAGTCTTCGTCGTGGCCTCACTAAGCTGAAATTACATTCGGACTGCATGATGCGATGTCCTCCATCATTATTTCTCTTCACTCACGCAAACGAACGATCTTGTCTGTAGGTGAGAAGCCAGGATGTTGAAGGAACGCGCGCTCACTAAAACTTTCTAGCCAAGAAAGCAAATCGCCATTGCGATAGCAATCACTTCCAGAACATTGATTGCGTATAGAAAAACCGTGTAGTCATTATAGCCGTGCTAAAATTTTTACAGGCCGTTCACGGTAAAGAGATCACATTTGAAATCTACCCTTTTTAAACGTCACTGTTCATAACATTTTATATTTTAACGGGCACACTGTCTGACATTCACCTAGGAAAGTTGGTAACGACAGTCGCAAAATTCATAGTCCCATGTCTTAATGCTGAATGAAGAGAGTTAGCCAAACATTAGTGAATACTGAGATGATTAATTTTTATTTCTGTCCTTTTAACGCATATTAGTGTAAGAATCGGCAAATATGTAAAATATTTACTTTTGTAATAATTTCACAGATTTCAATCGACCGACGCACGGATAAATTGATGAGATCCACGGCAATGTCAACTTTACATATAGCGGAAGAATACATAATGTGAATACAAGTAGATCTTTCGCAGGGCTCTCAAAGGGCTCAGTTTACCATGGACAATCTTTAAGGTTTACATTAAGGATTATAAATTATATACGATATTGATTTATATTACACATGATATATTATGTGTTGTACTGTTGTATATTAATATGATATATATAATCATTTTTATGTTGATATTGCTGAGCAATACAAACAAACCTATTTTCTCACTGTTTTTATTCATATTAGTTACAAGTGGAATATTGAAATTCATCAATAAACTATAGGTAAAAGTTTAATTTAACAAAAGATTAAATATCTTTACGTTAACAGAAGTATAACAAGATTGCGATACATTACATATTTAGGAAACAACTAAACACGTCATACATGGGGTGATTTTTTTCAAAGGTTTGATTTAAAAAAAAAAAAATTTGAAGAAACTGCGAATAGACTATTACTGTTAGTCCAGCTGAAATGTTGTCAGCTGCGGTGAGTGTGAAGTTCTTGTTCCGCGTGTCGCAGGACAAGGTGGTGGAGGAGCTGAGGGAGATCTTCAAGGACTCGGACAGGCCGGTGACTTTCCAGGACACGATCGAGATGAAGTACCTGGAGAGGTGCATCTTGGAGACGCTGCGCCTGTACCCGCCAGTCCCCGTCATCGCGAGGCAACTGCACGAGAACCTCAAACTGGGTAAAGCCCCTCTATCACTATCAATTTTTCGCCTTCAACTATATTTTACAATAGAATTTGAGGACAAAATACGGCCATCAAATTTTTCCTTCAAATAAATTTTATCACATATTCTTGAATGTGTTTGAAAATGTGTCACAAAAACAAATGTTTTTATTAGGAGAATCTAATTAAAAATATAATTTTAAAATTAATTTCATAGTGAGATATTGCTTTTGTTTTTCCATGCAGTCCATTACAGGAAGAAATGTAAGTAATATTTTAATTTATTTTCGTTTCTTTACTAAAATAAAATTTTATTTATAAGCTATGTCTCCTGCACAATGACATAAATGCCTCTGAGTTGGTAATATTATGAGCAATATTCACTTAAAATAGCACTCAGGCCCAGACAACTTCTACATAAATGAATTATCTTAATAATTTTTGTTTCTAGCAATTGTTCGTTATTTTCAGTTTCTTGGCGTCCATTTTTGTCGTGCCCGATTCTGATTAGCTGAGACCATCAAGCATCAAATAAATCTTAGAACCAGTCCAATTTGCAATGTTTAATGGAAACTTAAGCCATCCTACTTTCTCAGGCAAAATGGTGGCGTTTATAACGTTTCGATTACATCACTGTCCAACTTTATTTGACCAAACTTTTTGGAAACAGTTTGACGGAAACTTTTGACAGTGTGACAGGGGCTTTAGACTTGAGTCCTTTCACACCGATGCATTGCGCGTTCACTGAGGTAAAGACTGTTCACGATAAAGTGAGTACTTTAGAAATTTACCTTAAAAAAAGTCACTGCCCCTTAATGCATATATATTTTAATGGGCGCACTGAGTGACATTCACCCAGTAAAGGTAGTAACGATAGATGTATTGTAGTTCTATATCTTGAATAAAAAGTGTTAGGTAACCATTTGTGATAACTTAAAATTATTTCTTTCGCTTTCTGTTTTTATTAATGCACAAAAGTTTAATAATTAACAGATTTTTAAAGTAGGGTATTTCTTTTTCTAATAATTTTTGAGTTTTACCTGACCGACGCCCGAATAAAGTGATGAGGCATATGTCAATGTTAATTTTACCTAAGGCGGAGGAATACACAACGTGCATACAAGTAGATCTTAATCAGGGCTTTCAAAAGAGCTCATTTTACCGTGAACAGCGCATAGAACAATGGTTGTTTATCATTTCTGGAGTGTAATAGCAAAGGCGAATTGCAAACTATTCTGAATTTAAATTGTCTTCATAAATGGTTTATGCTTATTGGGAAAGGCAAAGTAAGGAATTATACATAAAGAGAGTATCTTTTCAGCCAGTATAACCATGAAAAATAGTTTAAATATCTCAAACATCCATATTCTTACATACAATTCTCAAATAATTATATTATATGCGTACGTATTTAAGTAGCCAAAAGCCAATCAAACGCTACAATAAAAGAAATAACCAAACAAACAACAAAAAGGAAAAGTAGATGATAGAAAGACAAATGTTCGGCGTGATCTCAAATTCTAAATCTCACGGTCTTAGGCACAAAATATAGATTTAAATGAACAAAAATAAACTAAAAAAATTCATCAGGGCACAACATAGGACAAAAAACGAGAATAAATAACAAACTAATTAGTGTATTTTTTGTATTATTAACTCGTGGTTTATTATGTTTAGTTGATCTTCTCACTACTAGGTAGCGATCTTTCGTCCTGTTCTGAGATAGTGTTGTCGGTAGGTCTGCCTGGGTTGTGCGTCGGATTATAATTGCTGTTGCTGCCAGATTAGTCGTGAAACTGGTATTTGACTCATTTCTCAATTATTGATATCGGGTGGCATCCCTAAACACCGAGCTTGTAAGTGTCGCACCTTTCCCCTAATGTGACATTCTCAGGGTCATCGTCGACATGGGAAACTCGTCACAAGTTACCCCACAACCGACTTAGCCTCCTTGACAAGCCCTCAGTCGTATTCACTTCTGGCTGTCAAATACAGCAATTATTTTTTTCTGGTGCACTGGGTCCACAAATATCCTATTCGGCCACAATACGAACAGTCCCTGCGCTTAGCTGGAGAAAAGCGGAACTTCTTAGTACAGACTCTGGCAGCGATGTCTGTCATGGTGTCCTCCAAATTCTTGAACACGCCCAAGATGTGATCTCCATTATCGTCACGGCACAGTGCAGCTGTCTCTACTGCATGATGGGTCGTCGGCTCCTGCTCCGCCGATTCCACCTTCAGTGCTCGGGCCAAGGCATCATGCATGCTGTGTGGCGATGCCGCGTGTACCGTACGGTGCACATCATCATCAGCAGTATCATCCGCGATGAAGTCGACTGTGTGGACCATAGACTAAAAATGAGGTAGATCGCTTATTCATCTTCTGCGCATGTACCCAGCATTGACCTACCCCAATACTACACAGCTGTCAAAGTCACATGGCCAACAGTGTTGAACGTGTTTGTTTACATTTTAATTTTTAAATGACAAGCACTATTATATTAATAAAATACCTTTATAATTTTGAAGTTAATCAAAAAGCATTACCAACTTGTTAGAGGAAGTATAAAAACATGTCTAAGCACTTGTTTACAAATCAGTTTTCTAACCTAAAATCCAGACAATTCCGGTTTCGTTAGACGTGTTGGCAGAAAAGCAGTTCAATGTTGGGACAAGGAGATTGGTTGTGCGCAGCCAGCGAGATCGGTCTACCTCATCTTTAGTCTATGGTGTGGACGTCGGAGTACTCATCGAGCGGTAGGTGGGACAGCCTTGTGGTGTCCTGTAACAGCTCCTGCAGCAGTGACTCCCCTGATCGCTGGGTGCAGCCATGAAGTTGGACGTAGCTGGCATGTTGCAGTTATCGGCCACCGAGACGCAGCTACAAGTCCGACACTAGTGTGGAGCATTCCAGTCGATGTCGTTTCGGCAGGAACTGTAGTGTGCTCAGTGCAGGGCCCTTCATCACAGTCGCAAGGTAGTACGCCCGCTGCTCTTCAGCCAACCATTCAGGGCGGCAACGACCTCAAACTGATGTCCGGTATTCGCGCCAAGGTGTCTATCCACAGCAGGGTTCACCTTTACCTACACCTCGCTGAAGAAAATCCACACTACAGAACTGCTGGGTCTCTCCTACGATGACTGTATTAGCGGTCACCTCTACCCTTTCCCCACTGCGCACATTCATTAGCTCGGTTGTGGTCAATCTCAGCTCCTCCTTGACCGCTCAAGCAACATATCTTCTTCCATGCCGCTGTACAAATTATTTTTATTTTTTTTGAGGGTACTATTCTCTTGTGTGCCACATTACTCTCTAACTGTCCATTATTTTATACCCAATGTTAGTTTTTCTTGTCCACGCTGTCTGTTTTATTATTCTCAAATTTGCTTTAACTTCCATCTTTTGGTCAACATTTTCATTCATACTGTCTATTTTCCCTGTCGAAATTTTCTTTCAAAATACAGTACATGTTTTTTATATACGTTCTCATTAACAATGCCTTTTTTCTTGTCTATAGTTCATTAACACTTCAAATTTTACAATTCACAGTCCCATGCACACTATCAACAAAAGTATTTATTTTACTGGTTACATTAATGTTAACGCTGTTTAAAGTTTCGTTCACATTTCTAATTCAGCTACCCAGATTATAGTTCACCAGACATTTTCAGCGTGAGCATTCACTGCTAATCCTACATAGACAGTTGAAATTATGTGGCTAAATGCAATAATTGATTGTTTAATAATTTTATTTTACTATTTTATAGCCTACTCAATGGCATATTCTCCAATTCGATTATTGAATGAATGCCTGCATCCCATTTATCACCATTGTTACAATTTTTAAAAGTCTACACAGGCATAGCCAGATCCTTAAAGGAATAGAGGTATTAATTTAATTAAATAGCTAATAATGTTTTCTTAGTTTATTCATAAATAATCCAAAAACAGTCCAAAATTAATTTCAAGACAAAAATGGCTATCATTTTCTCTGTAAAGCTAATATTTACATGATGGTCTATCACCTTACCAAAATTAACGTAACCAAATACTTCAAACCAGTGTTAATGAACAGTTAAATAACTCATATTTAATTACAGTTAACATTACTTATCAGATATTTGACAGTTCCAGTATTTACTACGAGTCTGTATCCCTTGTCCAATCTGTCTCATATTGTTATAGTCCACATATAACCAGTTTATCCTACACGGGATGTTCTCGGTTTCCGCTAGTGCTCCCATACACAGCCGAATTCCACTTGTATACTTCTCCTTCTGCTACACTCTTGTCCGCTGCAGCTTCTAACACCCTCGTGGGCCGCTGGTTCCTCTTCTTCAAAGTCCGTCGATGGCCCAATATTCGTTTACCATTTTACGTACTTCGCTAGATAGCTATCACAGACTCTGGACCCTCTGGCTACGGCCATATTTATAGCGTGAGTATCATGACCCAGAACCTTCTTCACACATCGGGTCAAGTCGAGGGAGGTGTTAGGTGGAAGGTTTGTGAACCTGCCCACAGCAGCCGACCATACAGTAGGAGGGGGCCGGCAAACGCGTCAGTCCAAATCAGAAGCCAATCACCCCCCCCCCCCCCCGCAGCACAGGCGAGTCAGTGTGAATCACCATCACCGCACCCCGTGCGTCTGCAAGTAACGCTGTTCCAGGCATATTCGCCTTTAAGAATACTCTTGATCCTTGATTTGATTATCAGACGCTCAGACAAAATATTTCCGCAACATAAACTGTGCCAGTGCTAGATATGTGATGATCACGCGGTCGCACCATTACATCAGGTACAGTATGTACATTTCCATTAACAAGACTTACCAGGACAGCTTAATGGATTTTACTCGAAGGAAAGCACCATCAGACCACCAAATGAAACACATCGTAAATTCATGTAAAAGCATTACTTACGACTGATGTATATAGTATCACAGCTTATCGTACTGATACGAATAATGAACAAATATGCGACTGTAAAAAAATCAGTTTCGGATATTCTAAAATTCTGAAAATTTGGAGTTCAAAGGTTGTGCATCGATTCATTTTGTTACTAGCAACGACCTAAATAACGAAGAGTAGGTTACTAGGGGAAAGAAAGGTAAAAGTAAGCTCTTAGAAAATTTTTATATTTTACGATCGGAATTTAAATGTCAGTCACCAATATTTTACAAAACATGCTTTACTTATTCAGGAAACATTAGAATTTTTTCTAACAAATAAGCCTGAATCATGAAATCGTCACGAATTTTTGACGTGCATACGTCTTTAAATTTGCAACCATAATGGGAGGCAATCCAGAGAATTCGATGATAACAAAATCGGGGGAGAACAGTTTGACATTGCAGCTCCGAATATATCGTCTACAGTCAAAATTCAATTACACCACTCGATTGCCAAAGGATCAAAGAATAACTTATGTTACATTGAATGAGGACTATGAAGCATCGCACGTGGCAGGGATCGGGGGGGGGGGGGGGGGGTATGTGCGGGGTCGGGGATGTGGGGGGGGGGGGGGTTCGCAATTTTGAGTTCGTTTCGCCGCGTCTCCAGTAATTGTACGTCTATATTCTAAACATGCCATTTTTTTTTTCCTGGAAACCCATTACCTTGTTTTTGCGTAGCTTCCAACTGACGCACCAGCTGATGGCAAAATGATACATAAACTTAAAGTAAACATTCGTTGAACTGTCAAAACCTTGCCATCTTATATGAGATATACAGTACATCCCCGTGCTGCTCCATACTCATCTCGCTTCACGCTCATCGGCTCTCAGGTCCCCGATGTTGAGAGCCAGCCAAATCTTTTCACTCACTCACTTCATACTTAAACTTCGGATTCTTCCATAAATATTGCTGAAATAACATAATGTTGTGTCACGAGGTAACCAAAGAAGTTGTTATTTATGTAAGTTGTGATGGTTTGTGTGTGCAGTGTCTGGCGACTACGTGATCCCAGCCGGTGCCACGGTGGTGGTGGCTACGTTCAAGATCCACAGGCGGGCAGACATCTACCCAGACCCATACAAATTCAACCCCGACAACTTCCTGTCGGAGAACACGCAGCACCGACACTACTATGCCTTCATCCCCTTCAGTGCTGGACCAAGGAGCTGCGTTGGTAACTACCACACTCTTTACCTCATTTTTTGGTCGAAAAGCACGAGAGCTATAAGGGTTTCACTGACACGTGCTACAAGAGTGCCATGGCCACTACGTGCAGGGCTCTTAATTGGCATGTGGTGTTCTCGTAGTGCTGCGTGTACCTATGGGACTTTCAGCGGTGTACCTATCGTTCTATCGTTCAGTAGCATAGGGGGTTATCTGGGACGATGTTCGAAAGCTGTGAGGACAATCTCTCAGCACTTGGGATCCCTTCCTTCGGATCAATAACATTATTGTTACTGTTAGGACAAACATAACAGATTTGTTGGGCCAGTGTTTTGCTGATAATTTGAACAGTGTGCTCTATAATCTCTCATATTTAGGTGAGGAGAATTATAACCTGATTTTCCACATTCTTGAGTTGGAGCAGTCTTTATACCACTCGAAGCATACATCTGTTGGCCCCCACAATATCTATTATGCTATGTTGCAACACCTCCCACTCGACAGGAAACTGTTTTTTGCAGAAGTTCTTTAATAACATGTGACTTATGGGGATTTTTCACTTCAAGTGGTGCGAGTCCACCCTTGTATCAATTTTGAAACGAGAGAAGATCAAGGGAGATGTTTCCAGCTTTCGACATATTTACTTCACCAGCTGTGTATGTTAGACCATGGAGTGTATGGTTAATGCATGTCTGTTGTACTGCCTTGAGTACTGGCAGCTTTTATCGCCTCTGCAGTGCGGTTTCCGCCGAAATCATTCTGCGGTGGATCATTTGGTCAGCTTGTAGAATGTCATACAGGCCGCCTTTCTACGAAGGCAACACCTCCTTACTGTATTATTTGACTTGGAGAAGACGTATGACACGACATGACGACATGGTGTGTTGCAAGAGCTGTCTACTTAGGGTTTTTGCGAACATCTTCCTACATTTATACAGTAATTCATGACCTTCCACACCTTCAGAGTTCGCAATGGTGCTACCTACTCTCGGGAGTTTGTTCAGGAAAACGGTGTGCCATAGGGAAGCATTTCGAGTGTCGCTCTGTTTGCCATCGCTATCAATGACATTGTGTCAGCCATTCGGTCACCTGTTGACTGTGCGCTGTATGTGGATGACTTTACCATTTTCTGCTGTGCTGCATCTCTATGCATAGAAGAACGTAAGATACAGCTAGCCGTGCCCCACCGTGGCGACTGGGCGGACAGCCATGGTTTCCTTTTGTCCACAGCCAAGGCACAGTGGGTCCACTTCTATAGAAAATGTGGCATTTTTCCTTTTCCGGAGGTGGTTTTTTATGGCTCTATTTTTCTGGTTTACAACACTGTCAAAATTGTAACCCTCTTGCTTGATTGTAAACTCTCTTGGAGGAGCCATACTAAGTCCCTGAAATCTCGCTGTGTAAGGGGCCTGAATCTTCTGAAAACATTCAGTGGCAGTGTCTGGGGTGCTAATCGAGTCACCCTTCTTCTATTGTATCGTGCCCTCGTCCATAGCAAGCTCGACTATGGCAGCGTAGTTTATTCTTCTCCTATGCCATCTGTTTAATATTGCCGAGTGTTCACCGTGCTGGGGCTTTTCGCATGATCCCTGTTGTCAGTATATATGCCTTGGCTGGTGACGCTCCTCTACAATATGGGCATGAGCAATTTCTTCTTTCCTATGGGGTATGGGTGCGTTCGGACTCTTTGCACCTTCATCTATATGTTTTTCATCGTCCGCTCGATGAACAGTTGTACTCTGCTAGGCCATGTTCACCTCGAGCTGGCGTATGTCCACTTAGCGCATACCCTGGAGTGGTATTGCTTAACTCTGTATGTGTTGCCTTTGTTTCGCTGTGACTAGCCATAGCTGGCAACACAGGTTGAGGTGCGCCTCGACCTAGTGGAATTTTCTAAAATGACCACTCCTCCTGTCGTCTATAAGGGGTTTTCCTTGATCTGGAGTCTTTTGTGCTCAATGGTTTTATTTTATTTACACTGATAGTTCAAATATGATACCTCGACTGGGTGCGACTTAGTCACTAGTGCTTCTAGACATCTTTTTGATCTTTATCCATATTGCAGTATTTTAACTGCAGAGCTTTATGCGATTTTAAAGGCACTGTTTTATGAGAAGGGAGATTCGCCGTAAATGTTTAGTATGCTTCTATTCGATGAGTGCCTTAACAGCAATCTGATCTGGCTCCACAGCTCACCTCCTCTCAATGATCCATCCAGGAGAAGCTGGTGGGGGCTGTGCATGTTGGTGTTCATGTCGTCTTCCTAGGGGTGCCAGGGCATATGGGCATCCAAAGACATGTGGGCTTCCCTGGCAACGAAGCAGCAGATATAGGGGCTAGGGAGGAATGTAGCCTTCCACCCTGCGACCCTTGTGTCTTTGTGTGCGATGTTCTGCATGCAATCAATGGCCTTGCCTGGCATGCTTGACAATGGGAGTGGACTTCTTTCCCACTGTCCAACAAGTTACAGGCCATCTCCAACTTGCTTCTTTGCAGTCGTCCTGGTGTTTCATGCACAAATAGGGAATATGTTGTGCTTTCCCAACTTCACATCGTGCACACATATCTGACACACAGATATCTGCTTCGTGGCAAACTCCCTTAACTGCCCGGCACATTCTGGTTGAGTGTCGCAGGTATGACCATGCTCGTCGCACTTTTAATGTTCCTGACGTCCTATTGCGAATGCTGTGTGTTGGGAATACTCCTGTGAGTGTATTCCCATTTTCACGTGCAGTGGGTCTTTTTAATATGTCGTTATTTTTTTTATTCTTGTGTTGTTAATTGATTTGGTTCCTTTCTGGTTGTTTGTTTTGTGACTCTCCTTTTTCCTCCTGTGGAGGTTTTACTCTGTCTTTGCCAAGGCTTTCGTTTTTGCTTCCTGTGGAGGTTTATAACTGTTTTTACCCAACTTTCCTTTTGCCTCCTGTGGAGGTTTTTAATATGTTTCAGACTTACCATTCCTATGAGCGTTAATGACCCCGTCTGTGAATGCCCTGCAACAAACGGCAACAAACGCGAAAAAAAAAGCTGCTACAGGTTGGCAGGAGTCTTAATGTAGAAGAACAGTCGCATCCAATGGAGTACATAAACACAGAGTAGATAACTACACAGGGGTGAAATAGCATGGCGGTTATTTTTATGTAGACGTGCCTGTTCTCTCGTTGGTCGAGCGAGACTCTGAGACCGGGCCTTGCATCTGACTGGCTACTGCAGGCTGCGAGAAGTTCCCTGTTGACAGGCGCTGATTGGCGGCCGGTCTTCCTATATTTCGCTGTCCAGTGACGGAACTTTGCTGGCATGTAAGACTGGTGTTAGCAGAACAAGCGGCTAGCTATCACACCTCTGTATGCTCAAGTACTCTCTGCCTCAGTCTTCAGTTATTACCCTAAGGTAGAAGTAGAGTGGCTTCAGTGGAGTACTGCATTCGACTGTACACAATGCAGAACTCATTTAAAAGCAACATTCACACTACGGAAATTTTAATCCTACTGGCTACAGACGTTATACATACCACATAAAATAAAATAAATGCATTTACTAAATACTTATATGTCGAGGATGTTTCCTACACAACACACACATGATGTCCATAAACCATGTCGTGAAAAATGCCTAATTTCAATTTGCTATTTACACGTTGATGATGTACACGTCTTTAGTTATGATCCGAGCTTTCCTCCCGCTATAGAGTCGACCTTTCAACCCCCTTTAATACATATGCTACATGATCAAACGTATCCGTACATGCACATGAAACGATATGTGTCCCTTGTACATAATGCCTATTAGTGGACAATAATATGCGGTGGGTATACACTTGGCCTTTATTACAGTCCTAACCCTGCATGGGAAACTGTCAACCAGGTGTAGGAGTGTCATGAGAGGAATGGTCGATCATTCTTTTTGCAGCGTTATAGCTAGTGTAGCAAGTGAAGTTCGAGTATGGTACGCAGTCGTCATTCCAGTTCATCCCAGACATGTTCTCTTGGCTTGAAGTCATGGCTCTGGGCTGGCCAGTCCCTTTCCCGAACACTATCGTCCACGAACCACTTAATGATATAGCAACCAATAACTATGCCACATTTTACGTCACAGAGTTCTCATGCTCCACCCATTCTGCGTGTAACGCATAGTACTGGCCAAAATAGTGCCTTCTGCCTCATTTTATAGCATCAGCGGTAGTCGTAGTTCCATACAAGGCGAGTCCTTAGTGTATGCTAACCTGGCGTAACTCCAATCCTTAGGAGAAATAGAGGAGGGTGCGTGTATACAATTTTGGATATACCAGGATTTAGGAGGGTGGTAGAAACCCCCGAATGTAGAATGAAAATGTTTTACGCAACGAAAATTTCGTATTTACTATAGCTAATAAGTAACGAACAGTAGCATACAGAAGACAAATTATTACAATGTAGGTAACCACAGAAAATTGTGTTAAAGTGAGTACACCACTTCGTATATTAAATATAAGATTTTACCATCCTATTCCATATAACTGTGTAACGCTCCACTTGCAGCTATTTGACATGACATGTTAGTAAACAGCATGCAAAAATCAATATAAAAAAGCCACCTTGGTATACACTATTCCCAATTATTACCTCGAAAAACACATGTTTAGTTGGAAAGCCTATTAATAGTTGCCGAGAAGATAGGCAGCGCGTACCACTGCCATGCATGACATGTAAATTGACATTCTAGCTCATGTTCTGGTCCTATTGCTAGAAAATAACCTATTAGCAGGTAAATTATGGTAGAAATGGGGTGGTCGAACAAAAAGTAACATCAGTGTCGAGTATTGATGTTTTAATTGGAATGCGAAGTATGTATATGGTAACAGCATATGCACGAAGTTTGAGCCACCCATCTCCATGCATGCACGAATGCAATGCTGACTGGTGCACATGCTGCAACATACCGACATTAGCCCATACTTTATGACATGCACCTCGAATACATTTCCAGAGATACTCCATGTTGTCCACGTCAGCTGCACAGACTAAATATGAGGTAGACCGATCTCGCTGGCTATGCACAACCACTCTCCGAGTCCCAACATTGAACTACTTTCTGCCAATACGTCGAGCCAAAACGACATAATTTGGATTTTAGGTTAGAAAACTGATTTGTAAACAAGTGCTTAGAGATATTTTTATACTCCCTCTGACGAATTTGTAACTCAGTTTGATTAAATTCGAATCGGAAAATGTATTTTATTAATATAATAGTTCTTGTCAGATAAAATTAAGGTATAAACCAACATGTCCATCATTGTTGACCATGTGACTTTGACAGTTGTATTCCTTTGGGGTAGGTCAATGTTGGGTACATGCACAGAAGACGAATAAGCGGTCTACCTCATCTTTAGTCTATGGTTAGCTGCATACACCTGTGTTTTCCAGTGACTCCACAAGTAAAAGTCGACTGGGTTTTAGGCTCGGTAATTTGGGTGGCCAACCCACCGAACCATCTCAGCCAATACATCGCGCTGGATACCACGCATCCATGTACTGACTTGCTGTGCAACAAAAGCATGGCGGTGCACCGTCGTGCATGTACCACATGTCGTCTCTTAGATTTAGTGGTACATCTTCAAGTAGTTGTGACATGTCGTCGTCCAAGAAGCACCGATAAGAAGGTCCACAGAGCTGTGCTGGAAGGATGTGTGGCCCACTTAGCATCCCATTGATAATGCCGCCCACACTTTCAGATATAACAGACGTTGGAAGTGGGATTCCCGTACTGGACGTGGGTTGATGTGTGGCCACACATACTCATTGTGGAAATTGAAGATACCTCGCCTCGTGAAAGGTTGTTCGTCGATGAAAAATACAGTGGGGTAGAAACATGGGGCTCTCCGAATTTGGCCTTGCAACCACTGAAAATAATGTAAACAGCCAGGCTGGTCAGGAGGAAGAAGTGCCAGCACTGGCTGGTAGTGATATGCGTGCATTCTGTCGTGCCATAAATTGCGACAACCTGTAGACTTTGATGCGTTCAGTGCATTGGCGATTTCTTTAGACCTCGTACCTCTATTAATATCAACATAAACTAGCTCGTCATGTTCGATGTCTGACTGTTGTCGGCCAACATCGCGGTAATCGGAATGTACAGTTCCTGTTTCACACAAATACTGATGAACTGACATGCATGCACATGCATCTGGTAAAGATGGAGCTGGAAACTTTCCCACTTATCGACGACGCGCAGCTGATGCATTACACACTTCATCAAACGTGAGACGCATGTCCGTCACTTCCTCATCACTCCACTCCATTGTCTATGATGTGAAGAACTGTCTGCTGTGTTGATTACCAGCACAATGCTAGTAAGCTGGCGACCTCGTCGCTACTTTGTACGGTAGCAGGAACCAATGCAATAGGGCGCTTTCCTGCAGTAAATTCTCGGCAGTCAGGCATAAACCAGGTTCGATTCCCGGCGGGTTCGCTTCCGGATTTTTTACATGTGAGATTCGTGACGGGCGATGATGCTGGTCGGCATGTTTTCCCAGACGTATCCTGCCTCCCCCGGCCCCCTTCATTTTGACGCTTATCCATACTTACTTCGCTTCAACCTCATCGGCTCTCAAGACCTCGATGTCAAGAGACGCCCAAATCTCTCCCCTCCTCTCCTCTCTACTCTGAAATGCGAGTCAAATGTGTGACGTGGTTGTGTGTGTGTGTGTCGCAGGACGCAAGTACGCCATGCTGAAGCTGAAAGTGCTGCTGGCGACGGTCCTGCGCAACTACCGCGTGCACTCGAGCCTCAAGGAGGAGGACTTCCGGCTTCAGGCCGACATCATCCTGAAGAGGGCCGAGGGCTTCCGCATCCGGCTCGAGCCCAGGGTCGAGAAGGCGAAGACGTCGTGAGGCGGTCTGGCCCGGAGAGCGTGTGAAGCGCACACTTCCCAAGGACAGTCGTGGACACTAGTGTGGTTAATGTTGTCGCCGCAAGACGTCGCTCCAACTGCTGGCGTATCCCTACAACACATTCATACGTACCAACAACTGGTCTCCCTACAGACATTTAACAGGAGTTTATGTTTTTACATCGGGCAGCCCTGAGAGAAAATAAAATGTTTTTTTTTTTTTTTAACAATGGGTTGCTCTTAGTTTGGTTATCGCAATATAATTTTATATAAATGCGAAAGTTTGTATGCTTGTTTGTTACTGAATCACGTTGTAACAGCTCGAATGGATTTGGATCAAATTTGGTAAAGGATGTTCACGATAAAGTGAGCACTTTTGAAATCAACCTTAAAAGAAAATCATTTCCCCTACCTGCATATATTTTAACTGGCGCACCGAGTGACATAAGCCCAGTAAAGTTGGTAACGATGGATGGGAATTAGTTTTATATCTTAACGTCAAATAAAAAGTGTTAGGTAACCATTTATGATAGCTTAAATTATTTCTTTCGCTTTCCGTTTTTTTTAATGAATCGATGGGTAAAAATTAGCAGATTTCTAAAATATTTACTTTTCTAATAATTTCACGGTTTCACTTGACCGACGCATGAATTAAGTGATAAGGCCCATGACAATGTTTATCTTACATAAGGCAGAAGAATACGCATCGTACATACAAGTAGATCTTAAGCAGGGCTTTCAAAAGTGCTCACTTTACCGTGCATACGGACGAGTTCGGAGTAAGGAAAATATCCGCCGCTAGGTGCGCTGTGTTCTAAAAGGTAAATTTCAGTTACAATTTAATCTACGTGAATAGTAAAAATACAATATTTTACTTAGTTGCGAATTTATTTAATATTTTGGTTGTTATTATTGAAGGTAGCCTATTTTTTAACGAGTAAAATAGAGAAATTCTGGTACCTTGCAGACACTAGCACTTACCTAGTGGCGAAAGTGATTTTCCCTTTATAGACATTTAACGTTGATTTTCGCAACCCGTCAACGAAGTATCCTTATTCTCAGCCAACTATTGTGAATTCTGTTGATTAGATTCTTTTCTGGGGGCTGCCATTCGTTCAAAAAAATCCTGCAGAATATCCCGGTCGGGTCCAGTGTGCTACGTTTCACCAGCTGTTGATGCAAGAAGGGGAGCGCATAAGTACGACACTGGTACCGATACACTTTTCACGACGAATGCACATATATTTCAGATATGAAAAGAAAAAAAAAGGGATATATAATACTGATTGTAACCAGCACAGTCATTTAGTGTTACGCAAGGATAACTAGGCGTATGGAAATGTTGATCATTTAAGAGCGAAAGAGTGCTTATACAATACTACGATTTAAAGTAATTTCTCGTAGAAACTCTTACATTTCCCTGAATATTTCAGTTTTTAGCATTACAAATAAGTAATCGAGAAAAATATTTCGTAATACGCCCTAATTTGCACATATTATATAATTTTTTTAAATAGTTATAATATAATTTTAGGAGATCCAGTGTTTGCACCAAAAGGTAGGTAGGTAGTATGGCTGAACTCCTCTTCGACAGTGTGGTCGTTAAGAGACTGTGCACAAAAAGAAAACTTCACGTTGGAGAGTCACTGATTTCACACATTCTCGTAAGTCTGTTTACTAACCACGAGAATAAATTCATACACCTAAGATTCGAAGCGTTTAACAACTTTCAAAATAGTTTAGTAAAATATTAGAGCTGCCTACTCATAAATTAAAACATCAGAAACGTCCAATGAAAATTAATTAATGTCAAAGGTTATTTGGTTTACTATTCCGTAATACTCGTTTACGTGTAATACTTTTATGACACATAGTTTGCGTGTCAAACGCCATTTATAATACACTATTTTCTAAATTTAACTAATAATTCCGTGAAAAATCTTAGACATCGATAGCTGGATAAGATTGCCAATTCCCGAGATTTTTGGTGATAAAATTAAAACAAATCATCTTTCAGCATGTTTGGTTATTTAGATACAATCTGTATTCGACACGCTGTGGTCCCTAACAAGTGTAATACTTTCAGGGATTCCAGTCAAAACTTTCAGCTGAATGAAAAGTGTGTTTTAAAGATAAACGTCAACTAATTTCAAAGACCTGTATCAGGTATGTCCAAAGTTAGAATGTGATATTCTTTACACAACGTGACTTCACACACTTAAAAAATCATACACAAACATAGTTAGGATAGTATTCTTAGCTCGTTGGAAACTGGAATCTAGAGTTTAATGTAACACAGAGAATATTCTTCATCAAATTTTGTTACCTTGCAATCACAAAGGATGGCTGGTTCATAAATAAGTTTAGATTAACCTTTTCACAGGATTTTGTTAACTAAACTGAAAAAATCTATATAGACTTCCAAACATCTTCAGAAGTGGCGGAACATATATGCCAGCTAAATTTTTTTGAATACCAACTTACTTTAAATAAAATCTCCAATTTCAAAGGCGATAAAAGAACAAAAAATGAAAATGCTACATTCCAGTTTATTGTAATAAAAGCTAACATAACTGTCAGTAGGGTTGAAAATATTTTAATGGTAAGCATTTTATTGTTTATGGGCACGGAAACATCGCTGACAAAAGTTTGCAGTTTTTTTCTCTATTTGCACATTGTTAAGCGCGAAATGCCATAATGCATGGATATACTCATATAATATAAACATTTTTAAACACTTTTATATTTAACCATGCGACTTGCGTTACTCATATAATTTTATGACTTCTGTTCCCCTTCACGGAAACAGCGAGTGAATTGTATCACGCGTGCACTCCGAATAAATGTAAAAAGCAATAAAATAGATATTTGAGATGCGCCAGATTTTATCGTGTGTGTGTGTTAGTGTGTGTTTGTGTGTGGAAGGACTACATCTATCATAAACCAAAAGATAGAGGGTAAAATATGAACTTATGGACGGGAGTTGGGAACACGACATCCGTATATTTATGTCAGCGCTCTACATATAGGGATATATACTTGTGTTTGTGACGTCACGCTGCAGGGTGTATAACAGTTAGAGACAGGACTTTTTGAGAGTTCAATAATACGTAGGCTGAGCTGCACAGTCGTTTGCACACCAAGAGGCTGCAATTTGTGCAATAACTGCTCCGTCAGTATGGGAGCCAGTTATATTTTGAACTAAAAGTTTCCCATAATTCATTCCCCTTTTTTTTGGGGTTATTATTTATTCACAGTCTTTCACCGTGTGATTGAAAAGTCTTGACCCGATTGCGGAGGAAAATCAAACGTACTAGTACATTCTTCTTATATTTATGTGTACTTCCCCCCAACAATTTTCGCATTTTTCAAGTATGTGGTAATAACAGACTCAGCCAATTTAAATCGCAGTTTAAAAACCGGTTCGTCAGGCAAACCTGGACAGCCCAGCTAGCAGAGCGCTTGCATAGATAACTCGCGTTCCTTGATTCAAGTATACATATGACTATGTGAGTTCATATTTTTGACATTAATTCTCAACATACAAAATGACTGAACGGTCCTTATATCATGTGACAGTGAAGAACTATTTGTAAAATAATTATACTATGTATGTTTTAATATTATGTACAGGAATAATGTTTTTGAAAATAAACAGACAAGTTTGTTAATTAAAGTCAACCCGTCTAGGTATGTTTAATTTTAAGACGTCCGCCTTATATTTATTGATTTTCATAGTGTTTTCGTTTGCTTTCAATGGGATTTTCTGGATTTATTACATTTTCTATTAAGGTGCAAAATGGATAAATTTATTACTTGAAGAATGTGCAGGGCATAAATTAACGCTAAACATGTTAAGTGAGGTAAAAATGTTTTTATAAGTCAATACAGGAACGCCAAGAAACGGATTTTGCCAACTTTAGAGCAAATATCTGGCCTGAGAGATTTATTTCTGTTCATCGTTTTTGGCGCCGTAAAATAGTGTGTTATTGAGGCGCAAGATAGCATCACAGAGCAGTTAGGAATACAGAGGCGAAGTAGCCACTTATACAGCGAACTCCAGGCGCACGCACCAGCAAAATGGCGGCGTCGCTGGCCAGCAAGATGTCGGGAACTATTTCGCCGACCTGCGCCTGTGGTAGTTTACTCGTGCGCCGGCAGTCTAGCCGACAGGGACTCTTTCGCAGCTTGCAGCAGCCAATCACACGTTCCTTGACTCTCGCGCAGCCAATCAGAAAATTGATACGGCCACTTCGAAGGAGCCGCCGCACTGCGTATTTTTCTACAGACTGTTCATGGTAAGCTGAGCACTATTTGAAATCCACCTTTGGAAAATGTCACTGACTCTACCTGCAGATATTTAAACAGGCACGCACTTACTGGCATGTGCCCAGTAAATTTAGTAATTGCGGAGGGAAAGTAGTTCATGTCTTAACACTGAATTAAAAGTATTAGTTAAACCTTTCTGATAACTGAAAAGATTCTTTAGTTTTTTGTTTTTAATACACGTATAAGTATGAGATTGATATAAGTTATTTATTAAGTATGTACCTTTCAAATAATTTCTCATTTTTATTTGATAGATCCATGAATAAAGTGATGAGGTCTATGAAAATGATAATTTCACATATGGCATAATAATACATAGTGTGCATAAAAGTAGACCTTAAGCCGGTCCTTCTAAAGTGCTCAGTTTGCCATGAACAGCGTATACTCCGTGATACTATGTTAGGGGAATGTTTGTAAGAACTCTCTGATCAAGTTAACAATGAAACTTTATGTGTGACTTTCAAGGCAACCTGAATTATCATCGTGGTAGCTGCAGCGAAATAAAGTCCGTGTAGTTTTAAATACGCAGGTTTTGCACAGTTTGTTCCAGATGCATAGTTTGATAAACTCCATTATATGTGGTGTGCGACCATAACTGCGATGTCAGCTCGCCGTGAAGCAGAAGCGGGAATACAGTTTCGGCGAGAACACGTGTGTGTATTACTAGAACAATGTCTCGCTACGATGCGTTGGACACTAATGTCCTACGAATGCGCCAGATTGGAGTTAGGTTATATGGTCAACTGGCGCATCAGAGCGATGTGTGCTGCGACTGAATGTGTCTCACTCTCCTCCCCATTGGTGCAGTTTACCTAATTTTGGTCTTACGAAGAAGAGTGGTTATGGGAGGAAATGTCGTTGAATTCAGCTAGGATTCCCTGTCATCAGTCAGCAGCAGTAGTTCAGTACCGTTATACCCAGCTAGCTCAGTCTGATGTATTTACCTAGGGCACGCAATTTCAACAGCGAAACACTGCAGATCCTTTCTTTGAGCTGATTGGTCGATAATCAGTTTGCAGACCTCTCTCGGTGAGCTGGTTCATGTCCATGCACCTCGCGCTACGTAATAAACTAGGTCGGGATAAAGTGAGTGAAGTGGGCGTCTCTTAACATCGTGCTCTTGAGAGCCGATGAGAGTAGTTGAGGGGAGTATAGAGAGGCGCCGAAGTGAAAGGGCGGGGGAAACGGGAGATTCCCGAGAAAACCCGCCGACCAACGGCATCGTCCCACGTACGTCCCACGCTCGATTCCCACGTACGAAAATCCGGTGACCCGGCCGGGATTGAACCCGGTTCATCCTGGTGGAAGACGAGCAGGCTAACCACTCAGCCACCGTGGTCTTCAGGTTCCCCAGAAAATCTCGTTTTAATTGTTGACGTCACAGGTTCTGAAGTTAAATGTGTAAACAGATTGCTTTATCAAGATTTGGAACAGCTGGTTACACGGACACTAAGTACTCATGTTCAACTGTAAGAAGAGACATGTGAACATTTACATTACTGTATGTACTGGACTCATTCCTTTATGGATTCACTGTGGCGGTGGAGTGGTGAGACTTCCCTCCAAGGCGAACCGGGTTCGATTCCCTGAGATCGTCACACGGATTCTCGCAGGTAGGAACCTGACATTTGTTGACGTTGGCCGGTGGGTTTTGGTCGGGGCACTCCCATTTCCTACGCTCTTGCATTCCGCCTCATCTCTCACCGGTTCTCGAGACTCGGAGCTTAGCGCCGAACAAATCCCTCTCAACTTAACTCAACATTACTTGTTGGCGAGTGTCCCCCTGGAAGCCATTTTCCATCTGGACGTTCTGCATATGATTCGACCCAGCCATTATGAAGTATTTACTACCAGCTTAACATCATCCAGAGTCTACACTGAAAAAAATATATAAAAGTTTGTTCCAGCCAACAAAATTCTTGTTTGTATAGGGCCAAAAATATATCTAGTTGCCCCCAAAAAATATTTTCTGAATTTTCTGTTTATTTTCTGAAGATTTCCAGGGCACACTAAACATTCACTGAGAAAGAAAATTGTCGGCTTACATAAATGAGTGGTAATATCGGTGACTTGAGTTTCTCCGACCTCGGTAATCCGGATTCCCTAACTCGGTAATCAATGTATACGTGTATCGTTTACTAGATGAAATTTAGGTTAGTTAAGCCTCAGGCAAAATACAAGATACACTGACGTTCGTCTTCAACATTGTCTCTTTAGTTGCCATATGAATTGTCAGGTTCACAGCGAAGTGCCTATGTTATACTTAGGGGTTTACAACAACCCCGTGCTTTAAAAGAAATACCTAATATTATGCGTTACTGGAATGTATGGTTATTTTATTACATTTAAGTCTCAAAATTATACTAACATATTAAAACACTTATTTATATCAACACTTTCCTTTGCCGTAATCGAATCAATGTACTCGTAACGGTTTTAATGAAAAGATAACTGCAGTTCATTGTTGCGACGTAGAGATAGTTACCGAAAACTATAATGCGTATTATCTCTACGACTTCAAATTGGAGGCCGTATTCCAAGCATTTCTCTGGCATATGTCACGAGAGTTCATACGTTAAAACATATTAACTACTAACGAATGCCATACTGACGGTAGGGAATTAGACGATTTGGTTCCATACTTTAACACAAATATCACGTGAAAATAGCAGTCGGAAATAACCAAAGTCTGAAATATTAATGTTTTTACAACTATAATAAATTTTTTGTAATAAAATGTGTATAAAAATAAGTGTACACAGAAATACAGGAAGTTTGTTTGGGGTAAGTATAGGCAGTTTTGAAAGGAAGATCAGGTAAAAATTAAACCTGTTTGATTTCTGTTGGTAGTGTTCTTAGAAAGAAGAATTTTTAGCAGTAAAAACTTTTAATAAGATAAGTAACGATCTACGATATTGGTTGTTTTATGTAGCTTGTACTTAGAAAATAATCAATGTCCTATTTAGTGCACATAACCACTATAATGTAATGAGATCTTAACGACATAACGATAAAATGCATCAACATCTATAAGAGATTATTGGTGGAGAATATCTTAACCGTTTACAGTAATTCGGTCTTCAACGTGATTAATAAGTGAGGTACCATGCAAGCTGTGATTCTTGTAGAGAAAAAACTATTATTTTGCTTAACTAAAATGTTTTTATAAATGTGGTGCTATTACATAATTAACGATATACAGAGTCTCTTGTGTATTTAAAATATCAAGTATTTTCGTAAGGGAAGGTAAATTATTTATTTGTTAATTTGCCAGACCTACAACTTTATATTAGTCACAAAGCCATGGAAATATTACATCATTTACTGCATATCACACAATACATATGAAACTGTGAGCGACACAGCTGTAGAAACCGAAATAGCTCAGCTAGGTGAGTGTTAGACTGAAGATCTAAAGATCAGTGGTTCAATCCCGAGTTTTGAGATATTTTGTGTGGGAGTCCTCAAATGTGCGAATTTCAATGTGAGTTAAAATAAAAACAAGCAGTACCTACAATTGAGCAATTAAAGTTACTAAGATTCAGTCAATGGTAATATCAACTGTAAACACAGTACAAAGAGAACTTCTTACTGCCCAGGTAAGTTACATATATTACTTCAACTTATTTACCCCACATTCCTTCCAAACTGCAAACCATTCCCTGCTTGACTTTAGTTTTCATTATCTTGGACACACACCAGACAGCTACACGTTTGCCAAGTTTGGACTTGGACAATATAATTAATACTTTAGCTTTATCTGTAAGTACGATGTCGGCAACATGTCTATCTGCCAACATATTACTGGTCGCGTAGGCGATGCCGTGCTCCCGGCAGGCCTCGTACAACGAGTTGATAGAAATGTCACCATGCCTCAATATTAGTGCTAGGTGCTTGCCTGGCCTGCAATACTTACAACCTGGAATGTGAGCCTCAAAAGGAAGAATGTTGATTAACGCTTTCACCAAATCTTGTCCCCCCCTTACCACCACGATGCATTACGTCATACTAGCATACAACTTGACTGTCAGGTCTACTTTATACATGTGTGCCCGATTACATCACCTGACCTCAAACTTGTCCACCCGACCTCGAACATTGACCTTAAGTACCTGCAGTTTGCGCATTCATGTATCAATACAATGGAGATCATGCCGTAGACCACCATGTTTCCTTCACATATCTCTCGATGACGAAACTACCGCTCACGAATCGCACCATGAAAAGCTTCTGCCAACGACTGTGCGTGGTATCATAGTGGGACCAAACAACTGTGGTAATACATATGTGCTTTTGAGCCTTCTGGAAGAGCCTAATAATATCAGGTACAAAACATGTACCGACACTCGAAATCACTACAGAAGCCAAAATACCTGCACCTGGCACGAATACTACAAGCAGTGAATGACCTATGCTATTTTCCATATTGTGACAATGAAGCAGTTGTGCCGCCAAGTGAAGCCAAGCCTAACTCTGTGTTTGTCTTCGATGATGTCACATGCGAGAAGCAGTTCATGATGCAACAGTATTTCATTATGAGACGCCATGTAGCTGTCGACTTAATTTACCTATGTCAAATTATTCACGCATGACTAAGCAACTCCTACACGAAAATTCTAATTATTCGAAGCAGCTGCTTGATATTGACATTTTGTTGACGTAGTATGATTATTCTTATATATTTCATTCTCTTCCGCATGGATGACTTGAATTTATGTCACATATACTTTGACGATATGAACACCGATATGGCTTTTGACAGTTTTAAAAATGTGTTCATGTTTTTGGTGTACATCGCACAGGTTTTTCATGAGTGCAAAGGATTTCCCACTTTATAAGGGATGGTATTGGCATAGAATTGATCATATTACTATCGTACATTAGTGAACGATCAACTATGCAGTATTCAAGTTCGGTGGCCTGAAGGATGAGCCTGATGGTTGTATTACATCTACTGACGACAGCAACTGTAGCTTCAGTACGAAATGAGCCAAGAACCTCGGCAGACCAAAGGAAGATGGAGATGCATCTACGGTGTCCTTTGTACGCAGTATTACTTCAGAGGCTTTGTGTTCATTGGTAGCATCGAGCACAAAGATTGAGGCTTCCCTTCGTACACTGTCGAGTTGGCTCACGACTTTGGAGACGAAACTCAATGGTGTGGGAGAGCACATTGCCGGAAAGATTCTTCTGTCGATAGCTGCTAGTAATGAGAGTGAACTGAAAGCATTGGCAGGGTGTGTTTTCAAACTCATTGCCTTAGACAAGAAACTCATAGCTATGGATGGCTATCTCGTCTGGATGTTTGCATTGTCTGCTAAATTCGACGAACAAGTTAATGCATTGAGCGAGGCGGCGAGCAAACTCTCCGCTTTCATCGCCAGTCTCGATGCTATGGAAGAAAGTCTGATAGCTAGGATTTATAATGCCTTGTCCAATACGAATTCAGATGACGAATTGTGGCTTCATTGCAAACATATTCGAGATACCATATCTCGTCATATCAGAATGTGTAAAGTGTATTTCTCTAACCTACTCAGACCTACATGTGATACTGTCTTGGGCCAGCAAGACATGGTCGCACCTAAATGATGTTATAAACACTAAGTACCTCTCACTCACTGTTTTAGTACAATGGTGACTGCTGTGTAAGATCTAGAGCATGTAAATGCAAGTGTGTGTGCTAAGTATTTCCTGTCTAAGCATGCTCGTATGGAGCGCGATGTTACTTTGAAAGAAGCCTTCTGACCAATTACACATCATTTGGAAAATTTACATCAACTACGAGCTGTTCTCCCTGCTGAATTGAAGACTGAACCTGCTGTCGTCGAACCTCAGACTGTGAGGAAGCGTATCCCAAAGGCCATCGATGAAGATGATTTACCCATAGCAGAATGGAAATGACAAAAGGATAGATCTAATTTTCATTCCACAACTGTTCGCAATTACCTACAGTCGTACATCTCAAAATTTAATCATCCTACATATGGAGTTTATAGGTGTAATAGGAAATGGTTTTTGGGAAACGAACAAATATTTTCCTGCCCAATGACTTTATAAAGGTTGGTGACGAAGCAGTGAGCACCTCTCCAGGCCTCTTTAAGCTATTGTTTAAATAAACGCCTTACGAGTACTCTCGCAAGGAATTTCGCATATGTAAATGCCTATATCATCTCACGAGTGCTCACTTTATGGACAGTGATTCCTCTGCTTATATTAATAAGGATGAAACACAACCTAAATTCACCGTTATCACCGATCTGTTCCCGAATGTTGATGTGGCGAGTGGCTCTGGTCTGACTTCGAAGCTGGATGGGAGCACCCGACTTGAATACATCCTCTGGAACGATGCTAATAAGCT
The DNA here is from genome assembly GCA_029891345.1 of Dryococelus australis. Lineage (NCBI taxonomy): Eukaryota > Metazoa > Arthropoda > Insecta > Phasmatodea > Phasmatidae > Dryococelus > Dryococelus australis. Next base: position 70,069,934 of record CM057003.1, on the reverse strand, counting down.
TGTATCACATGTTCGCCTCCTAGTCGCTTCTCAGCAGGATGAAAATAATTCACACAGAAACGAGATTGTGAACATAATGGAAGAGATTTGTGAAGGAGGATACATAGACTAAAAAAAGTCTCATGCACAGATCTCTAGTGAGATTCACCAAGTCACACAACACATTTATCCAGGCACAAAGTAATTGTTTTTGGGCTGAGAGATATCTATTAAGCAGGTTTAGTGGAAATGGTCCCATATGCCAAAGTTAATATCAGATTCAGATATCTATTAACCATCATAGATTCTTTCAGCAAATATGCATGGGGCGTACCTGTTTGTTGTAAATGTGGCCTTGATGTAAGCAATGCAAAGGAAATTGTTTTACTAGATAAGAGACACCTATGAATATGCAGACAGGCCTTGGTAAGGAGGTCTACAATACACACTTTCGTGCAGTAATGGCTGCGAATATAATCAATCATTATAGTACCTACAGCGAACTGAAATCTTCAAATGCAGAAAGTTTTAATTGTATGCTCAAGAATAACATGTGATGGGAATTCCAGCTCATGGATGTTACAAGTGGTTGGACCTTTTTCCCCGACTGGTGGCTGCATACAATCACAGAGTTCATCGAACGATTCACATGCTTATGTGAATGTTAAAGACAATTATTTTCAGGACTCAGTGTACAAGAGCAAGAAGACAGTGGATCCACATCGACCAAAGGCAAATGTTGGCAACTATGTGTGCATATCAAGAAACAAAGGTGCATTTGTTAAAGCGTACACCTCTAATTGGAGTAAGTAGATATGCAGGTTGGTAAAGTTTCGTCACTATGAGCCTTGTGCATACTACTTAGAAGATATGAATGGTACAGTGCTCAGAGGTGTGTTCTATGACCAGGAGGTACAACCGACCCTGGTTCCCCGACACGTATCTGAGCCGAAAAGTCATTCAAAAGTCTGGAAAATGCCTTTTCGTGAAATGGCTTGGTTTTAGACCTAAGTTCAACAGTTGGGTTAACTGCTCTGCGCTCACCGACAACACGATGGTAAATGAATGCAACAATATATGTCTTTTTTAAATAAAGATTAATTAATATTGATGCATTGGTCGTTGAGTGTAAAATGTATGTTGTCATTACAAGAGAGATGTATGTCTTTGAATAAAGATTATTCAAAGTTAAGGTTTATTGTCAATGAATGTACTTGTATGAGTAGTTTATCTATGTACTTTTAAATAAAGATTATTAATATATATATTTATTCTGTATTACTTTTCAATATTGCCTGATGTCTGAGAGCAGTATGCCTGAATGTATTTTTCAAGAAACAATTTGAATAAAGATTATCTATTTAACATTGTCTGAAGTCTACTTAATAGCTGGTGCAAGCTGGGAAGTTGTGAGCATGGGATTGCCTCCCCACTATTGTTATGTTGTACGTGCACCTGTGGGCAGAGTTTAGCAGCCGTGAGCATGGGAGAGAGTCACTCGACCTGTGAATGGACAATAATGCTTTTGTTGGTGGGGCACACTGTGAATGTAGGGGAGCTTTAGTGTCGACGAGTGCGCTATTATATGACTGTTCCATTTATATGACTTCCTGGCTTCTCCCGGTTCTTGTGGCATACTTACTTCATGAGTCAGTAGCACATACCTAGATGTTCAATTGATTCCCTTACCATGCACGTACATGGGAACTCAGAGGGGCTGTAGATGAGGTCGCACGAGTTGTATCGGCGAGTGCTATACTACATGTATGTTGGCATATAATTATTTAAACTGGGGCGTGGCCTGATCATCTTTTCTTTAGCGACTGTTAGAATTATGGTAATTTTTTCATGTTACTAATTACATGCACACATTTTTTGAAGTGATGCCGGAATTCTCTTAGAGAGAAAGAGAGAGAGAGAGAGACATGCAGTCTGTCAGAATGCACTGCTTTTATGTAGAAAGAGGCGATGTGTTCGAAATAATTTTCACGCTGATGATTTAAACAAATATATTCATGTTTTTTTTGGACTTGTCCCTGCCAGAAGGGATGTTTACAATTAACGTCAGACTACAGAAGGAAATTAATGTACCACTCTTTTTAAAATTAAGTATGTGCTCGGGAATTTTAACTTTATGATCTGTCCAACTTTTAAGAATGATGATGATATTTTTTATTCCTTTATATATACAAAGTGCATGTGAGTATTTTATACCTTGCTATATTGATTCATTTGACGCGAATATAAGTCTGTTGTGTACTACCCCATATTACCTTATTTCATCTCCTAACATATCATATGTAATGCTAGTCGTAGGGTTAGCACACATGATTGGTGACTCATGGGTCACCAGAACTAAACTGCAGCCTCCAGAATTTTTTTGAGTTCACACACACATAAAATAAATTAGCAGCGCTCCTGGCAGGGCGAGCACAAGATGGCTGCGAGCGCCCCTAGCTGCCATGTGTGGAACTTATGGGGCCTAGTATGTGTATCAGCACATTTTGGTGGTGCGTGTGGGAATAAATGATGGCCGCTTCCAGCAGATGACAAGTTAGATGGTTGCCTCCAACAAATTATGACCAAATTAGATAGATTCCAGGAATGTGAGGAAACCCCTTCGAGGAAGAGAGAGAACATAAGGAAGAAAGAGGAAGAACGAGAATAAAAGATAGGCAGAGAAGAAAGAGAAAAAGAGAGAAAGAAAGGAAGAGAAAGAGAAAGAGGAAGAGAGAGAGGAATAGAGAGAGAGGAATAGAGAGAAGAAAAGAAAACGAAATTGGGAGGACTCCGAGGAAACCCTCGGAATGCCAGAGCATGAAGTGGACATCATAGGAGATGTGGAATGCAAGAGAATGAAGTCACGAGGCTTACAGGCTAGCTAGATGGCCACAGACGATCGATATACTGACTGCCAAGATGGCCACCAGCGATCGACTGCCAAAATGGCCACCTGCAATCGGCTGCCAAGATGGTGGCCATCGGATAAGAATAACAGAGCAGGAAGTTGATGCCGGTATAATCCAAGATGGCGGCATGGCGCCACGGCTACCCATCCAGGAGCCAGTTTTCCTAGATAATACTTTTCCTAACTACCGGCATTTGTAACCTGTATACTGCCATAGCGTCTTTTGGGGTAACGCCGAATACTTGTTCGGCATTACCCGGATGTGTTGAAATTTCCACCTAGGTGTTCGGCATTGCCCTAGAATTATTTATTGCTGCCTGATTAATATAATGAATTTGTAAGACTTTTATTGTAGGAAAGAGGATATACCTGCGTACAAAATCCGGGGTCAATTCTCGCTCTTAAAGAACAAAAACCAATAGGCTTCGCCACAAGTAGAGAACGAGGAAGCACAATACCTATTGGCTGTTAAATTAATGCTCTTGGTCCACATGTGCCCCCTATGGTGATTTTTCCAGGCTTGAGATTACAAGCAAAATATTCAGATTGGCCAAGAAGGGATAGACTATGCCTGTTCTACATCGGGTTGAATGGCGGAGTAATTGTTTCTCTCTTGGCTACATAATTTTGTAATTTTCGTTAAACCAACCCCATGAGAACATGCCCTCTTACTCCTTTTAAGAGTAAGATATAGTCACATCCCTTTATAAGCTTATAATTACTGCAAAAGAAATAATATGATTATGCTTTCGCTACCACCTCACACATCACATACACTTGACATTACATTTTGTGTGGCCCCTTAGAGAGGCTTTTAATAAAGAAAGCAATGTTCACAAGAGGGAGTTTCCTAAAATGTGTCCTCTTATTTACAGCAGTTACTTAGGAGATCCTACCCGAAGGTTGGGGATATGGATAAAACCCTCTCCGTATTTATGGTGGTAGACACTTATTCGCTTAGTCAAGAAGTCATCCTTTAGGATGTCCTGAATTCTTCTGAGGTTTTGAGGAACGTAGAGGAATGTCCATCAACCTAATCGCAATCATTCGAACAGCAGCAGGAAGTTGCTTCTTCAATGGAATCTCGTTCTCCAGCTTCTTTGGGTGTGCAAGAAAACCTTAAAAAAGGTGACAATGTCTCTACCGCACACATTTCACTCATTCCAGGGTTTTCGGGCATTAGGCCCATGACATCACAGCGAGGGCAGATGAATCAGCATTCAGTACACCTAACATTTACAGCGAAGGAAGCAAAAATTAGAGGAAAAGCACAGAAGAGAAAGATGAAAGATGAAAGCAAATTTTACTTTGACCGGGGAGGTGAGGGGAACTAAAACTGTTGGATAGGTGTCATGCAATCAGAAATCAGGGCGGGACGTTCTTCAGAGGATGAAAATGTAGAAGGAGACGAATTAACCATCTACGAAAACTAATGATGAAACGGGCCTTGATGAAATTGTAGTCCCTGATGGAAAGCAGACGGATGATCAAGTATGAACGCATTATTTATGGGGATTTCAGGCGAGAGAGATAACTGTGGTATAAATTCTGTAATGTCAAAGGTAAGAATTGGACTCACAAATACTGCAGTTTCTGAGATAAAAGGGGAGTTGGATAACTGTGCTAATCTTGTGATTGAAGTTTTGACTAATTTCTGTAAAACGTTGTTCATCTACAATAGCCTTATTTTTCTATTAAGACATATTTTAATCTTTCTCGTAGTTCGATATAAACACATTGACTTGTGTGTTTTTCTAATAATTTTGTTTTATTATAATACTTGATTTTCACCATACAATTGATTATTTTAATAAAATACATTCTACAATGTTTAAGTTATTACTCACAGTAATTTATACTTTAAAATTATTGTATACTACTTCCCGAAGTTTGACCGTTGCTTAATTCAAGATGTTCACTCTTCAAGGATAATAACGAACAGAGCAGTCTTTTTCATAATTTGTGTTTTGAGCCTGAAGTATTTTCACGTGTGTATCTTCGAGTGGATGTTAAGTTCACTATGAATGGTACTTTCTGTTGGAATTACTGTTTTCGACAACAGTTATAACAGCTTGTAGAAATTAGGCTTCAGATAATGTGTTCGCCATCCCCCCAGTCTCCCCTAATACACTGTAAAAATGTCTATAATTGTACGAGGAATCATTTGGCAGCTGGTTGCGAAATATAATGTCGTAACCCTACAAATAACGTAGGTTATAAATTCCTCAAAATCTTGGCGGGGCATGTGTGAAACTAATAATGAGTTCTAAATACCAAGTGATGTACACGTCAAGTTTATTGTAAATATGGAGCTACTTAAACATTTTTGTATTAATTCGAAAATAATGTGTTGTAAACAAACAATTTCATATACGTAGAGTAAAAGAAAATCCTTGGCAAATAGCTCACAAAGAATTGTTTGTAAGAAGCTCAACATTTTTTTCCTGTGTACAACGAAAGATGCCATGTGCGCACAGCTGCTGAAGCCATTATGATAAAGCTGGAAGTTTCTGAGGGTGTTCGCAAAAGTTCAAACACCGTTTATACTATGTACAAAGTAATACGAGGTCTCAATTGGTATCCATTTTTTCATATGCAGTTTTGTATGCAAACATAATATTAATGTATTAATACAGATTAGTATTACAATATGAGCGGGAAAATATACTTATCGGAATGTCGAGAACATGAGAATTTGCTCTTAGGATGAATATACGGATAACATAAAACAATGTTCGGAGAATTGTAATTAATTTTCACTTGGTTCCCGATAGAAGACATACCTAATGAAAATTTTCAATTGTATTTATCAAGAGTAATGCATCCCTTGTACTACATAACTCTGTACAATCTTTCAAATGTTAGTATTAAATATTTCCACATACATTTTACCTTGTTAAAGTTTTCATAAAATTCATGTGGCTTATTGAAATGTGAAACAAATTATTACTGCATGGGTAAATAACCACTTTTAACCTATTTTCAAGTAACATTTAGGTATAAGGGCGAACAAATTAATCAACAAAGAAATCTACTTAATTTTATAGTGTTTTTCCTCACGAAATTACATTTCTTAAAAATTATTAGTATGTGTATCTGTTCGCTGTGCCAAAATTGTTTAACTGTCTTAAATCTTAACTCTAGAATATGTTTGTTATTTATAATTAAATGCATTTTTTATTTAGTATTAAATATTCATAATTATCGCTGGTAAAAGTTTTAATAAATTGAAAGCTCTATTGCTACTAATTTGGTATTTATCACCAAAAAATGTTGAATCATAATACTCTGTAATATAGAAAATATGTGCTGTGCTTTCATGTTTTATTTTAAAATCTTAAATAGTAATATATAGCTTACCTTGATCTCTATTAAAAATAAATTTGTTTTTGTACATTTAATTTTCTATCACAATATTGGCCATATGTTTTTCAATTATTTTTGGAATAACTATTCTTACACGTAATTTTTAGGAACAGCAAATATTACTTTGTCATCGTCATCTGGTACAATGAACTGTTTAACCATCATATTTAATATGTTATTTTACTTCAATGTTAGTCTGAAAATGTTGATGGCTTCATATAAACACAATAGAAAAATAAAATTGTATTTTACTAACTGCCAAGGAACAACTGCAACATATAGGTTGCCCTCTATCGTGAACACGAGATTGGTATGCGTTTACATTATTCAAATATAATAACACACGCCAGCCGAATTATCTCACTTGGGAGCGCGTTAGACTAAAGATCTGAAGGTCCCTGGTTCGATCCCGGGTTTCGGCTAGTAGACTTTTATATTCATATGTCCGCAAAATAAAAGAATGATATTATGATAAATAGTTGTATATGTAAATTTATGCTTTTGTCCAAATAATATTTGAACATAAAACACAACCTCTGAATAATAGTACCGATTGATGTTGTTTAAGCCATTATAGCATACTTTTGGTTTCGTAGTGTTAGGAATTAAGTAAATAATACCAAGTTATATTTCTCAAAAATGTAAAATGTTTCTTGTGTGAATTAATTTGATCTGTAGTAATCAGCAAAATAAATGTTTGCCTTTCTATGACAGTTAAAGTAAAGCGAGTACTTTTTTTTCAGGAAATAATGTGTTGCGCTGACTTTGAAGGTAAAATTAGGAGAAACAGTTTATATAGCTCTTGTATGGTGTGATGAACTTTATGGATGTCAGTTAGAGCAGGGGTATCTAACTGGTGGTACATGTACCCCCGTTGGCAAGGGAAGTCAATTCAGGTGATAGCATTACAGTACATAAAAAAATTAAAAAAATAAAAAGTTTTACTTTTTGAATGCGGACAGGAAGTTACTTCTCGGTACTCAGAGTTTTAACGATATACACAAAGAATAAGTCTTTATTATTTACTTACTCATTAATACACAGTAACATATAAAAACAATATAAGAAATACATTGTAAATAATTTTCACATAATGTTTATTTTGTGAACCCCTTCCCCTGTAATTCTTGGTGATTGAAACACAGTAAAATTGGCATAAGCTTATATTTTATATCAGTCAAAAATAATTAATTTCATTTGTATTTACTTTATTACCAAAAAAATTTTCTTCGATCTGAAATCCTCAATCCTCACCAACCGCCCCCCCCCCAGGGATTTCTGTGATACATTTAATAATATTAATTATATCAAGTGGTACTCAGTGATAAAAAGTTTGAGGACCCCTGACTAGGGCATACCAACATAATGCTGATAAGTGGCACATTATATTTATAGCATGTTGGTAATGGCATATGGGCAGAACTTGCAGAGCTTGCTCGCGAAACTCGGGCTGTCACTTAGCAAATGGACGCTAAGAATCATGTCTACTTCAGGTGCTAACACACCAGGTGAAATACGGAGTCTTCAAACCCTCTTCCAAATAGCTGCGCTTGTAACAGAATACGGGACCCGACTGAGTTAGATAAGGGAGGAATACCAGCAAAAAGTCTCCTTTTCTCAATCAACAGAGAGCAGCAGACCGTTACAGAGATGCGTATCTTCGGATATCTATTTGTTCTTTATGACTGCCTTTCGAATATCTTCCCCAGAAGATAGTACAGATATAATAGCACCTTACGTAGAATCTATGACCATCAGCACAGGTAGCCTTGATCATATGCGGCTTCGGTTTTTATGTTCCCTCAGAGGGAATTTTTAGTGGCATTTAAGTGTCCAAGAAAGTAACACAACGCACTTTGATAGTCCAACAGAGATATTAATAAATTCGAAAATAACAGTGTTCAGCCCTATAAATAGAATTGCTAAATAATCTTTACAATGTTATATTAAAAATTAGAAATTAATATGCCACTTTAATTTCAGGTTATAAGAAGAATTCCTTATCTTATAATTAAAATACAGTGCGATACGTCATTATAACACCACTATAATATAAGTTCATTTTTATTTTATTAATTAAATTCAAACCCATTGTCAGCAGAACTCAAAAGAGAATGCTTTGTACTATATTTCCAAATAAAGAAAATTCAGAGATGTATTTATAATCAGCTTAAAAATTATTAAATAAATGTTATTATACTTACCCTGATTCTTCATTTCTGTACTACAAGAAGTAATTAACGTCACATGAACTTCCAATGAACAGCAACACATTTATATGCTTCCATCAGATAGAAACGTAGGTTCCATTGTTGTATTGTAACTCTCGTCAAAAATATCTCTCTGCACTTCTTGACAACTTTAAAAAAGCGCGGGTTGCTGATTTCTCGTACATTCTCCAAATATGTACCGTGATGAACAGCAACATGTTAAATCAGTTATGTTGCCATTGCAATTGTCTCTTTGGCATTTGCAGCGTTTCGTCACAGATCTGGATTCGGGTTTATAACCTCCTGGTGTTATACAGTTAGCACTTTTTTTCCCTAACTTCATAGGCCCTTGATTCCTTTCGGGGTTCCTCACATTACCTAAGTATGACTTTCCGCGTCTTAACGATCTCCATAATTACTAGCTTGAGAGCAGTAAGTCAGCATTTATTGCCGGTACTGAAGAAGACATAAAGTCGCTATCGTCAATATCTAGGTTTTAAAGTACTTTTTGCGGTTTGATGCATGATATCCATGCCACAGTTCGTGTTCTTTTAAAAGTTACTGTCTGGAGTTTTATTCTCGATATCTGTTATCCCCACCCTGGCACATAGTACCCTCAAGATAATTCCATTTTTTTTTTTTTTTAAGAGATTGAGGAATGCAGTTTGCTGATTTTACTACTTCTTATTTTAGGTCTATTCATCTTAACTTGAAGGAAGGTTCACTTTCTTAGTATCTTCTATAAAATTGGGTGTGTATGAAAGAATTATCTACCATTGTTTAGCAAGAAATCCATAACACGTTTCGACTGACACTCATTATTAGGTTGTTGCTTACCTGAACCCAATCTAGGGTAACCCATCGAGGAGATAAGAGGCAACATCAACTGAATGTACTGTGTTGACGGTGTAACACTACATTTTTCACTATCTGCACCTACGTTTCATTATTAATGTTTGTTTCACATATTGGACACTATCATGCATATTACTTGTATTCTTACCTATGTTTTACATATGTTCTATTTCTCGTAATTTTTTATTTTTCATTCTCCATATGGTTAGGATATTTAAATTCAGATGTACGAATGGCAATAACTAATGTTTAATTGTATTATATAGCTAAATTTTCTTTCGTTTTTTATTTAAATTAATAACTAATATTTTTGCATTATTTTTGATGTTTCAGGGAAATTCTTTTGTATTTTTGGATTAACTTTTACAAGACCTGTAACTCTATTGAATAGGGATTTTAGGCCGTTTGGAGTGTGTCATTTTGGATCGTTAGTCAGGAAGCCTTGCGATTGGCTAACATTTTCAAATCATGTACTCCGATTGGCTGGAGAGCTCAGCATAGGGTTAGGCCGCTCGGGCCGTTTGAAAGTTCGCTCTCTCTGCCACCAACCTTCAACTTCACTAGACGTAAGGCTAAGACGCTCGTCCTACAGTTGGACGTAGCGGAGGAATTTTAAATTAGCAGCTAGGGTGTTTTATTTCCTACAGCTTGCCACAGTTTTTATTTGTGCAGCTGTTTAGGAGTTAAGGTAACTAGCTAGACCTGTAACATCCGTGTGCCGTGAGCCACGTAAATTAGCACCGCACCCAGATATGTGTGTAGTGATGTATAATAAGTTTCACAACTGGTGGGGCAAATAATATTTTTCCTGTAACGAGAGTGGTGTTGCCAAAGGTGAGTTACTACACATCTTACATACGGAGTCCTGAACTGAGTATAGCCGAGCAAACACATTTATTTGGAAAAGTATTCATTTCTTTTTACTCGCTACCGAATCACAAATATTGCCAACATCCAATTTAATATTTTGTTATGTGGTGCTTAATATAGGATTCGTACTATCACAACGAGGTGGCCTAATTTATGTATTGCATGGTACAGATTAAAAGTGGTCGTCCAAAGTATGGGTTATTCTAATACTATGTTTACTCCTGAGTACACCACATTTCAAAGGGCACATATGTGTACAGAAAAACTGCTAATATATGCCACTCTTTCTGCAAGTTTATATCACAAAATACACTATCGTTTGTTAAAACTGCAACATCAAGAATAATACATGTGAATGAAATGAACTTTATATTACAGATTAGGTAAAGTTTGTTCACGATAATGTGAGCACTTTTGAAATTAACCTTAGAAAAATGTCACTGCTCCTGCCTGGCATATATTTTAACATATATTTTAAAAGGCACACTGGGTGACATGTGTCCAGTAAAGTTGGTAGCGTAGGATAGAGAGTAGTTCCATATCTTAACGTTGAATAAAATATGTTAGTTAATCATCTGTGATAACTTAAAATGTCTCTTTCGCTTTCCGGTTTTTTTTAAATACTTCTAAGTATAAAATTGAGCAGATTGGTAAAATATTTACTTTTCTAATAATTTCACACTTTCATTTGACCGACGCATAAGTGAAGTGATGAGGCCCATGACTATCTTAATTTTACATAAGGCGGAAGAATACATGACGTGCATACAAGTAGATCTAAAGCAGGGCTTTCAAAAGTGCTCATTTTAGTGTGAACAGCCCATACAAAACAGTACACAATTGATTAGAATTACAGAATCTGTACGTGAGCTCTGTCCTTGAGAATTATGTCTGGTGTGAAGCCCCACGTAATGCAATCAGAGTCCCTAATTGTCGTGGTATGGAATCAAAGAAGAACTGGATATATTACTAGGGAATCTATATCCGCACGTTTGTATACGAGTCCACAAAGCAACAACAGTGAGTGATGAACAAGTCGCCGAGCAACCATATCCAGACATGTCTGATGTGTGACATGTCAGGAGAACGTGCAGGCCATGCAAGCAGTAGAAACCGACGTTCGTTGTCCTGCTGAAACACGGCATGTGGAGTTAACTGAAGTAGGGGCAGTGCCTCGGGCTCTAAAAACTCTTGGTGTAGCGGTTGCTGTTCAGATTGCCCTCAATACGCAGGAGTCGATATTGTATGTTGTTATACAATGATGCCCCACTCCACCACACTTGGTGTTTGTCCGCTATGCCGCTCCACAACGCAGGCTGCCAGATTGCGGTCACCACGGAAGTGTCTAACATGCATGCGGCCATCACTGTAATACAGATTGAAGCAAGACTCGTCCGAAAACACTACATGTTGCCACTCAGCACGCCAGCGACGACGTTCACGTGCCCATTGCAGTCTGACTAGTTTGTGGTTTCTGTACAACGGAAGCCGACGCAATGGCATGTGTGCTACCAGTCCAGCCCGCAGCAGACGGAGTCTAACCGTCGACGCTGACAGGTCCACAACCGTTGTAGTGCTCCAGCATCTAGCCAACACTGTGGGTGAGGCTGTGCGGTCCGTTATTGCCATGCGGACAAGATGGCGCTCACCCCGTGCTGTGGTCACATTGCGTGGTCAAGTCCCCGCTCGTTGCTGTGTACGACCCTTTTCTACCCACTGGTTCCACACACACATCACTGTCGTAGCAGTATGCTACGTACGAGCCGAAATGTCACAGCACGACAAACCCGTTTCCCGCAGACCGATCATTCTGCCCCGTTCGAAATCACTCACATTCTGTTATAGCACCCTTTGACGTCGACGAGGCATACTGGCACTTGTTTTAACTTTATCTGATGGCTCTTCACTGAATGAGCTTGGCGTAACACTGACCTTGCCTGTAACACACGGGAGGGCGCTGCTTGACCTACATGTAATTTAGCTCTCTGCAATGGCAATCACTATTGTGGAACACTTTTATTTTCATCCTCCGAGTTTGGATTCTGGTTGTTGCAACTATCATAAACCATAGTGTATTTTTTCAATACATGAGGTGAAAGTGAATTATGTCTATTTTTTTATCTTAAGAGCGTGTTCGTTAGACAACAGATTATATATATATATATATATATATATATAACTTTTCAAGACATAAAAGCTAATTTTCCTTAGATGTGGACCATAGGCTGAAGATTGCAATTTACTTTCGTCCAAACACATCTCGTGCATAAAGAACCGGTAAAAATTAATCTAGATCTTTGAGCGTTTGTACTAGTACTATTCAACCATATCCAAATCTCCACTTCTTTCCAATGCTTAATGTGATCTCGCATACTTTCAGTTAACATCAAACACTACACAATTGACGTTTTTCTTTATATAATATTTCTCTTGCCATAATTGTTATCCCCAATCAGCTTGTAACAGGTTACTGTCCTGTTCCCTCGTAGTCGTTCTCGGTAAACACCAACGGACTAGCTCAGCGTGAGTTGGAGACTTCGACTACGTAAAAATGAAAGTTTGTTGATACCAGGATTGCCAATAAATAAAAGAAAAATTTAAATGTTTACTGGAGATGTATTGTCGTCTCGGCAAAACAATTGACACTCTTAGCCGAAAAACAAAAAATAACCAAGACAGAATTGCAACCTTTACAAAACAAAGCTTCTCACTTCGAGAGTTACGAAGACGAGAGAGAATCGTTACTTTTCTCTCACGGCGCCCTATTGTCTCCTCGCACCGGCGGAAAATAAATTTAATATATATTTGAAATGTCCGATACACAAAAGAAGGTTAAAGTCGTGGGCGCTGGTCGGTGCGAGTCACGTGATAACACGTTGCAGGCTGTCCGACTGACAGCTGACAAACGATCGTACTGCGACGAACTGTTGTGATGCGATGCGCTCGTCGACTGCTGTGATACCCGAGAAAGGTCGCGCTTCCTTATATATTGGCAGAAAGTTTCCTCATTGAAAACGTACTGTTTTCGAGCAGTCGATCACGTCAGCCAAAAATGACCTCTGTTATTTTCCTCGTCTCACCAGTTTCACCATGTGCCTTGCGGTGGCGATGTTTTTAGTTTACTAACCCAGTGAAAAGGAAAGGATGCGCTATCGTCCTATGACGTCTGCTGTTTACGTCTGTTACTACTGATGAAATGAGGAAAGAAAAATAACAAATTTGGAAACACGAAAATATATGAAATACAAATAAGTTGTCATTGCCACGATATTCACGTATTTCATGAATTACTATTCCTGACTGAAAAATAGACAACTGAAATACTTCCCGAATATACATATTATATATATATATATATATATCTAACTGCAATGCTACGAGCTCACACAGAAAGTTTCCTTGCAGCGCTTTCTAACTCTGTGTACAATTTCTCGTTTGGTTATAGATAGCAGTTTCATCGCGCGGAATGTTATAAATTCAGAGATTGTAAAACCATGCCCGGCACGTAACTCCAACACAAGCCAATTTAGACACTTGAATATGAGTCATCGATGACTTCTGTCACAATTCGCCACAAACGCAGATTGTGACATTCAGGGACATCAATTAATTTGTCTCAACATTGACAAGCATTTTCTCATTTCATATTAAGATTATTTAAAAATTACTATGTCACGAAAGTGGGTGTTTTCAACAGGTATACCAGTAATCAAATGCACAAGCGGATCCACCCCTTTTTACATCGGTTGTATTAAATACTAAGATTTTATGACAAGTTTTAAACATTTTAAATTAATTTGTACTTTATTACTTTTTATCCTCTCTGTATAGCTTTTACGACTTAAAACTAATTTGTTTTATTTTAAGTATAAATTTTTTCTTTGTACGTCATTAAAACACTGAACAATGAACAAAGTTGTGGTCAGGAAATAAATCTGGAATTTTATACGATGTTAAAATTAGTGTACCAAAAACTTGTCGGCTGTGCTTGGGATTGTGATCAACTAATGTTTTCTGAACAGCAAATACATTGCCTGGCCGTTGCTAACTGCGGATAAAGTTCGCCGTGCCGTGCCGGTAACAAAGGAACATAAAAATAGATCGTTCACCTTCCTAGACGTGGCGAGCGAAGAATAGCTGCTCACTTACGGCATATATAAGATGTTATACGTACCTATTTGCTAACTCATACAATCCGTAAAATAATTCTTTCCTTTTCTCAGCAAAAAATAATATAACGGAATACATGTTGTAAGTCCAGGTAAACCATGACATCCGTTGTAATTTTTCTATAATTATTCAGTTCTTGGGCTTTAAAAAGTTAACACTAATATTAGTCTGTGCATCGTCACGTTAGTATCCACAATATACGTGGATTATAAATTATTGATAATTTCTTTAATAATCTTGTTGATGTTTCGTATAGAAATCGTCAATAACAACGAACGCTCTGTTTTTGAGGGCACGTGTGTAAACAGAATTATATGTATCTCTAAAACCATGATAAATTCTCATTAAAGTCACTACTGAGTAGGATTGAAAGATTATTAAGGGTAAATGGAAACATGACTTCTTCCGAGTCCAAGATGTATTACATAAAATTAATCTAATACCTTTCTGTGATCCTACAGCAACAGATATTTAATCAAAAATTCCACACGTAAAATAAAGTATGTTTGATAACGGAGTCTGTAAATCGCATCCACGTTTTCGTGTTAAAGTGTTGATTTATTTCCTTAACATCTGCGTGGAAGTTTTTGCCAAGTGTCTTAACTAATAATTAGATTTATTTCTTACTAGGTGTGACTGCGGTCCCACTATTGGGTTCTCTAGCCACTGAGTTTCTGCGGCCCCACTATTGTGTTCTTTACCTACCGAGTTTCTGTGGCCCCACTATTAAGTTCTCTACCCACTGAACAACTGCGGCTCTTGGGAAGGAATGGAAGACAACCCATGGACAAAAAAGAAGCGAGAAACGACGGAACTTTTTTATTTTAACAATATTTTTTCTATGGAGCAAAATTACAATAAGAATTCTCGTGAAGGAATGATGTAGAGAATATATATATATATATATATATATATATATATATATATATATATATATATATATATATATATATATATATATATATATATATATATGTGTGTGTGTGTGTGTGTGTGTGTGTGTGTGTGTGTGTGTGTTGTATAAAGTAAATGATATATTTTTCCGGGATGAAAAGTAGCCTAAGTCACTGTCCTACCCTCCAACTATAGCTGTGCAAAATTAACGTCGATCCGTTGCTCGGTTTTGACGTGTAAGGACAAACAAACACACAAACACACTTTCCCATTTACGTAGTGTCGCAGATCGACGGTACACGGAACCATAAAGTTATATTTAATATATGCATTTGAGCGACACGTATGTTTTGGACAGTAATATTTTATTGATTTCACATATTATTTGAATGTTAATATTATTCTTTTCGCATGTTTATTATATTTTATGTTAACATTTCATTTCCTTAATTGTTCGGTATATCTGAACCACTAGTCCACTACTCCATGATAATTTTCACTCGTTCTGAGTTCTACATATGGTTATGTCACAATTTTTATTGTATTATTATTTCCAGTAATTGTTTCATAATTTTAAAGCTAAATTATTTATTTGTTGTGGGATTAAGAGGCATATTTTAGGCCTTAATTTTATTTAGTGAAGGTAAAGCCGGAAGTGAGCCGTGATTGGATGCTGATTAACCGGAATTCGGAATAAGGGGCTTCTGGGAAAGACATTGAACATGCAAGGCGTCTAAATTTTCGTTGGAATTTTACTTTTGAAATGCCAAAGTCATGATAAATTTATTTTAGAAATTGTGCTCCCAGAAGTTAAGTTTTTGGTAGTCGCCGCAGCAATATTTAAGAATAGGCTGTAGACTAAGTCGTAGATAATTATTTTGAGTGTTAAATTGACGAGGCGAAACAGACGCACGAGACTACGAAGCCGGCGCCATGCAACGAGATAGCGCCAGAGGACCTCAGGTGACGCCAATGCAATTTAATGTATGGAAAACTTAAGTATATGAACTGTTTTTGAACGATATGACTGTAAGTTCCATGTGTATGTTAAACCAGTAGTCCCGAACATTTACATATGGGATAGTATAGCCAGAGCAATGTGGAATGAGGAGTAAAAGACTTATTTTGAACTTTCAGTATAAATCCAGAGCAATTTTATTTGGTGAAGTATCAGAATTGAGATAATTAAGTGATGAACTGACTTTTAACATTTAATAAATTATCAGTGAATGTGATCCAATTAATTTAAGAATTTAAGTAAGAGGTTACCAAACTTTTTGAAAATTTGAATACAGAGGAGGCTACTTCAAGTGGAACCTTATTAATATTTAGAACTGAAATCTCAAGTAAAAGATTTTTTTTATATTTATTAGCTCTAAAGTTTCACAGCATTTTTTCAATCTTTTATTTTATTTTAATTTTGCATTCTGATTTATTTCTATTCTTACTTGGATGGGCGTATGTCATTTACGTTAATTATCATACAGTATAATTTATTTTTTGAGTAAAAATATTTCTGTCACACACGCATATTTAGTTTTGCACCTTGTTGAATTATTCACGTGTTTGGGTCTGAGTTTATTTATTTCCTTTTTTCATTAATAAATAAATTATCAAAGATACACGTGTTTGATTTAAATGAATTACTGTGAAGGTGGGAATGTGTTTTCTATTGCATGAGGTTTACAGCAACGCTGGAGAGCTTCTGAATTCAGTGTGGTAAGACCAAGGTCACATCACGAATAATAAGGCGCCCAAAAATATATTAAATCATTATAATTATTATTTCTCTCAAATGACACCAAATAGATTTACATCCACACTATCACAGGGAGTATTACAATAGTAGTAAGGATTTTAATGAATTCTGTCTCTTTTTAATGGAATTGAACAATTGTTATTAAAATAACGTTTATTATTGCTACAATTATTTTCTCTTGGGATATTAAATATTTATTTTAAATGTTTGAATTTAACTAACAAAAATATTAGATAGAGATATTTGTTTTCATAAAATAGGTAGAAAACGTTATATTAAAACAATTTTTTCCGTCTTTCTAAAAATACACAAAACTGTTAAAAGGAAATAAACTTGGCAAACTTCAAACAATGCAAAATTACATAAAATAATATATCTTACACTTTCACGAGTAATAGTTTTTCTTTTAACGTACCTTAAATAACTTAATACAAACTGGTAAAATAAATCGCGAATGAAAACCACTTCGGTTATAGTTAAAGTTATAATAGGAAAACTTGTGCAAAATAGTTTTTATGACTCTGCGTCATGAACAAAGATAAGCTTTATCTAAGAAAATTAATTAACTTACTTGACATTAAATATTTAAATCTGTACTTGATTTTCATAAAAGTTATAAAAAAAATTTACTTTTTTGTAAACATGATCTATGTGCACGAGCTAACAAATTAGAATACACATCACAGTTAGAGAAAAAACTAACATAACAAATCTAACAATTGTAGAGATGACCTCAAATAACGTTAATGTGGACAATAGAACATACTTAAACACGGTCATAGAATGTATCTGAGTTTATTGCAAAACGAATATGATATATTAGGATTCCGCTATCAGAAATCGACCCCGAGTTGAGAAAAGTTGAAACTTGTCATTTCTTAGTAAAAGCCGGTGTTTACAAAGGAAGTCTTAGCGAACATGGTTTGCAGACAAACAACATTCAGTTACTTAACAATCGTACATTGGAATGGATCAAGTCTTTCACAGTGGGTTCCATATATTTTCACGTCCCTAAATCTCACAAGATTGGAACAAGTTCATTATGAGTATTGTATCACTGATACATATTAACGTCTTGCTGACGATATTCCTCTGCAACTGCCGTGATTTGATCAATTATTCCAAGAAGGCGACGTCTTGCCTGAGAACACAATGGAAGGCAAAAAGTTACTTGAGGAACCTCAGCTGGTGAAGCAGACAATAGGCGCAGTAATACGAATGTGTTCGCCTAGAGGAGTTTCACCCCGTAGTGCTTTCCCAAGTCAACTGTTGTCCAGCGGATGGAGCTGCTCATTTGAATATTGACTACTTCATTGCATAAAAAAAAGCCTGCTCGCTTGTCGAGGCCCGGGATCGAATCATGGACTTTTAGATCTTCAGGCTAACGCTCTCCCACCTGAGCTATTTCGGCTTGCAATAAAGGCAGCTTCTTTGACTTTATTTATCGGAATTGCGGCAATATATACATTTCTGTTGTGTTCGGCGATGCACTAATACTCAAGCGGTTAGTTTGACAGTAAGTCCCGCACTACAATAACCCAGGCACTATTCCCAGAGATATGGCACATGGGTCTCAACGTGTAGGGAACATGGTGGACGTGGTTACTGACTGTCGGATTTTCTCTTGTCTACTCCGTTCTCCCCCGCCCTTGTGTAGCATCACTGGTCCATATCAGAATCTCTGGCCAACTCACTGATCAGTTTCCAGCTTAGCTGTAGTCACTTCTCGATAATTGGTGTCTCTCTAGATGTTACTATACCATGGGATTCAGAACAAATACATTCATTCATTTATTGTTTTATGTAACATTATCATAAGCCATAATTTTATTATACTTTCACTTAAAAACACAAATTAATACCATTGATGTTGCAGTAAATCTAAAAGACTGTACTCATATATATTTAAGAAGGCAGTTTTACTTTTACATATTAAGATTTTATGTTTAAACACTGCTTGTGTAATGCATATTTCAAAGTAAATCACGCTTTAATATTTTCATCACGGTGTATTCTTTGTTAATATTGTAATACTAGTTTTCGCAAAGCGACCTGAGAAAGAAAACTGTAATTATTCACATAATAATTTTGTTTCAAATGTGTCATTAAAATTGAACCCATACTACTTTTAAGCAATTTGGCGTAGTTATATGCCATTCTTTAAAACTAATTTTACAAAACCACTTTTTAAACACTTGATATCTACCTGTAAGCACCTAGTACAAGGACGCTTCATATTCATGAACTCTTAATTTTTTTATGCCGCATCCGAATAAATATAAGGAAATAATTGCATTGAGAATATTCGATTATATATACACATAAAACAAAGATTGAAAATACCAAAGCTTGTGAAGTGCTTGCAAAGTATAGTAACAAAGATTATAAAAAATACACTTAATTTATGCGTCAAGAGATTTGATCACATTACTAATAATTATTAAGTTTACTATTTTTTTTGCTGGCTAAAATAATTTTTGTGTTCTATTAGAAATTAAAACTTGCTGTTATGATTATCTTTTATATTTTTATCAACTTTATGTTTCCTTTGGCGTATTTAGTGTTGCCTAATATGTCAACAAATATAAGTGAAAAATATTATTTTTGTATTAAATTATTAAAACAATAAAATAGTTTTGCTTTTTTTTAACTACAGGATAGAACAAAGAAAACATACATGCTGTGATTGAAACATTATATCAGTGTTGCCTGAAAAGCGTGATTCTCCCAAAACATACATACATTCAACAAAATAACATTTTCACATTTATAATTTCGTATAATATAGAGCAAAAAACCTTGTAAGAAGCGGACGAATAAAGTTAAATCTTAACAAATACAAATGCTTTGGTTATAACTGAAAACATATGCGACTAGGTAAAGACTCAATTCTGACGATAATTCGTTTTTAAAATCAGATCGGCACATCTATTAACAGGGCGATAAGGGCGATCTACAGTTTGCAGGGTAATCTATTCCGACACTCTCAACTTCATGACTAATAACACAACTGAAATTATTAATGTGATCTCGTTCGATTGGATAAACAGCTAAGAATTTAATGTGACCTTGAATCGGTGTCTCGTTTCTGCGAAGTGCGGGCGGGCGTGGCTCCGCTACCATACTTGGAAAATTTAAGACGTAAGCAAAAAATTCTGGCCATTACGTCTTGCTACTCCGATGTCCTGTCATCAAATATTTAATAACTTCACTTTGACGTATACAAAATTTTAACTCTTGGAGTAAAAATTTAGTAAGTTTGTTGGTCACGACAGCGATACAAAACACGCCGAATTTACTTGTACAAAAGTTATCACAGATCCTAAATTAAATATCATAGCAGTGGCATGAGATGACATGAATGCGAACTGCAGAGTAAACAAGAGCACGGTAGGTGATTGCCTTCCCGATCATGGCTAAACGCACTTCATTAATCTATCACCACCCTTTACCTATCTTGTCCTATAATGGGAAAAAATGTTTCTTCTCTGTCAGAAAGCTGTGTTTAGAAAATTGAAAATGTCAATCCTCAGCGAAATATAATGTTTCGACAAACGACAGTCTATTGCTCCGCGGTTAAAGATATTCATGGCGAATGGGTGGTTGAGAGCCGCTTCCAGGTACCTTCACATCTCCTAATCTTACAAGTTTGCAACAAGTTTAGCAAGAGGACTTACATCACTGACGTGTATAAATTACGTTGGTGATCAGCTCCACTTTTAACAGGCGTGAGTTGGTGCAGCGAGCCCCAGAAGCCGACGTCATGCCCGCGGATAGACAGAGGGGAAGACTTTCATCCACGAAACTAAGCTGTTCAGCCGGATGATAACAACGTGCACACGCCTAATTGACTGTGTTCACTCTCAAAGAAAATCACCCCCGGAAGTTCTGCAACCCGCGTAGCTTCTGTCAATCATCAGTTGCCTACTGGTAGTCTCTGAAAAACAATATAACCCCTTATATACTGATCACGCCTTAAATTTCTGACGTCGGTATTCGAATTAAAGTCTTTCCTTTGGAATTGCTCTACAGTTTTCGGTATTTCGTCTCTGTGCTAATATGTATTCAGAATATGTGATTGTTTACCGATTTTTCCAGCGTCAGACAATTTAATTAGACAAATAAAATTACTAAAAGTTACTACTCGTGGAATCGAGGAGAAAGCTGCTGCAAGGCAAAAAGCTTGATACTTACCCTTATACTGCTATCAAAAGACCTTTGCATAATCAACCCAAATATGATGTTATTTGTTATTACCTAAATATATCATGTATCACAAGCATTTTTGTTAACATAAAAATATAATACTATTTTAATGGAACATTATCTTATATCTACAATTTACAGTACATAATTAATAACTTCCACACATTCACATTCTACGACAGGGCATTCAATTTGCCTTCATGAATGAATTTTGTGAGAGGAAGTACTAAGATTTCACATAAATGTTGTAATTATGAATTTAACGTTGACGAATGATAAATTTTGTTGAACTTGAACTGGAATAAACTACATAATGAATACTCTAAAAAATGAGAGAAACATTGTTAGACTAAACCCAAAATCAAACCAGGGACCTTTAGATCTACGGTCTAACGCTCTCTCAGCTTATTTATTTATTTTTTACCCTGGTCACAAACTTTTTATCTCAAATGAAATTGTTACGACATACACACACTCTCAGGGATAAACTTTAAAATAAAAACAAATTATGCCCATATTTTTTGTTCGGTGTTATATCTTTCACAATGAGCCATTTCGCCCTACGCAGTTTGTTAACAAATTCACGTAAGTGGAAGGGTATCGGCATTTTGAAAGTAAAGTCGATCAAGATCATGTGTATCCAGACCACCGCTCTCCGTTTGACGGTAGGGAACGCTGTCAAACCAAGGAAGCAGAGCGTCTCTTCTCGTATGTCGTCAGCTGCCACTTCAAGTCTTCGTGCAATGCGACATCGACACCAAGTCCATAAGGGACGGGAATAGATACATCTGGTGACCCGATGATGTGCTGTATCACAGTGATCACATATGACGCGTCGGTCATCAGCGCCAAGGAAAATACGTTTACGTCGAATCTTAGTGGGTGTTAAGTCGTTGACAAAGGAATATGCAGACGCTCGGATTACGGTGGGTAGTTCTACATCTGCTATATTTTTCCATATTGTATCCCAGTGCAAACTGGCCCATTTGAGTTGCACCCTCGGAACTACATTCACTGTCCTGCGATGATATTTGTATAGTAGACTCGTAGTGACGCTTACGCCGGCCGGTAATTCAATGAGAGTTTGTTTCATGACTTGAAGTGCCTGTAGGTAATGTCGAGGGACAATGTGATCATTTATCCATACTGTGCGATAAAGCGCCGTGGCTTCGCGGTTTTCAGACGTGAATTGCTGTATGATAGTTTTCTAAAACAAAGCCCTAGCTTTCAGTTTCAGATCCACGAGGCCCAAGCCTACCCTGTCTGCAGGAAGGAGTAATTGCTGCCTATTCGCCCGGATTAGATACCCAAGTCCATATGAACCACTCTATGTACTGCCGTATTTGTGCCTCTGTTGCTTTTGGCATGGGGAACAGGTGCGCTACATACCATAGCTGTGACAATATGTACGTGTTTACAATATAAGCTCTATGTATAATATTGATGTTACGAAGACGACCAGTTAGAAGGCTGCCGCGTACTTCATGCATTTACTGAGTCCCAGTTGCATTTAATCAGTTGCTCGGATTTTTGCATAAATTCTATTCCCAACGTACGAAGTTTATCATTCTTGACATATGGGGATACTGTCGCAGAGCACGTCGCTCAGGCATCAGGTCTAGTAATTTTGTCTTCGCAGAGTTAACTTGGGCAGTTGCCGCACGGGTGAAGGCGGATAGTATGTCATTAATTCGAGCTACGTCATATTCACTCCGCACTTTGCATGTGACGCCATCCGCGTACTCAATGCATGCTGGATTTCGTGTCCCAACACTGATACCAGTGAGTTTCGAGTGGAGTGTTCATAGGAGGGGTTTAATGTACAGTACGAGTTGAAACATGGATAAGGGACACCCTTGACGTACGGAGGATTTAATGGTAAAACTTTTTCCCAACCTACTATTAAGAGATATCTGTGTTGTTGCACCTCTTCGCAGAGTTTGTAAAATGACGATAGTTAGTGGTGGGAAGCCTACATGTAGCATAATTCTGTCAAGTAAATTCCAGTTCATTCGATCAAAAGCTTTGTTAAGGTCAATATTCAATAAAGACACCGGTCCTGGTGTCGATTTGCCTTGAATGATAGAAGTGTTTCACAGTGAGCAACATTGTTCAGGTCCTCTAATGTCAGATAAGACGTGCTTCAGGCGATTAGTGAAGATGCTCGCTAGAATCTTATAGTCCGTGCAGAGCCGAGTAATAGGCCTGTATTCAGTAATGTGGAAGGGGTGATATTACTTAGGGATCAGAACCAAAATACCTTCACTTTGAGATCGACGAAGTGCGTCTCTGTTGATGACTGTTCGCAACATGTTACAAAATTCCGCTTGGATGACAGGCCAATAATGCTGGGAAAATGCGTATGGAATGCCATCAATTCCCGGCGATTTCTTTTTTGGGGTGTGTTCTACGATTAATGCCACCTCCTCGTCCGTGATTTAACACTGAAGTAGATCACTCGAATCGTCACTGAGACGGTTTGTAATGCTGCGCACAAAGGGAGCTCCGGCGTCGTTATCGATTGTTTGTTCCGAGTAAAGGCGCGAGTAGTGGTCAAGGAAGGCAGCCGCAATTGACACTGGGTCTCGTAAAGTTGTTCCAACTAACTTACGCATGGCATCAACATGTTATTTGGCACACATTTTCTGTTCTCTCGCAAGGGCCTGAATGCTAAGGCGCTCTTGCTGTAGGGTAGTGCAGGTATGGAAAAATCGCATGCGCTGTTCCATATTATTGCGATGTATGTGTAGAATGTTTTCTTTGAGTCGACGAGCTGTGTCCCTCAAATTCGTCCCTGTCGACGCCGAAGTGTAAAGGTAGTGCAACGTCCGCTCGTTGCTCTTGCCGGCAACGTGCTCCGTGGAACTGAAACAGCCGCCGGACGCCCGGTTTGACGCAGCGTTCCCACCAATCGGCCGCATCAGCATAGCGCGATTTCTGTCGAACCCAATACAGCCAGCGCTGTCTGAAGCCAGAGTCCACTTCGTCTTGTCCCATAAGCAACAAGTTCGTCTTCTTGTATGTGCAGCGTCTCGTCTAGCCAGCTGTGTACGTCCAGAGCTAGGGGCTTGGTGCGGCACTTCACACGAAGCGTGTTCACTCTGGTGGTTGGTTTGTGTGACTCCATATCGGAGAATGATGTGGAACGTTGTGTTATTAGTTACCTCAGTAAGACTAGGCCTGTTTGTAACTGTCTATTTGCTCGCCGCCGAAGACACTCACTTGTACCGACGTATTGGCGTGCACTATACGTCCGCGCGCCTCGGAATCCCAAGGCAGACTACACAAAACAACTTCGGCTTGATAATGACTTGTTTATTTATCTGATATTACAAAATATCTACGACGACCAGTGTAAACTTTGGATAGCGGGGCTCTGTAGTCGAGTGTCTAAATTGATACGAGCTCGATTATCAAAAAGAGTAACGTGGGAGACGTTGCCAGCGATGTATCTGGATGAACTCTCGTCTCTCTTATTGTTCCAACTCAGGGCCTCATGCCAATTCACGTTGCAGGAACGAGTGAGCCTAATTACCCATCCTCTACAACTCACGACTACGTTGATGCGTTTCCTAATGCACTCATTTATTTATTATCTCCATATTATATGGAAACATATGATAATATAAGATATTCATCTGCCAGGAATAACAATTTTCGTCAATTTTGGTTTTACAGACCTCGTACATCTCCTCTGTGTGGCAGTTTCACATTCATATTCTTTTAGTTAATATAATGATGTTGAACGGTGGTTATAATCTGCTTATTGCGCATTCATTGTTAGTGAATTATGTTTTTGTATGTGATATTGTATATTGTAGTACTATTCGATATGAATAAAATTAAAACAATTGAGCTGTACTATTATATGCGTAATTTATTTAAGACAAAACAATCAGCGAAAACTTATTTAGGCTATTTTATGTATTGCAACGGAATGTTATACAATTAGTCAAAAAGGATTTTTAAAAATTGTTCCAAACTGTTAACTCTTAATTTCTACCACTCAGCACAATTGTGCTTATTTTCATAAACACTCTGTACCTTCTGCGTTATTACAACAAATTCAGTAGCTGCCTACATTAGACCGGTATGATACTACACGAAACTTTTTGGTAACAAATATGATCCGCACAAAAATCTTTATTTTTCTCAGTAGAAATAAAATAACTGGATATATGATGGAATTCCACGCAAACAATGTACTGCGAGAGTCATGGTTAACTTTTCTATTCTTGTCCCGCTGTCAGAAAATTATCAGTAATATAAGCCTGTGCATTATTATGTTAGTAAGTAGACTGTACATGAAATATAGAGAACATGTAATTTATTATATTTCTTTGTTAGTGATTCGTGTAGAAATCCTCAACAACTACGAATGCTCAGTTTTGTAGGAAACGTGTAAAAATATGAATTATATTTCTTCATAAAACCCTGGTTCCACCTACTAAAAATTACAGCTGTGTGGGAATGTAGTGTTAGAGTAAATTGAGACATTAAACGTTCCCTAATTCGAAATGCATTACATTAAACTGTCGAAATACTTTCCTCCGCTCCTTCAGTAATTGATAGCCATTTAAATATACACGCATTAAACTAATCCTCTAAGATAGTGCAGTTTCTAAAGCGCATCCAAGCCTTTGTGAATGAGTATAGGTACTTTTTCATAGTCTGTGTGGAATGCTTCGCCGAGAGTCAAATATAATATTTAGGTATTTCACTGTTACATTTTCAGTCTTTTGGTAGAACTGAACAGTTTCTGTTAAAATCGCGAGTTATTACTGCTAAAACGATTTCCTATTAACATAACTAACTTTTGATTGAAATGCAATATATGTATGAAGAAAAAATACTATTAAAATTCATATATAAAAAAATTCTTAGAGCATGTATCAATTTAATTTTTTCTGTCGTAATAAAAACACGGAAAACTACTAACAGCAACCAATCGTGGCAGACGTATTAACACTCCTTCAAAAATTGAGGTGTTTCCTTTTTACGATTTAAAATAAAAACAAACTTTCTTCATAAGCGCGCAGAAAGTACACTGGTTATCAAGATGGCATAAACACGTTGCAGTTAAAGAGATACTAACTATAAAAAGTCCTACAAGTATAGAGATGACTTCAAATGCTATGAATGCGAACAACAGAATATACTTAAACACGGTCAGAGAATGTGTCTACAGTCATCGCAAAACGCACATGAAAAATTACGATTCCGCTATCACCATCTATCATTTACTTAGATCCTGAAGGGGATAAAGGTTGAAACCTGGAATTTATGAGCGGAATGACGTGGTTACGAAAAATAATTTCAGACTTAGCGTACATGATGTGCAGACAAACGAAAGGCAGTGGCTCCGCACTTGAAAGTTAGCACGGCGGGGAGTTTTTCAAAGTGGATTACATATCATTTTAAATCCACTAGTTTCATGAGCTTGTTGTCCAGCAGTGAGAGATGCTTTTTTCATAATTGGCAACTTTATTATTAAAACAAATAGAAACGGCTCGCTTGCCGAAATCCGGGATCGAACCAGGGACCTTTAGATCTTCAGTTTAACTGAGCTATTTTGGCTTACTTGCTTCACTGCAGTTCCATTTGAGTTATTTATATTCATATTACGACGATGAGTAAGTTTCAATGCTACGCAGCGATGCACTGGTAGTCAAGCGGTCAGTTTGCCAGCCGCCCACTTCATTGATCCGGGCTCGTTTCCCAGTGGAATAGCGTGTGAGTTTTCACATGTGGGAAATGTGGTGGGCGTTGTTTCAGACCGTCGCTTTTCTCGGCGAGCCCCGTTTTTCCGTGCCTTTGCTTGCATTTTTGTTCCATCTCAGAGTATCAGCTTGTCTCACTGGTCAAGAATGAGCTTGGCTGTAGCCACATCTCGATAATTCGCGTGTCGGTCTGTGTTAATTCACCCTAGGTTTAAAACCGAATACGTTCGTTTCGGTAGAGTTTTGGGTAAAACTATTTTAAGCCATAATTTACTCTTACTTTTAACTAAAAAAAAATATGAATTCCATTTCTGTACCGTTAAGAATTTATGAAGACTGCTTTACTTTCACAGAGTTGAAGGTATACGTCTTTGTGGCATTTTAAGTTCAACAAATCTGTTCAGTTAATTTAACATTATCTAATATTGTTGTAGTCTGATATTAATACAATTAGTTGTAAGTGATTTGTGTTCTACAATACTCATTAGATTATTTTCTTTGTTTTTATTATAATATTGCATCTTACAAACAATGCTGCGACAAAAATCTATGATTATTAACATAATAATTGTATTACAACTTGTAACATCAAAGTCTTATTTAGGCAACTTGATGTGTTTTGACGGAATTTCATGCAAATGCTGATAAATGTTTTTACAAAAATTGTTCGAAACCGTTAAGTCTAGTCTGTAAGGACCCAGTGCAAGGATACTTCATCTTCATGCACTCTCATTGCTTCTACCTTATCATAATGGCTTGGTTAGCTACCTGCAATGAGCAGATTCGAAGGTCGTCATAATCAGTTGGTAACCTACATAACAGGATCTTAATTTTCCCAGTAAATTGTGATTAAGAAAACATATTTTGGACGTCCACCCAGGCAATTAACTGGGACAGCAGTGATAATTGTTCATTAAGAGTCCTGTAATCGTCTTGTCAAATAATAAACAATGAAGTATGGTCGGAACATAATCTTGTTAGTCGACGTGGAACATACATGTCATATCTTTCAGTAGATTTTTAATGCTTCGTGTATAAATAATTTATATTTAGGAATGCTCAGCTTAGGTCAAGTCGTGTACAACTTGATAAAGGTGCCTCTATGATATGATACTTAAATGAACGTTAAATCGTTGTTATTTAGATATTGTATTTTGAATTAGCGCAAAAAGAGCACACAAGAGTTCTAGGATGAAATATGCATAATACCGAATTACGGAAGTGCCCCATCTCCTTTCCTACAGAAACAGATATTCTTTTGAATGCTACACTTATAACAAACATTGTGAAATAGGGAATCTTCTGAAGCGATTTCAAAATGCTGTGATAAAGAGAATAAATATATAATAAATACTGTGTGCAGCTATTTGTTCAAATTTTCAAAACTAATATTTTAATTTATTAAGTTTTTTTGCTGGTTAAAATAATTTCTGTCTTATTAGACATGAACACTCTTTCTTACTATTATTCATTATCATTGGGAAAATTATTTTCCTTCCCCGCATTAATTTTTCATTTATACACCCAAAGAATGAGTGTTTTAGTATTACTGTTTTTAATGTATTATGTATTGTTTTACAAAAAAACGCTTAATCAACTACAGAATGAAACAAGGAAAGCATACCTGTGATGACAAGATAGGTTGATAGATGTGGTTCTTCCAAAACTTTCTTTCATTCAAAACACTAGTATTTTAATGGTTTGCAGTTTCGTATAAGATACAGAAATACACTTTGTGAGACGTGAACCGACTTGTTCAAATTCTAACAACTATTATGTTTATAACTGAGCAAATGCACGTAACTACGTAGAAATTAATTTTAACATGAATACATATTTAAAATGAGACCGAATCATGGAGTACTCGGACGGAAACAGCGATGCAACGTTTGCACTATGACCTCGTAACTAATAACACAAGTGATATAAACGCGATCTCGTTCAAACCGGCACTATCCACTTTGTTACTTTCAATTAAATTTTCATATCTCAAATAAAATATTACCCTCGTACGCAGAGGTAATCTCGTGAAACCCACAGCCGTTTCCAACACAGCCACAGAACGGAAATATTTTGCGGTCCATTAACGTAAGCAATAGTTTTCAAGTGTGACCAGTTTGTTTAAGTAGTATATAGGCATGTTGAGGACAAAACATTCTTAAAAGTAAAACAACTTAAGTTAAAAAAAAGTGAAATAAGGAAAAATTCAAATAAAAAGATACAAATAAATAGAATTTGAAAATTTATTCAACAAAAGTAAAACACCAATATGACTTTTAAGTACAAAAATAAAGAAAAGTCTGATGAATAGCCATTATTGATTCCATAATCCCAACCAACACAACATTCCAAAGCATAGACGTCTTCTTTAAAATTAGAAAAAATGTCTGATCTTAAATAATTTTTACTGATTTTTAAAACAATTCGGAATGAACAATGTCCAATTCTTTATCTATGGAAGTTGCTGTTTATAATTTCATATCCATTATCCCAAAGTTATAAGAGATCTATAATTTGATCAATTTATAATGTATAATGTATAATGTATATTGTCTTCTTTTTTATATTTTGCATCATCTCCAACCTTATCTCTCTTTGGTAACTAAAATTGCTCAAAAACGTAAGCACCACTTGGGAAAGAAAATCCATCTCCTATTGGAATATCAAATTCGATTCTATTATTGTAAACATTAAAAATTTCCCTTCCCCTTCTTTATTATTGTTAGGTTTGTCACAATTTTTACAATAATAAACACTACCTAAAATTGCTTTAATATAATTTATTACATCGTAGTGTTCGTCGTGTACATGTAAATAAATAGTTGTTGGTTTTGTTGTTCCAAAATAAATAATTTAATTGAAATGTGCAGCTGAAATAGTTTTAATTTGAATATCCAGAAGATTTTCTGCATACATAATATCTTCTAAACTGAAGCCAATTAAGTAATATTTTCCCATTCGTGCACAAAGTTCACGAGCTAATTCTCCTTGTAATTTTCTACTTTTTCTAATGTAAATAAGTTCATTATTCGTTAATTATCTATCTAAAATTATATTAGTTTCATATGTATAAGTTTATTTGATTAATACATTGACTTGATTTTATATCTTTATTTAAATTTGCAATTTTTTGCCTCTTGCACTATTGCCACTGGATACTTTGTAAACATCAATATCGAAAGCAGTTTCATATATATCTACATTTTCATTCGATGTAATTATTCTTTCAATTTGAATAAGTAAATTTTCGGCATTTAGCTAGTTATTTCTTGCAGCCGAAATAGTGTGGTGAAAATTCTGATTATTTGCATATGTCCTAATTTGATCGCCTTGTTTATAATCAGTTAATTTTTTTACTACTTTCATGGTTCGCGAATAGCATTTCGAGCCACATTCAGTTTTACTATCGGAGTTCCTTGTAAATTATTTATGCAAATACCGTATTTTGTTCGCCAAACGTTGAATCCTTTAATAAAATCACAATTAATTTCGCGAATTTTGAATGGTTGACTTTTTCTATGCGTCCATTAAAAATTTTTTGTTTGATGGGAAAAATTTGACCTAAAAGTTTGTTTTCTTCTTTGATTTCGAGGATCGGAAAAGTCTAATTTTCGATAGTTATATTTCTCGGTTGTACGAATATCTGATTGGAAAATTGGAATAGTTCTTTGAATTATTTTGAATTTTTTCTGTTGATTTTATAACCGGTAAAGGGTAATTTTTTAAATTATTCTTTCTTTCTTCATTTATAATAAACGTTATAAGAGTTGCAATTAAATCATATTTCCTTAAATTACATATAGGTGATATGTTAAAGCTTTTAACTTTAGTTTTTAATTCCGCAACTGATAACATTTTTAGATTATACTCGGTAGGTTTTGTAAATGTATGTTCTCTTATTTGAATAATACTTTTAATAAGATCGTCTTTATGTAATTTAGATAAATTGCTTATATTTAATTCATTACCTATATTTCTCAATTCACTCACTGTCCTTTCGCGCAGATCTGCTACTGAATAATCCAAAGCTATATTTGTATATTTATAAAGACAATGAAATTATACACATTAAAAAAATATAAAGAAATGAATTAATAAAACATAAGAATGAAGTTGGAAAAGTGTTTAATTTATTGATAGTAATTCTTTAAGGTCTTCTGTGATAATATTTCTCATAACAACATTTTTTGCATAATGGTGTATATTTATCCTTAGTAATTTTATGAAGAGAAAATATTTTTATAGATTTATACTCATTACATACTGTAAATGTTTTTGTTGAGTAATCATCATGTTGAATTTCGTTTAGAATATATAATATTGTACTGTGTGATTTAGTGTTTCTTTGTGTTCTATGATATATGCAATATTAACACATTTTCCACATTCGCACTATATTTTCTCACTGAAACATGTTTTACATATTGTTGTATGCTTGTTTATAGTTGCTATATGAGGATAAAATGAATGGATAGATTTATTCTCATTATATACTACACATGTCTTAATTGAATAATCACGAATTTCTTTCGCAATTTGTAATTTACTATCTTTATGCTTTTTGAGTTTTGCGTTAGAAATATATTTTCCACATTCGCATATTGTTCTATTTAACTCATAACGTATTTTAACTTATTCATTGTAACATATTTTACAGGTTTTAATATGCTTATCTTTCGTGTGTTTATGTGATGAAGAACTTTCTATATTTAATACTTCGCTACACTTCTTGCGTTAATTGGTTTCAATTTTGCAAGAGTGGCAACATTTATATGTACATATATATATATATATATATATATATATATATATATATATATATATATATATATATATATATATATATATATATATATATATATATATATATATATATATATATATATATATATATATAAGAAAAAGTAATTTAGGAAGAGAAATAAAATATTTTCTTTATTTATTTTTTCCCCCTTGTAAATAATACAAAAAAATTAAAACTCTGCTCGGCACGTTAAACAATTCGTATGAATTTACTAAACTAGAAAATCTCGAACAGAATAAATGGTGTGCTGCTACAAATTTTAGAATATCTGAATCTAAATTTAGTTAAAGAATTAATCGTATTCTAGATAGTATATATATATATATATATATATATATATATATATATATATGTATAAAATTATATTGCCTGATCACTATGTAAAGATTTTTGATAAAAATGATCTAAAAATAATAATTAAGAAAGAAGACTTTATAACGTATAAAGCCTTAAAAGAAATGGAAATGGTACAATTTATGCACGATATTGAAGTCTCTTAAATTCTATCAATTATCTTTTATCATTTGATTTTTGTGACTTATTTCACTTGTTTTTAGCTTAAATTAGTGTACTTTTAAGAATAAAATTGATTTTTTACATTTCTAGAAAACATGGAAAATGTGCTTAAAATCGAGGTAAATATGCTTGATTTTGGGTCTAAATTTTGCGTGTCGATTCGTGCGGCTAGACATGAAAACCTTTCTTTTTTGGCGTTTTATTGAGTTTATTTTTGGGTGTGAATTTCAGGGTAAAGACCTTGAAATTTAGGGAGGAGGGGGTAAAAGCTTGAAATTAATGAATTTCATGGTCTCAAATAACTTGTCCTCAACCAACTCATATACTACTTGTTTATAACGAACGGCTTCAATTTTCTGTCTCCTTATTAAATATTTAATTACTTCACATGCCATTTACGGAAACTTAGCTCTTATAGTAAGAATGCCTGAGTGTGCAAGCAACGAAAATGAAGAAGTAAAAAAAAAAAAAAAAACACGCGGGATTCACCGTCACAAAAACCGTCACAAACCCTAAATTAAATATCGTAGCAATGACTTCGGGTTGCACGAATGCGAACTACAAGGTAAACAAGAACATGTTAGGAGATTTTTTTTCCCCTAACATGGCAAAATTCAACTCATAAATAAGTATTAATTTATCACCACCCAATTACTTGCCTTGTCCTAAAGTGGTAAAAAATTTCAAGTTATATTCATCGCGTAGAGGTCTATGGCTGCAAGTATGAAAAATTGCCAATCCTTACTGTACCTTAATATGACGACAAACGACAGTTAACTGTTCCGCGACTGAAAATAGTCATATCAAACTGTCATTGAAAGAAGCTTCCAGGCACCTACACATCTCCTCATATCACAAGATAGCATCAAGGTTATCACGAGGATTATATCACTGATGAGTAGTTCTCACAGGTGCGAGTCATGCAGCAAACCATATAAGATAACGTCATGCGGGGTTTTGGTTAATCCCGCCACCAACCAGATTCTAATCATTCCCTATTGTTTATTTCCTTTTCCTTTTGTCCTGCAGGAGGGCGCATTTCGCGCTGGTATCTACTATGTTCTGACTGTTCCTGTTTTTCTTTGTACGTAATTATGCATTGTTCGTTCCTTGTAATTAAACTTAAAAAAATCTATATTTCCGTTACATTTCCCACATGTGAAAATCCACACGCTATCCCGCTGTGAATCGATCTCGGATTATTTATATGTGATAAATGTGTTGAGTGATTGGCGAAGGGTTGAGGGGTGGGGGCTAGGGGCTGGCAAATTAACCGCTTGACTGCCAGTGAATTGCTAAATATACAACTGAAACGTCGTCATAGTACCTACTAATATTAATATCAGTGTAACTGATGCATTTTCCAGTGAACTGCTCCCCCGTCTGTACACCAATCTCGTGATATTAGAGGATTTAAAATGATACGGAATCCCCTCTGAAAAACTCGTCGTGTTAATGTTCAAGTTCTCAGCCACTGACTTTCGTTTGTCAGCGCATCATGTACGCTACGGTTGAAATTATTTTCTTTGTAACCCCACACAGCCTTCTGCTTATAAACACCAAATTTCAACGTTCCCCACCTCAGGGTCTAGGTAAGTGACATATGGCGATAGCAAAATCCTATTTTTCAATAGCGTTTTGCATTGACAGCAGATACACTCTCTAACCATGTGTCACTACATTCTGTTCTTCGCATTCAATGAATTTGATAGCATCTATTTAATTGCGACGTGTTTATGCCATTTTTGTAGGTAGTGCACTTTCTGCGTGTTTATAATGAAAGACATATTTTTTAAATTCGTAAATACAAACACCCCATTTTTAAAGGAGCGTTTAAATCGTAGCCAATACGTTAGCCACACTTGCTTGCTTCCAACAGTTTTGCGTGTTTTTATAAAGACGGAAAAATTTGAAATAATATGTACTTTATCATACACATTTTCACGTCTCTATGAATGTATAATTGATATGTTTGAGTACTCACACTTGTGATGTAACGTTTTAATGTATGCAAACTTTAATGAACTTAATAATTTTAATTTTATTTATTATTATTTTTCCGAATGATAGGATTTTTACCTTTATGTGTATTAGTGTCGATATTTATTGTTTAAATTGGTTAGCTGGCTATAATTTTATTTTTGCATTTATATTAATTAATATTTACTTTATTATATTTTTGGTCTCACTATTGTTAACGTTTCAGGGATTATTTAAATATGTGCCTCCGTTCCGAGACCGCATACTCTATGTTATTTATAAATTATGCCTCTGGGGTGGATCCTTTTAGATTTAAGTTGTAAGCCTTCCGGTTGGCTGGCAGGATCAAGCCCTGCGCTGGGATTGATGGAGAGGTAGGATAGGGTTAGCTTGTGCCGGTTAGTTAGAAAGCTTGCGCCCTCCGCTATCATCACTTGAAGATATAGGACGTACAGCAGTACACTCGTCCGGAGTAAGCGAAGTGTTTTAAACTGGTTTGTTAGTTTGTCTGATATTCCCCTTGCCTGCTGGAAGATTTAAATTGGAATCGCTGTTAAGATGTTTGTCTTAAAGCCTGTTTCGCGTAGCAGAATTAGGAGGTAGACAGTATTGGATTCAACGCTCGTCGGTGGACGGTTGGTCCACGTGAAGAGAACGCCCTACACTTGTTTTGCAACTTCAGCAGGACAATTCCGCATCCTTTCCCGTTTCCTGCTCAATAAAACTGAAATCCTGCGAGGGCAACATCCTACAAAAGATGAGGAGTATTGGAATGTTATATTTTGATTATGGTGAAGCATTTAACGTCCATTTGTTCTAGAAGGCAGGAACGACGCTATGCTGGAAAAACGTCATGTGTACATTTTCAGCAGTTTTAATTACGCAAACCCTAAGGAAGAGTTGATTGACCCACTGAGCTTAATGAAGTGCGTTAATGAAGTAATGAACGTTTCGTCCAACGATAGAATGAGTATAGGTGAGGGGAGTGGGGGTGAGCGAGACAGTCGCATTCATGGTTTGGTGCTTGGGGGGGGGGGGGGGGGGACATCAAGAAATGTAAGCTACTTTAATTCATTTTAAATAGCTTTATTTTACTGCATTTTTTTTTAATATTTCGGATTGTTTAGAATTGTTTATGTATCTATCTCGGGTTTTTGCTTTCAAAGTCGTTCAAGGTCTTGCGATTAAAGTCAAAGCCCAGGCCAAAGGTGAAGGTAAAAGATCAAGGTTAAGGTTAAATGTTTTGGGGCACTGGCTTCCAAGATGGCGGATGGGTGATGACTACCACGATGGCGGTAACCTACGAAGATTGCTATCCCCTACCAAGGAAGCAGTCACCTGCAAATATTGAGATCGATTGCATCTATCAAGAAGACAGAATGGGGATAGGTAAGCGGTGACCTCTGGAAATTTTTAAAACAGAATCTGTAAAAATTCCAAATAATTAATAAACGATGTTTCAATAATTTTAAGAACAAATTTTGAAAAAATTTTAAAAATTTTAATAATTTTTTGGGGGGATTTTATGCCTTTTATTGAATTTTTTAGGGTTGTTCTCATTTGTTTTTTTTTTTTTTTGGGTCATAAGTTAACGTCAATGGTCAATGATCCTGAGTCCAGAGTCCTGCTCTCCTGGCTCGGAGTCTCTGATTCGTCTCTCCGAAGTCACGAGTCCACCTTCCAGCTCTGTAAAAAGTAAAATTTTGAGGGCAAAAAGGGAAATTCCAAGATGAATCCGAATCCCACAACAGACGCCAATGTGCCAGAATACATATAGTTCCACTTCTCTGATTTTATTATTATTGGGGCAATTATTGATGATAGACTAATGCATTTGGGGAACCAGTTTACATGGGTAGGCAAACCAATGTTGCCAACCTATTTTTCTTTGAGTTTTTGGTAACCATTTTGTAGGTACTCCATCCTTGAGAGAAGTTTTAATATTTCAGGGTATCCAAAAATATTAATAAAATATGAGTAAATGTAGTCTTGCGCTCGCGACTGAAGGCAGTAACTCACCGCGGGTACGAGCGTGCTCAGCCTGTCTCAAGCCATGCTGCCACTTGTCCAGCAGCTTCCTGCGGGAGCTGAGTAATGGCCGGCGGTGGGCGGGGCTCTCCGGCTCAGCCCGCTCGTGCGCATGCTCGTCCATCTGCACGAGGTCGCGCAGGAACTTCGCCGACATCGGCATTCCTTCCTCCTCCAGCTCCAGTGACAGCGCCTCGTGATACGTCATCCGCATCCTGCACGTGTCCTCATACACCATTACTTCCCACTTCTCTCAAGTTCTGTTCAAGTTCTACTTCCAAGATATACATGCCTACCGTCACCTCGTGTAAACAAATATTAACCAAGTCTAGAAGACCAAACTAAAGGGACAGCCGGTGTGTATTCACTGGAATAATACTTCCTATATTTACTATTAATTACTGCCCATTACCCACTTACCTATTTTCTTCCTGTTTTTGTACACGTTCATTCTAAATCAAATATTATAATTTATAGATAAAATATAATTATACGCTATTCACGATAAAGTGATCACTTTTGAGATCCTTCTTATTAGGAAAATCTCTCAACAATTACATTTTATTTTAACCTTAGGTTTTAAGTCCCGAGTGCGATGAAATACTCACACACTGTGTTTATTACTTACATGCCAATATTTATTTTAAAATATGGTTAAAGAATAAATAATCGCTGAAAGGAAAAAGAAACTTCAGCCTCAAAAGTGCTCACTTTAATTTGAACAGCCTATAGCAGTATATATTAATAAAAATTAAGATACTTTGAAATTAACAGGTGAATAAAATGCTGGTGATAGACTATATATTTACGATATAACGTAACACATCGTCATACATGGGGAAATTTTTCGAAAGTTTGATTCGAAAAGTATAAAGGAATCTCGAATATACTATATAAGCTGTATAGGCTATTCACTGTGAACTAACCCTTTTAAATGCTCTGACTAACTTATACACGCTATCCATTCCAAGGTGGCAGCAAAGGTAAACTTTGCGGATAACCCAACTCACATTACTATTGCGGTAGAAAATAGTTGCCATAGCATTATGCAATTTTAGAAATGGTCAGACGCACTAATTTTTTTTTTTTTTTTTAATTTCTTTAGTAATCTATATTATTACAACACTCTATAAGTATTCAAGGGTAAAATACTTGTAGTCTGGAAATACTTTAATTCGATGGTTTGGTATCGGGAAAATAACGCATCAAGTTACCCGTACTTTGCAAAATGGCGGACGCAGTGGTTAATGACTACGGAACCAATATAACTTATTCGCGGCTTCTTCACACTTTTTGAATAAAATCATTCAAAAATCCCTGCATGTATTCTCCTAACATGCTATATATCACAAGCGTTTTATACCTGTGTTAACATGAAAGTATCTTATTTTTTTGTTAAATTGTACTTTTGTCGTAATTTTTATAATCATAATAATAATAATTCAATTAAATTAAACATGAATAAAAACGGCTAGAAGGAATGCGTGTTGTTAGTGGCTAGTGAAAAATAGTTCTCAAGCATAATATAATTACAACTGGGTGGGTACGAATTTGGTGCGTTGTTATTTTGGTGTAATTATGTACACTTCGTTAAGCATAGTTTGTAGGAGCCGGAGGAATATCCGGCAATTATAACTTTAGCAGGGTTTCATAAAAGTGTGAAGTAACCGCTAATGCACTGTAGCTTCAAAGCGGGCGAACATGCGGATTAATACAAGCTGCGACCTTGAACGTGTATGTAGCCTACATTGTGTAAAACTTCATCAAACATAAAAAATAAATTATTGCCATGAGCCTCATTACTTTATTTACGTCTCGGTCAAGTTAATACTGCGAAATTGTGAGAAAAATTATAAAATATTTATTTATCTGTGTTACAACTAACATAATGGGAGATAAATAAATTCATTATTCAGTGACGTTTGCATAACAACTTTTAATTCAACGTTACGTGATGGAACGACATTTACACCCATCGTTGCCAAATTTACTAGGAGTATGTCGGTCAGTGTGCCAGTTAGAATACACGGAGGTTGACGCAATGATATTTTTCAACGTTGTATAACTAAATTACGTTGAGATGAACAAAATATTGTAATGTTGTAACCAGGGTGTGTTCACAGGATAGGGAACAACAGGTCGCTTATTTTTTCAGGCTCTTTCCACGCATACCCTCATTAAAACGAGATATTTTGATACCCATTAAAACAATTACAATTTTTTCGTAGTTATTACAATTCAGGAGCTTAAGTATGTTATACATTTCTAAAAATTATGCGTTCTCACAGATTTAAGCAAAAAAAATCATTCCCTCTTAATTTTTTATATGTTACCTGGTCATATTGTTGTTGAAAACGAAAGCGTATAACAGAATAAGTTTGAGTTTCTGAAATGCGTTGCAATTTTTGCCAGAACATCGTTATCTTCTGAGCCCACCCATAATTTATTTGATTCCATTGTCGAAAGTGGTCCACAAGTGTTCAAATTTCCTAAAGATATTGAACGGTAAGTGGGATTATAATAATATCGGTACTGCAGTTTTAAGAACTTCAAGGTATATCCGCCAGGTGCGCTGTAAGTACTCATTAGCGCCAACGTCGTAGTTCGAATTGATGAAGTAAATGTGCCGACTAAGTTGGTATCTGTGGAGAGGGCCAAAACAAATTAGTGGTCGCTCAATAACATTACGGTTGCCACTCTGGTATACACCTTATTTACTCTATGGTTGTAACCACGAAAATAAGAAAACATAATAATTACCTTTTTAGTGACTGCTATAAAAGAGTTCATTGGTCAAAATAAACGATTATTCTGTTTTGCTAAAAAATCTGGCATGATGATTTTCTAGGAGGTATATTGAACAAAGAACACATGACAGACGCTTCAGTAACTAAGTAATGCATTTTGAGACTAAATGTTTGCCATTTAACATGCGAAAACCACGTGGCATAAACTTATCAATGGATCACAAAAATTAACATATAAAGTGTTTTGAAATGTTATTACAATTCGTGCGCACTCGTTTTAGCAAAAATAATATATATTTAATTAGCAATTAACAATTTTGGTAATAAAATCAAGATTTATTGGGCAAACAAAAGTAAAACGGCCAAGTCTCTGTTTGAGTCAAGCCATTTTAAAAGTTCTGCAAACAAGTCAAGAGCTGCTCGTGGATGGGCCCAGAAGTAAGAGATTTAGACGGCTCTTAACATCGAGGTCTTGAGAGCCGATGAGTGTGGTTAAGGTGAGTATGGAGCAGCGCCGGAATAAAAGGGCGGGTTAAACGGGAAATCCCCGAGAAACCAGCCGACCAACGGCGTCGCCAGGCAAGATTCCCAGTGATCCTGCGGGGGATTGAACACGGATCGCCTTGGTGGGAGGCGAGGAGGCTAACCGCTCAGCCATAGTGGCCCCCGGATGGGCGCAGAGGACAAGAAATCAGGTGTACCTTATTTTAATTTTGCTGGAATGCCATAATAATTACTTAACTGGTAATAATGTCATTCTTTATTGTGAGGATTACAAGAATATGGCCGACACACAAGATTCTCAGTGAGTAACTAACTACATGTGCAAATGTCACACGGACCTAGGTATGGCCTTCTCGTCCAGAGGAGGTAGACGCTGACGTAGTCTCTCTCGTTCTTGGAGTTTATCAAGTGCTTTTCTCCCATGATGCAACGGAGCTTGCTGCAGCCTGTCAACAAAAATCTTCACACATTTGAACACCACGAAATATAAATACAGATAGGACGAGAAATTAAATATATGGTCTTTCAATTTCGTAATTTTGGCAATAAAGGTACGTTATTAAATGAATTATTACCGCAGAAATTAGTCTTTATATCGACAGAGAAAACCTGATATTGTCCGCTGGTATTTATGGGCAACATAGGTTCACAGTTATGCATTTCCATAGTTTTTTTTTGTTTCATAGAAAAAATAGTTTACTTTTAAAGTATTTGATAATTTTATAAAACAAAGTATACGTTTTACTATAGCTAGACGTCATACGTGAACGAAGTTTCTACGACGTCATCTAGGCCCAAGTTTCCGAGTGTGAATCTCGGTCAAGCCTCTGGAAAATATGTATTTTTCTATATTTGTGATAATATAGTCGATAGCCAGCCACGTGGGTGAGTTCGGGAAAACCTCTATAATAACAGTAACATACACCATTGCCTCTAAAATATTGATAGTAATACATTTCCTAGATGATTGGGGATAAAACCCAGACAATCACGTATGAGGGTTATCGT
Source organism: Dryococelus australis (assembly GCA_029891345.1). Taxonomy (NCBI): domain Eukaryota; kingdom Metazoa; phylum Arthropoda; class Insecta; order Phasmatodea; family Phasmatidae; genus Dryococelus; species Dryococelus australis. The sequence continues at coordinate 70,029,410 of CM057003.1, read as the reverse complement.
ACCAAAAACGAAAGAGCGAACGAGAGAAGAAATTAAGTTTTACAAAATGAAAGCCACGATTAATCATACGGCATTCAGTAGTATACATGCACATTGCATGTTATTGCTGGTACGTATCCATTACATGTCTTTGCACATATCTACACTATTTAGAAAGCTCAGCTTTCGCCATTAATTGCACTGGTGATGTTTATCATTATACGTAGTATTTTTCACCCTTAGCTTATGATTGCATTTCTGCATTTAACCACGTATAATTGAAAATTTTTCTCCAGTTAAATCCGGACTAAAAAAAATAAAAATAGAATTACATCATGTAAACAGTAACTAATTTTAATATTTTTTCACGCAATGCATAAAAAAATTTTTCACTTATAATGTTCCATATATTAATTAGTTTCGCACGAAATTAGTAAAGATATTATTTGAATGAAATCAAGAACATTATAAGTGTTTACTTGTACAGAGCTGAACGAAGAACCAGAGGAATTCAAAGTCAGTGCAGATGAGACACACATTATAATACTTTCACAGATAATTCACACTTTTCTGAAGCCGTGCTATAGTTCAACTTCCAGGATATTCCTCCGATTTATGCAACCAATGCTTAATGAATACTAAAAAATAATACCAAAAGACAACGCACCGAATTCGTGCCTACTCAGTTGTAATTATATGATAACTATTTCTTACTAGGCGCTACCAAGCCACATGTTTTCTCACTCTTTTTATTCATATTTACTATAAAAGAAATATTGTAGATAATAGACCTATGTACGCTATTGGTTTACCATTCATTTAACAAAAAATAAGAAGTTTTTATGTTATCAGAAGTATAAAATTCTCGTGATACATAGGATAATTAGGCAATATTTAAACACGTCGTACACGGGGTGATTTTTCAAAGTTTGGATTCAGAAAGTGTTACGAAACAGCTAATAGGCTATAGACATAGTATCATTAAGATCAGAGTGGGTTTTGAAGAACGGCTTTGCAGACAGTTTGCATATCTGGCTGGCAAACTGCAGCGCCCATTCAAACTATTCATACGCAGTGTTCTCGAGAGCCGTTCGACTGCGTGTGATACACCAACGGTAACATTTTGTGTTTCTTTCTTGTAAATATGAATATTACATCATAACATTCGGTAAAAATCCACTGGTAACACACATTATGTTAGATAAATTGTGGCTCAACCTGTATTTCCTAATCACGGGCGATGTCCTGGCTCACCTGATGTGCACAGATGGCAGATATCAAGTCAGGCTAACACTACTGACGACTTAGTTGTTTCATCTCACGTACATTCTGACATTTTACAAACAACTAATTTTAAATCTCGTCAGTTCATATGTTGTGTTATGTTTTTTACCTCATTTTCAACAACGAAACATCTCACAAAGATTGTATCTGGAGCTCTGTATAACTCAGTAAATATATTAACTTTCCGTTCAAGCCGGGTAATTAAACAAAAATGCAATCTTAACTCTTCATTTATCGGCGTTTGAGGTAAGTGCTTTTCACGACTGAAATCTAGCAGGCAGTTAATTCCGAACTCTAAATTTAATTTTAGAGACCAACTTTTGAATAAAATTGTTTATCTAGAAGGATGTTGCAAGGATTTTGCCCATTAATGTATGAAATCTGAGTTAGGCTAACTGAAAATAAAGGAAACACGGTGTCTGAGAAGATGAGAGACGTGTAAAATGTACAAAATTTTAAATGAAATAGCTTGAAAATACTTTGATGCTGAAGAAAATAGCAGAACAGACGAAATATAAGTGAAATCATCGGAGGAGCATCCTATTATATTTTTCATTTCATATAGGAAAAGGGCATAGAAAATCACCTAGCAATAACTGAAATTAATATCGTAATTACAACAAATTCGCCTGCAATATCTGTCTTTTCTCACAATCTCTGAAATTTGGCAGGTTCAGGATGTCATATTTCCATTAAACGCTTAGGCGGATGTTTAGAAGTTAAACGGCGAAAATGGGCGTATACATTTAAACTCAGGATAGTTTAAATTAATCGCGTTTTACCGTGGTGAAACGTAGCAGAACCGTAATTCTAGTTACTGCGTCTTTAAACTCGGCGTAAAGAGCCAAACGTGTGCGGTGAAACCGGTGCTGAATGTTGGCAGTATCCAGCTAAACAAATGTTCTTAACATAAGCTCTCAACAAAAGCATATCTGAACAACATTTAAGTTATTGTGTAAGTTTTTCGAAAACATGACATGGTAGGACGATCTTGCGTAAATCATTTGCCCTGGTATAAATTTTGGAGACGTATTTTAATGTGGTTAACAGCCTGCTGTTGATTTAACAATCTAAGGTGTGTGTGTATATATACACACATATCTATATATATATATATATATATATATATATATATATATATATATATATATATATATATATATATATATATATGTACACATTTATATACACACACGTGTGTGTTTTAATTTATCCGATAGATTGATGCAATTAAAAAAATGCAAATATTATTACTTAGTTCCTCTTAAAATATGTGCTGACGTTTGTTGCTTACCTCGGTAGTAGCAGTTTTGACTTGAACGTAGACTGCATCCCAGAATACCAGGACTGAAGGTCCTGGTATTCTGGGATGCAGAAGAACAGTCTCCATGTCGTCGCGCTTTACACACATTGTTCCCCAGAAAAGAGAAAACATTCTAAACAAACAAAATCTCTGCCTGGTTACCTTCACGATATCTGAACTTCTTCAAAAATAAATATTGTTCTTCATGTAATATAAATTGAACAGATTAGCAGTAAACTTGCGAACACTGTTATATGGAAATAATTAAAAAGACATTAAATATAGCTATTTAAGCAGGGGATCAAAATATGATGAATATGTGAAATATTTTATGATAAAATGAATATTGAGCGAAAAGACAAGTGAGAACCAACTGTAAGGGAACTCCTTACAATAATAATTTCGTTTGTAATTGAAATTATAATATGGAAACTTGTACAAATTTACTTATAGAATCTTTGCATCATTAAAAACTTAATATGTTGCACAGTAAATTTGGGATTAACTAATAATGAGAGAGAAAGATTTTACTTTGTGGCGAAAAATGTAAAAATGTTAGTAACCAAACTAAAAGCGTTGAGCTTCCCAACCTGAGTAGAATAAACCCTAAGGTATAATACAAGATCGAACCAAAACAAGATCGAACCAATGTGAAGCGCGCTCGCTCACAGCATCGAATGGGGATGCGGGCAGGCCTATAGCCAGACGTTGATAGTAAGCAAGCTTATTAGTGATGCTGCAGCCTGCGCACGTACAGCTTCGGCGATCAGCGCGCGCGGTTCACATGCGTGCGGTGTAACGCACTGACGCCGGAGTTGGCGTGTTTGATCTCCTTTAACATCTGATTACCTTCTGAAGCACTAAGATGTACGTTCCTATGTAGTAAATATCGAATCGGTACTACAGCATGTGTGCTTTTGGGGTTTCCTAATGGTCATGTTACATTACTTTCTCTGAATATTCACGCTCTTCTAAATCCTTAAAGTATTGTGTTTGCAGTCAATTTTAATTCATCATGATCCCCTATTGAGTCGGGTAATAAGCTTCTTCAAATAGGCCATATCGTCACGAATCACCTAATATATATATGTAATTATTAAATATTTACGAAGTGAAAATAATTATTGTTAGAAACCAGACGTTATGAACTACGTGGCGCACAGCTGTTTCGCGCAATCATTAGGGGGCTAGTTTAATAGAGAAACTGTATACGCCATAGAGGGAAAATGTGGTAGAGTGCTCACCCAAGCTGCGCAGTATTCATTCCGTCTTCCAACATTTCACTGCTTTTTCTGTCAACACGACTATAACAAACGACGTGAATAGGATTTGAGGGAAGGGCACGGGGTACGTAAACAAGTTTTTAGAAATGTTTTTATACTTCTTCAATGCAATTAGATTAAATTCATATTGGCGAAACTATTTCATTCATATAAAAGAGCTTGTCCTTTGAAAAGTAATATATGAAATAGCACATTGTTGGCTACGTGACTTTGACAGTTGGTTTTTTTTTGGGGTAGGTCATTGTTGGGTACATGCACAGATGAGGGTAATCGGTCATCTTCATCTTTGGTCTGTGATCTATTCTACGTGATCTGTTTTCCACGTAAAGTGAATAATAATTAGCCTAGGTTCTTTTTTTTCATATCGATCATATATACCTAGATAGCTGATACCCGATACCGTTATTTGTTTTGAAGTTCGCAACAGAAACAACTGACGATAAAAGCATGCGTTGTATACGAATGCACGTAAATGTTTGGAGAAAAAAAAAAAAAAAAGCAAGGTTTCCTTTCGCAAGTAATTAGATTTTTTAAATAAAGTTGTATATTATTTATCTAGTTAACGTCATTTTTACGAGTAGTTGCGTTAACGTATATAAAATTGTGTTATTTGGAACTGTTACATTATAACAGTGGTTTAAATTAAACAAATGCCAAATTTATTAAAAGCAACCCCTTTATTGAGTTATGCACTATAAAAATAATGGCTGTTTACACAGATGCGACTTATAAGTACTTATGTAAATGTAATGATACATATGTAGTTTACAAATATTTCACTCGCTCATAAAACGTTTTGTGTAAATAAGTCATATCTATATTGCTTAACTGACACTGCCATCGCAACTGCTGTAAACAACATATCAACTGGCTTGGTTGCTCCATGATGTCCCTAGTCAGCTGTTGGAGATGTCAGCCTCCTACCAGACCTCACCTTTCATAGTGCACAAACACGTAAATTAAATTACACCAAAATACGCATTCACAAATTACAAAAATAATCGATTGGGTGTTAGCTAACTATACCTCCGTAGCAATAATAAAGTCTAGGTTCCAAAAATAACTCCATTATAAAACACAATATAAAATCGTGCGTTTCAAAATCCAATATATTGCTATTTGTCGAAACATGTAACAACGAAACGCATTAATTAACTTTGGCCAAAAACAAATTGAAATAGTTTGGGGGAGTGTCAACTGCAAGGAAAAAATATACCCTTCACATCTACGTTATAAGAAAGATGTAATTAATATATTTTAATAACTAGTGAATTACACAAAAATTACACTAAAAAGAAAATACGCAAAATTTACCCCCCCTTGCCGAAATTGCACACATTTTGTGTAGTTACAAACAAATCGGCAACGCTGCACAACAGCAATAGCCCACAAGCACTCTATAAAATTCTCGAAGGTTTTCCATGCTAGGAGAATGGGAGTTACCAGACCATAGATAAGAGAATTGTAGGGACTAATTTTTGCCATCTGCTCCATAGACTAAACATAAGTTAGGCCGATCTCGCTGGCTGCGCACAACCAATCTTGGTGTCCCAACATTGAACTGCTTTTTTGCCAACGCGTCTAGCGAAAATGGGTGGTTTAGATTTTAGGTTAGAAAACTTATTTGTGAACAAATGCTTTCAGATGAATGTGTACTTCCTCTAACCAATTTGTAATGCAGTTTAATTAAATTAAATTTGTAAAATAATTTTATTAATATAATAGTGCTTGTCATTTAAAAAAATTAAGATGTAAACAAACACGTTCATCTCTTTTCTCCATGTGACTTTGACAGTTGTGTAGGAGTGGGGTAAGTCAAAGTTAGGTACATGCGCAGAAGACGAATAAGCGGTCTACCTCATATTTAGTCTATGGTTCACACTTTGATGTTCTGTTTATTTACATTTGATTTTGCAACTTATCTACGCTTTTACGAAAAAAAAAATAATTTTCGTAATTAAATTAAATCGAATTTGCGTTACACATTTGGAGAAATATTTTACTTGTATCCTAAAGCATCTACTAATGTAAACAGTTTCCTAAACCTAGTCAGAGACACGTGTTTCTGAAAGTTATGTAGCAAGAAAAAATTTAACTGCTGGTAAATGCGCAAATGGAATATGCACTCTACGCCATATTACCCCTAACTACAGACCTGTCCTAAGTTTGTGCTAGTGCTTAGAATGTATTAAATGATGATACTTTTTTGAAGAATGAAAGCCCCTCACCAACTCTCAAGACAAAGAAAGAAATATGGGAATATGTAATATAATTTACTTTGTTTTTTTTTAATTATTTGTACTGCCGAAGTTAACATAGGATTTTTTCGATTAATGACTTTTCGAATGATATGTCACCAAAACGTATTGTGGGTGTATGTGTGTGTGTATATATATATATATATATATATATATATATATATATATATATATATATATATATATATATATATATATATATATGCATACACACACACATATATACACACATACACACACACGAATGCATATATGCTACCACAGAGTTTTCAGAGTTCATCGTCCTTGTTTATTCTATGCCTAGTATGTGTTTACTCTTGCGTATTTGGTAGAACTGGAGTAATTTGTTTGCACCATATTTAAAGTTTTCGTGTTCGTTGGGGTTGAAGGACTCTTTATCAGTGAAACAATGTCACATTTGTGGAATGAGAATATTCTGAGATGACTTCGTTGCTAGTGATTGCATTAAACAAATGTATATCAGGACGGTTTGGTTCCTTCCGTACCATATAACAGTCATGTGAGGTAAGGGCAATATAAAACACTTAATTATTCATAGTGACTTGAAATCATGCCATCACTTGTGTGATTGGTTACAATGATTTCGATGTAGTACATTTTACTTATTTTTAAGCATTTCTGCGTATACCGTGGGCAAACTGTTGACAAAGTTTCAGAGAGCATGCATTTAATAAATTTCTATAGCAGTTTGTTACCATGGCATTTTGCCCAGAACTTATTTAGATTGTTCGTGCATTTTGGATATAGTCACAAATAGTTTTGCAGCTAAACTAGTTAAATTAAAAAAATAGCGACTGTTGTACATACATATTAATTTTGTTTTATATTCAAAATAGCCAATTTTTATTTGTTTCTAGTAAGTGTTCCCTTTTAAATTTGCATAATATCGATAAGTGAAATTTCATTTCATAGGATCCTGTAGTACCTAGCAATTGTTAAAGATTATTTCGCTTTCAATTGCTCTATAGCCCTTAAATGTCAGTAGCAGAATATGAAGAAGTCGGGCACAAGGGGATGGGGGATAGGAGACAGGCGATGACTGGCACCGTTTTGGACTTTCCCATTTCCTTTTTTTTCCTCAAGATCTACTAAATTTCCCTGAAATTTTTCCCTTTTCCCTAAAAATTTCTCGTTTTACCCAGAGCAGGAGAGGTGAACTTGCGACTCCGGGCCAGGGCAAACGGACCGGTTGGGACCAGCGGTCATGGCCTTAGAGGTCATCTTAGTTTTATAGGTATAGAGTATGCCAAATCGACCAAGGAATCCAGGGTCCTAAGTCAGACCTAACCATCAGCCATATTGGTTCTGTGAGCCATCTTGCCCGTCATATTGGATGCAGGTGACCTTGACCTTGACCCGCGACCTTGAATGACCATGAACCCAAAAATTCCCAAAAAAAATCCAGAAAGTCAGTTAGCAAATTTTGTTACTCACTACTATCGTCATATTGGATGCGTGTGACCTTGACGCCATTATCTTGGATAACCTTGAAAACAAAAACCCGAAAAAAAAATTGAATACATACATAAAAGTCAGCCAGCATATCATTTTACTCATTACCACTGTCATAATAGAGGCATGCAACCTTGACCTTGAATCGTGCCCTTAGATGGCATTAAAAACAAATCTCAAGAAAAAATTGAATAAATTCATAAAAGTTAGCACGCATATTACATTATTAACTACTACCACCATATTGGATCCTGGTGATCCATTACCTTGACCCTATAACCGTGACCTTGGATGACCTTGAAAACAGAATCTCAAGAAAAAATTGTAAAAGTTAAAAAATGAATAACATTAAGCGAAAATACGATTTTACTCACTACTACCACCACCATCTTGGATGCCAGTGAAATTTCACCTTGACCCTTAACCTTAACACTAAATAAAGAAAAAATCCAAAATTTCCAGAAATATATAGGATTGAAATATTATTGAAAGACTTGTTTTTTTATCAATCTTTGCATCAATCTGGCAATATTTCGCAATCCGCTCTGTAATCAACCCCGCAATCAACTCCGCTATCGCAATCAGCTCCGCAATCGTAATCAACTCCACAATCAGCTCCGCAATCATCACCATGATCTTCCAATATTTCAATCTTTTCATCAAACTTTCAATGATTCCACCAATGTTTCACAATCTTTACATCTATCTTTCGCAACCTTTCCATCAATCTTTCGGTTTGTCCCACGCCCATATGTTTAGAAACTACATTCGTTCGCCAATTTTCTCCAAATGCATTTGTATACTAAAATCTTTATCATTCTATATGCAGATTTTTTCCGTTAATAGTCGAGTGTCTATAGCACCACTTTAAAGTCGTGAGGGATAAAAGGATAAGACGACCAAACATTAAGAAAAAATTAATTTATAATTGTAATTTAGTATTATTTTGTAATTACAATTTCAGAAGAAAGCTGTTCATCACATCTTTCGAAATATCCTCGTTACTTCAGTTTACTAATAATCAAACATATCTCAACAAAGCACGATAAATTCCGGCTTTTTTTTTTTAGGTTAATCAAATATATGAGTCACCAAAATGTTCATTCTGGTCTTCGGGGAATAGGTAGTCATGTTCTCGATATATTCTGCTTCTTCGTCCCACTCATTGTAGCAAATGTGGTGGAGTGGTGTGTCAGTGCATCGATCATCATCTCCATTTTCATCACTAAAACGGTCTTTATGTTCATTTTCTTATATGCTGTCTTCATAATCGTCTTCACTTCATGTTTCATTGTTAATATTAAATTGATTTTTCTTTGTAGCTATCGTTCTATGCTTATCAATATTTAAAGCTGACAGTCGTTTATTTTTAAGTTATTAGACTTCCGCGAAAGTCTTGTAAGTGTACAATCCACACATACTGTCTCTACTCTACTAATTTCAACTTTATCGTTTACTGTCTCATCATAATCACCTGCCGAATCGGTACCCATCGATGCGGCAAGATGTATTGCCGACAACATTTGCTGACTCCCAGTATGCGAATCCTTGCAGATCTCGATATGTTCTTTCGACGTATCGCCTTGCACAAACTGCATGGGACCAATGTCGTATTGCTTCATCGTCGATGGTGAGCACTGGATCAAATACGGGCGTGTTGTGGTGACAATAAAGCAACGAGAAACAGTTCAGCGCTCGTTGTTGCTTATTGGCTTCCGATAGCGTGTGATGTACACGCTTGCTCAACTTGTACGTCTTTCCTATGCAGCGCATGTGAAGGCTGTTTCATCAGAAACGTGTAAGCGTTCGGGAAGCTCACCACATGATTGGCTGATGTCATATTCTGTGGCCGCCCTCAGGGTCACGTCATCCAGGATCTGCCGCCGCCCACTTCCGGGTTGATCACAAAGGGACGGATCTCCCGATCCAAACTTTAGGAACCGATGTCCGGTGATAACGTTCATTTACAGAATCACCACCAAGTGCTTGGCATATTCGACGACTTGATGCGCCTGCGCACAAGCCTACATTAAAGTCATAGAGCAGACAACTCCGAATGAGCAACTTTGACACCTCTATTCCTCTTCACCACTGCTACATCTATAACTGCTGTGAGTGCGCAAAGAGCCTCTATTGGTCAATATCAATGTCCCCTCCCCCCAGCCACCCGGCCTTATTCCGGTACGTGATGCACTTATTTTCGTATCAGTCTGCACTTCTTAAGCCCCTGACACGATTGGCTGTCGGTGGTGGTGTTGTTGGTGTGCGGCGTATTCCATGGCACAATAGTCGGTTGGCGCGTTTCTATAAATTGTTTCGCGAACGAGTCACACCAGGTAGCAGTAAATCAATAAGAAAAAGTCGTATTGTTATCATTTATTGAGATTTTGATTCTCCGAAACCGAGAGTACTGAGGTAGCGTTACTTGAAAGTGTAAGGCAGAAAGATACTGCATTGTAGCAAAATGAAAATAAATAAAATATTGTATCTGATCAAAACATACGTTTTTAATACTGAATACTGCTGGACGCTGACATATATCAATACTTTAATTTGCACCTTTACCATCCACCATTTCAACCATTTCGCGTATATTTGCCGTCACATACCCTAACTACGAAACACCTTCTGATTGGTTGGCTGGTGGTAAACTACAAAGTAATCTCTGATTGGTCGATTGGGGATAGAAAGCTCAAAATATTCCACTTTCTACATAGCCAACCGCCAACACCAACACCAACCACCAAGCGCAATTAGAAATGTTTATGATCAACCACCAACCACTGAGCGCCTATTGTGCCACCTCACAAATACCGACCTGAACTTCAAGTGTTACCAACAACAAAACAAACCACTGAGAGCCTATTGTGCCACCTCAAAAATACTGACATAAACTTCAAGTGCTACTAACACCAAAAACAAACCACCACTTCCAAGCGCCTAACAATTCTCAGTTACTGTGTTACCTTGCGTTTAATTAAATAACATCATTCTTAAATAATCAATAGATTCTTGTCGTTTAACAATTACCAGATAATGTGATTATAAAATTTGGCTACTACATTTGAAGGCATTTGTTACATGTAAACTTGCTGCAATAAGAAATATTTAGTTATTTCATGCAGAAGGAAGTTGTGCTGTATAAATTGTTTTTTTTTTAACATGATAGACGACGCCCCGAGCCGTCACAAAATGTACCCAACTGTTTACTTTACTGTTATTTTGACGGATTTCTAACTGAACAATTTAATTCTTAAAATTAAACAAAATATTTGTCAGCCCACTACATTCTCAAACGTGTGATTTTATATATATATATATATATATATATATATATATATATATATATATATATACAACACATATAAGAGTACTGTATATTTAGGCTACTAGAAGTGCTGTTAAATTTTCTAATGTTCTAGGCGTAAATATGATTAGTTAATTCTAAAGAATTGAATTTTCGAAATTAAGAACTGGACACTGTTTATTTGCAGGAACGGTTATCACGACATACTTTGAAATCATCTGTAATAAATTAAGTGGAAACTTCAGTCCTGGTATTCTGGGATGCAGTCTACGTGCAAGCCAAAACTGCTACTACCGAGGTAAGCAACAAACGTCAGTACTTATTTTAAGAGGAACTAAGTAATAATATTTGCATTTTTTTAACTGGATCATTTTATCGGATAAATTAGAACACATGTATGTGTGTAAATAAATATATAAATATAAATATATACATACATAAATTAGATTGTTAAATCAACAGCAGGCATAAGCGTGTTTACCCCATTAAAATACGTTTCCAAAATTTAAACCAGGGCAAATGATTTACGCAAGGTCGTCCTACCATATCATGTTTTCGAAAAACTTACACAATAACTTAAATGTTGTTCAGATATACTTTTGTTGAGAGCTTATGTTAAGAACACTTGTTTAGCTGGATACTGCCAACATTCAGCACCGGTTTTCACAGCACACGTTTGACTCTTTACGCCGAGTTTAAAAACGCAGTAACTAGGATTAAAGTTCTGCTGCATTTCACGATTATAAAACGCGATTAATTTTAATTATCCTAAGTTTAAATGTATACGCCCATTTTCGCGGTTTAAATTCTAAACATCCGCCTAAGCGTTTAATGGAAATATGACATCATGAACCTGCCAAATTTCAGAGATTGTGAGAAAAGACAGATATCGCAGGCGAATTTGTTGTAATTACGATATTAATTTCAGTTATTGCTAGGTGATTTTCTATGCCCTTTTCCTATTTGAAATTAATTCACAAAAATATGTAAGTTATGTTAACGATGAGAAATAAACATTTCGCAAATAGTTTTTATATGAAATTAATGTAGAATATGATGTGCATTGCGTAAAACTGCCATATTTAAAATTGATTGCATTTTATTGGTGCTTTAAACATTGTAAAACATTTTCACGAGTTTAAATTTGACTCTCTGCACTGGATTTGCCGTTACAAATAACATTTTGACATACAATAATGAAGAATGTAATAGGATGCAACTTCGATGATTTCACTTATATCTCGTCTGTTCTGCTATTTTCTTCAGCATCAAAGAATTTTCAAGCATTTCATTTACTATTTCCCTTTAAAATTTTGTACATTTTACACGTCTCTCATCTTCTCAGGCTCTGTGTTTCCTTTACTTTCTGTTAGCCTAACTCAGATTTCATACATTAAAGGGCAAAATCCTTGCAACATCCTTCTAGATAAACAATTTTATTCAAAAGTTGGTCTCTAAAATTAAATTTAGAGTTCGGAATTAACTGCCTGCTAGACGTCAGTCGTGAAAAGCACTTACCTCAAACGCTGATAAATGAAGATTTAAGATTGCATTTTTGTTTAATTAACCGAGTTTAACGGAAAAGTTAATATATTTACTGAGTTATACAGAGCTCCAGATACAATCTTTGTGAGATGTTTCGTTGTTGAAAATGAGGTAAAAAACATAACACAACATATGAACTGACGAGATTTAAAATTAGTTGTTTGTAAAATGTCAGAATCTACGTGAAATGAAACAACTAAGTCGTCAGTAGTGTTAGCCTGACTTGCTATCTGCCATCTGTGCACGTCAGGTGAGCCAGGACATCGCCCGTGATTAGGAAATACAGGTTGAGCCACAATTTATCTAACATAATGTGTGTTACCAGTGGATTTTTACCGAATGTTATGACGTAATATTCATATTTACAAGAAAGAAACACAAAATGTTACCGTTGGTGTATCACGCGCAGTCGAACGGCTCTCGAGAACACTGTGTATGAATAGTTTAAATGGGAGCTGCAGTTTGCCAGCCAGATATGCAAACTGTCTGCAAAGCTGTTCTTCAAAACCCACTCTGATCTTAATGATACTATGACTATAGTCTATTCGCTGTTTCGTAACACTTTCTGAATTCAAACTTTGAAAAATCACCCCGTGTACGACATGTTTAGTTATTTCCTAATCATCCCATGTATCACGAGCATTTTATACTTCTGATAACATAAAAACTTCTTATTTTTCGTAAAATGAATGGTAAACCAATAGCGTATATAGGTCTATTATCTACAATATTTCTTTTACAGTAAATATGAATAAAAAGAGAGAGAAAACATGTGGTTTGGTAGCGCCTAGTAAGAAATAGTTATCATATAATTACAACTGAGTGGGCACGAATTCGGTGCGTTGTCTTTTGGTTTTATTTTTTAGTATTCATTAAGCATTGGTTGCATAAAGCGGAGGAATATCCTGGAAGTAGAACTTTAGCACGGCTTCAGAAAAGTGTGAATTATCTGTGAAAGTATTATAATGTGTGTCTCATCTGCAATGACTCTGAATTCCTCTGGTTTTTCGTTCAGCTCTGTACAAGTAAACTCTTATAATGTTCTTGATTTCATTCAAATAATATCTTTACTAATTTCGTGCGAAACTAATTAATATATCAAACATATTAAGTGAAAATTTTTTTTAATGCGATGCGAGACAAAATATTAAAATTAGTTACTATTTACGTGTTGTTGTTTTTTTTCATACCGGAATTAACTGTAGAAAAATTTTCAATTATATGTGGTTAAATGCAGAAATGCAATCATAAGCTAAGGGTGAAAAATACTACGTATAATGATAAACATCACCAGTGCAATTAATGGTGAAAGCTGAGCTTTCTAATTGTGTAGATATGTGCAAAGACATGTAATGGATACGTACCAGCAATAACATGCAATATGCATGTGTACTACTGAATGCCGTATGATTAAGCGTGGCTTTCATTTTGTAAAACTTAATTTCTTCTCTCGTTCGCTCTTTCGTTTTTGGTACGATTACCCTCATACGTGATTGTCAGGGTTTTATCCCCAATCATCTATGAAATGTATTACTATCAATATTTTAGAGGCAATGGTGTATGTTACTGTTATTTTAGAGGTTTTCCCGAACTCACCCACGTGGCTGGCTATCGACTATATTATCACAAATATAGAAAAATACATATTTTCCAGAGGCTTGCACGAGATTCACACTCGGAAACTTGGGCCTGGATGACGTCGTAGAAACTTCGTTCACGTATGACGTCTAGCTATAGTAAAACGTATACTTTGTTTTATAAAATTATCAAATACTTTAAATGTAAACTATTTTTTCTATGAAAGAAAAAAAAACTATGGAAATGCATAACTGTGAACCTATGTTGCCCATAAATAACAGCGGATAACGTCAGGGTTTCTGTGTCGAAACAAAGGATAATATCCGTTGTTATTATCCATTTAATAACTTACCTAAATTGATAAAATTACGAAATTCAAAGACCATATATTTATGTTCTCGTAGTAGTCATAATTTTTTATTTCATTAATATTTATAAGTGCACAAGAAACATAAAAACAATTATTATTTGCAATATATTTGTAATTTATAGTTAGAAATAAATATAATTCCCGATAGACATGCTTATATATTTTTTTTATTCCTACCTTACCCATCAGGTTTAAGTGACTTTTTTCTCGTGCTTTTCCTATCAGTATTTATACTTCGTGGGGTTCAAATGTGTGAAGATTTTTGTTGACAGGCTGCAGCAAGCTCCGTTGCATCATGGGAGAAAAGCACTTGATAAACTCCAAGAACGAGAGAGACTACGTCAGCGTCTACCTCCTCTGGACGAGAAGGCCATACGCAGGTTTTTATTCATGTTTAATTTAATTGAATTATGATTATTATTATAATAAAAATTACAACAAAAGTTCAATTTAACAAAAAATAAGATACTTTCATGTTAACACAGGTATAAAACGCTTGTGATATATAGCATGTTAGGAGAATACATTCGGCGATTTTTGAATGATTTGATTCAAAAAGTGTGAAGAAGCCGCGAATAAGTTATATTGGTTCCGTAGTCATTAACCACTGCGTCCGCCATTTTGCAAAGTACGGGTAACTTGATGCGTTATTTTCCCGATACCAAACCATCGAATTAAAGTATTTCCAGACTACAAGTATTTTACACTTGAATACTTATAGAGTGTTGTAATAATATAGATTACTAAAGAAATTTAAAAAAAAATAATAATTAGTGCGTCTGACCATTACTAAAATTGCATAATGCTATGGCAACTATTTTCTACCGCAATAGTAATGTGAGTTGGGTTATCCGCAAAGTTTACCTTTGCTGCCACCTTGGAATGGATAGCGTGTATAAGTTAGTCAGAGCATTTAAAAGGGTTAGTTCACCATGAAAAGCTTCCTTTACACTTCAAGGTTCCTTTACACTTTTCGAATCAAACTTTCGAATAATTACCCCATGTATGACGACGTGTTCTGTTATATCGTAAATATATAGTCTATCACCAGCATTTTATTCGCCTGTTAATTTCAAAGTATCTTAATTTTTATTAATATATACTGCTATACTCTATTCAAATTAAAGTGAGCACTTTTGAGGCTGAAGTTACTTTTTACTTTCAGCGATTATTTATTCTTTAACAAAATTTTAAAATAAATATTGGCATGTAAGTAATAAACACAGTGTGTGAGTATTTCACCGCACTCGGGACTTAAAACCTAAGGTTAAAATAAAATGTAATTGTTGAGAGATTTTCCTAATAAGAAGTATCTCAAAAGTGATGACTTTATGGTGAATAGCGTATAATTATATTTTATCTATAAATTATAATATTTGATTTAGAATGAACGTGTACAAAAACAGGAAGAAAATAGGTAAGTGGGTAATGGGCAGTAATTAATAGTAAATATAGCAAGTATTATTCCAGTGAATACACACCGGCTGTCCCTTTAGTTTGGTCTTCTAGACTTGGTTAATATTTTTTTACACGAGGTGACGGTAGGCATGTATATCTTGGAAGTAGAACTTGAACAGGACTTGAGAGAAGTGGGAAGTAATGGTGTATGAGGACACGTGCAGGATGCGGATGGCGTACCACGAGGCGCTGTCACTGGAGCTGGAGGAGGAAGGACTACCGATGTCGGCGAAGTTCCTGCGCGACCTCGTGCAGATGGACGAGCATGCGCACGAGCGGGCTGAGCCGGAGAGCCCCGCCCACCGCCGGCCGTTACTCAGCTCCCGCAGGAAGCTGCTGGACAAGTTGCAGCATGGCTTGAGACAGGCTGAGCACGCTCGTGCCCGCGGTGAGTTGCTGCCTTCAGTCGCGAGCGCAAGTCTACATTTACTCATATTTTATTAATATTTTTGGATACCATGAAATATTAAAACTTCTCTCAAGGATGGAGTACCTACAAAATGGCTTTCAAAAACTCAAAGAAAAATAGGTTGGCAACACTGGTTTGCCTACCCATGTAAACTGGTTCCCCAAATGCATTAGTCTATCATCAATAATTGCCCCAATAATAAGAAAATCAGATAAGTAGAACTATATGTATTCTGATACATTGGCGTCTGTTGTGGGATTCGGATTCATCTTGGAATTTCCCTTTTTTCCCTCTAAATTTCACTTTTTACAGAGCTGGAAGGTGGACTCGTGACTTCGGAGAGACGAATCAGAGACTCCGAGCCAGGAGAGCAGGACTCTGTACTCAGGATCATTGACCATTGACCTTATCATATGACCCCAAAAAAACAATTCAGAACAACCCTAAAATATTCAATAAAAGCATAAAATCCCCCAAAAAAATATTACAAAATAATTTTTCAAAATTTTTTCAAAATTTCTTCTTAAAATAATTAAAACATCGTTTAATAATTATTTGGACTTTTTACAGAATCTATTTCAAAAATTTCCAGAGGTCACCGCTTACCTATCCCCATTCTGTCTTCTTGATAGGTGCAATCGATGGCAATATTTGCAGGTGACTACTTCCTTGGTAGGGGATCGCAATCTCCGTAAGTGACCGCCATCTTGATGGTCATCTCCCATTCGCCATCTTGGAAGCCAGTACCCCCATAACATTTAATCTTAACCTTGACCTTTTACCTTCACCTTTGGTCTGGACTTTGACTTTAATCCCAAGACCTTGAATGACTTTGAAAGCAAAAATCCGAGATAGATACATAAACAATTCTAAACAATCCCAAACATTAAAAAAAATGAAAAATAAAAATTATTTAGAATGTATTTAAATAACTTACATTTCTTAATTTCCCCCAGCCCCCAAGCTCCACACCATGAATGCGACTGTCTCGCTCAACCCCACTCCCTTACCTATACTCATTCTATCGTATGTCACCATCTTGGTTTTTCGCTTATCATTTATTTTGGAGTTTGTCTCCCACGTTCGTTCGACTACTATCTTGGATTTCATATATTTTCATCACTGTAATACTTCAATATTTATGACTTTATAATTATTATACTATGTCTTTAAATTTTATTTAAATGCCAAACTCTAAGGCAATGTATAAGATGTTTAGTGTATGTTCAATGTGATATGTGTAAACTTATTTATTTTGACAGTTGTGTTGTATAAGCTATGCAAGTCTAATGGTTATCTATGGTTTCTTTGCATGAGTATTTGTCTTTGTAACAAGCACAACCTTTGTTTTCTCAAAAGAATCAGGCCACACCAGCCGGTATATCACTTTTTTTTTTTTTCAAACAATAGTCTGATAGAACAAAAAACTTATTCATACTAATTTGGAATCATTGAGAGGCCAGCTAGAAAAGAAGTCAGTCCTGAGTATGAAAGATAATCTATAATAGTTGATTGGCAAAGTTTGATATTTGCGATGATATACGTAATTATTCACGCACTATTGAAATGCTGAGCCCACATATGTTTAAAAGAAGAAGTAATTCGACATAAGCTGTACGATGAGCCCGGAAGGAAGGACGGCCCAGTAAAGGAGGACTTCGGCGTTTTCGACTTCGCACCAAGGACGACGTGGTGTCTGGTGTACGGAGAGCCAATTCTGCGAGAGGAGTGCTACTGGCTGCGGATTCTGGCGAGGTTCCGGTTCCGCACCCACCTCCTCTGTTCCGGCCCGCAGAGGACGAGTTCGCTGAACACCGTCCGGAGATGTGCTGTCCGTGGTGCTGTTCCTGGTTTCTACACCAGTGAAGGATGACTCCACGACATCGGCAGAGTTGCAGTTATTTTCCGCTATCGACACAGCTAAGTCGAATTTTTCCTCAAGCAAATGTAAATGTATTTATGATAACAGAACTAGTAAAGTCAAATGTTGATAAATCGGTTGATGTGCATTGTGCAGGCTGGTGTTGTTTGTAATTTTGAGAATTAGTATAGTATAATATTTTGTATCTAAAGTTCTGCAAAAGTACCATATAATTTAAAATTAGTTTAGTTCGTCAGTATTAAAATCAAAGTAATTTTATTCGTTTCTATTGATTTAATTTAATTAAGACTACTCTGTTTGTTTATTAGAATTAATGATCCGATTGTTTCTAAGTACAGAGGAAAAGGAAATTTGGATGAATACACTCATTTTTTTTATCGTGGCAGCATAGAGTTCAGCCGACGTATATCATTAATATAACCTATCAGACTTACTCACATATACAACGATATTTTATCATTACATTACACATTCATATCTAAAATTACATATCTCAGAAATAATATTTTATAGCCAATGAGTTTGGCCGTAATATTGTAACACATATCAGAGGTGTTACAGTAATAATTTGAACGCCCAAACGTGTAGCTATAAACTCTCCACACATTGTGTCTATTTAACACACGACATCACCTAGGTGGCACTAGTGCAGTAATTCTCCCATAAGGCAGCAGCCATATTAGTTTATGTTTATTTAATGTATAGGTTGAGCTGCCAGCACCCTCCATTTTAGATGCTATTTTTACATTAAAACAGGTGGCGTAAATTTCTCGGTTCTGCCGTCATGTGATCTGACGAAACTCATATTATAGGCATAATAAAAGCTGTAATTTGGTCAATAGACGGTAAACCTACAGGCATAATTCTATAAATATATATGATTAAAAACATAGATTTGTGTAGATGTAAAATTATTTTTATTTAATTACATAATTATATTACATTATTCCCCTCTCTCTCTCTCTCTCTCTCTATATATATATATATATACTGGATGCCGAGCATCCCACAGTACTGGTAATCGCCTGTACTCCTCAATAAAATACACAACTTTTTCCTTTCCATTTCATGTTGCCTCCCCAATGTAGCCTGTTTCCCATCCAGAGTGGGAAGCTCGGCGACAGTTGGTAATACGTGGCAGGCGACAGGATTCTCAGAAAGTGTGTCGCGTTCGACACTACCGCTTGTGACGTTCAACATGTTGAACCAGTGTATTCACCCGAGGCACGGCGACAATGTCGCTTGCCTCAGTGGAATCCCGCCTTAAGGTCGCTGGGCCGCTACGGGTTAACAAATCAAACGAACCCCCTAAAACCTCCCTTACCATCTAGTAATGTCAATAATAATATTTAACAGCAATAATATAAATATAAAACATTTTCACGCCATTACGTCATCAAATAAATGTAAATAAATATTAACTAAATATTGCATAATGGGCTAAGTTTTTTTTTTTGGGTGTGGTAAAGGCATCACTTATTGGTTGTGATAGTACTTTTATGATGCAGAAAATTACCCCGATACAAAAAAATATAAGTTACAGCCCCTAAACATTAATACTTGACAAGTTATTAGTATTTTAAGGATGGCGTACCTACAAAATGGCGGTCATAACCACAACAAAACAAATGAAACAGTCTCTCGCATCGATATGGTTGCCAAACACATAACCACAACATAATATTAAAAGTAAATATCACCTGTTGTCGTCTGGTTTGGCCAATAAGTATATGCCGGTTGGTGAAAACTATTTGCAATTTAAAGAAGCGATTACTATCTGCAAAATATATCAATCGACGGTCGAATACAAAATATGTTCTAGGGCAAATGGAACTGTCATAGGAACCAAGAGCCAACCGACTGCCATGTTGTGGGATCACCCGATGGCCATTTTGGATCTGGGTATAACTGGCTTTGTCTTCGTGCCCTTGATCCTGGAATGACCTAAAAATAAAATATTAAAAATTACCGAAATACCGAACAACATAATCATTTTACAAAAAAAAAAATCCTTGGCCATATTTGTTTACATTATGAACACCTACCGTCATTTGCATATCTCGTGACCTTGTCCTTGCCCAGCGAAGACATTGGGATGACCTCAACGTTGAAGAATCCAAAAGAATTCCGAATATTCATAATAACATAGCAAAAATGAGGGGGTATAATTTACATTATATCCCTCATCCATCATCTTGGATGTTCGTGACACATTAGAATAACAAAAAAAAAATCTCAATGTTCTACGGAAAAATCTTAATAAATATATTAAAAAAATACTTTTTTGGTGCCGGTCACTATCTTAATACTGTGATAGTTTACCCCAGGTGAGTTTTAACTATAATAATTCGTCAAAATCGAACAAATAAACCCTCGTTAATAATGTAAAAACCGTACAAATTACATTATTGACCACGACTACAATCTTATATATTCATGACGTTGACCTTGACTCCAAGAAAACTTTTACAGACATGTAAGGAAATAAAAACATAATTTAAATCGTTGAAAAAATCTTACATCCATTTATAAATTAATATCAACTATAGGATTAGTTTTTTTTTTATATTAAACGTCGGGAAATTGTGGTAACACTTTTAATGACATAAGTGTACTGCACCTGAGGTTAAGGCCAAGGTTACCCAGATGCCAAATGACCATTGGATGACTTTTCGACATGGTGGTCAGTTGGTTTCAGGCTCCTATCCCAGGATCCAATTGACCCATAACATACTTTTATATCCTATTACTGTTGCAGGGACGTATGTTTTGAACATTTGGATTCTATGTTTACGCAATAGGAAGCGGAATTAATTATACTGTTGGTGTAAATATGGTTCTGTCCAATTTCCCTAAAGGCCCATTTTGATCTCTTATAAACTCTATGAGGTTGAGCTACAAAGTTCGGAATTTACATTTCTTTCTAATATATATAACCCCAGATTGTTATGACCTGTAAGCCTATCAGAAGCATGAATGAAAGAGTGGTCAGTTACAGTAAAGCTCTTCTATTTCAAAGCATAACTATAACAACGGCTAATCTTGGTATAGAAGACTCGCAATTAATAAGGCTCTTTTGAAACACGCAATTGCAAAAGTGTTTTTTGTATTTTTTTTTTCATTCAACCTTAAAAATAGGGCACTTAAAAATAATGTTGGCAATTAAATGGTCAGACCTTTCTACTCCCTTAAACACAATGATGCAGCAAAGCTGGAATGAACACTGAATCCCAGCAAAAGTATCTGACCAAAATGGCACAAAATGCCAGCAGTAAGAAAATCCATTTCAGCAAGTTAAGGATAATTATAATCTGAAAATATAATTTACTATAGCAACACATGAAGAATGTTTGACCATATATTTATTTATTCATTTCGTTCTTTATTTGCCGTTTAGTGATATTTTTTTTGTTCCAGAAAAAACACCATATTTATGAAAAGTTTTACATATACTAAACATTTCAAAAGAGATTTGTATTATATAATATAGTTCTCTCCATGTAATGAATAATTTCAAAAAGAGAATCAGATTACTTTGTACATTTTTCCATATAAGGAAAACATCTTTACAAGAGAACAAAGTAAAATATTACACTCAAATTCTGCTGCCAAAAGCAGCCAATTTTATAATACTGGACATTATTATTTTTATCAAAATACTGGAATCATTTCAGGTACATTAAAGGATGTATTACCGACCAGTGTACATTAATTCTGGCTAAAAACCATGCAACTTTCATAAAACATTTAAAATTGTGGTATGCTTTTGACTTAAGAAAAATTCTGGCTAATAAGCCTGCCAAAGGCCATTTATAAAATCTCTTTACCTTATGGTTGCTATTCCACCATAATTATTTATTTTAGTTAACCTGTACATACCTAGAGCAGAAGGCCCTTATTAAAAATTGTTTTTTCATTTGCAATTTTATATTTGCCATTTTAATTCAAATTATTTCTGTACATAATGTGGGTGGAAGGCCCGAATTAAAAGTGATAATTCAGGCTGAGTTGACATGCCTGCCTCAAAAACTTTAAAAATTACAATTGCATTAAAAAATTTTCCTACAGTCCAAGATAAAGCAATCCAAATGCTCATAAGTATCAAGCCTTAACCTCCGAAACAAATTATAGTTTGAAAAATCCCTAGGTTCCTGTTCCAAGTGACTGCTAAGAGAACATTTTAAAAATCTGAATCGCTAATTCCTTTTGAAATCACTACACATAAATAGTTGAAGCATTGTTAATTAAGCCTTTTTCTGGCAAGTAGTCTCACGTCAAAGTGACATCATGAACTTGCTTTGCTTTAAGAGCCTCCCATTTTAAAGTTTCACCAACACATAAGTTAGATGAATGCTCCCTCGAGGCTGATCAGCTGACCTCGACCGAACATTTACAGTGGGTATTTATACAAGATCATCGCAATTAAATGCTACAGGGGCTAATGCATTTCATTCCCCAATAACAGCACAGAAATTATTATTTCTTATTTAATCCGCCAATAGGGGGATATGTTAACTAATATGTCAACACCACACATTTTCTTGGTAGTGGGTTGTTAAAAGTTCAATTAGGCTGTAGAGGAATCTTCTTTTCACCAGCCTATCGCGGTATTTGTGTCCAAATACGAAGAAGACTGCATCACACATCGGCGCAAAGTACGTCACTTTGAACTGTGCGGTGACCAGGGTGCAGCTTGGCGTCACACCCACTTGCCAGCCGAAAAGGAACAGCAACGCTCCACGGTGCATGCAGGTGACCGGTGGAACTAGATTCCACAGTAGAAAGCGAGCCGCGACCCACACATGTAGCGTGGACAACGTGCACCGACTCCATTTTAACAAAAGTGGTGAAATTATGCTTCAACCGCTCAGGGGCATCCCCAGACACTGCTTGCAGCAACCAGGTTTGAAATTATGTAAGTTTTAAGTGTTTACAACAAGTCTCAAGTATAATTTTCCAGTCGACGAACTTCCAAATTTTTTTCCTTGCAGAAACGTACTTCGTAAGTTGACGTGTTTAACAGGGTGGGACAAGAGACAACAAATCATATTGTTTTCGATGTTGTTGTCTCATGCCCCCCCCCCCCTTAACTTTACTGCCCAGTGAGATGCCTGGACCCCAAGGCGAAGTAGCCAGCCTCGAAATAGCTTCCTGCAGCTCTCTCCATTGGTCACATCCAGGAAGAGATAACTCTCAGCTGCAGGACCATATCAAATTCCACCAGAGAAAGCACCACTATAACAAACAAGTAACAATTGCGCGAGCATCCGTTAATCTCGACTTTAAGATGAAGCCTAAGAACACCTTCTCAGCCCTAACGAAACATTGGGGGTCCCCTACGAGACCACCCCAAAATCTGATGAACTGCCTTAAGGGAGGGGAGTCCCTGATATAATAAAGAAATTTTAAAATACTGGTTTCTAACTAGAATCATTATTTCATTATATACCAAAAATATATTGAGGCAAAAACTACATTATCAATAACATGACCATGAGCAATAATACAACCCTCTTACATACTAAAAAACTAAAAGTGGCCAGCATCAACTCCGAGGGAGCAGTCCAAATCTGTTATTGTCATACCTATTAAAATGCAACCCAAATACATCCTTCAGTGGTCATCACAAAACTTCCGCCAAATCAGCGGGTGGTAAATTTTAACTGTGTCATGTGACACTTAATAACAATACCAGCATGGACTATCTCCTCGAGGACAACAGTTATGGGAAAGAGAAAATGAAGCACGCTGAGCGGTGCCTGGTACTTGGGTGCAAGCTTTGCACTGAACTGGGCAGCTTTACTACTAAGGTAATGGGTCTCCACCATCACCTTATCCGCTACCAGAAATGAAACTGTACCACTATAATACACCTTCCTGGCTGCTAGCTTAGTATGGTACTGACGAAGATTTTGACTGACCTTAGACCACACTTCTTCCAATTCCTTTTTGTTAGAGGCATCCCAACAAAAACTATGCAAACTCAAGCATGAATAAGGGGATGAAATAAACTTCTTCCAAAGAAAACTCCACAAGGCACCTTACAAATAGCATCACTGATGAAGTTACTAGAGGTCAAAGAAAGTTGGTATAATGTAAGATCCCATTACTTATGAGATTCAGTTTGATATGCCCTAAAGGCTAAATTTAGGTTACGATTGTACTTTTCTACCAAATTAGCTTTGCGGTAGTAAGGGGTGATCTGCACCAACTTCACTCCCCAGGCAAAGGCAAGATTTTACATTTCAGCAGATACAAAATAGGTAGCATTATCAGTAACTATACTCATAGGTGATTCAAACACTGGAAACACCCATTGACTGAGAATTTTACAGATTTCAGCAGATTTCATAGATCTCAGAGGTGACAAGAAAACAAATTGCTGAAACTATTTACAGCTACAATAATAGATGAAAAAAGTGCTGTGGTCCGTGGTAAAGGACTGAAAACGTCCAAATACAAGTGTTACTATGGAAAGGAAGCAACACTCGCACTATATGGACTAATGATTTTCGCATTACGTGGTTTGGCTTTCTTGCTGTCAAGAAAATCTCTAACAAGATATTCAATATATTTATTCGTCCCAGGCCAAAAAAAAAAATTATGTGATTTGGGATACCGTCTTGTCCTATCCAAGATGTTCCCAAAACATGTATTATGATAATACTGAAAGATTGATCTACGTAACACTACAGGAACAAAAAAATTAAATTTTAAGGTCTTTGGGGTCCACATGTCCTATGGGTCCTTTCCTTACATAATATTGTCTACCCTTACCAGCGTCAATATCTGCTTTGATCAGTATGCACTCAGGATCAACCTCCTGGTGATGCTGTAAACTTAAATTTGTCTGAGGGAAATCTTGGAGGACCTCTATGTATTCTCCTTCAAAATCCCCATAGATGACACAGGCACAGATTCGACTAGGTTTTCCACAAATTTATCTTGTACAGAACTATCATAAAAAGCACTGGATGTAAGCACACCTTCTTGAGAGATATGGATATTTCCTGTATCACTACCAAAATCAGTCTGACTACAAATATCAACACAAGCTCTAGAAATTACAAAAGAACTACAAGAATCAACACTACCACTAGGGATTACAAGAGAATGCACTTCATCCGGCAATACACTTACAGATTCTGGGGCATCTAAACAAAATTGATCTGAGTCAAACATACGGGATAAAGCATCAGCTACTCCATTGTTGACCCATTTCACACGATGGACAGTGAAATTAAAACCAGCCATCGAGCCAACCGTCCAACAGGTTTGTTGGTGAACAAAATCCAGCTCAGCTCTTGGTTACCAGAATGCAAGGTAAACTCTGCACTTTCAAGATAATCTTTATACTTTTCCATCCCATAGATGGCATCAACGACTTCCTTCTCATATGCAGAATATTTTTGTTTTGCAGGACTTAGAAGTCGACTGGTATAAGAAAATGGTACTAAACTACCATCCAATTTTTGGCACAATACCGTCCCTAAGGCTTTCGAGCTAGCATCTACCTGCAGGATGAATCACTGGTCGAAGCACGGCAACTGATGAACTGGGGGAGTAGATATCTTCTCCTTAAGAAGACAAAAAGAATGCTCCTGAACATACCCCCCAATTAAAATCAACCCCTTTCCTTTTTAAGGTGTTAAGTGTTCAACTATTTCAGCGAAGTCAGGAATAAACCTCGAATAAATCCCCACTAGGTCAAGGAAATAACGCACATCCCATTTATTTTTGGTTACTGGAAAGTTCATGATTAGGCAGATCTTTTCTGGGTCCATTAATAAAGTCCCTTCAGAGATGACAAAACCAAGGTACCTGACGTTAGTTTTAGCCCACGCCACTTTATCTGGATTTACTGTTAATCCAGCTTCCCTCAAAGCCAAAAAAAAAACCCTTAAATGAACTATTTGGTCTTAGAATGTTTCACTGTATACACAAATATCATCTCTGCATGTAAACAAAATTTCATACCGGTATTTTCCCAACACCTGAAAAAGCATCCGAGACATGACTTGAGGACCACAATTTACCCCCAATGGAAGTATTTTCTGCTGGTACTATCCGCATGGAATTACAAAGGCCATCACTCCACGTGACTCGGGGTGCAGATCACACTACAGAAATGCAGAATTCAGGTCAAATACAGAAAAATACCAGGCATTTCCTACATGTTGAAACATGCTTTAAATAGTAGGTAATGATTAAGAGTCCACATTAATTTTTTTGTTGACTTTCCTATAGTCACATATGACCCTCAATTCCCATGGTATTTTCTTAGGGAGCAAAGAGTGGGACTGTAAAAATTACTGCCAGATGCCTCAACTACATATTCCTGCTGCAAGTCCTGAACAATTTTCTTAAAAATTTTCATTTTTGGAGGAGCCACCCGATACGGTACAGATGATACAGCATCCTGGTCCTTAAGTTTCTTAAATACAATGGGCTGTTTACTATAATGACCTAATGTGTTTGTTATTACATCGAAAAACTCCTGCTGTAACTGTTTTATTTGATTCTCTTGACTACTGTTAGTAGATTGTACAGATTTAACAGAAATATTAAAAGTATTGTATCTCTTTGACATTACTTCAATTGGTTGCAAAGTACAAAATGCAAATCCTAATTCTTTCTGAGTTACATTTAACAAGGAATGAGTATTCCCAAAAAAAAAAAATTGACCACAAGTATGAGGTCGTGGCTACGACCAGGTAATATTCTAAAGGGTATTTTCCACGAAAATCAGGCAATCTAAATTTGAAAAACAGCCACACCCTTAGAATTTATCACCCCCCCCCCCCCCCAACCATTCTGCTATTAGCCATGGAAAATCCCAGTTCTACCCCTTGATGTACCTTAGCAAGTCTCTTAGGCAAAATTTTAAGCAAAAAATATAAATATCTTTATTTATGAGCGAACGAGAAGCCCCTGAATAAAAGTAAAGCTGCTATTACAATTTGATCAGCACTAGCTACCAGAATGTACAATAAGTCATAGCAGCGCTCAAAATACATTATGTGCACTGAATGTTTTCCCACAATATTACTTTTACTCAAAGGACAGCTAATTATATTATGTCCCTTCTGTTGGAAATTAAACAAACAATGTCCTTGAGACGATATGATTCCCCCGAATCTAACTTCCCATCATGGGCCTGACCTCGGTTCCCTTGATTTCGCTGAAAAGATGGTGTCTAGGAATAACATAAACGCGTTTTTGCATTAGGGCGACCTGATTCCTCACTATGGGAAGCCATAGAAAAAACAGACTGTCGATGGAAAAAGTCTTTTGCAACGTAATTGTTATAACCACAAACAAAACAAAACTTTACAGGTTTATGCATTGCCTTTTCCTTCTCAGTAGGCTTGGTTTCAGGCAATTCTACATCTACAGCACAATCTTTAATGGTACGCTCGACTTCTGTCACTAACTTTGACAATTATGACAAAGATGTAGGTTTATTTACAAAACAAAAGTAGCAGCTATACCGTGGGTAAAGATTATGAAAAATTATCTGAGGAAAATATTCTTCTTTGCATGGCTTCCCCAGAACATTAACTATACATAAGATTTGCTTAACAAAATCTTGAATCTACCGGTCAGGCATCTGCCTGCGTTCCAATTCTCTTCACGAGCCTGGCCAAACAAAGGATGTAAATTTTCAGGGACCCTGAAAAGTGCAACTGCATATAGGACATGCCGATCACAAAACTATAAAGCTATTACTGCATTAAGTTAGTCAAAAAAATATCCTAATGCTTCCAAAGTTAATTTGTTTTTAATTTCGAGACATTTGCTGCCAATTCTGGCGGCACATTTTTAAGAAGTTTGAAAACAGGAGCTGTCTAACGAAGCACCGCCATATTCCCCACGCCAACCTCCTTGCCCGTGTCCTTTCGCACCAGAGAGCACGCTTTCCCGCGAAGGTCATCGCTTGTCTCGCTCTCTTCAGCCGCAACTTCCGCTTCCAACATCAGAAGTAGCGCGGGCTTTGACACCCGTTCTATCTACGCTGTAGACGTAATACAAATTAGAAAAGACACACTAAAATTACTAAAACGCTTTCTATTTGTTTGTAGTTTTGTTCATTGGTTTAGTAAT
The DNA here is from genome assembly GCA_029891345.1 of Dryococelus australis. Taxonomy (NCBI): domain Eukaryota; kingdom Metazoa; phylum Arthropoda; class Insecta; order Phasmatodea; family Phasmatidae; genus Dryococelus; species Dryococelus australis. Next base: position 70,001,177 of record CM057003.1, on the reverse strand, counting down.
ACATACTTCATGTATTTTCTTATTCCACAAAAACATTAACCGAAACATGCCGCTCAAAGTAAGCAGGACGCGCAGCCTTGGACCTTGCTACACCCTTGAACCCAAGGACGCAGCAAGGTTGGAATTAACACTGAATCCCAGCAAAAGTACCTGACCAAAATGGCACAAAATGCCAGCAGTAAGATAATCCATTTGAGCAAGTTAAGGATAATGATGATCTGAAAATTAAATTTACCATAGAAACTCATGAAGTATGTATGACCATATATTTATTTATTCATTTCGTTCTTTGTTTGCCATTTAGTGATTTTTTTTGTTCCAGAAATAAACACCATACTTATGAAAAGTTTTCCATATACTAAACATTTCAAAAGAGAATAACAATATAGTTATCTCCATAAAAAGAGTAATTTAAAAAATAGAATCGGATTTCTTTGAACATTTTTCCATATAAGGAAAACATCTTTACAAGAACAAAGTAAAATATTACATGCAAAATCTACTGCCAAACGTCGCTTAATTTCATACTGGACAATTTTTTTTTTTCATCAAAATACTGGAAAAATTTCTTGTACATTAAGGCTGTATTAACGACCATCATAGTAATTCTGGCCAAAAACTACGCAACTTTCATAAAAACAATTACAATTGTGGTATGCTTTTGACTTGACAAAACTTCTGGCCAATAAGCCAGCCAAAGGCCATTTATAAAATCTCTTCACCTTATGATTGCTATACCATCTTAAATTATTATTTTTTGCTACCCTATACATAACTAGAGCAGAAGGCCCTTATTAAAAATTGTTGTTTCATTTGCAATTTTATATTTGCCATTTTATATCAAATGATTTCTGTACATTATGTGGGCGGAAGGCCCTAATTGTAAGTGCAAATTCAGGCTGAGTTGACATGCCTGCCTCAAAAACTTTAAACATCACAAATGCATTTTTTATTTTGCCTGAAGTCCAAAATAAAACAAGGCAACTGCTCGCAAGTAGCAAGCCTTAAAACCTCCAAGGAAAATTTTCAGTTTGAAAAAACCCTAGGTTTCTGTTCCAAGTGACTGCTAATAGAATATTTTCCAAATCTAAGTCACTGACAGATTCCTTTTGAAGTCAGAACATGCAAATAGTTTAGGCATTGTAAATTAAGCCATTTTCTGGCACCTACACTCACATTAAAGTGACGTCATGACCCTTCTTTGCTTTAAGAGCTTGCCATTTTAAAGTTTTACCAACTCATAACTTAGATGAATGCTCCCTCGCGGCTGATTATCTGACTCCAACCGAACATTTACAGCAGGTGTTTATACAATACAAAATAACCGCAATTAAATGCTAGACACGTGAATGTAATTCATTTCCTAATAACAGCAAAGTAATTCTTTTATTTTATTTAATCCTCCAATAGGGGGATATGTTAACTAATATGCCAACACCACGAATTTTCTTGGTAGTGGGTTGTTAAAAGTTCAATTAGGCTATAGAGGAATCTTCTCTTCACCAGTCTATCACAGTCTTTGTGTCCAAATATGGCGAAGACTGAGTCACACATCGGCGGAAAGTAAGTCTCTTTGACCAGGGTGCAGCGTGACGTCACTCCTGCTAGCAGGAACAACAGCGCTCCACGATGCATGCACGTAGCCGGTGGAACTAGCTTCCACACTAGCAAGCGAACCACGACCCACACATGTTGCATGGAAGAAACAGCAGCGCTCCACGGTGCATGGAGGTGGCTGGTGGAGCTAGCTTCCACACTAGCAAGCTTTGACGTGTCAAATGGTGCGGGACGAGAGACAACAAATAACGTAGTTTTCAATGAATTTGTCTCAATGGAAAATTTACTTTATGCTTTAGCCTCCTCTGAGGGGTGTAATTTTCATATTAGTTGTCATCTTCGTTGTAGTATCGTATGTGTATTATAGAAAATATTTCTGAAAACAAGGAAATTTGATACCAAGAAAATTAAAATTGATACGTTTATTGTATATTACGAGAATTGAATAATTTTTATTCTTTGTGTAGGTATTACAACCATTCATATTCCGTTTAGATACATCATTTTCCCAAACAATGATAATTGTTCTATGCATATAAAGATGAAAGATTGAATAGTTTTCATTGTTTTGAATGATTATTTATTTTATAAATGTCGATGTATGATTAATATTCATGGGTCTATATACATATATTTTTTTTTTAAAGATTACCATTAACATAAGCCGAGCGAAATAGGTTTCAATATTGCAGAAATTGATTTTGTACTTTGAGCATATTTAAATGTCTCCCTAACTAGTATACTTACATCAGGACTATTCTGAAGCCTGTTTAATGTGACATCTCATATAGCTTTTGCTACTGTTTGTTGACTTAAATCTCAATGTGTAAATATGTTTTCACATATACTGTATTTTCAAAGATGTATTGCAAGTTTGCATTTTTAAAACATTTTGCTTAAATATTTTATAGCTTTGCCTATAAATGCGCAGTATTATTTCTCACAATGGATAACCTAAGAGGATATTTTATTGTTTTTAAAACTGACAAACATAAACATTATTGCAGTGTTATTATAGATCTTCTTTTAACGTTTGTTCTTTAATTTAAGAAAAGAAAGAGGATTCCGTGGGCATTAATAATACAAATAAAATAGAGAAGTAGTTCCCATAACGTTGGCCACATCATTCCGTTATTGTTTGTTGTTTTGGTATTGAATAGTCACTTGTCGTTTAACTGTGAGCATGTATGCCAGTGTTATACTCAGTTTCCAGGTTGCTGACATTGTTCAACGTGCCATATGAACAGCGTGCTACACTTGCAGCGAAGATGAAGAACAGCAAATAAATTTAATTAATTGTGTTCGTTATGTAGATGCTTCTAAGAGGAGAGTTGTATAAGGTAATACCACGAATGGGTAGAGTTTAAATGTATGACAAAAGATATTGAATGTGATGTAACCAAATGTGCATTATACTTAATGGCATATAATATACTTAACATGATGACGTTGTCCGAAAAGTCCTCAGATTGCATCGATTGGAGAAATGTTTAAGAATATTACCTAAGGCTCTACGTCTAAACCAGTGACAAGTTTGTTAAACAAGATCCACAAGTGGAGAAAACAACTTATATTTACGTGACAGAATTATGGCATTAATGTTTTCATCGCATGGTTCCAGATTTTAACAACAGGATAAATAATCAATTGGCGCTATGTATTAGAAAATGAACGGCTCAGCAAATCGTGTAGATTAAGGGTAAACATACACGTAAATATTTGTAATGGATTGGATAGAGCTTGTTAACATTCCCGGGTGTTATGCCTGAAGACTTATCATGGGACGGATTACACAATAACTCACAACCTAAATCAAACTAACATCCTTACTTACCTGGGATTCGAAGCCAGAATATCCCGTACCCCAGACCGGCGGCGCACCAGCCGACTGCACCAAGGGAGGTTGGCTATAATTTAAAGAAGTTGCGGAATTAGCTGTGACCGCAGATACAACCAAGAAAATGTGATAGTTATGAGGAGCGAGGCAAGTATTGAAGTAGGCCGTTCGAAGAAGTAAAGAAATTAATGAATGGGCAATCAAAAGGGAAATAATATTGCTAGGCAGGGCAAAGTGCTCGCTTAGACTCGATTATGTTTGCACTGTAGTAGAAACCACTTCACCGATAAATGCTGAAATGACTTCCAGATGCGAGTTTTTTTTAAACCCGGGAACACACTGAACAGGCTTGCATAACTAAGAGGAAATACCAAGCAGAAAGCAGAACCACGAACATTGACAGCGAATAAGTGAAGAAACAAGCAGATGTGAGATATAACACATTCACAAAGATGCAGCGCAGAACAAAGTGGGTGATTTATGATTTCATAACATGAGTTAATATGACCCGAAGTGGTGATGTACGGGAAACCACTTATCATGGAAGGGGAGACAGTAGAATGTTATGCCATAAACTTCAAGTATTAATTTAAATGTTCAAGGCAAGAGGAACCGTCCTTGAAATTTGGAAATGTGATGTTGCGCATCTGGCCAAACGTGCCCTTGGAATTACTAGGATGAACCAACAATTCAAAATATGTTACGTTCCCTAATTCTCCGCCAACTTTAAAACACATTGCATTACTTTTCCCAATTCGTAAATATATTTCTAACACACATCCCTAATATCTTTATTCTCTTACAATATACAACCAATTGTAATAGAGCACTAAAATTTTATGCCCCTTTTTCACACACTGCACAACTTTACTACAGCCTATTCCAATTTTACAGTACATTTCCCTGCTTTCCATAATTGCCTGCCATCTTAAAGAATGTATAGTACAAATTTTCCTCACTCGCAAAATTAACTTTAATATAAGTACTGTATAATACATTCACAGTTACTTCCTACTTTGCTGAAGATATGCTAAAGTTCTACTTCCAAAATATTCCTGCGCGTCATGCAAACACAGCTTAACCGATCTACAAAATTACACCTAAGGGATGACGCGCCGAATTCATGCTGGTGTGGTCACCAGTAGCCAGGGCTGGCAGGTGATGCGCGAGAGTCAAGGATGATGCGACCTCGGCGGGCCAGCCCGACTGTTTGTAAAACATCCTCACCCTAGGAAGGTGTTGAGGTCAGGCGAGTTCCTATATAAGTCTGGGGCGATGGGGGCTCGTGGCTATCTTGATTCCGGAGGACGACGAGACGACTTCAGTGGGGACCACCAGGCCAGTTATCCTACTTCGACTCCAACCGCTGCCACTGTCAAGGAGATCTGTACGTTGGAGACGACGAGAGATAGCCAGGGTAATTATAATTCCATTAGGGCGCCTCAGGTCGTGCAAAGTTAGGTTCGTCGTATCATTCCTTATGACTCCCTTTGAGTCACGAGCACATTAATTGTAATTAAAGTGATTGTTGTGTAGAGTCTATTAATTGCATTGGATAACAACAGAGTCGAGATATATGGTTAATTGTAAAGTAACGCAGAGTGCAAGTTATGTGTAATATTGTATAGAAGCTGTGAGTTTAATAAGCATAGCATTTTCTATATTGAGTGCTGTATTCGTATAGTTACGACTATCCCCTTTCCTTGTGTGGCCTGATTCATCCTCAGGACAGGTCACAACAAATGGTGGAGGCAGCCGAAGCTTCCAACAACCGCCTTAGTGTACGCACAGCTTAAAATAAAGTAAATTACAGTTGCAATCGATGGAAAATAGTATTCATATTCTAACCACAGAATTAAATCTTAGTAGTAATTAGAAATACGTATCAACTTCCACCAACCCATTGGGTTCCATTCCCTGGCAAAATCGTGCAGGTTATACAAAATTAACTTCAGGAGTGAGCAAGCGTTGAGACAATGGTGTTATTACTTTCATTTCAAGTCATTGCATTGGTATTTCCGATTAGAATCAGAATACACAAACCATCTCATAATCCCTGCCACCCAAGGCTTTACCCCTGTCAAGAAGCTTTGAAGTAAACACACTTTAGTAACCATGAGAGAACAATAATAAACATTAGTGACACTGTGCACTTTCTAAAGTAATTCAAAGCTACGAAGTTTTGCTCTACTCAGCAAATTCCAGCCACTATAGTCCACGGGCAAAAACAGCAGCATTGCAGTTCCTCGGCATGCCAAAGCGCCCATTCTAGTATAGTGAGTTTGTGTGTGCTTTCGCTCCTTTAAAGGTTAATGCATGCTAATTCATGGCTGCTTTTCGGACTGTTTGCTTTGTTTACACAAATTTCCATGCCTTGTGTGCGCGAAGTGGAAATTCACCATTATAAAACACTTTGTGTGTGCATGTTAGTAGTAATTATACAGTAAACATACTGCTATGAAGTCATGAGTAATTCACAGAAATCTGCAGCTAAATAGATTAAGAAAATTGTAAAACATACCACACTTCATTTAACTGATGCTAACCGGGTATTAGAGGAAAAATAAAGACAATTAACACTTTAACTTACAAGGTTACCAGAACACCTCCAAACACTACCCACACAACAATACGTGGCAAGTAATTATTCATTTTCAGACATAAGCAAACACATCATACACGAGACAAGCACAAGCGGGTATCTGCGATTCCACCCATTAAAATCACTTCAAGCAACCCAGACATTTGTTATTTCAATTCCGAAAACATTTACAACAACCATATAACACGACTACATGAATATTGAAAACTCAGCACACCACTATGTAAATGCCGCGAATGAAACGGCCAACATGACGAACACAACTCTGGTGAATATCATTGTCTAACAACCTATGCAAATACCTACATTTTCAGGGGATGGTAAAGAAAAATGGGAAGATTTCATTGAACAGTATACTCATGCAGCCGAAAACAATAATTGGACTGAGGAGGACAGATGCAAAAAACGTAAATTACTGTGTAAGGGGATCAGCTAAGCATACATTACACAACTTCCAACAGACTCATGTGGGTGAACTAACGTGGCACGGTATTGTACACAAACTAGAAATCACATTCTCTACACCGGCCATCGAAGAGTACTAAAAACGACTTCTGATCACCACAAAACTGAAAATAAATGAGAGCACGTAGAAAAATACTGAAACAGTCATGTTCTATAGGCACAAATACAATCCCAATGTAACTGATACCGAATGCATAGGTATAATATGGCGATTCATACTACCTTCCAATGCAGACGAAATTGTTGGACTGAAAAATTATACCATTGAAGACATTGCCACTAATATCCAGAGCGCGGATAATATTTGTTTTCAAGTATAATCAGGCAATAATGCAGTAGAACACTATGTCGGACACAGATTCCTTACAAGCCGAAGTTGTAAAATTGAAAGAGGAGATCGCGAACATGGCGATACAGAATCCAAAATGCACCCAATACCACAATCAACCTTAAACTCAACAGAAATACAGAAACCCTAGCTACCAACATAATCGTCAGCATTTTGTAGCAAGGACAAATTATGTGACACAACACCAAACATATGCTATTCGCCAATCTTCCAACAGCACACAATCGGGAGTCAAAGAATTTCACGGACCCTCCACCTCCAAGCATACTAATAATATGCAACAACGAAATATCCGCAGTCAGAAGGAAGACTGATATAATGGTAGATACTCCAACACTAATAAACAAAACAACCACAAAAACTTCTACACGAGGGGGCAGCATGCACCACCCCCTATGAAGGTTCAAAAAGAGTGGTGCATTCACATTCCACATCATACAGGCAGGCTCCTCAAGGGCAGAATGTGCTCAGATACAGCACCTGAAGAATAATTCTACAGAACACATGTCCAGGCACAAAACAGACAGGCAATGTCCTTAAGAGACGAGTGTACATGTCACATCCACCCGTGGGGCGATAAACGCCTGGTAATTACGACTGACAGACACTCCCCACACGAGATAAAAGTTTTGTGTTTTATTGATACATGCCAGGCATTATTTGCAAAGAGAAAGCCAAATCGCAAATTAATGGAAATTGGCTCATTTCATTAATGCAGGAAAGAATTTCAAACACCACAGCAATCTCAAAGTCCCAAAATATAACACAGGCAAACAACGAAATGTTGCAGACAGGGGACCTTGCATCTCATTCCGCGACCCACAAAGCAGGTCAGGGCGAATTAACATGAATTCCGATAACACCTACAAGGCCAAGCCAGTAAATAAACAAATTGTAGTTCCTGTGACACAGGACACTCCCTGCATTGCAGAAGCGGCGGTGTGCGACAAGGACATGCAGCAAGAATGCAAACGGAAGCACAATACTGACATCATGGAGACAAGGACAGCATTCATCGGGCCGCACTCGAAATGGCATCCCCATGCACACTGTATCTGTACACAAATCATAGAGCGGACAATTGCCCATTGTTTCCCAATCGGGAAGTCACATTTCAAAAGAATATTGAAAGAAAGGTTCGGGATTGGTGAAACATGAATCAAGTTACTGTGTGCAGTAACACACCGGTTGGTGGTGATGAAAGGCATCAGCACACTCTGAGCCACCGGCCGTTCTTATAATCATTCCATAAAGAGACCATGTAGTCACCAAGGACGAGTTTCGCGCAGGTTATGTCAAAACATCAACACCACGGTCCTTGTGAGAATTGCAGGTAAAACATATAATGCGTTACTGGATACAGGATGTTCTCGTTCCTTCATGAAGACCACCTTAGTGACTAAAGATAAATGAACCCAAGTTAAGGGCATATTTTCACTAGTGGGTGCAACTGATGATTTGACATACACCAATTTAAAACCAAAGTCAATATAAATAAACATGACCACAATTTTTTCCACGAATTTTTGTTAGTCGATAATTTAAAGCTACATATTATTCTTACAGTTGACTTTATCAAATGCTATGACACTGTTCCTATCTTAACAAAAGATATAATGTTGATCTTTTAATAAAATAATTACAAAATATTTGAAATACCCATAAATACCAATTCCATTGAATATGATCACAGTAATTACATACAATATCGTATTAATAAAATTACTACAACACAGGATAATGTAACTGAAAAATCGTTGTGTCATATTAATCCTCAATTACCACTTCATCAAATTAAACAAATGCAGTTGTTAATAGAAGAATACAGTGATCGCTTTGCTAGTTCGATTCACGAATTAACAGAAATGAGTGTTTATGAAATAAAGCTTGAACTAAATACAGATAAACGGATCCACACTCGGCCGTATATGATAAACACCAAACTGTGACAGGACGTTTTAAAGCAAATACAACAGATGTTCGACTTGTGAATTATCACGCCTTCCGAATCAGTTTACACCTCACAAAGTCTAGTTACCCCCAAACAGCACGTAGGAATCAGGTTCCTTACAGATTTTCGATTGCTTAATGAACATTTAACTAAGGTCTAATACCCAATTCCTCGAATGGAAGACATTTTCATAATGTTACAGAATTCAAAATATATAACCTCCATCCATATGTTCAGCAGATTTTACGCCCTAACTGTACGTAAGGAAGACAGACACAAGCTAGCATTTAGTGTGGACGACATCGAACTCTACAAGTACACCCATATGCCACGAGTTCAATTTACTTCCAAAACTTTGTAGATATCATGTTAGAACCATTACAATGGAATACCGCATTGGCTTACATTGATGATTTTTCTACTATCGGGAATATGTTCCCTGAACATTTAGAAAACATCCAAAAGGTTATGGAGCGTTTGAGAAAATTCATTGTCAAAATCAATAGCAAGAAATGCAATTTTGCACGCTACGAAATAAAAATTCTAGGTCACTACATAACCCCCCAACGAATACAAACTGATATGGAAAAGATAATCATTATAGAACAATGTTAAAAATGTTAAACAAATCTGTACATTTCTAAAGCTTATGTCCTACTTCAGGTGGTATATACTTAATTACACCCAGATGACGGAATCACTAACAGAATTAACTAAGGTGACAACACCGTTCAAATGGGGCGAAAAAGAATAACTCGCATTTCAGAATACTGAAAACAGCATTAAGTAACCCACCCATATTGGCTAAATATGATGACGAACGGCGAACTATACTTGCGTGTGATGCATCGCAAACTGCCATAGGCCTGTGCTATTACAGGAAAACCTTATAACCAAGGAACACGACATAATAGCTTTCGCATCAAAGTAATTGTCCTTAAATTTTAAAAATATTCAGCTACTGAAAGAGAGCTATCCGTCATTAAATATTTCGTGGTTTATTTTAAACAATATCTTTGTGGACGTAAATTCGTTATAGAAACACACCATGCAAGTTTAAGATATTTGCAAGTCATGGTGGAACATAATATAAGGATTCAGAAGATGGCCATTGCATTAACCGAATATGACTTCGAGGCGAAAATAATCAAAGGTAAATTAAACACATCTGCATATGCATTGAGTCACATTCCTATGGTAGGAGTAGCTGACACTACACTCATTGCTGTCAACACTGTAACCTACCAGATAAAATACCAGTTTCTGCAATGTCCGTCATTTTACATAGCCTTAGCTGATGTGCTATTGTAAGATCCCACAAAAGATACCGAAATAAATATCACAATAGCTCAATATATCACGAACAAGTGGGCTGGCATTAAGGAATTTATTAAACATGATCTCCACACTACAGACAAGGCACGAGTCACTAAACTAATCACAAACAAGGAATATTTACCTATGCAGGCAATTGCAAAAAGGTCACTACAATTTACAATGACAATATGGAAATTTTTAAGCAAAACAATTCCAAAAAATTCTCGACCACATGTCTTGATCCACGATTGCATTGTCGTAAACTTATCACTTACAATAACTAGGTGAAAGTTTTCTAGCTACCTGTATACATCCATGGGCAGGAATATATCAAAGCCGACGACGACACCCGCCTATTATTACTACCCCTCACTGACCTACCGACATCGCCATTTCTAGCAGAATACGTAAACGTCCCCCTTATTCAACAATTAAAGTTAGCTCGAACAGACCCAGACAAAGCTACTCCAAAATATCATTACCTCGCTAGACGATACGCCATTTCTGGAAATGGCGAAATTTATATGAAACAACATACGCCTTTCAGAGAATGGAAATTGACACTTGTACCCAAATATTATGTCCCGGAAATTACAACAGCTCACCATGGCACCCTGTTAGGCATCGTGGTCAGTTTAAGACGTTGGAGAAAATTAAAACAGCTTACTATTGGGGTACAATGAACAAAAATGTCAAAGAGTATATAAAGAACTGTCCCACATTTCAGAATAAAAAAGCACCTATATGTCAAGAAGCCTATATGTCAGATGACAACCATACCCCCATCTCCTTCCAGGCATGGGGTCTTTACGCAAAAGGGCCTCTACAGACGTCAGCCCGAAGTAATAAATGTGTATTAGTTATGACTGAGTTTGCACTCGTTTTGCCTTCGCCCGTGCCGTAAAATCGATTGATGTGACATCTTGTGCTAATTTTGTTAAAGACATAATTTTAGAATTTGGTTGCCGAAATCCATCTTTACAGACAGAGGTACTTAATTTAATAATGAGGTAATGGCGGTACTCTTGCACAAATTAAAAATATAAAAAAAACAAACCACGGTGTATAACCCAGCTTGCAATGGTTTGACCAAGCAAGTTACTAGGATTTTGTCCCAACATTTAACTTCTTGTGCCAGCGACGATCGAGCTCACTGGGACGACTGCGTCCCATATATATTTTTCAATTATAATACGAACGTAAACCGCAGTACAATGTTCACCCCTTTCTTCCTTTTGCATAGGGTAGAGGCTATCCAATCATTGCACGTCGTCAGTTATTTGTATTGCCTTCGCACAAAAGATTGGTGCGAACATTTTAAGCAAATAAGGGAGCAAGCACGCATCAATATAGTTGCCTCCCAGCACCAACAAAAGCGGATATTTGACACAAAACATCGCCCTAACGAATTAAAAGTAGGCCAGTTTGTGTGGATGAAAACACATGCCAGACACAAGGTATTATCGTTTAAATACCAAGGACCCTACAGAATCGTCGAAGTACTCCGTCCCTCTACGATTGCCGTGGAAATACGTAGGAGAGGTATGCATCAGTATCAGTATCAGTATCAGTATCAGTAAGCACTTGAAATGAAAAAATTCCCAATGTCCGACAGTAACACCCATCCTTATGTTACAGAGTAAACGGAATTTTGAACTAAGGCTATTCCAGTTCCAGAATGTACCAGGCTGCCCACGGCGCCCTGATACTGTTGCTGAGCCTAGCAGAGACAGTTTATGCAGAACTGCTGTTCAAAACACACCACCGCGCCTACTTCAGCCAGCTGATGCCACAAATTCAATAAAAGGAAACTGTGCATCTACTGTTCACGCAGCCTCTGCAGGAACCACTGCCTCTAGCCAAGGTTGACGAATGGTTCCACAGTGCCTGTGAGATTCGCAAATCGACATCCTGCGGAAATACCGAGATGCTTAAAGAAAATTTTAATGTGACTTAGGTAAACATTGTAAATCAATTACTTTCCGAAGTCTCCCTGCCAAAGATAAATAAACGATCCCTGACCTTAATTGGAGATATGGCAACATGGTGTTGTGAGAATCTAACCGTATGCCATTTGCAAGGGTTTATTGCCAATGAAAAGAAGTTAACAGTACAAATAAGTGACACCGAAAATAATGTTAGGACATCTATAAATGATCTCAATCTCACTGTCATCACTGTCATTGCAGAAATGAAAGAGCACGTACAGGTAAAAATGAATGCTATGTCAAATCAATTTCAATTGTTAGCCAATAATTTTAATTTACAGGAAAAAGAAAATTGAAAAGGTCGCAAGTTCAAAGCCAAATGTTGGTAGGCATTATTTTAGAACTGATAAACATTATCATAACTGAAATAAGTTTAAACACCAATATTTACGCATGCCAGAATAATCTTATAGTATTACAAGCAGTATCTAGGTCTATCTTAACATGACAACTGATTAAATTGGAATCCAAAGTTAGTCAAATGAATTTGAAATTTAGTATTCCTGTCAGCATAATATTAACTTAATATACTGCCCCCATAACAGAGTGCTCCTTTTCACCCACACAGATCATGATAAAAATTCAAGTGCCTCTTCTAAGCACTAAATTCACTTGGCAATTTTTCAGAGCGGTACAAACTCCGGACCTATTAAAAAATTAACCTTGTACCATTGACTTACCAAAAGGCATTATAGCTGTAGACATGTTCACTCATACCACTAGGGATGTGGACAAAGAAAAGAGCCAGCTTCAAGGCATATATCTCATATTGAAACATACCACAGAATCTAGGAAGGCAAGTTGTTTCGAAGAGGCTATTAAGTTACAAAACCTTGAAAAGTTGTATGACTTTTGCAAATTTACGTGTACTGATAGTAATCAAGTGAAGGTTATGGATATTCAGCCTCACCATTATGTGATCACAAATCCCTCTGGCGATTTAGCGGTAAGATGTGTAAACAAATCACTTAGCCAGACAATTATAAAATCAGACATTGGCTTATTGAATTACAGATTCCATAGGGTTGAAGGGTTACCCTGGTTAGAGTAACGCCAATTGAAGCTATGAATGTGTGCGATACAAAAAGCCCTTTCACTGCTGTCGCACATATTTTATTACTAATACAGTGGCATAAGAGTAGGAATTTTGAGGTAACAAAGCTATCCCTCTCTGAAGGTATATCCTGTTACTCTATTAAGTATACTATTGACAAGGACTGGAAAATTTTGTATGCTAACTTGCCCACAGTACAGAATGTGGCAAATAAAAATAATGTGATGTCCAACTATGTGTTCGCAGTCTTGTCTCAAGAACATTTTAACTACGCCAGTTCTTAGCATATCATGGTGTTACTAGCAGCAATAATTTTGTTCTACTACGAACTGATCAGGATTACGAATTTGTTGGAAAAACCTGTATCAGTTAATTGTAATCACAGTTGAGAGGCAGCCAGCAACCACACAGTGCTTACAACAGAGAAAGTATAGGGAATATTTTAGCGCTATTACTGGTTAAAATGTTACTGAAAAGTAGTTGGGTACGTTGCAAACATAATATAAAACAGGGATGGCTCCAGATAGAAAATCAGGCCTGTCCGTATTTCTCGGGCTACAAAGTTTCGCCCGCCAACAAGGTGATCGACACGATGAGAGAGCGTTCTCTTAGCTGACCTAGTAAACAAATATTGCACAGTAAAAAGTCATCAATATGAACAATAGGTGTCGTTAGCAGCCAAGACTGCTGTAGTTTGCTTTATATTTAAGTGCTAGAGCGCATTACAGGTGGAAAACCACCGCGCGACGTTCTTGCCATAAAGTTAACTTTATATTGACTTTAAATTAATGACAGGCCTGTGTACATATGTAAATGTAGATTACAAGTTCAATTACTCATAAGATAAGCATGGCCATGATTTGTTAGGATAGAAGCGTTATTTTTTTGTGCTAAGACTGATATTTTAACTACTTTCAGTAATATTTCTATAAGGTAGACACATTCACTCTCTCACAGACTAAGGTGAATATCATTAAAATACCACTATGGCAATGTGTATGTCATGGAAACGTGCACTTAACCCCTTTTCCCAAACACCTTCACGATCGGCGACAAGGATTTCATTTTTATTATGCAATTTATGGCGTAATTATATATATATTCCGGACCCGATCGCACCCCACACTTCCCATCCCATGGCTACACAACCCCATAGTGGATCACTATCACTGTGCCTGCACACATACAACAAAAATTGTTCACAGAATTGTAAATACATATTGATATTTCTAATGTCTACAACTAGATTACTAGAAAATGTGTGAAGATAATACTTTCATTATTCAGAATATCTTATAAGTGTGAAACCAATGTTTAATCAGATAGCTCAGAGAGATATATAATTTGTGGAAATTAGAAATTTTGAAGAATGTAAATTTATAGGCAAAGGAATTGTCCAGACATATAGCAGTACTTCACAGCATACTAATAAATGCATATAAAGGCATAAATAAAATTGTAAGTAAAGTATATTCTATAGTTTCAAATGTGTTAATACTTATAGTGAAATAATTGCAAAATAAGCATTATTAATTTTATAAATCTCAAAGTACAGCCTGCATAGAAAAAAAAGTGAGTTATAAATTAAGGATAAAAGATAAATATTTGACAAGCACAGATTTTCACTATGTAACATACGACAATTTTTTAACAAGTGCTCCTTCTTTTACAAAATGTGAACGATATATTAACCTCACGATTGACAGCGCTCTGGGGGAACCAGTACACTAAGTGCACGATGGACACTGATTAATAAAATACGCTGCCGACTTCCGAGGACAAGAGAGACCTCCTCCAGTGGAAACTCGTAACCCTTTATTGATGGTATCTGGTTCAACCCTCCGCCGCTGAGCCGCCCGACTGTTCTTTGGCCTGGCCTCAATCAATACCTTCCATGGTCCAATTTTACCATGCGGGGGAGCATAGATTTTATGGAAACAGGGGGCCATGGCGTGGTCACCAGTAGCCAGGGCTGGCAGGCGATGCGCGAGAGTTCAGGATGGTGCGATCTCGGCGGGCCAGCCCGGTTGTTTGTAAAACATTCTCACCCAAGGAAGGTATTGAGGCCAGGCAAGGTCCTATATAAGTCTGGGTCGATGGCGGCTCGTGGCCATCTTGATTACGGAGGACGACGAGACGACTTCAGTGGGACCACCAGGCCAGTTATCCTACTTCGACTCCAGCCGCTGCCACTGTCGAGGAGGTCTGTACGTTGGCGACAACGCGAGATAGCCAGGGTAATTATAATCCCAGTAGAGCGCCTCAGGTCGTCTATAATTAGGATTGTCGTATAACTCCTTAAGACTCCCTCTGAGTCATGAGCACATTAATTATAGTCAAAGTAATGTTGGTGTAGAGTCTATTAATTGCACTGGATAACAGCGGAGTATAGATATATGTATAATTTTAAAGCAACACAGAGTGCAAGTTATGTGTTTTATTGTATAGAAGCTGTGAGTTTAATAAACACAGTATTTTGTATATTGAGTGCTCTATTCGTCTAGTTATGACTATCCCCCTTCCCTGCATGGCCTGGTTCATCCTCAGGACAGGTCACAGCAGTGTGCACATAGTATAATTATAATTTACAATTGATCTATTTCTTACTACGCATTACCAACACACCTGTTTTCTCAGAATATTCATATAAATTACGAATAACATATTATAATTTATAGATAAATGATAAGTAAAGGTTAAATTAAACAAAAATAGTAATATATAATGTTAAGTATAACACAATTGTGATACATGGAATACTTAGGAAATAACCAAATACGTCATACATAGTTACTTATCAAAGGTTCGATTAAAAAAGTATGAAGAAAACAATGTATAGACTATAGACAGAGTTCTGTGCGTATGGGGTTGGGGTGTGAGGCGAACCAGCGATAACAGCGAGGTGGTGACTGTCGTAGGGGAAGTGGGCGGTGAGGCGAAGCAGCTGCTGGGGCTGGCGGTGTTCTTCATGTCAGGCAGTGAATGCTGGTTGTGGCTGGCCGACCAGATGTTCCAGCTCTGCCTCAGCATCGTTAAGGACCACACCAAGGATGGCGGGAACTGCGAGGCCATCGCCAACTACATCTATGGACTCTTCCTCTTCGAGCACAGTGAGTCGCCACACTCCTGCATGTATTGCATCTTCTTACGAGTGTTCCTTCTTTGTTAAGGGTGATGGGAAGCCATCCACCCCTACACTTTGGATGGCAGGAACTCGTGTGTTCGTGGTGTCGGTGCAGTGCAGTGCCCTAGCATCTGAATGTGGCAAATTCGTGTTACTCCAGAAAGGAGGATAGGTGTGTCTCATAAATTTTATGGTGAGGTAACTTTCTGGCACCTTGAGTCATGAGGCAGTATGCATTGCCTCTTGAAAATTAACATAAAAGCTCTATGTAGAGCATTGCTTTGCCCCACCAGGTATCCCTTCTATAAGATAGAGTTTTCTGCTTGCTTTCTCGAACAAGTGTTTAACACCTTTGCCCGGCAAGTTGGTATTACATGGTACTTCTGAGAGTTCTGGTCATTGGGGCCCAAAAAGAGATTTAAGTTGTGAAGAAATTATTACCCGGTCTCGATAATGGATGCTCCAGTGTTAAACCCACAAGTGCCTTGGAAAATCAAGTAAGAGTACTGGGAGATTGGTAAGACCCAGTGGTGATTATATCAAGTAACTAATCCATTGATATTGGACTTGTTCTGTCGATGGTTGAAACCCCGCTTGCGAAGAGGATGTCTTAAAGGACACGTCCTAATGGTTTTTCGATGCAATAGCTCTAGTATTGTCCTGGACAGACAGTTGGAGAGGATAGCAGCTTGGTTGGACCATGTGTGTATCCAAGTTCAGAGGTTTTCATAGACAATAGGAAAGGACACCAATGCCACACGACTGCACCAGATTGGAGCTTGCGACTGGTCTACTTGTGTGTTAGATGGAGGTGTTTGCGCCCATTGGCGTAAATCTATCATATGCATTCGAGATCCACACACAGATTTGCTGTTGCTTGGACCACCCCAATAAGTGTTGTCGATGCTGTTCTTTGGTTGGAGCGAAAACGAATTTCCTTACACTGATATTACAATTCCAGTGCAAAAGTTAGCTTTGTCTTGGAACGATGGGCTAGTATCCACGTATCGATCAGGTGATGGCATGAAATTGTCATTAGTGATCACAGGAAATATACTAAATTTCAAAAGGACTTTCTTTACGTGAACAGCATGTCACTTAAAAGGTTTCCATTAAATCAATTTTTAGTCCGGTAATGTCACCAATTAATTTTAACTGAAGCCAAATATCATAATTATGGAAAATTTTGACTCTCGGACGATCTTAGAGTGTGTAGTATACAAATTAATATCAATTATGTTAACTCATGGCCTTAGATGTTTGCAATCCAGCATCTAAAGTCTAAGAAATGGTAACACCAACTCTGTGAGCAAATATTTAGTTTTATGGATTAACTTATTTTTCCTTGCGCAGCAGCAGTATGTCGAATTTTGAGGCGTAACAATTATCTCGACAGAGACGCATCGCTATGCCAAAATAGTTGCTGACAAAGTAAGTAATAACAGTGATTTGGAATTGCCTATTTTAAAGGTTTTACTATACTATCTTCCATAGATTTGTAGAATACAATTAAATTTTATGCCGTCAATTTATTTCGCACGTGCTCTTGTAGAGTATTCAGTTCAGCGGAGAGGTCGACGCAGTTCTCAATATCAGGGTCTTTATAGGTGATGAGGGTGAAGCGAGTTCATTATGGAGCAGCTCCGCAATGCAGGGTCGGGAAATCGCCGAGAAAACCCACCTACCAGCGGCATGGTCCAACACGATGCCCATGTGCGAAAATCCGTGGAGCTACCCCCGGGAGTTGAACCCGGTTCGTCTTGGTGGGAGGTGAGCGCTGTAGCCACTATTGCTCAGGATGGCGTTCCGAAACGTTACTCCGAGAGTGGAGTAAAGTAACAGAGTAATAGTTGTGGAAATTAAGCGTAGTTTTGTATCGTGATTTATGTAAATTGCATGCTGTGTTTACAAATGTGTACTGATTAATCGAACAACATAAATTTCAAGATATATTTGTCATTTTCGCATAATTCTTTCTTTCCCAAAAAAATAAGTTGTATACAGCTTTACAAACCATACGCTGATCGTGAACATTACATCTAAAAATGCAAACTTTATTCAAATCAAGGTAACAAAAAATACGAATTTTATAACTCGTAATTTATAATTTTGCCGTTTGTCTTTGTAACCAGTGTGTCCACATTTCTTTTCAGTTTGTTTGGATCTTCTAAACTTCCCGCCTCTTTTGAGTTTGCCTTTGGTTTTTCGCGGGAAGAGTAAGTGTAAAAGTTTGACTCTGGCAATACACTTGGAGCATTTACTCTGCAGTTTGAGGAGAATGCCAAGAGAAAGTAAGACAGTTACTCAAAGTGTTTTGGGACAGCCAAAGAGAAGAGTAACGTTTTGAAACACGTGGCTCAGTGTCCAGTATTTGACAACCTCGGGTGTTGCCAGAGTGCAGACGTGTGTTGATGTGCTTGCAGTGCAGCAGGTGGAGGAGGCCAAGTCCTACCTGGAGGTGGCGCGCGATCTGTCGATGGGCAGGGAATGGCGCGCCGAGGAACAGCTGCGCAGGACGCAGGACACTGTGTTCGTCGAGTCCTGCCGCCTGCTGGTCAAGGTCCTCACGCACCTGGCGGCCCGCGCAAGGGCCTCTGACCCCGCAGCCGCCACCCAGCTGGGCAAGGTCGCCATCAGGCGCGCCCACGATAGTGAGTTGTCCCTTTCAGCCAAAAACAAATACAGGATTATTCAACAGGAGCTACCGTATTCACAGGGCTTATTCCTTACATCATTTGGAGCAAAAAATGTCAAATACATGTGGGTCCTATTCCGAATACAGAATGTTGCAAAATTACGAGTCATTACTTCGGGGAAACATTCCCCACATCTGGAAAATGAAAAAAATTTATATGAACATAGGTCTGCAAACGCTTAGTTTCTTGACTACAGCTCGAAATACATAACATGCAGTGTATGGCCTGCGGGCTGGATCATGTTACTGTGGAATGTGCTATCAGCAGCAGCAGCAGCAGCAGCAGGCAAAACCGCATGTTTATTGGTCCCGGAAAAAAAATTATTTGCAAAACTTAAAATAGAATCAGTGAGATGAAGAAGGTAAAGATTACATTTAGAGAAACTTTTAAGGAACGCGAACAAATAACTGTCTATCTTTATATTAATGGCCAAATGCGAAAACATAAACTAACAAAAATGATCTAAAGAACCAAAGTAACAATGAAAAAATGGCGTGATTTATATATTTTACGTATACTGTACATTAAAGTGAGCGAGAGATGTTGGAACATTTCCATTTTTTAAGTTAACGGAATTAACTTGCATGACAAAAAATAATAATATTACAGAATTTTCGATAATGATTTCTCGAATACAATAACACGAGGCCTATAAGTAACATTATTATTTTACATGTCCTTGGGTAAAACAAACGTAGTAAAAATTACTTACAATAGATCATAATGCTCTAATAGCAAGTCCAACCCTCAAAACAACATTGAGGCATATTAGTCACTGTCCCCATCCACATTAGAAGAAGGCCACGATAACAACTGAGTGTATACGTTTTTGTAGTCATCAGGAACATAATGGACACGTTTTTGTAAGAGCGTGGAGCTTTGTCTTCTTGGTGGGAATCTTATCGTCGTACGCTCACAACCTCACCACACTTGTAAAGTTTAAAGTCATCACTGAGAAGACCATCAATAAAGTCATGACAAGTTACGTAAACCTTCTGTTCTTCAGTAAATGTCAAATGTTTTTATTTGCTAATTGTAAGCTTTGTTTGCTTCACCGAACTTTAGTAGTTTTCTAAATAAACACCCTGCAGTTATCTTTTTCGAGGGAGAACAGTTTCGAAACGAATATCTCTGAGCTAGCAATCATTCCATCAGAAACAGTACTTTTCAGGACGGTTTATTTATAGAATTTATAGATATTCTTTCATTTTACATAAATCTACTCGATACCTGCCATTTCCTCAACACTATGGGATAAATTGTTTGTAGATGGGTTATACTGCTCTGGATACAGGCTACCGTCCTAAACTGTTAAGTGAGAGGAGTGGAGAAGTTTGGGCGACTCTAATCAAGGGCTGATGAGGGCGAAGTGAGGTGAGTATGGAGCAGCGCTTAAAGCAAGAGCGGCAGAAACTGGAGATACCCGAGTAAACCCGCCAACCAGCGGCATCGTCGGGAGCCAGAGAGTGGCCCCGCCGAGAATCGAACCCGGTTCCGCTTGGAGTGAAGCGAGTGATCTAGTCACAACACCATTGCGGCCGTAAATTCTTAACGACCTAGGTTGGTGACAATGTTGGATTGTGTGGCCTTGACCAAAGTCTTTGCTGACAAAGTCCTTAGCCTTGAATGTACTCAAAATTTAAACATGGTGTAAACATGTCGAGGTTTCTTCTAGTTTTAGGCCTTATATGACAAAAAAATATATAAGTTAAATATTCAAAAGATGCATAAATGCAGCAGTGGTGAGACACTTCTCGTAAGAGAAGACACACCAATTTCATATTTCCGAGTTTGTCATGATGTCTTAAGATGAAGTTGTTATTACTCTTTACAGTTTGTTACTTGATGACGTGGTAAATTCAAGCAAAGTTGCTTGCAGTTGGTTGGAATGAATCTCCCATCTGAGCATTATTTGCATGGATGACAATGCACGTTATTTTTTACGTTTTATTTTATTTCATAGGTCTTTTTAATATCCCCCCCGTTTTATTATTGAAAGCTTAGCAGGGGACATCTGATACTCTAACTTACAACCTAACTTAACTTAATACCTATGTCTTACCCGGGATTCAAACCCAGAGCCTCCCGCACTCCAGGTAGGTAGCGCACCAACAAACTGAGCCACGGAAGGACGTCGCAATATATCATGTGTTTACATAATTGCACGATATGAGAATGGTCTTCCCAAATAAAACACTCTAGGGTACGCAGAAAGTTTCGGAAATATTATCCACAGTCTGGAAGTCTACTGTAAATAAAATAACTTCAGTGATTATGTCGGTCGGAGGCTGGAAGTGCTTGACTAGATGTTAGAGAGTCATCCTGTTACCCTGAATAACTTAATGTGCATTCTAATACAGATCTTGTGACGACAATTTTGTGCGTTTAAAGTGCTCGATATTTAAATCTATAAGATTATAATTTTGGAAAGATCAGCTTTGATTCATCTTCCTATTTTCGTATATTTTGTATCAGCCTTGTGTAATTAACAGCAGTGCTGTGAGCCTAGTGACTAGAATGAATACGTAGATGAGGTGACATTGTAAAATGCTGGAAAATATTGATGTGTTACCAATAATTATTACTATGATCTGAATAAAAATAGATTGCATCTGCAACTATCTATATATTTGACAAGATCTTAATACCTGGAATTAATTGTTTTCTCATTCCTGACAACATTAATTTTATCAGCCCAGCCTTTATCATGGCTTTTTACGAGACTTCCGTAATTTATAACCAGTGATAAACAAAGAGCAGTAGTGCGATCAAACCATTTGTAACCAGATCCGCATAAAATAAGACTTCCCACAAAGGCAGCAGTAATTAACTTCAGTCGCTATTACATACAGAAATTTGCGAGGTCCACTTTCCTGCAAAATTGTGAACTTTCCTGGCTCTCTTTGATCAAATTGACATTCGCCAAATGCCAACTCTGTTACGGGTTACTGGCGATAATTTTCATCGTTACGGAATTTTTTTCATTCGCCCTGAGATTGAGGGGAGTGTTACTTAGTTGCGGGTACAATACCCACCATACATTTAATCAGTTTCCAGCATCTCGGAAGTTCTTAGTGGCGAACAGGTTAAATTAAAATGTACACAGTTGCTGCCAGACTTCTCTTTCCAAGAGTGGTTTTTTAACCAGTGTGAAGAAGCTGGTGCTGAACAGAAACGCTTGATGCTGAGCGATGTGTCGTGTGCGCAGGTGGTCTAGTCGACGAAATAAACAGCTCCATGTTTGAACTCAGCATCAGCTACATAGCCGCCAAGGAGTACACGCTGGCCATCGAAATCCTGCAGAAGCTGAAGACGCTGTGCCGCGAGGCGAACGACGTAGAGGGAATGGCCAACACACTCTTGCAGTTGGCTTTCGCCTATCAATGGTAAGAAGGCAGGTGTATAACCGCTGATTATGATAGGACTTCTGTCGCATGTAACAATTTCGAAGGTATACCTATAGGTCTGATGATTTCTGAACCTGTCCAGTGGATGTTCTGCATTGTCTTTTATTTACAAAGGACAATTCAGGAGCTGTTACACATATTCTATTCTGACAATTTATTGTTTTTCAACAACGCAGTTCCGCGAAATTATTACGCATCCTGTAAGTGGTAGCTATCGATATTATGCAAGAGGTGATATCTTAAAATATAACAGAATCACACATTTTTATGAGGTCAAACACATTCCCTACACGGTAGTCTTGCCTACCATGCTGTAACCGCGTCTTGTTGGTTTCTCTAACCAACGTTTCACCGTACCTTGTTCTAACCATCTTCAGGATCCTTCAAACTAGTCAATCCCGACAGTCCTAACAATTTTTTTTTTTTTAAATAATAAAACCATATTTTCGAATATTCCTAGCCAAGCGGGTTCTGTAACTTGTGAGGAGGACGGTTTGGATTATTGATTTGAACACTAAGTTTATACACTCCTTAACAGAATCAGCGTGAATATCGCTTGAGTGAAGCTTGTCGTAACAAGCCTGCGAGCTTGCATCAAGTACGGCGTTTGAAATTTTCTGCAGATTTACTTTTCTTGGCGTGTTGCAAGTATAGTTCTGAGGGGTAGTGAAATATCGCAAAAAGTTTTCAATGCATGTTATATTACAAAACACTGTAGGGACGTTTACCTATCTTGATTGGCTGAATTACTTTTTAACACGTGTTAACTCTCTGTTGACGAATCACGTAGGAGCAGTGCTGATGTTGAATTCTGAGTGGCCTGCTAAAATATTAGAACGTCTTCTCAAGCAGACAGCAGTCGACAAAATACTACTGAGTGTTTATAGGATTGAAATATAACGTTTAAGCATAATTCTTCAAGAAAAATCACTAGCTCTAATCATTCTAGTTATCTGCTAACTTGTGTCAGTCATATATGTGCAATCGTTTGAAGATTGGCTCTGATCAAGCTTGAGTCACAGGTGACTGGACAAAGCACACGACAAGTTTGATGCAAGCTTCCATAATATCTGCGAAGAATACTGGAGAAGGGGCAAAGCTATTGCAAAACTCCTCAACATCTTAATTGCTAGTTCGACTCCACACAAAGCAATACAATGGTTGCCATCATATGTTCGGGGAACCTGTTCCTCAGGAAAAAAAAAAAAAAAAAAAAACTAGCGAAGTCAAAGTGGAGTAGCTCAATATTTTGACTTCCGGAATATCCAATGTTGCAGATGCTTTCCCAAGCTAGTAAAATTTTCGTGCTGAACAAAAGAAGGAGATTTTAAATGGCTCCACCTCGCTAAGCTGCCGGTAGGTACGCAGGGCTTTCGCGAAAAAAAAAATGTATTTTCAAGAACAGTTCCACGTGCATAAAATATTTCCTTTCTGGTTACTGTCAACTACTGATATTGGCATGAACCTTTAAGAATCTGTAGTTAAAATCCAAATGAAAGTCTTTATGCGACTGGTTGAAGAGCTCCAGTGTTATCCTGAGTTAACTTGACACAGAGGGTTGAACGCTCAGTTAATGTGGAGCGCAATAAAATCTTTTGCGTTTTCATAAAAAGTTGCTTATCAAGTGTTTTCTGGTGCGAGAGAGTTAACGTCGAGCAACAGGTGTACAGTTACATCAGTATTTTTAACAGTGTACAATTTTGCACTAGAATATATGTATATATATATATATATATTAGGTTAAGTGTCCTATAAAATTTAATTCACCTCCATATATTTTGAGTTATTATTCATTAATTAGTTTCATGCTACTTTCTTTATAAGACACTTCTGCGATTAACTTAACACGCAAGTGTTTCAGCATAGTTGTTTAAAAGAGTATGTCTGTCAAAGTGACTTGACTTATTTTCCTCTTTTCTTTTTAATTACACTTATCGAATGTTTCGAAGAGAAGACATATTAATTTATAGATTACTCACATATAATTTGCAGTTTAGCAAATTAAATTGTAGCATTTTATGTTCTCCTGGTAGTGTAACATTTATATCGCAGGGGATATCATTTCTGTATGTAAAAACTTTACACTCACTAGGTAAATTTGTTTTCATTTTCATCACAAATTCTTTTCTTATTTTTAGTTTGGAAGATGACGAAAATGCGTTATTTCATCTCCATCTGTATCTACAGTGGTCAGAGTATAGTTCTCTACAAGTACACATTGCCACAGCACACCGTTATCTCGGAGAGATATTTCTGAAATTGGTAGGTAAATTATTCGCTTTAGATATTTTGCTTATAAAATGTATCTGTGATGTTTATGAAATACCGGAAACATGACATAGGCCTACTTATAATATTTCGTGCGTGGACTGGAGACTGTTGTTGAATGAAAGTTATTTTAATATAAATGAAAGTAATAATTACTACAGTGAAGAGCTTTCATACTTTGGCTTTGTGACTTTGGTTTAACAAATAATAACAACAATATCAAAAAAAGAAAGCCTTAATTCCACAACTTATATAGTTATTAACAAGAAGCCAAAACTCAGCTATGGGTGTAGCATTTCTTTGATTCTTCGCACCTGTAAGGTGTGGTGTATACGGATGGTAACTGTACTATAATGCTTTCACCGAGGGCGTATTAAATATCAGGGTTATAAACGTGACTCATATGTTTGGTAAATAAACCAACAATTGCTATATTTAATTTTATTCACTCTAATATACCCGCGCGTTATAACTAATTATTTCGACTGAACTTAACTTGGATATCCTTGACATCACTCAAAACTAATATACAATTCACAATATTAACGCTCTTATTTAAAAAGATAAACCTTATTGCAATATTTTTAATGCGGGCATTTCATTCTTCCATTTCACTAATACAGAAAGGTTTAACAAACAGTTTAGTACAGACGGACGCACAACTTCTTATAATAGTGTGCCTGGAACTCCAAGTTAAATTTAATGCATTGTAATTAATTTTAAATTTATTTAGAATAATTTATCCCTTGTATTCTTGAACACCCATCAATAGTTTATCTTTAAGGATTGTCATTTCGAAAATTTGGTATTAATAATACATAACAAGTGGAAATACAATGTCCAGTAGAACTGGCGATGCTGTTATGGTTTGTGCGTGTGACTTACTCCTAGCATGTATGAAATATAATATTGATGTATGCCAACATAAAGCTAATAATTTTAACATTCCGTACCTTTAATGTCTTGCAGGCTAAATCCCATAACCATCATTTTACAGATTATTCCAACTCGAAACGGCCACACATTTCAAGTTAGTTTGAATAATCATCCTGTATGAAAAAAGGCTTCGCTTTCAAGATATGAGCACTCTGTTGTACAAAGGGCTTAAAATGAATACGCACCGATTTTCATGCAATAATATTTTGCTCTTCTGATATGAAATCGTATAACTCATGCGAGCACTACATTGACACACATTACAATCCTATTGACATTTTTTTTTTTCACCACGAAACTGTAAAGATGTTGAGATGCGATACTCAAATGATTTAATCCAGTCCACACCAAAAACGTCACAACGGATGCAGCCTGGAGCTTTTTTTATTGCCTGCAGTAGCTGTTACCGTGTTTCTGAATACACAAACAAGTGTACTATGGATTTCATAATACCTCACTTCCACAGGGAGAAATTCAGTTGTAATACATTGCTAGTGGAATTAGTTTGTCTGCAATGCTGGGCCCAAATAATATTTACAAATTCTGACTCTGATACTTGTGTGTCACATTTGTTTTTATAAAATATTAAGTTTTCAATGTATGCAAGTGTGTTCTGTTCCAGGTGTTGTTTTTTTTTTTGGGTGTAATAGGTGCTTGTAGTGGTCTTAATGTATCTTAAAGTTTCTCTTCAATCTGTTGCCACGAGATTTCCTGCGCACTGATATAATACAAATTTTCGTATGTCCGTCTGGCAGTCCCTGTTAGGTAAATTTTAAAGGCCGCTTTTTGTCTAATTCCGACGATTTATTGTGTTCACTAGCAGTGTTGAATGTTTCTAAAAATTCCTCATCATTTTAGGTCTTTTCCACTGAGAAAGTGGGAACAGGTTGTGGAGGTTGTAATATGATTTGTGTGGGTACTGGAATGTTGGGTAACTGTGTGTTTTGTACTGTGTTGTTAGTGGTATTAAGATGGTGGTGGAAATGAGGATGGAAATTAAAAATGGGTTTGTCGTCTGTACTATTGAAAGTGGGCCTGGTCAGGGATAACCACTGGTGGTGGGTGCATGTGTGTCGTGAAAAGAGTATTCTAATGCTGTGTTATGTTGTGTAGGGAAATAGTGTTAGATTGGTGTTATGTGTTCAGTGGTAGCAGTGGTAACTTGAGTTCTCAATTGTTCGTGAACGTCTACAGCACGTTTCGTGTCTCCGAAATCTAACAATAGGGTTTTAACTAATTTGCGTATATGTTGTGTCTTAGTAGGAGTTTCTCTGTTTCTGGCAGCATGTTAGTGTAGGTGGTGTAGTAAAGGTGGTGCCGCGCACTGGTTAACTTATATCTATAAGAAAGTACAAAGAGAAGGACTGTAGTGAAACACTTTTAAAACACACCAAAACAAGCGAAGTGTCGCTAGTTGGTACAAAGGAACCGGTGTTACAACATGCAATTTAAAAGCAGTTACTTATGCCTCATTTCCACACATACAGAAGCAAAAGCATTCTGGGGACTAGAGAGGGTAGAAAATGTAACTGCGCCGTGGCAAGGGCTGCTGCGCGATTATGCAGCGGTACGCGCGTGGCTCTCTAACATATCTCAATTGATGCCTGTCACGCGTGGTCTTGGCCGGAATGCTAATAGCTGGTCGCGCGCTCGCGCGAATACGTTACGTGATACATGTTTCTACTTAAATTAATATATCGACTTTTGAACTAAAGACAAGAACGGTATAATTAACTGTGACGTTATTACTACAAAAGGGCTGTAATCTGACTCTACGCGCATCGTGATAAGCCTGAGGCGCTGCAACGTGTTTTTCCCTGCGAGCGTCAAATTTAATTAAAGAATTTATTTGCGTGGTGGAGTTATTGCTTGGCAAGGAGCGGGAGGAAACGATTGCGCCTCCACCAGTTTTACGCTCCT
Organism: Dryococelus australis; assembly: GCA_029891345.1. Lineage (NCBI taxonomy): Eukaryota > Metazoa > Arthropoda > Insecta > Phasmatodea > Phasmatidae > Dryococelus > Dryococelus australis. Next base: position 69,973,706 of record CM057003.1, on the reverse strand, counting down.
GCCTACCTATCACTAATAATATACAACTTCTCCTGCTACTCTCAATCCTTCTCTCCTCACAACACTATCATCAGTAGGCCAGGATCGTACAGGGGACTAATAACTGCTAGTGACTATTAATGAAAGAGGGAATTTCACCATACACATTTATTACAACTCTTTAACTGAACATAACCCAATACTTGAAACACTATTACAATATCTCTCTCCACAATCTACCAACTTTACCTTACTCCGTCTGACAATATTATACGTTATAACAAGAGAGGCTACTATTATACAAAACGGTGAACTGCCTTACTGATATAATACATGTAGAGCTACACGAACAACAAGTTAACAGGTAATTAAACGGATACAAGAATAAGCTTCGCAATAGACTCTAGCCTTGCCACGTGATATTGCTCTTTAATACGGTGTCTCGATAAAGGGAATGCCACCCTACCGCCTAGCCGGACTTATGCTCACCAGTAAGAGCTTCACGGACCTCTATGTTCTTCTGTGTCTCACTGACACTAACTTTGTCGTCTCACACGTCCTCGTCTGCCAGTGGGGGGAGGGGGGAGCGTGGCTATCTCTTTTATACTCTCTCGTCACTAGGTCACTCAGAGGTGTTATTAAAACAGGGGGCCGCTGTTGAAATCCATAGTACATGCAATGTTAAATTCTAAGTTCTGGTGTTCGGCCCCCCTGGAGCCCATTACAACTCCAACGAAGTCGCCATATTGTTACGTGCGACTGTGACAGGATAGGGTGGGCGAGGCAACGACCTACCTGCGGCGGGCGCTGAGCGGCTTCCAGCAGCTGGAGATGCCGCTCCAGGCGGAGCAGTCGCGGGCCTTGGCGGCGCTGTCGTCGTCGGCCCTCGCCCTGCCCCGGGTCACTGACCTCGTGATGCAGGGCACCGACGCCAGCCTGCGGGAGCTCGTCCGCTGGAAGGACTCGCGCAAGAGCTTCTGGCAGCAGCTGCCTCACGTGCCGGCCGCCGCGCAGACCGTCCGAGAGCGCGACGTCTTCCACCAGCCGCTGTACCAGCTGCCACACCACGCGCCCCTCCAGCACAGTTATCTTGCTGTCCGCGCTTCACTGACTGCGCATATGTGATGAAAACACCAATAAACTGAGACCATGAATGTAGTCCGGGTCTTTTATTCCTACAAAATGTACCTGAACCAGACCGACAATCTTCGACTGCAGGAATCACGAGAAAGGTGAACGCAATGGTCTAATGTGAATCTTAAAGCTCCTCCCACCAAGGCAATCCGGGTTCAATCCCCGGCCGGGTCACTCCGGATTTTCGCATGTGGGAATCGTGCCGGACGATGTCGTTGGTCAGCGTGTTTTCTCGGGGATTTCCCGTTTGCCCCCTTTACATTCCGGCCCTGCTCCATACTCACATCAATCACCCTCATCTGCTCTCAAGACTTCGATTTTAAGAACCGTCCAAATCTCTTCATTCACTCCGTTAAAGCTTCTGTCACACTGTCAAATTTTTTTACTGGGATAATTTAATTCGAATTGTTATTTACCAACTATTTTCATAGTAAGTTATAGCTTTTTATTTTCCATGCAGTCAACTAAAGAAAGAAATGTACGGAAAGTTATGATTAATTTTCGCTGCTTTTCTAATTAAAGTTTTATTTATCAAAGATGTTCCCTGCAAAATGAAATTTAATTCTTCTGAATTCATTATATAGTGTGTAATATTTGCTTAAAATAGCATACATACCCAGAAGATCTTCTGCATAATTTAATTATCTTCATAACCTACTTCGTTTCCAAGCATTTGCTAGTTATTTAAAAGTTTCTTGAAGTCCATTTTTGTCGTGCACTATTCTGTTTGTCGGAGCCTGTCAAACATCAAAGAAATTTTAGAACTGGTCCAATCTTCAAATGTTTGATGGAAACTGAAGTCATCCAACATTCTAAGACCAATATGGCGGTGTTTATGACGTTTCCGATGACTTCATAACTGCCCAACTTTATTTGACCAAACTTATTGGAAGCAGCTTGGCGGAAAAATTTGACAATACGACAGGGGCTTAAGATTGGTGCACATAATTGAAGTTGGATCTGAAACACTTTGCTGGCAATGGAACACTGCATTTAAGATCCCATATATACTACATTGCCATGGATATTAAGGCGAAATAAGTGTAGCAACTGTGATTATCTCCATGAATTAATTTTGTTGCAATGGCAGACAGGTTGTTGTGGTGTTTAGAGATATTCGCTCCGTTTCACATTATCCAGACACTCAATGTTCCATCTTAAATATTTTCTCCAATATTTGTAATAAACCGGTGTTTCATGTCCAACTTTAACGATGTGTACCTCCCTTAGGGCTCGCTATATACCGTAAGTCGTCCATTTTTATGTTTTCACCTACTTTTTTTCCCGTGAATAACCTGCAACCTAAGTTTGTCGATCTAATTTTGATACACTCCGTATAACGATAAGTAAACGTTAGACTGCGGTTTGTTTCCGCCAAACAGTGTTAACGTGAATTAAAGGAGGGTCGATGTATAAGTCAATTGTCCTACCCAAGGGACAGCTTTGTTGGTCCGGCCAGTCCAACAAAATGGTAAAGTGTTAATTAAGATTTAAATGCATAACGGCAGAATGAAGACAAAGCAGGAAATGACAATACATCCAGGAATCTCTTAACAGACTCCCCACATGATAATTCCCATACGTTGTAATTCCAGCTATCTTGGACCTGGGATCTAACAGGGGACTTGAGGTTGCAGGCCATTTGCTAGGTACTGGATCAACATTATCTCCATCTTTATACATATATATTAAGAGTTTTATTCAAAACTGAATTTTTTTCTGGAAGACCAGGAGAATTTTTTTTTCATTCTCTACGCTTCACATGCAGTCAAGGTTTTAATTTTTCTTTTATAGTTGACTAAAACCACCCAATTTATATCAGAATGTTCTTTTCACAAGGAAGTACCAATTTCCATCAACAATTTAAAGTGTATGCATATCTCCGCTGTTTATGGATTATTCTTTTCCGCTATCGCCCGATACCGAAAACAGCTACTACGTCAGAGTACGTCGTAGAACGAACCCCAAGGTGTAGGCTGTTCACGGTGAAATGAGCACTTTTGAAAGCCTTGCTTGAGATCTACTTGTATGCACGTTGTGTAGTCTTACGCTTTATGTAAAATTAGCATTGTCATGGGCCTTATAACTTTATTCGTGCATCGGTTCAGAGAAATTGTGATATTATTCAAAAAGTAAATATTTTCCAAATCTGCTCATTTTTACACTTTGAGGCATTAAAAAACACAGAAAGAGAAATAAGTAATTTAAGTCGTTACAAATGGTTACCTAACACTTTTATTCGACGTTATTATATGGAACTACTTTCCCTCCATTGTGACTAACTTTACTGGGTGCATGTCACTCAGTGCGCCCGTTAAAATATATGCAGGTAAGAGCAGTGACTTTTTTTTTAAAGGTTGATTTCAAAAGTGCTCACTTAATCGTGAACAGCCTTGATCGGTCTATGACAGCTTGCTGCCTCAGTCTGACTGGCTACAGCACATCGCGTCAAGCTGTTGTTTAAACCAATAAAGTGAATGTGCAGTAGAGCGAATTCGCCGGCTGCGCACAACCAAACTCCATGTATTAACATTTAACTGCTTTTTTTCCAACGCGACTGACTATCGTAAACGAAGTAGTTGTAATTCGAGGTTAGAAGATTACTAATGTAAACAGATGCTTTGAAGAAATTCGTATACTTCCCCCAACCAATTGTTCGTGCGAAAAAAAAAAAAAATTCAAATAAATGTGCTTGTCTTTTGAGAATTAATATATAAACAAATACGTTCATCAGTGTTGACTATGTGACTTTGACAGTTGTGTTGCTGTGTAGTAGATTAATGTTGGGTACATACGCAGAAGATGAAGAATCGGTCCACCCCAACTTTAGTCTGTGTTTGAACTAGCCTGAATAACTGATTGCATAAGTTGCCAACTCTTCTCAGCATAAAGCACAGATAAGTCATAGCTTCTCAGACTAGGTCAGTTATTGTATAAAAAAAACAGAGACGAATATTCGTACTGGGGAAATGGCGTTGAGTGTTTATGTCCGCTCCACAATGGCCGATCTTCGTGTTTAAATCACGGAATATTATTTTTGCCAACAGCTTTATCAAAAAACTTAATTCGATGTAACAAAACTGTTCGTATTAATAAATGTTTTGAAAGATAACGCTTTCTCTGTGTTTTATTTCAACTGGAATATACTTAATTTATACGAGAAACACAGTAATTTTAAAAACTAAGACACTTATGATGGAAATGGAAACAATCGTAAATTATACTGTCGTTATAATAAAATAGCAAAGAACGAAAACGAATGAAAGGAAAAATAGTTAATGTAACTAGTAAATTCACTCTTGCACCTTCCTAGCAATTTGTCGTAACGGTATGTAATGCGACGGCACGTGCCATTCTGGATATTGAAAATTTGGCCAAACAATTTTTCATTCCGCTTCCATTCTTTGGGTAAAATTACTTATAGAAATTGTAGAGGAAACGTAGGGTAGAGTGTGTGTGCCAGTTGCGGACTAACCATTTATTTGAAGCAAAACCGAACAGCGTTTTCCATTAGAACACTCAAAACGGTGTTAAAACAATGAGCTTTTGTAGGTTAAAATACTACTTTTTTTTTAGAACATATCGTAAAACCTGTACAAGCAAATTACGCAAAATAGTATTGTTTTATTAAAAACACTGATTTGTTGCAAAATCAAAAACATAGACATAGGTGTTCTGCCTCATCATTAATCTATAATAAATGAGGAACTGAGAAGCAAAGTGATACAACTGACATGTCAGCAATTGTGAGAAAAATGCACTTAAAGTTGTACCTGTAATAGAAAAATCCTAAACTTGGGTAAGTAAGACATGACTAGTTCTTATTGTTTTTATTAGTATTATTTTGCCTCAGACATTGTAAATTTGACCTATTATGGAAGATGTACATAATTTATAAGGTTCTTAAAATCACTTGTATCACTTTGAAATAAAAATAATTTCCAGGCACAGTGATACAAGTGCAAATATAACATTTTAATAAAATATTTGGCCATAGTACACTATTTATGATACAAACTGTGCACTGCCTTTGTGGTGAAATTACATTTTCTTTTGAGTTTTACTCATTGTCACTGTCCAAAATATCACTTTCTTTATCAGAAAGAACAACTTCATCTGCTGATTCAGCTTCTCCACCGTTTCCAGCTGCTTCTTCTTCTGCTGTGATTTCTTGAATGTGTGCTTTAGTAAGGGTATCATCAACATGTTTCTCATCTTCTCTTCTGCCACTCATTTTCCCATGTCCTCTTCGGGTTCCCGTTCGTGAAGGTACTGGTTCATAAACTAGATGATCGAAGAATCATTTTCAGTTCTCGTAAATTTTTCCACTTGGCTTGATTTGGCTTATCATACAAGGGTTGCAGTGTAATGTGCGCACGTCTTCCATGAGAAGGTTTAGAGAAATTAGCACAGTAAAATGCCAATACTTAATTATGTAAAACGTAACAAACGGGTGTTGTTTTTCCTCATGGATCCATCTTATTTTTCGCCGCTCGACTTTGTCCGCCTCTGTATTAGTTTTAACATTTGCTTTGGTACACTTACCAATGTTTGATACGGATACAAAATCATTGCGACACATTCTAGTTACCGGAAACTTTTTACTGGCTCTCCTAACGACATCCACCCAGTGATCAGGAACATACACATACATCTCATTACGTTTACGCTGTTCTACCAATCCAAAATCCTGATCGCATTAATTGAATCTGTGTCCAGGTTCCAGGAATTTGTGATTCACCGTTTCAATATCGGTCCCCTCAACAAAACACATCCAAAAATTGACTATGTCAACATTAAAATTTTGTCCAGCACAACAATCAGTGTATACGATGACATGCTTAATTTCGTCATCTAAGTTGTTGATGTACTTGACTAAGCAAGAATCTACTTCCTGTGAGCCTCTTTGGCAGTACTTTCATCCCATATGAACATATGAGCCTTACCAGTCACAAGATTGTGTATTCCCCAGTTTTATGTCCATAGCTGGCGAAGATAGTATACTTTATTGGTTGAAAGACGAAGTGTTGGTACCGTTTTTTGCAAATCAAACACTATCACAATGGTGTCCGTTCGAGTTGATGCTCTTTCTGTATCTGCTTTCTTCTGCTGCCTGGCACGCTCTGCTTTACGGAGGTGTAACATTTTATCCCTTTCTATTTCCTTCTTTTCTTCACTGTCAGGATCACAACTGCGTAAAAAATTGTTGAATTTGTCACATTTGGGGGAAATGTCAGAACTCGGGCGGTGAAAACCTAGATTAAAGTGGGTGTCGAAAATATGGCGATATGCCCATTATTTCACAGGAGTTTCATTCTGTTCCTCACACACACACAGTCCTATAAAGGTTGTAAATTACTGAAATATCAAGGCTTTCTAGAAGGAACTTCTTCTGGGGACAGTGAATCCTACTGTAATGAGAAACGTACTTCGGAATACACTCGATGTGCTTCTTGACAAACTGTATCTGATGTTCTGGTATTTTATTTTTAGGTGTTGATTGGCCACGCTTATCTCTTGGCGGTATACCACTCTCGGATATCTTAGTTGCAACTCTACTAAATCGAACATTTGAAATACCTAGAGCTTTCAGCAAGAACTCTTTACAAATCCGATTACCTTTCATTGTTATTAGAGTATTGTGTTTCTTTGACTTCTTAGAGCGTTTTTTTTTTCTAATGCAGCAACTTACAAATGCAGTTTACAAATCCCAGCTACCAAGGACCCAATATTTAGTGAAAGGGGTATGTATTTCTTGTTCTGAAAAAATTTCGTTGCATTTATACCGGAAATTGTGGTTGAATGGTCGCAGGTCGCAACTGTCTCGCTAGCTTTGCTATCCGCCTATGTCCAATGTAAGATTTACCAGAATTTCGAAGTCTTTTTGCTACTTCCAGTTTCCTCTTGACTACTTCCCGCACACTTTTCCTACCCCTAGAATTTTCTAGATCCAGAGACATTCGTCTCTGGATCTAGAACATTTTTCTCATGTGTTGAGGCTGAAGCGGTGTTTGGCAGTGGTCTTTGCAAAATAATTTCCAACTGTAATTTGATTCTTGGTCTGTATTATCAAATGGTGAACTCAAGTCTCCAGCAAAATAACCACAATGTAGACCTAGTCTAAAACATACTCTCCACAAGCACAATTTCAGCTATTGTAGGCTTAGACGTGATCAAATAGCTTAATGGTGGTAAAATTGTTACATATATAATCGTCTTTTTAAAGTTTATTATTTAATAATAAAACGTTTTTCATTTGGCCTTTTCAATATCTCTTAACCTCAAACCACAACAAACTGTTATTCTTCGTTGTGTAGTCTATATATACATCTTTTTAAGGTTTCGTTTAAATATTATTTCCTTACATGCCAGAACACTATTGTAGTATAAATATATGTTACAATTAACACATACCTTCATCCATTATCACCAAAATACACTCAAAACACCATCACAATAGATAACAAAACACGTTCACACTTGTATTGATTTACCATTGAATAGTCGTTGGTTTTTCCATAGAGGAAAAAAGAAGTAAGCTCTCTTGTATTACTTTGCCACGCACAATAGCGAGTAAAACATTGTAACATAACAGTTACACTCCATGAGGTGCAGCACTCGATGGAGTTATACTTATATTACTTTTACCCTAAATAGAAATGATATAGTACTATACTTATGTATGCTTATCTCATTTTTGCCAAAAATGTAACTTGTATCTCTTTACTTCTCAGCCCCTCAAATAATGCAATCTCGTAGACTACGGAGTTAATACATTACTTATTATATTCCTGAATTAGGCTGATAACACTGCAAAAATGACACCTCTTATGTGGAAAAAATTTGTATTAAGTGTATGTTCTTTTTAAATGTTTGTTGAAACTATAGACTAAAGATGGGTTAGACCGATCTCGTAGGCTGCGCACAACCATTCTCCGTGTCCCAACATTGAACTGCTTTTCTGCCTACACATCTAGCAAAAATGGTGCGTATTGGATTTGAGATTAGAACACTGTTTAGTAAACAATTTGTAATGCTTTTTGATTACATTCAAACTGGTAAGAGTATTTTATTAATATTATAGTGCTTGTAATTTAAAAATTAAGATGTAAACAAACACGTTAATCACTGTTGACCATGTGACTTTGATAGTTGTGTAGGAGTGGGGTAGGTCAATGTTGGCTACATGCGCAGAAGACGAATAAGCGGTCTGCCTCATCTTTAGTCTATGGTTGAAACTCTCCTTAAGGAAACGTATTTGGAATCACAAACTAGTTGTCTCTGTTTCTTCTAATTCCCAATGTGTATTTTAGCGAGGATCAGATTGTTGGAGATTGACATTTATTTCTTGCAACTGTACTCGGAGTAGCAAGGTAGTACTCGTATGATGTGTACATTTTCTTATCTGTTACATATCATCTGTTGATATCATTAAGGTTTGTACGGTCTTCCCGTGTTTTCAGCTTAGCAAGAAAATCTGGTGGTGATAGGTTAGGCACAGTCTAGCAATAATAATAATGATGATAATAATAATAATAAAAGACCACCACTTATGTTAACAAAGTTTTGGACCAAAATAATGTAGTTAGTCCCCAAAATATTTAAGATTTCTGTGCGTGAACTGGCGACGTCGAAATGCAGAATTTGAAAATTAGCTAACTACGTGGTTAGGTATCCTACTATATAAGGAGACGATCTCTGTCCGTCTTTAATACTTCTAAGTCCCTTAAAACTCAACAAAAGTTCTTTGAATTTTGCAGAGCGAATCTTCAGAGCCTAATACAGGTCAAGTTCGAATTTCAGCAAGATCAGATTACTCAATCATGACTTTTGACTCTAAAAACGAATTTTTAATTACTTTTTCCTGTGAAAGTTTTGTATTGATGCATATAGATTATTGCATAGAGATATTGAGGTAATGAAATATAATTCTTTTTACTCTAAATGTCTCACTTCATTGTTGAGATGATTTCACATCAAGTGGGGCCTTAGTGGCCTGGTGGCTAGAGCGATCAAAATTGGGGCCTCAGAAGAACTATATAAAGTGGGGCTGCAGTGGGCCAGTGGTTGGAGATATATCAAATGGAGGCTCAGTGGCCAAGTGGCTAGAGCGATTAAAAGTGGGGCGTTAGTGGCTCAGTGGATAGAGCGATTCCAAGTGGGGCCGCAGTGGCTTGATGGATAGAAGTATATTCAATGTTGAGTTATTTCATATCATTTTTTTTTTCAGTCTTTGTATGAAAACAAAGATTTGTAACATCGTAACTATTCTAAGCACGTGACCATTAAGAAAACATGGTCGCGGGCTAATCCTAGTAAACAAATAAAACTGTGAGAATCAGTAACAAAGTAGAATTAAGGGTAAAAGACGCTGTGATACAATGAGCGAGTGTGTATTCTCTACTGATAGACAAGACTGTCAGTCCACACGCACTCCGACGTCACAAGTAATTTTCGCACAGATCCCGTCTCTCGCAGCCGTCTTCAACTGCAAGTAAGTTGTTACTAAACTATTGTGGACCGATAAGGTTAGTTTAAATATAAAAAGTAATTCATTCATTATCAGGTGTAAGTGTAGGGTATTTCATCTTACAAGAACACTATTTTTTTTCTGAAATGTACGATAGATAATTATCATATAATGTATAACAACGCTTGTTCGCGTGCTGGTCCAAGGTTACTCGGCTATTACACTGAAGAAACTAATTTACAAATTTTATTTCACAGTATTCATGCGTGAATTCCGAAGATGCTTTCTGTGACTGACAGACTTTTATAATCGTGTGGTTATTTCCCAGAAACACTGTTTCTAAAAATAAACTGCCCATGTGCATATGTAGCAGTCACGTCATATAGGCCCAAGAAACCATTACCCATCTGAAATATCAACATCAATTAGAGGTCCGGCATGTGCTCTTAGCCATCCTGAAATCTAGAGTTCCGTACCACAAACATATGTTGTAAAACGAGTCGTGAAACTTTAATATAGGAAAGTCGCTGCACTGTCATATAATACCTAACAACAAAAAATTAATTCTGTATTAATTTGGTGGCAAAGTTTCATTTAGAGCTACACATTCCAACGTTTTCCCGGGCCGCGGTGGTGTAGTGGATATAATACTCGCCTCTCACCTACGCGAAACGGGTTCGATCCCGGCGGGGTAGCCCCTGGATTTTCGCATGTAGGAAACGTGCAGGACAATGCGGTTAGTCGGGGGTTTTCTCGGGGATCTCCCGTTCCCCCCTGCATTCCGGCGGTGCTTCATGCTCACCTCGCTTCACTTTCTTCGGTTCTCAAGACCTCGACGTTAAGGGCAGTCCAAATAACTACACTCACTACAACATTTTCCAAGAATAAAAATTTAATAATAATCAAACGATTTACGCAATCAGTAATCCAAAACATATTATTATGACAAAATTATCAGTGGTACAAGCAGTGTAATGATACGAAAGTCTTGATCCAACGTATTTATTTATTTAACCAAGTGAAATAAAATTAAAATATTTGTCAGAATTTTTATAGTATAATATGTAGGTAGTGATGCACAAATTTAGAAAATATTTATTTTCGTCCTTTCACTTTTGTGTCCAAGGGAAGTCTGAAACCTGTGAGATGTTTTAATGATCAAATAGAGCGGTCATCTTAGATTTTTCAATGTGAAGTCACAGAAAAGAGCACATTGTTGTAAATGAATACCTCAGTGAGATTCAAATATAATTTACTTAAAATTTCTCGTTACCGACGTTTCTATCAACCAATCTTTCTTGTTCTGTGAACAACTAATTTTTCAATATTTAGGAAACTGACTTGCTTAAGTCACGTAGACTAAGATGATCTGTTGACGCGTCAGTCTTTTTGAGATGACTACATCAGTGACTATGGATATTAGCTTCAAAGTTATACGCTCTTCACGGTAAAGTGAGCACTTTTGAGGCCCTAGTTTCTTTCTCCTCACAGACTTTTTATCCTTTAAACACCTTTTAAAATATATATTGCCTTGTAAGTCCGCCAAGTCTAATCACTGCCGAAGCTCAGAGCGGGGGTAGCGCGGACCCTTGTGATGGCCCTTTATCACCCAGTCGGTTCTCATTTGCAATGCAAGATAAAGGAGAGGCTAAGCCCTTCCCTCTCCCTCCCAAGCCCATCAAAATATTTTAGGCGTGTGCTATTTATTTGTAAGGGAAGCCGAGTACTCCCAGCAAACCCTGGTTCCCAATGCCTTGTAAGTAATAAACGTAATGTGCATTTTTCACAGTACTCGAAACTCGGAAATTGACGTCTAAGTGAACTATAAAAATTTATTTGCTGACTATTATTCCAAATTAGTGGGTTTGAAAAGTACTCACACTACCGTAAATAGCCTATAATAATAAACGCCGTTAATTATGTTGCAGTAAACATAGTGTTATGAGATCGTTTCAAATAAACAGGAAACCTGCAGACACATAACTTGGCTCGACCCAGACGCACATCTTAGTTAAATTCGGGTCCATGCACGGAAAAGCATACGCAGATAGATGAGTAATAAAATTCTAGATGTGACTTGATTCTTTCTTTGAAAACAGATATTCAGCATTGCGTCAATGCTCTTAAGTAGTTCCTTCTCTCACAGTCACTGTAATTCTGACTCCAAAGTTTGGATACTTTTAGTTTATAGTGAAACACACCTAAAGGTACAAACACGAACTGAATTAAAAGTATTGCAGCTTTAGGTAAAAATTCAAAATTAAAAGTTATTGGGTCATAAATCTTGTCTACCTAACCACGCAGAAACTAAGGAGGACTTCCAACAGAAGAACGTAATAAATATTTGTGCTAAGATAGGGAAAGTGCTCTGGTCTACCAGAATGTTAAAACATTATGGTGCATAATAAAATTAAATCACGGAGATTGCCTTGATCTAAATCCCAACTATGTGCTTTTTTTCATTGAACATTGGCAAAAAAAATGGCCTACTTATTAATATTATAAATTATACAGAACCGAAGGTGTGTGTGTCATTACTTAACCATCGGGTGAGAAATTAGCTCCAATTATAGTGGTGGGTTTTCAGACTTGTAGCCTAAACCTAATGAGGTAATATTGACTTAAACCCTAAGCAAGAGCGGTAACGGACTGTAAGGGCGGGAAAATGGAGGTACCTTGAGAAAACCCACAGACCAAAGAAACGTCCGCCATGTTTTCCAAATATGGGCGTGACTTCGAAATTGAACACAGTTCGCTGTGTACGTGAAGTGAGAGCTGTTTGACACATAAAAGGGCGGCACATGCATGTCTTCCATTAGATATTGCAGAGTTGTTGAGGTGTGGGTGGCTGTCGTTGCAGACTTTATAGGTGGAGAAGGAGAATAAGATATGCCCGGAAGGAGCAGGAACCACTCAAAGAAGCAGGCCTGGGACGCCAGCTCCCACAGTAGTCGAAGGAAGGCGGAAGAGGGTCGACAGAATTTCGATTGGTCGCGCCTCAGCGTGCCGGACAAGTCCGACTTGGTCGATTACGTACACAACATGACGGTCAACTTCGAGGAGCCAGACGTGCGGGTGGTGGCAGGCGACCTGGAGTTCAACTGCCACGCCGTGGTGCTGCGCAGTTACTCGGGCTTCTTCCGCGAGAGCGCAGCACCGGCGGTGGTGCTGTACTCTCGCCGCCGCCTTCAGCGCGCTCTAAGACTGGATGTTGGCCAGTGGTGAAGACGCCAGCTCCGTCCTCAACAGGGACAACATCGTGGACGTGCTGGCGTCGGCTAGGTGCCTCCGAGTGCCCGACCTGGCGCGCCTCTGCGAGACACTGCTTGCCGACGAGGCGCTCTTCGCAGAGTATGTCGCCTTCCGCGTTAGGGTGGACGCCGGCGCCCGTGACGGCCTCGAAGATGTCAGGGACGCGATACTGCCCCACGTCAGGACCTGCTTCCTGCACATCGTCGCCACTGACGACTTCGTCCACCTTTCCGCTGACGAGGCGTCCCGGCTGCTCAGCTCCGACCACATCGCCGTCCACGGCGAACTGGAGGTTCATGCTCGTGCTTATATACATAAGTAGTCCATTCGCGGGTGCTTACAAATTTTCTGAAGCCCTGGTAATGTTATACTTTCAATTTTCTCCGCCTCATGCAAACAAAGCTTAACCAAGTTTGCAAAATTACAACAAAAGGATAGCACATCGATTTCTTAAGTTCTCAGTGTAGTATAATTTAACATAAGAACTAGCCTACTTCTTACTAGGCATTAAAACACAGCTATTTTCTCCCTGTTTTGGTTCATATTAATGATAAACGGAATATTTTAATTTATTGATAAATTATAAGTAAAAGTTTAATTCGACCAAAAGTAAGTAATTCTTGTGTTAACACAAGTATAATACGTTTGTGATGCATGGCATATTTTGGAGACAACCAAAGCATATCATACATGGGGTGATCCAAGAAGTGTGAATATAACTGCGAATGGACAATGCCTAGAATATTACACTTGTCGATAACACCCCTTCAGTTCATACAAGATGTTTCACTCGCTCACGTCTCTTGATGTTCGTACACTAAACCGAAGATAGGCAATGATGATGTAATAGTCAGACTACTAACCTCCCACCTAGAATGGTTCGATTCCCGGCAGGGTCTTCCCACGGATTTTAGCATTTGGGAATCGTGCCAGACAATGCTGCTCGTCTGCGGGTTTTATCGGGGATCTCTCGTTTCCCCCACCCTTGCATTCCGGAGCCGCTCCATACTTCACATCATCCTCACCGTCTCTGAAGACCTCGGTGTTAAGAGCCGCCCAAATATCTCCTCTCCCCATTCAACACTAGAGTTTCCAAGCACGTGCGGACGGTAAACATTTGCTGCTCCACTGAGTACCAACTCATTCTGTACCCAGACAAACACGAACTGCCGTCACATTAGCAGGGACACAAGCTCAGACTGAAAGCACACGTCCATAATATTGCCCTTAAAAAGCTGAATCATCCAGACTATCACGCATACTGACTCAATCTCCAGATAGACAATGGCACCACCTCCAATGACATGACATAAATGTCTGTCCGGGGTACATTTCATTACACTTTGACCAATAGTTTATTATTTATGAGAAAGCACCAGGAGCAGGGAGCGAATGAAAGATTCTGTATAAAAATAGCAGACATCTAAATTTTACCCGATAATCTAAACTGCCATCTTTTGGTCTTACAGCAACGACTTAAAGATTTCGAACGCACGGATTTAAAGTCGTTGGGAGCCCGCGAATTAGAATAACACAAACCCGACGCTGAATTAGCTCTATTTTCGAAAACAGAAATTCATTACCAGCTTCACCTTCGTTAGACGAACTATCTTCTCGTAGCTAAGCTAATCCTGAAATCAGAAAGTCAAATTTGACTGAAAACAACTTAAAATGACGCAAGAGATGAATGGACAACAACCACGATGATCGCTGTGTACAGGTTTTGAAAGTTAAGATACAGACATAAAAAATTGGACATTTTCACATTATAGGTTTTGCCATCTTTTTGAGCAAGCATTATGATACAGTGATGCATTTCTAATGAGGTATGTCTAACGCCGGAATATTTTACGCTCATTTGTGACACAGGATACTGTGTTAAAGGAAGACTTCACTCTGATAAAAATTTTTGCTCAAAATATTCGGAAAACCCCTCGTGTTGACTTGCCCTTTTATGGTTTTTCTATGTTGACCGCAAAACTATATAGTCTTCGATTATCATGTTTAGCATTCATTTATAGCTCACGTCCATTTAAGCAAGTGCATAAATGTGAACCAACCATAATTTTCAAATCTCGTGTTTGTATTGTAAGATGTATCAGGCGACCACGGGTGCTATTCCCAGATGACTAACTTCGCGTTGTCGTGACTCACGCCTACATACTACTCGCCTCTGGACGAAATCGGCATTCTCAAACGTCTAAAACGACCCACTATTTACACCACGCCTCCCGCCTACCCGTCGTGGCCTTCTTGGCGGTCGACAAAGCTTGTCTGCTCACGCCTCGTGTTTAATGCTGGGAGATTGCTGGTTAGTAATGAGGTTAGGTCTCCTTCCCATAAACACAATGTATAATTGTTTTATGAAAAATATGGCTAAATCTATTTCTATTAACATCATTCAATTGTAGAAATTAATTGTTAATAGAATAACAAAAGTTAGGCAGGTAGCTACGATATAAATAGGTTACCTACAACAAATTTATTATGATGTACCATAGCCATAGTGAAAAGACAGTAGATGTCAGAATTTTTGTAGTAAAGACATAAAGTTAAATTAATAATGCAATGTTGATAATTTTTGTGTTGGTTGTGGTACAAATGCCGTAATTGATTGGTATAACATACATCGGTTAGGCTAGAAACAGGGGACACAGAAACGTTAACTGTCCTCTTATTT
This sequence comes from Dryococelus australis, assembly GCA_029891345.1. Classification (NCBI taxonomy): domain Eukaryota; kingdom Metazoa; phylum Arthropoda; class Insecta; order Phasmatodea; family Phasmatidae; genus Dryococelus; species Dryococelus australis. Next base: position 69,958,191 of record CM057003.1, on the reverse strand, counting down.
TCAGGGCCATGGTGACAGCGGTTAGCCTGCTTGCCTCCCACCAAGGTGATCCGGGTTCAATCCCCGACCGGGTCATTCCCGATTTTCGCATGTGGGAATCGTGCCAGACGATGCCATTGGTCGGCGGGTTTTTTTTCTCGAGGATCTCCCGTTTACCCCGCCCTTTCATTCCGGCGGTGCTCCATACTCACATCAATCACCCTCATCAGCTCTCAAGACCTCGTTGTTAAGAACCGCTAAAAACTCTCAATTCCATTTCACAGCTCCACTCCACAGTTTTAGTTGCAAAAAATTTGCGACTAAAACAAGGTGGAATTAAATTTTAAACACGGAAATTGAATTATTTCCTGAACACATTCCTACAGACAAGCAGAATGGTGATTGGTTAAATATTTCACAAATGATTGTAATACAGTATAAGACGGTGACAGATCTTGTTATGAGGGAGCGTGTCATGATCAGAAATAATGATTAACAATATATTTTTAACTGAAAATGTAATATTGTACTATTCTTATTTATCATCGACAAACAGCAATGCATCGAAAAATTTAACTTCCATTTGAAAAAAAAAAATCAAATGCTATGAATAAAAAGGAAATTTGTGATCGGTATGCAAGTAAAATAATTAAATTAATATACGTCCTTTTCTTTCGAAAGCTTCAACCTATGTTATTGGATGGCGTAACATGGATCCACGAATTATGGTTGTGAGGGGTAGCAGCTTGGGGTAACTTATGTCAAATGGAATTATTAAATATGCGTATAATGTAAATATATAGGCGTATACTTACAATTTTCAGCAGTAAGTGCGAACGATATCCAAATTACATTACGTGTTTTTCAGCATGATGCACATTGTGATATGCAAAAGTTGTAACTCACCGTTAAGACACTGAAATAAGTACTTTGCCTCCATCGTCACCAACTGTACTATACCAGTCAGTGTGTCCGTTAAAATATATGCAGGTGGACATTTTTCAAACTTTGACTTCAAAAGTGTGTTCAATTATCAGTTTGGTCGCGCTGCCATGTTTTTTTTTTTTAGATAAATAATATATTCCTTGAGAATGTTTGAAAAGGTGGTTAACATACAAAACCAAAAAATTAACTACAGAAGTAAAGATAACAATGTATTCCGAATTTCTATAGAAATATTCAGCATTCATTTGAAACACAATATGAACGGCGTGGCACATAGTTACCTGCCTAACTTTTGTTATTCTATTTACAAACACTTTCTACAATAGTGAATGATGTTAATAGAAATAGATTTAGCCTGATTTTTCATAAAACAAATATATGCAGTGCTTATGGGAAGGAGGCCTAACATCAATCACACAATTCTAAACGTGGAAGAGAGAATACACAAGCGTCAGCCAGACATGACCGTTTATATGCCCGCCGAGTTTTCCGTATTCGCAAACAGCAGATCCAAACGCCTGTCCGATTGGCCGGTATATGTAGCCTCGTCTGCGGGGTGCATGGAAATCGATACTTATCAGGCGCGTTCGATGAGCTCACGCCTGTGGCTTTCGGTGACTTGTCAGGGAAAACGTCCAGCCGGTCCCCAGGCGTGTGTACCATACAATGCTCTCGCCTTCCGCCTACTCAGAGTGCATATCTGAGAATAGTTTCCCAGGTCGTATTTAGATATAATGTCACCCTACACGCTATGTTTGCCGCCGGCTCCCTTCCTATCTCTTTTCCGTAGTAATAAAATGTGTAAAAAGCATAATGAACCAAATAACACATATTAAGATCGCACACAACAATTTTCATACATGCATTCATGGCATCTTAGCTAATGTCACGTTTTCTTTTGTACGAGGAAGTTGATCACATCAATGTAGTCTATTTTTATGAAATATGTCAGGTTCGACGTAAAGAATGGAAGAAGTATTAAATCTGCCTTCGCCTGCAACTGACCAGAGGTAGTTCTAAATTCTCTTTAGTAGCACACGTGTAAAGCTGAGTGTACATCAAACAAGATATTCATAAACGTCCACCAGCCACACTGTTAAGAAACAGTTTATGTGAAATTACGGAAAAGTATTGATAAATAAATCCATCCAGAAATATTCGTAAAATTGCAGACGTTTTTTTTCTATTTTTTTTTTTTTTTTCCAGTAAAGCACTTTCCGTGAATTCAGAAAACCTCTCCGTATATTTGCAACTAGGTTTCAGTCTATTAACATATGATTGAAACATATCACAAAAAAATTATTCTCGTTATGTAGTAATTTATAAAATTTAAATAAATAAAATGTTTAATTTTATAGTTAGGTTTCAACACGAGTCAAAAACTTCTAAGTATGTCGCTCTTATTACGCTGGTCCGGTCTCCTACTACATGACTTGAGTGTTAACGTTTTGTTAATGAGGAAGGGGAAAATTAATATTTTTCCAGTTTATCGTAATTGTTGGAACATCTGCAATGCTACTAACTGCTACAGATGTGCTGTGCTACTACATCGTATTTAAACATCTTAGTTTAAGTGGTGTATGTGTATCCTAACTGCTACAGTAATAATAATTTTCTAGTTGCACTGCAAATGATTATTTTGTGTACCCACCGATTTGTTCAACCCCGAAACCCGAGGCTATTGGAATTACAGACAGTGTCCGTATTTTGAATGTTTGGAACGAAACATGTTTACATTTATTACTGTATCAATTAAAAATGTACGTGAATACGCGAAAAATCTAACAGTGATCCCTGCACGACTTCTGAAGAAGTTGTCACCCTAGGCAAATACCTAACTTGCCTAGGCCTAAGTCCTGCCCTGTAGGTGACCACTGATTGTATCAGTGAAATTATCTCACCTTCACTAGCATTACCCGTTGTGCCATTTCTCCTTATGGCAGCCTCCTTCCTGCCACACGCCAACGAAGTTCTAGGGCGGAGAGATTTGGACAGATCTTAATATCGAGGTCTTGAGTATCGATGAGGGTGGAGTAAGGTGAATATGCAGCAGCGCCGGAATGCAATGGCGGGGTTAACGGGAGATCCCCGAGGAAACCCGCTGACCAACGGTATCGTGAGACACGATTCCCACATGCTAAAATCAGAGACAGGCACTGCTGGGAATCGCACCCAGTTCGCCTAGCAGGGAGAAGAGTAGTCTAACCGCTACACCATCACAGCTCCGAAGTTCTCGAGTACACGTGCGATTATGTGGCGTCGTCCAGGTGCTGTTCGTGGGCGTGATGTGGCTGCTGGCGGACTGGGAGGTGAGGCGGCCGCACCTGCTGGCCATTATGATATGTGTGAGGTTCGGCCTGGTGCCGGCCCAGCATCTGCTGGCTCTACGTACAGCGTACCGCCAGCCAGAGCTGCGCGAGTTGGTGTCGCATCGCAACGTGCAGGAGCTGCTCAGCGACGGCCTCTCCTACTCCGCACTACACTCCTCCACACAGTGAGTACCAACTATAGCTGCTGAGTGTGGTGTAGGTATTGTAACTAGCGCTCAACTGGTAGGTAAACCTTGAGTATATCTGTAGAAGGAGTTATAAATCCATCTTGTACGCTTAAATGTTAAATGTTTTGTTCTTTGTTGTATATTTGACGTCGTAATATAAGTGTTGTGTTTAGAGAATTCTCCTCTTATTAGTTCAATAGTCAACAGATACACTTCCCTGATAGGCCCTTCCACAGTATCTAAGTATTACAAGGAGGGAGAAGTCAGTGGAGCCAGAGAGAAGGAGTATTGAATACATAGACGAGTGTTACGAGGAAGGAGATTGACGCAACATGTATTAAGAGTTTTTCTATAGCTGATTATTTTTTACTGGAAGATCACAATAAATTTATTTTCATTCTTTACACTTCACACACAGTAGGATCTCGAGGTTTTCATTATTCTTTATAAATTGACTTTAACAACCTAATTTATTTTAGAATTATTTTTAACAGCGCTGTACTTCCATCAACAAATTAAATGGTCTGTATTTTTCAGATGATTCTGAGAAAGTTAATAATGGATTATTCTTTTCCGCTATCGTCCGATACCGATAACAGCTACGTCAGGGTACGAGGTAGAACGCACCCCAATCTATAGACTGTTCACGGTAAAATGAGCACTTTGGAAAGCCCTGCTAAAAATCTACTTGAATGCACGTTGTGTAATCTGACACTTTATGTAAAATTAACATTGTCATGGGCCTAATCACTTTTCCATGCATCGGTTCAGTGAAATTGTAAAATTATTCCAATAGAAAATATTTTTTTAATCAGCTAATTCTAACAATTTGATGCATTAAAAACACTGAAAGCGAAATACATAATTTAAGCCTTAATAAATGGTTACCTAACAATTTTCATTCGACGTAGTTATATGGAACTACTTTCCCTGTACCGTGACCAACTTTACTGGGCGCATGTCACTAAGTGCGCCTGTTAAAATATATGCAGGTAAAAACTGTTCACGATAAAGTGAGCACTTTTGAAATCAACCTTATAAAAAAGTCGCTGCTCCTATCTGCATATTTTTAACGGGCGCATTGAGGGACATGCGCCCTGTGTAGTTGGTAAGGATTGATAGAATGTAGTCACTTATCTTAACATCGAATAAAAAGTGTCAGGTAACGATTTGTGATTAATTAAAGTATTGTTTGTGCTTTCTGTGTTCATAATATATCAAAGCGTAAAAATAAGTAGATTTAGAAAATATTTACTTTTCTAATACTTTCACAGGTTCACTTGACCGACGCGTGACTACACTAATGAGGCCCGTGGCAATATTAATTTCACATAAGGCGGAAGAATACACAACGTGCATACAAATAGATCTTAAGCAGGGCTTTCAAAAATGCTCATTTCAACGTGAACAGCCCCTTTAAGAGCAGTGATTTTTAATAAGGTTTATTTCAAAAGTTCTCACTTTATAATGAACAAGGTTGATCAGTCTATGACAGGTTCCTGCTTCACACTGACTGGCTACAGCACGTCGCGTCACGCTATTGTTTAAACCAATAAAGTGAATATGCAGTAGAGCGAACTCGCTGGCTGCGCACTTCCAAACTCCGTATCCCAACATTAAACTGCTTTGTTGCCAACGCGACTGACTATCGTAAACGACGTAGTTAGAATTTGAGGTTAGAAGATTGCTAATGTAAACAAATGCTTTGAGAAATTCGTATACATCCCCCAACCAATTGTTCGTGCGAAAAATTTTTATTCAAATATATGTGCTTGTCTTTTGAGAACTTAGATATAAACAAATAAGTTCATCAATGTTGACTATCTGACTTTTACAGTTGATTTGCTTTATGTCAGGTCATTGTTGGGTACATACGCAGAAGACGAAGAATCGGTCCACCCTAACTTTAGTCTGTGTTTGAACCAGCCTGAATCACCTTGATTGCATAAGTGGGCAACTTTTCTCAGCATAGACCATAGATAAGAAGTAGCTTCTCAGACTAGGTTAGTTATTGTAATAAAAAACCAGAGACGAATTCTCGTACTGGGGAAATGGGGTTGAGTGTTTACGTCCGCTGCACAATGGGTGATGTACGTGTTTAAATCACGGAATACATTTTTTTTTTCCAGCAGCTCTACCAAAAAACATGGACTTAAATCGAGGTTACATACCTGTTTTTATGAATAAATGCTTTGAAATATAGCTTTCTCTTAGTTTTAATTCAACTGGAATATACTTAATTTATACCCGAAATACAGTAATTTTAAATACTAAGACACTGTTATGATGGAAATGGAAACAAACGTATGTTATACTGTCGTCATAAAATAGCAAAAAACAAATCGAATTAAAGAAAAGGTAATTAGTATAACTAGTAAATTTATTCTTGCAGCGTCCTAGCAGTTTGTAGTAACTGTATGTGATGTGACGGCAGATGTCATTCTGGATATTGAAAATTAGGCCAAATAGTTTTTCATTCCACTCCCATTCTTTGGGCAAAATTACTTACAGATATCGTAGAGGAAACGTAGGGTAAATTGCGTGTGCCAGTGGCGTACTAACCATTTCTTTGTAGCAAAACCGAATGGTGTTAACTCTATGAGCTTTTGTAGGTTTAAAAAATTCTTTTTCATAACAAATCGCAAAATTTGTACAAGTAAGTTACGCAAACTGGCATTGTTTTGTAATGAGCTATTATTTTGTTGCAAAAGCAAAAACATAGGCATAGGTGTTCTCATAGAAGAAATACGGTGTATAGTTCTACCTCATCATTAATATATGGTAAATAATGCAATCTCGTAGAATACAGAGTGAATACATTACTTATTATATTCCTAAGTTAGGCTAATAACAAAGCAAAAATGGCACCGATTATGTGGAACTAATTTGTATTAAAAGTTTTTTTTTTTTTATGTTTGTTGAAACTCTCCTTAAGGAAACGTATTTGGAATCACAAACTAGTTGTCTCTGTTTCTTCTAATTCCCAACGTTTATTTTAGCGAGGATCAGATTGTTGGAGATTGACATCTATTGCTTGCAACAGTGCCCAGAGTAGCAAGGTAGTACTCGTATGATGTGTACATTTTCATTTCCGTTACAACTTGTTAATATATGTTATCATTAAGGTTTGCACCGTCAGCCCATGTTTTCAGCTTAGGAATTAAATCTGATGATGATGATAGGTTAGGTACAGTCTGGCAATAATAATAATAAAATACCACCGCTTCTGTTAACAAAGTTTTGGACGTAAATAATATAATCAGTCCCCAACATCTAGAACCGTTTCAGATCAGATTTAGTTTTCTGGTTTTCCGATAAAATTCCGATTTTTTATTAGTACTTTCTGAGCCCCAGAGATGGCACTAGTATCTAAAACCATAGAGTAATGATACTCAATAGAACAAAATCGGTCTTTGTGCAGTAAATGTAATTAAAAAAACAAAACACTGTCCACCTTTAATGGCATCAATATTGATGTCCCCAGTTCTGAAAGGGTTAAGATTTCTGTGCGTTAACTGGCGACGTCAAAACGCAAAGTTAGAAAATAAGCTAACAACATTGTTAGGTACAAACAAATAACACCGCGTGAGTCAGTAATGAAGCAGAATTAAGGATAAAATACATAGTGACACTATGATCGGGTGTGTATTCACTACTTATAGACAAGACTGAAAGTCCACACACACTCAGACGTCACAAGTAATTTTCGCACTGATCCCGTCTCTCGCAGCCATCTTCAACTGCAAGTAAGTTGTTACTAAACTATTGTGGACCGATGTGGTAATGGTGATACAACATGCGATATTGGAGTAGAAACATGGATTTACTCAGTTAATTTTAAAAAATAAAATAATTCATTCATTATACAGTGTAAGAGTAGGTCATTTCATGTTATAAGAACAATATTTTTTCTGTAATTTATGATAGTTAAGTATAACTTAATTTATAACAACACTTGTTCGCGTGCTGGTCCAGGGTTACTGAGCTATTACAATGAAGAAATTAATTAAAATATTTTATTTCACTGCATTCATTAGTGAATTCTGAAGATGCTTCCTGTGACTAACTGACTTTCATACTCCTGTGGATATTTCTCAGAAACACTGTTTCTAAAAATAAATTACTCATGTGCATGTGTAGCAGTCACGTCATGTGGATCCAAGAACCCGTCTGAAATATCAACAGCAATGTGAGTTCGAACCAGGGTTGGCAACATGCCACCAATTTTCAGTAAATTCCCCGCCACGGCAAAAACTTAGCTTTTGCCTGAGAATAGTGGATTTTAAGAGCAAATATAACATTATTATATACCTAGGCGTGTATCAAAATTAGACTATTTTTTAAAGTTATTGGTTCATAGTGAACATTTTCTTTTATCCATTGACACCAATAAAATAGATCAGCGTGACAAGGTTTATTCTTATATTTGTTATGGGTATACAGATTTATTTTTGAAAATGATAAATCAACATTTTGAGAATGTATTTCTATGAGAATTTGTCCAGTAGGTTGGGAAATTTAATATTTATGATTCCAAGTGGCCACTCTGTAGTACAATAGAATAAATATATCTTTGCTTTCAAATTAATATTCTAAAATATTGTAATATGCCTAAATAAAATCGATTCGCTATATTAAAAAATAACTCATGCTTGAGATATAATTTTTAAATATAAGACACTGTGGTTGTTATAAAGTTTTTTGTCTATTGTAATACAATTTAAATGTACGTTATAAACTGTTTCAACATTTAGTGATTTCAGGTGAATTTTCCTACAAAGTGGAAAATACTGGCAAAAAGAAATAACATGCGGGACGGTTTTAACCTGGAATTTACCAGTACTTTCCACACACTGGGAAAAACTGTACCAACCATGGTTCGAGCATGTTACCTTAGCCATTCTGAATCCAGAGTTCTGCCCCACAAACATCTGTTTTAAAATGAGGCGTGATACTTCAATCTAGGGAAGTCACTGTACTGTTATATAATACCTAACAACAAATAAATTAATTCCATATTAATTTGGTGGCAAAATTAAGGCTTATGCCATTCATTTTGAGCTCCATATTACAACATTTTCCCAGGCCGCAGTGGTGTAGTGGATATAATACTGGCCTCTCACCTACGGGAACCAGACTCATTCCCCAGCGGGGCCACCCCTGGATTTTCGAATGTAAGAAACGTGCCGGACGATGCCGTTAGTCGGTGGGTTTTCTCGGGGCTCTCCCGTTACACCCTGCATCCCAGTGGCGCTCCAAAATCACCTCGCTTCACTTTCATAGGCTCTCAAGACATCGATGTTAAGAGCAGCCCTAATCACGTCACTCATTTAAACATTATCCAAGTACAAGAATTTAAAATTAATCTAAAGATTTTCGTAATTAGTAATCCAAGCATATTATTTTGACAAAATTATCAGTGGTACAAGCAGTATAATAAGAAAGTCTTGCTCTAACATATTTCGTTATTTAACTAAACAAAACAAAATTAATTTTTTGTTAGAATTTTTATACATTAATATTTAAATAATGAAACACAAATTAAGAAATCATATATTTTTGTCTTTACACTTTCTGTGTTCAAGGGAAATCTGAAACCTGTTGGAGGCTTTAGTTATCGGAAAAAAGTGGTCAAGTTGATTTTTCAATGTGAAGTAACCAAAAGAGGACATTTTTATAAATGCACTCCTCAGTGAGATTAAGATATAGTTTAGTTAAAATTTCTCGATACCGACGTTTCTATCAACCAAACTTTTTGGTTCTGTGAACAACAAATTTTTTAATATGTGGGCGAATGACTTGCTTAAGTCACGTGGACTAAGATGACCCGTTGACGCGTCAGTCTATATCAGAGAAATAAACAAGTGTCTATTAATAGTAGTATCAAACATATAATCTTCATATTCCACAGCACTTGGGAATTGACGCCTAACTGAAATTTAAAATATATTTATTGACTATTATTCCAAATGAGAGGACCTTCAAAAGTGCTAACTTTATGGTGGATAACCTATACTAATAAATGCTGTAATTTATAGTGCAGTTTACACTACAATATGAGATCCTTCAAATAAAAAGAAAACATTCTGACACTAAACTTGACCCGTACCAGACGTTTATCTCAGTTAATTTTGGGATCCATGCACAAGAAAAAATATGCAGGCCGGTGAGTGTAGTAAACCTAGCAGTGACTTGATTGTTCCTTCGAAAAGAGACATTAGTTACTGCGTCAATGCTTTTCTGTAGTTCCTTCTCTCACAGTCACTGTAATTCTGACTTCAAGGTTTGAATATTTTACTTTATAATTAAACATACGTAAAGGCACAAACACGAACTGGATTAAAAGTATTATAGCTGTCGGTCAAAAATTCTAAATTAAAAGTTATTAGGTCAAACATCTTGTCTGCCTAACGACGCATAAACTAAGGAGATCTTCCAACAGAAAAGCGTAACGAATATTTGGGGTAATATGGGATAGTGCTACGTGTTACAAGAATGTTAAAAATAATGGTAGGTAATAAAATAATTTCCTGGAGATTCCCTTGGACCAAATCCCAAGAATGTGCTTTTTTTCACTGAGCATTGGCAAAAAAAGGCACATTGCCTACTTATTAATAGTATAAATTATACAGAACCGAAGGTGTAAGTGTCATTACTTAACCGTCGAGTTAAGAGATTAGCTTCGGCCATAAAGGTGGACTTTCAGATTTGTAGCCTACACCTAATTAGGTGATATTAAAATAAAACATAAGCGAGAACAGTAACGGACAGTATGGGCAGGAAAATAGAAGTAACTCGAGAAAACCCACTGACCAAAGAAACGTCCGCCACGTTCCCCACATGCGGGCGTGACTTCGGAATTGAACACAGTTCGCTGTGTACGGGAAGCGAGAGCTGCCTGACACATAAAAGGACTGCACATGCATACCTTCCGTTAGACATGCAGAGTTGTTGATGTGTGGGTGGCTGTCGTTGCAGACTTTAAAGGTGGAGAAGAAGAAGATATGTCCGGAAGGAGCAGGAACCACTCAAAGAAGCAGGCCGGGGATGCCAGCTCCCACAGCAGTCGAAGGAAGGCGGAAGAGGGTCGACAGAATTTCGATTGGTCGCGCCTCAGCGTGCCGGACAAGTCCGACTTCGTCGACTACGTACACAACATGGTGGTCAACTTCGAGGAGCCGGACGTGCGCGTGGTGGCAGGCGACCTCGAGTTCAACTGCCACGCCGTGGTGCTGCGCAGTTACTCGGGTTTCTTCCGCGAGACCACAGCACCGGCGGTGGTGCTGCCTCCCGCCGCCGCCTCCTCCGCCGCCTTCAGCGCGCTCTACGACTGGATGTTGGCCAGTGGTGAAGACGCCAGCTCCGTCCTCAACAGGGACAACATCGTGGACGTGCTGGCGTCGGCTAGGTGCCTCCGAGTGCCCGACCTGGCGCGCCTCTGCGAGACACTGCTCGCCGACGAGGCGCTCTTCGCAGAGTATGCCGCCTTCTGTGTCATGTTGGACGCCGGCGCCCGTCACGGCCTCGAAGATGTAAGGGACGCTATGTTACCCCGCATCAGGACCTGCTTCCTGCATATCGTCGCCACTGACGATTTCATCCGCCTTTCCGCCTACGAGGTGTCCCGGCTGCTCAGCTCCGACCACATCGCCGTCCACGGCGAACTGGAGGTTCGTACTCGTGCTTATATACATAGGTAGTCCATTCATGGTTCTTTACAATTTTTCTGAAACCCTGCAATAGTTATTCTTTCAATACATTTCTCCACCTCATGCAAACAAAGCTTAACCGAGTCTGGAAATTACACCAAAAGGGATAGCACATCGCATTCGTAAGTTCCCAGTATGATATAATTTGGCATACAACTAGCCTACTTCTTACTAGGCATACCATCACATCTATATACTCCTTGTTTTGATTCATATTGATTATAATTGCAATATTGTAATTTATTGATAAATTATAAGTAAAGGTTTAAGTTCACTGTAAATAAAGAATGCTTGTGTTAACACAAGTTTAATACGTTTGAGATGCATGGCATATTTAGGAGACAACTAATTATGGCATACGAGGGGTTATCCAAAATGTGTCAAGAAAACTGCGAATAGACAATGCCTACAAAATTGCACTGATTGATAACACTCCTGCAATTTACACAGGATGTTTCACTCGCTCCCTTATCTTAATGCTCGTTCACGAAAACAAGGTGGGCAACGGTGATGTAATGGTCAGACTACTAACCTCCCATCTAGGAGGAGCGGGTTCGATTCCCGGCGAGGTCTGCCGAGGATTTTGGCATGTGCGAAAGGTGTAGGACGATGCCACACGTCTGCGGAATCTCTCAAGGAACTCTTGTTTCCTCATCCCTTTCATTCCGGAGTTGCTTCATACTTCACTTCACCAACATCGTGTCTGAAGACCTCGGTGTTAAGAGCCGCCAAAATATCTCCTCTCCCTATTCAAAACCAGAGTTTGAAGGCCGTTTTCGGCCCCCAAACAGTGCAGTATACGTTATCTGGTACACTTTTATGTACTGAGTTTACCAGTACGTGCGGACTTGCTCCGCCACTAAGTAAAGGCTATTCACGATAAAGTGAGCTCTTTAGAAATGAACCATAGAAAAATTCTCTTTCCCTGCAAGCATACATTTTAACGGGCGCACTGAGTGACATTCGCCCAGTAAAGCTCGTAACGATGGATGGAAAGTATTTCCATATCATAACGTCAAATAAAAATTGTTAGGTAACCACTTGTAATAACTTAAAATTATTTTTTTCGCTTTCTGGTTTTCTATTGCTTCGAAGTTTAAAAATGAGCAGATTTGTAAAGTATTTACTTTCCTAATAATTTCACAGTTTAATTCAACCGTCGCATGAATAAAGTGATAAGGTCCATGACAATGTTAATTTTACATAAGGCGAAGGAATACATAACTTGCATAGAAGTTGACACTAAGCAGGGCTTTTAAAAGTGCTTATTTTACTTTGAACAGCCTATACCACCTCGTACTGTACCCAGACAAACACGAACTGTGTCACATCAGCAGCGACACAAACTCAGACTGAAAACACACATCCGTAGTATTGTCCTTTAAAAGCTGAATCGTCCACACTATCACGAATACCGACTCAATCTCCAGATAGACAGAGGCACCACCTCCAATAACATCACAATACTTTTCATACATAAATGTCTGTCCAGGTACATTACATTACACTTTGACCAATAGTTTAATACTTATGAGAGAACACCAGGGGCAGGAAGCAAATGAAAATTCTGTATAAAATTGGCAGTTATCTATATTTTATCTGGAACTTTTCTGGCCTGACAGCAGAACCTTAGATATTTCGAACGCACAGATTTAAAGCCTTTGGGTCTCCGCGTATCAGAATATCACAAACCCGAATCTGAACTTATTCTCCCTTCGAAAATAGAAATTCGTTGATTGCATCGCCTCTGTTAGACGGTCTATCATCTCGTAGTTTCTCTATTTCTGAAATCAGAAGGGTAAATTTTACCCAGAAGAACTTAAAATGATAGGAGACATAAATGGACAACCAACACACTGATGGAAGTGTACAGGTTTTCAGATCCATGATAGTAACATCAAAAATGGGCATTTCGACATTACAGCTTTTGCCAACTTTTTGGGCAGGCATTATGCCACGGTGATGCATTTCTAATGAGCTATTTCTACCGCCGGAATATTGTACACTCTTTTATGATGCAGGATACTGTGTTGAAGGAAGACTTCGCTGTGATAAAATGTTTCCTTAAAATAATCGGAAACCTGTCGTGTTGACTTGTCCTTTTATGGTTCAGTCGGATTTATATATAATGTCACCCCAAACACTATGTTTGCTGCCGGCCCCCTTCCTATCTCTTTTACGTAGTAATAAAATGTGTAAAAATCATAATGAACCAAATTACACATATTAAGAACGTACACAACCATTTTCATACATGTATTCAAGGCATAATAGGTAATGTCACATTTTCTTTTGTGTGAGGAAGTTGATCACATCAATGTAGTCTATTTTATGAAATATGTCAGGTTCGATGTAAAGAATGGAAGAAGTTTTCAAGCTGCTTTGGCCTGCAACTGACCGGAGGTAGTTCTAAATTCTCTTCAGTAGCACAAGTGTACAGTTGATTGTAAATCAAACAAAATATTCATAAAAGTCCACCCAGCTACTCTGTTAAGAAACAATGAAATGAAATTACAGAAAAGTATTGATAAATAAATACATCAAGAAAACTTCATAAAATTACAGGCATTTTATTTTATTTTTATTTTTTTTCCAGTGAAGCATTTTTCGTGAATTCACAAAACTTCTTAGTGAATTTCCGTCTAGGTTTCTGTCTATTAACATATTATAAAAATATATCACAAAAATAGTTTTCGTTGCATAGTTGTTTACCAGTGTAATAATAAATTTATAGAATGTTTATTGAACAAGTTATGTTTCAACACGAGTCAAAAACTTCTAAGTCTGCAGCTCTTATCACCCTGATTCCGCTTTCTACTGTATGACTGGAGTGATAACGTTCTGTTAATGAGAAAGGTGAAAATGAATATTTTTCCAGTTTCTCGTAATGTAGGAGTGTCTGTAATGGCGCTTACTGCAACAGATGTGCTGTGCTACTACATCGTACTTAAATATATTAGTTTAAATGGTGTATGTGTATACTAACTGCTGCAGAAATGATAATGTTATAGTTACACTGCAAATGAACCCTTTGTGTACCCACAACTTTGTTCACCCCAAAAATCCAAAGTTATTGGAATTACAGAGATAGTCGGTATTTTGTATGTATGTTACGAAACATGTTTACATTTATTACTGTATATATTTTACCTAAAAATTGATGTCATTACACGAAAATTCTAACAGCGAACCCTGCAGTACTTCTGATGAAGATGCCTTCCTAGGTAAATGCCTAAGTCATGCCCTGTATGTGACCATTGATTCTACCAGTGAGATTATCTCACCATCATGAACTTTAAGAGTTGCGGCATGGCATCTCATGGCAGCCTCCTTCCTGTCACACGCCAACGAATTTCTCGGGTAGAGAGATCAGGGTAGCTCTTAACATCGAGGTCTTGAGTGTTGATGAGGGTGAAGTAAGGTAAATATGCAGTAGTGTTGGAATGCAAAGGTGGAGTAAATGGGAGATCCCTGAGAAAACCCTTCGACCAGCGGTATCGTCTGGCACGATACCCACATGCTAAAATCAGAGACAGGCACTGCTGGGAATCGCACCCAGTTCGCCTAGCAGGGAGAAGAGTAGTCTAACCGCTACACCATCACAGCTCCGAAGTTCTCGAGTACACGTGCGATTATGTGGCGTCGTCCAGGTGCTGTTCGCGGGCGTGATGTGGCTGCTGGCGGACTGGGAGGTGAGGCGGCCACACCTGCTGGCCATTATGATATGTGTGAGGTTCGGCCTGGTGCCGGCCCAGCATCTGCTGGCTCTACGTACAGCGTACCGCCAGCCAGAGCTGCGCGAGTTGGTGTCGCATCGCAACGTGCAGGAGCTGCTCAGCGACGGCCTCTCCTACTCCGCGCTACACTCCTCCACACAGTGAGTACCAACTATAGCTGCTGAGTGTGGTGTAGGTATTGTAACTCGCACTCAATTGGTAGGTAAACTTCTCCCCTAATTAACCCTGTGAACAGTTTTTGTACATACATATTTAATGAAATATATGCTGTTCACGGTAAAGCAAGCACTTTTGAAGCCCTAGTTACTTTTACATATCAGCCACTTGTTATCTTTTTACCGCCATTTTTAATGAGTATTGCCATGCAAGTAATAAAAACAGTGGTATATTCTACCACACTCCGAAGTTAACGTCTAAGTATCTAGTGTATCTGTTGACAGCCACCTAAACAGCAAAAATGATGTTACTTATTACTGTTGCTGACACTAGAAAGCATGTGAAATGGCCAGTCCTCGATATCGGAATCACTACTCCAATCGAGGGCTCTTTCCAAAACCACATCACATGGCCTACCGGCAGCAATGAGGGATGTCAAAATGCGAGTTTACCCCCGAATGTCTAGTCTCGTTAA
The DNA here is from genome assembly GCA_029891345.1 of Dryococelus australis. Lineage (NCBI taxonomy): Eukaryota > Metazoa > Arthropoda > Insecta > Phasmatodea > Phasmatidae > Dryococelus > Dryococelus australis. The sequence continues at coordinate 69,942,693 of CM057003.1, read as the reverse complement.
ATACTGTTGCTGCAGGACCCCCAAATGATTCACTAATACTTACAGACGAAAATTTTACTGTCTTATGATATGCTAATAATTGAGGCCCATCAAACCTCTCGCACTTAATAGCTGTTTCGCACTATCATTCTAAATGAGAGAGCTTTCAAAAACACTTACTTTACCATGGGGAGCCTATAGTGAAGTTGCGGATGAAATCATATATCAAAAGAGAAAGCGTGTGTTTGTGCTTGAACAGGCCGGGCGACCAGGCGAGCGTGGAGGAGATGGCCCGCCAGCTGGGGTGTCAGCCACAGCAGCCTCGCGCATCGCTTCCTACTGGGAGCTGCCCTTCCTCGTACCGCGAGTTCGCGGAGGCTGTGGAGCACGTCCGGCCATCCGCGACCTTCCGGAGGCTGCAGCAGGAGCGCCGGGCGATGCCACTCTATCAGCGGCCTGCCGGGCTGCCCACCGATACTTCCAGATCCTTCGTCCGCGGCAACCCCGCCAATCCCGCCCTGGACGACACCTGTCCACGGCAAGCAGTACGACTCTTATTATCCTTCCTCCCCTGTCAAGCAGAATGGTGCATGAGTGCAGTATATTTACCCGATTTTCAATATATGTCTTTTTCCAAAGAGTTTATTGAAATTTTCGGCTCGACAAGACGTAAATAATAATTTTCAACACCTTTTTACATAGTTAATTTTTTACCGCCTTTTATTCTCGGAGCACTGATGGAAGAAATGAAAGGAAAATTTTTTCTTACCTTCAATCGGAGCTCCGAGATTAATGAACTCAGGGAATTTTTTAACCATGTAATACGGTGTTCAAAATCGTTATTTACGTCTTGTCGATCCAAAATTTTCGAAAAAACACATGTAAAACAAACTGTAACAAAAATATTAATATACACTTTTTGTGCAGCATTACCCTTAAGGCCGCGTTCCACTTAGTACTGACAGCAGGTTTTTACCGCCCGAACACCGGCATTCCCTCCATCCTCCCACACTCTAACTATACTCAGATGAGTAAGACAGTGCATGGAACTTTCTTATCTTCTGTTGTTCGGGTCATTAATGTTATGTGCAGCAACAGGCATGCTAGCCTGATTGCGAGAGCACAAACATACTACAAAGGAGTGGAATGAAAACTTGAGCGATTAAAAACAAACCGCTCCAGACAGGGCCAGTTGTTACTAAACACGGGTCAAATATTATGGCTGAGAACAGGGCGAAGAAAGTCTTTTGTCGTCGAGACACTGCACCATGACGAAGTCCAGAGATGGAGGCATGCCGTCCGGTGACATAAGTTTAGTCATCTGCCTATGGTGCCTCCACCAATGTTACGTTTGATATAAAAGGGTATATATAAAATGTACAAGTTGTGGTTAGGTATAACTCAAATGTGAACACTAATTGTCTCTTTATCATCCCTGTATTGAAATCATATAAATTACAACTCGTTTACAAACCTATAGTCAGTCTTTAATTGGGAGGAGCTGTTATTAAATTTACTTGGTTACATAGTGTTATTGATTATTATTTTTTATTATTTAATTACTTAATTACATTAAAGCCACTTAGAATAGTTTCTAAGGAACTTCGTCATTTCTGGACGTCTTCCTGCAGCAGTGTCTCGACGAAAATGATCTCGTTCGCCGTGTTTCAAGCAGTAATATATTGCCCATGTTTAGTAACAATCGGCCTGCCATGAGCGGTTTGTTTTTAAAGCACTCCAGGCTTCGTTCCACTTCTATGTAGTATGTCTGTGCTTACGCAATCAGGCTAGCAAGCCTGTTGCTGCACATAAAATTACTGCTCTTATTGCCGTACTCGGTATCATACGGGTTTTCTCGGTTAAACCTGTTCTCCTTATCAATCAGGAATATACCAACTTCTTATGTTGAAGGCTTTAACCGAATACCCCATCATGGATCCTTGGAAAGCTCTTCTCTCAATTTGTCATATTCTTCAAGCCTTTTCACAATGTTTGTGGCGAACTCGTTCCATATCTTGTGAAGAGTACTGACAGCAGCTGAAAATACTGACCAAATGTCCCTTTAAATACTGTCTCCGCTGATAAGTATCTGACGAATTGTGTTGTGGCTTTTGGCTTGGAGGCTATACTCACGGCTGAAGCTACTGATGTGCAGGAGGTCAGGCAGTCTCAGAAAAATCAGACGACACAACATGGTGGCGATGGATAGCGAGCAAGTAATGTTGTTTTTATATGCAGAATATTCAGGTGGAAAGTATATTTTCACATTATTCAATCTCATCATCATTTGATGAGTGTTAATCAGACGAAAATCAGAATAAAAATATTGGGCTTGGCTGTGTTAGGTTCATGGCCGTTTGTTTTGCGTGAATATGTCTACACTGACGCGCATTGATGCATAGATTTTTTTTTTACTTTACCCGCACCGCTTCACTCGATCATATGGGGTTTTATGGGTAACACTGGATTGCTTTTGAGATACTCTTTCCAACCGTATGGGATTTCTGTATTTCACTTGAGTAGATGTATAATGCCGATAGTGGCTCATCCCATTATTTTCAACGAAATATCGAGGGTTTTTGGTGGAAAATCAAAGTTTTTGAGTCTAAAATTAAGCTCAAAAAATTCTAAAAAAGGATTTCTCAGAAACAAGCAAATGTAAGCCAAAACCAAGCAAAATTTGCAATTTTTCAAATTCGTCATACAGAATTTGTACCAATTAAAGAAACAGTAAATTTTAAGCAAATATATACAAATTTCTTGCTTTTCCAACAAATTTTCACATTTTCTAGAAACGTCAATTTTGCAAGCCAGCAATCTAAATCAATTGAATTTAAGAGAAAATCTAACAAAATAAGATAAAACCAAGTAAAAATATGGAAAAGACAATTGATAATTTAAATTCGAATCTCTACTAATTAAAAGAAAATATCTCCAATTTGCTATAGATTTCCACCTATTTCTCGAAGTTCATATTTATCGTCAATGTTTTCTAAGACAATTAATTGTAGGTTTTGTAAATTTGAATGAAATTGGCGAACTATATTTTTAAGTTCTTCACTTCTAACCAATAGTAAGGGATTTTGGAACCACCATCTCTTTTTAATATGTTAGTCAAACTGCAAGGCAACATTTTATTTATAAAGAAAGAAATTTATATAGAATTATAAAACGACTTTTTAATTATTCAAATAATTCATCTATATTTCTAAAGATTCGTAAAACTTTTAAATGTAACCACTCAATTATAAGTATAAAATATTATATTAAACTATCGGAACAATTAGTTGATTCCTACATTTAATAATATTAAAAATTTATAAATCTTCAGTAACTCTTTTTTTCAAATAATTGCGAGTAAGTTTCCTTCGACTAATTAAAACATTACAAATGGTAACTGCTTCTTTAAATTTTTAATTAAAGTCAAGAAAATTTTTACATTTGTTTATTCTTTAACTATGGTTGTTTTTCTGTATGAACAATCAATAACATATAAAGGCTTTCGACCACAAAATGAATAGTAATTAAAATCTCCATCAAAGTTTACAGTTGATTTATAATAAAGTTCATTATTTCTATACCCAGTATCTAGTTTGGTTTTTTAATTTCAAATTCATTACAAGCCAGATATTGTTTAAGATAAATACCGTTCTCAATGTCTATATTTCAGTTTTCTATACGAAAAATTTCATTTCTACCATTTTTAACATACATTTTTCTCAATTTACAACGATCAAACATAGCAAGTAGCGCGTTTATGCTGTTCAGAACAATTTTTTCTATTAAATTGAAAGCCGACAATTACAAAATCGAGCATGTCAAATTGCAAATTATTAATCTGATATTTTATATCGAAACTAAAAACATTTGTTCCTTTCGGAACTTCTCTTTCTAAAAGTTGCCTATAAGCAAAACTAATAGGTATTTTAGGATCTTTATATATTTTTTCTTTAATCGCAATGGCCGTGTTCGATTCATATTCAACAATAGGCCAAATAATTTCTAACTTGTTAATAACAATTTTACCAGGATCAGGGCGATCTTTCTTTATTTAAAGTTTCATAAAGAAATAAAAAGTTGTTATCAGATGAATGACGAAAAAAATTAATTTTATAGCCACCTTTCCAATAAACTTCATTGTTATCACGAATAAAACAAAAGAAATATCTAAGAGGATACATTATTTCATTTGTTTTATTACTATAAACAGTTTTAACCTCTTTTGTTATATTACTAGGAACAGATTTATCTCGATATAGATTATCAACAGCAGTAAACTCTAAACAATTTTGTTCACTTGGTGATCTTAATAAAGCAGTCATCATTGTTGAGGTTATACCTGGCTGATCAACAGCTTCATAATATTTCCATGTTTTGAAATTTCTACTCTAGAAAATTAAAAAGAAAAAAACTTTAAACAAACACCAATATGATAATCTTCATCATATATTGCATCAGCTCCAGCCTTATCTCTCTTTAGTAAACTAAATTGTTCATAAACATAAGCATAATTTGGGAAAGGGAAGCCATCTCGTATAGGAATATCAAATTCTATTCTATCATTGTAAACATTTAAATTTCCCATAATTTGATCAGTTGCAGGAAAAGTCTGCTGTCAAAACTCTCAATATTTTTATGACTCATTTATAAATAAAACATTTATATATAAATGTCAGAATCGAAGATAGTTTCTCATGTTAAATAACTCATTGAAAGATATTTTTAAAAAAATATAGAAGGGCCATGAAAAAGAATATGAAAAAAATAATAATCAAGAACAACAATTAATTGACGAATTACGAAATCTTGGTAAAAAGGTAGAAAAAGTAAGCAAAGAAAACAAATATTTAATAACAGCATTAGTTCCTGTTGCTGTAAAATTTTTAGATTATCTGCCAACTTCAGAAGAAACGTCGTTTGAAAGAGAATTATTTGCAAAAAGAATCTCCTAATTTGGAAGAGCAAATGGGAGTTATTCACTTAAAATATTTGCCACCTATGCTAGGTGTTTCTACTATAAATCTCGGAAGAGAGAATTGCAAAAAGTATAAATGTTATTAATGAAAAATTTGGTTTAAGTGGAGTTGGGGAAAATTTCTTACATCGGTAGTACAAAAGTAACGATAAATAATGATATACTATTTGTTAAGGATAAAGAATATAAATTAACACCAGGAGCTTGTAATTTGTTATCAGAATATTCACAAGAAGCCCTTGAGAATAAATTTGATGATGAGGATTATGACCATTATGAAGAAATTGTTAAAACAACCAATGCTGCATTCCCACAATATAATTGAAATAAAAGGTAGCTTTGAGTGTAGGTTATAAATACAAAAAAAAAACTGATAAAACCAATTTAGACTTATAGAAAAGTATCACATTCAAAATCAGCACCAGAAAAAGAAGATTTCTCCAAGAACTCCTAAATCTGGAGAAGGTATAAAAAATACAATAGTTTACCAAAAGAACATATTTGGATGGACGAAATTAGAAAATAAATCTATAAATGGTTCATTATTCATGCGAAGAAAATTCTCGAAATAACAATTATTACAATGAAAAAAGTAAGTATCATGAATATGTTAAACAACAAGTTTTCTTATTTTGGTATTAATAATCGAAAAGGAATTCCTTATCTTATAAGAGTTTTAAATGTAATTCCACGCTCATTTTGGAATTCTGAAGATCATGGTAAATGCATTATAAACTGGGCATAAAACAATTTAAATTTGCCTGAAATGCATTTGCGTGGGTATAAGTATCGTGGACTATTTACAAAATTAAATGAAAGACTAGAAAGAGGCGATACAGATATAAATAAATTAGACAAAGCATGCAAATATCATGATATTGTTTATAGAGATCATAAAGATTTAGAATCTATACATGATGCTGATAAAATTCTACAAAAATAAGCAAAGGAAATCATGTTATATAAAAATACTCCGAATGGAGAAAAAATAGCTTCTTCTGCGGTTGCCCACTAATGTTTACAAAAAGAAAATTAGGTTGGGGAATTAAAATGTTTTATTGATATATGTTTTTTTTAAATTTATAAATAAAGATAATGTATATAACTTCCGATACTCCCTTCGAGGAATTAAAAGATTTAGGTATAGATACATTTTTTACAAATGATCAACTTGAGAGAAAAATGAGAAATTGAAAGAAGGCAATAATTTAAAATTAACTTTATAACTGCCAACAACTAAAAAGATGGCCAAAGAAAAAACTGGTAGTGGTTTAAATGAGTTATACCAATTATATTGGCTTCTTTAGGTGCACTTGGTGGTTTAGCTGGAGGAGCGAGTGCAATTTATAATTCTGTTGAACAAACCAAAAAAAAAAAAAAAAAAGAGAGAAAGAAGAATTAGAAGAACAACAGAGACAAAATTTAGAAATGCAAAATAAATTTGGAAGTGGATTAAAAAGAGGACGACCAAACACAATTTGAATATATACCAACTGTCTATATCGATATTTTTAAATATGTAAAAATATTAAATATATCAGAAATGTTTAAATGATTCATGAATTACCAAAAATAATGTACAAAAATAAATGTGCTGTTGTTAATTTCAACATATCATCTAATCCAGGAACTCATTGGGTTTGCTATTTTAAAGAAAACAGCGTGTCTACTATTTTGATTTATTTGGATGTAATTTTCCTATTAAATGACTGATATATTTGGGAAACCATGAATAAAATATTTAAATAAAGTTTTTGAAACAAGTGCTTATACTTTAAAAAAAGATGTTGGTTAAAAATATAAAACTATTGTTTCTGATTACACTTTAAAAACATATGTAGATTCACAATGCAATTCGGGTGCTTCTGATCTACAAAGTAAACTAAACACTTTCTTTGAATATTCAAAATCTTATGTTTATTTTTTAGGACATAGAATTGTTAATATAGGTGATCCTAGAGACGATAAAGTTGCAGTCATTAAAAGATTTCTGATAAACAAATATCTTATTATGCTGTAAAAGAAGATATACATTTACAATTTAGTAATACTGTTGCTGATTATATAAAACGAATAAATAATGCAAAGCATGCACTAAAAAAGAAAGTAGATTCGATATACAACAATAAAGAATAAATATTAAATTACAATGTAAACCAATTGGTTTTGAATTATTGTGATAAACTTGTTAACTTGAAAATGGAAAAATGTAAGGAAGAAAAATTACATATATTTTATTAGCCATCAAAGTGGAATAAAAGTAATAAAAATTTTTACTTAGATGATAATAAAATTTTCTTTAATATTAATCCCAATTTACGTGACGATACTCTGTTATTAAGGAGTCCCAAAATTGATTACAGTAAGCCTTTTTATGTTAAGATAGGTGATATTTTCCCTTTCAAAATAAAAAAAACTTAAATCTTTGAATATGATAATGGTTTGATGACAATAGGAGTATTCGTAAAATATCAAGATTTATTATTTTTTACTCTTATTAAATAGAGAATACTTGGTGTTTGATGTGTAAGGTCACCAAAAATAATAATATAAAAACTGAAAATACTAAAAATTGGTGATTAGTACATAAAAGTATTTGTTCAAAATGTAATTCTAATAAATCAATATCTAAAAAAAAATATTTTTCCCACTGCGAGAAAGGGAATATTCAATGAATTTTATAAGCCTGCAAGAAGAATTTTTCCAACAATAAAAGTAATTTCGTATAGTATTGATTATTTATGGCAAAGTGACCTTGTAAATATGAATACTTGCAAATTTTAAAGGAATATCACATATAAACAATAGAAAAAATATATATTATGACAATTATTGATGTTTTTACAAAATTCGCATTTGCTGTACCTATTAAATATAAAACATCTAAAAATGTAGTAATTGCTTTAGAATCTATATTAATTAAAATAAAACTGCAAAATACTCAAAGAAACAATGGCTTATAATTATATAATAAAACATTTGAAGAGCTTATGCAAAAATATAATATCGATCATTATTCTTCTCTTAGCAAAATGAAAGCATGTGTTGTTGAAAGATTTAATCGCACAATGAAAATAACATGTTGAAGAGATTTGCTTTGAATGGAAATTATAAGTGGTTTAATATATTAGGTGAATTAGTGAAAGAATACAACAATACAAAACATAGCACATCAGCATGAAGCCAATTGAAGTTATTAAAAGCAATGAAAAATCTTTAATATAGCCATTTGTATTTACTGAACCAAAACTGCAAGCTAAATACAAAGATGGCGATGTCGTTCATGTAAGTAACTAAAGAAGATTTTCGAGAGGGTTATACTGCTAATTGGTATACAGAATTGTTTACTATTTGTAAAGTTTAAAATTATGGTGTGTCTACTTACAAATTAAAACATACTAAAGAAGAATATATAATGCGTACTTTGTATGAACATGAAATTATGAAAACAGGCTATCCCAGTGAATATTTGGTCGAAAAAGTCTTAAAAACTAAAGGCGATAAAATTTATGTAAAGTGGTTAGGTTTTGATATCACAAATAACTCATGGATTAATAAAACAGCTATTTTTTTAATATTTTCATTTCAAATGCAAAAACGCAACACTCAAGGTTCGTTTTAAGATAAATATGTTTTTCAAAAATACTAAAAATTTTATAAAGTTTTTCATTTTATTTCTGTATTTCCAATGGTTAATCTTTCTACCCAAATCTAACAAAATAAAGCCATAATCTTCGTCCCAGCATTTTGAGCACATATCTTTAAATTTCTCATTGGCCATGTCCCCACCAACAAAATCGTTGGAAATATGCTTTAAGTTCATATTGTCATGTCAAAAAACACAGGAAATTATTATTATCTCTTACCAATTGTTTTGATATTTTTTAATGAGTTCGATCTAGATAAAATATATCTATATTTTATGTCTTCCTCTAGTAAAATAATCGCGATTAATGTCCTGATCTTCTAAAATAACATCATAAAATATAATTAGAGAGCCATCTTCACATTCGCCTAAAGAGGCATTACCATAGTATTATTAAAAATGCATTCTACTTTTTTCTTTAATTTTTAGTATTTTGAATGCCTCATCGATATTTCTTTATAACTGAATGTAATTCGGCTGGTTTAAACTTTTTGAGCAAACATACAGTTTACTAAAAATTATCCATCCTAGCTGAAGAATAAAATTAATTATCAAATTTGTTTTTTCGCCATTATTTGGCCCGATTATTATTGCTCTAATGTTATCAGGTAATATTTCGCCATTCTTTTTGATTCCAGGTAGTTCTTCAGTAATTAAGAAGCCAACACCCCAATAAATGTTAGGCTGCTTTAGCTATTGCATTGCAATTTAAGTAATATACCTAATATAAACAATAATACTTAACAACAATTGATAAATTGAACCCTATTATTGATAAAAAATAATGAAGTTACAACTATTCCCAGAGGCCAATACAATGTTAACTCTTTAAAATAAACTATACATTCGATTTAGCCATTTTCAAGAGATAACATTGAATTAACAGCAGATAGTCTGTAAAATAGAATATCTATGAAATTTAAGTTTGATGTTAAACTTGATGTCCGATTATCTGATATTCTTAGTTTTGAAAGAAGATTAACTATTGAAAAAGACAAAATGGCTGTAGGCAGTAAATTACCTCATTTTAATCCAATCAAAACAATAAATGTCCACTGTATTTTTGCATATGGCATGTTTATAAAATGTGATGAGTCTAACAATTTAGAAACTGATATAATTGCTAGTTTTCCACCAAAAACTATAATTGGTTTTGGATATTGTATAATTTATGAACCTGCATATCCAATTTTCTATCAAAATAACAATGAGTGGTTCAATTATATAGTTTTAGAAATTAGAGATGAAAATGGCGAACTGATTTATTTCGATTGTGCTGATATTGATATCCTTTCAGAAAATAAAGATGTTAAAGATTCTCTATTTCGATAACTATATGACACTCTAACTATTTTATTGTATAATACTATTGTCATCATTAGGACTTAATGCTGTAGTGCTTTTCTTAAAATTAGTTTAGTATGTATCTGATGTGTATATTTTGAGATATAACACTTTGGAAATGCAATTTGAGCCATTTTGGAGTGCTATGAAATGTTAGTTCTAATATGTGTAAAGTTTTGAAAGTACCCAACATCCCTTGTCTGATGTGTAAGTTCTTTTCATATATTAGCACATTGGATGCACGTTTAACCCCTTAACATACATATTAATTTTCCAGTATAGGGAATCTTTGGATTCAACAGTACCTACGAATTCCTTATAAAAACTGACACTTTATAGCCTATTGAAAGAGTGTCTAATGATCCATGGCACAAGAGGCAACCAATGATATAATAGTTTTTTTGTGTCAGCAGCTGTCACTAGCATTGCCCAGGGAAATGAGATGTTTGTAATAGAACTGACTTCTGGATTTGCACAGCACCGACCAAGATTTTATTTATTCAGCAACATGTCGGACATGAACGAGTGTACTCGGGATAATGTGTTAAGGGGTTAACAGCTAGGTAAAAAATGAATATTTCAAACACTCTGTGACACTTTTCAAGTGACAGGTGGGCGGGAACCTTAAGGGTATTACTTACCAAACCTGTAGTCACATAGTTTATTATTACTTTGTGGTTACTTCCTACTTTTATTGAACCCTGTTAAAGTTCTATTTCCGGGATATTACTCTGCTTTGTATAAAATTACACTAGAATGGCAACACACCGCATTCGTGTGCACTCAGCATAATAATATTTTGCATAAGAACTATTCATTACTAGGCATTACGAACACATTTATCTTCTCACTGTTTGTATTTATATTTATTATAAATAAAGCATTTTAATTTAGCCATAAAATATACACTAAATTTCAATTTAACAGAGGTACATTAATGTTAACACAAGAATCAAACGCCTGTGGTACATGGTGTATTAAGGGAAACAATCAAATGAGTCATACACAGGATGATTTTTAGAAGATTTGATTCAGGGAGTGTGAAGAACCCGGGAATGGATTACGTATTCCCTAGCTTCCCTATTAATGTCTCTATAGGCTGTTTATGATAAACTGAGTAATTCTGAAATGCCTACTTAAGGGCATATCGAATATGCATACTTAATGATACTTGATTGACTTCTACTGAATATATTTTATGCTTTTTGCTTCTTATCAAACACATTGTTCTATATCGTATTTTCTCTTAAAACAACCATTTCTTATAGTCATCAAAAGTAATTCACTTGTTAACAATGCATGTCTTTACTCCTTTATTTTTTTTTGTTTTCTTTATCGTCAACTCTATATGCGTACATTTTTGCTCTTTAACCAACAAATTCTTTCATTATTTTGCCATTACATTCGTCTAATTAGTTTTCCTATAACTTTTTTATTTATTTGAGGCATGTTATATATATATATATATATATGATCTTTTGGGTAATCACTTGTATCAAATTTTTCTATCATTGTTTTCATGTCTTCGAAAAAATCTTGTCTTTATGTTATATATATATAACATAAAGACAATATATATATATATATATATATATATATATATATATATATATATAATATATATATATGGCCATCGGTATGCTGATAACATAATTCAATTTTTGTTTACATGTTTTGGATTGATAACATTATAATGAAAATCATACATTAACTCTTTCGATATGTCTAAAACTGACATGCCAACATAAATAATCTTATTAAATTTCATTCGAAAATAGCTTAAGAATGATGAATGAGGGGTACGAAGTTATAGCATATAAAGGCTTAAAAGAAATGAAAAATGGAAAAACTATGCATGATATTGTATTCATTGCATAAATTGAATTCTATCCAATATCTTTTTAATATTTCACTTGATTTTATCTTAATTTGCCAGATTTTGGCATTAATTTGCTTGATTTAGATTACTCGCTGGCAAAATTAGTTTCCAGAAAACGAGAAATTTGCACGTTTTTTGCTTAAATTTTACTTTTTTGCCACAGATACTGCATGGCGAGTTTGAGAAATTGCAAATTTTACTTGATTTTGGTTAAAATTTTCTTTTTAGAGCACCTTTTTAAAAAAATTTGGAGCCTAAATCTAGCCTCAAAAACCTTGATTTTGGAGCAAAAACCCTCGATATCTCGATGAAAAATAATAGGTGAGGCACAATCGGCATTATACATCTACTGACTTAGCTTTATGACAAGTTTAGGCCGACATAGTATTAAGATTTCTTAATTTTTTATATTAAATGCCTACAATTTAACCATAGTAATGCCACACAAATGTTTTTACATGCAATCGAGTGATCTTGACGAGAGCTGTCGATTGAAACCTAAACGAGCGTCATAGCTTCACCTATTCAAAAGTTATACTACGCGGAAGTTATGAGACGCGGCGAAACGGACCCAAAATTGCGACCCCCATCTCCCTCTCAAGATTCTTCGCGGTGTTCACTCAACGTAACATATTCTTTAATCCTTTGAAAATCGGGTAGTGTAATTGAATTTTGAATGTAGACGATAGATTCAGAGCTGCAATGCCAAACTTTATCCCCCAATTTTGCTATCATCGGATTTTCTTGATTGCCTCCTACTATGGTGGTTTCAAATTTAAATGCGTATTCACGTCAAAAAATACACATCCCTGTTTAAATATGTTAAGGCCTACCATTGATTCACCATGCATAACAGATGCCATTATTCCTGCTGACAACTGTGTTGTTGATTATTCCACCTGTTTCCACTACTAAACGCTACTCAGTGCGGAATTTTATTGGGAGTTCCTTTTGGTATGCTACTGGTCAGCGCTGTCAGTATGTACCAAGTGAATGCGGCTGAAGTGTAAGGCTCTCAACTGGCGCGCAGTATTCGCGTCACTCTAAGTGTACCTATGGCAGTTTCATCTGTCACCCTCTTATTTTATTGATGGAAAATTTGTAAAGACTGTTCACGATAAAGTGAGAGCCTTTGAAATTAAGGTAAGAAAAATGTCACCTGTCCTATAGAATGTTCACGATAAAATTAGCACTTTTGGCAGTCCTTTAGTAAGATCTACTTGTAAACACGTTGTGTATTATTCCACCTTATACAATATTAACATTGCCATTGACCTCATCACTTTATTCAGGCGTCGGTCAAATGAAATTATGAAATCATTAAGAAATTAAATAATTTACACATCTGCTCATTTTACACTACGTTGATTAAGAAAATAAAACGTAAAGTTAAATAAATGATTTTAAGTTTTAACAGATGGTTACCTGGCAATTTTTATTCAACGTTAAAATATGGAACTACTTTCCATCAATCGTTACCAACTTTACTGGAGAATGTCACTCAGTGCGCCCGTTAAAATATATGCGTGGAGAGCCAGGTTTTTTTTCCAAGGTTGATTTCTAAAGTGCTCATTTGATCGTGAACAGCCTTTAACTGCATATATTTTAACGGGCGCACTGAGTCACATAAACCCAGTACCTTAACGTCGAATATAAAGTGTTAGGTAACCATTTGTGTCAACTTAATCTTATTTCGCTGACTTTCTGTTATTTTTTAATGCATCGAATTGTATAGTTGAACAAACTTGTAAAATATTCGCTTTTATAATAATTTCACTCTTCGATTTGACTGACGCTTGAGAGGCCCTTGGGAATGTTACTTTCAAGTGAGGTAGAATAATACACAATGAGCATACATGTAGTTCTTAACCAGGGATTTTAAAAGTGATAATTTTACCGTGAATAGCATATAGGAAAATCAATGCAGGCCCTTGAGTAGTTTAGTATGTATCTGACGTGTATATTTTGAGATACAACACTTTGGAAACGCAATTTCAGCCGTTTTGGATTACTCTGAAATGATGTTTCTAATGCATGTAAAGTCTTGAGAGCACTCAACAACCCTCGTATGATATGTGTGTTCTGTTCTTATATCTGCACATTGGACACACGATTAACACCTTAACGTACACATTAATTTTCCAGTTTAAGTGTTGCAAAATAGGGGGTCTTTGATTTCAATAGTACCTACGAATGCCTTATAAAACTGACATTTAGCCTATGGAAAGAGTTTAGATAGATCCATCGCACAAGAGGCAACCAATGATATAATAGTTTTTTGTGTCAGCATCAGTCACTAGAATTGTCCTGGGAAATTAAATGTTCGTAATGGTGTTGACTTCTGGATTTGCACAGCACCGACCATGATTTTATTTATTCTGCAACAAGTCGGACATGAACGAGTGTACCAGGGATAATAGATTAAGGGGTTAATAGTTTTGTAGGAAAATGAATATTTCAAACACTCTGCGACACTTTTCAAGCGACAGGTGGGCGGGAACCGTAAAGGTGTTGCTTACCAAACCTGTAGTCACATAGTATATAGTATATTCACTGTTACTTCATACTTTTATTGAATCCCTGTTAGAGTTCTATTTCCGGGTATATTCCTCCGCTTCGCGCAAACAAAATGTAACCGAGTCTAGATAATTACACTAGACTGGCAACACAACGCATTCGTGCGCTCTCAGCGTAATAATATTTTGCGTAAGAACTATTCATTACTAGGCATTACCAAGTCATATATATATTCTCGCTGCTTATATTCGTATAATTTATAAATGAAACATTTTAATTTAAGTATAAAATTTCAATTACATTTCAATTGAATCGAGGAACTTGAATGTCAGCACACGAATAAAACGCCGGTGGTATATGGCGTATTAGGGAAACAACCAAACTAGTCATACATCGGGTGATTTTTCGAAGGTCTGATTCAGGAAGTGTGAAGAACCCGGGAATAGACTACATATTCCCTAGCTCCCCTATTAGTATCTCTATAGCCTGTTTGCGATAAACTGAGTACTAATGAAGTGCCTACTTAAGGGTCCCCTCCTTCCTGGTGCTCGAACTGCACTGCACAGTTACTTAACTTTCGAACGCGCGTACAATGTTCTGGACTACGAAAGAACACACTTCAGATCACCCCAGTCGAAGGGCCACAGCGTCGGACGATTCCGCCTGTCGGCGGATTTTCTCGGGCTGCTCTTAATGTCGTCATACTCATGTGAATGTTACTGTACAATAAAACGTCGCCTTGGTGTAACTTTCTCATGTGAACTGCTGTCGAGGAAACTGTAAAAAAATTTGAGGTAAAATTCCTTTTACAACTTACATGTAAGGGTAGCTAATTATCTCTACATGTAAGGTAAAATTACTTCTTAGATGTAGAGTAATTTTACATAAAAAGTAAAGTACTATTCCCTTCGTACGGAAAAAGTACGTGATCTAATCGGGGGAAAATCCCATACAAGTAAGGAAAAATTAACTATATTGTATAATAAAATTCTATTATAAATAGTGCTGGAGTATTAGTACTATTAATTTCTTTATTATCTATATGCTGTGACGACTAGTACCCAAAGCCTCAACACTAAAATCGTCGACATTTGCTGGTGGGTGGGTGCGAACCATGGTCCTCTATAGCGATATGCCGACGCGCCAGCCATTACACCACTATGTTAAACTAGTATTTTAAAGAATGGTTTCTTCCACCCGTCCACCCACTTAGCTGTTGTGACAATGTTGAAGAGATGCACGCGTCGTAAGATAATTTTACCATCCATTTGATATTCCACCGCTATGAACGTGAATTTTACTCCAGAGTGCGGTAATTTTACCTCACCCGTAAGGAAAACTATGTTTCCCACACAAGTTTGCGAATATTATCTTACATTTGTCACGTAATTTTCCCATTGTTTATTTACAGTGTGTTCAGTTTTTTGCTTGCCATGTATAAGCTCTTCACGGTAAAATGAGCACTTTTGAAAGCCCTGCTTAAGATCTACTTGTATGCATGATAAAGCACTGGGATAAAGTGTTCTCGTCGTGCTCTCTGTACCTACGGGAATTTAAGCAGTGATATTGTCATTTTATTGTTTGAAAGTCTGCGGAAATGTGCAATGTATGGTCATTAAAAATTTATTATATTTATCTTGTGCTTATATTTTGAGATACTACCCTTTGGAAAAGCTTTTGAAATGCTCTGAAGTGTTGTTTCTAATGTGTGGTTCTTCTTGGAAGGCCCTGGCGTAAGTGTATGTCGTATTTTCGTGGCTAAGCTCATTAGACACATGAAATAGTTTCGTGGAAAAACGTGTAAATATTTCAAACACTCTTTAACACATTACAAGCACCATGTAGGGGAGAACCTTGCATTCACTTTACAGCGGTTTTCACTAAAATGACTGTTTAATTTACGTCATGTGGAACACTATACCAACAAATGCTGTTTCAAATCTCACCATAAGTCTCGAATCCGCCTCTTTTACGGAAATTATTCGTTCCCGTGTCTAAAATTATGACTAATAGTAATAACAGAGAATTTACGATTTATAGGATATTTACATTTGACGAGTTATTTAATGTTTTTGTGTTAAATTATCGTCACGTGTTATCTGCTAATAGCAAATCTTCAGGAACATATATACAAGATGTTCAGAAACTAACTGTCGATATTCAAATCACAGCATCTGTGGGCGAACATAAACACGAAACTCAACTTGCAGAATGTAAGGAAACACAATTTAGTATATTTAAATTGAAGTTGAATTTCGGCAAACGACGCCGGGTGACTGCAGCCGTATGTACCTGTGTGCAAAGCAAGTTGCATGACACGAAGGCGAACAGAGGTGGTGCGACATGCAGCAACCATGGCGGCGACGCTTGTGTGTGGGACAGCGGCAATCCATCCGACCTACAGGCAGCACAGTGTGCCGCGTGCAGTACTGCCGCGTGTAAGTTCTCCTTAGTGATATGCAACTTGTTGTACACATATGTACATACGGCTGCGGACACCCGGCGTCGTTTGTCAAATTTCATCTTCTATTTAAACATACTAAATGGCCTTTACGAACATTTTGTGACTAGTATTCCGTGATTATATTTGCCCACAGATGCTGTGGTTTAAATTTCGACAAATTATTTCCGAATATCTGGTATATATAAGCAATATCATTTTTGCAAGCAGGAAGTAACACACAGTGATGCATATACACAATAAAATTAAAAAACTAGTAAATTTTAAATTTTCTATAAACAAATATTCCCAATAATACTTATGAAACTGAAGTTATAACACGAAAGCGAAGAATTTCTACATAATAGGTGAAGCCGATTCTTAAGGCCCCTGCCTGTCTGCCGCTTCAGCTGCTTCACAAAATGTTTGAAATACACGTTTCTTCTACGATTCATTAAACGTGTGCGCAGACGAAAACAACACACATTTCAGACGAGTCCTATTGAGTGCTACAGAGATCTCACACACTTTATAAAATCAATTTTATCGATTTCATAGCACTCCAATACAGCCGGAAACAGATATTTCAAAGCGCTGTCTCAAAATATATGCTTTAGATACGTGCTAAACTACTCAGGGGCCCTGTAATGAACGGTACCAGATACTTTCCACCAATAAAATGGTAGAGTCGCCCGTGAAAGTCCCATGGGTACAGGCAGCACAACCAGTTCATAGCCTTGCGCTTATAGGCTGTTCACGATAAAATGAACACTTTTGAAAGCCATGCTTAATATATACTTCTTCACTCGTTGTGTATTCCTCCGCCTTGTGTAAAACTAACATTGCTATGGGGCTCGTCACTTTTTTCATGCGTCGGTCAAATTAAACTGTGAAATTATTGAGAAAGTAATTACTTTATAATTCTGCTCATTTTTACATTTAGATGCATTAAAAAACAGGAAGTGACAAAATTCATTATAAATTATCACAAATATTTGCCTAACACTTTTTATTCGACGTTAAGATATGGAACTACATTCCATCCATCATAACAAACTTAACTGAGTGAATGCCACTCAGTGCGCCCATTATAATATATGCATGCAGGGGCAGTGACTTTTTTCTACTGTCCATTTCTAAATACTCACTTTGTAGTTAACAGCCTTTAGTGGCAATGGGTCCAGTGACGCTCGTAATAATGCCATCCTTATCCCAAGCTCCTCAACGATATAAACAGTTTTAGGTGGGAAATGAATTATAATTAAAATGCATGATAAAAGAATTAGTGTCTGTGCAGTGTAGGCTTCCTTTCTTTAACGGTGTGGTCTGGAGAGAGTGAGACATTGTGGTCTTCTGAAGAGTGGAGGCGACTACGACGAAGACGGCGCCGGGGGAGCGGCGGGTCTCCGGCACAGCTCGGCGGACAGCAGCGACTTGACGGGGGTTCTGACCTCAGGCACGGACAGCTTCTCCTCGACAACCAGCCTGCTGACGGCAAACGTCAGCACGCAGACGCCCTTCCCCTTGCTCGAAGACGACTCTGACGACGTGGCCTTGCCACTCGCCAGGTTCTAGCTGCCGCATCACCTCCCGCCGTCCTGCCCCGTCACATGTCACCACTCTGATCTCCTGCTACGCCGAGGAACATTCCACACGGCAACATTGTCAGCTTAACAAGCGAGGCTATGAGTGATAATTATAATTTTTTTAATACTAACGTTTAAACATTTTTTAAAATTGTAAATATGTTTTTAAGGCCATTTCAGCACTCTCTTATTGCCTTTCCTTATTCAAATACTCGTGCTATAAGTCTCTGAAATTTTTCCTTTCCTGAACGTTCATTCCTTGGTTTCGGATTTACTCTCGAATACACAGTCTAAAATTTCCCCTATGACAACCTTAATTCTGGAGAAAATTAATGAGTCTACCAAATAGTTAGCACAGTTGTAATGATTGATCGACAGTTAATTTTTTCTTGTCTCGTGTTCCTCACAACATGTTACTTACTTGAATTAGGCAATTTTTTCAAATCACTTAATTTAACCTTATGAATTGTCAATATAGTTTCGGATAGAAAAGTATAAAACTCAAATTATAACGTTCCTACTTCAACCGAGTATTCACAGTGCGAATAAATAATGCACGTAGTAGAAATAATTCCCAATTAGTTTTTTTACTGAATTTAATTGGTAACGAGAGGATCGGTATTGTCACATTCGTTTCCTGAATTCACCATCTCTCCTGAACACCATCACTATGGTGTGCTCATTCCCGTTATTGAGGTGGAGTTAATGAATCTTTCCCAGTTGTCATTACAAATAAATTTTTCCCATTGAACAGTCATTGGTTTTTTTTCCAGTTGACGACTAGTAAAATACATTTTTAAGAGGCCAATGTTAATACTTCGACTTTTATTAAAATCTACAGTTCAGTATGCAGAAACTGGTGGTTCATGGCGTGTATTTGAGTTACTAGATGATATAGTAATTGTTGATATTCACTACATGGTGCAAGACAATTGAAAATATGAACACCAATATAGCACATTTGGCAGAATAAAACGTTACGTATAATAATTTTGTTCAGTTAACATTATTATAAAATTTTCAGTGAATGCTTACGAGTTGAAGGTATTTGAAAATATTATTTTTATATGCATCTGCAGCTTTGTAAATAAATGTTATAACGAACTACAGTGGAACTTGTTTAGTTCGAATCGTAAAAAACCAAAAAATTAATTTCGAATCAACCAAAAGTTCCAATTTAGAAAAAAATAATGCAGGAACGGAAACGAAACAAGAATATTATATGTGATAAAAATACACAACAGTAATTACAATATACATACATATTTATTTGGTTAAAAGTGATTATTTAGTACTCTGTTTATAATTAAGGCTGTACGTATAACACATATTTACATTTTTGTAAAAAAAACTTGAGATTTTTGGCTGTATTTTTTTTTTCCTATTTGAGTCTTTGAACCACTACAGAGTATTGAAGGATATTAAGCGATTTGAAAACTGTATCGCTTACATTTTGCTGTGCCTCAAAGTATCTCCGTAGCTCGAGGATGTAGTCCATTGTTTCTACAGAAGTCGGCAGAGGCTGCACTGGCAGTTTGGAAGGTTCGTTATTTTCATCTGAAGATCCACTACACTGCATCCTGTTGATCACAGCTTGAGCCACAATCTCAGCACTCGTCTTCTCCCCGCACACAACTACGTCATCTTCCATTGTAATAAATCAAATACTCTCCGTAGATGCCATGATCTCCTTGTCGTTATCTTCTTGAATTTTATCTTGTATGTCATTCTCGTTTCTTTGCTTGGGAAAATCATGGTTTCTTGAAAGAATTTGCAATTGTTTCGCTTTTAACTTCTTTCCATGCACGTTTACCCATCCGAGATGCTTGGAGAAGGTCAATTTTTTACCTTTTTTCTTTATTAGTAGTTAGGATTTTTTCAACAAGATGCCGTCTGTAAAAGTTCTTAAATTTTTAAATTAAGGCTTGATACATTCGATGAACAACAGGAGTCATGTTTGGTGGGGAAAAGAACACATTTACATTCTCAAGTACAGGTATGCTATTGTGGACCGTGCATTTGTCAATAAACAATACAAATTTTCATGTTAGTTTGCCTAATTTATTATATACTTTTACAAGTCATTTGTCAAACAGTTCGCATGTCATCCATGCCCTTTTATTGGCTTCATATTCTACCAGTTATTGACATTTTTAAAACACCTAGGATTGCTAGATTTTCCTATCATCAATAACGGCAATTTTTCGGAAAAATTCCATTATTTGCTCTTATTAAAATTCTTACTCAATCCTTGCCAAGCTTACCACTACGAAAGCTCTCCCCCTTAAAAGTCATAGTTTTGTCTGGAGTGTGCCTAAAAATCTGTTCCGTTTCGTCTGCATTAAAAATATTCTTTGTGTCGCTGCTACATAACAAATCAGTTTGCCAGTCATTAGGAGCTTTCACGTCAACATCGCCTCTTTCACAGTACACAGACTTGAAAACAATTATATTTCTACTTCTGAACCAATCCAGCCAGCCACTGCTGTCCTTAAACTCATTTTCCCCCTAAGTCGCTCGCAAACAGTTCAGCCTCAGCTCGGATAAGTGACCCACTTGAAGGAAGTTTTTTGGTTTCGCACTTATTTAAACCATTTTAACACACAATCGTCCGCTTCCAGATTTTCTGGTCCACTTGCATTTTTCCCGTCTTCCGTAATCGGATCTCATTGTTCAAAGCTTTATCTCGGTTCTTAAAGCTAATAGACAAAGTGTTCGATAAAACTCCAAAGTCGTTGGCGAATTCGGATTTTTTTCTTCAGTCCTTTTTCCACTTCTTTAATGACAGCAATTTACTCAGACAATGTGAGGGACTTGTAAGTTGCAGGTGCGGGATTAGACAGTGACATGACTATGAAACTTATATGCAAAACTAGAACAAAAAATCACAACGCTGGACTCTCATGCCTGGTTGCACCATCGTGGTACGAAACTCGATCGGAGATCGCATATAAGATCGATACAGAAAACTGTTGCACCATTAGAGTTTAGAGCTGGACTGGAGATCGAGATGAAGTTCATTTCGAACCGCCGAAATTGGCGTTTCCAAATCTCGATCCGAGATCAGCATCCATCATAGACTAATGTCGTTTAAAAATAAGACAACTACGTTCTATTGTTTTCTTGGGAAATTAAAACAACATTATACGCACTTGAATATTATTCAGTAAAATTCGTACAACGATAATTCACTTGAAACAGATTAAACATCGCACATCTAGTTCTATCTATAGTGAAAAATACACCTACTTCCATGACGGCATATATTACGAACCAATAGCCAAATTTGTCTCATACTTAATATCGATCTCTCACTTTGGAACCAATATCGACGAATCTGAGATCCAGAATCATGAAATTTCGTTGGTGGAACCAAGATTAAACTGGATCCTGGTACAGAACTAGGATAATTCGATCTCGGATCAGGGAAGATGTTGGTGCGACCGGTGATAAGTCGCTTGGGGAAACACGTCACAATTGGTCTGAGGATGTTGGCAGACTGACATAGCCAAAACAAGGTCAAGTGACCAGAAGAGTAAACAAACAATAACGGGGTTCGGACGTCCGGGACCTGGACATTGGCCGCTCGTAGTCGCTGACCACCTGGATACTGACTGAGTAGTGTAGACACATAGGGAAGGTGCGTTTTGAGACATTTGCTGTCGGAGGGTTCTTTGTTACTTCTCACAGCTTTAACCAGCCTCATTTCCTCCTGTAGCATGCTTTACTAGACGATCTGGGTATTTTACTTCGAATTATACAAACTAAATTCGAGCTATACATTATTTTATTACGTTGGTTTCGAGACCCCAGCGAATAATTTCGAATCATCCATGATTTCGAAATACGGAAGTTCGAATTAGGCATGTAATAAGACAAAAATCTGACAATTATTGAAATCATTTTTATACTTAGTTTTTTATTTCTACTAGTAATAACGATATTTATTTTGTGGGCTGAGTGCAGATTAAATAGAAGGACATGCCAGAAATGAAAAGTAGGTAGCATTTAAAGTTATAATATTTAATTTGCATTTCGTAGGGAAATCTGGCAGGATTTTTTCTTTTTAGAGAGATAAACGTGGTCAGCACATTGTTCACTAAAAGTCCTGAATTTATTTACATGAACATTAAACGAGGCCGGAAGGTAATATTAAAAATAATATTACAAGTTCGATTTCAACTAGAGATTTAACCTACAACAAATATGTTCTCATATTGTACAGCAGGAAAACCTTTAATAAACACACGCACGCACACACATATGCATATATATATATATATATATATTAGCGTTTTCGAAAGTTGGTGAAGCGTGGTTCGTGGTTATGTAGTCTCTCTTCAAGCAGATGTCCGCAGCTTTGAACAATTATAAGTTTCTTGTTGTTCCTTTAAAATGCATAACTTGAATTTGTAGTTTTTATTCTACGGAACTATCAGGTGGTTGCGCAAATCATTTTCAATCAAGAAGGGATCGCACCAAGGACTGTAAGATCTTCATTCTAACGCTTTTCCAGCTGAGATATTTCGGCTAGTTGCGCAAATTTCATTGCAAATGGTAGTATTAGTGTTAGTAAGTTTCAGTAGTGGGCAGCAGGGCGCGGTTAGTGGAGCGGTAAGTTGCCCAGCCACTCACTACAATGATCCGAGTCCGATTTTCGGTGGGGCATCCTACTGATGCCTGCATGTGGGAAACAAGGCAGACATTGCTGCAGGCCGCTGAGTCTTCTGGTAGGAACGAACTCTTCTGCCACTGCCCCAACTCAGTGTATGATGACATTTAACCCTTCTGAAACGAAGGCGACTATGTGCCAACCTTGACAAGTACCTTATCCGTGGACGTTACTTCGAGCAAGGATGCACCTCCAAATATGTTAAAATTTTGTAAGAAATTAACATATAAACACTCGTGATGCCTTTTGATCCACTTATTTAATTCTATATGTTTATTTTCATTTCCCTCTTAATGACATTTTAGGATTGTACATTTTCTCATTTTATTTAATGTTGTCTAATGGTTGGCACACACTGATATGGTTGATTCTAATTATAAGTAAATTATGTTCTAGTATTTTCAGCATTGATTTATCGGTAGTTTAACTATATTTGATATAAATAACACTGAGACAAAACTATATGCTTTGGCGTAATTATTTTATTACAAATATATTAGCAAAATGTATGATAACCATATCTATGTATTTCGATGGAATGACATGAAAGAGGTCTAAAATTCTTTTAAGAAAAACTATTCCAAACTCTGGCCTGTAAGTGCTTCGTAATTAGCGCATCAGATGTTCTACAATGTTAGTTGGTAACTCATACGAAAAGCTGTTAATTTGGCTCAGCAAAAGTAATTAACTGAAGATAGGCCGGACGTTCATGCAGATCATTGACTGGGACAGCCGTGATAATTGTGTGTAGTGTTCTATCCTCCTCTTTTCAAAAGATTAATAGAAATATGAACGTGCGAATCATCACTTTAGTATATATAGTCTGCTTGGAACATGCGCATCAATTTCTAACGTTAGATTATAGTTACATCATACATAATTCGTTGATGTTTAGGAAGGCTCAGTTTTCGTTAACTTTAGTCTAACATGATGTACATGCCTCCGCCAAGCTTACTTTGTACAAAATGCCGTTCAGCCTAAATATATATTTTTTAAGTTCACTTTACTCGCATGTAGAACTTTTAAATCGCATAGATTACACGTTATGGCATTTTAAAATTAAAAATTTCGTGTTTTGGTAGGTACAAACAAAATAATGATACTGAGCAGAAATTTAGTGTTAGCTAGAGAGTGAGAATGAGGCCTTAAGCATTCCTGGGTCTAAGCGGCGAGACTCTGAATAAATCTTATACCCGATTCATCTCCTATAGCAACTGATAACATTTTAAATTTTCACACATTAAAACGCATAATTTAGGATATCATAAATTGTGAAAAACATACATTGATTAACGTAAAAGTGGGGGGAAAAAATGTCCTGAATTCCCGTGTAGAAAGTAAAACTCAATTTTAAGCTTATTGTTTGGTTGCTCAACCTTGTATTTTAATTTTCTATCGGAATGAAACAGTTCTAGTACAATTTATATAATGAACAGTAAATTTATTTGCTGTTAACCTACTTATTTCTTATTGGAATGAATGCCTGAATATTATGGATGAGAAATATTATTCATTCATGGTATTATTTAAGGATTCGTGTAGCATGCTAATATTCAACAATTTTCGTTTTAAAAAAACACTTAAATATGCTACAATAATTAAAGAAGTTGAACGAATACGTTAGAATCCTTACGTTGATACAAAAAAAGCTTTGTTTCAAATATTACATGTAATCAAATATATTTACGTTTTCTCACATATCACTTTTTCCTTCGCAGTACCATAGTAAACCCTTGCAAGTAGTGAACAAGCTTGTAAAAACTGCTAACGAGGACATTATGGCTAACAACTGAAGTAATTACATATACGTTTCTACAACAATGGATGTTATGGCTCGGAGATATCAATAACCAATTTCAGTCAGTTTCGTAATAGCAAAAGTGACTATAGGCTATTCACTATAAAGTGAGCACTTTTGAAAGCCTTCTCATTTGGAATAATAGTCAATGAGAATATTTTATTTTAGCTTTTAACGTTAACTGCAAAGTGCTGTGGAGTATAAATACTGTGTTTATTACTTGCATGGCTACATTTATTTAAAGAGGTGGTTAAAGTATTAAATATGTTTGAAAGTAAAAAGTAACTAGGGCCTCAAAAATGCTCACTTTACCTTGAATAGCCTATAATTACACGTATTCTTAATAAATCTGTTTACGTATTTCTTTCCTAAGACATCTTTTAAATTTTGACCTTGTTCGTTATATTACGCCAGTACACCAGCCATAAACATGACAGAAACGCGTCCGATGGACCCTCAGTGGGAAAATGTACGAATTTGACAACTCTGATCAAAAGGCTATGGTTGTAAATATAAATAACAGTTACGTGCGCCTGAAGGAGCTGCAATCAGTGCGACTTTTACAAATACACGGTTGCCTACCGATGGGCGCTGCCCCCGACACTCATCCTTCAACAATACTGAACACTCATATATCCGGCATGAGTTCATCGGCGAAAAGTTTATTTTAATTTCCCTTTTCAATTGTTGGTATAATCCATCGACGGTCACTTCACACTTTTCTGAAGCCCTGCTAAAGTTCTACTTCCAGAATATTCCTCCTCCTCGTGCAAACTAAGCTAAACTACGTCTAGGAAATTACACCAAAGGACTATGCACCGAATAAGTGTGCACACAGTTGTAATAATATTTTGCATGATAACTATTTCTTACTAGGCGCTGTCAACACATACTTTTTTATCTGTTTTCAGTCATATTTTTATAAATGAATCGGTGAGCAAAATATGTGTAAAATTCCAATCTAATGAAAAATAAGATACTGTTATGTTAACAGAGCTATACAACGGATGTGATGCATTATGTGTTTAGGAAATAACTAAACATGTCATACATTGGATGATTTTTTTTTTCAGATGATCGATTAAAATTTTTTGAAGTAATCGTGAATAGACTATATTTCGTATCTGAACTAAGCTATGCACTTAAGAGGTGACTGTTTATCAATTATTCCAATGACATATCGTTCAAGTCGACAAATAAATATTACTTAATATACCATTCGTAGAAATGGAACAATTTATACTTCTTTGTAAGGAACCTAGTAGACCACTTATCTCCACATACTGTGTTCTTTCTTTACAGGATTTGAAGTGTTATTTATATTATAATATAATATAAATAACACTTCAACTCCTGTTATTCCATGTGTTAATAGGTTTTGATTTGTTGAGTATTGTTGAAGAAACAACTAGGGTTGTCTGTTTCGTTTGTTTGACGTCGTTGTTTGCGAGATGTCGAAATGAGTTCATGTCATTTTTCCCACTTGAGTTTACGGGAGTATGGTTCTTCAAGGTGATATGACTGTTGTATTTTCATTCTACTAGTTGTCTTGTACAAAATGTAATTGAACCGAAGTAAATCATGGCCACACGTCATGAGTTTTGGAGACAGAGATGTGATGTGCCATTGTTAAAAGGCTGTTCACGATAAAGTGAACACTTTTAAAATCAACCTTTAAAAAAAGTCACTGCTCATGCCTGCATATACTTCAAAGGGAGCACTGAATGATACGCGCCCGGTAAAGTTGGTAACTATAAATGTAAAGTAGTTCCATATCTTAACGTTGAATAAAAAATGTTAGAATACGATCTGTGATCATTTAAACTATTTATTTCGCTTTCTCTTTTTTTATGCACCAGTGTGTAAAATTTGCAGATTGTTAAAATTTTTACTTTTCTAATAATTTCACAGTTTCACTTGACCGACGCATGAATAAAGTGATGAGGCCCATGGCAATGTTAATTTTACATATGACGGAAAAATACACGACGCTCATACAAGTAGACACTAAGCAGGGCTTTCAAAAGTGCTCATTTGATCGTCAACAGCCCAATAGACACTTGTGTTAAATGTGCTTCGTTACGTGTGACTAGAGACGCCACAACAAGAACCCGGTGCAGATTACCCGACGAACTTATCCCGGGTTTTGAAGAAGTTTGTCGTGAAAGTGATTAATTTTTTACTAGCGCAGTTAAGAAAAGATGCTCACCGACACATGAAGCACCTGGCTTATTAACGGATTATTAACCAGTGCTACAGATAACGCTTTACCTGCCAGCGCCAGCACCTACGTGTGGTGATAGCAGTCTAATCAGCTAATTATAGATGTTTCTTAAAGACTTGCCCTAGGCCTATCACCACCGACACGAGCAGAAAGAGACAACAGTCCTTTACTGCATGAACGACTGCGCGGGCGCGGACTGAGGAGCAGTGTTGCCAACCTTACCGTAAATAATTGTGCTACCACTTTGTAAAAACGATGCTACTTTGGGAAAAAAAAGCTACATTTAAGAAAATTACGTAAAGTTATGCATGTTAAGGTAAAATATATTGCTTTTATGATACAATAACAATAATAATAAAAATAAAACATTTATTTTAAAATAAATAACCTAGATTAAGTGTGGCACTGAAATGAAATCATTTTTAATTATAACTTAGTTTTAATTTACGTTTCTTTCACATGATTTGTATAAATACACACACACACGTGTATATATATATAAACACACACACACGTGTATATATATAAACACACACACACGATAACATTTTAAAATAAACATTTACTGCTAGGGAAGAGTCTTAAATTCTGCATCGCTATTGTCAGCAGAAATCGGTCCTGATTTAAAAAAAATAGCTACTGCTACTGAGGTACTACAATGATGCCTTTATTATGTAAGCTATGAATAGTTTTGTTTGGCATGAAGCCTAGGAAGTATTCAGACTTCTTTGCGTGCCTTGGTATAAGTGTGCCATTAATTGTGGAAGTGATAATGTGGCTGCAGCACTTACAGAAATTATGCTAGCTTTCTACTTTGTATGCTACACAGCAACCCGAAAATGTACTACATGTAGCATAATTATGCTAAGGTTAGCAACACTGCTGGAGAGTTCTCCCGCCAGCGTCGAGTATCCAGAGAGACATCTGGAAATGCTGTGCGAGGATTCGTGGCACGAGATCAAGCGATGTTCTCCGATCTCCTTGTCACCCACCTGCCGACATCAGGAGAGAGCAGGGTATTGGATTCCCAGCTAAGGAATGGTTAAAGAGAATAAAAAAAGAGAGGCAGTTTATTTCTGTATGTTTCAAAGAGGGAATAAAAAACCGTAACGATTCTTACTACCCAGCCCAGAACATCTGATATGTTTTACTGTTCCCTTTAGTGAAGCGCTAGCATGCATATTTTATGTATATCAATTATTATAATTTTGTTTTCAAGTTGTAAAACTGTTTGCTATTGTATGATTTTTATTGTACTTTCACTGAAGACAAGCATGTACACTCAGAGTTTTTAATGTTAAACACTCATTGTTGACGTCTCTATGGAATTATAAATTTCGCTTTCGTTCATTGTTGAAACATCTCACTCAAGCAAAGTTGGCGGAGCTTCTGTGAGGTCCCTCTATTTTACATTTTTCATTGACAATCATGTTGGCATAGACCAATATTGGCATATTTAAATATATGTTTAGTAACATGCTTATATTTTAACGTAATAATTAACTTATGAGATGCTAATCAGAATTTTATCTGTATTGTTAATTTTCTGTTTCATTTTTTATAAATATATGCAGCATTTTTATTTTATAATTTTCACTGTGTTTTAAGGTGTAAATAATTTTTATAGTTCGCCTACGTTGGCAGCGACACATGACGTCATTAATGCAGAGGGGGTTTTGAATGCACTTAACCATTAAGTCGTATACCTGCTATATTAACTTTAAAAGCAGAATTTTCTGTGAAAACTTAGTTATTGAGAATGAACGTGGTCTCTTATCTTGTTTTGCTATGATTTCGTATAAAGGCGGGGGGGGGGGGCCAGAATTGCTGACCCGGTGTTTGTAATCCGTCTAATTAATAATGTAAAGACGGCATCGGCATTCAAGATGTGGCTCAACATATGATTTATAGCTGTTGGAGATCGCAGAAGACGAGGGCTGTTGAGTATTTTAAGGGTGAAAACCGCAACGTATGTGTTACATGTTTTCCGTCTATTTTAAACCGCAGTCTTTTGCCCATACTTGCGGCATTGACATAAGGATAAGTTTGAATATTTACTCAGGCACATGATTCTTTACAGTGGTTTTAAAATTGTGTATATTTGTTATTAAATGGTTTTATACGGTTTTCATGAAATTCTTAACTTTTTGATACCAACGTTAGGCCATATACAATACGCTATAAATTCTAATATTAAATGGATAATAATAATGTGATATTCGTGTCTCTAATGTAAGAACGGACTCGTCACTGAATGTGAGTATCGCATCTTTCGAGATGAGAAATCGATAGCTAATAAACGATGACTGCATCCTATACGGCTCGATGTTAGGGGACGCCTTTGGCTAATGGACCCATTAGCAGTGTACTTGAAAACCGATATTTTATCACCATGCACGGTGCAAGATTCTTCGCAGAGGTCACATGATACAGGCAGACCCGCCTGACGTAATTGGGGGGGAGGGGGGTCAGATAATTTCTTGGAACAGCAAATAATGTCTGAGGCAGGCGTGGAGCAATAATTTCCCTAAAATCACATTTGTTCTCGGTGTTTCAGGAAACGACGCGAGTTGTCCAGAGCAGTCGCCTTGCATGTCCAGGAAAAATATTGTTAAAATCGACTGAATTTTCGGTTACAAACAAAAAAAAAAAAACAACTTTCTTAACAACACGATTTACCTATGTATGAAACATATTCGCGTTTTATTAACACTTTTTGAATCAAACCTTCTAAAAATCACCGTAAAAATTATGTCTCTGTTTGTTTCCTGGGTATGTCACGTATTACAAACATTTCATACTTCTCTTTACATAGACGGATCTTATTTTCCGTAAAATTGAAATTTTGTGTTTATTTAATTTTCATATTATAATGCTTTCTTTAAATATCAATACTAATAAAACAGAGATAAAACATGTGGGTTGGTAATTCCTAGCGAGGAATTGTCCTCATGCAAAATATGATTGAACTGAATGCGCTCATATGCGGCGTGCTGTTCTTTTGGTGCAATGATTACCCACACACACTTCACCGCATCAGTAAATAACAATATAAGCAGCTCATCAAATATAAAATAATTTTACCGAATCACCATAAAACAGCAAGTGGAAGCTTCGCATACCTTCACATCCAAATATATACAACCTTTTAATTATAACAAATTGTTATCATATATCTGGTAAAATAACGAGTCACTTACTTGAGGGCTACTATTAGCACGAATGGGCGTGTTTGCTTGCTACGGTATATGGAGCGTCTGCTGAAATTTTAACTGAGTTAGGTAAAATAATTTTAAAAATGTTGAAACTAACAGCATTATTAACAATATGCTAATCCTCTTCTGTAATATCAAAAAGTCAGCACTTAATTTTGATATACTGATTTCCGCCATAAAACAGCCGTGGTCTGGTGCTACGTATGGATATAGATGCTTTTCCATATTAGCTTTGTTTCTCTTGTCGAATTTTAATGGGATACTGGGAGATAAAAAAAATATGTAGTTTTGTTGTAATACTTTAATTCATGTTATTTGAACTTTGCAAAGAGCAACAATCCTTAACACAAGGATAAATTAAAATTTTGTCTGATTAGGTAACTCAGCCGGCAAAACACGAGAGTTCTCAAGACACAATACCAAAAATTACGACTTCTTAGGTCGATAATTTAAACACGGTTCCAGGGCTCAGTTCCAAAAAATACATATAATAAATTGGACAGACTTACGAAAAATACCTGATGATGGCCCACCTTTAAACATATAAACTGTCCTGAAGAAATCTGCCTGTATTAACAACAAATTACAACCGATATAACGATATGTCTGGGCGTAATCGCAGTGGTCGTCCTTAAATCAAGGACCCTCAAGGGATATTATACCAATAAACAGAATATAACATAACACACGAGACCCACTTCACCGGCGGACACGAAAACAATTTTAAAAATTATATAAAAATATGAACCATTCTTTACTTCAAAGATAATGTTGGGGGATTTCCATTACTTTTTTTAATACTATTTAAGCTTAAAAATTTGGAAACTTTGGTCTCCATATCTTAAATGCCCGAAAACGTGCCCCCTCCAGTTCTATCATCTTATTTACTTCGTTATGCCATTAAATAAAATCTTTCAAAGCGGAGCACTCTAAATGAAACTTTCTTATAGAATTCGAAAAATTCCCGCATTTATATCAAATCAGAAATTAAAACTTAATTCATCCATAGAAAATAAGTGAGAAACTGAATTTTTGGAAATGTTTGTTTTAAAAACGTGTAAAGGTTGGTTGTGCTTAAAACGTAAGACATTAATTAACATTACATATTTAAAGTTTACGTAACTTATTCTTTTATGTAAAGTTATCACTGTAGATTTCATTTTTTTTTAATATTTTGTAAGTATTTCTAATACTATCCGGCTTGAAACACAATTTTCTCTTAATATTAAAACACAAAACTTTACTTACATGTTGAATTAATATTAATAATTTAAAAAAGTATTAACATTTGTGTGACTTAATCAATTGTGTTAACTCATTACTTTAAGTAGCATTATAAATTTAAAATATTTATACAAACCCTTACATTGCTGTTAGGAGGAACAGACAGAATTCCTATAAAGCAGGATCGCAAGCAGAATTTGAAAATCAAATCATTTGTGAGGAAGTTGAAAATTTTGAGACAGGGGATACGTATATGAATATGAATACAGTGTTTTGTAGTACGGCGAAGGAATAAAATAGTTTTTTTATAGAATCATGTTAACATAGGGTGTAAGGGGACTGAACTAGGATGTAATGGCAACAATCAAGAATTCGAAAATGGTAATAAACCTACTTAATACACCAGTTTGGTCTCCTGACACTTCACTTAATCAAAGAACTTGCATTGGAAGTAAACAAAAAAACAAAGTATTTAGATGATTATTTAAAAAAAATATTAGGATCCTGTAAAGTGATTGTCTTATCTAAATGTGTAGTGTATGTGATATCAGTGTGAAAAATATATGACTTATCACTGTTTTAATGTAATTTTAAAAGGGGGGAGATGTCATACATGTAAGATATAATCTATGCATCGCACTGACTTCTGTTAGAGTGGTAGCACAATGGACAACATGATAATGTGTGTTGTTAATTAAGTATGATGTCAATAATAATGTAGTGTTAGTAATGAGTATACAATACATTGACCACACAAATACACTTGGGCTAGATTTGTATGAATATGACAGGAATAATATTTGACATTGAAAGGGAATTGCCATAAGGGATAAATGAGGAATATAAATCATGTTTTTAGGTGGCACTTTGTAAAAAAGTGTGCACGGAGAGGTATATAAACCTTCGTTCCAACAGTAACTTTCGATGTACATTCTCAAGGACGGCAATTTGATGGAAAAAGGTTTAGCGATATCCGATATTCACAAAATTTAATTTAGGAAACTGTTAAACTGAAAATATTTTAAAATTTTATTCAAGATTTTGGTTTTTTATCTTGTACAAAATGTTAGATAAGTAAATGTTAAGGTTATGTCAAATACATTAGTGTTTAATACACCAGGCTGTATATTATTTAAGTAATCTGTGTCAGTATTAAGAAATAAGATCTCGTGTTTAATTTGTAAGCAAGTCTTGGCGCATTCCGTTAGATATTTTCTGCTATCTATGCTAGGATCAATTAGTTCTGCGGTATTGGTAGCCCTGCTTCAGAAAAAAATATTTATTCTGAGAGTGTTGTTACCACTCAGATGACTAGAAAGTCCGTTTCATTTCTCTGTTCAAAATTATATCTATAACATTTACATATTCACAAAAAAATGAATTCAGTAATAATGGTGTGAGTGATAAAGTATTAACATTTTTATGCAACATTTCAACTATTATTTTGGAGTAAAGGTTGAGAAAAATGAGAATACTTTTCAGATACAAACAAACAAGATAAACTGTAAAAATGTAAAGTATTGTTTAAGTGACTCATGCAATGGAGGTAATTGATTCTTTCTTTCAAAAGAAATTAAAAAACAACCATGACTGGAAATATAAAAACAAAATTTTGAAAGAAGAACATAAAAAGTGTGTTTAAAAAATAAATATCACGTACAGGAACACTAAAAAAAAAATTATCGTAGAAATCATTATAACATAATTATAAAGGAAGAGCGTATTCAAAAATGTTTCACGTAATCATATCAACATAAAAAAGCATGGGCAAAAAGTTGTAATTTTTCAAAAATTGTTTTTATTATGTGAATGAATAATATACAATAGATAATACTGTGGATATACGGATATTTATAAACGAATGAATATTAGCGCAATATAAAATTATCGCATTAAGTATATATTTAAGGTATCTCTGTAGCATGAACAGTGTCATTTTTTGCATGTTTTGAACTTGTATATGTAAAATATGATAAGTGAACATTTAATATATTTTGTAACGACTTTTTATTCCAATGAATAATTTATAAATATGTCTAAACAACCATATTGAACTTTCAGTACATTTTTGTACATTCATGGAAACCATTTACATAGCCATTTAATAATATAAAATTATATATATATATATATATATATATATATATTCCATGATTCACTTTTTCAAATAATCACAAGAACAATTTTTGACGTTACATATAGTATGCTCGGGAACAGGTTTGTTAAAATCAATCTTTTCTAGAAAAGAAAGAACAATACAGCATGTATCTTTAATCGATGTAGAAACTTTCGTGGAAGGTTAATCGCGAAAAAAAAAAGTCGAAATCATATACGACCTGTGGTCTAAAATGAAATCTAAAGGCGGTGCATGTCTTTGAAGTTGGACCTGAAGGATTAGATTGGTATAAATATTTGAGAAAATATTTAACATCGAACATTGAGTTTATTGATAATGTGTAAGTGAAACATGATGCTCAAACACCACAGAATATCTCAGTGTCGTCAGATTAATTAATAGAAATATTTACGGTTACTACCCGTATTGCGAGCCATTCCCCATTACGTGAGAGAATATTTGAGATTTTATTGATGTATTATGAATCCTCTTATCACAATTGACCAAGAAGCCGCCTTGTGTAGTTACTCTAATCCCCGCCGTTTTCGAGGAATCCGCGTTAGAAATTTCCAAAGATTGTGTACAAAACCTGGCAGGCCGGCAACATGCACAACACCCAAGAACAAACGTTTGCTCATATCAAAGGGACAAGATATCAGAGAGAGAATCGAAACTTTCGGACATTTGATGTAGGGAATATGGTGTTTGTTTACCAGTAACTTACGTATTTGTAAGCAGTAACAGTAATATAATGCCAGGGCCATTTTAAATGCTATTTATTACTTACTGAAGTGAAAAACATGTAGTATAAATGACCCATACATAATGTGCTCGAACTGTCAGACTCTCAACTGACTGCAGATTGTACATTGACGATGCAGCAATTGCCAAACACGGCCAAACACGCTAGGAGCGGTTCTTATGACTTTGGTAGAAACATATATTCTGGCCACGCTATTGAAGTCTCGTACACCAACCCTTCATAGAGCGATTACAAGTAAAACCAAGCGGTGGAAGATATGGGGACCTCGCAGGCCATAACGTCGGCCGACTGCGGATTATCCATTTTCCTGAAAATGTGACGTCAAGGTACTCTCGAACATGTGCCCAAGTAAATTGTCACCTACAATACCAGACCATATGTTAATGTATAATGTCTAATTGCTCTTGGTAACCGCGCATGAACGGAGTGTGAATGTTTCCCTCCGCCCAAACGTGACTGTTACGAGAAGTCACCACAACCTCTTATGAATCGCGCTTCCTCGGTAGATAACACGACGTTTAGGAAATGTAGCCGTACTGCACATCGTTTTAAACACCACTCCACGAACTGTAAACGTTGTGTATAGTCTTCAACCTTAAAATGGTGCACTTTCTGTCGGCGATATGATGGAGAAGCTGCTCAGTCATAACTCTCCGCACATTCATTTAGGTAGCAACTAATGGAACCTCCACCTGCAGCACCTCCTCCTCCAAGTGCGGAGTTCGTACCGACCTTGGGCGGCCAAATTTACGCCTGTACACCTGTCACATAACCGGTATTGAGACAGGTATGGCTCAATTTTACAGTGTAGAATGATCATGTCCCCTCTTCGCGAAGCCTCCAATCAATGAATGTAAACGTTGAATGATTTGACACCTGTCTGTTTGGATACCTTTCTCTGTACATGAGTACTGCAACTCCAGTGTTGCTCTGAGTAGCCACATGCACAAGGTGACTGTCAGCCATTTCTGGCCATGTGAACCGATTGTGGCGGAGTGGCCTCCGTCACTAAATTGGCAAGCGTGCTTTTCCCTTAAGATATCTTGTGTTTTCCAGCATCTGTGCCTAATTGCGTTCGACCCCTTGTGTCGCTCCTGTGCTGCAGTGTGAAGGTGTTTAGCTGGTTGTTTCAAGGAGACACAAAGGGCTCGCTTCGTCGGCTTTGTACGTATTGGTGGTTCTTATGTTAAATTAATAATGTTGATTAGAAAATAGTGTGTTACTGTCGACGATGGGTAGTCTCAGGAGCGGTAGCGTGCCTAGTGGGGATAATTGCGGGTATGTATACCGGTGCTATGTGCAAGATCGAGGATAGGGCCGGAAGCCAGAGAGGAGGGAGTCGCTGTGGTCGGATAGCCGGACCAGGAGATGCTGCGCGAATGTCTGCTGAAAACGAGAAGATAATTATTACTGCTACGGAATTAGTCGAAATTACTGAGTTTATACTTTGAAAAATTTTGAGGGTCTGGGGTAGGACTTGGAATATTTGCGAGTTCAAAGTGAACTTAAGTTTATTTCTCTGGTGATTGTGGACTTGGAAAAATTTGCTAATTAAAAGTGAACATTGAAATTTTTCACTGTGGCGATAGTGAGTCTTAGAAAAGTTCCGAGGAGGAATTAACTGTAAATAATTTCACTCTGGTGATAGTGGGACTTAGCAAAATTCAGGGTCATAATGGACTTAAAGATTTTGGCACCCTGAAATGTGACTTAGAATTTCACTGCTAACTTGAGTAATTAGGAGAGCAAGTGCTTGATTCGCGCCCAGACTTTTGATGTGTATTGGTGATGAGACTTTGGCTGGGTATGAGCTGCGCGCGGATTTGTATGTTATTTGGTCTCTGTGGGGTTGTGGATTTAGGCTCTGTGGCTGGGCGATCCAGGCTTTTATGAATTGTTGGTTGAGGAAAGGGAAGGGGTTACTGATAAGGGAAATCGGGACTTAGATAATTCCCCGCCACAGGTATAAAAGTTGAACAGTGCTGCGTCAGAATAGAGTGAGTGGAGACTTTCTGGGACTCGTGAAGGGACGACGTGTTTTAGCTTCGTCTTTGAGCAGTTTTGGATTAAGTCTCCGAGAATGAGTGTTCGGGACGTGGATTGCTGTCAAAGTGTGGAAGAAGAATAATTGGTCAGTTATTGCGAGTAAAGAACTGGGGATAGTATGTTGTCATAGATTATAAGGAACAAATGCGTGCGCAGAGTTGAAAAGGGGAAGGATTGTGGAGTGTGGAAACAAAGTTGGTGTGTGTGTGTGGATGTGCTGTTGATTGATAGACAAGAACAATACCGAAGCTTTCGTGTGTCCTGGAGGGGGGGGGGAGAATATACTCAGACTCAAGTCTATGTATGTGTATGACCTGGTTGTGGTTGAGTGTCATTGCCAGAGCGCTACCCCTGCACTTTCGCGTGTTCAGGTGGGGACAATATCCCTAAGTTCTGTGCATTGAATGGGTGTGTGTTGTCAGTTTTGAGCAACGCTGATATTTTTGGGTGTCCTGGTGGGGAGAGTATCCTCAGACTTAAAACATGTCTGGTTGGAGTGTTGCTAGAAATGTGTGTTGAAGTGGTGTGAGTTGTTTGGAGAGGGTATTGGGGTTTTATGGGCGTATAAATTTCACTCCAGAGACCACTTTAGGTTCGAAGCTCTATTATTGTAATGAGTGTAATTTGGTAGTAGAATAAACGCACTATATTTGTGCACATTTAGTTCAATACAATTTTGCATTTGAACTACTTCGCTCTAGGCAATACCAACATAACTACGTTCTCTCTGTTTAACTCGTAGTAGTTATAAATGAAATATTATAGTGCAGCGAAAAATAGTAAATTTCAGTTTAACCAATATAAGTTACTTTTGCACTACCATATAGAATTATTTGATACGTGACATATTTAGGAAACAATCAAACACGTCAGACATGAGGTGATTTTTTTTGAAAGTTCAATTCAGAAAGTAAGACGATAAGGCGAATGTGTACGTTTTCCTACCCGAGAGTGAACTGTTTATTTTGAACTTTGATCACGATTGTAATGAACTGTAAGTGAAGTTACTTAAAATTGGAAATATAACTCAAAGTTCATCGTTTTTTCGAACCGTGGTTTTCATGTTACGCAACACGTTATAAATCGTACAGCTATATATATATATATATATATATATATATATATATATATATATATATATATCTGTACGATTTATAACGTGTATATATATATATATATATATATATATATATATATATATATATATATATATATATATATATATATATATATATATTGGATTGTGAGTGAGTGTTTTGCCACGTTCAAACAGCAGACTTAACCAAACTATTTCCTGATCTTGGCATTTGAAGTAATCAGTTTTCACGTAAATGCAGACTACTTCTTATAATAACTACACAAACTTAGAAACCTACACCACTTACTAGTGTTTTTGTGCATTTTGTTGCTCGCCAAGGGATATTTATTCCGCCATCCCGTTACCTAACGGAACACTTCAGCGACATGTCCGACGTGATCGTAGCTTCTCAGCCAACTAGATAGGAGAGCTGAAGAAACTGGTGGGGGTGCACCTAGCGCTCTCAAGCGGCGCCTCGTGGAACTGTCTCAGGGTAATGTGAGGACGTCGTAACAGCGCTGGTGACATCGCTGTGGCTGGTTTTTTGTGCCGAGCCTGATTGGAGTGTTTAAATTTCCGGAAGTGAACAGCCTAACAGCAGCGCTGCGTGGGGAGGTTGGTGTGGAAAAACCTTGAGCCCCTTGCTGTAACCATCTGGACGTTTCGGCAGTTTCCTATTGGCTGAGCATGAATTAATGGAAGTTATGAATATTTTCTGCATTTAAGATCGGCGGAGTAGCCATTCAAGGAGGATGGCTGTTCCCCGATGGACCGTTTGAATTGTAAGTTAAGTAATGAACAAATTTTAATGATTATAAAATGTATAGGCCCGTAAGGTTGTTTGAGGATGAACAATATTTTCGTCCTTACAGGAAACTTTTCATTATAAAGTTTGATCATTGGTTTTTATAACGAATTTCGTTATTCTTGTCAAAGTTTAAAAAAAAGAAAAAAGAAATGTAATATTTTTAATTATGATATTTGGATGAATGGCCTTGTACTACTTTAAATGACCAGAGAAAGAGAAAACATTTCCAAGCAGGTCATAGTTTTTTCCCTTGTAAATTTTAATATTAAATTTTAATGTTGTTATATATTGGTGACTTTCTCTCTAGTCAAACAGCCAGCAATATTCAATGTGGCTATTTTGCCACTTTTATTGTTAATATGAAATATGGCCTGCGCTCTCGTCAAACAAAACAGCCAGTAGTATTTAATGTGGCTTCTATAATGTGCTATTTCTGCCACTTTGATTGTATTGTTAATATGAAAGATGGCCTGCGCCCTGGTCAAATAAAATAGCCAGTAATATTCAATGTGGTTTATTTTATAATGTGCTATTGCTACCATTTGTGTTATCTTGTTAATATGAAAGATGGCTTTTGCCATAGTTAAAAGCCTATAATAATAATTTTGATGATAGAGTCCACTACATGTGGCTTTTCTTACATTGTGTCATTGTTGCCACTAGTGTGAAAAATTTTTGGACGATTTAAATCCTTAGAAAGTGTTTGTGTATTTTAAAATAGCATGCATTAGTTGATGAGTTTGCTTGGGTGCAATAAATCACATATTAACCTTCTTTCGTAACATACTTTCTTTGGGATCGATAAGGTAGTTTTTCCATGGATGTAATCAAATTAAATGTAGATATTTTTGTGTACAACAAAATATTGAGATACTGTGAGAGGATATGTTGATAGAGACATTGCCAAGCCTGATAAAAAATTACTAAACTTTGTTCATTTTAAAAATACACATGCACATGTCTCTCCTTTATCCATTATAAAATTATATATGTTGGATGTTGATTTGCACTCTCCACATTCGCTTCAAAGTAGGTTTTCTCACTGAAAGGCCGGTTAAGGCCGCTCTTTGGTGTCCCAGTGATATAGAGGGCGCCACAGGAAATTCTGCGCACTCTGCTATTTTGGAGTGTCTGGTGGTGTAATTTATGAGAGACGTGAATGTGAAATAAACGCAACAGCCAGATGTGCTGTTGGTTGTTTTGGTTATAGTGAAGGGTTATTGTATTTGTAATTTTGTGTCTCTAGTTACCTTCTAAATTGTCCACAGCCACTGCCTGGGTGCAAAAATGATCTAAGGGGGCTCTGGTCCATCTTCTGAAGAAGGCTGGCAAGAAAGTGCTGGATACCGATGGGATTTAGGAGTTGCGTGTGAAAACACAGCACTTGAGAGGAGGGAGGGCGGTGCTAACACGTCCGCTAGAGATACAAAAATCGAAGGACTAGGGGGAGGTGAGTCCTTTCCTCTTTTTAAAACATTTATTTAAAGATGTGCCATGTAGGCATTCCTCACGAATTCTTCATCATACCAGTATCAGTCTTTTGGGGGTTGTAAATTTCTTTGCTTCCTTGTTTTTTGTAATAGAATTTAATTTTTGTCATAGGTAAATCATATATGCTGTGACCACCTTTCGGGTGCCAGAGTTATTGCAACCTTATTTCTACCAGGCACGTGAGGAGAACTGGGAGTTTGGGCAAGTAGTGAAGGTTTGTCTTAATGCTGTCTTGGAAGAAATGCTGTTGCTAACTTTAGATTGAAACTTTTGGAGTGAAAATAAATTGTTAACCAGTCAATGTATGAATTCGTCAAAGACATGCTAGGCGTGGTGCTGGTAGTAGGGTATCTGTGTAGTGAAGAACGCTTTACTCAAAAGTATTTAATAATTAACTTCCTAAATATAGTAGATATTTTTGTTTCGCTGCCAAATCGACGACATTAGTGCAATTATTGAATCTTGTAACAGACGTGGATTGTACCTTGCGGGACTGCTCATTAGAGCCAGCAGAAAAGCAGGCTTTTGAGAAAGCCAAAGCAAAATCTAACTCGAATAAATAATGTTTTATATGTGGCAAAAATAATCACGTGCCTATTGAGTGCTATCAGAGGAAGTCGCTCCTCACAATCACTGCTGAAGGTGGGGTGAATATTGAGGCTGGTAATTCGGGAACAGGTAGAGGCCAGGTTAAGACCATGTCATGGTACTCACAGACCATGGGTGCAGATGCCACAGATGCCCACCACAGGAGCGCTCGTGCCACTAGTAGTTTGGGTGATGTTACATGTTATCTATGTAAGCAAAAGGGTCATGATAAGGCGCGATGTCCCGTAAAATATAAAACTTTAGGGGAGCATAATGTGAATGTTCTGGAGCACTAGAAGAAGTTTGGTTTGTTGAATGTTCCTGTGATCATTGCAGTTAGATTTAGGTTAGCTTCTCTAGTGGATTCAGGAGCTTCGCACGCATTTTGTAACCACGTGTTAAAGAACTTGCCGAAAGGCGTGGTGCGTATTTATCCTAGTGAAGCAATTGGTTTTTCTCTAGAAAATGGTGGAGTCATTACCTCCAGGGTAGTTGCTGAATTTAAGATCCAAATAGACCACTTCACATGGAAATTCCGGTTCAGAATATTTCCAGGAGTAAACCATGAATTATTGCTGGGAGTTGTATTCTTTGGCCGTACTCAAGCAAGCATTAACATGGCACATCAGTAATTAGTTTTTCTCATTTTACAAGTCACAGCCAGTGCACATTAGTTCAAAATCATCTGACTTCCATAATATTTGTGCCCAGACTAATATAGAGCAAAGAAGTGAGTTTCAAAAGAGGGAGCTACAGTTAAATCAATTACAGAGGGAGTTTTCGGATGCAATCATGTATAAGTTGGGTTATTACAGCCAAAATACCATTAAATTAAAGCTTAAAGACTCTTAGCCTGTGTCATCAGTGCCATATTGAGTGGCCCCTCCCAAACTTAAAGTTTTTTTTTGTAAAATCATCCAGGATTTGAAGGAGGAAAAGGTAGTTGAGCCATCTGTGAGTATTTACTCAAACCCCTCCTTCTTATTACCGAAGAAGAACCCAGGAGAATTTCGGGTGATCTGCAATTACCGTAAAGTTAGGTGACCCAGGGAGCTATTCCCCACGGCTCTTAACGGGCCTGCCTCCCAAGCCGGCAGTCACAAACTTCAAATGGGGAATCAATGTTAAACAAAATTCCTTCTCATTGCGTCAGTTTTAAAGATAACTATTTCAAATAAAAAATATGTTGACGCGATTTTCTCAGAGAATATTGCTAAATAAAATAGTTTTTGAAAAAAAATATTTATCGATCTTTTTTATATGTAAATTTCAATATTTACATTTTATAAAAAACATATTTTTTAAAAATATGTTTTTTATGAAATGTTAATAGCAAAATATTTTGACGTAGCATTATTCCTTAAGAAATTTCACGTAGGATACTTTCTGTTTGAAATAGTTATTTTTAAAATTGGCGCAATGAGAAGGAATATAGTTTAACATTGATCCCCCATTTGAAGTTCGCGGCTGCCGGCTTGGTAGGCAGGGTCGTTAAGCCTGCCGCCTAGTGAGGGGTATGTGTTAGAGAGGCAAAACTCGCGACCGGCGCATGTAAGCCAATATCGTCGCTACACTAAGCTGTGAACTCGCGCGCAGTATTGCCGTCTTACCTTTGGAACTGTGAGACTTAATGCGGCAACCCTATCATTTATTGGACACGGCACTGTAGCAAAGTCCAGTGCACTTCTCTATCGTAGTTATGCATGAATCCGGATTGTACATTTTGAGAAACAGCACTCAGAATGGTTTTCAGCCATGTCGCAGGGTATTAAAATAATGTTTCCAATGTGCGTAATGTCTTGGAGGTATCACACACGACTAGTCTGAAGTGTGTTTTCTTTCTACAGATAGACATTTTGGACGCACGCTTACTGGTTTCCAAAAAAAAAAAGTAAGACGGAATTTCAAACATTGCAACACGGTTCAAACGCCCAGACGGTGGACTCCTTAACTGGACACTTTTAAAAAAAACCTGCTTAGTTTCTTCATCCTACAGGGGTCACAGTGGTTTAGTGGTTCGCCTGCTTGCCTCCCACCAAGTCAAACCAGGCTCGATCCCCGGCCGGGTCATCGGATTTTCGCAAGTGGCAATCTGGCCGGACGATGTGTCATCGGCTCTCAAGACCTCGCTGTTAAGGCGGATTCCCACCGGCCATCTTCGATTT
This sequence comes from Dryococelus australis, assembly GCA_029891345.1. Taxonomy (NCBI): domain Eukaryota; kingdom Metazoa; phylum Arthropoda; class Insecta; order Phasmatodea; family Phasmatidae; genus Dryococelus; species Dryococelus australis. The sequence goes on along the minus strand of CM057003.1, from coordinate 69,900,139 downwards.
ATCAATCTTTCCCCAAAACTTCTATTTCAGAACGTGTATTGAAGTTTCCCGCGCGTCATATCCTAAATAACAGCTTCCCAAACTTTATCAAACTGCCACAACTTGGCTGCATTTACTAATTTTTAGCTGGTAAATGTCGAGGCGAAATGTGAGATTTTTTCGTACGAACGATTACACAGGAAACGATATCAACAGTAATCAATATATACTGACTTTAGACAACGCACTAGTCAATGCACTGTGCACTATCGTTCCAAAAACATGATACGAAACTGTATTTCCAGAGTATGGCCATAAAAATCCAAGATGGCGATCTGCCTTGAGTCACTCAAACCTCTTCTCTCACTCACTCTCCATCTTGTGCACCATTCCTACATGCGCCATGAACCCAAACACCAGTATCCATGCGTTAATAAAATGAAAATGCAAAGTTGTTTGAGAAATATTTAAAAGGTCACTATTGTGCCGATTGGTTTTTGTTGCAAATAACTTACATTGACGTTCTAGCGAAACATTAAGTCGTGGCACAAATTTACGTTTCTCGCTGCCAACATTACAGCCAGTACTCCAGCCAGTATGTCAGAAAAAAATGGATTAAAAAAATTTTACTTTCGAAGTTTTTTTTTAAGGAGTGCTTAGTCAAGCCCGAATTAGCGATGGGGTTTGTAATATACGTCCCGGCAAAACTATTTTCCTTTTGGCTCTCTGTCTCCAATAATTAAAACGGTTAACATGGCTTGCCTCAAGCCACCACAAGATCTTTCATGCAGCTCAAATAAGACTACAGTAACTACAGCATGGTACCTGTTGAGCTACTGCTGGCATTAATTACAAAATAATATACCATTACCTTGTGTATATAGGTTATTCACTGTAAAGTGAGCACTTTTTAAGACCCTGATAAATTTTTCCTTCCAGTCAATTCATATCTTGCAGCCACTTTTTAATACAAATATTGCTATGTGGCTAGTAAACGCAGTGTATACTTTCCACTAATCTTAAATGTAAACGCCTGAGACTGGGCCTTAAAAAGTGCTCACTTTACCATTAATAGCCTACAGTGGATCTCTCCTCTATAAACATATAAATGGCGCATTCTAAGCCTGAGAAAATAACCAATTAGGGCATGTTTCTGTCTCTCAGATTTGCGGTGTAAGGTTTGCGAAGTCACTGAGACGCATTCTAAATGGCGAGATGATGGAAATTTGTGCAAGAACTTTAGTAGTAGGGCGTAGGGAAGGCTGGCGCAGGATTAGGATTCGGGATTCGGGATTTCCACTAGACATCTTAGAATTTTCCAATTTTTTCTTTCAGAATAGCATTTTTTTCTCTAAAAATCACACGATTTTACTCAAAAAAAAAAGCCTTCAAATTTTTCTGTATTCACTCGAAATTTTCCTTTCTTCCCATTTCGCAAAAAAAAAAAAAAAAAAAAAAATGAAAAAGCCATTTCCAGTCATTTTCTCTATCAGGGATCAGTTACTCACGTGGACTTGGAGCCTGGAGAGCGGGATTGAGGTCTTTTGACAAATTACATTTCAGCGTAAAAATCGAAAAAATATTTTCAAAAATAAATATATATTTTAAATTAAAAAATTTAATGACGTAAGTATTAAGTGTTATCTACATATCATCGTACTCGTATTTTCAAGGCGCATACGATCGTGATGTCATACCAGCATTCTACTTCGTTTTTTCATGCTCTATCATTCCATGTTGTCTCTCTCTTTCTTTTCTATCTAATTTATTATTTTTCTCTTTTTCTCATTCTCTCTCTCTCTCTCTCTCTCTCACACATTGCTCTCATTTCATCTCTCTATCTCTTTCATTCCATTTTTCAACTCTTTTTCCTACATTAGTTTCGCACCACCGTCATCGTAGTTCCTTAATCGCATTCTAGAGTGCGCGAGTCGTCAGTGTGTATATTTACGAATTTAAAGAAGTAACTTTCCATACACGAGAACGTATATAAAATATTATTGTATAATACATTCCAGGCAGGATTTTGTAAAAACTCTTGGAATTTTAATAATTTAAAACCCAATTCAATCAATATTTTTATTTAAAAGTCGATATTTTTTAAATATTTAACTTTTTTCGGTTTTTTTTTTAATGTAGTACTAGAATGAAGTCGCATAGCGTTGTAACCGCGCATGCATGCACGCGCGCTCCGACAGGCCCGCGAGAGAGGCGCGCCGCTCCTTTAGTGACTGACGTGCGAAGTGTGTTGACGACCTCCAAGACCAGAGCATGCGGGGAAGGAAGGGAGGCTAATGACCGCGGCCGTTTACACTGCTGTGAGGACTTGTCAAAAAAACAATCGGATGTAAATGAAGCGATATATTTATAAGTAATTAGAATTATTTTATTTAAAATTATCGTTTGATAGAAGGTCTAAAAAAAAAAAAAAAAAAAAAAAAACAATGAAATGAATCTAAAATACATATATATATGCAAATCGGTTTAGAAAATTTAAATTATGTAAATTTTACACTTTGTCATGAGAGCTGGTAACATTTAAAAAAAAGAACAAATTGTCATGCTTGGATACGATTCGATCCCGAAACCTTTGGGTTAGGAGCCAAGCACCTTGGCCACTTTATTTATTTATAATTATAATAAATAAATGTACTGTCACAAACAATATACAGAGGTATTTACCCTTAACCTATTGTACAGCACACATTCAAACACACAATAGAAACAATAACAAAATACTTAATAAAATATCTGCACTATTCTTACACGGGGGTACAAAACGATATGAACATTTGGTGAACTGGTTTTACTGACTATTTCGAAGAACCAAACTTCAGTGTTTTCTGACAATAATGGAATATTATTGTTTTGGTATCCTTTGGTGTTGAAAACTGCCCCAGTTTTGCAGGTGGCTCGCAATCCACTACATGGCACAACCGAGGACCTTGGGCATGTGAGGTTCACGTGTTAACCACTTTTTTGTGTTAAATTTCTCTATTATTGTATGCTAACCTCTTTATATACGGGATGTAAACGGTAAGTGTTTACAACTGTACACAGTAGCGTACAGGGCTCCGAGACGAGCAATTTGATGCAGGACACTTGTGGTCCATATGGTCGGGAAATAACCGTAAAAGCACTTGACAAATGTGTACTAAGGCACGTGCAGCGCGCCGCTGTGGACCCGGCCTTAATCGACCTGCTGGTCAGCTGAAGGTAGTTTGTACAGACGCCAAATCGGGCAGGAAACGTTTAGTAATTGCTTTTGTTTGAAACACATGTTGCAATTTCATTAATTCTTTCCTGATTTCTGTAACTTGTCTGTAGTATTGTGACAATGCAACATGTGTTTCAAACAAAAACCATTACTAACCGTTTCCTGCCCGATTTGACTTCTGTACAAACCGACTTCAGCTGACCAGTAGGTCGATTAAAGCTGGGCCCACAGCAGCGCGCTGCGCGTGTTTTAGTACACATTTGTCAAGTGTTTTTACGGCTATTTTCCGAACATCTGGACCACAAGTGTCCTACATCAGATTGCTCGTCTCGGAGCTCTGTACACTGCTGTACAGATTTATACACTTACCGCTTACACACTATATATATGTATATACTTAAATATACACATATATAGATATACACACAAAATGATTTAACGTGAGGGGCAGCGCACGGCGTACACACCGACATGGGACACTGACTTACAACACTACCACCTATCGACGATTACTACTGGAACATAAAGGTGTACACTTGTAAGGACCTTGGGATGGGCAGCACACGGCGTACACCCAACCTCGGTAATATCCACGCACTTCCTGTAGGCGTGAACGTCAGAGTGAAAATAAAAAATTTCCGTATCACTGACGCAATGTGCCACGCCGCGCCATGTTCCACATATCTTGACTAAGAAGCTGGATAAAGTCTTGAATTGTCACTGGTGTCGAACGGTCCACCAAAAAACCGATCGCATGAAGTACAAACCAGGCAGCAGCTCTTTGTCGAACTGAGGGGAAGATGAAGAAACCGCAATGAAGCATGAGTTGCAGTTCCTTAGGTTTGTTTATTAATATAACAAGCGAAATTGGCGAAATCTCTCGTACAATTACAAATATATGTTTAATGTATTTTATATATTTTTTCAGTCAGTGCATATATTGCTTATGGATAGGCCCACTATATATATTTTAGAGCGGTTTTATGTATTTCAGTTGGAGTCTGAATCATATGTGCCTAAGCCCACATTTAATATATATATATGCTGCATGATTAATTTATGCTATGTATATATATATATATATATATATATATATATATATATATATATATATATATATAGTTTAAAATAATCATGCAGCACACCAAACATTTTTCGCAAGGCGAGGTTGTATTCAAGGAAATATTTATAGCCACAGGTGAATATACATTGCGATCTCTTAGGATGCAGACTATCTCGTAAAATTCTGTTTTGGAAGCATAATTTCTAACCCCGATAATTAGTAAGGTTAGGCCCTTTATTAGCATTGGGAATGGCTTAAAATAATAGTTCCTTATAGTGCTTCTTTTAACGAGATATTTTTAAAACAGGCTGGTTACGATACAGGATTAAAATTAGAAAATAAATAAGATGTATTAATTTTTTATATTATTTAATTTTAATTTTTTAAGTTGTACTGAAAATGTACATATAGTACATCGAAGTGTTCTTTTAACTTCATTTCAGGTCTCCTCTCTTCAAGACTAAATACTACACAATGTTAATAAATCATTCTCTGCCTCGGCTATTGTTGTAGGCATAACTATCCTACTCGGATTTTATTAAATGTATGTATATGTGAATAAACCAAGCACCATCACATTCTCTATATCAGGGGAAGTAGGCTGAGTAAAACACCAGTGAGAAATATAACTCTTTCTTTAAATTTATATAATATATATAGAGCAGAATACTCGCTTTTCACTTGATTAATATAATCTGCTTATATACAGCTCATGGCAGTCTATGCTAGTCAGCGTCCAGCCAGGTCCTCTTAGCCGTATAATCTTCTCCTTTACGACAAAGTTTCACGACTGAAACGACCAAACAGCTCCATAAAATAAACCCTGCTACTGATATACTCGCAAGCAGGTACCTTAACATTCAATGTTCCACCCACTGTAACTAATGCATGCCATCTGCTGTACCGACCAACACCAGACTTACACAGGCCAGCAATAAGTTTTTATTTTTAAGTTTAACATTTTAAGTATGTGTGTATATATATATATACACACACATATATACTTACATATTATACCTTTTTTTTACCATCCCACACTTATTTTCAGAATTTTTTAAAAATTTTATTCAGATTTAAAGTGTTTATTTACATGTAGGAGCTTCATTACTCACTTACAAAAAAATATACTTACTGGTTATACTTTCTGCTTTACTAGCCGACACCAGCCAAATATATACTAGTCAGACATACCAACCATACCACCACTATGACTATAGCGTACCTCAACCATTCGTTCACACAGACCATATATAGCAAACATGCAGCCCATACCAGTGACACAATCAACTTCTCATACCATCTACACTGACCACCCATACCAAACATTCTAACTGAAGCATACCTTAGCATTACAGGACTCACCGACCCACAGACATACATCTATACACAGCCAAAATACACGAAATATTTCCATCGCTCTATCAATCTTTTGCAATATTTCGCAATCTTACACAATATTTTTGCAAATGTTCGCAATCTTTCGGTTTGTGCCCCACATCCATATGTATAGAAATTACATTCATTCGCCATCTGTTTAAGGTATATATATATTATTTTATATATGCAGATAATTGATCACAATCATTGCATGCAGTATTGAGTACCAGCCATTTGCCGTATGGTGCATGGCCGATGCTAGTTGACAAGCTATTGACCGACTAATTCTCGAGCTTAAATAGGACAGACGCTGGATAACTCAACATCCATACCGCTCATTTGCGAGCATGCCTATGATGTTAGTCAATGTAGCACGATCCAATCGGACTCTGAATATTTTTCCCCGCTCGTGTAGGATTTGTTAATATTTCCACTAGTGTAGGACTTATATTATCTTGCACCATGTTCAAAGACTTAGAAAAAAGTTTCACTGTGTATACGACTTAGAAAATTTTTCATGTTGTGTAGGTATTACAAAATTTTTAATATTGTTTAAGAAAGTTTATACATTTTTTTTCCACCCCGTATAAAACTCTGAATATTTTATATTTAGTCACTAATTTCTCATCTTTACTCGACATACACTTCAGTTATCGTAACTCCAATTCATAATCATTTTAATTTAACTTCACCTAACCAATCATAGCCTAACCTGATAAAACCTAACTATCATGCAAGAACTCATTTAGACACATTGTGTAGGAATTGGACAAATTAATTTCGTCATCTTTGTTCCACCCCCATGTAAGACTTTGAGAAATTTTCTTATTTAGTCACGTTCGTTCCACTTTGTTTAGCACTTAGTCTGTATGGTCATATTGTGTAGGACTCGGAATATTTTTTTTTAAATTTAGTCACATCCCTTCTTCCCCATGTCAGGACTTGTAAATTTTACCTCTGGTGTAGGACTTTAGTTAGTATTGATGCAGGTCGTGGCTCCATGATCATCGAGGTCAAGTCAGGCCTTCGTATTTGGAGTTCATCTTCGCGGTATGGGAATACTCTGAGAAAACTAAAATACTCGTTCGCCCCGGAAGAAAACACGCAGATGTGTACATAACAATATGTTATTTAAATATGCTTGTAGGCGTATGTACTTATATGTGAACACAGATATTTGAATTAATTTAACTCACATATTTATATATGCATAATTATATATAAATTAAATTGAAATTAATTTTATAATTACATACTTATATGTACATAACTATAAATATATATGAATTGGAGACCCCATTGTATTACCCCGTGAAGTGATCGTGGTCCATTACCTTCCAGTTGTCTTGTGTAAATTTTTCTTCACAGTAGCAGCAAGTCGAATTAAGCAGAACCGTATTTAAAATCCAATATAAACAAAATAGAAAATCAGATACCATCACGTCTACCCGAGCAACTATACATTCACGGCCAGTACATTTCTCAATACTCCTTACCCTCTGTCAACATAACATAATCGACTGATACTAACCACCATGTTGTTACATCACCCAAATGCCATATTGGATGCAGATAACCTCGACCTTTGACCTTGACCCAGTGACCTTCGACCTAGAAATCCCAAAAACTTTTACAATTTTTAAAAAATTTGAAAATTATTTAAAGACTTGTTTTCCACGAATCATGGGTAATCTATGTGTGGAGGTGGTGTGTTCAATGTGCTGATCTACAAAAAGAACACACATTTCAGACAACGCCATTTAAAAATTAATACTGTCACGTAAATAAGACACGCAGTGTTATATTCCACCACACTCGGAAGTAAACGCCTAATGATAAAATCAAATATATTTACTGACTATTATTTAAAATCTGAGGGCTTTCAAAAATGCTCACTTTACCCTGAATAACCTATACCTAGGTAGACAACATACAAGTGTATGTTTCGCTCATCCGACACTTCCTGCAGGAATCCCAACCAGTAGTAAACAATCAGAATTACAATAGCTCCAATCCGCGTGTCCGGGTTAAACAGGAGAATGAGTTCTGCCTGTGGATGTAAGCCAATGCTCAAGTGACCTCGGCTGGAGTGTGTAGAAGACTGTGGAGTCTAGCTTGGTACAGTTTTGTAACGCGAAATGATAGGGTATCTACCCATAAATATAGGCACGTGAACTTTGCGAATTAATTTGGCCAACAGCCTATACTGTTCAGTATTGTGTATATTCGAGTTGCACATTTATCTTCATTGGGTGCCGAGTCTTAGTAAACTTAATTACACGTTATACGTAGGGCCAGTGATTTTTCGCGTAAAAATCGGAGCACACATTAGATTTCAATACTATGTATACACCTCAGATGATAGGTATACGAAATAGCGAATTTGTAAAAGGTTTACTTTTCTAGTAACTTCCTAGATTCACTTAATCGACGCTTAACTTATAGGGTCAGGCCCGGGACAATGTTAATTTTACATAAAACGGAAGAATAGACAATGTGCATATACGTAAATCTTAAGCAGGGCTTTGAAAAGTGCTCAGTTCGCCATGATTAACATGTACAAGATAGTACACACACAACCAAAATGGTCACAAAAGTACGATTTATGTTGCAAACGAAAGAAGAATGCAATATATTTGGCATATCAATTTAACACATTAGAATCATCATTTTGAAAGCTTCTTTTTAAGAAGTTTTGCGAGATAACCCCGTTTTAGGAAAAAGGTTTTTCGTGCTATACCTCGGAGACCAACAAACCGATTTTCACCAAAATGTTTACACATCTAGCGTTGTGGTACGCCATCTAAAATTATGTGCTTTTAGTGTTTCAGACACTAGTTTCAAAATGATGGCCGTGTAAATATTTAAGGTTAGTGAACCCTAGCATTCAAAACATTAAACTAATTACATTCTATGTTGAAACTCCGAATCCTACCTCTGTAATGCATTAGATTGCAAGCTATCTTAGTTTTGCGAGTTTTTCTGGATTAGAATTGTGGGTAAGTCACTCGTGTATTTTATTTGTCTTGGTAGTGTTTCAAATGTTTCTGGATTCATATATAATGATATTGCTATCAATGAGTTGTCAAAGCCTACCTACCATCTAAGCTTTTGAGTATTTCCCTAAAATTTATTTGCATTTATGTATAGGAAAGGCTCATTCGTTATCATGAACTTATTTTTTTATGTTCATAAAAGAATTCCAAATCTTTTGCATTGAGCGTGCATACTTTCCTGAATAATAAATTTAGGCTATAATTCGTATTATGTTTTTGTCCCATTTTTCAGGAAGAAACGACAGGTATATAAATGTTTTCTTGAATTGTCAATTTTTTAAAATGTTTTACTCACAAACATATAAATTGTATTCGTTTGCATGGAAATTTAATTTTTTTTATTAATGTATTTTGTAAATAAAATAACTTGACATTTTTTCTTGCATTTGTAAAGTATTATACAGATATATTTTCCTATGAAGCATGAACAGCAGTCGTATTCAATAATTTTATTTTTTACTCTCCAAACTATATAATTGGCATGATTTGAATTTTTCTGTAACTTTTATGACAATTTTTTTATTTCTCAATGCTATTCAGTGTGTCTCTTTCCTTTGTACCATTAATCATTATGTTCACATTTGCTCAATTTTCATATTTTTATAAATTGATTTATTTTAAATTATAATTTTGGTTTTCAGCCACATTTCCTTTGTTGATTTGTTTTTTGTATCTCTGTTTGTTCTGTTTTGTCTTTGAAACAATGGAGTTGAGAGTACACAGTTGTTTACAAAAGAAAGAGTTTCTTATAGTACTTGAGGATATGCCACTTTCTAACAATTCATTAAAGGTACGAAACCATAACTGTTTATTAGCGTTGTTAGTAGATGTGATATAGTAACAGCATTAACTTAAAATAAATTTAATGTTATAAAATTAGCAATAACTTTTATGTTACTTACAAGTAAAATATTTGACTTTAATTTCATTAATAAAGTATTGTGGTACACACAACATTCTCATTTCTCTTTTGGTTTTAATGAAGTAATTTAATATTTAGGACATATTTTAATTACATCAGAAAATATTCGTCTTGCAAGCATTGTCTCATAAAATAAACAACAAAATACTAGTGTTTAATGTCATCGCTCGACGGGATTATTGTAGGCAACACTCCAGTTCTTGGAAACCGACTAATGCACTGACGCATTGTTACCTTCGGATTAATCTATACACCCATTGGAGACCACAGATTATTGGAAACTGAGGCTTTAGGAGTTGTCTAATGGAAGAGTCCCCTTGATCCTTTGTTGCCACGCAGAGTGACATTCTTGAAATGGGACGCCAGAGCGCACAATGAAGACAAAGACGGTGTCCAGTATACAGCGGCTAATGGACGCCAGCGTCTCTCCTATATGAACACGTTGGTGTCTCCAGGTGCCCAGAGTCTGAGAAAGAACCGGTAAGATGGCAGCCAGTTTTCACTTAGTCAAGGTGAGTTCTTTCATCCAACTCTATCGCGTCACCAAAAGTCACTTCCACACTTTCTTGTAGTGTATCTGTCCCTCTGCATTAGGGTTCTTGCCGACAGCATTTGCTAGGGCTGGTTTCACCACGCGAGATAATGTTAGTTTATCGAGATTAATTAACAAAAAATCTCGATTATCTGTAGTTTGCGTTTCACCACACACATTAATCTCGATTTTCTCTGAATATCTCGATAGTATATTAACCCGCCGATTTTGGTGTTTTAAGTCAAATTATCGGGATTAAACCATAAAACATAAACAAATATTTTGAGAAGGCGACGAGAGGGCAAAGTTATCTTATCGAAAATGGAGAGAAAATGGTTCAGGAAATGTACAATTTAATTTTTGAAGAGGAAAGTGATGACGAGGATTTTATTGTTTGTCATCCGCGATGTTTACGTGAAAGAATAAATTATTTTGAAATTTATGATGAAGAGGTTAAAGTGCACTTTCGCCTGATATCACACAATTGTCAAACAGACTATTTTGTTTTATTATTTTCCTTTACGACTATTCTGCGTTAACGTTAGGTATAAATATAAAACAAACAAGTTATTTTCGTAGGCTTAATTCAAATCAAGAATGTGACAAACGCCAGTCGTATTTTTAATTGAAAATGTCTTTGAATATACTCAAAAACAGATGTTGTAAACAAAACAGCAACAGATAACACATTAGTTACTTAGTTCTGTCTAGTTTTAGGATCTGCAAAGTTAAGATCTCTGTTTGATGCTTCTCCTGTTTAATTCTTTCTTGTTCCTGTTGTAACTTTAGCTGACTAATCTCTTTCATTGCCTCGCTTTATTTAATTGCAAACTCAATTTTTGCTACATGACGGGCACTTACTTCAGCTTTTTTCTGTTTGAGTGCATTGCTGGTCGTCGTGTACTAGTCCAGGGAGATGTTGCCATACGGTTCCTCACATGGCTGGCAGAGACTGTCCTCCAACCATCGGACTCAGTCGAGGCATAGTTATCTGAAGCATTTGCAGGGCTATTCATCTCAGCTGTGTTTATGACAACTGAGTCTCTACTGGAATGGTATTCCGCTGGCTTTACTGGTGGCAGTATACAGTGATCTTGGGTGGTTATTTTGAGGGCAGAACACACTGGACACCTTCGTCTACATAGGTTTTTCGCGTATTGTTTTTTAGGTTGTCCCACACCGTCTTCAAGTTGTCTGCTGTCCTGTAGTGAACACGATGTTTACAATTGAAACTATTCGCAATCGTTCACCACTGTTTCGCTTTATTTTGTTGTGTCACAGCATTAGTTAGTTTATTTTCAATGTTATTGAAATGTTCTGTAACTAATTCTAACAAACTGTTTTTTTTATGGGATGAATTCTGTTTCCCTGTTTCCTTACGACCACAATGCCTTCCCGACTTGCCATACTTTCTCAAAATGATTTCTCTGTGCCTGCTCAAAGCAAAATCTCTATTGTTTACCAAGAGAAAATCGCGATTAAGTCAGAATATAGAGATCATTTTAACGAAATATTCTTTACTGAGATTAAACGTTGTGAAACACGCTGAACAATATCGAGATTAAAATCGAAGTTAAACCTCTCATCTGGATAAAATTATCTCGATATTCTGAAAAGTTGATCTTCGTTGGTGAAACCGGCCCTAAGTAACGTGTCACGTTCGTATGGTAAATTGTCTGAGAGTGGAGAGATTTGAGCTGCTCTTGACATCGATGTCTTGAGAGCCGATGAGGTGAAGTGAGATGGGTATGGAGCATCGCCGGGATACAATGGCAAGGGAAACGGGAGATCCCCGAGCAAACCCGCTGACCAGTGGCATCGTCCGGCACGGTTCCTACTTGCGAAGATTCGGGAGAGACCCAGCTGGGAATCGAACTCGATGCACCTAGGTGGGAAGCAAGTATTCTGACCACTGCACCACCGCGGCCCCATGTGAAGTGAAGTGTCCGAAAAGGCGAAAGTTGCACATGCACTCTCGGTATCATTTACTTCCAAAACGACAGGTCGGCGACTAATATAGAGGAGATATCTTTGTACCAGTAATTTCCTTGCAAAATAGGGTGGCAATTTAAATACAGTGTTTGTTTAGTGGCCACACGTCACAATTAGATGCTATACGTGTTCAGTAGCGCCAAAGTTCTAAGAAAGACAATATTAGGATTAAAAAATATTCGCAATGCATACTAATGGTTTTTGCATTATGTGTAGCAAATATCTTCTCATAGTGATACACTTAGGCCGAGACATTTTTACGCCATAAATTATCGAGTTATATTGTGGAGAAAGACTTCATCCTAAATGAAGGTTAAGGAGGACCACTTATTTAGGAAAAAAAAAATGGTGAAGTATGTATTTACTTTCCAGAATAGAGGAATGTTTTTGTGTTAGCAGTAGTTGAGAGTAATATCCCAGATATGAAAATGACTTGACAATTGCCTCTTGATGCTCTTCGTTTTATACCTATTATCTATTCTTTATGTGTCTTGTATACAAAATTAACTTTAACTAACATAAGATATGACATGACTTAATCGGATTGGTGGTAACCATGAGACATCATGCACTCAGCTAGTGTCTTATGAAATACGTTTCGAAGGTTGGTGGTATCCAAGCGACTAAAATCCTACGTAGATATCAAAGTTGACTACAGCTTTATACGGATAAACATGCATTGTTTATATATTAAAACTTTTAATTATAATTAATTTTCAATACTTATTGTTACTCCAACCTCCAACTTTTTAGTCGCGAAACTGCAAATATGCTTTTCTTTTTTAGTGTGGGCAAAAACCACTTTTCATTGCATATTAAATAAAAGGAATTATTGCGATTTAGTTGAAACCAAAGCAATGTACAAGGTAAGTGATTTCTTTCCTATTTCATTTTTACATTATCATTTAATATGTAATAATAAAAGTTTGGAAAAATTGCAGATTTTGGGGTTATGTTTATCGTTCTAACTACATCGATGGGCAATAGCCACCATATTGACTACACAGACCAGAAGGACCCTAATGTCTGAATAACAAAACGTCTATAATTAGTTGGTGGAGAAGATCAAGAGGAAGCTGGTCTCTGAGCAAACGACCATCCCCAGACCTATTTATATCCCTAAATCGGGCAGTTTGCCCCTACCTAAATAGGAAATGTTTAGAATCGGGCCAATCACGGTCTACAGAAAGTTCTTTACTATTCTTGTTACTTCGAAAATCTTCTCTTCCGGTGCTGGACTTCCTGCCACGTGCGCGCACTTCCTGCGCCACGTCATCGCAGCGCTGTCAGCGCCTGGCGGCGACCACGCGAACTCCGCCTCCAGGCTGCGCCCATCCAGTGCCCGCCTGAGGCTTGGCGAGGCCGAAAGGCCTGTTGGTTTGCGGTGCGGTGTCGCTTACTCATCAGTAATGTCACCTTGTCGTAACAAGACAAATCACCGCAGACTGTCCCGAGGATAAACAATTTCAGGTAGGAGTTACCATCGCTTGTAGAAATAAGAGTTTTCAACCTTGAATTTGTAGGTATTTTGTGTTTAAAAAAAAATGGGAATAGCTGGCGGGCACTACACAATACTGTTCCATTTCACGTAGGCTGGCAGCACTGGTCCACACGGGTGGTCAAAGGCGGCGTGCAGAAAAAGCGAAAACGGGAGACGTATGTCAAACAACTAATAATCAAATTTCATCAAAAAAACTTTAGTACGATATTCTTCATAATGAACATTCTATAGCATTAATTAGCTGTCATACGTATTTTTCGACAACAAATATTAATATTAATACTATCAAAGTTGTTGATCAGGCCTCGGCTGCACGAAATGAAATAATTATTATTCCTAAACATCCGTACGATAATGATTTATTACAAAACACTATAACCAATATTTATAGGAACCACTTAAAACTGATATCATTATTCTAGAAACAAATAACATAAAGTTCGGAGTAAAAATGATATTTGACTTGATCGATAAGCAATTATTTTACATTTTGAAAAAGATAAAAATAATAATTAAAAATGAAGTGGGTAGGAAAACTAATTTTTTTTTCACTCAAAACTCTGAATGTTCATTGTTATTTAGGTTATGGTATGTTTATTAAATGTGATGAAATTAATCACATAGAAACTGATATTATCGATAGTTTTGAACCAAAAAAAAGTTCTGATTTTGTGATATGATTGTTTATGAACCTGCTTATTCATTATTTCATGAAACAAATACTTAAAGTTTTAATTATATTGTTCTACAAATAAAGGAAAATAATTTAATATATTTTAATGGTGCTAATATCGAGGAACTCTTAGAAATAAAAACTATTTAATTATATATAAGTAGTTTTATATAAAAAGGGAGACAATCACCAAACTTTTATAAACACAGTTTATTTATTATAAAATTTAAAAATGTAAAATATATTAATGATGATTAGGGTAATCAATTCAAAATAATTAAAAATTTATACTTGATTATCGACCTATTAATATTGCACACTATAAAGAAGATATTTTTGTCTAGATTTTGGATGGTTATGGTCATAAATTTCATGAGGAATGTGGTTATGATTAGTCTTTATTTTTAGACTTTGAAAATTCTTATTGGCAGTTTATTTGTTTTAAAAATTATAGTTCGATATATTCATTTAGTATTGTCTCTGTATATGATCAATATTTGATTTTTGGCGCAAAGTTAGGTTTTCATGACTGATTATTTTCGTCAACTCAACAGCCACTTCTTTTTCTGCTACAAGATAACCAGGATGTACATTTGAGTAACATTCCTTTAGAGGAATATTTACCACAGTGGTGAAACGTGCAAGAAATTTTGTTCTGTACGGTTGTATTTATGTGTTTTTTCTCTGCTGCCCAGCGAGTCCGGCACCGACAAAAGTGGAAACAGAATCTACTTTTGTTGGGCTGTCGGAGCTTCGATTTTGTCGGGGCGACCTAGCTTCTGATCGGCTGTTGAAAATTTTTCGTTGGTGTCGGGGCTGTGATGTCGGGCTGTCGGGTTATCGTTTATCCAGCATCCACTCTTGTGTTCGCAGTTGCTGGTCGTAAGTGTGGGACTGGCACTGTGGTGGCAAGATGGCTGCCAAGGGCGGTCGCGCACACGCAGCCAGGAACTAGAACCAGGCGAGAAACTCGCCAGCTTCGAGCAGATTTCCAAGCGACCCTTTCAAAGGCAACCGAACTTCCCGTGCTACTGCGGCTCTACTTCCATGGTCTATGACCTCGGCGAGGTGAGTAGCTCTTTGGCTGGGTTTAGGACCCATTTAGAACCCGTTAGAAGCCCATACAAACGATAGTATCCCATTTAATGTTCTCTTGACAGTGGTCTCTCAATAATTTTAATTATATCGAAAAAGTATTTTCTTTCATATCTTTAAAAAAAATTATTTTTAATAACTTCCTTCAAAATTGAACCCCTCTACCTCCCAAATAAAGCCAAGAAAATTTATTTAATTTAACTGATCATGTAACAGAGTTCGTGACTTTTAATTGGGATCAATATGGGGGAGGGAGGAAATAAAAGCTGCCCGACGATTCCCTTTTCGGCTACTACCCGATAAGAGAAATGAATAACGTAATATAGGATGTAGATTAATTAACTTAAATTTTAAAAATATAATAGAGTTCAGTTATATCCAATGGCCAAGCACTGATCTAATTTGTTATTTCTTTGATGAAATTTGATTATTAGTTGTTTGACATTCGTCTTCCGTTTTTACTGTTTCTGCACGCCGCCTTTGACCACCCGTGTGGACCAGTGCTGCCAGCCTACGTGAAGTGGAGCAGTATTCGGTATTTCATTTCATAATTTACGATATTTGGTTCATACTCCAATTCGGTATTCAATTCACCATGTGCATTGCATAGGTCGTTCCTTTGTCATCGTGATGGAAAACTGTAGCAAACAAGTATGTCGTAACAGACCTCCGCAATATGATAACACTACTAAGCATGTTTTAGAAAACAATGTTTATCACTAAACTTCATGTAAGTGCAGACAAAGGAATGCGTTTGCAACATAGCAGAAATATTCCTCGGCCAAACTCTGTAAGCCTGTCCACCAAAGGACACTGTGCCAACTATCAATTACATATACTTATATAATTTACACATTTTAAACTGTAAAAAAATTAATCATTATGAATGTGTAATTTAAAATTTCGATTAAAAATATGAACAAACTCATAGTGAACAGGAAAGCATTGAGATAACCTTGTTGGATATATGCTGAATCAGTCCTAATTATGAATTGATTGCAGATAAGTCGTGTCTAAAAAATCATAACATATCCTGTTTGATCTCGTGTTCCTATAGGACAAAAATTAAGCTTTCAGAAATATATCATCACTGCTCACTGTGATGTGTGAGTGAGTGAGTGAAGAGATTTGTACGGCTCTTAACATCGAGGTCTTGAGAGCTGATGATGCTGAAGCGAGGTGAGTATGGAGTAGCGCCGGAATGCAAGAGCAGGGTAAACGGGAGATCCCCGAGAAAACCCACCGACAAGCGGCATCGTCCGGTACGTTTCCCGCATGCGAGAATCCGGGGGCGACCCCGCAGGGAATCAAACTTGGTTAGCTTCGGTGTGAGGCGAGTAGTCTAACCGTTACACCACCGCGCCCCATTGCATGTTGTACGATAAGGAGAGTGTTCATAAACGTAGCCGGAAATGTTTGGCTGGAGTCCAAACCCTTCTCTTTACATGCTTTCTTCGTTTTCCAGGTGGGGATTAACTTGAACGCATGGTCACGTTCAATCCTTAAGATGATATTTCACTTTTTTCTTTTTGTTATCTGAAAGAGCTTTCGGAAAGTGCCCCCTTAATGCAGTCATTAGTTGTCAAATCATTATAGTTTTCATAATATAACACTCAAAAATATCAATTTCCCGAATTCTGCAGCATACTAGGCTATGCTACTAGATATTGCATTTAATGCAATCTGTATGGTGTACAGAACATACTAATTCAGTGTGAGTGCGATTTATACACAGGTGAGCGAGTATTGGCACTCCGAATTTGGTTGAAAATAGGGGTCACACTTGTCGTAAATATATTTTTGTTCATTCGAACGAAACTGTTAACATTCATTTAATTAATAGTTTCGTAGCTTGTAACACAAATGCAATATGACACGCTTAGACTCAAATTCAACACTTTGAACCTGCCTACAGCACTCTTGGGTCGGAATCGGAGTGTTATATTTTGATAACTGTAATGATGTGACAACTTACAATTTCATTAAGGGGGTACTTTTAGAAACCTATCTTAGATAGCCAAATTCCAAAAATAAAGAAAGAAATATCGCATTAAGACACACAGTAGCATGTGGTGTTTGCAGGGGTACGTGCCCAGGTTCCTGCAATTCGCTGTGTGCAACGAAACGTGCTGCGAAACAGGGTACAGCTGCCAGCCCATCTACTACAAAGTTGACGTGGCTCGCGTGGAGTCGGGGGGCGTTTGCCCGTACCACGACTGGGAGACCCGTCTAGTGCCCATCGCCTGCAGCTGCCTGTCTGTCAAGAAGAGTAAGGAAATCGGCGACCCAAGCTCATCCCGTCTACCAAGCGACGTTTTAATGTAATGAACGGCAACAAATATACCACAACTTGTGTAGTTGAGTAATCATGTCGACTCTAAACAAGGAAGATACCTCGTGGAGCCATGGCGTACAGCCTTCCTCACGGGGGAACTGTAAAATATGATTTCATAATGCTTGACATTGTTTCTTTAAGCCACGTTATAGAATTTCATTTCAAATGCACACAATTGTATTATTTTACCCCAAATGCTTGTAGCACATTGATGCAGGTAACGATTTCTTTCTGAATAAATAATTTTAATAAAATATCTTTTTCAAGTTAAATGAGTTCCACTTTCATAAATATTTTACTACTCGTATGCTATTAACGTTCGATCGTTTGTTTCTTCAACACTTATTGCACTACTAATGAATTAACATACCACAGTTCGAGCAGCCTCTTCACAATGCTTTCATTTATCTGATAATACAGAAGAGAACTTGTTAACGACAAAAACACTCGAAGAGTAAAAGATAATATTTCCCATGCACCTTGAGAAAACGTGGGGAACTATTTTAGTGAGGATAATCTAGTTGCCTTTTAAGAATATGTTCTACTCAAGCTTTTCGCATGCTTGCAGTGAGATATTATAGACTTCGCCGACCCAACTTCAAGTAACTTTCAAGGATTGTTTGTTTAGATTCAGATAATTCAGAGGAAATCTGATGTTGGTACTATTAAAATGTATATCTTAATTTCTTGTAATAAACTTCATATGCTACAAAATTAAACACCTAGACATGCGCTGGTATGAACAGGAAACGATTAGCGAATAGGTGACCCATTAACATGGAGAGTAAGGCTCCTAAAAAAAAAAATAATATCTTCAATCGGCCATAATAAGCTTTATTATCTAATTCCACTAAATTCAAACACTCTTTATTTAAAATATCAACACGTTGTAAATAACGCTAGTAGTAGTATTACGTCCCTTCGAGAACAATAGCATCTGACATCAGATTCCGATTGAGGCAAAGGATGTAGGGACTGGGGTTCGAAACCGTCCGCCATGTTGGATCTCGCAACAGCTGATCGTTCGAAAATGTCAGATTTAGGTCAAAAATCGCTTCAGAAATGTTCACAATTTTTTTTTATACGAGAAAATATATCGATTGAGCCAAAAAGTCCTCAGAGAAGCAAACGAAGTCGAGGTTTCGCGATATATGAATCATATAATCCTCAGAGCTCAGAGCCAGGTCCAGCGGTTCAGGCAGATCAGCAGATCAGTGGTCATGGCCACCTCCCTAAACCGATATTCCACACCATCCTCCCACTACCCCTCCCCAACCTTACCCCAACCACCAACACCACTCTCTTCAAGCACCTTCAACCTCCTCACACAATTTCACCCCTCTCCCACCATGCCCCCAATGGCTCGACCATCCACCCTAACCGTAGTCACACTGTTCGCCACCTCACCCACTCACCTTCCCCCACCCTCTCACTCCCACCCACTCACCCCCTCCTTCCATCAACCCCCTCCACCAAGGCCATCATCCACATTCCCTTCCTAAGCTCACACCATCTCAAAAATAAAAATCAAGGAAAAATACTAAAAAATTATAAGTTCTGAAAAATTATTCGGAAATTTTCAAGGAAATATAATCTAAAGCAGTTATAAAACAATCAGATAAATACAAAAATTAATAAACAACACGATTTAAAAGTTAAATTTCTGAAGAAAAAAATTTCGAAGACTTGCATGTAGTGTTTATCGCCTTCACTTCTCCGAACCTTCAGGGTTTGATTCTCGTACAGACAACACAGCCCAAAGCCCCTCCCAATATGCCGAGAAAAAGACGACTGAATGCCCCACCTCTATATTTCATTGGCTATAAAGTCGGCCAATCTGCCGACCCTTGAGCCAGTTGATCATTATCTTTTCGTAACACATTACCTCCTCCCTTTCCTTTCGCCCCTTAACACTTTCACAATTTACTCGCTGTCGCACTACACCTCTCACCATCCAGAATCGCCAGCACGTGATTGGCAGTTGGTCACCTGACAGCACGACCTTTGCCGATAATATAGTCACAGTTCATCGCATGATGCGGCAGGTGACGTTGCTCTCTCTTTCCTGACATTCACAGCTAACATTCTCGTAAATTATACTATGTTAGATTACTCCTTCACACGATGCATTTTATTTTCGGTCATGCTAGTAATTGCACATACATATTTTCGCGCCAAAGTAAAAATCTGCTCAAATTTCAAATACCTGCTCGAAGCTGTGAGCTATTGGAGTGTAAGTATAAAGATAAAACGTTCGTTTAATAGTGTGCCTGCTAACGGAACATGACCCAACTTCATCTCTGATAGTACCATCGCTGGTTCCAGCTGGACCACTTATGTTGTCATCGATGCAATTTGCAACAGATTTGGGTAAGGACCATGAAACTTGATATACACAAGGCCAGTATAAACTGAATCAGCTCGATATAACTCATAATTGCCTAGGCCCTTTATAAACATAGTTGATAACTCTTTCCAAATAATTTGTGATACCAATGGTACAAAAATATTTAAGACCTTCCATTCGCACCATTCATACAGGCCAACCATACGAGTCATCAATATAAGCCAAAAATATGAACTGATAATACCAAACGATAATACCACCGACAAATAAAACAACAATCAAGACCTTCTAACCATACCAACTGTCCATACCAGGCATATTTGCTGGATGTTAATGATGACTTTACAAACAATCTATCCGTAAGAACAATCTATACAATCTGTCCAAGCAAACCAATGAAACGAAAAAATACCAACATAAGTACAAACAACCATACCAATTGCCCATACCAGGCAACCACATGACCTGTTCACACAAGACATACAGCCAGTTATATGATTCGAAAATACCAAAAGACAATTTCCGGTGACCAGACCAACGAACACTGATGCACCTTCTCCCAAATAGTAAAGTGGCACGAAAGGACGCACTAAATGTTTCGACCCAAATATCTTCTGTGTAAATACAGACAAAAAACTGTCATGTATAATGTAAAACTGGGGATCCTCTGTATTTTTAACGAACTAGTTGTTACGACATAATTTAACCACATTTATCTTGTAGTTATGTTTATGTCAAGACATTGCAATAACACCCTTTTGCCCCACTAGTGGAGCTAAAGTTCGCATGATGTATAAGATAAATATAAACTGGCTAATTGAATTGAAACGCATTTTACTAATAGTTAAAACAAAAATGCATTACAAAACTACATTTATAATACGTATAAATAGATTACATAGCAAATATATTCATTTCAATAGCTTAGAAATATATGACATGTTTTAACAACTATCACATATGAAAGTACCTCTCCCTTCATAAGTAGAGCACGCTTCATGCGACAGCTCTTTGTAACCATTGCACATTATCCAGTCTTCAGAGGGAGGATCTGTGTATCTCTCCTCACATCCTGGACAGAGTAGTATGTCTTCCGTTTCACGGGATTTCTTCTGTTTTACACAGTTTCGAGCATTGTCGCTAACACAGTTTCGTTTATGCTTAACTCAACTTGGCGTTTTATTGTCTGAGATTGTTTCTTTGGACATTTTCTTTTTCATTCCATCAACTTTGTCTTGTAACTGTGTTTTAAATGGCGAACCTGCAATTATTACAGACTTGGGCCCTTGCTTCCTCCTTTGATGGAGTTCTTTTCTTCGTGGCATTGGCCTGATTTATGCAGAAGAAACTGGTTTTGCCAATGATCGAGGTGATGTGGTAGGTTCCTCGTCCGAATCAGTATCAGAATTTCGATCACGACATACAGATGGTGGTGTTACACTCAACATTGAATGGATGCATTGGGTGCCATAAATTAATGGAACTGCTTATATTGCAGATGATATGGCTTCTCTATTTATCGCTGCATGTGTTACTGCAGAAGGAGCAATATCTTCGTCAGTAAATACTCCAGGATTAACAGGTGTTATAACACACATCTGAAAAGCCTTGGCAGCTCTGTCCACTGGAGCATATCTACAGTAGGCAGTGCCAATTAGGTCTGCTAACTGTAACTACGAAACGACTCTTCCTGCATTGCTCACCAGCCTTTGCAAAAAAAAATTCAGAGGATTGAAAAAAACATCTGTCCACTGGTTGCATTTTGCAGCTGCTGTGAGGAGGGATGGACAATAGGTAAATGCCGTTATCCCGACAAAATAAAACAGCTTCTACAGACAGGTGAGAACTGTGGTTTTCAAGAATTAACAAAATAGACAAGTATTTAGTGGTTTTGGCATGATTCTGAAAATGCTTTATTAAAAGAAAAAATAGATCATTATTTACATAACCACTTTCAGGCACATACATAACTGACATTGGTGGAGCGCTATGCATCAGTTCTGGTTTCTGCCTCTCCCTCCCGAAGATAACTGCTGGTGGTACATATTGACCTGTAGCGCACATTGTACAAACTGCGGTAACTAACTCGCCTCTCTCAGCTGAACTAATTTTCCCTACAGATTTTTTTTACCACATAAACACCAAGTGTTTCTTACTAGGTCTAGTCTTCTGTGTAGAGCGTCCTCTGATATGCCGAAATCGGTGGCGATTCTACATTAAGAAGCCCCTTCCACAAGTCTCTGTTGTGTTGTCGCCAACTTCTCCGGTTTACAAATTATCCGCTTCGTTTTCCTCTGATAATTACTTTAACAGTACACACAGGTGAGTCTAACAGAGTTTTTACAGAGTATATAGCAATATAAAAAATATGTGACTGCTATATTTCATTATTAAAATCATAACAGGGGTAGTTATTAACAACTGTGGGGCAAAAGTTCGCACACGGGGAAAACGTTTGCACTGCAAACTTTTACCCTACTTATACATGCACCCTTTTTCCTCAACCTACTGATCTTCACTTCCCATGAAGTTGAGCTATCTAAGGCAAAAAATATGAACATTCTGTTATATCAGAATGCACATCAGAAACCACTGAATCAGAAAACATAGTGAATTATTTTCTTGCGTTTAAGGTTTGTAATGATATACTAATTGCAAGAAATTAAAAAATTACATCAAGAGCATGAAAAATGTAATATGCCTCATGTTTCTTTGCCGTTCGCACAAGCCAGATGTTCGTACGTGTAACGATACTCTGCAATGAAACCTTACAGACCGACTCAAAGTTTCCATCCTAATATTAATGGGAACAAATATAACTTCATTGCGAACTTTTACCCGCCGTGCACTTTTACCCCACTATACTCTACCAGACAGCCATATGGACTATCCATGCCAGCCAGTCACGAAAGCCTTCCATACCAGCCACCCATATAAAACTTACATACATACCAACCATACCAGATGTCATATAAACCGACCATACCAGGCAACTGTATACATTTACCATATTAACTGTCCATGCCAGACGACCATAAGAAGCTATTGTACCTCCAACCCTTATGAATAGATAATGCGAACAAATAATACGAAGAGAACAATACAAGCCGACTATACCAGTTGACTACACAAAATGGCAATCTCAACCATTCACCAACCATACGACACATCCATACGAGTATCCATATTAAACTCCCATACCACCCAGCCGTACGATCCCACCATACCATGCGACTATTTCGAGTGAACAGACCAATATACGACCCAACCATACCAACGAACTACACAAGTCACCCATACCAAACAGCTATATAATCCAACTACACCAAATGGTCAGACCAGACCAACTAACACCGACAAACCATCACCCATGCCAGACATCCACACAAGTTATCCATGCTAGTTAGTCATACCAGTCACCCATGTGAACCAACCATACCAGCCGACCGTATGAACCAACCATATCAGTTGACCATATGAACAAACCATACCAGCTGTCTATATGAACCAACTACACGACATGAGCATACGATCCCACTATACAGCCCGACTATACAAACCCACCATACCAGTCGGCACACGAACCGTCACATGCAGACTATCCTTACTAGCCAACCATACAAACAATATATGGGTCAACTACATGTGCAATCCATACCAAACACCCAGCCCAACAGACCGACAAGACCGACTTAACAAACGAAATGAAAATACAGGGCTAGCGATAAGAACCGTCCGTATCAGGTAACCTATGTACCTAACATACCAAACACCCATTACACCCACCCTGGCCAACAGGCCAGCAAGACCGATAGGACATACCAATTGGCAACACCAACCACACAAACTATCCATACAAGCCAACGATACCAACCATTCGAAGTACCCATTCCAGCCAGCCTTACGATTCTGCCATATCAGCCATATATATTAAACAACCATAATAGACAAGTATACGAGCCAGGCATATCAGCCAGACACAAAAACCTTTCATATCAGCTGAACATACAAACTGGTCATTCAAGTCAGCCATATGAATTACACTAGCCAACTGTACTAACCATCTGTACAAGCCAGTCATACAAACCTACCATAACAATTGGCCATTTTGAGCGATCGGGTCAACCAATGCTGATTGACCAGCCTCCCATACTAGCCATACGAACCATCCATACCAATCAGCCTCACAAGCCGACTATACAAAATAATCATACCAGCCATCCATACGAACCAACCATACAGCCCGAAAATATGATTCGACTCGGCCAGACGACCATACAAACTTACCATACTGCCTAACCAAACCAGCCGAGCATGTAAACCGACCATACCAGCTGGCCGTATGAATCAACCATGCCAGCTGACCATACGATCCAACAATACCAAGCAACCATAGAAACCAAATATATAGCCTGCTTTATGAACAATTTGTACCAAACACCTATTCTGCAAAACTAGGTCAACAGAACAGTAAGACAGACTATGCATACCCATAGGTAAGACCAACCATACGAACCATTCATTGAACAATCATACCAGCTAAACATACAAAACTTCCATACAAATGAACCGTACTTTTACAATGGTGTGGCCAAGGCTTTATACTACGACCTGCCTGAACTCGCCATCTCACACATAACTGTAACCAGGCCAGAGGGCGGCGGAATTTCACAATCAGATTGCACGATTGTCCAAAACTGATGTTAGTATTCAAAACAGAAATCATCCCTTTCGGATGAAGATTGAGAGTACGGTGACGCGATGGTACGCGAATATAGGCCAACATGACAGATCTTAGGGCGTCTGATCTCGCCTAGACACTTGCCAGCGAAGATGTCCCAGAGGAAGGTTGGAAAAGGCGTCGACATACTGACCTCCGTATGCGCTTAGATAATCAGCCATCCGCAACATGCGAGGTGGGAAATATCGATCCATTAATATTCAGTAAACATGTATTTTAATTTTTACATTTTTAATGCGCTCCTCCGAAGTGTTTTAAGGCTATATCTTTAAATCTATAACTTTAAAACTATGACACAAAATATGTACAGTCAATGTCATGATGAACAGCAAAATAGTCAGATAAATTCGTTGGATCTATGCAAAATCTGTTCTAATTGTCAACTGTTGAGCAAAACATTTATGTCTAAATATTTTATGTCCTATTCGATCACGTATTCATGTAGGGCGCAGAAGTTTTCAGTTTCATATCCTCACTGCTTACTGAGATTAGAGAGTGAGTGAGTGGAGAAAAATTGGGCTGCTCTTAGCAACAAGGGCTTGAGATCCGATGAGTGTTAAATGTGGTGAGAATGGAGCAGCGCCGGAATGCAAAGGTGGAGGAAATGGGAGATCCCAGAGAAAACCCGTCGACCAGCGGCATGTCCTGCACGATTCCCACTTGCGAAAATCGGGACGTAAAAAGCTCAAGAATTGAACCCGGTTCACTCTGGTGGGAGGAGAGCCCTCCAACTACTCATCCTCCACCTCTTCAGTAAATTTTTTGAGAAAATTAAAAATAAATCTACATGTATTGACAAGAAAACCAATAAAGGCAGAGAAAAAACGTCAACATCAGGGAATTGTATTCCTCTGTTTCTTCAAGCACATTTTTTTCCACAGAACAATGTCATGACACGTAAAATAAAAGGATAATTTAATCGTCTATAGCATAGTTCACTTCAGCGTGGAAATCGCAGACTATATAAGAAATCTTCAGAAAACTTAACTTTTATCACAACACAAAGTGTGGCGTGAATAACACGAATCACATGGAGAGAATACACTCTAAAATCTAGGCCTTAACGATGACGACTCTGTGTGATCTTCAGTGTACACGACCTAGCGACATTCAAAACTAGGATATTGTTCAAGCAAACCAGTAGCAAGACTGTTAGCAGGTGGAACTTCATATTTAGTAATATAATGAACTCCGAAGGGAATTAAGGGCCCATGATGTTACGGGACAAGTGTACTCACACTATAAAACCAGCAGTTTATGAAACCGTATCAAGTTCTAAGGGTAAATTTTAATTTTTCTATCTGACGAAAGTATATACATTTGTTGCTGTTTATAATAGATTCCTGTGAAATGATTTACTTATGTATTACAAAAATTAATAATACGAGACAGTACAACAATATATATTTAATGATTTTCAAGAAGATTGAAACTATGTGCCTGAATTTATTTTATTTGGAAATATAATTATAAGCGTAATTTATCTAACTTCGGCAAACAATCAGTTATAATATATTCTTAAAATAAAAATGTATCCACAATATATTGAGCTCACAATGATGAATCTGATGTTAGAAAAAAAATCCTGTACATCAAACCATAAATGAATGTACCACATGAATTTAACATTTAATTCCAACAGTGTAAATATCTGATTACAATTATAATTAGAGAATTTAATGATTTTATTGACCTACCAACTTCTCCAAATCTCTCAAAAGATGTTAGTTACATTGTGCAATTTCCTGAGGCAAAGCCAGTAAACATTTGCTCTGAGGAAACCTAAAAAGGGCGAACGAAACGATCCATACTACCAGGGAAGATTTTCGTTAGTTCTACATGAGATTGGATTACATCCATACTACTACATTCTGATGTTCATATTTGAACGTCAGTTATAGCCATTATATGTGCGTAATTACACATTTCTGCATTTCTTAAGTGGCGCACTCTATTGCGCAGGTATCAAAGATCTGCTGATCAAAGCTGTGTGGGGAAAGGAGACTATATACGCTGTTCATCCTTTACGCAACTTCAGTCGTGTACCGGATTATTGTTCTTTGAAGATTCCGGGGATCCACCTGGTCGCAGCTGCCGATCGTCGCTCAAGTTGTCGTGATTCTTTTGTCTCTTGATTGCTTGGCGCCAGACCGTATTGCATTATCATGTTCTGCCGAACGGTCTTTACCAACAGTATATTTACTGGTGTTTTCATTTCGACGATGTGATTTAATGCCATATGTCAGGGATACCCAACCTTTGCTGTAGAATAATATGTTACGAGGACCACGTAACATTGACAATATAAACCTCACATTAGTTTAATTTGCTAAAGTATTTCGAAGGATTAGAGATATAGTACAAATATATGAAGGTGTCCATTACCATGTGGAGTTTATCAACATCATCTACCGTCTTCGCCTATCATCACACAAGCATCTCCTCAGTGTTGAAGATTTATTAACGTTGCTGCCAAAACTCTGCAATAGTACAAGGCTCCGCGTGAAGACGTCGCAAAAAGTTGTTTTCGGGGTCACATTCTTCACACGATGTGCACTGGGGGAATAACACGTTTACATAACGCATCTGCCACTCGTTCCATTACATTTACCTACCTTTCGGATTTCAATAAACCGCAAATTCCTCGCAAGGTCTGTTTCACTATGAATATAAATATATCTCAGGGACAGTAGCTAACGGAGGCAGGGAGAGAGCTGAGGAATCACTTTTCTTCACATGTTCAGCTGTAAGTGGCTAGTTCCATAGTAGGCTCTCATAGAAACTTGCTAATTCTCGCACCTGACGGGCACGACTTCTTAATGGGTTGTACAATGACAAAGTTTAGTAAAATAAATCGCTGCTACTTAGCGTGGCACACTCTGGCGAAGTCGCGTGCTGAAAGGTAGTTCCCATGAATTTGTAAACTGAGCATATGAAAAAATTATATTCTTGTCAAAAGATTCATTTCGAGACTTCTGCACAAGAGAAGAGTTATGCACTTGCCGAAACCCGGGATCGAACCAGGGACCTTTAGATCTTCAGTCTAACTCTCTCCCAGCTGAGCTATTCCGGCTGATGTTAATTTGACTTTAGAACAGATAATTGAAGATAACTTTATCATTCATTATTTCATGATTATATGGCCTACGTTTATGTTGCAGTTGTCACTTAACAGTTGGTAAAAGAACATTTTAATTTTTCTTTTGTGCTTCAAACACTTTTAATAACCTTGCGTTAAGTAAACATGCTGGAAGAGTAAATAAATTTACAGGGCTTATTTACGTAAAAACAGATTACCTTTTTGTTTGTCGGACGATCTACGACAGTATGTAAGCTAGTTCTGAACAGATTCAAATTTTAAAGTTATGTCAAGTAGTTAGTTCAGATGTTTGAAGTTATGTCAAGTAGTTAGTTCAGATGAAAATACTACCTCAGAACGATTACATTTACAGTTTCGGAATATGGTTATAGAAATAAATGTAAATCTTTGTAAAGGAACAACTATTCTTTAATGAAAAAAATCATCACAACTTTGTACGAAAGCATTGAACAATTATCGAAATATTTGGAGCCATTTTGAATTACATTATAATAGAAAATTTGATGATAAGAACATTTATTGTGAGCAACGACAAAATTAATTTAGTGTCACTAAATATTACATGAAAATGAAAAATGTTATGCTCGTGTAAACTGTTCGCACACGAACCACAATGGTACAGTGTTGGCGTTACGGAATCCTGAGTGGCTCCGTCAAATGCGGAAACGACATCAGCAGGTAATTGAGGCATGTCAACAGCCGATTTATGTGTGTGTGTGTGTGTGTGTATATATATATATATATATATATATATATATATATATATATATATATATATATATATATATATATGTTCATATATTAACTCTACCGTGTGCTCAGATTTATCCGCGAAAATTCAGTGGCTCTAAAAATAAGCTATGTCAAACTAAACTTAATATGAATAATAATAGAAACGCAGAACATGATAAAAATTGTATATATTCAACCTTCTTTCATGTCTGTATACAAAATTTGTCTCGTAGTATCGCTGTTTATTTATTAACTGTTTGGTAATAATAAAGGTGATGTAAATTTTATCCTGAATAACAAAATATACATGCTCTAATATTTTTTAAATAATAACAATTATATAAACTTGCTGTTTATGGGAGTACAACATTTATGGTGCAAGGAACTGAGAGAGTTATAAATAATCATGGTAAAAGTAATTTTGTAGGATAAATAGAGTACAAAATTAATCGGAATTTTCAGTGAAGAAATGCCATAGTCCGCTTAAATAATCAGGATTCGGCATCATGTGAGTTGGAAAATATCGATCCACCGATATATAGTAAACAAGGCTTAGAATTTCTTATTTTATGAATAGCTCCTCCGAAGTTTTTAAACTATAATTTTCAATGCATAACATTAAATTTTAAATTTAAAAATGTGCAAACAATATCATGGTGAACATGGTGAGTCAGTGAAGAAATTTGGGTTGTCTAAGCAACGAGGTCTTGAGAGCCGATGTGTTTTAAATGTGGTGAGAATGGAGCAGCGCCGGAATGAAAAGGTGGAGGAAACGGGAGATCCCAGAGAAAACACGTCGACCAGCGGCATGTCCAGCACGAATCCCACTTGGCAAAATCAGAGCGTAACAAGCCCAAAACCAGCCCAAGAATTGAACCCGGTTCGCTTTGGTGGGAGGCGTGCCGTCTAACGGCTCAGCAATCACGTTCTCAGTAATCTTTTACAGAAAATCAAAAATAATTCAACATCTGTTGACGGGAAAATCAATACAAGCAGATCAGAAACGTCGACATGAGTGAATTGTATTCCTCTGTTTCATCACAGCACATTTTCCCCCCAGAGCAATGAGATGACACGTGAAATAAAAGATAATTTGATCGTATATCGCATAGTTCATTTCAGCTTGGAAATCACAGACTATATAAGAATTCTTTAGAGAACTTTACTTTTATCACAACACAAAGTGTGGCGCGAATAACACGAATCAAATGGAGAGAATACACTCTAAAATCCAGGCCTTTACAGTGACGACTCTGTGTGTTCTTCAGTGTACAGGACCTAGCGGCATTAAATGCTAGGATATTGTTCAAGCAAACCAGTAGCAAGACTGTTAGCAGGTGGAACTTCATATTTAGTAATATAATGAACTCCGAAAGGAATTAAGCGCCTATGATGTTACGGGAAAAGTGTACTCACACTATACACCAGCAGCTTATGAAACCGTGTCAAGTTCTAAGGACAAATTTTAATGGCATCACAACTGATTTATCTCGTTCCTGATGATTCGGGTTACATTTTGAATAGGTACAACTAACAGAAATTCACTTGTTTTGAGAAGTGTTAATAAACTGCTGAAAGGTGTTTTTCACTAGACTTGTAAAATAAATTATATGACATAAAAAAACCAATTTTTTCTATCTGATGAAAGTATATACATTTGTTGCTGCTCATAATAGATTCCTGTGAAATAAGTTACTTATTGTATTACAGAAATGAATAATACGAGACATTACAACAATCTTAATTTAATGATTTTCAAGAAGATTGAAATTCTGTAACTGAATTTACTTTATTTGGAAATATAATTATAAGCGTAATTTATTTCAGTGCTGCAAATAATCAGATATAATATATTCTTAAAATAAAAATTTTCAACATTATAATGAGGTCACAATGATGTATCTGAAATTTTAATAAAAAACGCTGTACATCTTACCTGATAAGAATGTAGCATATTAATTTCACATTTTAATTACAACAGTGAAGATATCACTTTACGAAACTAGATTTTTAGAATTGAATGCAGTAATTTTTACAATTGCGACTACTACTCCTATCAAAAGATGTAGTTACATTGTGCTATTTCCTTAGGAAAGCCAGTAAACATTTGCTCTGAGGAAACCTAAAAAGGGCGCACGAAACGATCCAGGCTTCCAGGGAAGATTTTCGTTAGTTCTACACGACATCCATACTACCTTCTGATGTTCATATTTGAACGTCAGTTATCGCCATTATATGTCCGTAATTACACATTTCTACATTTCTTAAGCGGCGCACTCCATTGCGCACGTATCAGAGATCTGCTGATCGATGCTGTGTGTGGAAAGGAGACTGTATCCGCTGTTCCTCCTTTACGCAACTTCAGTCGTGTACGGGATTTTTTTCCTTTGAAGATTCCGGGGATCCACCTGGTCGCAGCTGCCGATCGTCGCTCAAGTTGTCGTGATTCTTTTTGTCTCTTGATTGCTTGGCGCCAGCCCGTATTGCATTAGCATGTTCTGCCGAACGGTCTTTACCAACAGTATATTTACTGGTGTTTTCATTTCGACAATGTGCCTTTATGCCATATGTAAGGGATACCCAACCTTTGCTGTAGAATAATATGTTACGAGGACCACGTAACATTGACAATATAAACCTCACATTAGTTTAATTTGCTAAAGTATTTCGAAGGATTAGAGATATAGTACAAATATATGAAGGTGTCCATTACCATGTGGAGTTTATCAACATCATCTACCGTCTTCGCCTATCATCACACAAGCATCTCCTCAGTGTTGGAGATTTATTAACGTTGCTGCCAAAACTCTGCAATAGTACAAGGCTCCGCGTGAAGACGTCGCAAAAAGTTGTTTTCGGGGTCACATTCTTCACACGATGTGCACTGGGGGAATAACACGTTTACATAACGCATCTGCCACTCGTTCCATTACATTTACCTACCTTTCGGATTTCAATAAACCGCAAATTCCTCGCAAGGTCTGTTTCACTATGAATATAAATATATCTCAGGGACAGTAGCTAACGGAGGCAGGGAGAGAGCTGAGGAATCACTTTTCTTCACATGTTCAGCTCTAAGTGGCTAGTTCCATAGTAGGCTCTCATAGAAACTTGCTAATTCTCGCACCTGACGGGCACGACTTCTTAATGGGTTGTACAAAGACGACGTTTAGTAAAATAAATCGCTGCTACTTAGCGTGGCACACTCTGGCGAAGTCGCGTGCTGAAAGGTAGTTCCCATGAATTTGTAAACTGAGCATATGAAAAAATAATATTCTTGTCAAAAGATTCATTTCGAGACTTCTGCACATATGCACAAGAGAAGAGTTATGCACTTGCCGAAACCCGGGATCGAACCAGAGACCTTTAGATCTTCAGTCTAACGCTCTCCCAGCTGAGCTATTCCGGCTGATGTCAATTTGACTTTAGAACAGATAATTGAAGAAAAGTTTATCATTCATTATTTCATGATTATATGGCCTACGTTTATGTTGCAGTTGTCACTTAACAGTTGGTAAAAGAACATTTTAATTTTTCTTTTGTGCTTCAAACACTTTTAATAACCTTGCGTTAAGTAAACATGCTGGAAGAGTAAATAAATTTACAGGACTTATTTACGTAAAAACAGATTCCCTTTTTGTTTGTCGGACGATCTACGACATTTTGTAAGCTAGTTATGAAAATGGTTTTAATTTTAAAGTTATGCCAAGCAGTTAGTTAAGATATAAATACTACTTCAGACCGATTAAAATTATAGTTTGAAAATTCCATAATTTGACAATATATCTTTAGAATTAAACGTCAGTCTTGGTAAAGGAACATAATTTCTGTAAGGATAAAATATTCCACATCTTTATATGAAAGAATTGAACAACTACCAAAATTTTTGAGAAATTTGTATGTGAATAAAATAGCAAATATTATGGTAAATTCATTCACTGTGAGCAACGACGAAGTTACTGTTCTGTCACTAATATATAAATTTTTAAATTATTTCATAATATGATATGTTAAATTAAATTTAATGTGAAATATTTTTCAGATTCTAAATAATTTCGTGTTTGTATACAAATTGTGTCTCGTAGTATCGCTATTTATTTATTAAGGGTTTTGGTAATGAAAACGATGTGTGTAAATTTTATCCTGAATAACAAAATAAGAATGTTAATTTTTTTTTAATAATTTCAATATTCTAAAGATAATATTTATGAGAGTACACAATTTTATTATAAGTAATTTCGTAGGATAAATAGTTTGTTAAGAAATGTGTTTATCCTTATACATAAATTTTATCGGAAAATAGGATAAAAAAATATCATTTAGCAATTGTAATACCTCTGTGAGAAAAATTTGACATTTAAATTTGTATTATTATACAAAATTATTAACTACAACTATTTCTGTTTTATTCTTGGTGGTTGAAATCGATAATTTCTGTTATGTATGGTCTAAGTTATAATAATATCTATCATGACATTGTGCAGTGCAATGGCTGTATTGGGATGCAATTATAAAGACAATAATAGTATGTTATATTTACTGAGGAAAATGAAGTGTTTTAATGGATTTAAGGCTATATAAATATTAAAATCATTCCTACAAAAGTAAACCAGCCAATGTTGTTTTATATACTTCGACGCATCATTAAATACGATTGGGCAAAGGGATCAACATTTACAACAATGTGGACTTGGGTGTAAAACAGAAATTTTACTTATAAAATAAGTTGAAAAGTACTTTACACACCTTTATAATGATAACAATTACGGCTAAATATCGGCGATTGATTGAGCATAACCAAGAAAGTGGGTTGAACAACATGAGGCATTTTTACTTGCCCCGGAACTTAGAAATAAAATATTTGCAAAGAGGAACACTCGGCCACGCATATATTGGGCAGACAAAAAGTTAACTGCCCAGACCAATATGATTCTACAAACTCTAATTGCCCAAAGTGTTTTAAAACCAACCAATTTTCAAAAAAACCAACATTGCGCATACCTTTATCCCCAAACGGCATATGCTCAGCAGAGCTCCACGGCCAAGTAAACCAGTCGAAGGATGAAAACAAAAAATCATTAATTCCGTCCCCGACAAAACCAGGGCAACACCACCCAATCCCTCCACAACTACACAGAGTGATGCGACACTAGCGCCACGACGAAACAGACGATAGTCTCAGCCGCAGCAGAGCCAATCGACGAAACCAAATAGAAACTTGATGCTCCAACCTCTTGTCCAACATAGTCAGCCACAGCACAACATAAATACAACCAGCACCGTTGACGACGTATAAAGATGTCCACTAATGATCCAAAGGGAGTAATACTCTATCGCCGCGTTACATCTTATGTATACAAGTTGATTCGCAATTAGACCGACAAACTTCGGGATGTGATTCTTCACGAAAAAGTAAAAGGAAAACATATGTGACTCTTCATACCTAAACCGAATATTAAGGGAGGTATGGCTCTTCAAAAACGAGGTATCGGTAACGAAGTAAAATAAGAAGACAACTCTCGAAACATTATTGTATGTTATCGGGACCTTCAACGCTAGAGCGGATATTTTTTTCACAAATATGGCTTAAAATCTCGTTTTCTTAAGGGCTCGTACCTCCCTTAATATTCTGTTTAGGTATAAAGTGTCACA
This sequence comes from Dryococelus australis, assembly GCA_029891345.1. Lineage (NCBI taxonomy): Eukaryota > Metazoa > Arthropoda > Insecta > Phasmatodea > Phasmatidae > Dryococelus > Dryococelus australis. Next base: position 69,865,825 of record CM057003.1, on the reverse strand, counting down.
TAGGTTTTCCTTTTACTTTTTTTCATGAAGAATCACCTCCCGAAGTTTGTCGGTCTAATTGATAACCGTCCTGTATAATCTTAATTCGTATGTAATGTCACAATACCAATAAAGTAATTTATTGAATTTTAATAACACGTGACAGTTTTTTCGGCTTTACTCATGTGTATCATTTTCGGAGCTACGTAATTTGGAAAGTAGATGTTCATTCTTATAATTAGCCCTCGGAAAATTATTTTTAAAACATTTATTGGCAGTATTATATTACGTTTGGCTTACTTGGCAATCTTTGTTGATTACGCTTGCTTAAGAAAGTGCATTATTCCAAGAAAGTCAATCCAAAAGTAAAAGATTTTAATTTTTTATAAGATTTACCTTACCGAGATATGCTGGATTCGTAGTGGTGATTACACAAATATCTGCCTTTCCTTCTTTTCAATTAAAAAAGGCAACGTATTTTGAAAATTCTCTTGAAGTATACTCGTTATAATCATGAAATTGCAAAAAATTACATTGAAATGCATTAAGAAAATTTATATGAAAAACTAACCCAAGCTATATAGTTGATCACAATATTATGATGTACACTGATACATCAGGTTAGTCGATTAAATTTTTGAATGATATTTTGGCATGGACTTTACTGCAGCTACAGTTATTTCAAATACTATTCCATTTTCGTATAGGTACTTCAATTAAAAATTGTAGTATGAGATAAAATGGTAACAACGAATTAAGGCTGAGTAAACATTATGAAAGTATAGCAAGGAAGCTTTGGGTCAAAGTGTATACTAAAATGGAAGAAACGAGTATGTACAAAATTTTTAGAGTAATTTTATTTCCTCTCGTTTAGGTTTATTGGATACAATAATTCTTTCTTCCATTCTGTTCAGCATTTCAGAAATGTTTCTTATATCTGTCGTCTGCAAGTTGTGACAGTTAACAATATTACCTATTTGAAAACATTCGGAATTCTAAGTTCCAAACTAACATTCTGTCGAAATTTCTTTAGTCATTACAATACCTTGTTTCATTTATTCGTATATATATCGCAAGTGTTCTGAGTAGTAGTAGGGGCGCGCCAATCCTAATTCACTTTTGATTAATCGGATTATCGATTTGATATCAAAGGGTTAATTTAATTGATTGAAAGGGTTAATCCTATTTAAATCCGATCTTAAACCGATCAAAAATCTTAATCCGCTCTTAAACCAATTAAGAATTTCTTCATCCGATCTTAATACGATAAAAAATGGAAAGGGTTAAATTTATTGAAAGGGTTACATTGATAGAAAGGGTTGAATTTTTCTTGATTTTCTTGTATTTCTTTCTTTTTGATGGAGGAGGGTGTAGCAGGAGCTCTGGCGCGTCCTCACACTTGGAGCTCTGGCAGTCGACTGAACAGAGTGGTGGGTTACAATGTCTTGTATAGGTGTAGAGTTTAGTGCAAGAGAGGGCTAAAGCTAATTTTCCCATATTTTTTTTTTCAAATTTTGAGGTGTTTGGAGGGATGTTAGTGGAATACAGGCGATTTTTACGAATATATTTAACAAATGAGAGGAATTCAGATTGTTTAAACTATTTAATAGAGTTGCCTAACTGTAAATTTTATGTTTTTTGAACGGATATTGCTCGTAGATGGTAGATAGGGGACTTTGAAAAATGCGATTTACATGTTAAACGATCTGTTTTCGGAATGTAATTAAATGATAGAGAATTTCAGAGTGTTCTTCGTATGAATAAATAACACGCATTGAATCGCAAATTTCAAACACCTACGTGAATAATAAAAATAAGTGAAATTACGTGAGTCTCGAGCTTACAAACATAATTTAAACGAAAAATATTTTTAACTATATGAATAACATCTAATGTCGACAAATTCAAACTCACTAAACGAATACCCGCTATGAAATTACACAAGGCACAGTCTTTAAACAAGTTCTACATATCAATGAATAACACGAGAGACTAGTATAACAAACAACTACTGTCTTTAAATAAAAACCAGTTAGTATGAATAACTAACAAGTTTACATGTACAAATTACACATACCTTACACTATCCAGCCTGGTGAATGTTATCTTACAGCAAAAAAACTCTGAATGTGACTTAAACCAGACACAATAGCGTACGTTTATTCTGATAAGCAAAATATATAATGATAGAAAAATCATACCCCAAAGATATTACAATAAGTTCTTTCAATGCATGTAGCACTTACGTCGAGCTGTGAATAGATACATCTACCGTGGCCGATAGACAACTGTGTTTACATTACGGTAAAAATTCATAAATGAAGGAATTATATTTCAGTTTATGAAATTCACTACAATTGTTAACACAAATTCTATTTTCGTTGACCGAACACAGAAAACAATTACTTATCACAAACACACTATATTGGTCCGAAAAAAAGTCAATACTCGAAAATGTATATTTTCCGATAAAATACTTTTATATTAAATCGCGGCTATCACTAGAGATGGTCCGTAGCTGCGATGGTCACCGGTGCAGTAACCCCCAGAGGGAGCCTCTTTGGCCACCAAGTGTCTAGAGGTGCAGTGTTTTTGTAGGACCTTACTACTAGCACGTCTGTCTCCCACAAATGTTGCTGAACAACTGAAGATGGCAGACAGTGGGATAGCGGAGGTCAAGAAATCTCCCTGCACCTCTTCTCCCTCCCCTCACTCGTCAGTGCATGCTGCCCCGAACTGCCAACGATCCTCAAATGTTTTTTGTATTTTCTCAAGATGGCATCAACTGCCTAATTGCATGCAAATCGGGAGGGCCCTGCCTGCTACCCCCTCACACCCCAATTACCCACACTACCCTGCACCCCTCAGAACCGGCCCGACTCCACGATGCCAGCCACCCCTATGCCCCGTACCATCCCTCGACAAAGTGCGAGGTCCTGGGGTTCAGTCACCCGTCTGTCCTCGATTGTCAATTTTCTCCACTGTTTCAAGATGGCCTCATCTGATTAGTTGCACTCCATCGGAGGAAGCCTGCCTGACACCCCCTCCCATCCCCACCCTGCACCCCACAGAGCTGGTCCGACTCCACAAAGCCAACCACCCATATGCCCCCTACCACCCCTTAGAACCAGCCCTTGTCCAGAGGAATTTGTCCCCTATCACCCTTACTCCCAAAGCTGACTTTTCTGAAGACCTTTGCTATCGATCGAGCCTGGTGCTCACAAAAACTAGTTTTACGCAACCCAGCATTAGCCCAGAGGAGGTTTTTTCGTATTTTTTCTTGAGTTGGAATCCCTACAGTACCTGTTTCAAGACAACGTGCTCTCCCTCGCTAGAGTATTCAGATCATGTTTTTTAAAGGTATACCCCAACCATATTTCGAATAAACCTCTATTATGGTTGAAATATACCATTTTTTTTTTTAAACAGAACTGCAAAACAGGTAATCGATTCAATGAGGGTGGTTTTGAAGGAGAGAACGCCCAATTTGCTCCAAAGCGACAGAGGATCTGAATTTTTTTCTGCACTATCCCGGAAACTAATGACCAAATATGGTATTAATAACTACGCAACATATTTGGAGCTTAAAGCGAGTTATGTGGAATGTTACAACAAATCGATTAAGCAATTAATGTATAAACATTTCACATCGAAGGGGACTTACAAATGGGCTGTCATTTTGCCTGAAATAGTTAAATTTTATAATTCTAGTCATCATAGAACTATCAAAATGGCTTCTAAAAAAATTTGGATTGTAATTTAATAAAAACAAATACACAATAATGTTAAAGTAATCGATGAAAGGAAACCAAAGTTCAAAATTGGTGAATTTATACATATCTCGAAACAGAAAGGGATCTTTGAAAAAAAATTGGTCTTTTGAAATATTTCAATTAGACAATCATATCCCAGAATGTATTACATAGAAACATATGGTGGGGAACCAATAAAAGGTGGATTTAACGAACATGAATTGCAAAAAGTCAGTTCTCAAAATGAATATTTGGTTGATATAATCATTAAAAGGAAGAAAGATATGTTCTTGATTCGATGGAGAGGATTCTCAAAAGCTCACAACTCCTGGTTTAAGAATCAAGATCTTAAATGATTGTAATGCATTTTTGTAAAAATTTCTGATACTAAATAAAAGATTTTTATTATATTTGATATGTTATATGATTTAATAAACATTTGGATGGGAATTGAATGTACAATTTATTGATTAATCGATCCCCTTGTATATTGACTGAATGAGATAATTCAATGTGATTAAATCATTTTAATTGTGTTGTCATTCATCATTAGTTTTATCGCAATAGTTTTCTGGGTTTCATAATTGTTTCTGCTAGGTTATATTTCTTCGCTTGTAATGATAAAGTCCTTGGAAATTGATTAGTTTTAAGAGAAAAAAATACTATTCCCCAAGCCAAAAAAATTTGAATGGTGTGTCCTAGGACGTAATTTTTTGACAGTGTAGAAATTAGATAGTGTATAAATTCATAAATTTTTACAGTGTCGAGTAATTCACATTATTTCGAAATTTAAATTTTTTCTCTTACAAAAGTAATGTTTAAAGTGGAATTAAACTGAAATGCAATATCATAAACACAGTCTGCTCGCTTTTTACAAAATGCAAAAGCTTTGCGCTGGGAAAAATAGCCGAGGTGAGACAAGTCGCAAAGCACGATGTTTAGTGGATGTGGGCTGCAACCAGGGCAACACGCATTGTGGAGTGAAGTTTGGCAGGTGTGGCCGGGGGTGGAGGAATGGTAGAATTCTCTCTCTTAGTCCTATTGTTTACACGGCAGCGGCGAGCATCAGACTCTGCATGAGGGGAAAGTTGTCAGACGGATGGAAGTAGGCGGGTATCGATAGTGGTGTATGACGCAGACTGTGGCATCTTTCTGAACCATTCCCTTGCCCGACAGGCTGCATGCATATCTCCTGCCCACGCGCGACCTGGTCCAGCCCGACCACGTGACATTCGTTCGCTGCTCCAACTCCAGTGCGCGATTCACCCTTATCAACTCGCGAGATCTAAGTTTCGCCTGCTCCTACGTACACTCAATTCTCGACTATCCACTAGCTCGTACTGTCCATGAGGTTTTAGAAAGACTCGTCCCTATATCTTTTGTATATACACTTCGCTGTAGTCGACGCCCTTTACCAAATAAATTTTGGAACTGATTTTTACTCAACATAAATAATAAACTTTAGCGAGATTATATTTTCCTATATGATAGTACTGTCTAAAAATTCTGGGCTAGGAAAAAACTATACGTGAAATATGTGTTTGTGTTTGCTAAACGAATAAATATATATTGGACTGAAACTGAAACTACTTTTTCCAAGATGTTGGTTTAATGTTTTCAATGGTTGTAAATAAAGTTTTAACTGAAGTATTTGCTTACAACGTAATAACTAAAACTTAAATAAAAATAAATGTTTGAAAAACTGTGTTCTTTTAATGATTAAAATCTTAGCAAGTTAAAATCTTGTCTTATAGCTGTGTTGGTATGAAAATCAAACAGGAATAAAGATTGCTGGAAAACAGGGAAAAAATAGTTTGGTGGAAAACAGTTTATATTTTTAATTGAATTTGTCGTGTGTTAAAAAACATTTGGAATGTATTTCTTAGTGATGAGGACAAATAAAGTTTTATCGACAGAGATTTGAATTTTTTTTCTCTGAGAATGTGCTAGGCTCTTGCCTTCCGGAATATAGCAGGAACCTTCAGTGTCCGAAGGAAAATAACATTTGGCAGGGGGGAGGTTAAATAGTCCAGGTCAGTTCAAAATCTATAGCTGTCCCCCTAAGGAAACCGTCACTTTGGCATTGAAGCAAACTTCATCCAAGGCCGATAAGGGGCACATTCCTCTGAACACGGGCTGGTTATGGGGGTACAGAGTATGGTGGGTGGATGGGGTGTGAGGGGGTGGCAGGCAGGGTCCTCCCGATCTGCACACAATTAGGCAGTTGACATCATCAGAAATTACCGAAAACATTTTACAGGTGCGGGCAGCTCGGGGCAGCGCGCATTGGTAACCGATGGGGGGGGGGGGGGTTAGCGTAAATGAGGGGCAGGGAGGTTTATTGACCTCAGCTATCCCACTATCCACCATCTTCAGTCGTTCATCAACGTTTGTGGGAGACAGACAAGCTAGTCATAAGCTCCTTCATAAACACTGCACCTCTAGACACTTGGCGGCCGACGAGGCCACCCTCAGGGGTTACCGCACTGGCGACCATCGCAGATACAGACCATCTATAGTGATAGCAGCAATTTAATATAAAAATATTTTATCGGAAAATATACATTTTTGTGTTTATATTATTTTTTCGGATCGATATACTGTGTTTGTGATAAGTAATTGATTTCTGTGTTCGGTCAACGAAAATACCATTTGTGTTAACAATTGTAGTGAATTTCATAAACGTAAAAAAATGTCCTTTATTTGAGAGTTTTTGCTGTAAATTAAACACAGTTATCTATCGGCCGTGCTAGACGTATCTACTCACAGCTCGATGTAAGAACGGGATTATTTAAATATCATTTGGGGTAAGATTTTTCTATCATTATGTATTTTACTTATCAGAGTAAACGTACGCTATTGTGTCTGGTTTAAATCGTATTCAGAGTTTTTTGCCATAAGATAACATTCACCAGGCTGGATAGTGTAAGGCATGTGTAATTCGTACATGTAAACTTGTTAGTTATTCATACTGACTAACTGGATTTCGCTTAAAGACAGTAGTTGTTTGTTATACTTGTTACTCGTGTTATTCATTGATACGTAGAACTCGTTTAAAGACTGCCTTGTGTAATTTCATAGCAGGAATTCGTTTTGTGAGTTTGCACTTGTCGACATCAGATGTTATTCACATAGTTAAAATTCTCTCTCGCATAAATTATATTTCTACGCTCGAGACTCACGTAATTGCACTTATTATTATTATGCATTTAGTCGTTTGAAATTTGCGATTCGATGCACGTAATTTATTCATACATAGAACACTCTGAAATTCTCTAATGTTTAATTACATTCCGAAAACAGATCGTTTCAAATATAAATCGCATCTTTCGAAGTCTCCTATTTACCGTCTACGAACAATATCCCCCAAAAACATGCAATTTACACTAAGGTCACTCTTATAAATTGTTTAAACACTCCAAACATCTCAAAATTATAAAAATTATAAAAAATTCGCCTTAGCCCATTCTTACACTAAACTCTACACCTATATAAGACATAGCAACCTACCTCTCTGGTCAATCGACTGCCAGAGCACCAAGTGTGAGGACGCGCCAGAGCTCCTACTAACCCCTCCCCCTTTCCCCCCCAAACCAAAAAAGAAAGAAAGAAATATGAGAAAATCAAGAAAAAAAACCCTTTCAATCAATGTAACCCTTTATATTTTGATCAGATTAAGAAATTTTTAATCGTATTAGTTTGGAATAAGAATTTTTTGATCTGATTAAAATCGGATTAACCATTTCAATCAATTGAATTAACCCTTTAATATAAAATCGATAATCCTATTAATCAAAAGTGAAGTAGGATTGGCACGCCCCTACTACTCTCGGTTTTAGGTAGTTCAACTTGAGACTTTAAAACGTGACTTGGGGATTTATAAAAATTCCGATTTTATAAAATGTTTTTGAATAGCCGCTTTGGCGTTCATGTTACACAAATTCTTATTTTCGCATTGCGGAAACAGCCTTTTTCATAATTTTTATTCAGAATGGAGGGAATAAGGCATTTATAAAGAAAAAATGTCACGCATGATACGTGTGCTGTGCGGACTTCTGACTACAATAAAAGATAAATTAATTCACGAAACTGATCAAAGTTGCCCACAAATTACCGATGAATTTATTCCTTTCGGGTTTTGTTGAGATGATATTAAGCAGTACGTCCTACAAAGATAAATTCTGGTTTTATTGAACCTCTTACAGGCAGAAGTTTCAGCGGGTCGCGATACGATACCTGGAACGTAGGAAATAACTATTCGTAAAGGGATCTGCGTATTTCGTGTTTTGGTGCATTTCTGTTTTCTTTGCGCGCGAGATCTCGATAACATAAAACCGTATCAAGAGGGTAGTTTATTGCCACGTTGTTCCAATAATTTTCAACATTGTATTTATGCACTCGATTATCAAGGGTTACATATTTCCGTTGCGAACAGAGAGAATATGCCTTAATTTATATTTCTACCTCAGTTTCCATGAGAAATCAACTTCTGTTTTCATATATATGTTATGTAGTGTTGGATGACACAAGCGTTCGTTTTTAGGTTGGACTTACAGACCTAGGTGAGACTCAAATACATATAATTGTGTTAAATGAAATAAATTAGTTTTGCAACAATTGGATTTTATCTATCCAAGATAATGTTTATTACGGGCGACTTAGTTTTTGTGTGGCGGTATTCAAATGTATAATTTTAGTTTTTGCTGCAAACTACCAGTAATTGTGAAGAATATGTCATAGAGAACGTAGTGGGGCCTATTCATTAAGCAGCACACCTGGCAAAATTATGGGTGAATTTATTTCAGCATAAATGCACATCTACAACTGTTAGTATAGAATTCCGAAAGATAGATTTACAATCCTGACTTCCCTTGTTTAGTCTTAGGCACTGGTAACGTTAAAATAATTAGGACAGTTGTCTCTTTGTGGAAAGCGGTGCATACTAACCCTTCAGGACTATCTATATATGTTTCCCTATTACATTTTGCTCTAAGCGCATTTCACTCAATGTGCTATCACTTAGGTTTCAGTTTGATGATATGTTGAATATTTCAACTTCCCTACGTCATAGTTTATTAGTTACTACTATACTTCAATTGTTAAAAGTGCTACTATAGCTAAATTAATCGTAATTCTTATTTACCATTGTACTGCAATCCATCTTTAATTTTGCCTTTTAAAAAATTTTACAAAAATATTTTTAAAAATGTCAGAAACTGTTGAATAAATGCAGAGAATCACGGTTCGTGTAAACATGGAATGAATGAAAACCGGGAGACCTTAATAGCGCCGTGAAGTGCGGCAACCAGCTCTACTCACCTGTACCGAGGATAGTGCAGACGTCAGGACACCGCAAGTAGTCGGCATAAGGTATTTCGGGACAGACGGAAGAACCTATCCGAGTTCGATTATGTTTGTTTAGTTCCTTCGTGGCTTTTCGACAGCAGGGATCGTTCCAGATGGGATCAGCTGATTGGGTGTTCACGAACGGGGAAGGGGTAGGCCACGGATTGTAGTAAGAAACCATCCAAGCATTCACCTGGAATTATTTCAGGAAAACGTGGAAAACCTGAATCAGGATGACAGGACCAGGAATTCAGCACGTGCTCTATATCGCTCGATATCTTGGCTTTTTAACAAGCCCTTTTCTGCGGAGGATGTGGAGGATGACTATTCATGGGAGGTTTTTCCAGAAAAATAACTTAATTACATGTTTAAAAACACATTAGTATACGTAGAATGGCTTACCGTAATTCTAAATAGAGATTAAACTTTTCGTACCTGGTAAATGTTGCCGGTAGTGTTTTTTCGGGGCATTCGATTTCCCATGCGACTGTATTCCATCACTTTTTCATCACCCCGTGGTTTTCTCGCTAACCAATCTTCATGCCGACTGGGTTACTCTAGTAAGGTAAGCGCAAGTCTTATAAGTTGACACTTATTGAAAGACCGGAAAAAAAACGAACTCACGTTACTTCCAGGAGGAAAATTTTACGAATAAAGCAAAGTCGTAATATGGGACAGGTTCCATCAGGATAACATTTAAGGTATCATAAGTTTGGGTTTAGCAGCTCTCTGGTTCCAGTAATCTGTCCACAATTTGTAATACATGTGAGGTCAGAAATAGGATTTACTATATTTTAGTTTGAAGCTGAATTAAAATTTTTCCTTTATGACATTAGAGATTTGTCAAAATTGGTATATTGCATTATATTTTCTTACTTTTATTTTATGTGTAATTTAAAATTCTTCTTCTTTAGAACTTATGAAGCTGAGGACAAGCGCAGATATCAAAATATGCATTTGAATTATGTATTTAAATATTAACACAAAATAATTTTCTCTCGTTTCCTGTATTGTTTTTGATAACTAATATTCAGGTGATATTTGAATTATTAACCGCCCATCAAAACAAATATTTTAATGCGTTATAGATTCATTAAAATATTTAATTATTATACCAATGAGTGTAGAGTATTCCGTAAACATCGTTAAATAATATACATGAATAATTATCCATCATATTTGTTTAAGCATTGCGTCAGTGGTATTTGAACAAAACCTTAAATCTTCAATAATTAGCACAATATATGTTCATGTTACCGAAAAATTCATTGTTATAAATATTACGAATATTTAATTAGATGTGATATTATACAGCATGTGTTATATGGTTTAATATACTTATTGTGTTGAGCCTACTGATCATTAAATGGGAGATTCAATCAGATTTTTTAATTTTCAAACAAAATGCTTTTATTCGTATATACCGAATTCATTTAGACGGGAAAGATACGGAGGATTAAGATATCAGCATTCGTCAGAATAGCTTGAGAACAATTAATTTTCAAAACAACGTAACATAATTACAATGTAAAAAAAAGTTATTTATTTATTTCCTTGAAACTGTAAATGGTGTATACCTAACCGATAACTACGGCGGCCAATTCAACACCCGAAATAGTACAAGAAAGGTTAATTAAATTCTAAAATTTTAAAATTATTTTAAGTAATGAGTGACATTGTTAATGGCTGCATTAATATATTCTGATAAAATATATACCAAAAATAATGTTCGTAGTTCATGCCAACTTCTGAAAATAATATGGTAAAAACTATTTTATTAGCCGTACGCGTTTTTCCAAAAAAATATTTGTTAGTTGAGTATTACATAACAAAAAGCCTAAGCTAAAGGCTTATTGACATGTTTTTTCATAGCATTTTAAACGCATATTAACACTTTTGAATGACTGTGTATACATATATATAACCTTGTTGATTGAAATATTAAAACTCATTGGAATTCGTTTTGTGAGAACCCATTTATTGATTCAAATACCCAAAATCACAAGGACATAAAATCTTTAAAAGGCCAGAATATTAATCCTTTACATTCCTGTGTCAAACCAGGTATATTATCTTCTGATGCGTTGAAACTTTATTCCTGTAACCACACAGATTAATGTTGGAGTATTCAAAAACCCCCAAAACGTAATGCAATAAAATTATAAGAGCTGGAGATTTAGTTTAACAGACAAGAAACAGACACTAAAGATGCTGTACCTAGTTAATCAGAGGAGTGCAAAGGGTGAGCAACTAGTAGTTTTACGTAGGTTTAGAGGTCAAATTACATCACGAAACTGGTTTTACAGTTTGCGTTTTTTACGCACTTTATTTTTTTCTACGTTAATACACAGTGTTATATTATAATTAGTATACAATTCACACTACTTACAATGTTAATATACTTACAATGTTAATGTTAGATACTTTCGATATATAAGATAATAAATTATTATTAGTGATTTTTTTCTCCCCCTACACCCTCACATGGCGATAAATATGGTTCTCGATAAACTGAGCACTATTGAAATCCACCTTTAAAAATAAAAATCACTGCCCTTGACACGCTGAATTCTATGCTCCAGGTCAATTTGGCAGCGAAATACGAAACGTAGTCCCATTACTGTATTCAAAGTGTAACTTTCGCGTTTGTGGTCGCTGAGTATGTCTGAAATATTTTTTGTCTAGTTTACGAACAGTAGAGTAGGAGTGACCATATCATTCAAAAGTATTGGAGTTCTTAATGACTCCACAGGTTGCGTAGTCACGCATCATTGGCGCATGGATAAAGCGAGAGGGTCTATGGCAATCCTAGTTTTATAAATGATGCACCCTAAGCTCGAATCCGTGATATCAACACAACGAAATAACACTCACTGAAAGCCAGTTTATAAGCTACTCCCGACTGCCAAGTCAAGGAAACGTGCTGGGAGCAAGAGACTTATGGCTCAAGATCTGAAAAATCTGCGAGTTCAATAACCGTCAGGCTAGATTCTACAGTAGTATGTACAAATTTGTCGATCACAACTGTGCATTGGTTGGCTGCTGTCACAGTGGAAGGCGTCGATTGGGCCAACGTTCTCCAGGAGGTGTCAAACACCGTATGGATCAACGGCTGTTTTTATATAAACATGCGTGTTTTGAATTCTAACTTGTCCTAAAATGAATCTGCGAATTCTTCAGGTCTCTACTTATGGTAGTATAATTCTGGACATTCAGTAGGAATCACAAATAAATCAGTGGAATTAAGCCATCGCATTAATTAGTTATCAGGCACTCCTTATCATTCGCTCAATGCTCACTACTTCCACTGATTTGGCTCAATTCCGACTGTTTCAGATTTATAGTGTGGAATAAGTTTGGTCAAGTAAATTTCGACAGTCATGACGTAATCGGAATCGTGCACGATAAAAATGGACGTTAAGAAACTTTAAAATGTCATTGTGAGGAAACATCTCTGATGAATAAAATTTGAATTTAATAAAGAAGCGAAAAATATTACAACATTAGTTACATCTCTTCTTGTAATGAACTGCACGGAAAAACCAAATCAATTTTTAACCATGGAAATAATTTTTATATAATAATTCAAATGTTATTCTCGCAGTTAAAAATTTTGATAGTGTGTCACCTTTTCCAAACTCATTCTAGATTATTTGATCAAATTTGTTGGAAGGAAAATTTGATGGCCGTATATTGTCTTCAAGTTTTACTGTCAAATATAGTTGAAGGAGGAAAATTTTGACAGTGTGACAGGGGCTTTAGGTGTGGATTTCAAAAGCACTCAGTTTACTGTGAGCTGTCTCTCTCTGTACGTGCTCGCACACGACCCTACAGTCTCAGGCTGGGTGGCAGCTCAGCTGCGGGCCATCGTGCCGCGCGGCTCCAGCCGTATGCGGAAGCCGTCGGATCGCTTAAGGATGATGTCCGCTTGCAGCTTGAACACCTCCTGCGGCACCTCGGACACGATCTTGTAGTTACGCAGCACCGTCGAGATCATTACCTTCAGTTTCAACATGGCGTACTTGCGTCCTGCGATAAACACATACACATATTTCCCACGCTGCTGCAAGAAAGTCTACCCTTAAAGGTACTGGCAACAGGAGACTTCATTATTATAATCCATTCACGGTTACTTCAGCTTTTTCTGAAGCCCTGCTAAAGTTCTACTTCCAGAGTATTCCTCCGCCTCGTCCAAACTAGGCTTAACTAAGTCTGTAAAATTACACCAAATGACAACACACCGAATTCGTGAGCAGTGTTTGCGTATAGGCTGTTCACGGTAAAGTGAGCACGTTTGAAGCTCTAGTTATTTTTTTATTTTGGGCCATTTTTTATTCTTTAGCCAACTTTTTAAATAAATATTACCATACAAGTAATAATAAAGACAATATGTGTATTCCGCCAAACTCGGAACTTAACGTCTAAAGCCAAACGAGAAGGCTTCCAAAAGTGCTCACTGTACCGTGAATAGCCTATAACAGTATTTTGTATAAGAACTATCTCTCACTAGGCGCTGCTACCAAAACACGTGTTTTCTCACTGTTTTATTCAAATTATTTATAAACGAAGCATTACAATTTATAGATAAAATATGAATGACATTTTAATTAAACAGAAAAGAAAGTAACTTTTATGAACACAAGTAAAAACGCTTGTGATTTATGGAATATTTTGGAAATAACTAAACACGTCATACATGGGGAAATTTTTCATAGGTTTGATTCATAAAGTATGAGGCAACCTTGAATGAACTATACATATTTGTACAAAACACTTTTCAACTTGTAGACGTTACTTGCAAGTAGAGCTATTATTTACTTGCTTGAAAAATTATCATACCGCATATTTTTTACGTAATGGCATGACGGCACAATTTTACTCTTTGGAAAGTAAAATTAATTATCAATTACCTCACTTACAGATATGAAATAATCCACATTGAAATGATATTCCATGAGGATCTCTACGAAATCCTTCAAATATTGCTATGAAATGTTTTCTCTGATATTAAAATTTGCTTAACAAACGGTATATAGAACTCTGGGATATCTATAAGATAACATTCGCTAAGCATACCTTACAATAAGTTAAGACATGACCGTTCAGGCACCTTTGTTGAATTTTCTGTAAATATCCTAAGTTTATTTTATTTCTAAGTCCCAAAAACACTAAAACTGCGATTCCGATATGACATGGTCCGAAAACTAAGAGGTTAAATTTTTTTTTTACATGAGGTAGGAGTGGTTGTTCGTAATATACACAAGTTGTAAAGCGCCGTTAAGGGGTTCGCCTTCCTGGAGCTATTTTCGAAGCCTGAGGCCGATAAGTGAGGGAGCAATAAGGGTTAAACAGCCACGCGCATCAAGCGCCCCTTTCGCCGCTACGCGCAAGGCTCTGAACTGGCGTGCAGTGTCTTCTCGCCGTGCTGCGTGTATCTATGAGACTTTGAAATGTTACCGTGTAATTTTATTAGCGGGAAGTCCGTAGAAAATTTCAATGCAGGACCTTAGAGTATTTTTGTACGTACCTGACGCGTGTATTTTTTAATACGACACTTTGAAATGAGAATTTTTTTTAAGCTATGTTGGAATGCTCTAAAATGGTGTTTCTAACGTACATAACGTCTTGAAAGTACTCGTCAGGTCTCATCTGAAGAGCGTGTTCATTTTTAGTATATCGACACAAATGACCCATGTGTAATATCTTAGTGGGGAAAAACGTGTATTTTAAAAACTTTTCAATTCGGTCCAAACGCAAGCTAGACGGGTCCCTTAAGAAGGATCAACCCCCGCCTTAGTTGAATAAATTATTTCTGTCTCAACCTTCCGTATACATATTGAGCTATGTTTTACACTTTTTTTTCTTATTATTGGATTGTTTATTAGACAGTGGAATTTTTTAAAAATGAATTTCGGCACATCTGTTTTATAAGCTAATTAATTAGTAGATAAAGAAAAGATGATGTAACCTTACGCAATCTGTCTCATCAGGTTGGAACTCAACACACTGTAACTGACCTATCATTGCTTATACTTACCTAGCATTACTTAATATAGCCTAACTTATACTTACCTAGCATTTCTTAATATAGCCTAACTTATACTTACTTAGAATTACTTAATATACCATAACATATATTTCCACGTTATTACATGATTCCAGATACTTATAAATTATTATAAATTGGGAAAAAATATTTCGGCACTCATTATCGGTTAAAGTCGGTTACGTTTACATGGTAGCTGAGTTTGTGTGTTCTCTGTAGTTCACATCGATTGACTATGGTTGCTATTGAGTTCTGTGTAATTGGCCGTAAGAAATTACCATTGATTTCTTACCGAAATGTACTACTTAAGATTCAAGTAAGGCAGCGAAACTATTATTTTTGAAAAGTTTTAGAAGCTATTATTTACGTTTTGGTGAATAACAATATTGATAAACCTTTGGAAATGAGACTCGGGGAGAAAAACGGATGGATACAAAATGGCAGGTATTGATCCCCTTAATGAATCTGCATAACTCCAATTACTTTAGTGATAATGATGTATACGGAGGCGATGTTAATACCCACTGAGTAAACAGATATTCTGCACTCTAAATCTGAATCAGTGAGAACGTCTCTTTTTTAATCAGCGAAGAACGTCTGGCCGACCAAACAGTTGACTGACTTTCGAGCATGTTATCCTGAAATTCAGTGAAAATACACCCGTGTTTCTTCACTTACTGAAAAAAGTTACATTTCCCACTGCAATTTTAACCAACTATAATACTGATGTTCCCTTCGCGATATAGTTTTTCGATTGATATGTTAGTAATGGTACGTAATGCGTTTTTTTTTTTTTTATAATACATACCCATAAAAGCCAAAATAACACATAAACTAATTAAACAAAAATATTATACTTTTTAATGTGGTTTTCGTCTGTAAGAACTTCATTTAGTTGCTATACCGGGTGAGTCGCCCGCGCCTATTTTTCCGTATCCATGCAACCCGCACACAATACTACCCATCTAACAAAACAGCGATCGTAGCAGAACACCACGACGTGCTCGTTGGTTCGTTGTCATCATTACAGCAACGGATGGTATCACGTTAGCAATGCGTTGAGATGCAGTCACGTTGCAAAGAATGCCCATCCGTTCATTGTGTTGAAAACGATTATCGCGATGTTTGCCGAATACGTTGGTACGCGACGATTGCGTCCTTCGTAGCACGCACCTGCCTCACTTCGAGCCGTTTTGTTTATACATGTGAAATGAAATTACAGCCACCGCTGTAAAAAAAATCAACGTACACGTGCTGTTTTGCAGCGATTCTATATTTTCGCCTCGCTGATTGGTGCAGGCTCGCAAAGGTGTCGAATGTTGAGCTGGCAGACGAGGCGCCGTTGGGATTCGGCGCTACACAAGAGAGAATTATTTTACAGCGGAGGAGAGGTTGTGTTAGATGGGTAGTGTTGCTTGCGGGTTGCATAAATACGGAAAAAAATAAGCGCGGGAGACTCATCCGATACACTGTAAAAAAATTTCTGGTAAACTTCCTAATCTGTAATGGAAGTTTTAAACCTATAAATAGAGCCCCGAGTATTTCGCGGGTTGAGTTGGCAGCAAGCTAAGCTGGACAGCCCTATATACACTCGAGACATTATCGTTTGCTTTTTGGTAGCTGTGATCAAGTGAGTACTCTGTACAGGACTGTCAAACACTCACACACACACTAGTGCTTCCTGTTTATGACTGGCTCGCGGTCTAAAGAAGTGTTGTCCAATCACAGCTGTAGGAGAAAAAAAAAAAAAAAAAACAAGTGTTTGGAGTCTACCTCGCCTCCGAATGAATTCGCGAAATATTCGTGGCTCTGCCTATCAACTGTATGGTGATAATACCACACATCAAGTTGCAGATGTAGGAATGTTTAGTAGCGCTATTATACAAAGTTGTGAACTTCCCTATGCATTCGACTGTTTCCTGAGCAAATGTAGGAACGCTACAATGAAGGTGTAGGGGAAAACATTACTATTCCTGCTTTCTCACAGTTATTATATAATTTCTTACAGTGTACATACACATAGCAGATGCGTGTGCCGCTGAATTTGGGGGCTACTCACCGACGCAGCTCCTCGGTCCGGCGCTGAAGGGGATGAATGCGTAGTAGTGGCGGTTGTTCGTGTTCTCTGGCAGGAAGTTGTCGGGGTTGAAGACCTCGGGGTTGGGGTAGACGTCCGCCAGCCTGTGCATCTTGTACGTGGCGATCACGCACGTCGAGCCGATCGGCAGCGTGTAGCCGGACGCTGGAACACACGCACACACCACTGGACTTGCTTTCGGCGTGTTCTGTCTCGCCCTTGCTGTCGGCCAGGGAATATGTCACGCCCCTGCATGGCGTTTCCCGGTATATCTTGTTCACAGTTACTATCAGGATATCCCTCCGTCCCATGCCAACAAAGCTTAAACAAGTCAGAAGATAACGCCAAAGAGACAACGCCCCACATCCGTGCGCTCTCAGTTTGATAATATCTGCTTGAGAACTATTTCTTACTAGGCATTACCAACACACCTATTTACTCCTTTATTCGTACTAAATATGAATGGAAATAATTTACTAATAATATGATGTTCTTTTAACAGAATAATAAAAAGTTAGTGATAAATGCCATACGTAGGAAACAACCAAAACGTCATACATGGGTTGATTTTTCAAATGTCGGGTTCAAAAAGCGTGAATATACAGTGAATATACTATGTAACAGTAACAGAAGTAGTATATTCTGTTCACGGTTAAATAAGCTATTTGGAAGCCCTGCTTCAGATATACCTTCTTTCTCATATTGTATCTTCCAGCCAAGTGAGAAATTTTCATTTTCATTTTCATGGGCCGAATTACTTAATTTATATGGCAGTGTAATAATACTAACTTAATATGCCATTCACTTAAACATTTCACTGGCAATACAACGTAAAAGTGAGTAAATATTTTATTTTATTCGTTGCCAACTTAATCGAGAGTCTGCCCGCACATAGTTAACGGACAACTATTTTTTTCGAAGGGTGATTTCGAAAGTACTTACTTCACTGTGAACAGCCTATATTGTTAATGTCCATGTGAGTAGTAAAAATTATGTGTCTTGATTAAGGCATATCACTTTGTTTCAGAGCTAACAATCGTGCACAGGTAATTACTCCAATGCAAACATTTTTAATGTGACACAATTGCTTACTAGAGTAATTTGTGCTGTAACATTAATATTCGACGCATTTAACGATACTGAATCGTAACTTGAAGAAAACATGACGTTATACAATTTATAATATATTCAAATAATGTTAATCACACGCGGAATGCATTGTTCAACCACTTCAGAGTCACGTGCCAAGTTGCTCTGTGCGTACCATGACCACCATTATCATGATTTTACTGTTGGTTCCTAGACGTTCTTGCCCTGTAAGATCATTATTAAGCTGCTAGGAGCGAAGAAAGAAAGAAATTAAATATAAATTCGGCTCCAGGTGTAGTGGATGTGATATCTTTAGTTAAATTCTTTCGGAAGACAGACCGAGACTCTCATAATAAACGTTAAAACTGTATTAGTAGAAGAAAACGCGAAAATGGTAATAATATCTTGACATCTGAAAAATATCTTATGAAGTGGTTTAGACTACTGCATCCGTGATTTGATTAAGACACGCGCAATTTAAGAGCCTTAATAAAACGCCAAAGAAAGTTATCTAGCTCTCTCAAATATCACCATATGTTATAAAATAATAAGGAATTTGGTTGCAACTTCATATTACAGTGGCAAATGATAAAATTTTCATACGGTTGAACTTCTTCGGATAATGTTTTGGTATAATAATTCGATCATTAACTGTCACGGTTAGAATTTTAACTTTTTTTTTCCTTGCTACACTAAAATCCAAATGGCTTATCTAAATTAATTATTCTAAGTTGAAATTATACATTACCACAAAATTCTAGTTATGTAAATAGTATCTAAATTGAAACTTTTTTTTGGTTTCCTTAGGTGTCGAAATTTATTAAATATAGAGCATAATGAATGCAAAAAATTTCTTAATATGAATTTTATAGTCACCAGAGGTACCATTAAATTTTCCTGTATTGTACTTTTCTATAATTCGCTGATCACGATTTCAATTGGGAGAGATAAAGTCATTGTGATATTACCCTTTTTTTTTTTTTTTTTTTTTTTTTTTTTTTTTTTTTTTTTTTTTTTTTTAGTCTTCTTTGACAAGGCTTAGTATATCACGCAAGTGATTGAATGACTACAACCTTAATGGAGTACCTTTATTTGTTTAGTATGTGGAATAAATGGCACTTAGTAGTGTATTGCATTCGTACAGTGACTACAGAATAAATAGTAGTACAGGAGTGAAACGACAACTGTTTTTGAAAAAATTAATAAACTGAGTTCTATGCCCTAACGAAGACACATTTTGAAAAATCAATCTCAAGCATAAGAATTGGTAAAATTATATAAATCCAAGATGGCATCAAACTCTTTCCCTTAACATGCGGTTTCGTGTTTCCTTATGATTTAAAGTCAAAACAGTAATTTTAACTGCTGCTTATGCAGCATCTTTGCAACAGGAGAAATAATATACATATTGCTTTAATTTTTCAACAAACTGATGGACGTCTTACATCAATGTAATAAATGGCTTGAAAAGTACTTGACCAGTGGCTGATGGCGAACTGTTGCAAGT
Source organism: Dryococelus australis (assembly GCA_029891345.1). Lineage (NCBI taxonomy): Eukaryota > Metazoa > Arthropoda > Insecta > Phasmatodea > Phasmatidae > Dryococelus > Dryococelus australis. Next base: position 69,846,029 of record CM057003.1, on the reverse strand, counting down.
TATGGCAAAAACTGTACACTCTCAAAACGAGTTGTATCAACCGGTAAGTACAGTAGGGCCGAGGGGAAACGATCACTGTGCGTGCGTTCATTAGCAAGCTTCGAGGTATAACCCATTACAGCGCCCGCAACCCTTACTTAGCACGTGGCGGCTGCAGAGGAGAGTCATTTTCCAAGACTTCGAGCAACGGCACAAACAATTGGTATATAGCCATTCACGGATACGACACACTTATCTGAAGTCCGGCTAAAGTTCTACTTCCAGGATATTCCTCTGCCTTATGTAAATTAAGCTTAACCACATATAAAAAGCTACACCAAAGGAACAGCGCACCGCATTCGTGCGTACTCAGTGAAATCGAATTTTGCGTAAGAACTACTTCTTACTGTACAATACCAACACGGTCAATTTCTCCATGATTTTATTCATTTTAATTATAAAAGAACTTTTAAAATTATAATTACAATATAAGTGAAAGTTAAACTTAACCTAAAATAAGGTACCTTAACGTTTACACATGTATAAAATGCTTGTGATGCATGACACATTTATAAAACAACCAATCACATAATACATTGGGTGATTCAAAAAGTGTGAGTAAACAACGAACAGACTATGCCCATTAAATAGAACATCATCCCCAAGTTCAACAGTCATTCAAACTGGAAGTATTACTATTATTTCGCCGAAGTAATAAATAACGAACTAACCAGGCGGACGCTTTACACACGTGGTGTGGCATCACCTGCACAACTACGTTTTTTTTTTGTGGCTGATGTGCAACGTATGAAGCAATGAAGAACTCAATCAGCACAGGCACTTCCAGCTTAACCACACACAGTCCTCAAGATATCAGGGAGCTCTGATTGCGATGTGGTTTGGGAGTATGGTTATAGTTTTTCCCTACTGGAAAAATTTGTATTGCTGATTTGGTGTTACGGTCTACTTGAATGAGATTTCGTTAGTGTTAGATGATTGGCTATGGTATACTGTATGGGTGATGGTATTCTTTGAACGTGTTTTGCTATTATATGATGAAATGGTTTATCAGAGTAATTAGCAGGAGTGTTTCATAGGAATGCTTATATAGTTTGTTTTTTTGTCTCGGAAGTTATGAAGTGAGGTGTTTAGTAATGGTTCTATGCACTCGCTCCCTGATGAACGACTGCAGCAATCGCGCACGTTCCGTGCCATTCCGCTTCGTCCCCGAGACCCTCGCTAGCTACCAGATTCACCCGTTTTCTGGCCGAGCTGCTGTCTTCGCCTCTATCGTCTCTCCGGGACAGTGCTGGAGATGGGTCGCCTCTTGCTGCGTCGGTACGTGATGGATGGGAAACCCTCAAGGTCTCCTCCAGCACGCGCAATTTCAGCCACTGTCAGCACGAGTCCAGCATCAACGGACCGGTCGCCGTAGAGAACCTTTGGTTGGCACCTACCGATCAAGACGTTTATGATAGTTCGGAACTAGTAGGACTTAACGTCGCTACATTGAGCTTTTCGAGTAGGAATAAGTTGATTTGCCCACCGACCGTATCTTTCTTCGTCAAGAAATGTCAATCTTAGTCCTAGTTTCATATAGGATCTCTGCCACGAGTATCAAAGTATCGCTCGTTGTCGTACTGTTGACTAGTGAGGTTACTTACAATGGCTTGTTTAACCAGGTAGTAGAGTGGCGTAACGACTCTATGGTCAGTGGCCATGTTTGCAAGATAAGAACAGTATGCCTATGGAGATCAAATATTGGAGAGAAGTTCACGCTTCGGAATTTTAACGGAGTTCGCATAGTTTATCCCGATGTAAGAAAGTTTGCTTTCTAAGATATGAATCAGAAGATTTATGACAATTTTCGAAGAAGACAAACAGTAATTTTAATGAGATTCGTTCCTTAAAGCCTGTGTGCTCTGATGGAAGATTACGTGAACGTACCATGCAAGCCTGCACGGTTGCTTGTGATGGTTCAATGGAATATTTGGCTAGCTACTTGTAGTTTCCATGGACGTTTTCGTAATTGGTCATGTGCAATTTCCGATGGATGGTTCTCTACAAGATTGTAATTTTAGCCAATCAGAGAGATTGCGTATCGTCACTTTGTTAATTCTGTTTTACGAAAATGCTTAAAACTATTAAACAGGAATAAATAATTTAAAAAAAATGAAAACTTTTACTGATTCAAAAACAGCGTTATGTGAAATTGTGGTAAAGTATAGTGTCTATTTAAAACAAAATTCCCAGTTATAACCACAAAACCATTTAATTCTGTACATAAACGCACAATGTTGAAGTCGTGAGTGAATATTGTACGTGAACCACACCTGTAGAAGTAAAATCATAAAAAAATGCACTCGTCTTTACTTGTATGTTCGATAATTTATTCCAAAGGACCCTCCATGCAAGCTCAGGTATCAGGACTCGAGGAAGCTTTTGCCCGATCTTGTACGAAAATTCTATCGTGGCATACAGGTTTAAGAGAGTATGTGATGATATTTCAGTCCGTCTACCTGTAAAATGCAAACTTCGGGACCGTTGTAAGTCTGAACTGGTACCGAGAAACTTGCTAATAATCATTCAACTAGGATGTAATTCACGCCAGCAGTATCTGCAACAGTTCATTGTTCGCCACTGTTCCCAACCCACTCAAATTTCACAGTTTAGCCGATATTACACGTTACCTGCAGCCGTACTTTGTTCTTGTACAAACTTCTACAAGGCCTGGGGCACGAGCCAGTATACCAACCGCTATATGAACCGCCATGGAAGATTCAAATTACACGACAGCAGTTTGCGTATTAGCAGTTGGCACCATCGGTGGGTGCGCAGTGTGTAGTTTGTAGTAAATATGAACCCCATTCGTAGAACTGCTACCAATTAGTAACTTGCGTAGGTCTATGAAAAAGCTAGCTAGCACATTTTAATATTGCTATATTACTGTTCACCTTTTGCATAAACTGATTGCTTACTAGAATAGATTCATTCGTATTCTTTACAACTACGTGAAGTCAACAGCCCTACGCTCTGAAACTGCGATGTGATTGGCCAGGTACGATAGCCAGTATGGAACCTGCCACGAAAAATAGGACGTTTCCAATTACGAAACCTGGTACGAAATCTGGTATAAGCTATAACAGGCAGGAAATTCCATGACGGGTGCCACACCAGCGGGTATATCGGCCGCTATGGTGGACCTTGCACAAACTTTTACGGAATCCGATATCGTGTAATATCGCCTTTACTACAAGTCTGCGCCACAGGGCAACACGTGACGAGCGCTCCAGCGTACGTACGTAGTTTGACCTCCTGCTTGATATTTCTGGCGATCACGGGCACTGGCGGGAACATCCTCAGCGTCTCCAGGATCACTCGCTCCAGGTACTTCATCTGGAGAGTGTCGTTGAACGTGGCCGGCCGGTCAGAGTCGCCGAAGATCTCGTACAGCTCCTGCACCACTTTCTCCTGCGAACGGCACATGTCGAATCACGCACGTACACAACAATCACTGCTTATGATCTGCTTTTGTGGCCACTCTACATTCTCCCAACATTCCCGTTGAACCCATCACTTTGTTCATACACTGATCAAGCGTATCTGTGAAATTTGGTTACAAGTGTCAATTTTACGTACATGCCAATGTTATATTCGTATGTGCAAAAAATCAGTAATAAATTTAATATACAGAATGCCAATAAATATGTCCGTTACAATACAATCAGCGGGGAGTAGGTATTTCTCCCAAAGCTTGATTCAGAAGTAGTAATTAATTTACTTACGGTCTATATCCGTACGCATATCACGTGGCAACGTGGAATTGGTATATCTGTAGAACAGACACATACAGGATGATTCACGATGAGTTACCGCCACTCACGAGGACAATTCCTTATATCGTTTGGAGCAAAATGTGTCTATAATGTGGGTCCTATTCCCAATACTTACAGAGTAATTCGAAAAATTGTAAATGCCTTGATTACGGTGTATGGGGATGAATGGAGAATACTGTTTACCAAAGGACTGCACAGACACGTGAGGAACTACTTGCGTGTATCACGCATGCAGCTACAAAGACAGCCGTGTGCAGCTACATAGAGCGACACGTGCGGGCCATAAGCGTGCGTGTGGCCAAGTGTATATGAAAGTAGACGGAAAAGTTTTAGAACTTCTTTTTAAAGCTTGTTAGATGCAATTGTGATGCTTAACTGTGAACAATACGGTCTGATAATACACCACTGTATTTACTCCTGAAAGGGCTATTATTTTGTTCGTCATTTTTCAAATGTTTCGAAATACTTTGTAAATATTGGGAATAGGACCCACATTTATATGACACATTTTACTCCAAATTATGTAATAATAAACCTGTGAGGGACGGTAACACCTCGTTAATCTTCCTGTCTGAATATAGCACCGATATTCACACATATATATAATTACAAATAAAAATTTAATCTGTGTATTAAAAGAGTCACAGTGGCTACCAATTCAATCACTAAACTTGACATAAGATCCACCAATGAAGAACAAATTTCATTTATTAGATATCTATAACAAAGCATGTTCTCCTCGGACTGTTTGCGTTACAGAAATATAAGAACATTTAAGAGAGGGCTTTTCTTTCCAGAGGTTCTGTCCAAGTTTGCTTAAACCATTAACGTATATTAATTTGTAATTTTAGGTGTTTCAAAAGAGGAAATTTATGATTTGAAAGGTACTTGTGGATTTCTTATTGCAACTGACATTTGTAATCTATTATGGAAATGGTCTTAGTAGACCCTAGGAACTAACAGCAACAATTATAGAATAGTTTATGTGTCAGCAACAACCAGTCGAATTACCTAGCGAAAGCCGCTGTCTGTATTAATGCTGGCGTCTCACATTGCATAGCATAGAAATGATCACGATCTCACATATTCTGCATCTTGTCAGATGGGAAAGTGTATACTGGTGATAATACGTTAGGGGGTTAATTACGTTGGTACAAACTAGACACGAAAAATGCTCTTTTTTTTTTTGTGTTTCTCCTATTTTCTTAATAATTTTTTACTAAACCCTCAACGTTTTTAGTTAATCACTAATTTGTTATAGTTTCTCTTTATGCGCTTAACAATAGCTGTACTCTGCTCTTAACTAAATTGCAGACCCAAGCACACCAGAATGAGTAACCAGCACACAGGCAATAAGGAGAAGGGATATAGAAAATAGAATGAAAACTGGACAAAACGAGGACAACAACAAATGTACACACAGGCGACACGAGGGCAACACCCGCGGACACAATGACCACAGCAAATGTATAATCTTTGGTTATTTTTAATAGTTTGTTGTCATAGAGATCATAGGTCTACTTACCAAAAGAAGATGTTGGGTGTTTCAAGATCACATAATAATTTTCCTTTTGTAGTTAGTGACGTTACAAAAATTACTTTTACCTAGCAGAATCAGTCATTGCACTGTTCGACGTATCTTGAAAGTGCGATAAGGGAGGGATGTGGAAAAATCCATATACGTTTGAATGTTTTTGGACAGAGCTGCACGCATATTTTAAAATGCAGTGGTAAATATATATCACAACTTGTGTAAATATAAATATGTTATTTGTATCCCCATATTCTCTAAAATTGCAGAGAGAGACCACTTCTTCTCCTTAATTCCCAAAAAAAGTTTTCACCAATACTCACCAGAGATTACCTTTACAAAAAAAACTGCCACAGTAAGTGTGGCAGTGTTTAGAAGTTTAGTTACATTCTTCTCTAACAGACGTGGATAATTGTCGTGTGCGATCAATACGGGTATGTTTTACTTCACTGGTTTAATGTTATGCCATGAAAATCTACTCTAATTACGGTATATCTATGGCAATATTTATTTTCCTTTTTAAGAGTGAAGGCTAATCAAGGTCATATGTGATTGTTGATGTTAAGTAGGGCTTAACTTCTCGTCGACAGCGGTATCATTTGACGGAATAAGTTGCTCACAGAAGTATGAACGGGGGAAAATCGGCCATGTCCTTTATTAAGGACCCATACCAGCATTATCCTGAGCTGATTTCACAATACGATTGCAAACAGGAACCAGGATGGCTGAAATGGGAATCGAATCCTGGTCCTCTCTAATACTAGTCCACTGGTAAGCCACTGCTCCACGCATTAAGAAATCACACCGATATTTATTTGCCTAGGATATATTTTGGGAACCACTTGTATGCTATTTAGGAAAGACGATCAGCTTTGTTTCTTTAGGTGATTCACCACCCGACAGATAAATACACACATACGAACCTTCGATTGGATTTTATTCAGTCACTCCTAAGGCTTGGCATATTATTTACTTAAAATTAACAAACATTATTACCTGTACTTCTGAGTGGGCTCCGAGCGTACACATGATGAAACTGGAGCCGGCTGCTACAGTATCGTGACCCTGTGGGATGAGTACAGCCGAGTTTAACTGGATACTATGGCTTAATTTTATATTCTCTCAATAAGTCATAAACAAAATAATTGGGAGCCTTATGAGAGGCAAATTTCTTTAGAAATATGCTGTAACTTTTAAACAATTTACAGTATACATGAGTGGCCAGGTATTATAATTTAACTAGTGAGAGACACATTATTATCTACACTACAATAGCGGCCTAGTTTACTGACAATTACACTAATTAGTTGTAGTTTGTCTGCAGTCACTGGTAAACTACAGTGGTGCCAGAAGTAAAGATAAAACACATGCAATAAATTTACTTGAGCTACAGCAGCTATCTGGAGACAGATAATACAGCTGTTCATAAATGTTTAATGTTTACCTCGAACATGATTGTGTCCACTTGGTTTTTGATTTCTTCTTCAGAAATTTGACCTCCGTTCTGGTTCGTGTCAATTAGAAGTTCGAGGAAAGGCAGGCGCTTCTTTTCCCCTGAATGTTGAGAAACAGTATTAATACAGTGTTCACTAACGCATTGTAACAAGTATGTTAACTATATCATGCGAAATGCGTACACGAATAATAGTACATTCATAATACACAGCGTTTAAGGCTTTCATATATTTTTCAGATAGCCAATGATTTTCTGATATAAATTTTAAATGTTGACGGAATATAGACTTGAATCTCTGTCACACCTAACTTATTACATAGTTGGGGATTTTCATTCCCCCACCGTTAAATGCTGTCAAAATAAATTGGACTTGCGAGTCCTGTCAAGTTGTTTAGAATGTAAGCATGCATCTTTGTAATAAAATCTTAAACATGAAGATTATATTTTTATGTTTTTTAGTCCCCTCGAAAGTTTTCCATTATCACTATCGTGTTGATCTGAATTCTTCCACGCTTGTTTTCTTTCGCTCTATTCAGAGTTGGCGACAAGGTTTCCTGTTAAAAGTAATTAATTTTATGGATGTAGACGGCTATTATTTATCATAAACTTACTCTTCGCTGTAAGTTAGTAATTTAGAACCCGTAAAGCGTCCGTATTCATTCAAATACTCGGCTACGGTGTGATAGACCCCTCTTGATTTTAAAATAATCTTGGTTCATTGTGCATGTTGTTATATACGTTCTTTAGCATGATAATGTTAGGCTTAATATGAAATAGGCTGCTTCATAAAATGTTTGTTACAGCAACTCTCATTTTCTCCACTAACGCTGTTAAAATATGAGAGTAGTTTTGTAATATAACTATTTAACTCGCTCTTTTTTAAGAAGTAGATGTGTTTTGGTTATATATGATGGAAAATACTAACACGAAATATATTTTATAGCAATTAAGACAGCGTAAACATTGTTGAATCGCATTTCCCCGCAAAATTTACTATTTAAATCATATTTACTCAATCTTTCCCTTTTTCGCATCAAATAATTACATTGTAGTGACAGTGTAACTCCCGTATAATGAGCTATTCCCGTCCAGTTAATTACACAATTTTGCTCATTGTTTCCAGTCTTAATTCCCGTAAGTTTAGGGCGCAATCAAGAATAAAACCGGTTTAAAACTAGTCCTCACTTTAATGGGATATCTACTATTGGTGAGTTTCTTACCAACGTCGTCATCTAGATCGTCCTTAAGTCCCCTGGTTTGGTCGAAATACGTTCCCTTTGTGAAGGTTTCTGAGGTATCAGAGTCGTCGATTATTTTCTTGGTGGCTCCTGACAACTTGTTCTTCAAATATTCTTCCTTTTTGGTTTTGAAAACCTGCGAAACGGAATGTTGGAGTACTAATACATGTTCTAGCATTACGTTTCGCATTATAACTAAAATGTTTAAACTTGCATGCACACTAACCTCCACCGACATTAATCTAGTACTATTGCTCTGACAACTTGTACTAAGTTTCACTCTTCCTTAATGTCCAGTGCCACTAGCCACAGCCCCTTCATCGTTCCTCAAGTTTGACGAGTATTATATTTTTTCAATGAAGTTCAGAATTTATTAAAACTATTATAACATAAACTAACAGCCTCGATAATTCTAAATATCTGGCCCGCTTTGAAGTGTCTTGTTATGATTGTAGTTGGACATAGAATACACAGAAAAAAATGACATGGAGTAATTGTATTGAAATAAAATCATATCTGTGACACTGCTGATTGATAGTATTGGAATTGTTTGTGGGACAGTTATATACGATCACACATTACGTAGACTTACCTCTTGCGCAAAAGCTTCAAAATTACGGAAAATAAGTTTTCGTTAAATTTATGACAGTAAACTAAAAGTTGACTACATATTTGGCTCAGTAAATCCCTGTGACAAAGGGAGTCTGTCTTACTGCGTGTGGTTTGTGACACACATATTCAAGATGTTTTTGAACAACACTGACAAACTCCAACTCCTTGCGAAAAGCTAAGCGAAAAATGATGTACCAATATCACCATAAGTGTTTATTACGGGAGGTATGCGCCCCCAAAAATCGATCTATAAGAATATAAAAAAAAAAAACTATCATAAACTACTTCCGATTAAGTAACAAATCAGTGAATAGTGATTTTCATAACGCAGATCGTACATCTCTGAGAACGCAATACTTCTTAAGTAGGAGAGTAAGGCTTGCCACCCTATATTGGCAAGAAACTTTGCAAAACGAACCAGTAAACGAAACAGCATGTCTAAAAAACAGAACGCTCTCTGGTGAACCATTTCCGAGAAATCCATGTGGACATTTCAAAACAGCCGGGCAACACGCGAAAACATGGGGAGAAGCTACATCACAACACATCACACTAGAGACGTCTTGATTTAGGCTATTCACGGTAAAGTGAGCTCTTTTGAAAGCCCTCTCATTTGAAATACCAGTCAATAAATATATTTAATTTTAGCCTTAAACGTTAACTTCCGAGTGTGGTGGAATAATCACACTGTGTTTAATACTTAAACGGCAATTATTAATTTAAAAAGTTAGCTAAAGAATAAAAATGACTGAAAGGAAAAAGTAACTAGGGCCTCAAAAGTGCTCGTTTTACCGTGAACAGCTCATAGTAGTCTTAGTAAATACGGCGTACAATCAGTCGTGTGCTAGGCGTGTGGCTGAATTGATTAAAACACTAATGATTGTGCATGTAGAAGTTTTTATAATTCAGTACATTCGTTTCTATCTTCTGTTAATTTTTCTGTCACAGTACATTACCACATATTTACTAATACGCCCCCACGGCGCTGCACAGTTTATCAGCGTGCCTTCAACATTCGTTAACGAAACTCCCCCGGACTCACGTCAAGCACGCATGTATTTGCACATTAGAAGTTCAGCGACCGCTATTCGTTTTTTACTTCAAAATGTAGAAGTACAGCGAGCACTATTCGTTTTTCACTTTGCATGTTAGAAGTATAGCGAGCGCTCTTCGTTTTTCACTTCGCACATTAGAAGTACAGTGATCTCTGTTCGTTTTCACTTCGTACGTAAGAAATACAACAAGCGCTATTCGAGGCCCATAAGTGTGTGGGAGGCTATCATTACTGTGCAATTTATGGTTATAGTCTATTCGTGGTTTCTTCACACTTTTTTAATCAAATCTTTGAAAAATCGCCCTTTTTTTGACGTCTTTTGTCGTTTCCTAAATATGTCGCACGTAACAAGCGTTTTATACATGTTTTGGCATAGAAGTACCTTACTTTAAGTTAAATTGAGATTTTACTTATATTCGGTTTATAAGCTATAGTATTTGATCTATTATTAATGTGAATAAAAATGTAGATAAAATAGGTGTGTTGGTAATGCCTAGAAAGAAGCAGTTCTTATGCAAAATAATATTACACTGAGTGCGCACGAATCTGGTACGTTGTCCTTTTGGTGTAATTTTCTATACTTAATTAAGGTTGGTATGCATGGCGAGGAGGAATATCATGGATGTATAACTTTAGCAGGTCTTTAGAAAAAATAGAAGTAATGGTGAATGGGTTATACTTCCCACTTTTCTGAAGCCCTGCTAAAGTTATACATTCAGGATAATCCAATGGGACAACGCTCCGCATTTGTGTGCAGATACTGCCAATAGAATATTGTATACCAACCTAACAGGACCTACTGAACTAACCTAGCATAAAGGGTGAATAGGTGTTTTTATATAAATTAAACTAACTTTATCAACCACGATACTGGATAAATTGGAAGAAATATGGCAACACAGATGAACACGTAAACATATACAGACCACACTAGGACAAAAGTAGTATAATTATCTTCTTTCGGGCACAGCGAGTGTCTGGCGTAGGAGCTAGGTGCCGACCGGCCGTCATGTTGAATTTCCTATTTTTCTGTAAAAATTTACCTTTTTTCCTCAAAATCGATTAAATTTCTCAAAAGATATCCCTTTTCCCTTTCATGAATTTTTTCCTATTTTTATTGAGTTTTTTTTTAAGGTCATTAAAGGTAATGTATAGAGGGTCTGAGTTCTGAATCCTTACGAGCCTCTCAAAAGCTTCCAAATGCTCGTTTTTTGCAAAAAATAAATAAATACAAAAAGCTCGGTATTTTTTTAGGGCAAAACGGAAACTTATAATGGAAAAAAGGAGATTTTGATAAAAATATGAACAGTTTTAAGGAAAAGGGTTTTTTTTTTTTTTTGAGAAATTTAGTTGATTTTTGACGGGAAAAAAGAGAAATTTTTTGGGGGAAAAAGGGAAATTCAACATAGTGGCTGGTTGGTGCCTAGCTCCTATGCCAGACTCCATGAGTCAGAAAGAAGATAATCCTACTAATGACAACACCGACGAAAATCGACAGGCAACACTGGCTGGTTTTAACTGTTATTCTACTATTTTTGGACTCAAGTTATAATCCTAATTTTTGTGGGTTTTCTGGAATAATAGTGTATCGCAATGGGGTATCCCCAAACTAATGGTTTCCACGGACACTTTTCACAGATACTGTCCCGAAGTTATCAGTCACACATTAGTTACGCAGAGTTCCTTGTCCAAACGCACAATGCAGCGTCTAGTACGCAGAATTGATTAAAAATATAACTTAATTTAAACTACGAAACTTGAGCTAAAAAACAAGAGGGAGAGCGTACATTCACCCCCGTTCCTTCTACATTGCTTCTGATAATCAAATGTTTTGCCGGAGTGATCAGAGGTGGCGTAATTACGACAGCAGCGCTGCTAGTGACCGATTGAGTCAAAATTTGCCGGAACTGGAGAGAGGATTTTTGTTGGGCCCACATCTGCGAATCTACGCGTTAATCAATAGCTTGTGTTGTTTGAACTTGCATGTGCGTTATCGAATAAAATGTCACTAGAAATAGGGATCTGTTGTTATTGTTGATATAATGTATCACTTTCAGTGTTGCCGGGTCAGTGGATTTCCCGCCCACCGGAATTGGTAGATTAAGTCCTACCTGGCGGGAAAAATTATTGTCCCAGTGGTCAGTGCATATTCTAGTAGGTTGCTAACAGTTTCTGAAGAAAAGTTACACACAACTACGTGAAGGGTCCAAATATTCAATTAAAATGTGTGTCTGGTGAAGTGGTAAATATTTCTAGCATACTTTGGCTTTTCAAATTAGTGGCACTGCATCATCGCATACTTATATTTTTACGTTGTCGTTACTGTTTTTGTTTCTTGTTAGCCTTAACACAGCTAAAAATATATAATATGAGCAGTGATTAAAAATTAAATGTGTAAAAGAAAAATTAGTTTTTAAATATAAGTTAAACTGTTGAGTTTAATTGAAAGCGTGGGTAGGTACTGTCATTTAGAGAAGTGGGATTATGAAAGTTTCATAATCTAGTATATTGTGGTGAATTTCCACTTTTTGCCTAGTAAAATTTTCGGTCTAAGTGTTAGCCATACTGCTTATTTTAATGGCACTCTCTGGTGCAAAATTAGAATTTCCGATGTCTAGACATGTGAGAGCACTAAGGGCGAACTAGGGACTGCGACCGAATGTCTAGTGTCGCCTTTATGCGCAGGGAAATGAACAATTGAGCAGTCTCTCTTTCTTTCTTTCTCTCTCTCTCTCTCTCTCTGTCTCTCTTTAACTTGCCTCACTGGTTACCCTAACATTTTTGTGGTGTGATAATACGTGATGCGTATTACTATGCTAAGTTAGGTCATCTTTACCGGAAGCTTCAAGTGTAAAAATTATTGTGGAACGCTCTTATTAGCCACTTTCACTTAAACAGTATACACGCTAGAGACGGAAATAGAAAATGAACAGTTTTAAATAACAGCGATATGACTGAAGTTTTGACACCCGTTTGGTGGCTTGGATGACGGTGCCCTTAAAGACATTATCTCACCACATATAATATATTTTTTCCCTAAAGAAATTTTCTGGTTACGGTGCTGCTTTATGATGGTTGTTGCCAGCATTTTACGGTGGTCCATAGTAGCAGGCCGCTCTGGGAAGAGATACGAACGTAGGAAGAGAGTACGGGGAATGCAGAAGATGAATTCACACACATCCCCGCTCCCAGCCCATAAAATCTCTCCCGGGCCATAAATTACAAGAAGGGGGCGAAATCTCGAACAAAACCTGAAGAATTGTGGACGAAAGAATGGAAGATAAACTTCCACGATGAGAGAACAAAATTTTAATTAAAATTAATGACTTTGGAAATTATTAATCGCTCTGGATAATTATTAAAGCATGAAAGGATTTCACGAAATTTTCGTGCGGAATTATGTTTGCATCTCTATGGTTTTATACTTGAGTAAACGATGAGCGATGTAAAGTATGATAAATAATAATTTATTTACGTTAAATGTCACACTCTTATAATTCTGTATACTAATTAAATGCATTTCGATTCAAAATTGGGGATTTAACTTATAATTATGTTCATTCTACTAAATTTACTCTACGCTAAACTCAGACCCACTAAATAAACAAATTACTTGGATTGAACCTTTGGTCAATTTTACATCTTTTAGAAGCTAGTCGATGAAATTTTTTGTACCCTCTTTGTGTTTAGATACACGCATGCAGTTTGATGAAAATGCAAAACATTATAATAATTACCTTTCCCGATAGATCATGGATCAGCTCCAGCAATTTTCCTTCCTCTTTTCCGAAGCCTAATACACTGTTGATGCTCTTGATTTGGTACCATATCTTGATAGTCCGCTGATGAATTATATCACACAGTCTGCAACAATGTAAAGAAAAACGTCAGTATTTATCAATATTTCATGAATCGTCAAATAACCAGGACAGTAAACTTAATTATTAGTTCACAAGAATTATATTATAAGTAACATTTATAAGTAATGCGTAGTTTTTTTCAACTGTTTCATGATATACAAACAGTATTTTATCTTTTAAATCTACATGCAGTGGGCGTGATCTCTCCAACCGCTTTAAAAAAAAAGAAAAAATATTTCTAGAATATCGGGCTGGGTTACAATCTAGCATAGTTATTTTCTCATGGGAGAATTTATATCTTTTTCTACGCTACAAAAATAAACATGGAATTTTTCAAAATTTTTTATATTTTCATTTCCGACCCTCTACAAAAGAATAAAATGCGAAAGAGCAAAGAAAACAAAGAAACAGGAAAAATGTCACCACATTTTGTAAACCCTGATGTTCCTGTCCACGGACGATAAAATATGGTCTAAATATAGAAACGTCATACATTTTACTATATTGTGTTGATTGTTAACCGTTTTCTGCTCAAAGCAACTAAAATAATCGTTTTGCGTAATGGCTTAAGCCGGACAGCCATTTAGAAATTTCGAGAGCTCCTTCGCGTAAGGGGAATTGCCGCGTTAGTGTCGAGGCGCTTGGATGCACGCTCTACTTATATTAAATGAAGTACACGAGTAACCAACAGCCTGTCCACCAGAACTCGTTAACACCTACCTCATTACAGCCATGGCGTAGTCAAATGTGCTGGCGTCCTGCCCCTTTCTGTTCACGCCCATCACCGTTTCTGCACACACAAATCATAAAAAAATTAATGTTTTTCTTTACATGAAAATGCGTGATTTTCAATACCAGGTAGTGAAGGAGAAAAATAATATATCTGTGTTCGTACAATAAACTTCTGGGCTTAAGGGGGCCGCCTGCCTCGCACCCAAACTTCATAGCACAGTGTTTGAAATAAGTTTTTTTTACAAGACTATTAAACGTGCCTCTCAATGTGTTGAACTACGAAAATAAATCACACACTTCAGACTATGCCTGTCGATTACTTACAAGACACTACGCACATTAGAAACTCTGTTTTAGAGCACTCCAACATCGTGTTATATTCACACACAAGCATTTGAGGCTCATGTACTGAACCTTGCTACATACTTTACACCAATAAAATTATATCGTCACAGCTTAAAGTCCCATAGGTATATGCAGCTCAACAAGAACACTGCACACCAGTTCAGAGCATTGCGCATAGATAGCCATAGCGGCGATGGAGGCACTTTATGCGCGTGGCAGTTTAGCGTTTATTGCTCCGTCGCTTCCCACCTTCAAGTAGGCGGCGCTCTTAAGGAGGAGAGATGGAAATAATTTTGGAGACACCAGTTTTTGAGTCATAAAGAGGAACTAGCATTCAATGTTGAAATTCCTTCTTCGATAAGAAATAGTATACCAGTAAGGTGATTGAATAACTGTAGTTAATAGCTATTAGAAAACTTTATGTGTTTACCAAGTGAAATGAAGGGAACTTAATTTTTGATTTCCTTTCGATAATGACTACAATAACAATGGTAGTATAAGAGGCCAATTACAATCGTCTCTACAATAATTAACATATATAACGTTATATGCCTCGAAAGTGATATATTCAACAATCTCAGACACAAATAACGGCCAAAATATTTACAATAAATATGGCATCCATCCTTGCCCCTTAAATCAAAGTACTAAATCAGGAGAGTGAAAAGACTAAAACAATCTATAAATATCACAGTCGAGCCACATTATTATTAAAACCAGCCAACATCTAGGAACAATGGCCTTGTGAAGCTCGAACAGCAGCTACATGCCACAGTAGCGAAGCTGGAAGATTTTCAAGGGTTCCAGAGCTGTGCACACCGCAGTGCATTCAACAACTGTTAAACAATAGGAGATAAGGATCCATAAAGTAAATATGGTGATCGAGGTGGTCTCAAAGCTGTTCGACCCTGTTGAAGTCTGAGAAGTCAGGGACCCAAAGAGATACGTGGAAGTTTCCGAAATTTTCAAGTCAATATTTTCCATCCTGTGAGTTTATAACAGTATTCTCAGCAGAGTGCGCAGTTGCTGAGGACCATGTTGGCCTACAGATTAAATATGACGATCGAGGTTGTCTCAAAGCTGTTAGACTCTGCTGAAGTCTGAGAAATTGGGGACCCAAAGAGGTATTTGGAAATCACAAAACTTATCAAATTATTATTTTACCTCCTGTGTACTTATAATGATTTTCTCAGCAAAGTGAACAGTTGCTGAGGAACATACTGTACCACTGACATAAAGGCGGTAGACTCACCCAGTAGCATGTCGACGGTGATCTCCGCTGCATACTCGTGCACGTCGAACGGCTTCCCGCTGAGCTGCTCCTTGCGTAGCCTCTCCACCAGGATCTTGCTGTTGGCGTTCAGCTGGCCCAGGAACGACTTGAGTACATTCAGATGGAAGGCCGGGGCGATCAGTTTCCTGTGCGCCCTCCAAGTTTCACCTGATGAGCACCACAAACGCGTGAGAGGATGATGATGATTACATGCTATATGTATATTTCCTGGAGACCTCTGTGACCTTCGGGTCACGAGATCCTGGGTTAGAACCCCGAGTAAGCCATTGGCGTACAGTACATTACTGATGGGAGCAAACCCTGTATTTAGAGACTCAGAATTTTCGCAGATTCATCTGGCAATAAGCTAGACTCCGCAATCATGTGTGTACTTGAGTCTAATTAGCTGAGGTTCGATTTTTGCCCCAGACCTGGTAGCACAGTACTCAGTCCTTAATTCTGGCATGTCAATTATTGTTTTGAATTCGTTTAGAGCATGGCTTACAAGCTGCGATCCAACTGAGAAAGTAAGTCCAATGCAAATTCCTTTGAACTCTAGGCTGACCTCGAATGAAATCGCTAATTATCCGGGTCTCTAGTGATCAGGAGTTGTGGTGGAACAGGCCAGTTTCAAGAAAACTATGGGCAGTATACGGTTTTTAACTCTTAGAGCCAGATGTAGGTAATATAGTGTTTAAATATCAGTGCTGTTTTTATGGCATGATGCTGTGAAGCTAAAACAAATTCCTTCCAAGGAAGAGTAGTTGATGTTTATAAATATGATTTAAAATTGATGGAGTGTGTAAGACATGTATACAAAGTATATTACCTATCTGAATGTCTGCTGACATGAGACCTCCCGAATGGATTTCTACAGGCATGCCAAATTATAAAAATATGTATAACTGGTTGACTGTTAATCAATAACTTTTAAACTCAACCTCAGGATAAAGTTCCTCTCCCTAAATGCCTGTATTTTAATGGAAATACTGATCGGCATGCTCCCCAGAAATGTTGGCAGCATTGGCTGTTGTGTGAGAAAAGTAGTTATCTCTTGATGCTGTAGTAAGCGTTACATTTAAATATGTATATGTTTTTATTTGAATTCTGTTTGTTTTATTTTTTTGCACATAACAGTAAGAATTGGTATATTTGTAACATAGTAACCTATGTAGTAAATTCACACTTTCATTGTGTCAACTCATCGCAATGTGAATTTTACGTATGGTGGAATTATAGAAAAAGACACCATTGTAGACCATAATCAGGGATTTCAAAAGTGTTAACTTAACAGTGAAGAGACTATACATCGGATTCGAATGACAAGGTACGTTAGACTGCAGAGTGTAAGTTATTACAGTCACAAATAAAGTACAGCCACCTATGACAGGAAAACAAGAATACTTAAATTGCGGGAGAAGATATTTGTTTCAGCGACGATGTGCATTAGGTTGCTAAAGAGTTTTATGTTTAAGCAGAAACCCATGCATGCATGTTTGCTTGCAATTCGAAGTGTTGTGGGTTTAAATCCCTGTAAATCACGAATAGGTACCATTTTGCCCTAATCAGTAGCATTTATTTGACCTTCATAATAATTTCTCAAAAATTTGTCATCTCTGCCTAGTTATCTGTCCAAGTTTTATGTGGAATTGTTTAGACAAATTTAATGGAAACATATGTGGTGGAGTGATTTTTCATAGTGACCTGATATACTGTAGATAAGTAATTAAGGACAGCATCATTGATATTTCCTCTTAAGTGTTAAGAAGCATTATATGGACCATACATCGGCAACCGCGAAACCTCTGAGGAGACTGTGCAATTGTTCAGAAAGGTGTACGTGAACTTCCTGAAAAAAAAAAAACATATAGTCCAAGGTTAAGCTTCATTTCTGCAGTGAAGAAAATTTCATAATCTTCAGTAACAATAAATTGGCATAAAATGGAGCGGTTAGACATTTTTACAATCCCAGCAACGATCCAGAAAATATATAATGCCAAAATAGGAGCCATTATTCGCACAGCATTTGTTATTTGTTATTTTTTAAATGCTTAAACCGTACTGCTTAAAGGCACAAATTTTCTACATACTTCAAGAAACAAATCATAACTTTTGCTTCTGATGCAGTTTACTCATCACTAACAACTTGGTCGATAGACAATGGTCTTGATTATTGTTAGCAAGGTAAAGACCCTAAATGATTTACCATTCATTAAAATGTTTGGGTGATAGTTAGGAATGGGAATGAGGGTGTACAGAAACTGATGAAAATTCAAAATTCTGATGACAGCCAAGAAGATTACATAAAAGTGTAGGTTTGTAAAACGATTACTACTGCCTGGAGATCGCATACATGGGACCATTTTTTATGTAGTACCTACACTGTGTTGTTGCTGTTATGAAAACTACTGGAACTGTTGAGCTGATGATAACAACTCTTCAAAGGTTTTCCCATGAACCAAGAAAATTGATAACTCACGAACGATGCGTAGGAGGAAAGACACAAAAAGGGATATTTTCTAAATAGCATTTATATAGGTGTACGAAAGGATACACTTCTTCTCAAAACCATTTCCTATCGATCACATTGTCAACGATAAGTAAACTGCGTCAGAAGCTAAAGGGCTAATTTGTTTCTTTAATCACATAAAACTGTGCCTCTAAGCAGTACAGTTTTAGCACTTAGAAAGCTACAAGTAACAAATTCTGTGGGAATGATGGATTCTATTTTGACATTGGACATATTCCTGGACGTTGCTGGGATTATAACAAGGTTTGCATCTCCATTTCATGCCAATTCAGGAAACTGAAGAGTATGTAGAATATTTCTCTGGCAATGCTTTGTTCCTTTAGCATAGGTATTGACACTAAACTCACACAGGAATCCTCAAATTGTTCGGTGTTTATCCTAACTCTATGAAATATTGTTTCAGAGGTAATTTTGAGTACGAATCTACCACAAATAAGCGTAGCCCTTGAATTTGCCGAATACAGTCTAATCTTCATGTCTACTAGGACCGGGGAGCCGAAAATCTAAACAAAAATATCAAAAATTGGTTCATCGATGTCGTAAAAGAAGAAACGATGGTTTTCATTATATGAAAATCGAATAGTGTCCCTGACGAATTGTAGCATTAAAAGCCAATATTATTACCTCAAGGGCATAGCGGTACAGTTCATCCAGAATGTGAAATAGTGAGGCATGATCATCCATAGTAAGAACTTTATCACTCAGTCACTTCTGATTACACATTTAAAACTGGAAACGTGACTTTTTTTTACTTAATAATTCATGGAAAATGTGATACGCATGGGAGTATGACAACACTGAGAAACAAGGATGACAGTGTCCATCACCATACAACTGGTGGGAATCTATGTGGAGTAGTCTACCCGAAGCAGTAGGTTTGTTAACTAAAGATTTGTGAAACCGAGGCTTTAACAAATAAAACTGTAAATTTAAGTCAAAGACGTATCGTCCACTTAGAATCGAGGATAATTTCGTGAAAAATCTCTTTAAATGTAGGTCGGATATGTAATGAGGTTACGCAACTTCCATTTGCAACTTCAGTGGCGAAATAATTCAGATTTTAAAATTTCCGTGTTCACGACGTGCCCTTCGATTTCGGTGCAGATCGTTAGACTCGTATTTATAATTTACTCTTAGGAAGCAGATAATGTTATGTTTCCTGCATTTAACGATTGTGAAATAAATACACAAATATAGACACCTCATGCCACCACCGAGTAGTGACTAACTATACCTTACTTAGTTTGGGCTATTAAATGTGACTAAACGGCTACATCTTGAAATATACTCGAGGACTGCCGTATTGTGTGTACACTCTTAAGTCTGAATCAGTGATATCAATCAGTAAAATAATATTCACCGAAAGTCAGTTGAAAAGTTACTTCTCACCGGCGAATCAAGCAAATTAACTGGGAACAAGTGATTTAAAGCAGTGGACTTCCTGATATTCATAGAGAAATCACAAATACATAACTGAAATTCAACCATTATATTAAGAAGTTATCTGGCACTGATTATCAATTGCTCAATTTTCACTGTTATCACTGATTTGGCACAATACTCACTGTTTCAAGATTAGAGAGTAACTATCGTCTGCATGAAAATGAAATTTTGAAATGTTGGCACTAGTGCAAGTACAATTAACTGAGAAGTTTTTTTAGTGACTAAGTATGCAAGAATTTTACTTCCCAATCTAAGATCGCAGTAGAGATAAACTAAAAACATTCACTCATATTTTCAAACAGTTCAGGACGATTTCTTCAGCACGCACAATACAAGCAAACTGCTTACAGCCAGAGCCATCTAGCATCGTCCGAGTTAACTTCTCGCAGAATCACGTGAGCTCATCCGAATTACGCCAAACCTTATTCTAATTTTAAGCAGTTTAAATACCGGCACTAGCTCTAAAGTCAGTAACCCTAAAATCAAGGTTCTCGGTAACGAATGTTTACCTTCTTTACCAGCAGATAGGCAGACAGACTGTCAGAAGCCCTAAAACTCACTAGCCCTAAATTCGCTATCCCTAGTCATTAGCTCTAAAATATTTTTAGAGCTAGTAACTCCAGGGCTACTGACAGGTGCCCTAAAATACGCGGACTCTCTGAGAACCTGTCAAACTTCTGCCTTCTGTGTTTTTCTGATATTATAGCCGACCACTACTCGGTGTATTACATAGACAAATTGTAAGTTTGGACTGTCACGAGATAAGGGAGTGGAGTTTGAATACTTATAGAAACTGTTCATAAATATTGCATGCAGAATTTTTCAAAGCTCTCCTTTGACCTTGCATTGGACTTACCAGAGCTGATGAGCAAACCGTTTCCAAACCACGGCTGGAACATGCGGTACTCTGGAGACTTATCCAGGTGAACATGACTGGACAGGATAACCTGCAAAACACGTGACTCCGTCAGTGCTGACTACACATCCTGGTGGAGACTTTTTAGAAGGTTTCCTTTCATAGTTTGACACATAGTCTGATAATTTTTGTCACATTTGGCACGAAAACATTACGACAAACTATGTCACTAAGAGCGTCGTGTTGTTATTTACTACTATTAAAACATTATTACAATGCTGTATTTGGAAAGAAATTATTAGATTTAAAAAAAACTCCAATGCACTTGGGGTTAAAGCGACGGGAACGTTTTAAAAGTAGCAATGGTGTTAAGACTATTAGTAAAAGTGATTTTTCTTCTTTATTCCTTCTTAAATTCTAACCTTACATAAACTGAACTTATCTTACATATCCTAACCTAATTTAATCTAAGCTAACATTACCTAACGTAACCTAAACTAACCGAACCTAACTCGTTATCTTTGTCGAGTCGAGAAGTGATCCCACACACAAAATGGAATATGAAGGCCGCCGTAATCGAGTAGTTCACCCAAGTTAAACGATATACATAAAATACCTTGAGGTCTATTATGGGAATACTGAAATTACATTACAAATTGGTATAACGGTACTTATGATTATAACTGGAGTCACGAGAATCGGACTTTTTACTCCTGCTACTCGGCTGGCTAATGCTGTTATAAACGAGTTGATATAAGGTTACCAATCACAAAAATAACAAAATTAGTAATGGTTTCAGCACGTTTTTATTTACCCTGGACGTGAATAGGTCATTATAGACGTAAATGTGCGTACATTCCTTTCAAATAAACACTCCGAATAGTTTATGATATTCTAAAGCTAAGAGTTTAACGTTTACGCTGGTGTTATTACGGGCGGGCAAAGTGAAGGCTGCTGCCATCTGTTGTACTTAGCTCAACTTCCGTGGGTGCCTCAAAGAGTGCGCAGTTATGCGTACTCTTAGAGGCCACAGAGTAAAATTAATTTTATTTCATATGTCGACTGTTCTTTGTTGCAGAATTCATTTCGAAGACGACAATAACCTCAACAAATATATATATATATATATATAATATATATATATATATATATATATATATATATATATACTATATATACACACACACACACACTAGGAAATCATAAAAGAAACTGATATTTACAAAGGAAATCGTTGACGATTCCAGTGGAAGAAGAATTGTCGCTGCATCTCTGTGCGTGAATGAATCAACACTGAGTAATAGTGTTCTCTGTAATAATTTTTTTCTTAAATATAATAATCGCATTTGAATAGGCCAAATATTTTACTGAAAACAAATGTACGTGTTCGATAAATCAATCTGACAGTAGCACTTTTGTACATTTTAATCAATATAGAAACATTAAACATTTAAATAGTTATTTATTAATTATTTTATTTATTATTAAACACACATAAAGTATGCCCATACAATTTGTGAATTAATGCAATGTTATACCATGTTATTAAATGTTGATATATAGTTTATTATTCTGAAAAAGTATCTCCATATATAGGATGTAGAAAAAATAAACAAACTTCCCACCTGGTCTATTAAATCAAAAAAATAATAAACGGCGACCATATGGTTTTAAAACAGTATCTTATTTTTTAAAAAATCCAGCTTTGTGGCAAATTTTTTAAAAATCACTTTCAACAAATCATAAATATTGCAAACAGAAAACTAAATGCAGCAATATTTGCTGATTTTGACATTTAACGACCCAATATTTGTTTTAAAGCAGTCAGTAAACCGGCAGCAAAGTATTAGTTTTTTACTTTCTCCTGGAGAAACATTTTACCTCAAAATATTTTGCAGTTTAAAAAATATTTTTAGCCACGAATCCTTGAAATGAAATAATTATGATCAACTAAGGAGGCCCTGTAATGTTGTTTTCTTCCATTTACCTAGGGCCTACTATGATACGTCCTATTTCTAATTTATCTAGGGGCTAATATGATATGTCCTATTTCTAATTTATCTAGGGCCTACTATATGTCATATTTCTAATTTATCTTGGTCCTACTGTTATATGTCCTATTTCTAATTCCGTTTTGTTGGTTTTCATGGGACGGTGCCGACTTCTCTTGGGCGTCACAAAACATTTTTCTTTCCGGACCTTGGAAAAGAGTTAACCGATCACGTAAGGGAACTAGACAAGATATTTTTTGGTGCGGGAAGGAAATAGCTCATGCTTTTAGTTACGAATTTGCGAAAAGAAATAATAGTTATTGTAGATCCAATAAGACTACAAAAATGGCCGGAAAATACTTTTTAGAGCCTCCTGCAACAAGCAAATGTTGACTCTTCGTACCCCGGAGAAATTTAGTATTGGAATAGCCATTGGTTTCAACAGGGTTCAGTGCAGAAGTTTTTTTATAACCTGGGTAGTGTCTATGTTATATATAATTTTCCTGGATATCGTAAATTCAACATGGATTAGTTTGGTATTTCCATTTTACCCAACACCATTACAAAAGTGATTTATCCGAAAGCGAAAAAAAAATTGTGTGTAAAGATTCTTCAGCAGAATGATGTCAGACTGTTACTGTAGTGTGTTGCATGGACTCTGCTGGCACATTTGTTCCTCCGGCCATGATATTCGCTAGGAAGCGAATGGAACAAGAACTGTATGCGGATGCACCAGAAGGAACAATGTCTATGATTTCTGATACTGGCTACATCGACATGGATATGTTTGTGGATTGGCTGAAGCATTTCTACAGCTTCGTGAAACCAACAGAGGATGATCCTGTACTACTGATATTGGATAATCACGTTCCACACTGCAGCATCAAAGCTGTTAATTTCTGCAGAGGACACTTCATAACGCTGCTGTTACTGCCACCACGTGCAAGACACAGACTTCAACCACTATATGTCGGTTTCTTCGGGCCTTTAAATAAAGCTTTTGCTTAAGAAGCTGAAAAGTGGTTGGTTAATCATCCAGGGAGGGCAATCACTCAGAACGACATAGCGAAATTCTTCAAATGTACCTACATGAGGACAACAACAATGGAAAAGGCAATAAATGCCTTTAAGCAACGGGTATACATATTTTTTATCCTGATGTGTTCTCCGACGAAGTTTTCGCACCTGTTGACGTAACAGATCGTCCTCAACAGCAGCTGGATGAAACTGAAGCAGGTGATAGCCTCAACGCGTCAGAAAATCCAACGAGTGATCAAAATGTTGTGCCCCAAACTCAGACTGATATCCTGGCAGATCAAAGAATCCAGTCCTGAGCCATCACGTCTACCACCTTCAATCATATCACCAGTGTCAACCCTCATGGCTTTTAGGTAACGGAAGATGGCACAGAAATAATATGAAATAATGTCTGCATCACCATACAAAACTGCTCTGCAGTTAAACCAGATGACGAAGAAAAATCAAGTGAGAAAACATGCCAAAAAGATAGCACATTTTGACAATCCTACTGTACCATCCATCTCACCGGCACACACAGTTGCAGAGGAAGATGACTGCAATATTTTTTGTCCAGGTTGCGATGAAAGCTATGAAGAACCGATAATAGAGGATTGGATACTGTGCGTTAGATACAAGCAATGGTGGCACGAAGATTTCTCTAGCTACGAAGAGTCTGGGGACTTCAAATGAGATGAATGCTGATGCTTACTCTTGAAGAACACTATGCGCACTCTTAGGAGATGCGTCCTCTTAAGTGTCCGCAACTTCCAATTATGTAAAATGTGTAGTTTTCAGTTGAAAGTAATTTCATATCGTATTATCTAATGCCTATTCTGTTTATTTTAAAAAACAGTGATTAATTTAATAATAAAACTTTTTATATAAATCTTCATGTGTTAATCTCACAAATATCAAGCAGGAAAATAGCTTAAAATGATTTACCTAAGTAAATTTTTACAGGTCAATAAATATCAGGATTAATAGGCAGTTAGTTATCTAAACTGAATTATTTACTCACCTCTACATCATCAGGGTCGATGAGGAATACTATCAGTTTCGGCCCAAGCCATATTTTTATTATTTTCTCGAATGGTTGTGAAATTTTCAAAGCCCTTTCCATGATTTCTGTAAAATCAAATCAAAAACATACATTTGTATATAGATAATCGTCTTTGTATCCTAAAAAAAAGCAATATGTATCAGTAAGAAAACATTTTTTTAAGCTCAATTAATCTTACATTTTCTCTCTATGGCCATAATGAAAAAAAATGGAGATAACTGCCCTATTTTAATAACAGACATATAGTTTGCTGTCAAATGGTGTAGTACCAAATGATAAGTGAGAAGATATGAGCTGAGGATGTAGCAGCATCTGAATAAAGATAAAGACTTCGAGAACACATCTTATATAACTATAACCAGTTCACTGTTAGTTGAACCGTGATACGTTTTGCCTTTATGCCATAGTGCTTTTTACTGCTACATGTAAAACTAACGTTGCCATATACATTATCAATGGCATACATCCTATGGGAAAGTAAGTGTAAATTATATTTTTTTATGCTATAGTTTCACGCCAATTTTTACTTTTATATGTACAGTAATATTTCAGTGCCAATATATTTTAATTGTAATTAAAATAATGTGTTAATTTATAAAGCTACATTTCCTTATTCCCTGCCGGCATTGCAATAAGGGATTTTTCGCAAATTTACCGCATCACTATATAATCCTACTGAGGATGCGCGAATGCTATTTCCCCCCAATACTTAGATGGTAGTTTTCCTACCTTTGTCCGTAAATAATCCAATCCGTGGTGTTGTTCCCATCTGTGTATGGCGAGATTTCTATATTTGCAGACTGGTGGAATGATAAATTTGCATACTATGTTTAGGTTTAAAACGTCTACTAAAATTTGGGCAGTTTGCTGAACAGAATTGCACAATAGTTAGTATGTACATAACGCTGGAATATTTTAAAGCAATATTTTTAGGAAATGTTAATATTAATGCCACTTTCCCGTGGGCTTAAAACATGTTATTTAATTTGTGATAAACTAATTAGGTATCGGGTTATAAATAGAAAAGTACCTTCCTAAAACTGGTGATGAGTTCAGAAATAGTCAATTCACTGTTACTTCTAACTTTTCTGAATCCCTGCTATTGTTCTACTTAAAGAATATTCCTCCGTACCATGCAAACAAAGCTTAGAAAATCACACCGAAAACCAAATTCACCGCATTCGTGCACATTCAGTGTAATAAAAATTTGTGCAAGAACTATTTCTCACTAGACGTTACAAACATACCTTTTTTTCTCCCTGTCCTATTCGTATTAGTAATAAATGAAATATTGTAATTTATAGTTCAAATATACGTAAAAAGTAAATTTAACCAAAAACAAGGTACTTTTATGTTAACAGAAATATAAAACACTTGTGATATATGGTAATTTAGGAAACAATCAAACAGGCCATACGTGGGGTATTTTTTCAAAGGTTTGATTCAAAAAGTGTGAAGAAACCACGAATATAATATAGCACGATTGTTCACGGCAGGGTTGTTGCGTGGATTGGTTTTAACTTGTCAAGCAGGACTTTTATATCAACCGTTAGACCGGCTTAGTTTAAGGTGAATTTCGGACTAGAAAATTCTCGTTAGTAACGCGCTTTCACGTTGCTTGTATACTTGTTACTTAAAGGCAAGCTTGCTGAAAGTTTCACACATCGATCTTACTGCCAGATTGTCTCGTGGAGGTTACTTGGCTTGATTAAATATTTAATAAATTATATTATGCTATCTGTCAATTACATAACGCAATAATTTACGCTTGAACATGAATTAAATTATAAAGTACACTTTGATGGCTGTGGTTGCTAGCCCGTTACCTGTGAACAAACTACATGTATGCTCGAATTCGTGCTATGCTATGGATATAATGAACCTTTAGCTAAGTTTGGTAAGTCATCTGTCCCGATATACACCTATGATATAAACAGGTACATTTGAAAGCTTTAATTTAATATATATATGTGTTTATTTTTAACGGCTAGAGTTCCAAAACACCTCTAACACAAAAAATTAAAGAGAAATGAGCTATGGCTTTTATTGTATTCTTTAGGTGGTACTGCAGCCCATCGCATTTTGTTTAGCTTCAAAACCCATTTGTTTCGTTTATTGTTGCATGGTGAAAACCTGTTTTGTTTTTTCCTTTAGCCACTAACGCTTTGGTAGCAAAAACCGCCTTTTCCTCTGTTAGCTTCCTGTGTCGTTATTAAATTAGCCCCATATTGCACTCCACAAGCATGTCGGGAACAAAATATTTCCAAAACGCTTACAACATATTGAGAAGATGAACATAACCATGTCAAGTATAATTTTACTGTGGGATATTTGTATGAAATATTTAAATTTCAGCTTCAAGTCTTCGCCACGGATGAACGCTTCGAGTTCATCAGATTGAATTCAGAAACGAGTGCCACAACCCATCGGTACTTAGCTGAAGCAATGGTCAAATATATGGTGAATAAATTAAAAGCTGAATTATTTCATAATGTTGAGAAAGACAAGCAATGATTAAGGTGCTCAAATTATCTTTCGACTTTCATAAGAATGTAGTTGTGCCTAAGAGTTACTGATCAAGCACCTACTACTCTAGGCATCTCTAAAAAAAATATGTTCACGTGACTATTGAAGGGCATTTTAGTAATAAGCAAAGTACTGACACTGCACATTTTATTTACTTAATTTCAAGTGCAGTGCTTGAAATGATCAAATGATATAGCTTCAATTGTGTTTCGTTACTTTGTAATGGTGGTCTCGCTGAACGCGAGGAAATCCAGAGTTTTACATACGGCTGTTCTAGGCCGAAACAAGAACGTTACCATAACAGGCATGATTCCAAATTGGATTTTAGTTTATGCTTATAATTAAAGCCAGTTCGCATGATATTCCTGGTTGTTGGTCACTCCTACCAACCTTCTGACAGCGTCTTCGACCAAAGTGGGATAAAAATATGGCATAAAAGGTCCTTAATCCAGCCACTCTAAGTATGGACACTAAAAAAATGTGAGAACAGATGTGCCTGTCTATGACTGGAGATTCTTTTGCATCTGGTATCATTAAAGCTCCGTGTACGTTACAATTCAAATTTGCTCCATCAAAGAGTATCGGACTGACGAAATCCAACAGCAGCTTTATTGTCATAAATTTGAAATCAACTACAAAGTGGTTACAGGAACGTATGAACAATTGTTGAAGAAAGTGGCAATTGTATGAATTCATTCACTCCCGAACAACTACCAACCCAAGTTCCAGTGAAAGCAGACCAAACTTAAGATGTTAAGAAATTGTTAAAAAACCTTTTGCAGATGGATGGGATCAACGAGTAGATGTGGACTATCATACGAGGTTTCTGTTATATTCTTGAGCATAAGAAGTGGATGAGTTTGGTGAGGCTGCTAGCTGTAGATGAAAATGATTTCATAATTTGAATGGTCTTATTTTTAAATTGGTGTAGTTGTGTGACAATTTGAAAAGAAAAAAAAAATGTATACTTCACTAACTGTATGTCACTTTCTAAAACAGAAATTGGGTATAATTTTATACTACATTTTACTTGCAGATCACGTTTGGATATTTTCCTTCATAGTGTTCTTTTCTTTCGAGTCAAAACTGATCTTATCTATACTACATCCCCCCCGCCCCTCAATCTGCTCTTGTCCACTTATTTGTAGCAAAGCTAATTTACTAAAATATTATTCATTAAATATATTTAATCTCATTTGGTGAATACATTTTTCCTGGTAGATTTATACTACTAACAGAAATCATTTCAAATGTAAATAAGAGTTGTACATCTCAACATCAAGCAGTAGTCAAATTCTGGTTTTATTTCCAAGTTGCTAAAACCACTTTGCAAAGAACTGGAGAGTTTTAGAACCTAGGCCCCTGTGTGTGACACTTATACATCCACATACACACACACACACACACACACATATATATATGTAAGTATGTGTGTATTGTTATGCGCTCGCTGCTTACGACAGCGGGAATGTGTAAAGGTCGCGCATGTAACCCGAGAGCGAGCGGACAAAAATAAGCTTGCACATGTTTGCCGCAGCATGTGGCGCCACGATTAGTCTTTTGCAGCTCGCCCGCTCCTGACCTTGAGCAGATTATATTTCTGCATTTATCTGAAGAATGTTCTGGTTAATTACCTAGTGTCTCTCAGTATGACTCGGGATGCGGTGAACCTTCCAGATCAAGGCCAGCGACGGGCCTCCGAGCAGAGAGTTTTATGAGCATCGAGATTTTGGGCGATTGTGTGGCCTTAAGTGATAGACGACGAGCCAGAAGAGCAACGAGTGACAAAGGGAGTGACCAGCGGGAGGATAATCTGGGACTGCGAGAATCGGTGTAACTGACAGGCTGGACAATTAGATTAGGTGTATGAGTGAAAAACATTTTAACTGATAGCAACACACAGGCCGAAAATGGGTTAATGATGAGTGTGAGGTAATTGACTATAACCAAACACAGACATGGATAAGGGCATTAATTAGAGTTCATATAGACTTTAAATAATGGGGTTATTGAGAATAAAATAGTTATAGTGGAGATAGATTAGTTAATATTGTAAATAATACGTGTGAATATATTAAAAATAAAATTAAGTTCTTTTATTTGTGTTAAAACCTCCATCCCTCGCGATCACTGTTACGCCCCTCAGGCGTCTTGAAACAATATATACACTTATTTTGTCCATGGTGCACCACCGCAAAACATGTCATGTTCAAGAAGATAAGGGTTTTTTTCTGGCTAAACGGTTAAGTTACTATAAATATATAACACTTCTAAATACTACTCTCAAAGTGTTCATTTTTTTTTACTAATTAACGCCATTATAATTTAACACTTATAAAATATTGAACTGCTAGTTTAGTTAAAATTTCACTAGGCGTTACATGAATACGTTTGGTTCTTGCACGATGTACTTAAATCTCTTCACGACTTTGATATTTAATACGTACAATCAAATGCATTTTGGGTAAATTTAGTCTCCGGATGCCCTAGGAGAGCGAAAAACTACAAACATGCTTTGCATATTTTTTTGTCCAAAAATGTCTAAGCGCTGAGTTATGAGAACTCTGTTGTCGCTGCTTGACTTTGAAGTTATTGGACGGCAGCTTCTGTGGGAAGGTCAGAAGTTTATTGCTGCCTGCTTTTTCTGCGATCGTGACCCAAGGTGAATGTGTCCCTCGGAAAGAACTGTTTTTAAGGCTGTTAGAAGAAAACAAAATTGCGGGGCTATAAAACCTCGAGCAATAAACCCGCATAAATAAAGCGGTTTATGAAAACTTTCGTGACCACAGGGGCACTGGAAGTTTTTCGTAAATGCGGTTTCGTAAAGTGACTTTTAGTTTAAGAGAGAAAATTCAAGAGTGTTTAACTATAAGAATATGTGATACTTGAGTCTAATGAAAATTTGAATTTTCGTTCTTATATATGGACCTGCCAAATAAAAAAAAACTCATTGCAAATATCTAATTATTAGAGGGGGAGAGGAACTCAGTACTTAAACCATGGCAGATATTTTGAAGAAGTCATCACATTTTTGTTAAAAAAAAATTGACAATTTTAAGAATAAATGCAGCTGGTATGTTATACCATAGGCTATATACAAAAATGTATACCTAAATATATTATATACTTTCCTTATATCTGTGAGAGTGACGTAAGCACAAATATGATGTGCTTAGAAACATGCCATAACATATTCTGTTGCGAAAAGAATCTACATTTATACAACTAAAACAAACTTCACAAAAACTGAGACACGGGTAAAAAAATGTGTGAACATCCGCGAACAATTTAATTTAAAAGCACTTTACCATTTTTAGATTTCCAAATTTTCTTCTATTATCAATCATATGCACGAAAAAAATTTTAATTTTGGATTTACTTTTTTTTTAATTATATTTGCGAGGTGTATTTTGGTAGAGATTGCTATATTAGCTCATAGCACAGATTTTCAGAAATTTGCAAAATTTGACCACTTGTATATTTAACACATCTGTAGTAATCCCGAGAAAGGCATGGATCATTTATGTTTATTTTGTTCACATTGGAGGATAATAAGAGCAGTCCATCGTTATCAAGCTGCAAACATATGTTGGTTTATGTATCACGATACATCGGACATCTCATTTTCAAGCAAATTTTAAGTGTGCGTTTTTTTCCCACCGTCATGCGGGATAAAACAATGCGTGTGAGAGGATCCTCGCGCTAATTACACTGTAAGAAATGTTCTAGAAAACCCTCCTAAAATGTTATGGAAGTTTCTTATCTACACATTTTATGGAAATTCCATCGTATATCAGGTTGCAAATATAGGAATGTATAGCACCGCCACAATATATAATTGGTAAGTTCCTTATGCATTTGGTTGTTTACTGAGCAAATGTAGGAACTCTACCATGGACGTACGGGAATAAACTTAACAATCGCTCTTTCTCACTACACGTATACAATGGTGTGGTATATTTGCGAACAGTTACTTAGAGTGTAGTTCTGGCTTCTGTACGCACTAGGGACAGATCTGCCTCCGACCAGCCGAAACAATAGATTAGGTGAAATGACGTGAGGCCGAAGCAGCGGCGTGAATGATAACGGCAAGCAAATGGGAGCACCGCGGTCCACCCGCAAGCTTCCCTGTCTTAAAAGGGTGTGTTACATAAATAAACACCGAATAAACTGGTAAAATGCCACAGGTCTTGGAAGAGACTATAGAAGAACTAAGAAATGTCAATACTACACTGAGATAAAGGTTTTGTTGAATAAAACAAAAGTTTGTTTTGGCCAAGCCAAATTCCTTTTTTTGTATAGGGACAGTTAAATATTTTGTTACTGAAAACCAATTATTTTGTTGTTTTTATTTGGTTTCCCCAAACTATGATATTTGGTTGGTGCAGTCAAAATTTGGTTTGGCTCTACGTACATACATTTATTATTTTTGGTTATTATAAGAAAACTGAAAATCCGACCTAATTTTGAGCCCAGATCGTTTGCGTCGTAGCGTTCTACGCTAGTTACCTCGGTCAAACTGACTATCGATGTAATTTAAATTATTTAAAAATGTCAATTTCAAATGCTGGGTAATGTAAGTAAAAAATTTCGATTTTCCAAGCATTACTTTTAAGTCACCAATTTAACATGTATCATTGTCATATTATATCATTAGTAGCTGATGCCTGCGAACATTGTTCCACCTCTTTACTTTTAAGTCACCAATTTAACATGTATCATTGTCATATTATATCATTACTAGCTGATGCCTGCGAACGTTGTTCCACCTCTTTCTTTTCTAATATTTAAAATCCGTAATGTAAATGTACTGTATATAACGCCATATGTTATATTTAAATTTTAAATGAAAAAATTAAAACATGAAGCATAAATGCTATGTGAGTTGTGTGTCATAGTAAATTAGGCACAAATGTTATTTGTATTGGGTTTGTAAAGATAAATGTTTTTACATATAGAAGTTTTATATTTTACATATTTTAATTACATTGAATTGTCATAATAAATCCGTAATTAAACATTAAAACACCGCTTATTAAATTATTTTTCATACGGTTTTGTTGCACAATGACAAAATTCATGTATAATTATTCGATACGCATAGAAGTTTAGTTTTTTCAGTTTCAGAACCTGTTGTTGGATTTCTTTGTTTATAATTGAAATTATATACATTCATCTCCTTCCCAGAATATAGGTGGATATTGTAAAGCTTCGTATGATCGATGTGTGTCATGTATGATTTGAACTGTGTTGTTCGCGCGCATAATTGTCTATTAGAATATTTTTAGCCTGCACGTGCTTCTCTTATGATCGTGCTGTGTGCTTCTCGATTTTGTGCAGCGCCTGTTCACGTTCCATTTTGCCTTTTCATTATGTCCTCTCTATCACGTCAGGTACGTTGACCGATATTTGACCGTGGTATCGCTGGCATTTTTCTCTTTTAGATCAACAAACATTTCCTGCAAGTATGAGCAAAATCGGCCCATAAATATAAATGTTAGACTCCAGCGCCACCTATCGGAATGAACCCTAACTAAAAACCTTACTCGCCACCTCAATAACATATGGTGTGAATATGGTCTCAATGTTTCCAGTGGTTTGTCAGTGATGATGCTGTTTAGTCACGCACAATGGATTTTATATATATATATATATATATATATATATATATAAAGATTGAATACCACTAAATGCACTTGAAAGATACAGTTACCATCCCCTCACAATAATTACATTTACATTTTCGAACAAAGGGCATCAAATGAATGGCCAATAAAATATATGCAGTAGGTTTTACTAAATATTTGATTATGAGGTTTACAATTTTTGTTTATTTAAGCGTGTGTTTCAATAGATTTACTAAATTAAATTTCTTTTACTTTTCAAGCTTTTTTTACTCAACAAATTATTTTGTTGGTGCTACTATATTATGTTTGGCCCTACAGATATCTTATTTCAGTGTATTTTTCCCTAACTTTGTGAGCAAATATTTTGGCTTTGTGATTCATTACTTTCGATCCATTTCATCAGGTGTAGGAACTCACTCGAAAGGAATATATAATGTCAAATAGATTTACGTACAAATTAAACAGAGACTCTTGTTTAGGATTTTCTTCTTCTTTTATTTTTTCTATATTGGCAGCCAGAAACCTGTAAACGTAAATGAACGTGTTCAGCGATAATTAATATGCCACGTCCTCTTGGGGAACACGAAGGGGCCGCGGTGATGTAACGGTCAGACTACTCGCCTCCCACCGGGTTCGATTCCCGGCGGGGTCGCACGTGGGAATCGTGCCGGACGGTGCCGCTTGTCGTCGGGTTTTCTCGGGGATCTCCCGTACCATCTGCCCTTTCATTCCGATGCTGCTCCATATTCACCGCAATCACCCTCATCGACTCTCAAGACATCGCTGTTAAGAGCCATCCAAAAGTAGCATCAGGCGTATGTAACATTTAGCAACACTTAAAATACACTAACTTTAACGGAAACTGGAAAATTTTGTTATGCGACTGTATTATAAATACCAAAGTTATGCTACAAATATCATGTTCGTGTTGTAGGTGATATTTGTTATGCGACTGTATTAGAAATACCAAAGTTATGCTACAAATATCATGTTCGTGTTGTAGGTGATATTTGTTATGCGACTGTATTAGAAATACCAAAGTTATGCTACAAATATCATGTTCGTGTTGTAGGTGATATTTGGCGGTCATAAACTTGCAACGTTTTCACTCGGGTTCAAATCATGCTCAAGTATAAAATGTTTTAACATTTCCAAATATTTTTATACACAGTAGAGCGCTAAGTTACAAAAATTAAAGACTTTTTTATCTCCTTTTATTTTAATGTGGAAGTACAGAAAATTTACTATAAAATTAACGGAGATATTCGTTAAATTAAAGAGTCCGTTTCTGAAAATCAATTTGTCCGTAATTTAGCGGAAGTTGACGGTTGCCTCTGGATACATTTTTTACCAGTACTTTCCCGTGACATGAAAGAAATCTGATTGAACAGTGCACTGACTCACTCACTCGAATGTTTGATTCCAAAATTATGAGGAAACCTGGAAAAGACAAAGCGTATATGCGGGGTGGGTTACCGTTGAGAGCACGGGAGGGGAAATGCATAATTATTCTCCCCTCCACCAGGGGTATCCTCCCCTCTCCCTGGTTACAAACTAAATCCAGCGTGATCATTCAAATGAAAGACAGCCCCCCCCCCCCCACTTCCCCTTACCATTATTTTTTTCTCGTGTTTTAAGAACCCTTTCAATAAAGATTATCCTTTCCCATCCCATTAAAAAAATATTTCTACTTCATAAATTGCATGCAATAGTGCAATTATTTTCTGTCTGTGCAATTATTTTTACGATATGGATGCCGGTCCCCCCCCCCCTTTCCCTTCGCAGTTCAGGTTAGGTTAGTATGGGATGTAATCTTGGCCCCAATCGCGGCCATTTTTGCCCAATCTCAGTAAAGCCGCGAGCATGTGCCCAACTTCCCTGCATGTCTAGGCCTGTGGGACCTAGCCCTGAGATGCACGTAAGTCCTATCTCTACTACGGACCTCCGACTCACCCCTTAGTTTCAAGAATGAGGCTGGACCCCCGTGGGAACCCCGCTTCCAAGGTCATTAAGCGAGGGGGGGGGGGGCGATACGGGCGACACTAACCCGCACGCCTAGTGCCTCATCGCTCCTACGCGCAAGGCGTGCAGTGTTTCCGCCGTAACGCTGTACTTTGCAAATGAGATCTGTAACAGTGGGGTTTTATTACACGCGACGAAAGACCACAGATAAAACTACGCCCGCATCTTCGTACTTTTCTCTTATCGCTTCAGGAAACTGCATAGGTAAGTTTTAAAAATGCGATATTTGACAATTTTCACAATTGTTCTTAACTACGAACACACTTAATATGACAAAAGTTATATATATATATTTATATGGGTGTAGGTAATTGTATTTTAACTTTTCTGACGAAAAGTCGTATTTGCAGAACATTTATTTACCGAGATACGCGTATTCGCGCAAACAACTATTTCGCAAAAAAACGCTTGGGGTCCATCCCACTCATAACGCATATAAATGGAAAATAGATACAAGTTAACTTACGAATAGCTTGAAATTAGATCATCGAAACTCACTAATTTTTTTCCTCTATGCCAGAATTGATATTAATGTAACGTTTTTCAAAACAAAAAATTATTTAATTAATAAACTAATCTAATTTTGAAATTATCGAAATCCATATATTGAATTGAAACCATTATACTTCCAAATAGAATGATAAAACAATTAATTAATTATATATATAAATGTGTACACTTTAGAATTACGATTTTTTTACAAGCATAAAAGTAAAATTGATAGTTTAGCTCCGAGCTTTGTCTGTAGAGAGCACAGTCTACTACTGTTTCCCCCACCACCTGCAGGACCACTAGCTCCCCTACGTCGGAGCTCTGGCACCTGGGACCCCCTTCTGCGCGACCCATTAGGCACCAGCTTTCTTCTGTATCATCATACAGGGAAGGGAAGAATGAACCCTCCTTCCCAGTTTATCATGTAGTTCCGCTGTTACAAAGTCGGTGGATTGTTACTGGTCGAGTCGCGTGCGCCACTCATTTGCTATCTATTCACTGCTTTCCTTGTTTTTTTTTGCTGGGTGCTTATTTATGTCACAGCCTGTGTGGCTTAATTTTAACTATTTATATTGTGATAAGTCCTACCATTATTTAACGCAATACTTTGTGTACTCTACACATCAATGTAAGAAGTGCAGTTTGACTCAAATATCGTATTTTATGTCGGTTAAATAATAAACTGCAATACATAGATCCGAACGATTAACTGTAGAAGTACAGGAGACTACACAACTACACAATCTCTCTCTCGCCATATATATATATATATATATATATATATATATATATATATATATATATATATATATATATATATATATGTGTGTGAGAGAGAGATTGTGTGTGTATGTATATATATATATAAGGAAAAACTGACTGATAGATCAACGTCCAGCCTCAACTATTGGTCCTAGAAACATTAAGTTTGGAGGAAACATTCATGCAGTCATTATGTGATGTAAGCAAGCACTAACGAAGGGTTATTTAACATTCAACCCCTAAAATGGCGAAAAGAGTTCAAATGTGTTTTCCAGTACTCATCAATCGCTGATTAATCTGATGAGGCACCTAGCTTCAAAATATAGCCAGTAAAAATGTCAAAAATTCATTTGAAGATTTTTGGAAATCCTGCCCTTAAAGAAGTGATAAGCCATAAAATGTGTTTTCCAGTTCTCCTGGATAGATAATCAACCCGGCAAGATATCATCGTGCTGTTTACTTCAAAACTTAACCTATGAAATTACCTAAAAACATATTTCACAATATTTTTCAATTTAACCCTAAGGGGATAAAAAGGGTTTAATGTGTTTTCGAGGATTCATCAACTGCGCATCAGCGCGATAAGATATTATGATGTTTGCTTCAAAAAGCTACTCATACAAATACCGAAAAAATTATTTTTATATCTATTTTTTTAATTCAACCCCTAAGGGGGTGAAAAGGGGTAAAATGTGTTGATGACTCCTCAATATGCATGTTGCTTAAATCGTTCGAAGGGGGAAGAAACGGTATTCAATGCAATAGACATGTTAGTAAATACAGACGAAGCAGTTCATTATCCAATGGAACTTTTGAACAGCGTGTCTCCCTGCCATAGTCTAATACAGCGTGTGGGCACACCTGTTATGTTGCTGAGAAATTTGAAGTCCCCGAAACTCTGCAATGGTACTGCAAAGTCAATGCTATGCACTATTTTAACTGAACCGGCCTACGGAGAAACAGCGTTTGTGTCGCGTTATCCATTGATTCCAACTGGCATCCCTTTTGAATCCAAGAGACTGTAGTTTCCCCTCAAAGTGTTCTTCGTGGTGACGAGATATAATTCATAGTGGCAACCTATCAAATTCGCAGGAGTTCACTTGCAGCGGGACTGTTTTTCGCGCTGTCAGTTTTACGTGGCATGCTGGCCTGTAAGCTCACCACTTAGCCTGGTTGTTTTGGTACCACCCTCTAAAATGTCAAAGAACATTATTTACAAAGAAGTATTGCAAAGAACAATCATACAAGTTGAAACGGAACATGACAAATACCAAAACCAAACTTAATAGTCACAAATCGCTTATTTTTGGACTATCATTTCTTTGTACTACCTATTTTAAAATATGTATTCTATTTTAAATACATACTTACTGTTTAAAAAATATTGTTACAAGAACATGAATTACATACGGAGAATGTTGCGGAAAATGCTAGTTTGTAATAAAAGCATGTCTTGTAGGAAAGTTGTTTGAGTCGCTTTGTTAAAGACATTACTATAATCATTTTTATCTCTATTTAAAAACAATTTAAATGTAGTTTAATAGTGGAAAAATAGTTTTGACGCAAACTTCAAGTGTGTCATGGTGAGTTTCTTGAATTTGCCCATTGCCTAATTGTCTTGGGGTAGATGTTAACAATAAATAGACGTTACTTGGTTTTGTATTTTATACATAACTAGCGAACCGGCCTGGCTTCGCCCAGGTACGATTTAGATTTTACAACGATACACTAATGTATAAATTAGGAAACGACTATTACAATATTATATGGTAACAGATCAGTAAACTACTATCATATATAAAGTACATACATACACGTCATGTCATGCTCCATTTAAATCCACTAAATGATATTCTGACACTGCTTGAATACAATGGATTATACGTGCATAACCCTGACGCATCGGAGTAAATATACCGTGCGTCTCACATTTTGTGAATCGAGTTTTAGTTTTCGAAGTATTCTCACATTCAACACGGTTTATCGGATCGATAGAAAATATTGGGACATAAATTATACATGTTTGACCACATAAACAACGTGATATTCATAGTCCTCCTCTTTATCACATTTCATGGTATATACTGCAAATTATGTGAAGCCAAAACGAAATTCCTATAAAATGTTATTAGTAATGACCATATACACAATTTGCAGGTATTAATTTTCCGCTTTTAGGTAGCGTAATCTATGAGAACCCGCTGGAGGCAAACTACTTTTCTGACTTGATTCACTAATACCGTTAATGCTCAGCTCTTATAAGTGATACGGCAATATCTAATACACACAAACCTTCTTCGATAAATGCAGATCATAACGGTAAAAACCGCATCCAGATCAGTTCAATGGTTCTCGAGATTAGTGCAGTCATACAGAAAGACGCGTGCCGGAGACTTCCTTTTATACTATGTATTGATGCTTGAGAATTTTTTTTTTTACTGGTAGTTAATAGTTTAGCTGTTCGAATTTAAAATACAGAAACTCTTTTGCACAAAAATTTCGTACAACTCAGGATTGAAATGTTGTCTTCATATTAAAATAAAGTTCATTATTGTTGTTCTAGGCATATGGTTAGTGGGGGTAAATTTTTTGTTTATTATCTCGGATAGGTCATGTTGTAATTTTTGTATGAAACTCGTATAGTTTCTGATTAAAAAAATTTATTCATTGATGTTATTGAGACTCGAAGATGTCAATATATTTTGAAGGCATGCACAATGTAAAGATTGAAGATTTTCAATACTATGTTTCAAATAGGTAAAGTGAATTATTCGTGACTATTCAAAAGGTCAGTTAGCTACTT
This sequence comes from Dryococelus australis, assembly GCA_029891345.1. Lineage (NCBI taxonomy): Eukaryota > Metazoa > Arthropoda > Insecta > Phasmatodea > Phasmatidae > Dryococelus > Dryococelus australis. The sequence continues at coordinate 69,806,981 of CM057003.1, read as the reverse complement.
AAAAAAAAAAAACATAATTTTTAGTACGTATTTCAGCGTTCTTAGCCTCGCCCAAGAGATATCACCATCTTTAGGAAGCTCATTCCCCTCACTTCGTCCCTAGCATCCTGCTAATAGTTCCATCTATCCCGCGGTCAGCCTGTCGGAAAGTAAACAAAAGAAGTCCTATGAACCGCTAGGCTTGGCCACGACGTACAAATTATGTATGGAAAATGCCTGCAAACACAACAAATGATTTTCGGGAAAAAAAATGAAAGAACAGCAATACGCGAACTGGAAAGGAAAGAAAATATCGTTTTACAATGTTGTGGCCTGTTCACTGACAAAAATACGCCTTATTTAGGAAGCTCACCTGATGGACTTACTGACAACGATGGGGTCGTTGAAGTAAAGTGTCCTTGGTCAGCTGCTGAAAAGACACCCGAAGAAACTATCGCTGCAGGGAAAATAAAAGTTTTGAAATAAACAAAAGACGGAATCATCATTAACAAAATCCACAGTTGGTTCTGCCAGATTCAGGGACAGCTACACATTACAGGTAGGCAATACTGTCTTCTTGTACTATGGACCAAGAAAGGTATTTTAACATGGAGAGTCGAGAAAGATGACGAGTTTTGGTTAAAAACCATGGAAGATCAACTGAGGAACTTTTATTTACACTGTTTGTTACCAGTGTTGGTTGATCCTAGTCATACAAAGCCAATGGCAATAAGGAATCCAGAATACATCATTTAAGAGAGAGAATTGAATAAGAGGAAATACTGAAATAAACGGAAGTTAATGCACTTTTAAAAGTGGGCGTAAAAATTATTTTTACAAAAAAGATCCATCAATTCAGCAAGTGAGTGAAATTTTTTCAGTAATTATTTTAGTTTATCAAATATTACTTGAGTTAATTTGTAGGTATGCATTATGAAAGGATGTCTATCATCAATGTAACATTACTAGAAGAATAAGAAACAATCTAAATAGTGAGTTTATAATATTATACTTTAATGGACTCTTGAAAATACTGGAATTAAATTTCATGTGTGAAAATTGTTCTCCTAACTCTTTTGGATATTATGTGTGCTATTTTTGTTGTATTTTTACAACTCTTATTTGTTATCTTTTTTTTTTGCACAACAGTCGTGTCATTAACCAAGCTTTTTTTTTTACCGAGAGTTTATATTGCTATATTTACGTCATATAAATGAAAACTGCATTTTTTAATTAAGGAAAAGGAAGCCTTTGTACAGTTAGGTAACTTTTAGGATGAGTACGGCATTTTTTACAAATTGAAACCATTGGAAATACAGAGTAACATTTTCGCCATTAGGCATTTGATTGCTGCTTTGTTGATTTTTTTCAGATTCACTTCTTTAAACAACGTACTAGGTGTACGAAAATGAGTAGAATCATTTCACTTATACTACTGAGAATATTATGTCAATGTTTATATTTTGCAATGAAATGGTACTATACAATTTAGTTCAGTGCCTAAGAACATCCTTCAAATCACAAAATAGAAATGTCATTTAAGTTTTTTATTGTTAGGTGTTTTCTTTTCTATATGAGATATGAAGTGGGCGAATGTTGTGCATATATATTTCCAATCGTCAACGCATTGCAAACGGAAGTTAATTGTTACATTACATTAGGTCGGCATTGAGGAATTCTATTACGCAGTGACATTTCTTAGCACCAAATAGGTTTATAGTAGCTGGTGCGTGACACTATTTTCATTCTGATAAAGGCATTTGAATGAATTCGATGAGTACCTAACTTAATTATTCCTCAAAATTAAAAATTATTTTTATGTAAGAAAGGAAAGAATAATAATAAGAATTATTACATTTTCAGTAAATCAATTTACAAAATTTGGAATGTGTTATTAAAAAGATCGGCCTTTAGAACCATGAGCATCGGTATTGTAATTCTACCCAGCAAACTGAATGGGTAGGTCAAATTGCACTTTGTGTGGAAAGGCCAGCTCTATATCACGCCGCTTTTCTTGTTAGCTTGCAAGCCCCCACGCCCCCTCCCCACTCCCCCTCCCCGCGCACCCTTTGTGGTGACAGACATTACCCTGTCAGCGCCGCGCCACTGCCCTTGAGTGGAAATTGAGGGGCTGGAAAGGAATGTAGGGGAAGGCCCTTCTATATTCTTTCCTTCCCCCGGTCTTTCGTCGTGGTAATCGACGACACCGTGTAATAAAAACCCCACAGTTACAGATCTAGTTTACACAGGACGGAAATACTGCACGCCTCGCGCGTAGGAGCGATGAGGCGCTAGGCGTGCGTATCGCTCCCACGCTTCTTGGCCTTGAACGCGCAGCTGCATAGTCCTCTTAAGGTACTTACCATTGGAAGAGCTGACGTGGGCGAGCTCGTGGAGGTTGCCGACCAGAGGCAGCGATATGGGGCCCGGGATCTCGTTGCCGAGCTTGACGAATCGTGTCTGCTGGTGGTAGTAGTAATAGGAGCATAGTACCGCGCTCACAATCAGCAGAGGGTAGAAGAACACGTTAGTGAAGAAGGCGCTCGCCACCACGGGCTCTATCACCGCCACCATCTCCTTGTTTTTACCTTTTCAAATATTTTTACATTTTATTAAAAAATACAAGTTAAACTATACATAAATCAACACACATTAAGTATAAATTGATCCGGTGCTGGAAAAAAAAAAACTCTACATTGAACAGAAAGATGCATCAACAAATAATATTATAAGTGAGAAAACCACGATAAATTAGCCCTAATACTAATACCATTATAATCAATATCAACACTATATAAAACGTATAAAAATTCAAATAAAGATTTTTGAGAAATTTAATTTTGATAAACCTTTTACAAAATAACGCTTTCTCAAATCTAAGAGAAAAAAAAGCCTTTCTAACCCTAAAGCTTAAATGTTAAAACAGATTATCCGCAACACGCACTTATACGCTGTTCACAATCAAGTGAGAACTTTCTCAATCCCTCTCATTTGTAATGACAATCAATAGATGTACTTTATTTTAGTCTCATACATTAACATCCGAACACGGTGAAATATATACACTGTGTTTGTTACTTACAATACAATATTCATTTTAAAAAGTGGCGAAAGAATTAAAAAAATGGCCGATAAAAAAAGTAACTAGGGCCTCAAAAGTGCTCACTTTATCGTGAGCAGCCTATACTCAGCTGCTGCCACTATACGTATACAGAATGTCAGGTAATCAGAGGATATTATCTACACAACACGAATATGTGATCAGAACTAAGTAGAAAATACCCTTCGGTAAAATTGCACGAGACGCTTCGTTTACGAGGAAAACGACATGAAATGTCAAAAAATCACTGTAGCAAACATGTGGTATTCTTATTAGATAAAGGTGAGGTGATATGGTAGTGCTGCAACTAATGTGTCGGTCGTAAGGCATACGCACAGTAACAAGTCGAGCTCAGTAGTGCCAAAGTGGCTATGGAGTTCACAAGCAGTGAGTACTAAGCCATGGAAATAGCCATGGGTGCACCCGGCGGCCAAGCTCCATGCATGCTGCGTGCATCCAACGTGCGGGAAAATTCACTATCTACCAAAAAGTAATTGGGCGCACGTGAAGAAAGGTAATTCAGTACGTCAGTTGACTTATGTTTCACGACCTTCGGCGTAGGACCGCTGGTGTTTGTCCGTGGTAGCATGAACACAGAGGCTTATTGTAACACTCTGGATAATGAAATGCTCCCAACATTGTGGCGTTTTGACGGAATGGACCCATGTTACTTCCAGGATGACAGTGCCAGGTACCAAATTTCAAGGGCGACTATACAGTGGTACACCTACAACAATGTTCGCTGATTGGACTGGCCCGCCCAGAGCCCCGCATCTCAACCCTATAGAACATCTTTGGGACGAGTTGGAAAGCTCGTCAGGCGCGGCCAAAATCCATTGCTCAACTTATGGAATGGTTGCGAGAGTAATGGCGTCGAATCCCCGTGGATGTCCTGCAAACACTCGTAGAGAGCATACCAGACAGGTTGGCTGCTGTAATAGCCGCAAGAGCTGGCTCTACGAGATTCTAACGGGGTGACAACCGCCGAGCAAACATTGTGGACAGGTGCCCAATTACTTTTTGGTAGATAGTGCACATTGCTATGGTAAGGGCAAACTTCCAACACCTGTTATGCCATATCGACGTGTTGTATGCTGATACTGTATGTTTGGCGTTATTACAACGTTTTATGTGATAATTTTTAACTAAAAATTTCTTTGCGACAACAATTAACGTATTGAAGCAAGTAAAGTATTTCATAGAGTGGCACTGCTATTGTCAATTTACAGTTCATTTCCAGCTTTTCTAATGCCCTGCTAAAGTTCTACTTCCAGGATATTCTTCCGCCGAATACAAAGCTTAACCACGCGTAGAAAATTAGACCAAAGGGACAACACTCCTTATTCATGTGCATCGAGTTGATTAATATTTTTCATGATAAATATTTCTTACTATGCTCTACCAACAAGCCTATTTTCTCTTTGTCTTCATTCGTATTAGTTTTGGACGAAATATTTTAAGTCATAGGGAGTATATAAGTAAATCTTAAATTTTAACAAAAAAATTAGGGATAAAACGCTTGTGAAAAGTTACATACTTAGGAAACATCCGAAACGTCATACAGTGTATGATTTGAAGTATAATCACGATAAAGTGAGCACCTTAGAAATTAACCTTACAAAAATGTCAGTGCCCCTGACTGCATATATTTTAACGGGCGCACAGAGTGACATGCGCCCAGTAAAGTCGGTAACGATGAAGGGAAAGTAGTTCCATATCTTAACGTCAAATAAAAAGTGTAAGGTAACCATTTGTGATCATTTAAATTATTTATTTCGCTTTCTGTTTTTTTTTAATGCATCTTTTTTTTTTTAAATTAGCAGATTTGTAAAATGTTTACTTTTCTAATAATTTCACAGTTTCACTTGGCCGACGCATGAATAAAGTGATGAGGGCCATGGCAATGTTAATTTTACATAGGGCGGAGGAATACACAACGCGCATACAAGTAGATCTTAAGCAGGGCTTTCAAAATTGCTCATTTTACCGTGAACAGCCTATAGACGTACACAGCGAAGTGGTAAATTCTCAAATAATTTCTTAGAGTGTATATAGCACAAGTGTAAGCAGGACAGGTATAGTGGTACACACACACACACACACACACACACACACATATATATATATATATATATATATATATATATATATATATATATATATATATATATATATATATATATATATATATATATATATATAGAGAGAGAGAGAGAGAGAGAGAGAGAGAGAGAGAGAAAGAGAGAGTACTCACGTTGCTAGTTAGGTGGTAGCAGGCTCGTTTTCCGCGGAGGAGTACATAAGTGACCGGCACGAGGTGGTGGCTCCCCAGTTTTGTTGCGCTGTGACCTCAGGCAGCACGTCGACGAGTTACGTCCGCGCCCATTGTTCTGCCATTGTCACACGCTTAGTGCGCAATTGCTTTCAAAACACTGTCGCATACCATTTGCATGTTTTTGCATCGATACCTCTACCCGCTTCTCGTGTGTCAATCTGTGGGCCTCGCGTGCTGACCTCAGCCCTTCACTTCGCCCCTAAATCATTTTGCTCAAAAGTCATCCTAATCTATACAACTATATAAAATAGAAGATTCTGTCTGCGATTTTCGAATTTTCCACACTTTCAATTATTTCTTCATAAAGTGTAATTGATTATACGCTGTTCACGTTAATGTGAGGAATTTTTAAGGCCCTTATAAGTTTTTCCTGTCATCCAATTTCCATCTTCCTGCTGCTTTTTAATATAAACTTTGCAATGCGAAAAATAAACACAGTGTGTACATTTCACCACCATCAAAATTTTATGCCTTAGGCTGCAATAAGATATATTTATTAGCTGTTAATGCGTGTTGTGAGGGCCTTAAAAAGTGCTCACTTTATCGTGAACAGCCTAAACTAAGCCATATCTAATGTTAATTTTTTCGTGTCTGCCATTTCTCCTTTCATTTTTGTCTATGGGCTGTCCTACATTCCTTCCCAAGAGCGAATCCAAATCCTAAATGTCATGCGTATGAAGTAGCACAGGAAAGCTAGTAATATTATAAATGCGAAAGTTTGTATGTTTGTTTGTTACTCGATCACGTCGTAACGGCTCGACGGATTTGGATTAAATTTGGTACAGGGGTAGGTTATATTCTGGTTTAACACATAGGGTACGTTTTATACCGTAAAAACGAACATTTTCTTAAGGAATATATAAAATATCCCACCAACCATTAAGAGAGAGCACTTGGACATATCTAATTAAAGTTTCATTTTCGCACACGTGTGAAGCCACGGGTAACAGCTAATTTGACATAAATTTCAGCAAATAATTAATTTGACCGCAAGTCATTTAGCCTGAAACTCGCTTTGCCTATATAACATGCCTTGAGTCCCATGACCTAAGGAAATTTGGCCTTAACACTTTATCTAAAAGTCACTCAAATTCCCCTTGGCTTAAATTCATTTGGCGATGTTATCTCCTCTAAAGTCAAAATGCCTAAAAGTGATATGTCCTAAACACATTTCGTCCAAAATTCACTTAACATAAATGTCACTTGGCCTAAAGACATTTCAGGCCAAATGGGTACTTGAGCAGGCGATTCAACTTGTCGAAAATCAAAACTATTGAGAGATTTATCCCCCGCATCCTGGATTTGTCAGTTATTTTCCCACAGAGTTTATCGTAATGTTTAGCAAAGTAGACTATAACAAATAACATCACAAAATTTCATTAGTTGTTAACACTTTTACGACCTTAATTTATCTGGGAATAAATAGGTCATTATTATGTGCGGCCAACTAGGTCGATGATACCAGAAAATCCTATAAAATGAATTTAGGAAATGTGCTAACTAGCGTAGCAAAAACGAAAAACCCAAAATTTCGATACGGTTAAAATTAATTTCATTTAAGAGCAAGTGGGGAAAAAATTAAATAGCAAAAATTAAATTCAAGTCTTCAGATTTTTTAAAAATCAGTTGAAACTTAAAGTTGCCGATGTAACTAATCAGCTTACTTTATTCTACACATTTATGAAAGTAATTTTGATGAGGTACTCAAATTGCATTGATATTATAATCATGTGTACTCGAAGTCTAAGCAAAACGAATTTTTCAAAGGATTGTATGGAAGTGAATATATTATTTTATGAGATATTATCAAGGATATAACTACATCTTTTGGTGACAGTATCTTCCATACTAGAGAATAATTTACAGTAATAAGTTTAAATTTAAATTGATACATTAAAACTTAATTTTGGGGCGCCAACACAATTTATTTATTTTTTGCCGTTTCATTATTTTGTGGGAACAGCAAAATGTCTTTTTTTATTAATAAATTCAGTTCATCAATAGTCAATTGTGTGTTAGTTAGTTGCAGTAAAAATATTTTACGCTACCATCAACACTGGTTATTGAAAATTAATATAATGTTCTACCGATTGCCGGTTTTTGTAGATAGGTATGGTTTAACAACCACTAAAAAACAAAATCATGACATCCGGAGCCTGACCCAGGTCGTATCGCATGCGAGTTCAGTGTTTTACCCTGAACCACCTTTCTTAATGTTGAGGGCTTTGACTTGAGCACGTACATACCATATATCTAACACGTGGCACGCCCAAGAGATGCACACTTCACCTCATGGTATGTATGTTTTCTGGTATTATTTACGTGTAAAATTTACTTACCTGGAATGCAGGGATAACATAATCCATCCCTATTTATTAAATAAGAAACTTCATTGATTAGTTCTTATTTGATGCAAGACGCCCAACATGGACAAATATGGCGTCGTGGCCAGACAGAAGTTCCACTTCCAAAACACATGCGTGCATGCACAGAATATAACTTATTTGGTTTTGCAGTAGCAACAAAATATTTATGGTAGGCGGCATGAATGCTATTACTACCAACTTAATATTTGGTGACAGCCAATAAACAATTTTTAAATAAACAATAATGTTGGCGTGGTATAAATGGCTGAAGTACTTGATAATCTACGGGTTGTTGACAATCGCAAACTGTTTATTGCCAGCAACAAAATTTCTCCTTCGGGAGCATTAACCAAATAGTTTTCGTAACCACTAACACATCATATCTTTCGATGTGTCTGTCATGGATTTCCAAGGATCTCGGTAACATCGCTAAAGAAATATCGCTAAAATTAGGAAATGGAGTCCCGGAAAGAACGTTCTACACTATCCTTGTTTCTGAATACCCTGTCTTCCAGGAAGTGATTTACATGTAAAAGGATGTGGCAGTCGGATGACATCAAGTTCGGGAAATATTGTGGGTGCAGGAATACTTCAACTAGAGACCTACAAATTTCACGTTTCTATTAGGTGGCGGGTTATACAGAATGTTCAGAAAGTATACGTCCAAGCTGAAAACCGAACACAGTAGACCATTCCACTCGACACTGTGCTGGTAGAAATTCGTTCAATTCGTTCGGGATTTCTCATTTGTTTTTCTGGTAGTACCTAAGTATGTAAGTCCTTTGGTGCGTAATGCATTCACGAGTTAAACTGAAGTAAACCAGTGGTCTCGTCACATTCCTATTCGTTCCTTGAATTTCTTTTGACAATTGCTCAACAGCTTGTGTCGGTTTAGAAAAATTCTGGCTTCCTGGAGGGAGAGATGAGCCCTCAGAGTTTTTGCCAACACACACACACACATATATGTATATGTATATACATATATATATATATAACGAGAGACTCTGAAAGTAATTGGTATTTGAATGTACACGACACATGTCCTTGATTTCACATTTAGTATGATTACTGGGCATGTAAATTTTGAATTTACAGCAGCCTCTGAAACTTAAAAGCATTTCATCTATGCAAGAACAAGATCCATGGTTATATAGCAACTTGCAGTTTGTCACGAACTAGGCAAAGATTTTTCCTATGGGAGCATCCAGACAGAATTTTTTGTGTTCGTTTTTTTTTATCAGGGTCATAAAACCGCAGGTTTGCGGGGAGAATCTCATACCTATGCTTACTCATAACACACCGAAAAATGTCCCTGCCACTACCATCGGTTGCAAAAAGAACTCTAGTGGACTTATGGATATATATTAACACTGCTGAATAAAATACCAGATATACAAATGCCTTCATCACTGGCATATCAAGAACATGCATGTCTGTCACATTTGCATTGTCTTTTATGGCTCTTTGTCTACCAAGTTTGACATTTGTCCATTTCTAAATTATTTGAATTATTTCATCAATCATTATCAAATTCGATTCAGTTTAAGCATCTGCTTCAACACCAACATGTGCAGGACCTCGCAGTCCACGGAGAGATGTATTATAATGTTGAATTTCTCTGTTCGAATTCTAGAAGAAAGTGTGTTGGCTGCTCATTTTTACCTGCTTTTACCATAATAATTTCGAACTGAATGTTTTGTTTCATGTGATATGGAATCTTCGTTGTCTATCGTGTTATTTGTAGTGTCTCCCTCATCTTGCTCTGGTGCGGAATTGTCACTGTGAATGGCGACAACTTCTTCACAGTCATCAACATAGCTACAGTTCCATTCGTCAGCTGCCTGTAGCCACCAACATGTGATGACATCAAAATTGAGATCGTCAGTGCGAATTTTTTGTCGCACTCCACAGTCGCCATCCATGATGGTGACCCCGAGGTGTGGTCTCAGAGACTACTTCAAAAGTTTAACACAGTGTAACATGACCTGCCAGGCAGCTGCAGCATATACTGATATAGGTCATATGCAGGGATGTAATAGGAGGAAGTTAGATGGGATGGCAGGGCTATACGAGATGAGAGTCGCGAAAACAAACATATAAAATAACTTTTTGCGGTCTCAGAGACCGCACCTGGAGTATTAAGTGTTAGTTTTTTCATGCCTTATCATTCCTACTTGTTTTTCGATTACTCATGCTGTTGCCTGACCTACACTTATGATATCACCAACTATTGATATCTAAAAACATTCAGGAATTTCATTCATGCTCTATCATTCCTCTTCAGTTTAGTCGCCTGCCCCACTCCTATTATATCACCATCTAATAATTCCTAGTAGTTTTCAAGTATTAGCGCCATGGTCTGCATTCCACATCGATTTAGTAGCCTTCTGATTGCCCACGTAGTACCATCATGGACTACATAGCTTTCATTCGTCTTTCGTTCCACTCATCAGGCAAAACCATCACATAACCCAACCTCACTGTAGGATCTAACCACTCGGTTAGAACTTATATTTTTCATCACTTTTGACACACTCATCTAGAACCTCTGTTATATTCATAATGAAAGTGTGTTTGTTTATGTCTTGTCAAAGACTGTTGCATGTGAAGCTGTCTAAAGGAAAACTAATGATACATTTATAAAATTAAAGCGAAAAAATATTTATCTTTAGAAAAAAAAATTCACTCACATTTAGAAGATCAAGATAAAAAATCATTATAGTCTTTTTACTTGGGAAAATCATATAATCTGCTTATATGTAGTTCAAGAAAGCCTATGCTAGCAAGTATCCAACTAGAACCCTTGGTCGTATTTTTTTTTCTCCTTCACAACAAAGTTCTTCTTTCAAGGTCTCTGGAGCATCTGGAATGCCATCAACACTGTACAATTCTTCATTTGCAGTCTTAAAAGCTCGCTATCCGATTGCTTCATACAAAGTTTTAGACTTTTTTAGGTACACCCCAGTGAAATATTATTTCATGGGACCGTCTTCAATTTCTTCCTTTCAATTGATTGAGTAACCTTTGCTTAATGTGGTCGAGGTATATACATATATCTTTCGTATCAGCAAAGTTATTATTAATTGCATAACGTTTCAAAGTACCCTTGAATGCTGATTGTTTCAGGTATAATCAATTCGATGTGGTTTCGCCAATAGCTAGAACAAGTCGTATCTTAGCTGCTGAAAACCTTTCTCTACAATTTTTGCTATGTATCTTTAGTTTATCGTCATGATCGAACAGGTGTTTGAAAATTATGCATCGCTCTATAGCATAGGAAGGCCCCATCACACATGTAGTGCTTTCATGCGTCCTTGCACGTTGGCTGTGGGCAAATATCTTGTCACAGTAACAGCAATGGCGCCTTGACTTAGTCATTGGTGATTCTACTGCTTATGTTCTATCTGAAGAATAGATGGTGCAGGGCCAACCTCAGACGATTCCAAGTTGCTGGACTGACAAACTTTGTCTCCATTATATATTCCACTTGCTTTCATGAGCTGAGGCGAGGTGTCTTTCACGACTGTAACTGTAAAAAGTAAGCTTCCTTACTGGAACCCATCAGCTTATATACACTCACACAGGTACCATACAGGCTGCTGTAACCCATGCATTCCATATGTTCTACCAACCAACACCAGACGAAATATGCTCAGGGTTCATACCTCTTACCAATACTCAAACATATCTCAACCTTTCAGTCCATACTAACCTTACCAAAATTGACTTACTGCTCATGCTTTGTCCTCTACTGGTTGACACCAGCCAAATATACTACTCATCATACCACCATAACAAACCATATCATCAACTATAACTCAAGCATACTACAACCACTCGTCCACACAGACCATACAAAAAAAACATACAGTCTATACCAGTGACACAATCAACTTCTTCTCATACCATACCCCATTACAACTAATAATAGTCAAAATACACTGACTACCCATGCAAAACACTTTAACTCAAACATACCTAAGCACTACAGGACTCTTTAACACACATACAATACACGCCATTTGACATGCACTAACAATCACAAGACACAATAGAGGAAAACATTTCAACAAACATACCAACCAAACCATCAATGATAACCCAATCATACCAAGCAAATTTACAGTGCGGACCAACCCACAACACAAACATTCTTACCATATGTCACACTATCCTTATCGACTTATACCAGGTCAACCGATGCACCTTCTCCTATAACTCCAAGAATAACTTAGTCTTTACTAATCAACAATGCCATCCAATTCACTAATCACACCATCTACCATGACTCAAGTGTACCAAGCTGCCATGCAGTTGAGACCTCCCCGGTCCATAACATAAACACCCTTTCCATCTCCTCTACCCACCGACACCACACATACTCATCGCCCACACCACTCACTAGAACTCAAGTATACATCAGCTATTCGTCCACACAGACAATTAAAAAAAAAACATACAGTCAATATAAGTGACACAATCTACTTATTCCCTTACGATTCACCATACCGGTTGACACCAGCCGAGTATACTGGCTACCCATACCAACAACTTTAACTCACACGTGCCTTAGTGCTATAGGTCTTACCGACAAATACTGTCTATGCTGTAGCATGTATTGCACACTTGTACACCAACAATCACCAGACAGATACACTGGAAACAATACCAGTGTATATTCCAAACATGCCTTTCATCATAACCCAAGGAATGCCAGACCAACTCATAACACAAGCATCCCTACCATTTGTCAAACAGGATAACCAACATACCATCTCCTATAACCCCAGAAAACTCAATTCATCAGTACCACCTAACACACCAATCATACTATCCATCATAACTCAAGTGTATCAAGCAAATATACAGTTGAGACCTTCCTATAACCTAACATCCATTCCATTTTGTCTACAAACCAACACCATGTATACACACAATCCATACCACCCACTGTAACTAAAATATACCACGACAATCCGGTCCACGCCAGCCTTACCTAAAATTTACCTACAGTCCATAACATTAGCTCTACCGACCGGCAAATGAAATAAATTTACTTTGCAACATATCACACACAGTTCACACATATAATAACAAAAAAGTTTTTGGTGCCCCTACCATCCATCATTCATATTATAAAACCATAACAATATACAAGTCAACGCACCAGCCAACTGCTGACAAACCATCCATCATAACCCAAACGAAATAAAAACTCAATCATAATAATCTGCATAACATGCACTATAAATTACGAATGCAAATAAATACTTAGCCTACAACAAAAACTGTTCCTACCACCTGTCAAACTAACTTAACCAACTGATACCAGACCAATCAATGTACTAGCCATATCATCTCATATAACCCAAAAATAACTGAGTCATTATCATCCCATACAACTAACAATCCATACCTTCTACCATTACTCATGTGTATCAAGCAACCACACAGGTCAGTCCATTCCATTACACTATCATACCTACTAACCATACATTTCCGCTCTACCAGCCGACACAAGCCAAATATACTTGTCACTGTACCACCCAATGATACTCAAAAATACACCAGCCATACAATATAAACATACAGCCCATACCATACAATGCCATTTCAAACATCACGACACAGTGAACTTCTTCCCGTATCATGCACCATACTGACTTACACCATAAAATATATATAACATATACAGCCCACGTCAAATAAAATACACAGAATAATATGAATATTCCATGTCTGCCATAGTATCATCACCTGCAAACACATGCCAAACATTAAATATACATTACCTACCAAAACCACAATATATACTACCACAACCACAACCACTATAACCGCAACCATAGTATCTACAACCACAACCACAATAACTGCACCAACAAAACACACCAGTTAACATACCTCCAGTCCAAACAAACCATATCAACATGAGGCCAAGCATACACTTATACCAAAATGTTATAGCATTCGAACAAAATGTATCATCTGTTCTAACTCTAGTATACCTCGTTCATGCTATTAATACTACAGACCATATAACATATCAACATCAGATATACAGATAAATAAACACTGCCAAAAATTTCAACTACTGTATCGACCGCCATTCCATCTAAACTCGCCAGATATACATATGTAAACAAGCCCTACCATCTGTCCACCCAACAAAATTTTCCAATCACATATCTCAACCGTGCTATCATAAAATCCATACCATCAATATTATCAGGTTTGACACCCACACAGACTTAGTTCGCAGGCACCAAACCAAGTTAAAACATCCATTCATACTACACAGCCACACATGCCAAGACTTCTGTCCCTCTCGTACGAATTAAATATGCAATGAAACCATTACACTTGTACAAACTAATCGTGTGATTAAACCATTCTGACCACACCATCGAAGGGACACTCATTTCATACCACCAAACTAACCGAATGTGTGATCAGACCGTACCATATCGACATAGTAGCTATGCCTACCATTTAATAAAACTAATTGTATATCAACCTTACAGTCAGCCGGGAAGCATTGAAAAATATGCCCTAAATAGGATTTGGACTAGGAGCATGAGTAGGTATAACCAAGGCTTCTGATATGCATTGTTTCTTGGCAGATGAACGTTCGGATATGCAGATAGTAGAATGTCTCTTTAAAATAACACTCCCAGTAAACTAACAGCGACAAGGTTATGCATAGTCTCGCCATTACCTAAATTTTCAATACTGTCATAACTTTATCACAATACAATTCATAAACTGCTGCCATAGACATACGTGTTAGAGAAATATGTTAACAATTTATAAAACATTTCCTAAACAATGTTATAAATACCTTTATCAATTATACAGGAGCTATATTACATAACTGTGAAGGCAAGAGGTTGTGCAGGCAATAGATAAAGTCAGTGTGCCTAGTTTTATTGACATACGTGAAATGTTCTATGGATACTTGCATGGTCACTATTACTCTTTAAGTGATAAACCAAAAATGTTGTTTTAGAATGGGGTACGACAGCAATAAGTGTGTGCTGAATTTGGCAGTACTCAATGGAGCATTTTCCGAGGCGTAATGTAAAATCCGTAGTGTCTCTTGTGGCGCTATCTTACAAATTGGCGGACGAAAAGTAATTAAATTTGTACATTTAATATTCACAGTAAGTACAGCTATCTTATATGCTATTCACGGAAAACTTAACACTTTTTAATACCTTCTTAGTAGTTATAATAACCAAAAAATTGTATTTGATTGTGGTCTCAGACATATAAATGAATTCCTCTCACAGAGTATTACACCATTATAAAACTCTCACGTCAATTTGATTCATCATTATTCTTTACGCCATATCTGCCACACTACAGATAGAAATTCATTATGGTGTATTTATTGACATCCAATATACTTGACTGGTTTATGCATTCCTAAAACGTATTAGCACATTGCTAAATATTAACTTTCGGAATTTAGGAACAAAGATAAACTAAAATTGACACTGTTGTCATATAATAGTTGTTCAAGCACTGGTGGGATCGGTAACAGGATTAATAATTATATCCCGTCCAAAATTATTCACTGGATATCCACTGCATCGTATGTATTCCGACACGTAAACGCATTTCCTAATAACGTGGCATCATTAACTCGTATTTACAGCTTCGTGAATGCTGTGAAGAACAGAGCACATAACAAGGACAAGACAAAACTGCTACAACAACTATGTGTGTGTGTGTGTTGGTATATATATATGGCATAACAGGAATTCTTTACAACTAAATTCTTATGAATTGTACTTACATCTAAACAATTAAACTTGTAATTTATGGCGATCCTACCTATCTTACAATCCTGCTAACACTGACACGCTTGAAAGAAAATATGTCTAAGCGAAAATCGGCATACACTTTTGATGAATTTTTTTTTTCAAGATACTGTAGTTACTTTAACTAAATACGTATTTAAAATATTTAATGGAAAAAAATTGATTATTAGTACCTGGTAGGTCATTTGGTTCTGTAATTCACTATATATATATATATATTTTTTTTCTGATGTTCATACTCTCAATAGGTTACATATGATTTACAAAAATGTTCACTCAATTAGCAACAGTTATAAGTTTCAAATTCATAACACAAAGATATGACTTATTTTCAAACTATGTAAATGAAAGTATTCTGGAACTACGTAAGAAAATTATCAAGAAATATAGTTAGACGAGTTGGTTTGCGCAGCACAGAATAATTTGTTCCGAACTATCATTACTTTTTAATAGTTCCGCTGAAGTGATCGTCAAAGTTACGAAAGACTAATCGTAACAATGCTACGAAGAATATTCTATTTTATAATAATGAAATTAATTTTTGAACTCCCAGCTAATCGTAATTAGGCCTAAGTCTGACCGGTTAATTGTTGCACCACCACGACAGGAACCTGTTAACTAACCTATCATGTATTTGAGTGTGTAGAGATTTGGGCGGCTCTTAACAGCGAGGTCTTGACAGCCGACGAGGGTGATTGATGTGAGTATGGAGCAGCACCGGAAAGAAAGGGAGTGGTGAAACGGGATATCCTCGAGAAAATATCCTCCGACCAATGGCATCGTACGGCACGATTCCCACATGCGAAAATCGGGAATGACCCGGCCGGGGATTGACCCCGTATCACCTTGGTGGGAGGCAAGCAGGCTAACCGCTCATTCACCATGGCTCCTGAAAATAAGAGGACAGTTAACGTTTCTGTGTCCCCTGTTTCTATCCTAACCGATGTATGTTATACCAATCAATTACGGCATTTGTACCACAACCAACAAAAAAATTATCAACTTTGCATTATTAATTTAACTTTATGTCTTTACTACAGAAATTCTGACATCTACTGTCTTTTCACTATGGCTATGGTACAACATTATAATAAATTTGTTGTACCTAACCTATTTTCCGGGAATTCCCAAAATTCCCAACATTGTTCTGTCCGGGAATCGAACTCGGTGTTCCCAAAAATATACAACCAGTATTGACCTAACCAGAAACCCAAAAACAACATTTTCCACAATTTCCCTCACCGGGAATCGAACTCAAAATTTGCCAATTTCAAAAAATAAAATAATAACTTATGTGCCTTGTCCGGAAATTGAACTCAAAAGCAAAATTTCCAAACTTGTCCTAACCAGTACTCCAAAACCGAAATTTTCAAAACTCCAAAGAAATATTAAGTGCTTTGTGTCGGTTTTTCCCTTCCGTTGCCATGCCTAGTCACCCGCGTGACTCTCAGAACTGATTGTATTCATGCGAGCGTGGATTAATTAACTCGACAAGTTCACCACACGCCTTGGATAACGTCAGAGGTTGCTGACGTTAACCGGGCCACAATCAAACGAAAGCGGAATATTCCAAACGTCGCACACTTCTCATTCTGCGCGTTTATAGATTTTCCCCCACAATCTGTCGAAATTTAGTAATTTCGGTAAGCGTTCAGTACGTAATTTTTTAGTGCCTAACACCCAACTACACCTCATTGATACGTCTTTATAGCTAATATCAACCATCTTTCTATATTCTAATCAATTTCTACAAGCTTTTCCCTGATAACTGAGACCTTTCAAAATCCCTGCTAAGGTTACTTCTAGTAGAGTTTTGGAAGATCAGTGTTAAAAGTTTGGCAAAGGGAAAATGTTTGCAACTAGGTAAGAGCTAGTGTCGGAAAGGAACCGAATTTTCTCTTATTTTCTAACTAAAAGAAAAAAAACGGTAGTTGCAATAATCATAAATCAAATTAAAAGTAACTTCGTTACTAACTAAAAACCTCTTATCTTTTAAAATTCACACAACTTAAATTTTTAATTAAGAAGTACCTTTTAGAACACAGCCCACAATTTTTCTCTATGCCAAACTCCCCCATAGTAAATCGCGGTTTGTTCGGAAACTGAAGTATAAATATTCCAATCACTGTTAAGGATTTGGTATCCGTCTGCAATGTGTCAAAATTAACACTGCTATGGGATTAATAATGTTGTTCGTGTGGCAACCAAATAAAACAGCGAAATTATTTTCAATGCATGTGTGTTAAAATAAACAACTTCATACTCTGAGGTGTAGAAAGACACAAGTACTTACTTCCTGTAATGATGCAATGGACAGAGCGCTCGCCACTCACCAAGGCAAACCGTGTTCGATTCCCGGCGGGTTCCCGGATTTTCGCACGTGATAATCATGCAGGACGATACCGCTTTATCAGGGACCAACCTTTCCTTTGCCCCGGCATCCCGGCTCTGCTTCACTCACCCCGCGTCACCCTCTTCAGCTCTCAAGACCTCGATGTTAAGAATGGAATGGACCCCCACGTTTTTTGTGAAATACTCGTATCTCGGTAAATAAATGTTCTGCAAATACGACTTTTCGTCAGAAAAGACGATAAAACTATTATATATGCACCTATTTATTTACTTTTGACATATTAAGTGTATTCTTGGAGAAACAAATTGTAAACATGGTCTAATATCGCATTTTTAAAGCTTGCCTGTGCAGTTTCCTGAAGCGACACAAGAAAAGTAGTCAGATAAGGACGCAGTTTTACCTGTGGGCTTTCATCATGTGTAATAAAACCCCACTGTTAACAGATTTAATTTGCACAGTAGAGTGTCACGACGGAAACACTGCGCGCCTTGAGTGTAGGAGCGATGAGGCACTAGGTGTGCGTGTAACTGTCGCCCGTATCGCTCCCTCGCTTCTTGACCTTGGACGCGGGATTCCCACGGGGGTCCATCCCACTCTTAAGAGCCACCCAATGACCTACCCCCCCCCCCCCCAAAACAAATCACAATACAAAGTCAGGTTTTATGGAACACTTGTATTAATTCACTGCCAACATAACTAGGAGCATGCATGCCAGTGTGTAGTTGAGTTATGAGGAACGATTTTGTTTCAAAGGTTGGCATCAAAAGTGCTCACATTAACATGAACAGTCTATAATCCCATAAGGCGAGCTTTAAGAGTACATAATGTTCCCCGTGTTACCATTACGGCAATTCTAACTCACGCAGAAAGAAATCGAGTTCAGGCATCATTAACTTTAACACTACACTTCCACTGTAAAAAAAAATTTGGCAAATTCCGTACACGTAAGGTAAGCTAATTACCTCTACATGTAAGGTAGAATTGCCTCTTAAATGTAAAGCAAATTTACATAACAAGTTAAGTACTATTCCCTAATCGTACGGAAAAGGTACCTGACAAAGGAGGGGGAAATCACATAGAAACAAGGGAATTTTAACTATCCTGTATAATAAAATACTGTCTACAAATCTCCTGACGTATTGGTACTGTTAATTACTTCATTTCCATATATTCTCTGATGAACAGAAACCGAAACCTCAACTATAGAATGTTTGGCACTTGGCAGTGGGTGGGCGCGAACCGTGATCCCCCTTTCACGACAGGCCGATGCGCTGCCCGTCACACCACGACGGCAGTATAGCAGTTTGAGTGATATTAGCGTTTTAAAAAGAATGTTTCTTCAGTCCATTCTCCCACTCAGCTGTTGAGCCAATGCAGACAATACGCACGCGTCGTAAGATCATTTTGCCAGCCATTTGTGGTATTTTCCACCGCTATGTAGGTACGTGAATTTTACTCCAGAGTGCGGTAATTATACCTTACATACAAAGAGCCATGTTCGACAGATTTTATAACTAAAAAGTAAAAATTAATTTTAAACTAAAATATATATAAAATAGAATGTTCAAATAGTTACATATGGACAAAGATATCCACACATCGTATAGTAACTTTCCTATCAATGTATGGGATTTTCCACTATCATGTACGTGAATTTTACTCCAGTGTGTGGTAATTTTACCCTACCCGTAAGGAATCCTATGTTTACCACACAAGTTTGCGAATATTACCTTACACTTATCAGGTAATTTTCCCATAATTTTTTACAGTGTATTGTAAAGTGGTGGAGCTTGTTCGCCCAGTTCCCTGCCAACTTCACTGAAGTACTTCAGTCAATTTTGCAGGCCTACATTTGATTATATATCAATTTGCGAGCGCGGAATAGTTTGTCAAGGGTCGATATGAAAAGTGGTTCAGTTTACAACGAATGGTTTATGTTGTACTGGCAAGTGATGTGTGAGTTTGAATGGTTATATTCTATGAACATGTAAGAGACAATGCGAGCCAACCTTCGCTGCTTTAACTTGAAGGTCTAGCAGAACTAAAATAATTAAAAAGTACTCTTCCAGGAGGGGAAGGGGGGATATGAAAGCCAAGCAAAACAAATTAAATGTGGTTGAAATGGACAGAAAGTTAGTGTCTGTACGTTGCGGGTGCCAGCTGCCGAATTATTAATAAAACTGCCCGGCTTTCTCTTGCGTATTAATGCTCGGCTTCGCGCCATTTCAAGAAATTCGTCGTTTTCGTCTGTAATTTCAGTTTCACAGGTATAATAGGGAAATGTTTGATTATAGAAAATTTGCAATTTACTAGTTTCTTAATATGTTTGTTTCTCATTTTCACTGTGTGTTATTTACTGCTTGCAAAAAGAAAGGAAAATTTTGATGTTATATAAATAAGTTCTCGATCTTTTACAATGAGCAGATAACACAGAATTTAAATTATGCACAGAAATATTGAACAACTGGTAAAATGATATTTTTCTATAATCGTACATTATCAGCAATCACTATGAATCTGAAATTATGACGCGAAAACGAAGAATTCCTGCAAAAGGTGTGAAGTTGAGCATTAAGAGTCTTGAAGGACTTGAAAACAGTAGAGCTAGCAAGTTCACCCTACCGCAGTTTGACTTTTGAACTTTGACCCCGTGACTTACTTTTGGAATCACCGTTTACCTGACCTGGTGACGTACTTTTGAACGCATTTAAAAATCTATTTTTGAGAATTTGACTTACTTCAAATGCACTAATGATCTACTTTCTATTCTCAGCACGTGAGGTGACCTACTTTTCGCGACACATTTTTGCACATGTATTTTTTGCACAGGCACATCCAGTTGCATTTATGGTGCACTGAACTTTCGGTTCGAATACAGGCGAGTGCAATTCTTAGAAATTTGTATTTTTGGATAACCGAGTTCGATTCCAAGGCAGGGTAATATATTTATTTTTAATTTTTGAGAATTTTGGGGTACTGAGTACGATTCCCATATAGAGTACTTAATATTTTTATTGGGTTTGGAAAATTTTTGGTTTTGAGTTCGATTCCCGGGCAGAAACGTTTTATTTTTTTAATTTTTGGATTAGGAAATTTTGCAGTACTGGGTGCAATTCCTGGACAGAACACTTATTAATGTTGTTTATTTTTGGAATAGTAGGTTCCATTCTTCGATAGGTCAAGGGACTTAATATTTCTTTGGAGTTTTGGAAATTTCAGTTTTGGAGTACTGGTTAGGACAAGTTTGGAAATTTTGCTTTTGAGTTCAATTTCCGGACAAGGCACATAAGTTATTATTTTATTTTTTGAAATTGGCAAATTTTGAGTTCGATTCCCGGTGAGGGAAATTGTGGAAAATGTTGTTTTTGGGTTACTGGTTAGGTCAATACTGGTTGTATTTTTTTTGGGAACACCGAGTTCGATTCCCGGACAGAACAATGTTGGGAATTTTGGGAATTCCCGGGAAATAGGATAGGTACAACAAATTTATTATAATGTTGTACCATAGCCGTAGTGAAAAGACAGTAGATGTTAGAATTTCTGTAGTAAAGACATAAAGTTAAATTAATTATGCAAAGTTGATAATTTTTGTGTTGGTTGTGGTACAAATGCCGTAATTGATTGGTATAACATACATCGGTTAGGATAGAAACAGGGGACACAGAAACGTTAACTGTCCTCTTATTTTCAGGAGCCATGGTGAATGAGCGGTTAGCCTGCTTGCCTCCCACCAAGGTGATACGGGGTCAATCCCCGGCCGGGTCATTCCCGATTTTCGCATGTGGGAATCGTGCCGTACGATGCCATTGGTCGGCGGATATTTTCTCAAGGATATCCCGTTTCCCACTCCCTTTCTTTCCGGTGCTGCTCCATACTCACATCAATCACCCTCATCGGCTGTCAAGACCTCGCTGTTAAGAGCCGCCCAAATCTCTACACACTCAAATACATGATAGGTTAGTTAACAGGTTCCTGTCGTGGTGGTGCAACAATTAACCGGTCAGACTTAGGCCTAATTACGATTAGCTGGGAGTTCAAAAATTAATTTCATTATTACAAAATAGAATATTTTTCGTAGCGTAGTTACGATTAGTCTTTCGTAACTTTGTCGATCACTTCAGCGGAACTATTAAAAAGTAATGATAGTTCGGAACAAATTATTCCGTGCTGCGCAAACCAACTCGTCTAACTATATTTCTTGATAATTTTCTTACGTAGTTCCAGAATACTTTTATTTACATAGTTTGAAAATAAGTCATATCATTGTGTTATGAACTTGAAACTTATAACTGTTGCTAATTGAGTGAACATTTTTGTAAATCGTATGTAACCTATTGAGAGTATGAACATTAGAAAAAAAAATATATATATATATAGTGAATTACAGAACCAAATGACCTACCAGGTACTAATAATCAATTTTTGTCCATTAAATATTTAAAATACGTATTAGTTAAAGTAACTACAGTATCTTGAAAAAAAAATTCATCAAAAGTGTATGCAGATTTTCGCTTAGACATATTTTCTTTCAAGCGTGTCAGTGTTAGCAGGATTGTAAGATAGGTAGGATCGCCATAAATTACAAGTTTAATTGTTTAGATGTAAGTACAATTCATAAGAATTTAGTTGTAAAGAATTCCTGTTATGCCATATATATATACCAACACACACACACACATAGTTGTTGTAGCAGTTTTGTCTTGTCCTTGTTATGTGCTCTGTTCTTCACAGCATTCACGAAGCTGTAAATACGAGTTAATGATGCCACGTTATTAGGAAATGCGTTTACGTGTCGGAATACATACGATGCAGTGGATATCCAGTGAATAATTTTGGACGGGATATAATTATTAATCCTGTTACCGATCCCACCAGTGCTTGAACAACTATTATATGACAACAGTGTCAATTTTAGTTTATCTTTGTTCCTAAATTCCGAAAGTTAATATTTAGCAATGTGCTAATACGTTTTAGGAATGCATAAACCAGTCAAGTATATTGGATGTCAATAAATACACCATAATGAATTTCTATCTGTAGTGTGGCAGATATGGCGTAAAGAATAATGATGAATCAAATTGACGTGAGAGTTTTATAATGGTGTAATACTCTGTGAGAGGAATTCATTTATATGTCTGAGACCACAATCAAATACAATTTTTTGGTTATTATAACTACTAAGAAGGTATTAAAAAGTGTTAAGTTTTCCGTGAATAGCATATAAGATAGCTGTACTTACTGTGAATATTAAATGTACAAATTTAATTACTTTTCGTCCGCCAATTTGTAAGATAGCGCCACAAGAGACACTACGGATTTTACATTACGCCTCGGAAAATGCTCCATTGAGTACTGCCAAATTCAGCACACACTTATTGCTGTCGTACCCCATTCTAAAACAACATTTTTGGTTTATCACTTAAAGAGTAATAGTGACCATGCAAGTATCCATAGAACATTTCACGTATGTCAATAAAACTAGGCACACTGACTTTATCTATTGCCTGCACAACCTCTTGCCTTCACAGTTATGTAATATAGCTCCTGTATAATTGATAAAGGTATTTATAACATTGTTTAGGAAATGTTTTATAAATTGTTAACATATTTCTCTAACACGTATGTCTATGGCAGCAGTTTATGAATTGTATTGTGATAAAGTTATGACAGTATTGAAAATTTAGGTAATGGCGAGACTATGCATAACCTTGTCGCTGTTAGTTTACTGGGAGTGTTATTTTAAAGAGACATTCTACTATCTGCATATACAAACGTTCATCTGCCAGGAAACCATGCATATCAGAAGGCTTGGTTATACCTACTCATGCTCCTACTCCAACTCCTATTGAGGGCATATTTTTCAATGCTTCCCGGCTGACTGTAAGGTTGATATACAATTAGTTTTATTAAATGGTAGGCATAGCTACTATGTCGATATGGTACGGTCTGATCACACATTCGGTTAGTTTGGTGGTATGAAATGAGTGTCCCTTCGATGGTGTGGTCAGAATGGTTTAATCACACGATTAGTTTGTACAAGTGTAATGGTTTCATTGCATATTTAATTCGTACGAGAGGGACAGAAGTCTTGGCATGTGTGGCTGTGTAGTATGAATGGATGTTTTAACTTGGTTTGGTGCCTGCGAACTAAGTCTGTGTGGGTGTCAAACCTGATAATATTGATGGTATGGATTTTATGATAGCACGGTTGAGATATGTGATTGGAAAATTTTGTTGGGTGGACAGATGGTAGGGCTTGTTTACATATGTATATCTGGCGAGTTTAGATGGAATGGCGGTCGATACAGTAGTTGAAATTTTTGGCAGTGTTTATTTATCTGTATATCTGAGTTTGAATGTGATATTGTCTGTAGTATTAATAGCATGAACGAGGTATACTAGGGTTAGAACAGATGATACATTTTGTTCGAATGCTATAACATTTTGGTATAAGTGTATGCTTAGCCTCATGTTGATATGGTTTGTTTGGACTGGAGGTATGTTAAATGGTGTGTTTTGTTGGTGCAGTTATTGTGGTTGTGGTTGTAGATACTATGGTTGCGGTTATAGTGGTTGTGGTTGTGGTAGTATATATTGTGGTTTTGGTAGGTAATGTATATTTAATGTTTGGCATGTGTTTGCAGGTGATGATACTATGGCAGACATGGAATATTCATATTATTCTGTGTATTTTATTTGACGTGGGCTGTATATGTTATATATATATATATATATATATATATATATATATATATATAATGGTGTAAGTCAGTATGGTGCATGATACGGGAAGAAGTTCACTGTGTCGTGATGTTTGAAATGGCTTTGTATGGTATGGGCTGTATGTTTATATTGTATGGCTGGTGTATTTTTGAGTATCATTGGGTGGTACAGTGACAAGTATATTTGGCTTGTGTCGGCTGGTAGAGCGGAAATGTATGGTTAGTAGGTATGATAGTGTAATGGTATGGACTGACCTGTGTGGTTGCTTGATACACATGAGTAATGGTAGAAGGTATGGATTGTTAATTGTATGGGATGATAATGACTCAGTTATTTTTGGGTTATATGAGATGATATGGCTAGTACATTGATTGGTCTGGTATCAGTTGGTTAAGTTAGTGTGACAGATGGTAGGAACAGTTTTTGTTGTAGGCTAAGTATTTATTTGCATTCGTAATTTATAGTGCATGTTATGCAGATTATTATGATTGAGTTTTTATTTCGTTTGGGTTATGATGGATGGTTTGTCAGCAGTTGGCTGGTGCGTTGACTTGTATATTGTTATTTATTTTATAATATGAATGATGGATGGTAGGGGCACCAAAAACTTTTTTGTTATGATATGTGTGAACTGTGTGTGATAAGTAGCAAAGTAAATTTATTTCATTTGCCGGTCGGTAGAGCTAATGTTATGGACTGTAGGTTAATTTTAGGTAAGGCTGGCGTGGACCGGATTGTCGTGGTATATTTTAGTTTCAGTGGGTGGTAATGGATTGTGTGTATACATGGTGTTGGTTTGTAGACAAAATGGAATGGATGTTAGGTTATAGGAAGGTCTCAACTGTATATTTGCTTGATACACTTGAGTTATGATGGATAGTATGATTGGTGTGTTAGGTGGTACTGATGAATTGAGTTTTCTGGGGTTATAGGAGAGGGTATGTTGGTTATCCTGTTTGACAAATGGTAGGGATGCTTGTGTTATGAGTTGGTCTGGCATTCCTTGGGTTATGATGAAAGGCATGTTTGGAATATACACTGGTATTGTTTCCAGTGTATCTGTCTGGTGATTGTTGGTGTACACATGTGTGCAATACATGCTACAGCATAGACAGTATTTGTCGGTAAGACCTATAGCACTAAGGCAAGTGTGAGTTAAAGTGGTTGGTATGGGTAGCCAGTATACTCGGCTGGTGTCAACCGGTATGGTGAATCGTAAGGGAATAAGTAGATTGTGTCACTTATATTGACTGTATGTTTTTTTTTAATTGTCTGTGTGGACGAATAGCTGATGTATACTTGAGTTCTAGTGAGTGGTGTGGGCGTTGAGTATGTGTGGTGTCGGTGGGTAGAGGAGATGGAAAGGGTGTTTATGTTATGGACCGAGCAGGTATCAACTGCATGGCTGCTCGGTACACTTGAGTCATGGTAGATGGTGTGATTAGTGAATTGGATGGCATTGTTGATTAGTAAAGACTGAGTTATTCTTGGAGTTGTAGGAGAAGGTGCATCGGTTGACCTGGTATCAGTCGATAAGGATAGTTTGACAGATGTTGAGAATGTTTGTGTTGTGGGTTGGTCCGGACTGTAAATTTGCTTGGTATGATTGGGCTATCATTGATGGTATGGTTGGTATGTTGGTTTACATGTTTTCCACTATATCTATCTTGTGATTGTTAGTGCATGTCAAATGGCATGGATAGTATGTGTGTTAAACGGTTCGGTAGTGTTTAGGTATGTTTGAGTTAAAGTGTTTTGCATGGGTGGTCAGCGTATTTTGACTATTATTAGTTGTAATGGAGGATGGTATGAGAAGAAGTCGATTGTGTCACTGGTATAGACTGTATGTTTGCTTTGTATGGTCTGTGTGGACGAGTGGTTGTAGTATGCTTGAGTTATAGTTGATGATATGGTTTGTTATGGTGGTATGATGAGTAGTATATTTGGCTGGTGTCAACCAGTAGAGGACAAAGCATGAGCAGTAAGTCTATTTTTGGTAAGGTCAGTATGGACTGAAAAGTTGAGATATGTTTGAGTATTGGTAAGAGGTATGAACAATGAGTATATTTCGTCTGGTGTTGGTTGGTAGAACATATGGAAAATCATGGGTTACAGCAGCCTGTATGGTACCTGTGTGAGTGTATATAAGCAGATGGGTTCCAGTAAGGAAGCTTACTTTTTACAGTGACTGTCGTGAAAGACACTTCACCTCAGCTCATGAAAGCAAGTGGAATATATTATGGAGACAATGTTTGTCAGTCCAGCAACATGGCATCGTCTGAGTTTGGCCCTGCACCATCGAGTTCTTCAGATAGAACACAAGCAGTAGTATCACCAATGACTAAGTCAAGGCGCCATTGCTGTTACTGTGACAAGATATTTGCCCACAGCCAATGTGCAAGGACGCATGAAAGCACTGCTTGTGTGATGGGGCCTTCCTATGCTATAGAGCGATGCATAATGTTCAACCACCTGTTCGATCATGACGATAAACTAAAGATACATAGCAAAAATTGTAGAGAAAGGGTTTCAGCAGCTGAGAAACGACTTGTTCTAGCTATTGGCGAAATCACATCGAGTTGATTATACCTGAAACAATCAGCATTCAAGGGTACTTTGAAACGTTATGCAATTAATAACAACTTTGCTGATACGAAAGACATATGTATATACCTCGACAACATTGAGCAAAGGTTACTAAATCAATTGAAAGGAAAAAATTGAAGAAGGACCCAAAAATATATTATTTTACTCTGTTGTACCTACAAAAATTCTAAACGAATGAATCAATCGGACAGCAAGCGTTTAAGACTGCAAATGAAAAATTGTACAGTGTTGATGGCATTCCCGAGGCTGTAGAGACCTTGAAAGAAGAACTTTGTTGTGAAGGAGAAAAAAATACGACCAAGGGTTCTAGTTGGATACTTGCTAGCATAGGCTGTCTTGAACTTCATATAAGCAGATTATAGGATTTTCCCAAGTAAAAAGACTATAATGATTTTTTATCTTGATCTTCTAAATGTGAGTAAATATTTTTTTTCTAAAGATAAATATTTTTTCTCTATAATTTTATAAATGTATCATAAGTTTTCCTTTAGACAGCTTCACATGCAACAGTCTTTGACAAGACATAAACAAACACACTTTCATTATGAATATAACAGAGGTTCTAGATGAGTGTGTCAAAAGTGATGAAAAATATAAGTTCTAACCGAGTGGTTAGATCCTACAGTGAGGTTGGATTATGTGATGGTTTGCCTGATGAGTGGAACGAAAGACGAATGAAAGCTATGTAGTCCATGATGGTACTACGTGGGCAATCAGAAGGCTACTAAATCGATGTGGAATGCAGACCATGACTCTAATACTTGAAAACTACTAGGAATTATTAGATGGTGATATAATAGGAGTGGGGCAGGCGACTAAACTGAAGAGGAATGATAGAGAATGAATGAAATTCCTGAATCTTTTTAGATATCAATAGTTGGTGATATCATAAGTGTAGGTCAGGCAACAGCATGAGTAATCGAAAAACAAGTAGGAATGATAAGGCATGAAAAAACTAACACTTAATACTCCAGGTGCGGTCTCTGAGACCGCAAAAAGTTATTTTATATGTTTGTTTTCGCGACTCTCATCTCGTATAGCCCTGCCATCCCATCTAACTTCCTCCTATTACATCCCTGCATATGACCTATATCAGTATATGCTGCAGCTGCCTGGCAGGTCATGTTACACTGTGTTAAACTTTTGAAGTAGTCTCTGAGACCACACCTCGGGGTCACCATCATGGATGGCGACTGTGGAGTGCGACAAAAAATTCGCACTGACGATCTCAATTTTGATGTCATCACATGTTGGTGGCTACAGGCAGCTGACGAATGGAACTGTAGCTATGTTGATGACTGTGAAGAAGTTGTCGCCATTCACAGTGACAATTCCGCACCAGAGCAAGATGAGGGAGACACTACAAATAACACGATAGACAACGAAGATTCCATATCACATGAAACAAAACATTCAGTTCGAAATTATTATGGTAAAAGCAGGTAAAAATGAGCAGCCAACACACTTTCTTCTAGAATTCGAACAGAGAAATTCAACATTATAATACATCTCTCCGTGGACTGCGAGGTCCTGCACATGTTGGTGTTGAAGCAGATGCTTAAACTGAATCGAATTTGATAATGATTGATGAAATAATTCAAATAATTTAGAAATGGACAAATGTCAAACTTGGTAGACAAAGAGCCATAAAAGACAATGCAAATGTGACAGACATGCATGTTCTTGATATGCCAGTGATGAAGGCATTTGTATATCTGGTATTTTATTCAGCAGTGTTAATATATATCCATAAGTCCACTAGAGTTCTTTTTGCAACCGATGGTAGTGGCAGGGACATTTTTCGGTGTGTTATGAGTAAGCATAGGTATGAGATTCTCCCGCAAACCTGCGGTTTTATGACCCTGATAAAAAAAACGAACACAAAAAATTCTGTCTGGATGCTCCCATAGGAAAAATCTTTGCCTAGTTCGTGACAAACTGCAAGTTGCTATATAACCATGGATCTTGTTCTTGCATAGATGAAATGCTTTTAAGTTTCAGAGGCTGCTGTAAATTCAAAATTTACATGCCCAGTAATCATACTAAATGTGAAATCAAGGACATGTGTCGTGTACATTCAAATACCAATTACTTTCAGAGTCTCTCGTTATATATATATATGTATATACATATACATATATGTGTGTGTGTGTGTTGGCAAAAACTCTGAGGGCTCATCTCTCCCTCCAGGAAGCCAGAATTTTTCTAAACCGACACAAGCTGTTGAGCAATTGTCAAAAGAAATTCAAGGAACGAATAGGAATGTGACGAGACCACTGGTTTACTTCAGTTTAACTCGTGAATGCATTACGCACCAAAGGACTTACATACTTAGGTACTACCAGAAAAACAAATGAGAAATCCCGAACGAATTGAACGAATTTCTACCAGCACAGTGTCGAGTGGAATGGTCTACTGTGTTCGGTTTTCAGCTTGGACGTATACTTTCTGAACATTCTGTATAACCCGCCACCTAATAGAAACGTGAAATTTGTAGGTCTCTAGTTGAAGTATTCCTGCACCCACAATATTTCCCGAACTTGATGTCATCCGACTGCCACATCCTTTTACATGTAAATCACTTCCTGGAAGACAGGGTATTCAGAAACAAGGATAGTGTAGAACGTTCTTTCCGGGACTCCATTTCCTAATTTTAGCGATATTTCTTTAGCGATGTTACCGAGATCCTTGGAAATCCATGACAGACACATCGAAAGATATGATGTGTTAGTGGTTACGAAAACTATTTGGTTAATGCTCCCAAAGGAGAAATTTTGTTGCTGGCAATAAACAGTTTGCGATTGTCAACAACCCGTAGATTATCAAGTACTTCAGCCATTTATCCCACGCCAACATTATTGTTTATTTAAAAATTGTTTTTTGGCTGTCACCAAATATTAAGTTGGTAGTAATAGCATTCATGCCGCCTACCATAAATATTTTGTTGCTACTGCAAAACCAAATAAGTTATATTTTGTTCGTGCACGCTGGTGTTTTGGAATTGGAACTTCTGTCTGGCCACGACGCCATATTTGTCCATGTTGGGCTCCTTGCTTCAGATAAGAACTAATCAATGAAGGTTCTTATTTAATATTACGTTATCCCTGCATTCCAGGTAAGTAAATTTTACATGTAAATAATACCAGAAAACAAACATACCATGAGGTGAAGTGTGCATCTCTTGGGCGTGCACATGTTAGATATATGGTATGTACATGCTCAAGTGAAAGCCCTCAACATTAAGAAAGGTGGTTCAGGGTAAAACACTGAAGTCGCATGCGATACGACCTGAGTCCGGCTGCGGATGTCATGATTTTGTTTTTTAGTGGTTGTTAAACCATACCTATCTACAAAAACCTGCAATCGGTAGAACATTTTATTAATTTTTAATAACCAGTGTTGATGGTAGCGTAAAATATTTTTACTGCAACTAACTAACACACAATTGACTGTTGATGAACTGAATTTATTGATAAAAAAAGCCATTTTGCTGTTTCCACAAAATACTGAAACGGCAAAAAATAAATAAATTGTGTTGGCGCCCCAAAATTAAGTTTTAATGTATCAATTTAAATTTAAACTTAATTGTCATCGCTTGGTTACTTCTTATAAACTTACTCATTTTTGTATACAGAGTACTCGGGAAGTGTAAATAACATTTTTATATAGTACTCTATTACTTTTAAGTGGTGTTAAATATTCTAGTATCGTATGTGATATCTAAATGGTATTATTAATCCAAATTATTTTAGGGTAGGTACTTAGAAAAACTTACTGCGTGAACTAAAATGTTAGAGTAATACTGTAAATTATCCTCTAGTATGGAAGATACTGTCACCAAAAGATGTAGTTATATCCTTGATAATATCTCATAAAATAATATATTCACTTCCATACAATCCTTTGAAAAATTCCTTTTTGGTTAGACTTCGAATACACATGATTATAATATCAATGCAATTTGAGTACCTCATCCAAATTACTTCCATAAATGTGTAGAATATAGTAGGCTGATTAGTTACATTGGCAACTTTAAGTTTCATCTGATTTTTAAAAAAGCTGAAGACTTGAATTAAATTTTTGCTATTTAATTTTTACCCCCGTTTTTCCCCCCACCAGGTGAACCCGGCAGGCGACAACTAGTAGCATGTGTGTGCATACATGCGATGCACCCCACTCCTCCATCCTCTCAGGCAGCCACGGGCCTTTTAGTCCATTGTCACCTGCGTGATCAGCTGGGCGGAACCATGGAGTTTTCCCGCCAACCACGACACGATAGCAAGTTGATGGACTGGCAAACGTCCATTGGCATAGTGGAATGAGTGTGCGTGAATTGTGTGCGCCCACTACCAAAACCAAATCCATTCGCTTTAGTTCGACTGCAACAAAGCCCCTGTCAGTGTGACAACCCGATGGAAGCCTACCGTCTGTGTGAGGTCATTGACAGAATTAACCGTGAACTGTGTTCCGAGGCAGTGGCGTGTACCATCACAGGCCAAATAGCTGATTTGTATGATCTTTGTGTGAGATCTCGTCAGGTCTGGGGCACCTTCGATCCTGTACACGAAAAAGAGAGCTGCTAGTCTGCCGTAATGAACATACCAACAACACCAACATAATTTTGGAGAACTGTTCGAGAATGCAGCAATGTTAGTTGGTGTGATGGCCTTAGTAAAGCCAACTTTGTGTGAATTCGGTGCTGCAGAATGTATCACAACAAGTGTGTGAAAATGCAATAACTTGCCACTGTCAATACAGAAATCTCCTCTTGTTGAGCGTGGTGTCAGGAGACGCCACACCAATCTTTTATTTTCTCAACAACAGCTCAACCAGCCAGGGGGATGTATGATGCATGTATCGTCCCGCCTAGCTTAGCCAGTTCGTCCCGCTACAAGATCACAGCTACAATGTGTCCTCTACTTAGGACAAGTCAATCCGAACATGGCGGTCACCCATCTCTGACTCCAGCGCCGGTAACATTTGCTAGAGGGCACCCCATCTCCGCAACTCTCCAAGTACCACTGGAGTCACGTGGCCGTCCCACTTTCATGCCCTCAATAGATAACTTTCGAGGGTGTGAAAATTCGGGTCATCAACACCACCAAGGGAAGTCCCCAGTAATAATACCGCTGGGGAAAGGAATGTAGCAATGGGTTCACAATGGTTACAGTGTTCTAGCAACACCTTGTGTGCCCCTTCATTTCATGTTTATGTCCTTGTGCGTGTGATTTGTGTGCATTGTGAGTGTGTTTGTCGTGGAAATATGTATTAAGTGCAAAGGCATAGTTCAAAACACTAATATTCAGAGTGAATTAAATTATCATTGTGTTTTACCTAATTGAGCATGGCTATAACCACACCCCTCCTGGGGTGAGAATGGTCTCATCCACCACGACCCATCCGCTGCCACACTTCAATTCTGCAAAAAGAGGGAAACAGACTGGGCAAGACAGCTCCAACTGCAATAAAAATTACTTTGCCAAATAAATCCTGTTAAAACACATTTAATTTCTACATGTAATTTGCTTACACAAATTAGTATTTAGGGTATCTTATGTCTTTCCAACTTGGGTAATTGAATTTTTGTTTATTAGTTTTGCTATTAAAGTGTTCAAATTAATTTTTTCGAATCACTGGCATGCATATGAGATGTGATCTCAATGGACACCACCATGTTTTCTCAGTTGGCCATAGGAACTTATAGGAGGCAGTCACGTGTCGCGTGTTTGTAGGACTTCAAACTTCTTGCACCGACCACTTAGTTTGCCATGGTAAATTGATTTGCCAGGAACATAATTCGCTTTTGTTTAGCCCGGAGGCCATGCCGCTCTTAACCCCACCAGCTCAAATCGCACATTACTATAATGTCCACGTGTCTTTTTTCCAGCATGCCATATCCACTATGCTTGTATGAGTGTCTCATCCGAGAGCGTAACAGCGAGTAAATTAAGTGCATTCAAAACTGTGCGTTTTTATTTTACTGTCGGCCGCTTAACGGCCATGAAGTTATTTATTGGTGCTCTACCCACTGTGTTACCACAGTCCTAAAATAGCATATTAACCTAAGGTGTTTCTGGCATTTGAGATGGCCACTCACTTTTAAATGATGTAGAGAAGGCTAACACTCATTCATGTAGGCATAATGGGAATATTTTATAATTATGACTTCACCTCATCGCAGGGGGATCCCAGGAGGAGCCACATGGACGAACGGCCCGCAACATAGAAGAGTCTCTTGATCTGGCGCCATTTATAACTCTTCAACCATCTCTGAAAAACCTGATGCCATAAGTTTAACTTTCCTTTTCCCTGCTCCTGAGACCACGACATCCCATCACAGACTAGAGGCTTTTGCAGAGTTGGAGACAGGAAACCGAGTTTTCTTCTCTTCTGTTATTGTAGTTATTAATGTTCGAATCTTATTTAACCTGTGACGTACAGCATAGACATTTAGTTATTATTATTTTTTACTCATGTTATTGCTAGTCATATTAATATGTAGTTTTTATTTCTATACACAGCGTATTAATGAATATACATTATGATTCCGTATATTGTGGTTATCAATGATGTTGGAATCACCTTTAAACTATGACTAATGGCGTACATATTAAAATAATATTTTACTTGTGGTACTGCCAGCCATATTAATGTATATTTTCCTTGTTTATACAGCATATTAATGATTAACCAGGATGTTTAAATCAAATTCATCAGATCTCGAAAGGCTGCATATTTTTAATAATGGAACAGAGCACCACTCGGTAAAGAGTGAAATACGCATCTCAAAATAAAGTTTTGATTAATATGCGTCCCTACAGACGCAAGACATACACATACGCGATAGAGAAACTCGTCTCACAATTTAATGAGTATATCTGGTGTTACTGCAGCCACTGCTGTTGTGCGGTTTTGAAGTTCACCCATGCTTGTAGGAAGGGGCGGCACATAAACCATATCCTTCACAAATCATTTACAAAAAAAATTCACAATGAGATTAGTGGTATAGTGTCAAATCAGCAGGTCCTTGACAGTGGATCCATTGGTGCAGAAGCTCATTCTTCAGGAATGTTTGAACTTGCGTACAACAGTGCGTCGGTGCTCTGTCCTGCTCGAAAATGAAATCAAAGGAATCTGTCTATAACTGCAGGATAAGCCAGTCCTTCAACATTTGCAAGTATGGGATTTTGGTGTCAGGATTCTCAGGAAAAAATAACGAACAGTTAACGTTTTCTCGGGGAAAGGCGCAAAACACATTCACTTTATGGGAGTGTCTATCACGCTCGATTTCAGCACGTGGTTGCCTTGATCTCCATATCCATACATTGTGATGGTTCACAATACCACTGAGGTGAAACATGGCTTTGTCAATGAACACTAATCATGAAAGAAAAGTACACTTACATTTCCTTTTCGAGAATGAATGCACAAAATGCCACGCATCGTTATTTATCGCCTTGGCGAAGCTGTACGAGTTCAATCATTTATGGTGTGATGAACTGTCCTGTACTTTATATTTGAGCTTATAGTTTGTTTATATGGAAACAAGCAGAATATTTATTCATTTATTGCAAGGCTTTGTGGCCTCAACAGAGATAAATTATTACTGAGTAGATGTCTTCAAACATCAATTTGTCCATGAGAAAATAAACAGGATACTCGGTGTCGTTATGGCAATTGTTATATTTTTGCACGAAAAACTTAGATTTTAAGAACTTCTGGACTGTTACGAGATATAATGGTGGCTGATCGAAGCGGAGGAAGAAAAGCTGAAAATCAACGCCTGAGGGGGGCGTATCAGAGGCTGCAACCCTTGATGTGCCGCCGTCCAGTCGGAGTTCCCATACCGAGGATGGAGCGGGATATCCATCTTCCGCCGGACCATGTCTATTTTGAGGATTTGCAGAGATGGAGATTTCGCTCTGTGCCATCGCTTCGCATCATAATGTAAGCCGTCTTGATGCCTTTTGAATTGTATAGTCAACAAACTACCAGCATCAACCTTATACAGATTGTAAACTACCAAGACTTAACTGATGCAGTGAAAATGTTAGTAGAATTTTGTTCGAAACTATGAACGCTATTAAAATCGCACATCCTTTCCAATTTGAATATCGCACTACGTTGAAAGTTTTCTGCCCAGAGACCTGTAGCTATGTTTGTAGAAGAAAAGAAGTCTCTAAGTTCTACTTAAACGGTGAGTCTTGGATATATTTCTCTACCCTTACGTTTCTTGTCGATTGGGGGTACATGACTAAATTTAGTAATTGTTTTTTTCAATATTGAGACGAATTTAGATTACTATTAGTATCCTGGCAGCAGAAACCTGTATCATTTACTTTATAAGTTGATAAGTGTTGATGAAGGATACCATTAAATCGGCATTTAAGTTTATTATTTTTTTAGTTGTCCTTGCAGATTTTTTATTTGTTATTTCTTATAAGCGTGACATTAGTATATTTTCAGTTTAATGAAATTGATTTCCCATTCCTTTGATGGCTTTGAAAAAATGAGTAATGATCCTAATGTGCAATAGTGAGTTTATATACCTAGTTTTCTCATTGTGATTTTTCAGAATATACTATGTTTACTTCTTTGGAGCCATCTCATGTAAAATAGGTTCTGCTTATGTTTCTACAACTCATCAGTGTTCAGAAGAGTGTAGCAAATTAACATATGTCAATTCACACGCACATGCACCGAAGTTGTTTTGCTAGACACGAATATTCCTACTAAATTATCTTCATTAAAAGTTATTTTTCTGCTAATATAAATTTTCTTGTTCTATTACAATGGTTGCAATAACAAATGCTGTCGCAAAAACGCCGAACGGGCATTTGGAGAATGGCTAGCTCTCGGCTGACACTTGCGAGTAGACTTTTGTGGACTTCTTACAAAACTCGTCCTGATGCGCCCAATGTCTTCGTCGGAAACACAAGGCGACCTGCTGATTTTACACTAGACAAATATTCTGTTTGTCAAGACTGCTTGTGTCGAAATAGAGTGCTCTGAGCAGTAGGTGGTGCAGTGCTGTACTCTCGCCAAAAATCACACTGCACAGTTGTCACATACTTGCAATTGTTGAACTGGAGAATGCAAAAGATCTTCTGTTGTGGTGTTGTCATTCTGATGCATACTGAAAGAAGCTCACCTGCTGGGTACTC
Organism: Dryococelus australis; assembly: GCA_029891345.1. Lineage (NCBI taxonomy): Eukaryota > Metazoa > Arthropoda > Insecta > Phasmatodea > Phasmatidae > Dryococelus > Dryococelus australis. The sequence continues at coordinate 69,770,528 of CM057003.1, read as the reverse complement.
AATATCTATGCGCTAGGGAGGCACACATTTGAATCCCTTCTTGGCAGTGAATGGACATACTCACTGGCATGTGGGACCCTGGCATAGCTCAACTGAGCACCGAGTCAGAACCCATATGATTCAGAGCCCATTGGAAATGAACACAATGAGGCATAGTGAGCATTTGTGATGCTTTTTAGCAAAACCTTATGGTCAGACATGAATTTCACTCTTCACCTCGTGGCTCTCTGTTCCTTTTTTCTTGGGCAATTCTTCTGCCAAATGTGGGCACGCCAAACGAATTATCCGTCTCAACATCACACGATGAGGCCATACAGACATGTCTGCTCGTTGTACTCATGGCAACTACCAATACAAACGGTTCTACATGTGACAGACTAGTCGCTGCTACTACTGGCGGCTAGTTGCGGTTAGTTTTATTCTACTCAGGTTGAGAAGCTCAATGCTGTTAGTTTGGCAACTAACATTTTTCGCCACTAGTAATGATACCTGACGTGTTCTTTTCTACCATGCTGGATGCTTGCGGGGTTCACCGGAATTTTTTCAAGCGGGAAACGGGGGAGAACGTTACCATTTGCCGGTGAGTTTTCTCCAGGCATTCCTGTTTCCTTCTCTCTCTCTCTCTCTCTCTCTCTCTCTCTTGCGTTCATCTGCTTTTCCATCTTGTCTTTACTTCACATTCACTGACCGACAACAACCGACAGAAATCTCTCAACTCAGTTCATCGCAACTGTTTACGAGACTACTCGATATGGTATCAACAACCAATTGTGGAGAGACCTCCCTTATTGGACAGTTTTCTTTAGTGTATAGTGTCCCTCGTTAACTCTACTTACTGCGCAGAATATTTAGACTATAACTTAAATAGTTAATTATGCTATAATAAATTGCCACTACGCCTAGTTTAGCCCAACTCTGTTGAACAGTTCCTGAGATATGGCATATTACCATACACCCATCGTCCAAACAATAGTTGCACTCACAAGGTAGTGTCATATTTCAGTGTAGTTTAGGAGGCAGGACAATTCATGGTTACAAACTGAGACTGGTATGAGCAGTATTTATTGCACTACACACACATACATTTATCAGGGCGAAGTCTGCCTGTAATGTTTGCGAACATATCCCGCCAGACGTTTTGTGTGAACTTGTAGAGGTTAGTAATGGTGTCCATCCCATGCAGCATTAGTATTCGCCTTAAGTTCCTACAGATTTTGCGATAGGAATGGAGTCGTGATATAGTGGCCAACAGCTCCCCACGTATTTTCAATTGGGGATAGGTCTGGCAATGCCACTGGCCATAACATAGTATCCATAGCTTCGAGGCGCGCTCTTGAGATGGCAGTGGTACGAGAACGAGTCTCGCACTGTTGGAATAGACCACTCGTGTGGGCCCAATGGTTGTAGGAGCTCATGAACATTCCGCTGGGCTGTCAACGTGTCCGTGATGAAAGACCAACGGTGATCGAGCATCGTACGAGATCGTCCTGTACCATGATACCAAGCTGTCTGGACGTGTGACGTGCGACATCAAACCGCTCACCTCAGCACTGCGCACGTTGACTCCACACACGGATACGGCAGTCGTCGCCACGGAGACATCACTAAGTATCACCCATCACTATTCTGCATGGCTCCACGTGCAGGTAGTCCTGCGTCGTGCCAACGGTACTGACACTCACAGGATGCTCCAGGTTGGGCAACACTGTTCACTGAATGTCCGTGATCGTGGCGGTTAGGGCACTCTGAGCATGTCGCACAATCCGTCAGTTCTCCCTCGGTGTGGTACGTGGCTGTCTCCTAGATCCTGCGTTTCACGTGTGTGCGTGCCTTACTTTGTCTATTGACACCACATCATGTTCCGATAGTATCCGCGTGTCCTGCGAAGCGCACAATAAAGATAAATCACCATCCCGCTTCCCACAGCCCTACGATTCGATCCCTAGAGAGAGAAAATATGTATGTCGGTAATGCCTAGTAAGAAGTAGTTCTCATATAAAATGATACTAACCAGAATGCGCACAAATACGGAGCGTTACCTTTTGGCGTAATGTTATGTATTTGGTTAAGCTTTATTTATATGTCGGGGAGACATAGCCTGATAGGGCTTCAGAAAAGCGGGAGGTAACCATAAATGCATTATATAGCTGTGCGTTCAGCGGTATGGCCTGCCATTACTGACATCACTCCCACGCGTCCGAGCGTGAAACATGAACCGTCTGCATGTCTTGTCAATTCTACCCACGACATTTCTCTCCTGTAGGTTACTTCCTTGTCGGTGCAAACATTTTTCGGCGATGAGTGTAATTATAAAACTGCCATTTTAAGTTTACACCTACGTCTTTTTAATTCCCATAAATGTAAATAGCCTACTCAAATTTGTTGTCAATCTTTATATTAGTTCAGGCAAAGAGGTAAGTAAACAAACTCAATTTAAGTGAAGGAAATTAAAATGGGGAATTTAAATTTCTCCATAAGTTGCTGCTAACGCACCAAGATCGGTTCACGAAGGTTTGAAAGACCGTAGGACATGTCATATCACCCGAAAATATTTATATGCTCGATGTTCTGATGTTAAATGATATTCTAAAATTATACAAATGCAAGTGGCCTGCCACAAGACTATTTTAGTACCAAATTTGAGGATAATGTAGTTTCTGTGATATGCGCAGTTTTTCAGGATGCACTATCTAACAAAATGATTCATGATAGAAATTAAAGATATTTGCGTTTATAATATGTTTATGTAAATTTCATTACAGTCTAAGTTTTATTTTTACGTGCCACGTGGTAGATAAATACACACACACACACACACACACACATACATATATATATATAATATATATATATAACCACGCTGTTTTGAAATTCGAGTATGGTAAACTTAAATTCTGCATAAAATGGATGACAAGCCATATCATTAGTATTATACAAGGATGGGAGGCATTTGGTAGTGTATCTCCTGATATGTGGGGCCACGGTGGTTTAGTTGTTAGACTGCTCACCTCCCACCTCCCACCGAACCTGGTTCGATTCTCGGTGGTTCACTCCCAGATTTTCGAATATGGGAATAGTGCCGGTCGATACCGCTGGTCGGCGGGTTTTCTCGGGGATATCCCGTTTCCTCTGCTCTTTCATTCCTACGTTGCTCCATACTCTTCTCGCTACACACACATCGACTCTCAAGACCCCGATGTTAAGAGGCGTCCAAATCTCTTCAGTCTTCACTCCTCAAGAAACTGTGAGAGACAAACTCATCCTTATGGCGTTGTGATCTTCTGTGAGTTGCCTTGGCATGCAGTCTGAACAGGTCTTTCAGTAACCCAGTTACTTATTAACGATTCTGTGCACACTGCCCACTAAGATGTTGATTTCTTAAGCCATCCCTACACGATACCCAATTTCTGCTACCTTCTGTTATACCCATGGGCACAACAAAAAGCATGAAAGTTTCTGTAGCAGGAGAGAAGGAATATTGCATCAGTTCATACCCACACGTTACCTAAAGTGCTAACAGAAAATAATAAATGGCAGGCAAAAACAACTCGCAAATAGCAGAAATTCCTCAGTTGGCAGGGCTACAAATGCAATGAAATATTATATGTAGGGGCTTAGTGGTATATCTAAAAAGTACGAAGATAATTTTGTTTTCTGAAGAGTACAAGTTTAGTTTCTGAGTACAAGTACTAGACTATTAATGTATGGAAAATTATGAGAGTAATGGCACTGCTTATGTATAAAAACAAGGTACTGTATTCACATTTATGTACAACAGACATTTAAGCGACTTATTGAAACAGGATTAAATTATTCAAATATTTATCTTTAACAAGAGTAATAATCAATCTTGTGCTTTCGTAGTTATAAGCATATATCTTTGAAGACTAAAAGAAGGCAAAATTATCAAAGCGCTAAAACTAGGTTTTTATGTGTGTTGCTTAACATTACTAATGTTATAAAGATCAAATTATTGTTTTACACAATCGCTCCATACGTTTTTTGTGTGTGTGTAGCAAAGTGAGTAGCCCTGCACTCATAGCTCAGGGGCAGCATGGCAGGGCTCGCGCCCCAGTGCCTCCGACGCGACAGATTTTTAGCTCGCTTATCGCAATGGGAATTTGTCAGCAAGTTGATTTCATTACGGTCTCGTCAACGTCAAATGTCACAACAACGTAAAATGAAGGGAAAAGGGTAAGTGGGTTGGTGCGCTTGTCTGTGCTCCGTGGTTTTGGCTTTAGCGTTCATATCTCCGTCCTGTAACGAAATTTGTTTGGTTATTTTATTCATATGATACATTATCGTTAGGTAAAGTGTATTTCTAGAATATCTTTGTCTAAAAGCAGAAATACGCATGTAACTGCACAGTGAAATCGGCTGCCTGTGGTTATTTTATTTAGCTTTGGTTGATATTATTTGTTAGTAGTCAATTAATGCTTCTAGACAAACATGTTATATAAATAAACATCTTCTGACAATAACTTAAATTATTAGCAGCAATAATTTACCGCATAACATAACTACAAAAATTTCGTTATACGAAGGAGATTTGAACAAGGTGAAGAGATAGACGATTGTATGGTATTATCATAGGATATTCACGGTAAAGTGAGCATTTTTGTAAGCCCTCTCATTTGGGATAATAGTCAGTAAATATAATTATTTTAGCCTTAGGCTTTAACTTCCGAGTGCGGTGGAATGTACATAGGAATTATATAGGAATATTTATTTAAAGGATGTCTAAAGGATAAAAATGGCTGGAAGGAAAAAGTGACTATAGTCCATTCCCAATGGAAGCAACTTTCTCGGAGCCCTGCTAAATATCTACTTGCAGGCCGGTTTCGTATCCTTCCGCCAAATGTAAAAAAATATTGCCATGTGACTGCCATGTAGCATTTGTCAAAATCAATGTTTACATGGCATTGTGTGTACACATGTGTTCGTATACTTTCGCTACACCTAAACATAAACATTGAAATGCGACTTCGACTTTTTTACCTGTCAAATATGTTGTTTACTGTTTACAGCTTTTCAAAGAATTCTGTCATTCCAAAAACCATTCTGTACGAATATTCACAGTTTAGGCCTCTGACATTTTTTAGAACAACAATGCATGTAATGCACGATAGTATTTTGCCGCGACTGTGTTTAACACTGTTAAAACTGCGAGGCAATGGGCTGTACTAATTATCCTTTTGTTATTGATATCTGTTGGGTTATTTCTTTAAAAGGACGGCCCCAGTTGAAATAAATATTAAAACGAGGAAACATACATTTTTTATGTATCCACAAATATTTGTGAACATATATCGGTTAAGTTAATTTTCGTATCGAGAAAGTTTCAGAGAGATTGTTCTTTGTGTGCTTGGAACTTTACACAACGTAAATTTGTTTACGATGGTTTTATCTCATGCTTTGTTGTGTAACTTGAACAAAGTTATGTCTAGTGGAACAGGTTTGTATGTATTCGTGTATATATGTATGTTTCAATGTGTGTGTATGTATGCATGTATGCAGAGCCGTGCGCACGGGAGGGGTTTTGGGGTTTAACACTTCCCATGAAGTTTCAAGAGATAAAACAAAACTGAATAGCATTTTTACTATAAACAAACTGTGCCAATCTCAGTTGAAAATGATGCTATTCGGTTGTCTCTTAAATATTTCTGTAAAAGGGTTGTACCATAAATTTATGTTTACTGTGAAACTGAAAGAAAAGTTAACATAACTTTGTCCATACCACAACACCACCTCGTAACTTCAGATCCTGTGCACGGGCTTGTATGTGTATATATATATATGGTTAAGCCTAGTCTTCTATTCAAAATCATGTGATGTTTAGGACTAGAATATAATGTATACAAATGACAGATATTTTCACGTGAAACAAGCAAGAAAGATGTATTATACTTCATCCGACAAGTCTTCATAATAACACTTCAAGACTTATGGTGTTGAACATGCCAGTGTAACTAGTTTCGTGTGTTTACTACGAATCCAGCGGTAATTTACATATTGCGTTATACCTAAAAATAATTTGATAGAGTCTGTTGAAATATTTGTCCCTTTGTTTATCAGGTGTTTTTCGTTATTAGAAAATATTTCATAGACAAAGCCAATCATAATCAGGTTACTCTAGGCGAAAACATCTATAATTCGCTATTCGCTGGCCGACTCTAAAAACTAGCACCAGTTAAAGTCATCCAGTTATGACAGATAATCTAAGTTTAAGTGCCTTGGAAATACAGCAAATCAGTATTTTTTCCGCCGCGAATAGTAGACGCCTCTACTATTAGGAGAATACAACCATTGGTAAGATTAAATTTTCTGAAGCAATAGGTATACATACATACGATGTAAAATTTGGTGTTAGTTTTTCTTTCCCCCTTTATTACAATTGAGTGTGTGTAAATATTTAATTTATATCATATTACCATACGACATAAAAAAAATACATTCAAGGAGTAGTCAGAAAATATGAGTAGCTACAACGTGGTACGATTCATGAACTAAAGATGTGGTAGACCGATCTCACTGACTGCTCACAACTAATCTCTGTGTCCCAACACTGAACTGCTTTTCTGCCAACAGGTACAACTTGCAAAAACGGCGTGCGTTGGATGTGAGATTAGAGTACTGTTTACTATCGTAGACCATGGGACTGACAGTTGTATTGTTTTGGGATAGGTCAATGTTGGATACATGCGTAGAAGACGAATATCTGGTCTACCTCATCTTTAGTCTATGCGGTAGGTACTGTAACATCTAAGCTATGACTAGGGTAAATTTTCATATTGTTTTATTAGCCAACTCAACTGTCATATTTTTGTTAATACTGTATATCTACGAGAGTTATGGAAGGAATGTGTTTATGCTTAAAAATAATACTGATTTCCTCTTTGTAAAAAAAAGTGAAACATAACATTTTCGCTATCTGCACCTATTTTCTTAATTAATGCTTGCTCACGTATTTGACACCTTTTATGTATGATACTTGTAATTTGCCTATATTTCACATATGTTTTGTTTTCATAACTTGTATTATTTTATTTTTCTAATGGCTAGGATATTTAAACGCAGGTGTATGAATGGCAATAATCTATGTTTAATTGGGATATATAGTTATTTTTGTTTATATTTTAATTAATATCTAATATTTGTTCTGTTTTGGTCTCACTTTTATTGTAATTGTTTCAGGGAATTTATTATATTTTGATATATTCTACGAGACTCGTAACTCTATGTTATAGGGATTTAGGCCGTTTTGGAGTGTGTTAATTCAGTTTGTTAGTAAGTGAACCTTGCGATTGGCTAACAGGTTCGAACCTTGTGCTCCTGTTGGCTAGAGAGCTTAGCATAAGGTTAGGCCGGGCTAGTCGTTAGTAAACTCGCTCTCTCTGCCGCCATCCTTCAACGACTTTAGACGTTAGGTCAGGACGCGCGTCAAGAAGTTGGACGTGGTGGAGGATTTATGTTTAGTTGTTAGGGTATTTTTAGTTCTCACAGCTTGCTATAGTTTGAGTTTAGTATTTGCGTTGAGTTGTGTGCTGGTAATCCCCTCCGCATCATTTTAAGCAGCTGTTAGGAGATCAGGTAGCTAGCTAAGACTACGTAACGCCCGTGAGCCGGCGAGCCAGCTTAAGCAGCACCGCACCCAGTAATTGAGTCACTACCTCATTTTCGTTTGCGAGATACACCGTCCTTCGCCCGTCAATAAACTGGTATTTTTCAACGAGAGCAATCCTTCATCCAGTATCTGAATTTTTCAACTTAAACTTTACGACGTAACGTCGTTGGTGTAGAACGTTCCATGCCACGCCATGTTGGCAAGACGTCATTACTAGCTTCAGCACAATTTTAATCATAATTAACCTGAGCGAGAGGTTAAATGTTACTACGTAACTGAGACAGCCAAGGCATATATAATGTTTTAAAATTTAAATTCAAGTTACTTTATTGTGAGAAGACTACATATTTTTGAGTGCATAAGTCAGACTGCATCTACGTGTCACATAAGGATATGATAATGACAGTTAAATATGACCATTTCTTAACGGTAGCTATAGTTTGAATACTTTTCTTTGTCTTGCCTATTACCATTCAGGATTATATGTTTAGATTATTTTCCAGTATCAAACAGATAATATATTTGCAATAGAATATTTAAATGTTTTTTTTTTTTTTTCATTAAATAATTATCACTGGGATTTGACACGTCTGGCATCATTTTTAAGCATGTACAGTTACCCTCCTCTACAAAATAATTTTCAGTTCAGAATAATAAACCATTTGTCATTCTATATGCTTAGCTATGTCAAGTAAGGTTTACAGCTGTGTGGCAAATAATCGTTTGCCTGCTACGTGAGTGGGGATGTAAAGGTGATTGTTCTAAGCCTACTACGTCTGGTCCCTGAGCTGAGAGTCGCCGAGCAGACATTTCTCTTGGCGGCGGAATACATTCCTGTTTCACTCGCTAATGTTTTCACAAATATCGCCAAAACCATACGCTATTTACTTGTAAGTTATGCAGATATTATGTGGTGGTTTTTGAGGCAGCCTACACCTTTGTAGAATACATAACATTTTACATCTAACTTGAATACGTACGGCGTTCATAAAGATTTTCACAACATTATGTAATTTACATATCTGGCTAACCACAAAATGTGACATAATTATTTTTGTGGACGTCTGTAAGGATGCTGTTTTATTTCACATCATATTATATCTATATTTACATAATACCTTCTGGCTTACCGAAGCACTACAAGTTGCAGATACATTAATTATATGTATATATAACATAGGGTAACACAATTATTGTTATAATATATTGATGAAACGACACTATTCGAACAATTAAATATTTAAATTTTTATATATTGTAGTTTTCTCCGACAGAAGATTTTCGAGGTTCTATGAACTCAAATGAGCACAATTTAAGCCTGAGAACTACACATTTGTAAAAATGAGAAGGAAAGATGTTCTTACTGCAGAGTATCACACCTACAAGGACTGGTTTTTGCTGCTAAGTCCATTTCAGTAATATTTAAACGGAGTGCAGCATTAGTGAAACTTTCTATTTTTTTCAGAAGAAATGATTAATTCAGTAATGAAAGGCTATTGTCGTTTCCCAGTTAGTTCTGTTATAATCAAATATTTCTCTTTCAGAAATTGAAAATATCATGATATTTTGGGACTTCCTCATTTGAGACAAGTTTTCAATACAGTTTTTTGCATATGAGCAATATAACTTAAATGTAAATGAATCATAATTTGTTATTCAATAAATACTAATGTTGGCTAAATCCAATGATTTAGTGTTACTGTATCAGATTTAGTATTTTATTAATTAAAGATCTTATTAAGAGACAGTAATGTTTCTATTCTTAATTATAGTTGTTGAAGCAGTTAGAGGCTTATTTTTGATTCTTCAGTGTTGCCCCATGTTGTGTTTTCAGAATTCTAATAAATTGTGGCAATTTTGCTGTTCTGGTGTGTTAGGGCGTAATGAGAATGGTAAGTGGGAAAAATGTTTAAGACAAACTCCTAGCATAATAGCAAAGGCAAGAATAAAAGGGTGGACAAAAATGAATATTCGTGCGAACGAAATGTGACATCTCAGTATTTACATTTCTATAGATAATGTTTCACTACAGTATAAATCTACATTTATAGGTTCCGATCAAAACACATATTCGTGATTTGAAATCCGCTTGGATATTATTATAGGTTTTGAAGCAATATTGTAAACACTACAGTGCGTTTTGATTATAATTTTCTTGGCAAACATTTCGAAACTCATTCTGTGTGAAGGCTGTTTGTGATTTGATCAGTGGCGTATCCTGAATTCCTCAAGGGACAGGTTACACTGACTAAGGAAGGGAGGGAGTTTACACTGGCATCAGCAGTTCTAACGCATGTGTTAAGACAAACGTTCGAAGAAGAATTACTTCTCAATGAAACAAAATGCATCATAGTTTACAGCAATTATGATTTTATAAAAAAAAGTTTTATCAGTAATTTTAATTCTATAGGCTGTTCACGTTAAAGTGAGCACTTTTTAAAGCCCTCTCATTTGGAAAAGTAGTCAATAAATATATTTTATTGTAGCCTAAGGCGTTAACTGTTAACTTCTGAGTGTAGAGGAACATACACACTGTGTTTTTCACTTACACTGCAATGTGTGTATAAAAGGGTGGTTAAAGGATAAAAAAATGGCTTAAAAGAAAAAGTAACTAGGTCCTCGAAAGTGCTCACTTTACAGTGAACAGCCTATAATAGTTGACAACCTTACGGTCACAATGAGGGGGTGGGTTTACAACACACATTTTCGCTTCCCCTTCCTGATCTTAGGGCTACGCCGCCGGTATTGATGTATAAGTATGTCAAATATATAATAGTATATTTTCAGGGTTTTTTTTGTCATAATTTCAAAACAATTCTGCTTTGCATGATTTGTGAACCTTACAGACAAACAGACAATAAATTCCGTAAGACAAAGTATAAGTAGAAACACCGTGTTTTGTGAACTCTGCCAGAACATTGACACTTCAGTAAACTTTATAAAAGCCAATTTGCTGTTTCAAAAGAGCGGGTATAATACTGCTTCACAATACAGCATCACGATGTTTCTGAGTTGACAGCATTAGTTACTTTTCGAAATGGAGAATTTCAATACGAAATAACCAATAACATAATACTTAGTAGCAAATAAATCATATTCGCTGCACATATCCGTGTTTCTGCTGTACGGTCGTGACAATACGTAATCATTTTCTTTCGTACAAACGTTACAGAAACAATATATAAGGTATTGTTTCGTATAGCACCAACGTTGTCTGAAACCAACATCACCTTACAGTTTTTCAATTAAGTTTGTTTTGAGCCGTGCTTTAGTGACCTGTTTTTATTATTATTCATAGTCATGTGTGAAGACGTGAATTACGATATTTAAGTCGGCTTCGATGAATGTTACAAACTAAAATGGAAGTTGTTCGCACAGGTGCCTGTGAGAATGCACTGACGTAACTAGTCGAGTGCAAAACAAGACATAACGTAACATACATGCATCAGAGGCTGGCACCGCTATCGCCAGCAACATATCGCCCGAGGCCCGATGTCCGTGGCAGTGGACACACGGAAACAAGCTGGCCACGCTGTGTTTGCTGATTCGATGTCCGTGGCAGTGGACACAAGGAAGCAAGCTGGCCACGCTGTGTTTGCTGACTCTATGTCCGTGGCAGTGGACACAAGGAAGCAAGCTGGCCACGCTGTGTTTGCTGACTCGATGTCCGTGGCAGTGGACACAAGGAAGCAAGCTGGCCACGCTGTGTTTGCTGACTCGATGTCCGTGGCAGTGGACACAAGGAAGCCAGCTGGCCACGCTGTGTTTGCTGACTCGATGTACCGTTACCTGTACAGCTATCAGCCCCGACTTGTGGGTGAAGAGAAGGGGAAGGGGCTGAGGTGCGGTATGTTCTACTAATACTTTATTTACTCTATTATGGTGTATTCGATAACATCTCGAGCACAGTCCTTGTAGTTCCGGTGTGTCGTGCAGAGGGCAGCAGCGAACAGAGATATATTTGCGGAAAAAAATACGATTGCTGCAGCTATATCGTTGATGGCGTAGTGTTTAATTGCACGGCTAATATTTCGTTAGCGGTCGCGCAGATAAAGAATTTGTCGGCTGTTTTGTATTCTAGAAACATGGCAGAATGCCACAACGTGGTCAATTTATAACTATATGAAAATTAAAATACGAAAAAACTAATTTTCAAATGTGGTCTTGGGGGAAGTGAAAGCTGCCACATACAGTGACTGTTAAGATTAAATATATAAATGTTACAACTTCCTACATGTAAAACGATTACGTCTCGGCAGAGCTTATATCTTATCTGAACCCACAATATTTTTTCTGTTCAATAATATACAGCAGTGTGGTAGGTATACCTTTTTCTAAAAACATGAAAAAATATATATATTATTTTCTTAAATATTACAAAATTTAATTGATTCTTATTTTTTAATTATTTTCATATGATATAATTTGATCATATCTATAATATTATCAACATAACTCCGCGGAAATCTAACTCGCTACATATCTGACACTCCCCCTTAAATTACGCGGCGCAAACCCGTGCACTAACCACACAGATTTTTTTTAAATATTTGGTCGTTTCTCTAGTAGTTGTGTTGAAGTGACGTTGTCGAGCTCCAGCTAGACCGACTTGCTGACAACTTCCCAGTGCGACGAGTGAACTGAGCTGTGGGAGTAGGGCGGCTAAACACACAACTTCCAAACGCGTATTCTTTTCGTAAACGGACATATTCAGCTTGAGGTTGTTACTCGGGTGGCCGCCATCTTGTCTTTCGCAGCTCCGCGGGTATTATAGCAGAAATTGGGACACGTTCTATTACCGCTTCGAGCACGCCCATGGGTACGAGAACTGTTATACCCGGAGCCAGGCCACATCCGTAGGGGGCTGGATTGTAACCTACACGGGAGCAGAAACGCTAGCAGAGAATGGGGTAGGTAAACTGCTCCGGGAAAGGGTATCGTGTAGGGCCGGGCCGGCTTTAGCAATACCGCCAGGTCGAATGAGACGATCGTCCTGAATCAGATCTTCAACACCGCACACATTGTGTGTGCCGTGTTCCAAATAGCCAGCACCTGCACTCTCACTCTCGCTTCTTCTCACACTCCCTCCCACAATTCCCTGCGTACTCTTCATTTGGAACAGATCCACACTCGCTCTTGCACTCGCTATTCACGAGTATTATTATTTTACGTTGATATTTTTTTTCGTTCACTTGAAGTAAACAAATCATCTTAATCTTTATAATTGTGGCTGCTGTAAATTTTTTTTTTTTTACCATTTAAATAACACTTATATTGCGATGCATGTTGAACGTGATATACAATAGCAAACTCGATTTTATAAATTATAAATTATTGCAAACATTTACTTACAGTGAAAAATGGTTTGTTCGTTGGACATCGTGTGGATGACGACAGTGTTCGAACTTAAATAAACAAACAATATCCCAAGAGCATGCATCGACACACTCGCAACATGCACTCGTGCACTTGCTCAAGTGCACTCGCACTCTATCATATGAAACAGCACTCTATGACATCACTTCCGAGTGAGAGTGCGCGAGTGTGTACATTGTGACTTTTTGAAACACAGCCACTGCCAACTGTGGTGGACGTGCTTCGCAGACCAGATCGTTGTTCCTCTCGCACACCTCTCTTGCCGTTATCGAACTGTGTGCACCAAACCCACGCCTGGGTCCCGTGGCATGGCTTTAGTATTGAACACTTCAACAAGTTGACGATGAATTCCTTCTGGTGAGGTATATCCTTCAGCCCCAAACCCACGCCTGGGTCCCGTGGCATGGCTTTAGTACCGAACACTTCAACAAGTTGACGAGGAATTCCTTCTGGTGAGGTATATCCTTCAGCCCCAAACCCACGCCTGGGTCCCGTGGCATGGCTTTAGTATTGAACACTTCAACAAGTTGACGAGGAATTCCTTCTGGTGAGGTATATCCTTCAGCCCCAAAAACACTTACCACACTACTCACGGCCTTGTTTCATCATGTTTCCGTGAACGCAGTCAACTTACGACTGATATTGCGAGTGTCTGACGCTAAGTATGCGCCTCCTAACTGTTGCGTCACAAGTCTGTGGCCTTAAGTTTTTATCTCTGATGTTTAATGGCAATGGTGAGTTCATGTTATTATCATGGTGTGATTGGACTGTAGCCATAGCGGACCATGAGACTAAATAAAAAAAGGGCTCGCACACGCGCACAACTCAGCTAGACAAAATATAAAAAATAAATAAAAACGTTTTTACAACACTACAGACAGATAATTAGGAATAAAAAATGACAAGGAAAAGTTTTTCCTATTTATCTGTATGTGGTGTTGCAAAAAAGTAATTTTTATTTATTTTTTTCGTTTTTGTCTTGCTGAGTTTTGTGTGGGTGCATTTTTTATTTAGACTCATGGTCGGCAATTGTCACAGAGAGGAAATATGACACTCGTGAGAGTTCTTGTTATTTAAGGGCCGGTTTCACCAACGAAGATTAAGTTTTCGGAATATCGAAATAATTTTACCCAGATTTTAATCTCGATTTTAATCTCGAAAATGTTGAGCGCGTTTCACCAGATTTAATCGCCATGAACATTATCTCGTTAAAATTATTTCGATACTCTGACTTGATCGCGATTTTCCGTTGGTAAACATTAGAGATTTTGTTTTGAGCTTGTACGGAGAAATCATTTTGAGAAAGTGTGGAAAGTCGTGAAGGTAATGTAGTCGTAAGGAAACAGCAGAGCAGAAATTTTTTATATTATGAAAAACACATTTTGTTAAGAGTTTGTAACAGATCATTTCAGTATCATTTAAAATAAATGAACTGATGCTGCGACACAACAAAAAAAAAAGCGAAACAGTGGCAAATGATTACGAATAGTTTCAATTATAAGTCTCGTGATCACTACAAGACAGCAGACAACTTGAAGGCGACGTGGGTTAACCTAAAACAAAAACATTCACGAAAAACATATGCAGACAGACATGTTCAAATAGCTACTGAAACAGACACGTTCCTGCAGACAAAAAAAAATAAAGAAATTGCATACAGGAAAACTAACAAATTTATTGCGTATGCTGGCATCAAATCGTCACATCTTCGAGCATCACTTGAAACGAGTGTGACCTTGTAGAATATTTATCTCAGCAATAATAATTAATAACATATAATCCTAACTTCTTGTCGGCGGGATACTCTAATTGATTTTCGATGCATTCCAAAACATATCTAGCTAGCTGTATTGAAAGGCGAAAGTGTAATTTAAAATCCTCTTCATCATAAATTTCGAAATAATTAATTCTTTCACGTAACCATCGCGGACGTCGAACAGTAAAATCCTCGTCATCAATTTCTTCTTCAAAAATTAAATTGTACTACATTGCCTGAGCCATTTTTTTCTTTATTTTCGATTAAATAACTTTGCCCTTTCGTCCCTTTCCTAAAGTATTTGTTTATGTTTTACAGTTTAATCCCGATAATGTGACTTAAACCACCAAAATCGGCGGGTTAACATTTTATCTAGATATTCAGAGAAAATCGAGATTAATGTGCGTGGTGGAACATAACGTATAGATAATCGAGATTATTTGTCAGTTAATCTCGATAAACTATCATTTATCTCGCGTGGTGAAATCGACCCTTAATCACCCTCGTACTTCCGAAAGTAATTTAATTTTTTGCCTTATTCATGCACTTTTCAGTCGTTGCCCATTACCGGTGTTCATGGGTAATTTCAATCCATGCAGTTATATTAACAGTGTGTATGCATGTCTCTGACGTAATTTCGTTTAAAACATAAAAAAGTGGTTTATGCTTATTTAAAATATCTTCTAATAAAATATTGTAACATACTATTTGAATACTATTTCACAGAATTTGATATACAAACGTGTATTGCTTTTGTTTTTTTTTTTTTTTTTTACTGTTAGATTTTTGCAACAAAATTTCGTCACAAAATAGTGTCATAAGGCACTATTTATGATGCACCTATTTTTAATTTTTAAGGTATTTATAATTTCAGTTGCTTATGTTTGAGTATCATTATGCCATTTTGTAAGGTTAACTGGGTTGTTCGCTGTATCATGAGTCTACTTGCTTCGAACTAATATTTTGGGCACTTGAACTTTTGTACGAAGAGTGCAGCATTTATTTTATTAATATCTATATGTTACATTGTTATATGACATTTATATAAAATAACTTACACGCTGCTGTTGAATTCCCTGCTTAGACATAAATATTTATCTGTTCATTCATTTTATAAGTGATATTTCATTGTAGAGATCTTGACAGATACAATGTCGGTAAATACAATGTTTTGTGCACTTAGGCGTCTAAAACTTAGCAAGGCGACTCTCTTGCTAATAAATTAATTTGTCAGTGAGTGTTCATGTTGCAACCATTTTGCGCCTCTCTTCGATGGTTATTATGAACCCGTCGCTTCGCTTGAGAATGATGTCTGCTTGCAGAGGAAATTTATTGTATGGCATGTCCGCCAAAATTCTGTAGTTCCTGAACAGTGTCGAGATCATCACCTTCATCTTCAGCATGGCGTACTTTCGTCCTGCGAAACAACAAGACATCCGCGGTTACTGATGCTCTGCACCACTTCGATTCACATCAATATTTTGCATTTAGGAAGTGAGATTTTGGTTCGCAAACAATAATTGTATTTATTAAAAGTAGTACTGCTAGGTACAGACAAAATGGCAATCTCCTAAAAATTATTACTCTTATTAAAAACACGACCTAGTTTTTACCACACTTCAGGAAATGGGGATAAAATTCTATTTGTTCTTTCAGTAACTAAGTAGTTTGGAAAGCTTGATCTATTCCCTGAAAATATAACCGGTTTTCTTGTGATTTAAATTTGGCGATTTGGTTTTTCATGTTAATAACTCTAAAAATATACGTCTTTAACAATACTCTGTCGATTTTGAAAATGTGTTAAAGGGAAATACAAGCAAATTTATGTTTTATAATTTCTAAAGCAAGTCTATACACATATTCTTAAAAGACAATAAATAGATGAAACGGAAGTCGAGGAATACAGTTTACTCCTTGTGATTTTCCGTATGTGAGAGAAAGATGACTTAAAATATAAATAAAATAATTCAGGTCTCAAACTTGTAAATGTTCTCTGAAAAATTACTAGTTGTGTTGCAAGGCCTGGAAGCGCTAATATTTTGGAGGAAAAAAACCTTTGAAAGAGACAAAAATGAGTCCATGCTTCATGAAGAAAAGAAGCGTATATTCCTTATGTGTGAAAGTCATATTCTACCTCTCGCAACCTACGCTAAGCAAATGGCAACTCTCAGCACTAAACTGTAGGAATTATGCAAATGGGATGTTGGAAATAGAAGGGAGTCTTCGAGGTAAATAATTAATAGCTAGTTTTTTTTAATAGAATATTGATGTCATTGTTCCTGGTTTGGGTGGTATCTGCAGATTATGGAAGATGATAATTTATGATATTTCAACTTTATAACTAAATTTCGAGAGGCTGTCGTGATACGTGTGTGCCAAAAGAGATGACTAAAAATAGAAAAAATATTATTTCTGCAACACTGAGGCTAACATACACGATATCTTACGCCTTACTGAAACGTGCCTATTTAAGGGGTGAGAAATATTTGCGAAAAAATTGTCTAGGATTGCGTTTCCTATAGTTCTCCTATATTCGCTTCCTGAAACATGTAAATTTGCATCAGTGTATTAAGTGTATATTTATGCACCATGGCCTCTTAACCCTTTCAGTAAAAAAATTAATATATTTTTAAGCGTTGCGATAAACAAAAATTTTTTTCGGAACTGTACTGATATCCAGACAATGCTTTGTCTTACATCGGGACCAATAGAAATCTATCTGTGCTGTATGTTACTGTCAGCAGTGGTTTATGAGGCTACGGAACATAGTCTCAGAAGCGAATGATGTCTCTCTCACGTAGGGAACCTTTCTCATTGGACGGTATGTTCTGCTGTGTACAGTGCAGACCATCAAAGTCACTTAATATGCAACGTCCCAGACAGAGGACACTGTGACTGAAAGGGTCAACTATTTATTAGCCTACGGTTCCTACAGAGATTTTATTTGTCTTAAGCCTAGTACACACGGGCATCTTTCTTGTACAAGAAAGTACGCACGTTCTTGTACACTCCAACTTGCATCGTGTGAACTGCCGCCGAGTATGCTAGTTACTAGCATACAAGAGCTGGTATACTAGCTAGTGCCATATAGGGACGATCCTATTTTCCTCCATCTTTCTTGTACAAGTCTAATGTAAACAAAACATATATTTGTTGATGCTGGCAATAAGCAGGTATATCGATGTTTTTAATACGATAAAACGTTTAATAGTCCCACTATCATAAATAATTCTGTGTATGAATTTTTAAAAATAGAGATGTTTGACTTTTTTCTGTGAGTGATTGTAGATATTCTACATGTGTATATATTTAGTACTTGAAATACGTCTGATTGGACTAAATAATTTATTACTTCTATGGCAGATGCTATTGATAATGCACAAATTACCACCACAACCCCAAAAACTGCCTCCAAATCATACATAGTTGACATCAACCATCTACTTTCTTGCTCACCTCCCGGTGTCGTGTGTGTGTGGATCACACAGACTAGCTAGTAGGCACGTTAGTTTTAACTTTCTTGTACAAGAAAGATGGTCGTGTGTACTAGACTCTAGGCATCTACTTACCGACGCAGCTCCTGGGTCCGGCGCTGAAGGGGATGAAGGAGTAGTAGTGCCTCTTGCTCATGTTCTCTGCCAGGAAGTTGTCGGGGTTGAACTCCTCCGGGTTGGGGTAAACGCTGGGCAGGCGGTGCAGGTAGAACTGAGGTATTATGCACGTGGTTCCAGCGGGGATCGTGTATCCTGAGGCTACGGAAAACGATCACATACTCCATTAGAAACAGTAGCGTTGGAAAGCCGTGGAGGACAGGAAATGAAGTTTCGTCTAGTACTAGTAGTCATGCACAGGTATTTTAAAGATAACATAGTTTTGATACACGTTCTTTTTTTTCTTTTTCTTTTTTTATAAATCGTTTACTATTCGACGAAAATGACTCATTACCAAGCTGATCAAAGCCAAGAAGTTTAAATGAAGCTGCAAAAGGCGCGGGAAATGTTGACACGTATTTAAAGCTCGTTATAATATCTGAACCTCAAGCAGTGCAACGTGAAGCAAAATAATTCTCAGCCTGTGGTAAGAGTGATTAGTCCTGCTAAAACTCTCCGCCTAGTGCACACAAAGCTGAACAAAGTCTGGAAAATTACACCGAAGGGACTACGTGCCGCATTCGTGCGCACTGAGTGTAATAATATTTTACATAAGAACTATTTTTACTAGGCGTTAACAACGTTAATTGTACATAAAATATTATAATTTATTAATCAAATATTAATAAAATTAATAGTGAATAAAAAATAAGGTACTTTTATGGGCACAAGTATAAAACGCTTGCGAAACATGGAATATTTAGGAAAGAACCAAATACCCCATACACGGGGTTCTTTCTTCAAAGGTTTGATTCGAAACGTGTGAAGAAACTGCAAATAGATTATAGACTCTGGCTAGCATGATAAACTTGGGAACCATAATTAGAACCATGGTTGTATGTTAGTACGCAAGTGGGATTTATGTAAACTGTTACTTTTAAGAAAATTATTTGCTTATGCCTGGTTGACTATTCACACCCATGAAGTCAGACTCTGGAATAAAAAAAAGCCTTTTTCGCAGACGTATATATTTTGAAACGGGCACTGCCTAGCGTGTTTCCCGTAATGTTGGCAATGGATAAGACAAATGAGATATGTTTCATGAGCGTGGTATTAGAAGTACAATATTTAGATTTCTGTCAATTTCACGTCACGATATCACTAAATGAATGCTGGTATATGATGTTCACGGTAAAATGAGCACTTTTAAAAGTCCTGCTTAAGATCTTCTTATATGCACATTGCGTATTCGTCCGCCTTATGTAAAATTATAATTGCCATGGGCCTCATCACTTTATTCATGCGTCGGTCAGGTGAAACTGTGAAATTATTAGAAAAGTAAATATTTCACAAATCTGCTCACTTTTACACTTCGATGCAATGGAAAAGTAGAAACCTAAAGAAATTATTTAGGTTATAGCAAATGGTTACCTAACGCTTTTTATTCGACGTTAAGACATAGAACTACTTTCCATTGTCACTCAGTGCGTCCGTTAAAATATATGCAGGCAGAGGCAGTGACATTTTCTAAGGTTCATTTAAGAAGTGCTCACTTTATCGTGAACAGCCTTTAACTGAATTTGTGACGACGTTACAGTTTACGAGTTGAGGAAAGATAGATAGATACACGGAGGTTGGAAAAGTATGAATCAAGCAGGCTTTTCGAAATCACTCAGATGCCCGTTAATTAGCGTATGATTCTTATAACCTGTGAATAGATAGTCACCTGATAGTGAAAATTGAGTAGAGTACCCACACGTGTGACACACGCTGAGAAAAAGGTTTTGTTGAATCAAACAAGATTTGTTTGGTGCAACCAAATTGTTTGTATACGGGCAATGAAATATTTTGCTGCTGAAACCAAATTATTTTGTTGTTCTCATTTGGTTACCCCAAACGGTAAGATTTTGTTGGTGCAACTAAATATTTGTCTGGCTACACGTACATTAAACAGTTTGGGCCGATATAAAAATTTTACTAGACCACCTGCGTCCAAGCGCTACAGCATAGTATCTCAGTTAATGTGACAACTGATGACGCCAGAAATCTTTTAAATAGATATAATGCAAATATTGGGTAACGTGTTCAAACAAATGTTTCAAGTTATACAGATTTACTTGTAAGTTTCTTGTTACATTGTTTTATTTATGTGTTTATACGATTGTTAAGTATCAATAGATACACTAACAAACGAGGTTACTATCCTAAGTTTCAAAAAAATACAAACAAACTCTCGAGATTATTTTCGAACGAAGGCATTCAAATGAGTGAAACAAATATATACAGTTGATTCAACAAAACATTTAGTTGACAGTCTAATTTTTTTTGGCCCAACGCAGAGATTTTGTTTATTCAAACACGTATTTTGTTAGACGAACAAAAGTAATTGCGTTGCTTTTCAAATTTGTTTTGCTCAACAATATATTTTATTAGGGCAACTAAATATATATTTGGCCCTATGCAAACAAATATTTTGTTCGATTTTCTCTCAGTGTAGCGTCCACTCTTCGTGGAATGGAGTGGGGAGATTCAGGCTCTGCTTAACATCGAGGTCTTGAGAGTCGATGAGTGTGAACTAAGGTGAGTGAGGAGTAGCACCAGAATGCAAAGGTGGGGGCAACGGGAGATCCCCGAGAAAACCCTCCAACCAGCGGCATCGTCCAGTACGATTCCCCCGTGCGAAAATTCAGCAGCGACCCCGCCGGGAGTCGAACCCGGTTCGCTGAGGTGAATGACGAGTAGTCTGACCACTGAACCATTGTGGCTCCCGCCATTCTTCGTGCCCCAACATTGGACTGCAGGTCCACCGGGATCCTTATCCCAACACCAATTTCAACAGGATTCCATGTTATATCGCTGTATGTAAAGTGCTCTCAGATATTTGTACGCTAATCTAGTTTCAATGCAAGAAGAATATATTCAAGTTATTCGAAACATTTTATTGATATAAAAATGCCAATGTGTTGAAAGTTCAAACGCAAACAAGCAAATTGATCTTTGTTGACCGCATGTGACTTTGGTAGTTACATTATCCAGGGCAGATCAATGTCGGGGAAATACGGTGGAGACGAAAAGATCCCACGCATTTAGTCTAAAGTCAGTACGGGGTTTATTCACACTTTTTGAAACAAGCATTTCAAAAATCACCCCTTATTTGACGTGTTTAGTTATCTGCCAAATATGCCATGTATCACACGTGTTGTATACTTACGTTAACATGAACGTAGCTACCTTATTTTGTGGTTAAAATGAACTTTTACTTGTATTATAACTATAAATAATAGTATTGCATTTTTAATTAATGTGAATAAAACAGGGTGAAAATATATGTTGGTATATGCTGTTCACGGTGAAATGAGCATTTTTGAAAGCCCTGCTAAAGATCTGTTTAGATGCCCGTTGTGTATTTTTCCGCCTTATTAAAAAAATTATCATTGCCATCGGCCTCATAACTTTATTCATGCGTCGGTCAAGTAAAACTTGTTAATTATTAGGAAAGTAAATATTATACAAATCTGCTCATTTTTACACTTCGATGCAATTAAAAAAACAGAGAGCGAAAGTAATAATTTAAGTTATCACTAATGGTTACCAAATACTTTTCATTCCATGTTCAGATATGGAACTATCTTCCATCCATCGTTACCAACTTTAATGGGTCTAATGTCCCTCACAGCACCCATTAAAATATATGCATTCAGGAGCAGTGACATTTTCCTAAGGTTCATGTCTAAAGTGCTCACTTTATCGTGAACAGCCTTTAATGCAAAGTAATAACTAGTTCTTATGCGAAATATTATGAAACTTAGTGCTCGCGAATGTGGAGCGTTGATTATTTTCTATAATTTTCTAGACTTAGTTAAGGTCTACGCCACTCAGGTTGGGAAGTTCAATGCTTTTAGTTTGGCAACTAAAATTTTTTACCACTAGGTAAGCGCTAGTACCGCACGTGTGCCGGATTTTCTCTATATTCTAGGTTAAAAATAAAATAACTTCAGTAACCATTAAACCTAATATAAAATAACTACGTAACTTAGTAAAATCTTTCTTTTTTATTATTCACGTAGCTTAACAGTAATTTATTTGGAATACTGCGTACATAGAGGGTAAATTTTCCGAATACCAAACTCTCCGATAAGAAAACTCGTTTTATTCCTAACCTGATTAGAAGTAACCTTAACTTAGTTAGCCTTGGTTTCCATGATGCGAAGGAATGGCCTGAAAGTATAACTTCAGCAGGGCTTCAGAAAAGTTGGAAGTAACCATGAATTGACTGTGCGAGAGTAGTCGTAATCAGGGCCGAATTTAACTACTGGCACAACTTTGGGCCCAAGGAAATATTTTGCCCCCACCCCTTTTTTTTGCTGCTATGAGCACAAAATCTCTTATATAACAAACTAACATGTCACATAACTGATATAACACATATTTATTGACAGTTTGTATAGCAATAAAACACTTTTAACTAACAGGTAAGTGGTTTATGTCTTGCTTTTCATTTGCAAATTTGTTTATAACGTTGTCATAGTCCAGTTTCACAGTAAAATCATTTTCAATTGCAAGCACAGAGAGTTGTACCAAGTGTTGTTCAGTTTGTGATGAACGCAAATAACTTTCAACTCTTCCAAGTGCTGAAAAAGACTTTTCGGCTGAACAGTTTGTCTAGCAGAAATACATAAATAAATCTTCAAAGCAATTTGAACATTTGGATACAAGTCGTTAAGATTTTTAAACATCGCAAGTGTGTTTAAGTTTTGTAAAGAAATGCTACCATTATTTTTACAACAGCTGATCTAGTGTACGATATATTCTTTTGCAAATGATCACATTTTTTGCCACCCCCATCAATTTGCCGCCCTGGTCCTGGGCCCATAAGGCCCACGCCTAAATACGGCCCTGGTCGTGATATTGTTACGTATTTCACTCACCCAGTTTAACGTTTTCGGTCACCTTCCTGGCGATCACGGGCACTGGAGGGAACAACCTCAGCGTCTCCAGGATCACTCGCTCCAGGTACTTCATCTGGAGAGTGTCGTTGAACGTGGCCGGCCGGTCAGAGTCGCCGAAGATCTCGTACAGCTCCTGCACCACTTTCTCCTGCGAACGGCAAAAGCATTTCACTGCTGATTATATCAAGCAAAATTGTAACCCTTTCAATTCTGCGTTTATTTATAGCTAGAGATGATGGTTTATCGCGGGGAAAGTTGATTGTTTGCTAGGATTCAACGTATTGTACATATTTCCGAAAGGTTTACTTTCTTATTGGCCGTCACGCATTAATAAAGGCGCCTTGCACAATTGAAAACTTTAACTTTTGACTTTACCATTTGACTCTACGTTTGCTTTCCAGCATGTTGTTTCTTATGCAGCTTGACACAATGGAACTGTCAAAGGTAAAGTCAAGCACTTATGAATTTACGATTTCGAAAGTTTCATTCGTCGTGGTGTTTGCTGCATTATTTATTGTCCAACTATCAAAAGCCGAATTCGCGAATTTTTTTATGGGTCATAAACCGATCTGTTCGATGGTTGTAATTTATGACTGCACTGAGGTGGGAAAGAAAGCATTACAATGCCATTTGCTTTTACATGATTTAAACAATCAATACTGAGATGAGAGTGTGATTATCTAAGGGCAGAAAAACGGGAATTTAACGTGTGCTTTTTGTATGGTCATGGAATTGCTTTAAAAATTCCAGAAAATGTTTCTCTTGCATCCATCCTGAAGGATTTGCAACACCCTGCGAGTCAGAAGGACTACTCTCGACAAAATTTCTCTGTAGTTTACCCGGGGAAATAAGAGAGGTTGGGTTTGGTTACCAATTGCAGACACAGCGCATGCAAGGGTCACGAGTCCACCTATCTCAGCAGAAACGATACTACCAATCTGTTTAAATCCTCAATGAGTAACAACTTTGTCGGGAATTTGCACTGTTGTCAAACCAGTCTCATCCATATTCCATATTTCGTGCGCTTGGAACTTGTGGCGTGTCATGACTTCGGCCAAAATGTTGAAAAACGATTCCACGTTGGTTTTGTTGAGACCATAGGCTCTAGCCAGACTGGTTGCTTCAGGTGTTCTTATTAACTAATTGGATATCGCTTTAAAAAACTAGGAAGCCAATCAGACCCAGCAATTTTTCTTGACTCATGATTGTGTTTTTGACTCCTTTAGGAGATAAGCCAAAGTAAATGTCTGACACTTGTAAGACCAACAATCTCCATTTCCTGACGTTCATTGACTACCTGGCAAATTTTTTGGTATCCGACAGGAATCGACGGAAAAATCTGTTGGTCGTCACTCAGATCTGTTGTTTTTGGAATATCTAGCAAGAGTACGACAGTTTATATTGAATTCGTTTGCGGCTTGTCTCCTCAATTGGTGGTCTCAAATAAACAGATCTCACTGATGTTAACATAACACCGGATAAAACTTCTCCACAATTAGTTTCTTTTCTTTAAGTTCCGAACAATTTTTTTGTATGCTGGAATGTGTAAAGAAAGAACAAAATCTTCAAGGTGTTGTTTGTCACATATGGCAACCAGCCCCTTCCTACTTGAGACAATGCGCCATTTTGTGTTGATAAGACTGTGTGGACTGAATAAAAGACGGTAACCTGAAGACGTGCATTGGAACCTCCGACATTTAGTATACCCTCCCCTGCACTACATATTATAAGAGTAACATACAATGGAATAATAACAGGCAATAAAAACTTAGGTAGAGAAATTTTACTCACCGACCTACTTTATAAAAATTCACTTCCAGCCGCAAGACTAATAGTATTGTATTCGCCCAATCAACAACGATGCCGGCGGCAGACAACAGCAAGCCTGACAGCCTCTGCACTCTAGAGGCCGAGAAATTAACTTTGTGACAAACAACCTGTGATACAACCAGACCCCGTCTCCTGCTTAACGCCATATTTCACGATAATTGTTTATTTCATTGGCTGCGTGAATGACGCAAGAGTCAAATCAGAAGTACAACACAAACCGAAATACAGTAAAACCTCTACATAGCGAACCTCTTTAAAACAAAAACCTCTTTGTAACAAAATCGTCTTTGTTCCGGTCAAAACTGTACATGATAGAAAGAATTTTGTACTATTTATAACAAAATTATCTTTCCCTCTACGGCACAAACACCTCTTTATAACAAATACTGAATAAGTCTGATAATATTTACTTTCCTTTTATATACATCCCCTTTTTTTTTAAATATTCCTTAGACCTGTAAAAAAACTCCACATTTGTCACATATTTCAGATATAAAATAAAATAAACCAACGCCATAATGTTTGTTAACTGCTATAGATGCTGAATTGTCACACTTTGTGTGTACCAAGTATTTTTTATAATACGAGTTTTCATTACTTATTTAAAATTTAAGGATTTCGCAGATATTTTGTTTGCATAATATTGATCGAAACCAAATTAGTGGCATATTTTATTTTACTATGATAGTGGCAATATATTAACATTGGCCATAGTGTTTTACTGTATAGGTATTCAAAAGGAAATATTTTAAATACTTTTTTAAAATTAATCAATACAAAAGGACCAATACTAATCAATTCCAGCGGCCGTTAGATTCAAAATTGACTTCATGACACAAAAAGAAACACATTGTAAATCACCTCTCTATAAAGAACTCCTCTATAACAAACACACAAAATTTTGGTCCCTTCAATTTGGTTAAGCAGAGGTTTTACTGTATTAGTTCATCGCAACACTTTAAGCTATAAATAGGGATGATGGAAAATCACGGGAATTTTTTGAGCCAACATATCTTCTATAACACTATAGCAGGTTTATTCTTTTATGATTGGATGGCCAAGGTTTTGACTAGGCTAAATTATTTGCAGACCAATCGCAAACGTTCTGCTTTACAGTATCAGAATCCTCATTGGCCTAGTTAAATGGGATTTAACAGCTTTAAGCTTCTTACACAATATAAAACTTTAGCATTTGACTTTACGTTTCCTTTCCTCTGACAAAACGATCAATACACAATACAATTGTAAAGTCAGAGTTTAGACAATTGAACATCGAGTCTGCAAGCTTCGTAAAATGTGTATTTTTTTAATTTAAATAATTTTAATATTATCCAGAAATACAGCTTACGTAAATTTTTTTAAGAGAGCTTAAAATTTATATAAAAAATTTATTTCAAAACAAAAACTAATTTGTTTACTTTATTCAAATATGCCAATTCATTTATTTCCTCTTCACGCTACATTTGTTAGCCATTCATTTAATTTAAGACGAGCAATGTTTAATATACCGAGATTAAAATCGCCCTACAATAAAATAAAGCACTTTCCACATAATCTCCCTTAGATTCTCGGCAAAATGGCGGCTTGAATTTGACTTTAAATTTCAACATATGTGGTGTAATTCGGACGATTAGGAACGATGAAACTATCGGACATGATCCGTGCCATAAACCAGCGCGGCGTCTTCCTAAGGTGATTTCGGAAAATCATGAACATCCCTATTCAGTTTGGCCGGATAGGTTCTCGAGCCAGTATCGTCCGAAATGTGAGAACCGAGAGTATCGATATACAAACTCACTCAGTCAAATGTAAAACATTTCGTGAGATCTTCAACACTGAAATTTAAGTTCTGGGAGTGAAACACCAAAATACGTACAGAACAAAGCTGAACTTGGTTATAGGTTTTCAGTTCCCACTGTTAGCCATCGCTGGACTTTATTATCATTAGTTTGTTGTGGCAATATGTTTCTTCTTATTATTATTTATCAGAAAAAATTCCATATATCCACTATCACCATTACACCAACATACATAAAGGCGGCTCCTAATAGCACATTAGTCTTTCACGTCCATCTTTCTGGAACAGGAAGAAACACTTATACATATATATTGTAAAACAATCACATGCAAATGAGTTCGCAGTACAATTAAAAATCCCGTTCGAAAAAGTGCCCTTAGAGTATATGGCAGGTAGACTAAATCTTTAAATTGCACATAAATTAATATTTTTAAAAGCTAAGGTTCTGGTATACAAAATATTAAAGAGCCTGTTAATGACGGTGAAAACATCGCTGCGTAAATAACACTAAACTCGAACTATTTTATTTGACTATAGACAATTCACGGTAAAGTGAGCACATTTGAAAGCCATCTAAATTGTAATGATAGACTGTGAATATGTCTTGTTTTAGCCTTTGACGTGACTTCCGGGTGCAGTGGAATATACACGCTGTCTTTATTACTTACACGGAGAAAGTTATTTTAAAATGTGGTAAAAGGATAAAAAATGACTGAAAAGAAAAAGTAACTAGAGCTTCAAAAGAGCTCATTATACCGTGAACAGTCTATAGTAAAGCAGACGTCTACACTAATTTTACATTACCTGGATATCTTGTTTGTACCCAAGAATACATGCCAAGAAGCTGGTACCTGCTGCAACTGTGTCGTGACCCTGGAAAAAATTGAGATAATAAATGGGCACCAAATATATATAAATTAAATTCACCATACTTAAGATAGAGTTTTTAACTACAAACATTTACGGCATTTAAAATTTGTATTCTGTAAACTACGAATGTTTGTACGGAGACCGCTAAGTCGAAGTTAGGATGTCTTTAAAGTGGTCTTCTATTAACCCCTTAACGGATATATTAATTTTTTATTTCCCGTGTTGCAAAAATGAAAAATTTGTGGCGTAAAAAGTACTTAAATGTATTTTAACAATTGACTCTTCGGAACATTTGTGAAGGACTTCAGTACACTGTAAAAAAAATTAGGTAAAATTCCCTTACATGTAAAGGAAGCTAATTATAGTTGATTCACCATAACTTCGGCCTTTCCTGAAGCACTGATAAATATCTACTTTTGGTTACTGGTTACGTATCCTTCCGCTACACGTAAACATAAACACTGCCATGTGACGTCTACTTTTATAACTGTCAAATGCGTTGGTTGCTGTTCAAAGAATTCTGTCATATTTCCTACGAATGTTCACAATTTAGGCCTGAACAATATTTAGGTCGGCTTTATAACTATTTGTTACACACGATATAGCACGTTACACATAATGCACATTAATATTTTACAGCGTCTGTGTTTGTTACAACTGTGGCGGAAACAGTAATATTTAACCTGTTGTTATTAATGTTTTCGGTTATTTCGTTAAAAGGACGGCTTATTTGGAATAAAAATTAAAACGAAGGGACACGGTAAATTCAAGAGAGCAACTGAAGTCGCGTATTTATTGTTTGTAGCATCGACAAACGAAAATATAGCGGTGAACATACAAACATATAGGCCTACGATAACTTTTATTCCGCTAGTGTTTACATGCATTGGTATTTACTGGTTTGTAGGTTTATTGTATTATTTATTTAAATTTATCTGATTGGGCTTAGTATTTTGAGGGGATCGTTGCATTAATTCAAATCACAGGGACGTAATCTCTTTACATAACAGTTTTTCAAACACCTAGCGCAAAGGTACAGCGTTGTGATAAACAGACGTGAACTTCAATAAGTAATTTCGTCATAACATCAGTTCATGGTTAAAACGTATACATTTTGCACTTATTTGAAATCCACACACACGCACACATCTGGCCTGTGTAACGCTTACAACGCAGCCACCACGCACTTTCAAACACAGCGATCACAACACAACCCTTTTAACCCTGCCGTGGAAACACATTTTTAACACAACATTGTAACTTGCTAGGATGTTTAAAAAAAAAACACGAGTACGAAACACGCCGTGTTATTGACACGTGGCCACATCACTGCCAGTCGTAAGGCAATTGATATAATCGCCCGCCATGTTGGGTTTGGATAAGCGCGTGATTCTAAATTCTCCTTTCCACACCACGTCTGCCAACATGCTGGATTTGTAAGCGTCGCGCCATCGCATCACATCTAAATAACACATAATAGGCATTTAAACAATAAAATCTCGTTTCAGTTGTAAATTGCAATTTCAAACATCATTATTGTTGCTGTAATTAGTATTAAATGTGTTGAAATTAGAAATAACAAGATTTATACTTTCCTGCCACACCGGTGGTACGAACTTCCCGAGAGAGAAAATAGAGAGAACGAGAGAGAGTGACACGATCCGCTTCGCTTAAACTTTTCTTCCGGACGGAAAAAAAAAAAAAGACCGTGTCACTAGAGCGAGCATACGCACGGTAATTTCCGCTGATATTTTTTACTGCAGCAATAAAAAGTGTTTCCGTCAGTGCTACCTAACAATACAAATATATAATCTGACAACGTTTAATTTACAAATAGTATACATAAAAACAAGGTTAAAAAATATTGTAACTGTGAACTATTTCTTATCGGCCGTTGCCAACACGTCGCTGCTCTCGCTGTTGTTAATTCGTATTTAATACGAAATGAATATTACAAGTTATAGAAGATACTAAGTATATTGTTTATCTGTTCAAGAACACAGTACTTTAACGTTAGTCACAGGGTTATATAAATTTAGAATACAAGTGATTGAACACAACAGGTTGACATGTTACGCCAAGGGTGATTTTTCAAAGGTTTGATTCCAAAAGGCCGAAGAAAGCGTGAATGCACTATGCCTCTAAATGTAAGGTAAAATTACGTCTTAAATGTAGAGTAAATTTACATAACAAGTACTATTCCCTAATCGTACGGAAAAAGTACCTGACAAAAGTGAGTAAAAAAAAGGTGGGGCTAATAAACTACGTGAAAATTAACTATATCGTATAACAAAATTACGTTATAAACACTCCCGAGTATTTGAACTGTTAACTTTTATATTACCTACATTCTCTGACGAATATTAATCGAAATCTCAACACTAAAGTCCCCATAATTTGCTGGTGGGTGGGCGCGAGCCATGCTCCTTCATGACGATAGGCCGATTCTCTATACATTACACCACGAAGGCAGCACGGCTGCAATAGTGAATATTAGTGTGTTACATGATTGTTTCTTCTGACCGTTCCCCCATTTAGCTATTGAGACAATGCTGAAGAGATGGACATGTCGTAAGGTATTTTTCACATCCTTTTATGGGATTTTCCACTACCATGTACGTGAAATTTACTCCTTAGTGTGGGTAATTTTATCTTGCCCGTAAGGAAAACTGTTTTCCCCACAAGTTTGCGAATATTAACTTACACTTGTCAGGTAATTTTCCCATTATTTTTTACAGTGTAGATTATGGCACAAGATGCAAGAAAAACATAGAATAGTTTGTGTGTCTGCAGCAACCAATATCATTCGCCATGGAAAGGTAATGTCTGTATTGGTGCTAGCTTATGGCATAGTACAACACAAACCATAATTTTCCCCTTTTCTGCAACATATCAGATGTGAACGAATATACTCGGGATAATATGCTAAGGGGTTAATCAAAATTGTTTCAGTGATTATGATTCAAATGTGAAACATAATTCCCATTCAAAGAGGTAGTAAATTTCTATAGAGAATGTTATTTTGGGGAGACAAACCTACCTCAAACATAATAGTATCTAACTGATTCCTTATTTCCTCTTCAGATATTGGACCACCATTATGGTTTGTATCGATCAAATGTTCTAAGAATGGAAGCCGTTTCTTCTCGCCTAAACAAATAAACATTGATATAGAAACAATAATTAATTATTTAATTATATTCAAAATACCTATTAATCAATAATTTTAAAAAAAATATGAATTTGAGAACTTATATAAGAGTAGAGTACGTACGCGAGTCAAATCTCGCATTTGAGCTCTCGGTTGATATACGCTGTTCACAGTAAAATGTGCACTTTTGAAATCCCGGCTTAGGATCTAATTGCATACACGTTGTGTGTTCTTTCGCCGTATGTAAAATCGACGTTGCCGTGGGCCTCATCGCTTTATTTATGCGTCGGTCAAATGAAACTGTGAAATTATTAAGAAAGTAAAAACTTTACAAAGTTTCTCATTTTTACACTTCGATGCATTAAAAAAAAAAAAAAAAAAAACAGAAAGCGAAAGAAATAATGTTAACACTTTGAAGTCGGCAAACTTTTACCAGCGTTAAAGACAAGCTATAAGTGAGTAGCTTATTTACACAGTTGCAAGGACACCTTATTATATTGGTCTCTGTTCTGTCTTACCGTCGTCCTATTGCTCAAAACCGCAACACGCTTTCGTTATTAGCCGCATGTTAGCCAACTTAAATGGTGTTGGCAGTCAGCTAAACAAATGGTATTTCGTTATGAACAGTATTTATAGTCCATTGGGTTCATTTCAGAAATCGTAAAAAAAAATTCATTTTTATTTACGAAAATCGTTTTAAGTGCTGTGTTGTTTTGTTATAAAATCGCGATAAAAATAAGGAAACATAGTAACTACATCCAAAGCACTTTTGTGGTTTATGTGCAGAGAAATATTCATACTTTAGCCCGCGCTATACTCGAGCATAGTCATCAAAGTGTTAAGTTATCACAAATGGTTACCTAACACTTTTTATTATACGTTAAGATATGGGACAACTTTCCATCCATCGTTACCAACTTTACTGGGCGAATGCCACTCAATGCGCCTTTAAAATATATGCATGCAGGGGCAGTGATTTTTTTCTAAGGTAAATTTCTAAAAGTGCTAAATTTATCTTGAGTAGTATGATTATGGCGACTTGGGGATAAGGGCGTGGGACGCGGGATGGGAAGATTCGGCGGCCGCGATCTTGTTAAATAACCGTCCGCCATCTTGGATAGCATTGACTTTGACCTTTTACCCATGATCTTGACCCCACTGACATCTGTCCCCAAAAATCGAAAAAATTGCAAAAAAAATTATAACGAAAAATTTAATCAAAAAATTATTAATAAACTAAAAATCGATTTAAAAATTCATAAAAAGTTCATTAAAAAATAATATTTAAAAATGTATTGATTAAAATTCGTTTAAAATGTTTATAAAACATTGTTAAAAAATTTAGTTTTAAAAAATTTAATTAAAAAAAATTCTTAATTAAAAAGTATTTAACCCCGGCGGCTATTTTCCCTTTTTCCCCTCAAAATTTCACTCAATTTTTTATTAAAAATTCGTTTAAAAAATTTGTTTATTAAAAGTCTTTAACCCCGGCGGCCATTTTTACCTTTTCCCCTCGAAATTTCCCCTTTTTTAGTTGAAAATGCACTCAAGAATTTTTTTTTATTAAAATATCGTTAAAAAAATCCCATAAAAAGTTCTCTTAAAATTTTTAGTTAAAAAATTGTTTAACAAATTTAAATTAAAAAATTACATTTCCAGAGGTTTCCCCCCGCACCCCCCAATTACTCACCTCTGTTCGAATCCAGCAGGAATGAGTCCCTCGCCTCCATTCCCCTCACATATAATCATTCCGCCATCTTGATTTTTTCATTTGTCATTTATTTACATGCTACTGGAGGCCGCCATATTTGTGTATATATTACTGGAGGAAGCCGTATTTGTTTTTTTTTTCATACATCATCTGTTTATGTATGTTACTGCAGGCTGCCATGTTGGGAGGTAGCCAACTTGCTAGGTGCAGTCCTCCATGTTTTTTATTGTCATTTGTTTTATAGTTTGTGCCTCACCTTTGTGTGATAACCCGATTATGCCACCTGATATAGGCCTGTACCGAATGGTGACATTGACCATTCCTGCAAAGTACTTAGATTTATTTATTATTTTTTATTCTTGTATATAAAGCGGGAAAGGTTTTTTGTTTGAAATAAAAACACGGCATATCTTTTTTTACATAGAATTTACTGTACACATAATAAAATATAGAGGTTTATTAATCTTCTTCGACGTTCACAGCTCGATGTCCGCCACGGCGACCCAAGAATTGAACTGTTAACTCTTATATTACCTACATTCTCTGACGAATATTAATCGAAATCTCAACACTAAAATCCCCTAAATTTGCTGGTGGGTGGTTATTTCAGTTAGTTCACAATAACCCTGTGACTAGTTATAAAAAAACTTATTACAAATACTGAATAAATTACTCACGGCTGAACACTGAGTGTTAATTACACAGTTCTATGAGACATCTGAAGAGAAAGGTAAAGGTAAGATATCATTTAAGAAAAATCTAAGATTTTTCCTCGCTGTTGCACAGTTCTCCGTAAAAGATTTCTTTAGTGACAAAAAACTTAAGTTGGAAGTGGTACCACACTCATGTGGGGGAGGGGGTGGTTTCTTATGTTGCACCGCCTTGTAATCAAAAAATAATTCTAATCATGATGGGACTAAACGGTAAAGAAGAAGTTTTGTTTATTTTCTTTTGCCATCCTCACCTATAAATAATGACTTCCAGCAAAAAGTTTTTCACTACAGAACATAAAGATATATTATGCCAGTTAATTACCAAAAATAAAATCATCGAAGTTGAGAAGAGTGATGCGCATTTTCTTGAAATGAAAATTTAAGGGTGGGGAAAACTCATTGTAGAGTTCAACGCACATGAGTTTGTTGCAAAGCTAAGAAAGAGCATTCTTTTACTATTATACGAAATAACTTTGGGTTAGTACTTTTTCCTCAGTGTACTTAAAATTCTCTTTTTCTTTTCGATGAGGATGTTTAAGGTAAACTCAAAGTGATTTTAATATATAAATAAATCATCTGCTAGTAAGCAAGATACAAAATGAAACAAGAACATAAGTCACATTTACACTTAACACTTTAACATGCCATGAATCATATTCTTTATCAACATCAACATTTGCCGTCAAAATATTACGATAAACCTTTCGGGGATAATACCTAGAAACACGGTATTGTCATCGCAGTATTATGTGGCATGTCTTCTCTACAGACACAGACGAAAGTGAATTCTGCCGCCATTCGTTATCACTGGATCAAGTTCCTCAGAGAGGTGGTAGTACGAGCCCCTGTGCCGGGAAGGGGGCTGGGGGTAGAGATCTTATTGTAAGCATGAGCTAAGCTCGCAGCTGTCTTTAAGATATGCCAAGTTGCCCCGGAAAGCCCTGGTTAAGTGAATTCTGATACAATAGCGCTGAACTTGTACAACAAACGAATTCCAAAGATCAATACATACATTCAATAAGACAAACATGTACAGTAAGATTACTAAAGAAATTTCCTAAGTCTATGAGCTTGAAAAATCTACATCAAGTTGGCGGCCCCATATGTTCGCGGCGTCTGTAATATTAGCACGGCACACCGCGGCGTCGTTTATACTTTCAGGTAAAGTCAGCCACCTCAAAACTTAAAACTTAACTGTTGAAATAATGGATTCATGGCCGAATACGTACATAACAAATATATTGCTTATATCTTAAATTATTATAACATCAAAATTAACCTTTAAGAGCCTCGACTTGAGTGAACTTCAAATTCTAAAATTAGACATTACATCATCATTGTCTGCCGTTGATTCATGGTGTGTTAAAGTGTTGAGTGTGGAACAGAGTTATATTCTTGTTTCTTTTTTGTATCGTTTCTTTCGTAAGGCTCATATTGCAAAAGATCCGACAGTTACGGCGTTGTTTGAAATGGATCCGCGATATTAGCGAAGGGTTAGAGAGCTTGCTAAAAAAAAAATATCCCACATAATACACACATGTAAATACACACATATACAAAATATTTTCTACAAGGGGAAAAAAGGGAGGGGAGGAAACTCATATTCCCCACTCATTCCTGCACTAGCATCGTAAAAGTTATACGACAATGATGATGCAATGTCTATTTTAGAATCTAAAATTCACTGAAGTCAAGGCTCGTATAGGAAACTATTTATGGTATAAAAATGTGTTATTTAAGCAACATACGTGTTATGTAGATATTATGCTATGAATTCGTAATATAATGGTGTTAGAATTTTGAGAATCGGTCCATTATTTCAATAGTTAAGAATTTTTTTATTTCCTAGGTGGGAGACATTTTTATCTAGGGGTGTTCTACCAGTTCGTTAAGATAAAACTGACATTACTCTTTTATTTCACTTCAAACATGTTTCTGCAATGTATATTTCTTAGAATTTTCTTAGATTGTGCTTTCCCTTGACTGTGCAATCGGCCCGAGTTTCTGCATAATGTGTAAAATTAATGGTGACACGCGGATTAATATCTTCATATCTCTAGTGTGCTAAAGTGCCATGGAGTTTAAATCAAAATAAGTGTAGTAACCATAATTATTTTCCTGAAATAATTTTACGACAGCGTCAAAGAGGTGTTGTGATGTTTACACACCCAGTTTTTATGGTACGCACTTCCTCTTTAAATAAAGCACTATCCATAAAATGAGATATTTATATTTCATTCTGACTATACTACAAGCAATGGATTAAGTATATAATGTGTGTATGTATGTGTATATGTGTATATATATACACACATATGTATATATATATATATATATATATATATATATATATATATATATATATATATATATATGACGAGGCATGGAATCTCCTTTCAACGTTATTCGATTGTTCTCAATTCAACTTTGTATACATGACTTAACTTGTTTTACATTACTATTTTATCGTCATTGTTCGCTCATTGTTTCAAAACATCACAGGAATAGCTTACAACTAATGCAAATGTTAGGAAAACTTTAGACACATAAGATATCCCACCAGTAGCTATGAATAGTATGATCTGGGGCACTAGGCGTCACGTGGGGGAGCTGAGAGCCACGGTAGCCATCTTGGATTTCTTTTTTTCGCCTTGAAACTAGTTTTTTTTCCTCAAAACCAACAAAATTTCCCTCAAAAATGTGTTTTACACAATGCTGCTGGTTCAATTAGCATATATGTGTGTGGGATTAGTATTGCTGTCCTTAGCATATGCGTACTTGACATAGGTCGTAAAATATACGCATGTAACAAGGTCTTGCATTAAGCTGCATTACGAGCCAATGTACTCTAACATTCTTCAGACAAGATGGATGGTGCTGACATGTAATAACAGAGCGTGAAGTGCTTTTAAATGATTGTACAATCTGGCTAGCATCTGCGCCATATTAGCCGGATTCCACTGGCTGTGCAAAACATATTTTTGCGGGAAATTTTGCTGGTATTTTGGGAAATTCTGGTGATTTTGAGTGTTTTAGAAGGAAAAAGTGAAATTTTTAGGTTAAAAGGGGGGAAAAAAGGGAATCTAAGATGTACGCCGTGGCACCCTGGCACCACAGCTTGACGCCTAGTGTCCCAGAACTTATTATTCATAGCTACTCCCAAACACTAATTTCGGTGACATGTGACCCTCGTACCAGTATGATACTTATAACAATTACTCAGCGAAATTTAATTTTCATTAAATCTTAGTTTTAAAATAAAATGCAGTCGAAGATAAAAATTTAATAGAGCGACGTGTATCATTCCAAGTTCTTCAATAAGTTATTTGGACATGTGTAGTTGCACCTCATGTCTTCCTGCTAATACAAAATAATTTCACTTTAGTATAAATAACCTGATTCAAATAACGTTCTGTGCGGAGGAACTCGAATACTAAAACTTTGTACTATAATTTGCAGCTGAAAGTTTGAAAACAAGCTTCGAGGAGAGAAACAACATTTTCTAGGTAACCAAAGAAAAAATATTTTGTTCTCACCTATTTCTTCATCGAGGTCATCCCTCAAGCCCTGGGTATTGTCGAAGTACGTGTTTTTAATTCCTACATCAGCAGTTTCATGTTCTATTGTAGTTTTCTCCTGATCATCTAAAAGCTTCTTCTGTAAGTAGTCAGTTTTCTTGGATGCGAATACCTTATAAACAGACAAAAACATAGCAGGTACACGGATATAAACAGTAAATTCATAAATCTTATTCTGCATAATATTACTGGGCAAAATTACCTAACTAAGTTCTACTACAAATAAAGTTGACCATTTTACAATATTTTAGCTATCAATCTGTGTGGCCTAGTATTAACCATCCTTTTGTAAAACTTAAAATGGCATAATCTAGTTTCTCCTTTCAGATGAACCAATCAGAAGCTTTGAGTTAATATGAAACATTTTTCTTTTAAAAACGTGTTCTGCATGAGACTTTCGCTCGATAAGCCTACATTGAATAACTGTAAATACATTAATGTTATTTATTAAAAGAAAACACGTCACATAAACGAAGCGTAGACAACAAGAGTAATTGTATATCGATAAATTCTACTAGTGCCACGTCCCTTAATAAGATAGTATACATGTTCCATGTTCGCATCGTTAACTCGCATGAATATCTCCCGATGGTCTAGCAGTTACAACGTCTAACTTATACTATAAGGCAAAGGTCAGGGTGTCAGGGAATTTTCATGCTAGTTAAATACCTTTCTAGGCTCAAGAGTAACTGTCAATGTATCGTACTGTGGAATGAATCTATGCAAGAAACTGATTTATATTACATAATTTTAATGACAGCGACAGAGATGTGTTGTGGTGATTACAGGTATTTGTTCCGTTACACTTTATCCAGACATTCGGTGACCCATCATGAATTATTTCTCTGATATGAGAAAACGGGCCCGCGGAAACCGCGGGCTAAACCACCGTCGGAGAGGCAGGTAATCGTACGAAATAGAGTCTGGGAACTCCGGCACGTGCTTGCTCACACATCCCGTCATCCAGTTGCAAACTTTATATTTAAGACTTAACACATAAGACTTAAAACGTAAAACTTAAGACATATCACTTACGACTTAACACTTAGGCTTAAAACTTAATACTTAAGACCGAATGTTCGAAGGGCCTAATTTCCCAACGGTAGAGGGTGGGGTACAGAAAAACAACCCTCCCCAAATGCCAGTAAAATCGGTCGAAAAATGCGCCTTCCAGACCGAAAAGAAGGTGCAAAATGCACCCCTCAAGTCACAGCATCACCTCCTTGGGGAGGGGTGTGGGGGAAGGGGAGATAGATAGGCTAAGGTCCAAAGGTGTGCATAAATTTAGTTCCACCTCTCCATCCCTAGAGAGTGAAAAAAGGTGGGGGGGGGGCAGCGCGCTGTCAAAGAAGCCCTGGGTGTTGTCGAATTATTCAATAAAATTTGTCACTTTGCGGTAGATATGTAGATTTCCTTGATTTAGTAAAATAAATATATAATACACAACAATTAAATGAAAAGCCACTTATTCCACGAACTCTGTGTGCACACGCCAGCAAAACGACATCACCGGCCGACAAAATGTTGTGACTCCATTCGCCAATCAACGCCTGGTGACCTACTCGCCAGCCGGTATGGCAGCCCAGCCAGTAGGGAACCTTTCGTAGCATACAGTAGCCAATCAGGCGTAAGGTCCATCCCCAGAGACTCGCAACAGCCAATCAGAGAATGGGCACGCGCACATCAAAGAAACTGCCACACTATTTCGACTCCGTGTACTTTGAAAAGGTACGAACTGACACGAACATAACTTATTTCTTTACAGACTCCTACCCTAGATTTTAATATATTTGTATATCTGAATATACGTGAATCTCGATCAATTTATTATTTAGATTATAGTCCATTCACGCTTTCTTCAGCCTTTATAAATCGAACCTTTGAAAAATCACCCTAGGCGTATTATGTCAACCCAGTGGCGTAGCGAGGGTGTCAGCCGCCTGGGGCGGAAGAAAATTTTGCCGCCCTCTTATTTACATATTTCAATTTAAAAGACTATAATATACAGTAATTCTAAAGAACTTTTCGGCAAGAACAGTCATCATTATTGTGTATTATACAGGTTACAAATAAAAAAGTCATATATGTGTGTGTTTTACAATATAATAATCACATTTATTACAAAAATTCTTACACGTATGCCACTTACATTGATATAACAGGTATAGAACACTTATGATTATACCTTGACGATCGACAAGATTAAGTTATTAGCGAATTGAATATAAAACGCAAATCGACTTCCAATTAGAACTAGAACGATACTGTTAGTATTTATATTTTTATTGAAAAA
The DNA here is from genome assembly GCA_029891345.1 of Dryococelus australis. NCBI lineage: Eukaryota > Metazoa > Arthropoda > Insecta > Phasmatodea > Phasmatidae > Dryococelus > Dryococelus australis. The sequence goes on along the minus strand of CM057003.1, from coordinate 69,731,289 downwards.
TAATATACTTGTTAGAATTAAAAACAAAACTTCTGTCTTTAACTAAAACTTTATTCGTCTACTTTTTTTAAGAGCAAAGTCTTTTATTGCACTATCGATGTCTATAGCATCACACACCTCTTGCTCAATAGACAAGATAGCCAGATTGGTTAGCCTTAAAGTACTCATTGTTGATCTTAAATAATTTTTGATAAATTTCAATTTTGAAAAACTTATCTCACAGCTGGCATTTCTTATGGCAATTGTGAATAATATTCGGAGTATTATTATAATATTGGGCAGAGTATCTTCCAACTTGGATTTCGCAATAAATTTTAATAATTCAAGTGAGTCCGCATTAATTAATTTATTTTCGTTGCCTGTGGCAGCAATGAAAGTCCGCAGTCGAAGTCGTTCCAGCTTGAAGTCCTGCTCGTCAATTTCGGCAGATGCGTAGTCTATTTTACATTTAGTGTCGTCCGAATCTAGTAATATAGCCGGCGTTAGATAAGCAAACTTATCCGCCAAATTCTGTAGCTGCTGAAAACGCTCACGAATTTCTACAATGATTCTATCTAACGAAGAAAAAAGCTTCCGTCTCAACTCATTTTCAAGATATTATTATTATTTGTTGTGAAATTTTGCCGCCCCCTAAAAGTGCCGCCCGGGGCGGGCCGCCCCTGCTTTCCCCACTACGCTACGCCACTGTGTCAACCTGTTTTTCCAATAACTTGTATTCCACAAATATTTAACACTGTGATTAACTTTAGAGTACTGTATTATTGAATAAATGAAACTTTACCTTAGTGTAGTATATAACCTGTAATATTTATTTCGTATTAAATACGAATTAACAATAGAAATAGTTCACAGTTACAATATTTTTTATCCTCGTTTTATGTATGCTATTTGTAAGTAAAATGTTGCCAATTGATTTATTTGTATTGTTAGGGAGCACTGACGGAAACACATTTCATTGCTGCAGTTAAAAATATTCGCGCAAATTCCCGTGTGTAGGGTGGTGTTTTTTTCCCGTCCGGAATAAAGGTTCAATAATCGAAGCAGAGCGTGTCTCTCTCGTTCTCTCTGGATCTCTTCTCTCTGTTCGCCACTATCTTTTACGTTTGTCTATGTTCAATAAATAAGCGACACAAGTTGCGTGCTTGAATTTACTGCGTCGTTTCGTTGGACTGGTTGTCCCTTCGTTTTCATTTTTATTCCAAACACATTAATAACAACAGGTTAAATACTACTGTTGTTTACGCCACAGTTGTAACAAACACCGTCGAGGCAAAATATTAATGTGCATTATGTGTTACGTACTATACCGTGTGTAACAAATAGTTATAAAGCGGACCTAAATATTGTTATAGGCCTACATTGTGAACATTCGTAGGAAATATGACAGAATTCTTTGAACAGCAACCAACGCATTTGACAGTTATAAAAGTAGAAGTCACATGGCAGTGTTTATGTTTACATGTAGCGGAAGGATACGTAACCAGTAACCAAAAGTAGAAATTTAGCAGGGCTTCATAAAAGGCCGAAGTTATCGTGAATCAACTATAGTTAGTTGCCTATGTAACCCAGAACAGTTTTACTTTCACTTAGCAGAGTAACGAACAAAAGCGCTACTGTATAATTTAAATAAAGTATGTTAATATTATTGTATTTCATCCATGAATGTGCTAAGAGAAATGCTTGCTATACTGGTAATGTTGGAAATACTCTTTAGAACAAACAAAAACTGTTTTTATGTAAGAATATAAAATTTTTCCGTAAAGGGAAAGAATTAATTGTACATTGTGTGTGCTGGTAGAACATTTAATTTGAAAACCAGTAACTTTTATTCAATATTTAATATTTTATATGTTGCAATGTAATCTGGAGGATTTGAAGTCAACATGTGGAACGAATGTTATATGTAACTATTAATAGTCTATAGCAAGAAGCCTTATTTGTTCCATTTATGTTCCATTTAAAAATCAAGATACATGTTAGATGAAGAACGTAATGGTAATGTCAATGGTTTACATGTATGAACCGAACATATGTCATCAAACTAAATGGTGAGTCGCTACTTACTTTGATTTGCGCTCATCCAAGAATCCCAGGGAATACCGAGAGTTTAAAGAGTTCCAAAAGCCGTGCATGTTAAGTATATTTTGGATGAAATTGAATAGTTATTATGTTTTTCACATGGTTATGTGTTAAATGAGTATCAAGGTCGAAACTGAAAGTTGTGTCTGAAATTGTCTGAATACTAAGGAGTTAATAATATTTAATATAGTCCGAAACATTGACTCCGATATTTGATTTAATTAATACATAACTTTTTTTTATTAATATAACGCCTCTTTCTTCGTCCATGCTCATAATTTTATTCCCATCCAAGTATTATATTCTTAAACACTTTCTCACTTCTTACAACTTATTTACCCTGTGGTATAGATAAAAGTAAAAAGGGAGGCTTTATTACACTAGTACATATTGTCAAGATATTTTCTCTTGGGTGCATTAACTATAAAAACTCTAATACTGTAGGAGTAAAAATAAACTGACGTTGGTGAGAACAGTAATAATTCTGCATCTGTTTTGTGTGAAATTTCTCAATTTTTTATAGTATATGAGAAATTTTAATGTGCAGGGGTACATAAAAATTTGTAACAAAATAAAAAATAAAAATTTTCTTATAGGTTTGACGTTATTATTAGACTTGGCTGTCTAATTTCACGTTTCAATAAATATGTATACTCACTGTCATTAAAATTTGTGCAACCTTGAAAAATTGTTTGGTAACCAAAGTTGGTAAATAAACACAATAATGTATAACAGGGAAAATATGAGAAATACCTTTGTAGATAAGTCGTGGATGACGTTCAGCAGGTGAACCTCTTCCTTTGCGAAGCCCCATAGATTATTCAACTGTTTAATCTGGAACCATACTTTGTACGTTCGTTGATGGATAATGTTGCATAACCTGGAAAAATAATGTTGCAAAGATATATAATTTGTTTGCAAACATAGCAATTTAATTAACCTTTCCCATACTCTCTGCTGATATCTGTACCTTGTTTCAATTTGAAATGGGAAATAAACAGCTCCAATTTTACCAAACTATTAAAACGAATTCAGCCATAGTTCATATTCAGAAGAAAACAAAATTGGGAGAATACTGCAAAGATAACCATTTAGATTTACTGGTTTACATCGCATGGTTATGAAAATAACTAAACACATCAGAACTTTCCATTTGCAGTGGCCTTATAACTACTTGTTATAGGCTATGCCACCTAACGTCTAATTGATGGCATCAGCAACTCGATTTTACAGACATATATGTATACATTGTTTTAATTCAACAGTGAATTTCGCCATTACGTATCACAGTGCTAAAAACACTCTTCTTCCTCATAGAAGTCAGAAGATATAACCTGAAGATAACAACATGTTTAATAATAAAAATTCAAATACTTCATATTCCAACATGTGGCATTGGGTGGACGTATCAGAAACCACTTTTGTTAGCGAGCCTAGTGGAACATTTTTGAGAACGCATCTGCAGGGAATGTTTCATGCCACTCTAAATGAACAAAATCTTCAGAAAACCAGTACAATGGAGTCACCGAAGGATCAAGCGAATGCGCAACAAGAAACAGTAAGAAATATGAACGACCTAAAATTTTCGCAAACAACTCATACGTAGAGATCTGAGGAATTCGCGGATTCATTTTGCGATAAGCTAGAATTCCAAACACGTATGTTTATATAACTTTATCTGTTTTTCTGCATTATGTTTGACACCTCCTGGAGAACGCAGGCCCAATCGTTGCCTTCCACTGTGACAGCAGGCAACCAATGCGCAGTTGACATCGGCATATTTGTACATCATACTGTAGAGTCTAGCCTGCAGGTCATTGAACTCGCGAATTTTTCCGGTCTCTGCTCATACGATGTAATGCTAGAAGAAATTGTTTCAATGATTTGCCAAGTTAAGTAGATAGTCAGTCAGGTATGGGTGTTGATATATGGGCCTAATCTGTGTACGTGTACCAAAATGGTCACCTCATAACAGCCATTGCGTAAGTGTACGTGCTGAATTTCTGCTCCTTCCTTTTGACACCCATAACAGTCTCTGTAAAAAGAAACAAAACATAAATTGTAAACACGTATGGTAAGTGTGCACGTGATTGTTTAAAATCATTTTTACAACACAAATATATTGAAAAAGATTCTCAAATAAACAATATTGTGGATAAAACTCGCCCTCCCTTAAACCCACCACCCACAAATATTATCTCTGATAATATTTGTGACAAAATATTATCAGAGATTTCGAGAAAAATCTTTTAAAGGTACGTGTTTACCAATATCGTAAAACAACTTGAAAACATAAAATATTCATTCATTCAGAAATACATCGACTCAGAACTAGTTCTTAAACAAAAGGCATTTGTAAAAGGCCCCAAATGTTTAAATTAAATGACACAAACACAAACACAAACACACACACACATGTATGCATGTATGTGTGTGTGTATATATATATAGGTTGTTCACAATAAAGTGAGCACTTTTGAAATCAACCTCAGCAAAAATGTTCAAGTGCCTCCGTGGTAAAGGTGTATCATGAGTGGACGATTGGCACCGTTTGGGAATACCCATCGTGGAAACTGCAGAGGATCACGCTCCATTGATGTCCGAGATTAACGTCGACTACGACGGTGCGTGAAGGCCAACCGACTGGCTACAGCAGTCGAGAAGCTCATAATCCAAATTAACCAGGAGTCAACCAGACACGTGTCTACCGCAACATTTCAGCAAAACCTTCTATGAATGGAGCTCCAGAGTACCCATACTAACACAGGTGCATCGACGAAAATGACTGTAATTTGCTCGATAGTATGGCGACTGGGCCGTTGCTGGATGGTGACGGGCGGGTACACTTCTCCGACGAGTTGAGTTTTAAGTTGCATTGAACAGATGGATACCACCGTGTCCAGCAAGAGACGACGGAGAACCGACATCCTGTATCCATTGCTGGACTTTACCTTTCAGTAATGATTTTCAAGACAGCATTAAGCGCTCCCAAGAACGAGAACATGCCAGAGGTTGTTTGGAACTAATAACATATGTTAAGAAACTAAATTCGCGAGATTAACAGTATTTATTTATTTAAAAATAATTACAGACATAGATTTAGCATCTGCCATTATCAGACGTCTATTTTGTAAATGAGTCCGAAAATTATATCCAAACCTGCTCATTAATAGGTATCCCTAGATCACAGTATTGAAATGTATAGGCCCTGATGTCTTAGTAATTTTTAAAGCCATTATGAAAAGTAACTGTGACTAACACAAGCCCGACTTTGTGGCAGAGACCACCTTGTCTGAAGTCATTTTATAAATATGGTAGAAGCTTCACTGTAATCTACAAAATTATTGGCCATAATTCAGTGAACATTGTGCTTTGTCCCTTAAAACTTGGAAACACATCAGGTCAGTACAAAGATGGTATAAGTTTCACTGTCACCCACAGACGTCCAAAAATAATTGGCCATCATTCAGAGAGCACTGTGTTTTGTCCCTTGAAATCTGGAAACACATCAGATCAGTACAAGCTCAAAAAGCGAATATAATGCGTTCTGCTCCGAACCCGCTTAAAGTCGTAGTTTACAGCACACGAGACCTCAAATATTGCCTAGACATTCCTCAAACATTCCTCAGTCCAATTTATCTTGAGATATTCCTCACATTCAATCGTTACACATTCTTCAAACATACATAAAACAGATCTTTAATACACCTTAAACTGAATTCAATAGAATTTAATAAACCTCAGATATACATGATACACACTTCAAAGTTAACTGTATCTTACCTTGTACAATTGCTCACAGAACTTACAAAAACAGAATCTTTCAGCCAATTGTATATAGCACTGCTTTAAGAATCCTGTCAATAAAGTAGAATAAAAATACATTCACCCTCCCTCCTGAGATAAAATTAGTGAACACATAGTACTGTAAATGATTCAGAAAAAAAAATTTTTAAGAAAGGAAAAGATCCAATATAAACATCGATAATGGTAGATAATTTTATAATGTGCGATTTGAATAATTAGTGAAGAAACATAACAGGCCTACTAATCATTATTCTGCAACTCTGAGCCTATTGCTAGTATAGTGGTTATATGAATAATATGTTAGAAAATCAACTGTTGAAGAATTTGCATTACAATGTAATTATAAGTGGATTAATAAAGTAGACTGTTTAATAAATGAGTATAAAAATCTAGCCACAGAATACTTGTTTTTCATGCTGGCGCCACTCCCAGGAACCCAATGATCACATGCACCAACGAAATATGTCATTTGGAGTGGTGAAGATAAACGCTGACATCGGCTGTGAAGCAATCGGAATTGGCGTAGCGTAGTGATGAGTCATGTTACATAATGTGGTACTTGGATGGACATTTGTGGTCATGGTGAATGCCTGGCGAACTGTAATTATCTGAAGGTCTCGTGTTTTAATTGAAATCTGTTCTAAGAGGTGTTAAAGTCTATAGCTGTTTCTCATGGTTGGTTGGGGATCATTAGCTTTGATCGATGGATCGATGAGCTGTGGTACGTAACATGAAGATCCTGATGACGACATGCTTCCACGCTGCGCGAAAGTATGGAATTCCTTTATTAGTTCGACAATTTTCTCGTCTGTTAAAGCAACATTAAATGAGCCGTGGCTTGGAGGCAACAAGGGGAACTGCTTAAATGTCCCGCCCAACTACCGGACGTGATCACCATTAAAACATCTTGGGGATGAGCTGGAGCATCAAGTACATGTCAGAAACACTCAACCAACAAATATCAACTATTCAGGATAATGTAGATAAATTTCGCCTGCTGCGTGCCAGAAGAGAGTGGAGATAATGCCCTAAATGGTTAGCACTGTAATAACTGAAAAGGGACAGGATACGCGCTATTAAAGACTGTTGACGATAAAGTGAACACTATTGAAATCAACCTTAGAAAAAAGTCACTGATCTTACCTGCGTATATTTTAACGGACCAACTGGGTAAAGTGCTCCCAGTAGAGTTGGTAACGATGGAGGGAATGTAGTTCCATATCTTAACATTGAGTAACAATTGTTAGGCAACTATATGTGATAACTTAAATTATTTCTTTTGATTTTTTTTTTATTGCATCGAAGTGTAAAAATGAGCAGATTTGTAAGAAAAATTACTTCCTTGATATTTTCACAGTTTCACTTGATCGACGGTTGAGTAAAATGATGAGGTACATGGCAATGTTAATTTTACATAAGGCGGAAGAATACACAACGTGCATACAAGTAGATCTTAAGCAGGGCTTTTAAAAGTGCTCATTTTATCGTGAATAGTACATAGTTTCACGGCCGTAGCCTTTGAAACCAACTACAATTGGTTTCTGGCGACTTGGGCCACATAGTGAATATGATACACGTATAGCATACCAACACTGGAAGTTCGGCCACTTGTATGTGTAGGTTTATGATCTAAAATTTGATGTTCACTATAAGCTGCAGGCGGACAAGGTAAGTTTAGATACAGGTCACAATAAGTTCATTAACTTATCTTATATTTGTACAAAAGTTTTCCTCGTATATAAAAAATTTTAATGGCTCCCCCCCCCCCCCCCCCCCCCCCCCCGTCGGTGCACGTCGAAATCACAGTTGTAGTGTTTTTGAGAAGTGCAAATAAAATAACCGAAAACATTAACATAAAATTAGACAAGGGTGACTGAAAAGTCATATTTTAGTCAATTTAAAGACATCCTTAGCCAATTTTAACTAACAAACATTTCGTAGACTGCTACAGATCAAGAATATGTAAAAATGCCCTTATTTGAAGCAATTTTCTAAAATTGCGAAAACAAATCTGCGAGTAATTGCAAATATTTCACGAAGTAACTTATGGTAACTCATTATTTCAATCTAAATTATCTCATTTCGGTAAGTGAGTTAATTGTCATTATTTGTGCGTTCGAAAAACACTGCAACTTTGAGTTTAGACGTAGAACTGTAAAAGAAACATGTGGTAAATTTTTGTGTAAGGGGACAGTAAAAGCTGTTCACAATAAAGTGAGCACTTTGAAAATGAACCCTTGGGAAAAAGGCACTGCCCCTACTTGCGTATATATTGATAGATGCACTGAGTAACAATCGCCCAGTAAAGTTAGTAATGATGGATGGAAAGTAATACCATATCTTTACGTCCAATAAAAAATGTTAGGTAACAATTTCTGATAACTTAAATTATTTATTTCGCTTTCTGTTTTTTTTAATGTGTAGTTTTGTAAGATGTTGACTTTTCTGAAAATTCGACATTTTTACTTTACCGACGCATGAATTAAACTGATAAGGCTCATGGCAATGTTAATTTTACATAAGGCGGAGGAATACACAATGTTCATACAAGTAGATCTTAAGCAGGGATTTGAAAAGTGCTCATATTACCGTGAACAACCTATACTTGTAAGTGAGCGAGTGAAGAGATTAGGGTGGCTCTTAGCAGCGAGGTCTTGAGAGCCGATGAGGGCGATTGAGGTGAGTATGGAGCAGCGCCGGAAAGAGAGGGCGGGTGGGAAACGGGAGATTCCCGAGAAGACCCGCCGTCCAACGGCATCGTCCGGCACGATTCCCACGCGCGAAATGACCCGGCCGGGGATTGGACCCGGTTCGCCTTGGCGGGAGGCAGGCGTGGTAAGCGCTCAGCCGTCCCCCCCCCCCCCCCCCGTTCGGGCTCCTCGTTGGTAAACCCGACAAGTTGAAACGTATCTCGCACTAATATTAAAAGGCAGTACGAGTACGGGTAAGCAGCATGTGCTTAGTGCGCGAGACTCACCCAGCAGTGTGTCTACGGTGGTCTCGGCGACGTAGTCGTGTATGTCGAACGGCTTCCCGCTGAGCTGCTCCTTGCGCAGCCTCTCCACCAGGATCTTGCTGTTGGCGTTCAGCTGGCCCAGGAACGACTTGAGCACGTTCAGGTGGAATGTCGGGGCGATCAGCTTCCTGTGCGCCTGCCACTTGTCACCTGTCCAGTCACACAGTCGCCATTCGTACACATACACTCTAGTTTACTCTCCCCCCCGCCTGACTCAGATCACATATCAATATACATCATTAGGCATAGAACTAATATAATAAAGAGGTAAAGTTTGTGAGTTTGTTAGAGGTAATATTAGGAACTACTTACCCGATTACAAAAATTATTTCACTGGTAAGTTATCTGGAGCTCCTGGATGAACGTAGGCTATGTATCATGACGTTATGACACCAGGGAAAATTTCAAATACAAAACATTCAAATAAATATGAAATCATTAAATTACTATTTTTGTATGTACATTCATACTCTAATAGGAAAGAAATGTTCAAATCAATTTATTAAAAATAATGTTAAAATTGATTTCCTTATGTTAACTTACAATTGCGGCGAAATACTTATATGTGCGTAAAATTATTTTGAAGAGAATTTAATTAGCTACTAAATTATATTTTTGCCATACCTGTATTAGTTTTGCAAGAATTATTAATTTTTTACGCTTAATTTTAAATGTAAATGTAAAGGTTTGTAATAGAAAAACTATTTTAAAAATAATAAATCGATGCCCAGCGAATGGTTTCATTAATGAGTTTGTGATTATTTACTGTTTATTTCGTAAACAAGAGCTCTTCTATTGTTTGTTTGAACATAAGCTTAACAATTATCTTTTATTAAAACATACTAAATAATATTAAATACCGTTTTTTTTTTAAATGCTAATTGAAAAAGGTCATTGAATTTACAAATAATTTTTTTTAATTTGTCTACGTTACAAATTGATAATTTTACTTTTTATTTGATAGTTTACCATAGGTAATACCAATGTTTATTTAGTTAAATAGCCAATTAGTAAAGATATTTGTCTTACTGCATATGTGTGGTTGCTATTAAGGATCAAATAGTATGTAAACACATCATGGCTGAAAGAAAATCGTAACTTTCTAGAAATGCGTCCATGGCAAGGGCAGCTAAAATACATCAAATCCGAGAGTCTATCTCGGAACGCTCACAGCGACTTAGTGCGCAGAGACAACGCGCATCCACGTCTGGATTTCATAATCGAATTTTAGCCCATGGTAATAGATCGGCTTTCAATTATGATCCAAATTTTGATTACGCTCAGCAGGGATATATGCAAATTGGACAAGAAACCTGCTCTAAATGTTCCGCAAAAAAAAAAATAGAGCGATGAATTCAATGGCATGTGCTGTGCTGCGGGAAAAGTTGTTCTTCCCGAAATCCAGGACCCCCCCCCCCCCCTCCCCCCCCCCCCCCCCCCACACTCTCACACACACAAACAATAAAAAGTCTGTTGAGAGGCAGTCATCCGTTATCTACGCATTTTTTGAATAATATACGAAGGTGTGATACTCTATTTCAGATTACGTCATTCTGCGCAAAAGAAATACGAGGAAACAACATCATGCCTACTTTTAATATAGAAGGACCTATATATAATCTGATTGGCAGTTTACTCCCATCGTGAGTCCAAAGTCCGCAATTTTTAGAAATTTACTTAACTTCTGATGCCGACCAACTTTCCTTGTGGTCCAACACTGCACCATATATAACAATCGAGTTGATCAATGAAATACAGACCATATTAAATAACCACAATCTATACATTCGCAGTTTTAAATATAATCTAAAGAATAATCATCGATCGGATAATCTAAAGTTAGTAACTCCCGCCGATCGTACACCACAAAATCAACATCGAGGGCGGTACAAATCGTCTACAGTAAACGAAGTTGCTGTTTTATTGGTCGAAGAAGACAAAGGGCCGAGGAATATAGCGCTGCATTGCAAAGATGGTCAACTAAAAAGAGTATCAGAATTGCATCGTGCCTACGATCCGTTACAATATACTTTGATATTTGTGGAAGGAGATGATGACTATTATCTGACTATCCCTCAGCAAAATTCAGATAGAAATAAAACGGTTTCATGTATGAAGTTTTATGCATACAGATTAATGGTCAAATCTTTTCAAAGATTTGTTCAGTCAATGCTGTGTTGATGTTATGGCTAGAATGATTTCTGAAAGATTAAATTACGTATTTCGAAACCAGAGGATATTGTGAGGTGATAGTTATATATATTTAATTTGTAATAAAAATATAATACTAAAACATATTAATGATATTATTAATTAGGTATACATAATAATAAATAGATGCCCAGCGAATCGGGTGAGGGTACTGCTAATTAAAAATAATGTTATATTTCTACATCTATATACAAGATGACTCTCAATTATACATGCAAATTTCAAGAGGTGACTCTTTATGTAAAAATAAAAGGAAAACATATGGGATACTTTATACCTAAACCAAATATTAAGGGAAATATGTGCCCTTAAAAATCGAGAATTTAAACCGTATTTTTGTTTATAAAACCATTTTCAGAGTATTGTAATTTCATTTTAATTTTTCCGATATTTTGAATAAAAAGATACGGTTTAAAATGTCGATTCTTAACTACTCGTACCTCCCTTAATATTCTGTTTAGGTATAAAGAGTCCCATATGTTTTCCTTTCACCATTTCATAAAGAATCTCCTCCCGAAATTAGTTGGTCTAATTGAGAATCATCCTGTATGCGTATGCCTACAAGCATATTATAATAATATTTTTATGTAATTGTCTCCGCGTGTTTTTCCGATTATCTTTGACTCCTGATGCGAACGAGTATGTGGGTTTTCTTCGAGTGCTCATCTATTTTTGCTTCTGTGGACACAAGCTGATCTATTTACTGTAAAAAGAATCGGTTTTATATACACAAATGACAGCTGTTTTGACATCGTGGGATGAATATCGATTTGGAAGCCCTCTCTAGTCATACAACGAAGATGAGTGTTGTGAATGCGAAAGCCTGCCTTCGACCTCAGCGAACATGGAGCCGCAACCTGCATCGTCGATGCCTGATCGTTGTCGGTGTCGATTCTGCAATAGAGTTTTCATCTGCAGTCAAAATTCTCGGCGACATGAGAGAACCACCTGTACGAAGAATCCTATCAACACGAGGAAAAATTATGACAAAGGCCACGTGCAGCTTATGCATGGCGATACATTGAAGAACCACATCAAGAACTGAAAGGATTCGAATTTTGAAAGCCAACGAGCGTTACGGCCAATAACACTTGTTTCATCGATGCGTACTAATTCCACAGGCGATTATAACAAGACAGTTAATTCTAAAGATGGAGCAAGTGGCTGCGACATACAGCAGAATCAGTTCTAGTCCTCCAATAGGACTCTGAAAATCACATGGTAAAACAGTGAGGAACATGTTTGTCTATGTTTGTTTTTGGAACGAGCAGACGCGTTCACATGTACGAAATTCTGTATTTTGGGTAGCTTTAATGTATCCTAGGTATAGGCCGTTCACGGTTAAGTGAGCACTTTTGGAAGCTGTTTCATCAGATATAATAACCAATAAGTACGTTTCATTGTGGCCTCGGACTTTTGGTTTTGGGTATGGTGAGTATATACACTGTGTTTATTACTCACTTGACAGGGTTTACGTTAACAAGTGGGTGAATGATATAAATTGGCTGAAAGAAAAAAGTAACTAGAGTTGCAAAAGTGCTCACTTTATCGTGAACGGCGTATACATTAAGGTAAGGTCGGATAAAGTGTACGAACGCTCCATAGGGTTCATTTATGCAAACAGTGTTACGGTAGTAATGTTGGGGGGAAAAAACAATCCAATATTGGACCTCGATGAGCGGTTAAGGTCCGGCAACCATGCGAACTCCACCCCGTATTTCTTTTACGGGTATACTGTTGGCTATGTAACGCCAAAGTTCAATGGCATACATTTAGTTCGCCCACCTGTCGTTTTCTTCTTCGAGTAAGAGTCAGAGTGTGTACGTAGAGATGAGGCCTAGATACCAAGTAAGACAGATAATCAAGAGGCATAACGAGGTCGCGTTGGTGTGGCGGGCAGACTACTCGCCTCCTACCAAGGGGAACCGGATTAGATACCTAGCGGGATCGCTCCCGGAATTCTCACACGTGGGAATCGTGACGGATGATGTCGTTGATCGGCGGGTATCCTCGGGGATCTTCCGTTTCCCCCGCCTTTTTCATTCCGGCCCTGCTCCATACTCACCTCGCTTTGCCCTAGTATGCTCTCAAGACCTCCGCTGTTCTTCCTGGCCGTCCAAAAAAAAGATGAAATTAGAAGAAGTGAGGATAGAGAAGCAACAGAATTTATTGGCGGAAGAAAACAGAGTTCAAGGGTGGAAACTCTAACATTCATAGTCAACTCCCGCCATATTCCCATGTATGCAAAAAGTCCGGACTCAGAAGTCCGAATCGTCTTGGCGAAAGGCCACTCTGCTTATCGCATTGCCCCCAATGTCCCCTCAGGCTTGACTGAGCATGTTTGAAAGCCCTACTCACTTTCTCTGCTCGACACATTGTGTATTCGTCCGCCAATTTTGAAACCTAGAATGCCATCGATCTAACGACGTACAACCTTGCGCCAGTCAAGTGACTGTGGAAATGTAAAAATTAATAGGGCCAGGATAATTTCATGGTTTTAATGGCACTAGACTCCAGAGTCTTGTAAATCCTGGAGCCTCAGCTTAATGTTAATTGATTTTTGTCCCAGTGAATAGCCTGTTTTACCACGGACCATGTAGTACGCGATTTGATATTTATTTCTCTACAAGTCTTTTGTTCAGTCAGGGTCATCCAAGACGAGACAAAAAAAAAAAAAAAAAAAAAAAAAAAAAAAAAAAAAAAAAAAAAAAAAAAAAAAAAAAACTGGAATGTACGAACGTTAATATCTAGGGTATCCTTAAATTAATTCAAGACATTTTTTGGGTCCTATGTATAAGTATTTATTTTACAACAATTATCTCTCTAATGTACATAAATCAAAAGGAAGACCATTCTCCAATTTCATTCCAAAAGATCTAAATAAACTTCGCTAAGCAAAAAACTTACCGTATTACAACTAAACAATTTAAGGCCATAGGTTGTGTTTAGAAGTGAATTATTTGTTCCTGACAAGAACTTGTAAGAAGAGCACGATCAGTGATATTTTGTGCTCCGCAAGACTGTAGAAGTCTTAAACAAAATAAAGTACAGTGGTCTTACATGTAAAGCTCACTTGAACTGTTCAGTACGCCAGCATATTCTCAATTAACCTGTGCAACATAGTTTATTGGACTTGTGGAGATAAATGTTGCACTAAAATATTCACGCCGTAAATAAATGCAATTCCCAGCATACTTTGGAAGTTTCTATGTAAACAAATGTATTGTTTTGTCAGCCCTTAAGCTGAACCAAATGTCGTTATTATAAAAATGCTTTTTTAATTAAGTCAAATTATCTGAGAATTCTAAATTCGCACCTAACAATCAAACAAACATTACGACGTAACTAGCAAGCTTGACGATATCAACTAATAAGAGCAAATGCTTATAGAGAAAGGCAAGCAATTAGCTCTTATTCCCCTTACAGTGGGCGTTTTTATCTACACGCCAACTTGACTACCTACTAAGGAGATGCGGCACATTCATGATCCGAGATGAGAAGTGGCGTTGTTTACTCTTTTATTTTATATTTCCCCTTCCCCTCCCTCCTAATCTTACACCACTATTTCATATTACCATGTTCCACTTGCACTGACACTGTATTGCCACATATACGAAATCCTTCAGAATATGTTAGTGGAAGAGTCTGTTACAAAAATAGGCAGGAATGGATGGTATGTCCTCAAACTCACAGAGTCAGTGTCTGCACTGACTAGTTGTTAGTATCCACTGATAGGTTTTTGTTACAAAAAAATTGGAAAATAGTTAAATCTTATTCTCGCTGTCTCCTTGAAAATCTTTCTAATCTGAGCACATCACGGTAGAACTCATTACGGACCACAAAATAAATAATATTTAACATTTGCACACTGTCCCACTTTTCCCTTAATCTCGCTAAGCACGTGTTACTTTTGTGCGTATTTGACAGTGTGGCAAGCATTAGACCGCTTCTTCCTGCACCCCAACCCACTAACCTACTGACTGGACAACCTCCTACCTTTCTCCCATCCCCTACTTCATTCTGTATTGAAATCGCTGTGAAAGGGAAGGAATGGCTCTGTAGTCGGGCAGTACAAAAATAACTGGCAGAAAATGTACAATACGTGTTCTGTAAGTTAAGATATTCGTGATATTGTGGGATGAGCAAGGGAAAATTCATTAACCCTTTAGGACGGCACAGAAATACTGTCACTAAATACAAGATTGAAGTGAGCTGCATATATTCTCCACTATATCAATATCACTTTCGTTGGTCACTTACCATCGTCCTATTCGTCCTGTCCACACCATATACGCCTACTGTACTCTGCAACGTTTATTATTGGCCGACCATCAGCCCATGAAGTCGCGCGTTGGCTGTGCGCCAATCACTGTGTAGCAACAGAGGTATAGGCTGTTCACGGTAAAGTGAGCACTTTTTAAGGCCCTCCCAAAAGGCATTAACCCCTAATAAATATATTTTATTGCGGCCTCAGACGTCAACTTTTGAGAGTGATGGAAAGCATACACTGTGTTTATTAATCATATTGCAATGTTTACATTAAAAAGTGGCGGAAAAGAATAAATTAATTTAGCAATTTAGCAGGACTTTAAAAAGTGCTCATTTTACCACTAATATCCTGTAACAAGTTTGCAATCCACCCTGTTTATTTGAGAATGTATTGAAAAGAACAGTTACACTCGTACGAACTAAAGTATTAACACGTTATAATGTTTTACTTAGATTCCAAAAAAAAGTCCAGAGAAATAGTAAAAATAAAAAAATGTTAGTTTTTTCTTCAAGAGCAAAAAAAATTGTCTTAAGAACGTATCCCCGTTTATATACGTGCATACTCCGCAAAGGGTTAATGGCAACCACGGAAGAAGAAATAATATCGAAATATAAATGTAGTGGTTCTGCAGCTTCAATTGCGATTCCGTTCAAATTTTTAATGGAAACACACTTTTACCTGAGTAATCTTACATATTCACAATTGTCTACTTTCTAAAGGTTAGGCATTTCATACGAAAAACACGACGAGGACAAATTTGGTAGAAAATTTTACCAATTCTATACTTGTGATGGATATTTCTGTCACTCAAGTAACCGCCATCGAGGGACACAGCAAAAATCTTTCAAAATCATACGACCAACAACTGTGCTAAACCGTATTATTTAATTGCAAAGTGAAGGATAGCAGCTATAACTCCCTCGCTAAAGTTACAGAATGATGCAAAATTTAACTAATTTTTCTAATCCATGAAATAACACTTCTGTTGTTTTCTGTTCATCAAGTGACATGCAGTACATGTCAGAAGCCTGTCCCAGTGGAAATTTACTGTAAATTTAAGGTATGTTTTTACTTCTTAGTCAGCAACTTTTTTACCGTTTTACAAGGGATTTAGTAATAAGGAACCTTCCCACCTCTTAATATGTAAATAGTAATGATCTGTCTCAAGTGAGGCGACAGAAGATAAACCAACTTACGAGTAATGCAGATTACATATTACCTGAGCTGATTAGGAGACCATTACCAAACCAAGGCTTGAACATGTGATACTCGGGAGACTTCTGCAAGTGAACTTGGCTGCTTAGGATCACCTGCACACAAACAAACAAAAAAATATGGGTACATTGAGCTCCGCGCAGTCAATTTCATAATCTACTTTACAATAACAATGTGCCACTACTATTAACAAAACTGCTACCATTTGTTACTGAAACAATCCACCAGTAAATTTGCGTGATGGAAAACAGTGGCGCAATAAAATACAACTGCCAATTACCAATAAACTCAATAAATATTGTTTGTATAAATGAAACTTAGTCTGAGAAATTTATCTTCAATTACTACCCCAAGGAGTTTAATTCAATTTAAAAAATTCATATTTTCAGCAGATTTGTTACCTCTGTATTTTGCATCAGATACAAAACAAAACTGTACAGCAACATGGAGACATGACGGCATCACACTTCGATCAAACCAGAATATAAATACATTTAACTTTAGAAAGTTTTGAATCTGTTCATTTGAGATTAAAAAGATGAATGAAAATTCATAATATGCAATTAAAAAATAATCGTAAAAAGAAAGGGGCCCCGCATATTATTTTAATAATAATAAAAGCAAATACTATCTTAGTATTCGATAGGTAACCATATTATGTTCCTTTTTGCTAAATTAGTGCTTCACATTCTTTTATCTTGAGTTTAAATAAAAAAATCATTTTAGAAGTCCATCGTTCAACCTATCAAGAAAATTAATAAGTTATTTTGGAATTGACAAATATTTCTATTGAAAATATTCATATCTGTTTGTGCCATGTCCGAGGAAATCCGGACATCAATACGAGCCACGGCGGTAGTTGAGCTGCGTGCAGTAACACTACACTCCCGACCCCATACTCCGAGAAGACAGGAAGGCAAAAATAGGTAAATTCACATCAAAAGAAGACTGCGATGTGCGGTCACGGAAAGACAGCAACACATACAGCAACTCGAATTATAGTAAAAAGAAAAACCTTCCGAGAACAGAGAAATCAAACCATCGAGGAATTAGCGACGTGACCTAACACTTAGGAAACAATTTTTAGAAAAATCCGTTGCAGGTAATCTTACCCATGGAGGAGGGTTCGAAAGACGTTACCAGATGTTGTGCATTTCTGCACACTTCCGGCCACTCAAAATAAATTTTAAAAATGTAATTTCACTGCGTTTGCTAAACTACGTCTTCAATCATAAGCTAGCTAGCTACATAATAGTCAGCTCACCGCGAGCCCTGCAGCTACATTATTTCTTGATGTCCCCGACAACAGCCGATGTGAGGATATGCGTGTAGTTGCGTGCTTGTACTGTGTCCAAGTCCACGCGGCGAAGCGTGTCCAGGGTTGCCAGATTATTTTTGATGAAGTCGCCTAAATAGCCAATATTTGGCCGCCCTACGTCACCCAGTTTTTATACACTTTACAATAATTGCATTATTATAATAGAACGTAAATTTTTCATATAAAATTTTATATGAATTAAACACGAATTGCTTTAAATTTTTAAAATGTACACACACACACAATAATATATACATATAAATAAATCTAAAAAGCATGAACGATAGAGTGATATTCTATTCATCTATACTTTAACAGCAGCGAGCACTAGCGGGTAACAAGAGTCCGCCATGAGTCCCTCTTTGAATGCATGCACAGTGATTACCGTTACCGAAAACAACTCTTACTTTTGAGAATCGATTATTTTGCTTATAATCATAAAATATAATAATACTGAGTAAATTAATGCAAAAATCCGAAAAATTGGAAAATTCATTACAAAAATCGCCCAAATTGCGATAGTCGCATTTTCGAATATGCTGGTCGCAAATTTTGGCCTTTAAAGAGCCCAAACGGATGACAACTCGCCTAATCTGGCAACCCTGAGCACGTCTTACGCAGAGTGGTTAGTGAACTATAGCGCCGCTGGAGGAAAAACACATTAAAAATTTAGTTCTTGAACTGCCGATCGATGACACGGGGAAGAACAAACGCTCTTCCGGACGGTTCAAAGGACACTTTCTTTTTTTCTGCGGAGAGGCCTACAGACTGGAGACACAGCGAAAATGTACTGCGCAGGCAGGGAAGTAATGCTTCAGGAGATGAGCTGCAGCTGTAATAAGAAACGCAACTCCGCCGTGACTGAAAGAGACACGCCAGCAACTGGTGCATCCGAGACGCAAGCAGCGAGCATGGGTGTTCACAGATATACGGGCCTTGTGCAGTTCGTCTTGCCTGCCGGTTCTCCTGCCCGTGTGCTAGCAGAGACGTAAAACCAACTCGAAAATCCCCGAGAAAAATAACAGTCACCCCGAAATCCACTACGTCATCATTCCTAAATACTAAAGGATATTCACGATCATGTGAGCACTTTTGAAATCAACCTTAAAAAAAAGTCGCTGTTATTACCTGCATATAATTTATTGGGTGCAATGAGTGGCATGTTTCCAGTAAAGTTGGCAACGATGGAGGGGAAAGTAGTTCCATAAATTATTGTCGAAAAAAAAAATTTTGGGTAATCATTTGTGATAACTTAAATTATTTCTGTCGCTTTCTGTATTTTTTAATGCATCGAAGTGTAAAAATGAGCATATTTGTACAATGTTTACTTTTCTAATAATTTCATAGATTCACTTGACCGACGCATGAATAAAGTAATGAGGCCCATGGCAATGTTAATTTTACATAAAGCGGAAGAACACGCAACGTGTATACAAGTAGATCTGAAGCAGGGCTTTCAAATGTGCTCATTTTACCGTGAACAGCCTATAATTACCGGTAAATAATTTCCTTTCTAAATCATTGCAACACAACAAAAAATCTAAATAACATGAAACATTTTTTTACTATGTGCGATTTTAAAAAACGGCACAACAACATGGAAACCATTCAAATGATATCACGGATTTTACTCTGCATGGATGATATATTTATATGTGGCATGTCACCTCCAGTGTGGAATACGCTGAATGAAGTTTATCCATCATTTCTATTCATGTAAACACCATTTGTACGCCTGTATAAACAATGCATTAAGAATTTAATTACAATGAATTTATTTTTCCCGTATGTTTTTAAAATTTCTAATAATCGCAATTACAAAATTACGTAGTTGGTAATCGAAGGGTGATGAGTGACATGACATTTTTGATGTAAATAACTAATTTTACTAAATACTACTGTCAACTACATATATTAACCCAGTGGTTGGGGGTTAAATTAGGACTTAACTTGGGGAAAGCAGGAAATTGTTTTAATCCCTTCAGTTTAGGTCTTGAATAAACACACTAAGTCCCTCCCCCCTTCTTTTTCTTTCCTACTAGGTGATCTTTATTCGCTATGTACAGATTTATAGTCGGAAAGCACGTTTTCTTAAATTACCATAGTAATATCTGAAAAACAATCAACTCTATCAAAAACATTGTCTTTGCAAATGTTGTAGAGCTTATAATTCTGAGTAAAATGAGTACCCACACGTAATAACTTTGTTGAACATTAAGATCACAGCTCTATTTCAAAGTTTTGCCTTAATCGCCAACCAAGAGCTTGAACCCAGAACAAACCAAGTTAGACCACTCTGCATCCAATTTTTACATACATGAATTTTTTTAGTTGGTTGAGGCCTTCACGATGTTTTAATTATTTTAGGGCTTTATTTTGGATACTTTGAGGATTATGGTTTAAAACAGATAAACATCACGCGAAAGCTTCAGCAAAGTTTGAGCGTGAGATAGAAAACAAAAACATGCATGTTAAGCACTTATTATTTGACATAATATCTGAAGTTATATTATATAAATTTTAAAAACTTCTACATCTATTTAATTTTTTTAGATGTCGAAGGTGTGTCACAATCATCAATGTCAGTTTGTTCACTGTCGCTTTCCTCCTCTTGCAACGGCTCACACTCTACCTCCAATAAGTCAACTTCTTTGAAATTACCTTCTCCATCCTGATATCGATTTCATCACCCGCCGGAGAGTTGGTACATGCTTGCCCTTTGCAGTGGTAGCAAATTGTAGAACAAATTATGCTAGCTTCGTACAGCTGCAGGTCAAAGTACACCCTTTTTTTACACTTGCACGCAGTTTAGACGTAGGTCCATTTTGCTCAAGTTCACTCAACTTTTCTATGAACTTCTCGATTAAACTTGTGCTAGTTGGGTCTGATTCGTGAGTGGTTTCAGTGTTGCTATGAACCTTTGCAATTGCTGCATGTTCTTCTGTAGTTATAATCATTTGGGAGAGGATTATTTGGTCATTGCCAGGTAACTTAATATATGAGCCCTAACAGCCCTTGAGTACGGATGACCTGACAACATTTTGTCAGTAGACCCAGCTGCATGTATGACGTTGAGCAAATTTTTTAAGCCGCTATCATCCATTAAATAACTAATGGGTCCCAAGTAAGACACGATGAGGTGGAAACCCACCAACCCTCACGAAAACTGAACGTAGATCAGGATTTGAAGTAACGATTTCTCGACCTTTAATGTACAAAGGTCGATCAAAAGTTACAATACAACATTTTTTAAATTTAAAACGTTACTTTTTTCGTTGGCAGTGAGGAGTGCTGTATGAATGGTGTCATAGCTGCTTGGTGGAAATTAATGAAAGGCAAATACAAAATTCGTTTTTTTGAATAAGTATTGGCAGAAGTAGCTTTCTCTATGAAGCCATTCCATCCTGCAACGCTCAATCCTTTCCATTTTGCAAGTAACCATGCAAAGTCCCTTGAAAAAACTGTGACAGCATGTGAGATAGGATGCTTTTTATATAGGTCCTGAATCACCTCATTTTTAAATCCATGTGTTTTCTGGAATGGTATGAGTGGGATAGCAGCGAATTCCCCGATGACTTTAGCTGTCGGAATTTTTTTTTAGCATTTTAATTTTATGATCTTAATAAGCAGTGGCTTAAGGTGTCACACTCATTGAATTCCTTCCACTGCATGCAAAGTGTTCGACCCATCTAAAGTATCATCAATCACATCTGCATTATCAAATACGTACTGTGAAAACGATCCTGGCAAAACTGTGTCTAACGGGTGGCTCAGGCACAACAACTCAGACAATCTCACTTCTTTATAATTGCTGCAAAATCCTATGGCATGAAGCACATTTATAAGGTATTTTGATCCGTCCGTAATTTTTGGAAAGAAAAGCACCTAGACCAGCATGTAAGGAGGATATGAAAAACCTATGCCTTGCAGCTACAGTTATTGCATGAGCAATTGAAAGCATTTTGATACGCCATTTTTTTTCCTTTCCTTGCTTACTCTTCATTGTGATTGCTTTCAGAAGAAGCATCAAGGATTTGGAAGCTATCTCTGCCACATTACTGAGAAAACTGTCTGGGTTTGGATAATCGTCCATTGAATGTACTACCATAGACCTCATGTCTTCCAGTATAATGCCAGCAGCTGATTCCACGACATGCAGGCATTCCTCTTGTTCATTTTTCCCCGTTATTCATACCACTTATTTAAAAGAATTGTGTATCCCGTATTACGAAAACAAATTATTGGTTCTCTGTTATTTCCTGCATTTATGATGATGTCATGGCAATATTTTTCTACCAACCTTTTTTTCAATGCCTTTTCACTTGGTATATACCAATCAAAATCATTCAATATGTCTTTCACGAAAAACTGGCATTCGTCTTCATTTTCCTTCAAATATTGCCAAATATATTCGAAAGCAGCTGTCCCTCATCAGATTGAGGAAAGCCAGGAGTCCCACCCGTAGGAACTTTCAAAAAAATTTTGAAGCACGAACTGCGATACTTCCCTTCTACCTTAACCAGTTCACTTATAGGCGTAATTTGAAAAATAACCTGTCCACTCTGCTTATCACCTCTCATCGGAGGAGCTTTTAGGACTTAATTCCTAAATTACGTGTTTTCAACACGATTAACGTTTTCAAGTCTGTCACTTGGTTTCTTCATTTCCCTTTGGAGGAATGATTGTGATGCACCATCACCACACAGTAAACAGTGTACTTTAAAATCAAAATCCTGTACATCTGATCGTGTTAACCAACCTTTTGCCTTTCCCCTTTCTGCGCCCATAATATTTTGTTCCCTGGTATAAGATTTTTGGCATTTTATATGGACTTGGACAGCAGTCAATTTTATGAAGTTAGTGTGCTTTCCAACTACCATTATATGGCTGTTTTCAAAAAATGTATTGATTCTACGTTCTTCCACTTCAATAATCTCTCATGCAATAAACGATTTATCGCATAACACACACAAATCACTCATGTATCACAAATGCATCACTAATGTAAACACTGATACAGAAGCTAAACAAGGACTTTTCAACACTACCGTTTCACCTACTACCTTGACTTGCAACTGCCAGCGATTGGAGAGAAAGTTAGTGAGAGGGAGGCAGAGTGGCGGGAAAAAGGGATAAGGCAGTTGGGCCACTACTGGTTGACCTTGAATTCTCCTAGCAACAAGGCTTCTGCACTTTCATTTGTTCGCTCCTCCCCCTTAGTCCTCCAACCTGTATCTTCAACCTCCTTCATTCTAATACGTACGTACTTTTATTAAGTCATATTAAATACTACGCCATATTTCTAATACAATATCGGAAATAACAAACAATATTTCCCATCATTTACGAATAATTTTTTTTAATATGCTTAAAAACATGAAAAAATATTTTTTTTTTTAGGTTACTAATCTTCTCGTAGCGGTTAAAGCTCACCTTGTAGGAGGGAAAAAACTTAGTATGTTTATTCCTGACCTATACAGAAGGGATTACAATGATTTCCAGGTTTCCCCTAATTAAGTCCGAATTCGGCTTTATTTTAATCCCCAACCACTGGGCCAAGTAATCTAAGAACTCTTCTAGGTGTATATGTTACCATATTGGCATCAGGGAGCCATTCAGTGAATCTTTAGTTTTAACAGACAGAAAACTTAAAAACGCAGTTTCTCGCCTTTTAAAGTAGGAGGCATTCGCTAAGTTCTAAACGTGTTGAGTTGAGAGATTTGAGCGGCTCTGAACAGCAAGATGGCATGACTGTCTCTGCTCATCCAAGTCAGGTTTTATCTTAGAGAACGAGATCTACTGCATTCAAAACCACGGTTTCTTGTACATTTGATATAGGGATTAAAATATTCCAATTATGCATTCCCTATTTTAACAATTTGGAAGCGTTGTATTAATACAGGCCGTTGAGATATAAAAATTTGTTTTCCTCGCTGAATGTATTGACTTAATAAAAATAACATAGAAGTGTAAGGATTAAAAGAAATACACTGTGGAGAAATTTTCTGTTAACGAATCATAGCTAAACGTTCTCGATCGAGAGATGCCTTTTGGACCAGATTAAAATTTCTATTGGCTCACGAAAATGTAGAAGGAAAAAAAAAAACTATATTTCTGAATAGTGCAATCGATATTCATTTCCGAGATATCATTACATCTTTTCATCTAAGGATGGCAAACGGAGAGAGGCGGAGGAGAAGGGAAAGGGGGAGGGGGCTTTGAAAGTTTCTGAAATGGGAAACTGGAAATTGGCCAACGACTAGCACTTTACTTACCTCTATATCGCTGGGATTCCCCAGGAAGACGAGCAGCTTTAGGCCGACCCATACCCTTCCAATACCGAAACATTGATATGGTTTCGATTTCTCCAATACGAACGACATAGCGTCTGAAACAAGAGATTTTCACTAACTGACAATCTGTCTATGACATGTCATCACACTGTCCCAATAAGAACATTCACGGCGTACGATGACACACTCATGAATCTTAACTTGCCAACTGCTGAAGTGATAAGATGCTAAACATGACATACATAAATTACACATCTGCATATGCACACACTTATTAACAATATTTATGAATATGGTAAGATAGTACATTTCTACCTACATGAGGAGCAATAAACTACCAGTTTCCTTCAACACACCCACAGATAGTCGAAACATATTAGGGGCCACGGTTGTGTAGTGGGTAGACTACTCGCCTCTCACCTAGGCGAACCTGTTTCGATTCCCGGCGGGGTCGCTACCGGATTTTCGCCTTAGGGAACCGTGCTGGACGATGCCACTGGTCGGCGGGTTTTCTCGGGGATCTCCCGTTTCCGCCGCCCTTGCATTGTGGCTCTGTTCCATACTAACCTTGCTTCATCCTCATCGGCTCTCAATACCTCGATGTTAAGGGCAGCCCGTATCTAACCACTCCCACTCTCCTCACTCGAAACAAATTCTTGCCCACCATTGATTCAGAAGTATGTGTGACAGTAACAGAACATGCCACTCCCAGAATGACCCATGCCTCACCACTGACGTAGGGTAATGTGGTATATAGTCAGAATGGTTGTGGTTCTTCCCAGAGAGCGACGCAGGCAGAACATTGGGTTCCCATGCTGAGAACATTATTATCGAGCTTTTCTTGGAGTCCAAGTCCCATTCCTCCACCAAAGACACCCGAAGCTTCTGGATTGTTCGTGTACGTACTATAATTTCTATACGTCACAAGAATTCGCGATATGCTTGAGATCGGGGACCTGGTCGGCCAGTCCAAAAACGTGTTTATGATTCCGAAACTCGCTCGGTCCATTTGCAAAGATGTCCATAAACAGCAACAATAATAACAGGTTCTGAGTTACAACATGGAAATAACACTTCTACACTATTGGACATAACTAGTGTTGAGATGCATGAGCAGTTTAATTTTCTAACAGGCTGTTTTCTGTACATTAACAATGCTTCGTAAACACTATTAAAATAAACTAAGCTAGTTTGGGAACCATACTCGTCAGTTATGTCATTAGATAAGCGTAAATATGTCTGGAATCATTGCAAATACTGAACCTGTACTCGTTGATGTACAGATTACCACCTTACTGCCCCTTGGTCCACGTTTTATCTTCTCTGCGCCATTCTAATCGGGCAGATTTTTTGCCAGCGAACAGTGAGATGTATCTCGCAAGAGCGAGTATACGGACTCACTTTACGCAAGCGTCGTTGTGTTTAATTTTAACTTCACGTCCGTGAGGCTGCCATCAACTCTTTATCAAGGTCATCTACAGGACTTTTGACTTCATCGTATGCCTATGGGGGTCAAATGGATCTCTTTTTTTAAGTCAGTGTTCTCCTTGAAAGAAGAATCGACTACTGAAGAATCGACTGAGATTGTCACCGTGCTGGAACTTCCTGTGCTGTTTTCGAAGTGAATTGATTAAAATAACTTATGTCGACAAAGTGTTTTGTGTATTTTAAAACATCAGTATTAAATCCATTACAGTTCAATTGATATTCGAAGTTAATTTATTTTGTTTAGATGTGTACAATTATATAAATATAGTTTTAATTTTGTGTAGTTGCCGAACAATGCATGGTATGAGTGCGCAGGATATAGGTGACAACAATAATATACTTTAATATGTCAGGCAAATGATAAGGTTTGGCCTATTAAGTCGTAGTGAAAGTTTACCTTAAATTACTTTCTTCGTGGATAGTGAATAAAACTTGTATCTGATACCTAACACTATTCTGTTGTGTAATATAAACTATAAGACAATAACGATAAGACTTTTAAGTCTTGGAATACCATCAGCTGAGTCTGGCCTAAACCTAGGTGCCCGATCATTCTTCATCGCATAAAATCTCCGACGAAGTGTCTTTGTTTCATCTGGCTCGAAAGCAAAATAATTTCACTGCAAGAATACACACACTGCCTGATCAGTTCTGTTCTGCCACAACTAGAATCTGACCGTGTTCAGAGTGCAGTGTTGCAGCCTACGTAGGCATCAATTATCGTAAACACAATACCGATACATAATAAAGTACTCCTCCAATGTCAGTACATATATCATAGTTCACCTTTGGTGTTGTAATTTTGCGAATGAGTGTATACGCTTAGAAAGAATGCGCTTGATTCAAACTTGAATCTGTTTTGAATCAAAGGAGATATGTCAAGCATCTACGGTAATAACTATAAGCAGGAAAAATTGCATGCCCAGACTGATGATAGCCTACGTGCGATGAAGGTAATTTACAGGATAAAGCTTATGAAGTGAGCTAAAGATTTTATAATAGGTTTTAAGGCAATTTTTTTATATTCATTTGCTTAGTAAATAAGCATACGCGGTATTTTTAAAGCAAATTGTAGTAGCATTGTACATTACATAGTTCATCCTGACACTATTCGATTTAGAATAATCTTTGTAGAGTATGCTAGGTAGAGTTTATTTTTTCTATGCAAATTTTAAACACAATGTTCTAAATTTTTGGAGCCAAACTCATGGGAGAGTATAGGAGCAAATATTAGTATAGGGACCACTGTGATATTGAAGTCATAATACCTACTTCTCACCTAGGCGAACCGTGTTCGATACCCAAAGAGGTTATCCGGATTTTCACACTTAGGAAACGTAGTGAACTTTGCCGTTATCGGCGGGTTTCCTCAGGGCAATCCCGTTTGTTCCACCCTTGCAATCCATCGCTCCTCCATCCTCACCTCATTTCAGCCTCACAGGCACTCGAGACCAAAAACTTCCACCTCCACTTTGTTACATTATATTTATAAACGCGTGTCCTGAAATCCAGCTGTTCAGCTTCAGTGTGGAAACAAATGCGTCTTGCAGCAACTGTAGCAGGCTGGACCACATAAACGGGCTGTGAATACTCGTGCTTGTGTTGTGAGAGGGACAGCACTGTATATAACTCGGCGTTACAGACCGACAAAGTTTTAACCGTATG
The DNA here is from genome assembly GCA_029891345.1 of Dryococelus australis. Lineage (NCBI taxonomy): Eukaryota > Metazoa > Arthropoda > Insecta > Phasmatodea > Phasmatidae > Dryococelus > Dryococelus australis. Next base: position 69,703,927 of record CM057003.1, on the reverse strand, counting down.
CCGCTGCGCAATGTGGAGTGCATTTGTATCCAGTTGTAATGGGGCGCTGCCGACGGCGTTATTACTCAAAACATGTCTTTAGTAGTGTAGAATGTGACTGATGGAAGCTACGTTATCCCCGAATTTAGGTATTTAACCACCAAAATACCATCCGATATCTTTGCTTACTAAGTATACTGATGTAGCTGCAGATGCTGTCATCTGTAATTATCATTACTATATCATCAGGTTTTACCCGTCATAGTTTAAATAGTAGAAAGTGCAAACACTCTCGCTGTGACATATGTACATTTCCATTACTTTAGCCATAAAATTCTTTGCTCAACCGATTTTGCCTTTTAGCCAAGTCAGTTGGATATTGCTTTCAATGCATAAGTTGTAAGTGAGATATCAGTGCGTTTATTACTACTTCAGATACATAATTTAAATTACAATGTACCTCACTTGAGCTGAGCGACAACTTCTGGCGATTATATTACACTAAGTCTGAAAGGAGATTGTTTCTTTTAATTCTTTATTTAGCTCCCGGTTCGACATCAAAAAAATATTTACGTTCTATTAAGTATAAAAAAATATTATTATGCATGTTCAGTTTTTTTTTATCTACTTCTGTAATACAAAATAAAGATGTTTTGTACTTATTACAATTTTATTATAATAGTTGTCAAAGATTTATTTATCCCTCTATAGCTGAAACATCGTACATTTACAACACATTGTTTTATAAAACATACAAAATTGTATATGAAGCTCAGTTTCATACACAAGTTAACTCCACAATATTTGCGTATTAAATTTCTTATTTTCGCTTAATTGTAATGCTATAAAAATTCTTGAAAACTATAGTTTCCAAAGAATTTTTTGCAAAAGTATAGAAAATTATTACATTATACAAAGCCGGTGCTATTCCCTCGCTTTTGTAATGCTTTGAGCGGTAGAAAGCTACATTCTTTCAGATACTCCGTTAGTAAGAACATGATTGTTTTGAAATTACCGTTGTCATATTTTACCTTCTGTTTGGTAAATATTTTCTTGAGAAACGCTTTCAAGTTAATGAGTCAGGTATTTGCCTCTTTATAATATACTGTGGACATTTTCTTAAATTCTACAGGTATCGGGCTCTCTCTCTCTCTCTCTCTCTCTCTCTCTCTCTCTCTCTCTCTCTCTCTCTCTCTCTCTCTCTCTCTCTCTCTCTCTAGCGATCTCTATATCTCCCTTTATCTCTCTCTGGTACCATGTTGAATAACAGCAGCATCGTTATGACTAATAGTAGTCCCTGGCACAGTTCCTCGTAAGACACGATGACAGTGGTGATCGTCATGGTGATCATCAAAGGAAAGTAATGATTAATAAAATATGACAATTGTAACTCGCTAGGTAGTTTTACTGAAAGATTTTGTCACCTGGAATGGTTATGATGAAGTCTATTTTTATTATAAGAGAGTCTATCACTGCTACCACTGCACACTATACAGTCGCACAATTCGTGCTATAATAAGTGATACGAAAATTCTGCGAGTTCAATGACCTGTAGGCTAGACACCTTAGTCCTCTGCATACTGGAGCCTCAGCTGTATGTTCACTGGCTGTTGCCCCACACCTCGCAGTTATGGGATTCGCAAGGTGTTTCCTTGCAGGTCTGCTATTGGCCCAGAGGCGTGCAGGGCATGTCCAATAAACTGAGATTCAAATTGCGAAGGTGACTTCACTCTATATTTGTTTGACGTCTATCGTGTCCCGAACTGAATTCGCGAAATTTTCCTATCCCTAGCTATAATATATACAATATTCCATTCTCAAAAGTTTGCAAACCAAATGCTAATAGAAATATATCTATATTCGAACTGTGGTATCCAATTTTCGGGGCATATTCAGCATTGTTTTTACAAATTCGGCTATGGTTTTTCGTTAGCTGTTCTTAAACAAATATTCTTGTAATGCTGAAAAAGAATGTTCTGCTTTCATGCTTCATTTTTCTCAATGAAGTTTTGGAAGAAACATATTGTCGTCAAATAGATGCGTCTCGCTATATTGAACGAGTAATTAGACGTGTATCCGATACTGGAGAAACACGATGTGAGTCAGCGAAGTTGGAAGAGCGAACGACCGATAACATGACTGGACACGGACATCTGCAGAAGTAAGACAAGCTCGTGGGGTACACCACTGAGCCTAAGTATGAATTTTCTGCGTGCGATGAATCCTTTCACGTCTGCTAGGTCGTCAATAACTAGAGACATGCAAAATTCCCGTTATTATTCGGCAATAGGCTAAACTTCACAGTACTGTATGTACTGGAGCCGGCGTAGTTTCTCAATTGGCTGTTGCATAGATATGAAGCCACGCCCTTTTTGACTGAATCCTATGTAACGGGGGCACACGATTGCGAAGCATTCGTTTGTTGGCGCAGCGTTACCCAAGACGTGTCACATACATTATGCTCCAATGACTAACGTAGTGCAGAGGTACATCTGTTTAAAGTTTAACGTGTCCCAAAATAATAACGCGAATTTAAAAAAAAAACTACAAATGGCTTAGAGTTTCGGTGATTTTAATAAGAAAGTCTAAAAAAAAAAAGTATAACTTATAAACAGCAAAATAGGAACAACCGCATCTTTAACACTTTCAAGTCTGCACACATTTACTGGCATCCAGGATTAGTTATAAGTGAATCAACTGTCGCCAGCACTTTAGGTTCGAAGGTCTTATTGGTTTTAGTGTTTTTCCCTTAACGACCATTCTATTGGTTCTCGTGACGTCGGGCACGTCTACTGTACACGGGCAAAGTTCCTTATTGGCTGATCGCCGACCAATGGGATGGCAAGTTCATTTTGCCCCAATCAAGTGCCCTTCACTGAGTAAAAAGGTTTGTAGTCAAACGTGTCTTTTTGAGTGTGCATGAGGAAGTACTGTTTCTTTAGTATGGAAAATATTTATCGCTGGGCTAAAATTGTTCTTGTTTGCTTTCGTTACGTACAAGTGGAACAAATAATAAACATCGTTGCGAGTTTTGTTTAGAAACAAAAACAAATAATTATGAAAATGGTTTTGCGCGAGCTACACTCGGGCGTAGTCCGCAGTGTGTTAAACAATACAGAAAATATCATGTTTACGAGGTTACCTGAACATTTCTCAGAAAATTATTTCAATTCATTGTATTTCTTCGATTTAATGACAAAACAGAGCGTATACCCACAATAATCTTCCTGTCAGACCACATCAAGGTATCGCATAAACAAAACACATAGCACAAATCTTAATTTTAAAAATGTCGGTAATGATTATAATAACCAAACATAGCACACACAGCAACACTTCTATATATTTTCGAAGTGTTCTTAGATAAAGGCTGGTCGCGATAGGGTGAACACTTTTTTAATCAACCTTATGAAAAGGACAGTGCACTGTCCTTTTCATAACTGTGAACTGAGTTACATTCGCCCAGTAGAGTTGGTAACGATATAAGTAAAATATTTCCATATATTACAGTCGAATTAAAAGTGTTATGTAACGATTTGTGATAACTTGAATTATTTCAGTCGCTTTCTGTTTTTTTTAATGCATCAGAGTGAAAAAATTAACATCTCTGTAAAGTATTTCGTTTCCTAACTATTTTAAAGTTTCACTTGACCGACGCATTAATAAAGTGATGAGACCAGAGGCAGTTTTAATTTTAAACAAGGTGGACGAATACACAACATGCATAGAAGTAGATCTTAGGCAGGACTTTCAAAAGTACTTAAATTTCCGAGAAAAGCCTATGTCAGCATGTTCCTAAATAAACTAAAAACTCAAATATTGCATGTTTGTAGTAAATATACACTGTAAAAAATAATGTGAAAATCACCTGACAAGAGTGTGGTAATATTCGCACAATTGTGTTGGAAACATAGTTTTACTTACGGGTAAAGTAAAATTACCGCACTCTGAGTAAAATTCACGTACAAGGTAGTGGGAAATCCCATACATGGATGGGAAAATTAGCTTACGACACGTGCATTTATTCAGCATTGTCTCAACAGCTAAGTGGGAGGACGGGTGGAAGAAACAATCATTTAACACACTAATATTCAGTGAAACTGTCACGCTGTCGTCTTGGTGTAGCCTTGCCCTCATTGCTCAGGGGTAGGGTGGCCGACCTGTAGTCGGAGGTCGGAGGGTCGCGGGTTCGCGCCCAGTGCCTCCGACACGGCAGATTTTCAGTTCGCTTGTCGCACTGGGAACCTGTCAGCAGGACGGCCTCGCTAGAGCTTCGTCAATATCAACATGCCACGACAATGTCAAATGAAGGAAAACGAAAAAAATGGACAGCACATCAGCCTACTGTGATAGAGGTCCGTGGTTCGCGCCCACCCACCAGCAGGTGTGAAGTTTTTAAAGTTAAGATTTCGGTTACTATTCGTCAGAAGATATAAATAATAGAATAATCAACAGTGCTGACACTCCCGGATATTTTGAAATATAATTTTAATATACTCCATACACGATTACCTGCTAAGTTCTACTTCCAGGGTATTCCTCCGCCTCGTGCAAACTAAACTTAACTAAGCTTGGAGAATTACACCAGGGGACGACGCGCCAGACTCGTGCGCACTCAGTTGTTAGAGTATTTTGTATAAGAACTATTTATCACTAGGCGCTACCAACATACTTATTTTCTCTCTGTTTTTTTATTTAAATTATTTATAAATGAAGCATTATAATTTAGAGATAAAACATGAATAACATATCAATTTAACATTTTTAAAAAACTTTTTATGAGCAGAAATATAACGCTTGTGATATATATGTGTTGGAAATAACTAAACACGTCATACATGGGGAGATTTTTCAAAGGTTTGATTCAAAAAGACCGACGAAACTGTGAATAGACTATATACAGTATATTTAATATTCCCTTACTTGTATATGGGCTTTTCCCTTACTTGCATGGAATTTCCCCCCATTTTTGTCAGGTACTTTTTCCCTACGATAAGGGAATAATACTTTACTTGTTATGTAAATTTACTCTACATTTAAGAGGTAATTTTACCTTACATGTAGAGGTAATTTTACATTACATTTAGAGATAATTAGCTTCCCTTACATGTAATTTACGCTACATTTAAGAGGTAATTACTTACTTGTAGAGGTAATTAGCATCCCTTACATGTTATTTAGTCTACATTTAAGAGGTGATTTTACCTTACATGTAGAGGTAATTAGTTTCCCGTACATGTAAGGGAATTTTACCTCAATTTTTTGACAGTGTACACTGTGCTTACCTTGCGGTGTGTTTACGCTGGCCACCATGAATATGTTCCCCAGAATAGGGATGGTGCCAGGTCCAGGGATGAGGTTGCCGAGTTTCGATACCTCCCTGGTTTTCTCCCAGTAGCAGTAGGCCAGCAAGCAAGTCGTGATCGTCACCAAGAAGAATAACAGGTAGTTGCTGAGAAACATCTCGTTGGCGAGGAGTTCGACGGCAACCATCGTACCAAGCTTCGAATCCTGCGCGACACCAACAGCCGTATCATCATTCCACGAAATCACTAGGCCCTAATTAATTACGTATTCGCATATTTTACCACATCAGTGTGTACGTACAATGTAAAACATTTCCTAGTAAACTTCCAGAAGTATATAAGTATGTAAGTACTACCAAATATCAGGGTGCAAATATAGGAACGTTTAGCACCGTTACAATAAATAATTGGTAACTTTCCTACCCATTTCACTGTCTCCTGAACACATGTAAAAACGCTACTGTAGCCGTACGATAAAAAATTTACCACCCGCTCTTTATTCATGCGTCCGTCAAATGAAACTGTGAAATTATTTTGAAAGTAAATAATTTACAAATCTCTCTGCTCATTTTTTCACTTCAATGAATTAAAAATAACGGAAAGCGAAAGAAATAATTTTAAGTTATCACAAATGGTTACCAAACGCTTTGAATTCGACATTAAGTTATGGGACTATTTTTCATCCATCATTACCAACTTTACTGGGCGAGTGTCACTCAGTGCGCCCATTGAAATATGTAGATAGGGGCAGTGACTTTTTTCTAAGGTTCATTCCTAAAGTGCTCACTTTATCGTGAACAGTCTTTAGTTTAGGTTACGTTATGTTAGGTTATCTACAAACCCCGTATTTGCTTAATATCTGGTTGTATTAGGAGGTCATGTTAAGTTGGGATACTGCGTTCAAAAATGACGGGTTCGTACGCGCACGCGCTATAGTGATTACCGCCCCAAAAAATATATGCTCAGTAGCCACGGCCCCGGGCTGTCCACAGACACTTGTATATAGGCTGTTCACGGTAAAGTGAGTATTTCTGATACCCTAGTTACTTTTCCCTTTCAGCTATTTTTAATACTTTACCCACATTTTAAAATAAATATTGTCATGTAAATAATAAACATTGTGTGCATATTCCACCGCACTCGGAAGTTAACGTCTAAGGCTAAAATCAAATGTATTTATTAACTATTATTCCAAATGAGAGAACGTTGAAAAGTGCTCACTTTACCGTGGATGGCCTATATCAACTATCGACTAAGGATGAGACAGGCCCCTTATTCTTCTTCTGCGCATGTACACAACATTGACCTACCCCCAAAGCAACACAAATGCCAAAGTCACATACACGGTCAACAGTGATGAACGTGTTTGTTTATATCTTAGTTTTTAGATGACAAAAACTATTATATTAATAAAATACTTTAATCAATTTTAATTTAATCTAACTGCATTACAAATTGGTTAAAGTAATTATACAAATATTTCAAACCCTTGTTTTCTAAACAATGTTCTAACCTCAAATCCAATCCACGCCGTTTAAGCAAGTCATATTGGCAGAAGAACTGCTCAGTGTTGGGACACGGGAATTGGTTGTCTACCTCATCTTTAGTCTATGGTTACATCATCATACTCCACACTGCATCATTATCCATGGATAAGTTTTATTTTACTCAGTGTAGTAACGAAAGTTTGGCATAGGGAACATTTCCGCCGCTAGGTTCGCTTCTGTCCAAAGAGATATTTCTTAAGAGGGCGGTAAATTGAAAAAAATTATATTTTTTGTGCATTCGCGTTTGGCTCGAATTGTGATATACACTTGCCCCAGCCAAAACTTTTAAGCTTTAACTTTATTTTGTAACAACAAAGAACGGCCATAAGTAAGCTTACTTCAACGGGGAAACATTACGAAATTAAGTGCGAAATAAATATAGCCATCATCAAAATGAGCTTTCTAGTTTTCTCAGAGGATAACCTTGAATATTATTTTTCTAACAATTTTACTTTTCTTCTATTCAGATGTCTTGTTCGCATAAAGTAATAGTGTACGACAACATTTTGCTAAATCCAATCCACGTAAGGATATTAACCCATATACACGGCAAGAAAACTCGTCAAACAAACAAACTCGTTTGACGTATGTCTCGTACGATTTTCAGTGGTAACTGATTTCGTAACAGTTTGGGCAAACTTGAAATCGTCTCCATTGTATGAGCATCGAATGGCTTGTTAATCCATCTGTTCGCCATTCCAATATATCGCCGCCGTATTTTTATTATCCCCGACGACGAAGGGTGATAGAGCAATCCACGGCATGTACACTAATTATTTTTAATTCAAAGTGCATATGCCGGGATTCGAACTCACAACCCTTGGAGCCTAGAGCGCTAACCACTACACTACCCGATCGTTGTGGTAATGTGGTTTTCCTTTGCTTGTATTTTAAAATGATTATCATTAAATTAATTTTCATATGAACAAAAATCGAATACTCCAGATGCATCGTATATGAAACATTATGCACGACTAAAGGGTTTAACTGCATGTGAATATACTTTCGTTATATTTCCACTCTACACAGAGGAAAAAAAAATTTATGTTTGTAGGAACCATCTTGGCTTTTGAAATAGAGACAACAATCTGATGGGTTGTGGTTAACATCTAAATATTGTTAACATGTATGGTAATACCAACAGAACTGTTTGCTGTAGTTCTTTCTGTGATTGTCTTTGCTACAGTACATACAGTTGCTACAGGAAATCACTGCGTTCTTACTACAATACAGGTAGTACCTCCAACAGAACAACTTCAACAATATTTGGTATGTTCCCACAGCAATCAGTATTGTAATTACCTAACAGAACATCCTGTTGGTAGTACTGAAGAGATCTATAATCGGGTTTGAAGGTAACAGCAGCAGAATATTCTGTTAGGTTATTACAATCCTAGTTGATGTGGGAACAATCCAAATATTGTTGAAGTTGTTCTGTTGGAGGTAATATCAGCTTTGTAGTAGGAACGCAGTGCTCTGCTGTAGCAACCATTTGAACAGTCGCAAATACTATCACAGACAGGAATAAAATAATCTGTTATGTTGGCATTACTAATTGCTGTTCATGATAAAGTGAGCACTTTATAAATGAACCTTAGAAAAAAGAAACTGCCCCTGCATTCATATATTTTACTGGGCGCACTGAGTGACATGCATGCGTCCAGTAAAGTTGGTAACGATGAATGGAAAGCAAATGCATATATTTACGTCGAATAAAAAGTGTTAAGCAACCATTTGTGATAACTTCAAATTATTCCTATCTCTTCCTCTCTCTCTCTCTCTTTTTCTTTTTAATAAATCGAAATGTAAAAATATGTAGAATTGTAAGATATTCATTTTCTTAGTAATTTCACAGTTTCACTTGACCGACGCATGAATAAAGTGACGAGGCCCATGGCAATGATAATTTTGCATAAGGCCGAGGAATACACAACGTGTATACAAGTAGGTGCTAAGCAGGGCTTTCAAAGTGTTCATTTTACCGAGAACACACTTATCTATTTTAACAATATTTAGATGATTCCGACAACCCATCAGATGGGTGTCTCTATTTTAACAATCTAGATGGTTCCTACAATTTTTTTTTTTTTTTTTTTTTTTTTTTTTTTTTTTTTTTTTTGGAACAATCGGAAAGAGTTTTCACAATTATATTTATTTTATGAAAATTTTAATAACCCCACTTACTTAAGGCCATATGCCACCATGGAAGATTCTTTGCACGATTCCATGCAAGCCTGCATAGCCGCTTGTATGGATGGTTCTATGGAAGATTTGGCCGACTGCTGGCCGTTTCTATGGACGTTTTCGTAATTGGTCCGGTGCAGTTTTTGATGCAAGGTTGAAATTTTAGCCATCACAGAGAGGGTGGTAATCATTTTGTTTATACGCCTACTTTCCGAAGGAAAAAAACGGTAATGAGATCACTTTCCAGTCTGTGTGTCTGTGTGTGTGTGTGTGTGTGTTTCTGAGCGTGTTTGCATGTCACGCCTTAAATTTTTGAACTCGTAAACCGAATTTCACCAAACTCGGTACACACATATTACTAAGTAAGGACACCTGACGTTTACAGTTTTCGACTACGCCGGGCTCTTGCTTTCAAAATGGCGGCATTTTTTAAATGTAGGTCAATATTTCATATCTCTGAAATCGTTCTACCGATTTTAACTAAATTTCGTATGCTGACAACGCAAGATGTAGGCATTAAATTCAGAGGTGAATGTTGTTGGTCAACCATTTTGGAAGATACCGTCACATGAAATGATTAAACTTGTACATTAATTATATCTCGTAAAATACTCAATCTATTTTCACCTAATTTCGCACGTAAGTAATTATATGATTGGCCAGGTAAGTGTAAGTAATTGAATTTAATTCGACACTTATTTTCAAAACGGCTGCCATACAAGTAGTGTAGGTTTCTTTGCTATCACTACTATACGGTTTGTTCGACTTCAACTAAGTTTTGTGCACTTACACTATCTATTAAAAGAATCATATAAAACAAATATCAACCACTTCCGTTCATCATTTTGGAAGATAGTGGCACATGAAAAATAAAGATTTTATGTTATATCGCGATAACTATTCAACTAATTTTCATCAAATTTGGCAAGTAAGTGATACTATGATAATCAAAGTAAATATATGTAAATTAACTTCATTTAGCATTTATTTACAAGATAGTGGCCATTCAAATATTTTAGGTTTTTTTGATATAACTACTATACTGTTTGGCCAATTTAAATCAAATTTGGTACGCTGACGGTATCTATTACAGCCACCAAAATAACGTTCAACATAAACATTTGTCAGCCATTTTGTAAGACTGCACTACATGAATTAAGTTTTTGTGTGATTTATTGCCAAACGAATAATATATTCCTACCGAATTTGCCAAACACGTAGCACTGCCGCAGGTGATATGTACACGTCTCGTCACAAAAAATGAGCGATCTCTGTAGCTGAAAATATTTCTAAGTCCCACTTCGGGTATGGTCGGCAGGCTGCCTCCTCCCAAGTCACATGCGCGTGCCGCGGAGTGGGCGTGGCTAACTGCTGCAGGAAACATGGCTTTGGAGGAAAAAGGATACCAAACACGAATAATAGTTCCGTGAGCTCAGCACATTATATATAATACAGTTAATGTAAATTAATGGTTAAACATTCGAAATTATGAACTAGCCTGTATCGGAGGAGTGTGGAGGAAATTCAATAAAGAGATACATCCCTAACATTATCATCCTACCGTCAAGAATGTTGTGGGTTAAATTATGGTGTTAGGGTGCATGAGTGCATGTGGCATAGGTCAAATGACGTTTATAGATTGAGGATTGGCTCAATACAAATATATTGACTTGTTTAAACATAATTTGCGACATAATGCCATACAACTTGATGAAGTAAGGGAAATTTTACCAGGATAATGATACTAAGTGTAAATCCTGTGTAACACGAATAAGGCTACTGTGTAATTGTCCTTGTGTAATATAAACTGCACCCCAACCCTCAAACTTATAATTCAATAGAACATATTCGGCCGTACTTAAACATAAAGATACGGAAACATCATATTTCAATCACGCGGCGGGACTTGAAGGAGAAAACCTTCATGAGTGAAACAATATCCCTACTAGTGTCATACAAACGGCAGTAGTCAAAGCCAACGCATTTGAGAAGCGCTCTGAAGCAAAAGTGAGGACATGCTAGATATTAAATGGCGAAATTATTTTGTTTATGTTGATGTACGAAACCATTTGTTCTTCGTACGAAGGTGTATGAACATTTCTGATTCGAAAAACTTTCATTTATTTACATTAGTGTAATATATTGCTTTGTTTCTTTTTTAAGTATTGTTTTTTATTTATTGAATTTGATTAAATGGAATACAGAATACAGCTGGACGCATGCGTGCGTGTCAACATAATTGCTTACTGTACAGTCGTCGTGAGAGCCACAGGACGTTTGAATATTTGTGATCGACACTATATACACATTAGGGCTTTAACAATTCTTAATTTTAGCAATGATACCAAACCGAAAGAATGGTATGCAATACAAAGCTACATATGTTTTATAAAAATAATCATAATACGTAGTATATTTTCTCTCCTGACGCCAACGTTCGCTTGGTAGCACTGTTTGTAAGATAATGGTCTATAAGCTGTATGCTTTATGTTCAAATCCCGGACACCACAAAATATTTGTTACTTCGGTATCTAAATTACGTAAAATTCCTAAATATAAACAGCGATTGGAAATATGTTTATTTTTCTTAATGACATCCTTAAATGCGATATAAACGATATTTAATTCGCTGTACGCAGTTGATTTTAATGTATTCAATCAGTCAAATTGTTTCACCGAAACAATAAGTGGTTTTCCACCGATTCTGAGTAGATATAATTTCACTGATTTAAGCAGTTTAATTTCACTACGAATCAGTGGTTTTCCACCAATACGAATTAAAAGCGTACCTATACATATGTTGCCACATTCTTAAAAAAAATTGTAGCCTAAGCATTATTCAATGCTATATTTAAAAACATGAGGTCAATTTTCACATGCTTTCAAGAACATTATTATTACACGCAAATAATTTCACCAATCACGACGGACAATACAGATTACTGTATTCACATTTTTTTTTTTAATATTTTGTAAGTTAAGATTGCCATTTTAAGTTTCGGGAATAATATTTACTTTTCTAGCGATTTATATGCAATGTACACAGTATTATTTTATTCTAATGCATACAATGTTTGGAGAAGCATCTTGCAGATGAAGGTGGCATCAGAAGATGAATAATGTGTCATCAGGAAGCAGAAGTTTATGTACCGAAATCCGTGTATTACTTTTATAACTTGACTAAGCGTTCACACGAGCATTCACACAGTACTCCTTCTAGAGTTTTAAGCTTGACAGAGTAAATGAAGGTAATTAATAGTTTTATGGCATTCTAATGTTAAATCTGGTTTAGTTTTGAATTTGTTCAAGATAGTATCGTATTTGTCTTTAGTTTAAATGTTTGAAAAATCATTACTTGGTTTAAAAGTTTTCTTTAAATTATATATTTACATATTTTTATAATGATGCGTACGTGTACTAAGTTACTATTTAAGAAAATGAAAAGCAGTACCGAGTTTTAGATCAGAGTATAGGTTAATTTGGAGTAAAATAAACCGTACTTCAACGAACATCAATGTAGATTGTATTTTGATTTTCTTCAAATGTATAAAACAAATGGTATATATATTATGTTAATTCTTCTTCTGTACTGATATCTGCGTTGCGATTTGGCATTTTGTGGAAAATTGTAATAAATCTCACGATTTTCATACATTTCAGCTGATTCTGTGATATGACATATTAATCAAAATGATATATTCCTAACTTAAAGACGACATGTATACACAACAAAACGAGATACAAACTATGCACATCAGTGTACCCCATTTGATCGTGACAATTATGAAATGTATGAAAACTATATGTAAGAAAAATATTGTAAATCTTCAAGGTTAAGTAATTCCTCAAAGCAATCCTGCACACTTATAGACAAATTCTGTAGACAATGAATTCTGTACAACATCGCGGTTGTACAGGCTAACAGCGTCAATTTTCGGGAATGTACTCAAACAAAAAAAACCTACCCTCTACGACAGTCGCTTATATTCCAGACAAATTTAGCGGCAGCAAGTACTTGTGGGACTGTAGAAAGACTTTGTGGAATCTACTGTTTAAAAAAACCGGTGAATAAATTTTCAAATTTGTTACTAGTGAATGAGATGATAACATTTGATTTGCAGTAGCAAAAAAAAAAAGGGAAACTGAAATTGAGCAATAAAAAAGACTGCTAGGCTGACTTCCAGATACAGGGTTACTTTCAAACTGCAGGCAGGAAATGTGCTACGATTTCATCGTATTCTTGAATGTAGACCTATTTGTGGGAGGTATAGAACATGACAATAAATTATAGGATTAAATATTACATCCCCTAAGGCGTAAATTTAACTGTGAATATACAGTATATTGCCAGAAATTGTAGATGGTGAGATCCCTCCATGACTACGGTTAGATAAATTAATTTCATTTCAGACGTTATAGACAAATAACGAATATAAAGGATCAGTAGAGCTGCACATAACTGTAAGATTAGCTATAGGTGAATATTTAACTTTTAACCTACATTTGGTAAGCAGCTATCACTTTGGAATGAAATACATATAAAAGCTTATTTAGGAAGTTTATACGCAGTAAAATTTTGTGAAAGTGTTTCTCGGTATGTCGGCGGCTTCATATTTTTATTGTCGTTTACTCAATACGCTCGTTTACTTCATGTACGTTTATCCCAAACACTTTGTTAACAATATCTCAAATAGTGAGCATTTTAATGGTGACAAATATATTATAGTGACAGTTTGTGGTACTGCTTGACAATACAAAATACTGTGCAGTACATCACCAGGGTTTTTCATTGGAAAATTCGCCGGCCACCCTGATTTCCAGACAAAAAAACATTTTTTCCCTGACCTTTTTCTAACAATTTTGTTTCTGTACTTTGCTTTATAACACACTTTTAAACGAAAATACCTATCTGATCTTACAAAATTAATTACTACTATATTATAAAACACACATGGTCGCCGGCTTGCGGAAATAATCGGTGGGTTACGACCATGGCTACGTTTCAAAGTTAAGAATATTAAAAATGGCCGTTGTAGTTGAGTTGAGAGATCTGGGCGGCTCTTAACATAGAGTTCTTGAGAAAATATGAGGGCGAAATGAGGTGAGAATTGAGCAGCGTCGGAACGCAGGGGCGGGGTACACGGGAGATCCCCGAGAAAACCAACTGGCACGATTTCCACAAGCGAAAATCAAGTTACCCAGCTGGAGATTGACTCCGGTTCGCCTAGGTGGGAGGCGAGAATTCTAACCGCTTAGACCCCACGGCCGTTGTATAGATGAATTGATCGAAAATGAGCCATGGTCAATTAACTACACGATCAAAATTCCTGAATCTTGCATCAGAACATATATATTTGTATGACTGTGTGAATATTAGCTGGCCTTTGATACTCAGATTAAAAATGTAATAATGGAACAAAAAAAAGGAGTACGAAATACAGTTCGAGGTACAGTTCTTTAGTGTTTCCTCTTTACTGAATTGGAAATTAAAATTGACACACTATGTTAGTTCAAGGCAGGTAGTAAACATATATTGGAATTTTCCACTTCGAATTATAAATGTCGGCCTAGAATGACACATGGAAGTACGAGATATAGTTCGAGAAACAGTTCTTTCATTTTTCCTGTGCAGTGAACTGGAAATTATATCGCACATTTTCTTAAAGTGCAAGGGAATTCGTGCACTTGAATTAGAACTTAATTCCTACAGACTGAAAATACCAGACTGAGTGAAATCGCGCAGTAAACAATAACAGTTCGAGAAATAGTTCAATGTTATTTCAATGCACCTGGAATGAAATACAGAATTGGACAAATAAATATCAGTAAAGGCCGGACTTGAACTTGAACCGGAATGATACTATGTTGTCAGTCCATGCTGCCAGCTGTCCGCTAATCGATATGTGTGCAAGGTTGTCGAACTTGCCGAAGAAATCGCATTTCCCCTTCACACAATAATATTAGGTTTCTGGAGTTTGACCTTGAATTTCATTCCTACTGGTTATATTATTTTGTTTAGTTGTAATACAAAATGTTACAGTATCATGTAATGTATTTTATTTGTAAGCATATGTTTGCATCCATATGGAAAACACATGTAACAACAAATATGGTTTCGCATGTATAGTTCTGATGCCTTCTGTTTCGGGTTCGAAACCACCTCGCACTTTCAGTTTGTATGTCAATGTTGTATACCATTCGTTTTTTGTGTCACATTTTTTACATGAGTGTTTATTTGGCCCTGAAAAGGGCCGATGTTGTAACCTCAATACGAGGACCAGTATCCCTAATTCTCAACCACCTGCCGCAGTTGTGGTAGAGAGGCGACCAGAAAAGTAGTATATCACTCGCTAACAGCTACTACATCCCAGGCATCGGCTACTAGCTCCCAGAGAGCATCTTTATTTGCTGGCTGTGGATCAGGCCAGTTTTCCGCCATCATGCTCTTCGTCTCCGACCAGAAATTCTCAGTTGGAGTTAAGTTGGCACTCTATGTTGCTAATCTATGAGCTCTAGTTGGTCTTGACTTGCAAACCATTCTTGAACGGTCAGAGAAGTGTGTATTGAAAAATGGTCCTGCTGGAAGCGCAACACATCATTGGTATACAAAACTCGCACCGAGCGAGTCATAATATTGTCTAGAATATGCTAATACTGCTCGGTATTGAGGCCGCATGTACTCGGACCTCAAGCATCGGTTCTGTGCAAGACTCCTATCCCGCGTGCACTCGTCCATTCCCAAAATGCAATGGATGCATGGCAATAGTGCGAGCACTCGGTCACATATTCCGGATTGTGTAAGGTCAAAAGAGGTCTGAAGACAGGCATTGGACATCATTAGCCGAGTTAAAAAAAGTCGTCGGAGGATACAACTGACCAGTCACTGTCAATGATTTCCTCGGCAAATGCGAGTTGCTGCATTCTGTGTTCATTGGTGAGACTTTGTTTCCTTGAAGCACGCCGGGATTTCAGTCCCGCCGCCGTCAAGCACCTCAGATCGGTACTCGAGTTACCAGAAAAGTGCATGGCTCGTTTTAGCTGACTGGTGCACTTTAAAGGAGTCAATTGTGCCTGGTTAATAAGACGATTGTCCTCGGCTGTAGTCGACACCCTCCAGAACCAGTTCCTCAGCGACGCATCATGTCACCCATGTCCCAGAACTGCCATACCCATCGACACTCAGTGCTCTCTGGAACACAGTAACATCGGCCTGCTTCAGCGGCGGATAATCCTGTCGCCTCAACAAGGCCTATGACTCTCTCCCAAACCTATTGGCTGTGGTGAGACATTGCTGCAAAATGATGTCTTCTTTGAACCTTCTGGATATAGCGAGACATTTATACAATATAATGCTAATTAAATTGGTTGTATGTGTCTGTAACATAGAAGGCACGCATGCCCAGAGTTAAATGGGGACCCAAGGTTTGCGAAATGTGTGTGTTGTCAAAGTACATATGTTTGAAAAAGGAGGAGATCATAAGGCATGTCCGAAAATGCAATAAGGTTCTCAACTGATCAAATGATAAAGTTTAGGGCTACAAACACATAGGCAATCAGGAAGAAACACTGTGGTAATGGAGAGGCATGCTAAATACACAAACTGACCGCCAAATCATATGATGCTGTTTACTTTTGTTACCTGTCGTCTGACCGTGCAATCACAGAGGTGTATAAAAACACAAATATGAACAGTAAAATACAGACATGTTATTTAGTGTGAGAGTAACCCTTTTGTTTGCCAATAAATTAATTTGTATTATATTTTGATTTATTGTATGATACACCAACAAGACAGCTGATAAATGTAGTATTATTTGCAAAGAACAAAGACTAAACGAAGAAATTGATTTCCTACAAATAAAATCAACTGCCTACTTGGCACTGCGACTCTTATCATCATCAGGGGTGAGACCTGTGTTATGAATTGGACAGATATATCTTACACAGTATGGAAGTAAAAGAAAACTATGCCTATGAGTATATATAGGGTATACTTAACCCTACGACCATTCTTGTCTTCATAGATGATGCCTATGTTATGAATTTGGCAACTACATTCTGCATGGTTCGGAAATTACAGCCAACTATGCTTATAAGTAGATATAGGGTATACATGATCTTGCGATCCTTTTCAGAATTGTGGATCATGATCATGTTTTTAATTTGGCAACCTTATCTTACACGCTTCGGAAATTACTGTCATATGTGCTTATAAGTAGATGTAGGTTATAGTTGACCGTGCAACTATTCTCGTCATCATGGGTGATGCCTCTGTGATGAATTTAGTACTATATCTTACACAGTTCAGAACTAAAAACCAACCATGTTTATAGGTGGCATTGGGTACACTTAGCCCTGCAACCCTTCTCGCCGTCGGGTGTGATGCCTGTGTTATGAATGTGCAAACTATATCTTACACATTTAGGGAATTACAGCTAACTATGCTTACAATTAGACATAGGGTGTACTTGGCTCGAGACACTTCTCATCGTCGTGGATGATGTCTATGTTATGGATTTAACAACAATACATCATGTGGTTCAGAAATTACATCCATTTAAGCTTATAAGTAGGTATAGGGTATATGTGGTCCTGCGATCCTACTCATTGTTGTCGACGATACTCATGATATTAATTTTGCAACCTTATATTACATACTTCGGAAATGTCAGTCATAAATGCTTATAAGTTTATATAGAGTATACCTGGTCCTGCGATCCTTCTCATTGTTGTAGATGATGCTCATTTTATTAATTTCGCAACATAATCTTACACAGGTCGGAAACTACAATTATATATGCTTACAAGTAGATGTTAGCTATAATTTACATGGTGACCCTTCTCGTCATTGTGGACGCTAAAAATATGTTATGAATTTAGCAACTATATCTTATGCTGTTCGGAATTACAGCCAACTATTCTTATAAGTAAACATAGGGTATTTGGCCCTGCGACCGTTCTTGTCATGTTGGATGATGTCTATGTTATGCATTTAGCAACTATATATTATGTTGTTTGGAAATTATAGTCAACTATGCTTATAAGATGACATAGGGTATACCTGGCTGTACAACCCTTCTCGCCTTGTGGATGATGACTATATTATGAATTTGACAACTATACCTTATATGATTCAGAAATTACAGACAACTATGCTTCTTAGTAGACATAGGGTATGCTTGACTCTTTGACACTTATCATCGTGAATAATGCATATGTAATGATTTTCAAACTATGTATATATTGAAGTTCGAATCTTACAGACCACATTGCTTATAAGTAGATATACGGTTTACTTGGCCCTGCGACTCTTCTCATCATCAGGGGTGATGCCTGTGTAATGAATTTGACATCTATATCTTACACAGTTCGGAATTTACAGCCAACTATGCTTATAAGTAGACATAGGGTATACTTTCCCTGCAAACCTTCTCGTCATGGCGGATCATGCCTATGTTCTGAATTTGACATGTGTAACTTATGTGATTCAGAACATACAGCCAACTATGCTTATAAGTAGACAAACGGTTATCATTTGCCTTGCAACCCATCTCTTCATGTGGGTGATGCCTGTTTTGAATTTGACATCTATATCTTGTACATTTTGGAAATTACAGCTAATTATGCTTATTAGTATACGTAGGGTATACTTGGCCTTATGATCCATTCTTGTAATGGGATGATGCATATGTTTTGTATTTGGTAAATATAACTTATGAGGTTCAGAAATTACAGGCAACTTGTCTATAAAGAGACATGCAGTATATTTAGCCCAGCGATCCTTCTCGTCATTGTGGATGATATCTATTTTATGACTTTGGCAACTGCATCTTATGCTTTTTGAAAATTATTGCTGACTATGCTTATAAGTAGACATGGGGTATACTTGACTATGCGACACTTCTCGTCATCGGGGGTGATGACTGTGTTATGAATTTGACATAAATATCTTACACATTTCCAAAATTACACCTAACTATGCATATAAGAAGACATTGGGTATACTTGGCCCTGTGACTGATTCTTGTTGTCATGGGATGATGCACTATTTTATGGATTTGGTAAATATAACTTATGTGGTTTGGAAATTATAGGCAACTTTGCTTATAAGTAGACATAGTGTATACTTGTACCTGCGAACACTCGTCATCATGGATTGTGCCTATGTCATGAATTTGGCAACTATAACTTACGCAGTTTGGTACTTACAGCCAACTATGCATATAGTTAAACAACGCATATGCTTGGCCATTCGACACTTTTCACTGTCAGGGTTCAAGTCTGTGTTTGAATTCTACAACTGTGTCTTACAAGTTATGGAAATTACAGCCCATGGGGCTTATAATATACATATGGTTATATTCAGCCCTTCGACAATTCGTGTAGCTGGGGGTGATGCCGGTGTTTGATTTTGATATCTCTATCTTACATGTAATGGGAATTACAGTTACCTATGCTTATAAGTAGACATGTGATTATACTTGGCTCTGCGACCCTTCTCGTTATCATGAATAATGCATACGTTATGAATTTGGTGATTTTATCTTACAGAGTGCGGAAATTACAGCCATCTATACTTATAAGTAAATGTAGGGCATACTTGACCATGCGACACTTTTTGTCGTCGTGGGTGATTCCTATGTTATGAATTTGACAACTGTATCTTCCATAGTGCCTATATTACAGCCAACTATACTTGTAAGTACACATAGGTTATACTTGACTCTGTGACCCTTCTTGTCATCATAAATGTTGCCTATGCTATGAATTTGCCAACGATATCCTTTGTGGTTGAGAACTTACAGCTAACTATGTTTGTAAGTTGACATAGTTTATACTTGGCTCTGCGACCCTACACACCATCGTGGATGATGCCTATGTTATGAATTTGACAACTATATTTTACATGGTTGGGAAATAACAGCCAACTATGCTTATAAATAGACATGGGGTATACTTGGCCCTGCGACCCTTGTCATAATCGGGGGTGCGGTCTGGTTTTATGAGTTTTACAGTTATATCTGTTGCGGTTCGGAAATTACATTCAACTATGCTTATATGTGCGCTTAGGTCTAGCGAGCATGTATGCCAATGCTGGTATTCGGCACAGCTTTACGATGATAGGTCGACAGATCCCGAAAGGAATGCCAGAGCATGAGACTCGGCGCCCCCCCCCACCCCGGATGCTAGGTGAAAGGGTCCCAACACCCTAGCATCGCATTGACAGAGCAGAAGGTTGAGATTCAAGATGGCCACCACGGGCGTGAAGGAAAATGAAATTTTTTTGGGGGGGAAATGGGAAAAACGGGTAATTTCACCCATATGGAATCAACAAAGATGGGGTCGCCTAGTTCCCTTGTGCGCGGCTTCAAACTCCTCTTAGATTGCCCATTTGTATACTACTTCTAAGTCGTTATATCGTTCGTAGCTTTACTTGAAGAAATGCAGTACTGAGTGGTTACTTAATTAGAAATATAATTATATACAGCTTTTTGACGTTCCCATTACTTTCACTGATGCCAAATCGGTTAAACAATTTCTGAGAAATGCTATTTAAGCATTATATTTGAGGTAGAGCTTGTCTTCCAAAATGGCTACCAATATAGACTTATCTACTGGCAACGGCAAACTTCTGTGCACGCGATTCCCCTCTTACTCCCTAGAATATGGCTCGGCACAGACCGGTCTCTAACTAAGCGGCAAGACTGCGTCCCAGCAGTATTCGCGTGGACATAAAAATATTCGGTATTTTGTCTTGAATAACAGCAAATGCAAAACCGGACACGGAGAATTTTTACTGGCGACAACATGTAGCAGTGCTCTTGTGACAGTGTGTGCTGGAGGATTTCTTTTCCTTCTGCGTATATTGTTCGATAGAATTCATATGCTTTTCTTTTAAATTGAGTCCAATTTTTCTGTTCAAATATTAAATTGTATCGAATTAAAATCACGTTAGATCAAAGTAACTACAATTAAGACGGAATACTTTCTGTGGTTTGATGCATCAACAGATTACTTGTTACTTTTCCACATTTTCATCATATGTTTCACCATTAAAATGGGGGTGATTGGAGGATATAAATATTTGATCTGATGATTTACGGCGCGGTGTAATAAATATCTCAACGGAAATACATTACTCAAGACAAAATTTGTTCACAAAATTTGCAAACATTGAGGGGCTTGAGACAGCTTAATGCTAAGCCAACTTGAACACATTTTACAGCATAGCAATTTTTACTTCCAAAAAATCCAAAAATCATGGAAATAATAACACACAAATTCGTACAGAGCTGTCATTTATCTAGCCAATTCCGAATGTAATTTCGTAACATATCAATAGTTGTTGGCACGATATTTTTGATGACATAGAATTCTTGAATTGTGTCTCTTGTTGAAATCATCAATCACAATACGGGGCAGTGAATAAATTAATTCTAATAATGAATAATATTTTTTAAAATATTTTAATTATAATAATGCTATATTAAATGATAAAGTAATATTGATTACAGTCACTGCTAGACAATAACACAAAATAGAACTGAGAAAATGATTAAGATATGGTATTGTTTTAAATTTTTGTATTCCAAAGAAAAGAGTGATGTATGAATGTTAAACTAAACTATAATGGCTTTAAACAAAATGTTCAAAACTTTGCCTGCTGTTTCTGTATTTTACTTAGCGCAAATGTAGGCAAGCGAATACTCACCAACGTGGCAGTGAATTATAGGTACAATGTGGAACAATTAATTAATACATTACTTATATTGCAACTCAGAAATTATCTCCAATGAAATAAGATGCTTTTTTTTTTTTTACTTAAAATAAGTTATTATAACCACTGACAGTGTTCAGGTTGACCTATTGACTGCCCACTGTGGCGCAGTCGGTTGAGTGTTGAGCGTCAGTGGTTCTGGTTTCGAAACCTAGGTAGAGCAAAGGTGTGATTTATGCTTGTCTATAGGAGTCAACCTTTCTTGGAAAATGTCACTTCCAATAAGAGAACTATGAGAAAAAAGTTGTCATGGAATACAAACATTAGTGCTGTAAATCTGGAAATGTGTGTGCATTTAATGAAACTTTTACAAGTAAAACCTTGCAAACTAGTAACCAAAGTATACTTGCCTTTTCTTGTAATGAGTATATTATCCTACTCAGAGGGCTTGCAATATATAGATATTGAACATTACAGTCAAACTTGTATTTCAGTCACATATTTAAATCGAGAATCTAAATTAATATATAACATGCTTTCAGACATAAATTTATTTATACTGCAAATATAATACAAAGATTATATTTTATATTACACTTAAATAAACATATTACAATTAGAAATCGAACCAACAACTTGTTGAGTAAATACGTGTTGCCTTAACTTCAACAACAACAACAACAACAACAACAAACTAATTAACTTATTACTGTAATGATAACATTAGTTTCTAATCTGCTTGTCTACTAATTTGACAGGCATATCATTTTAAACTGTAAATGTTTTAGTTACACATTTGCACCTTCTTTGTTTCATAATCAGGAAAACATTTTCTCTCAATGAACATTGTATTTGGAATAACATTTACTGGCATGAATTATAGACAAACGTTTATTATGGTCTGTTAATTTAGTACAAAGACCTGTATCACAAATGCAACAGCAATATTTTAATATTGGATCTACCGTCTGCTGAAGCCAGCATTATTTGAAAAAAGCCTATATACAAGTTACTTTAATTTTGCACGTGAATCGGAATTCTAAAAACAATACATAAACCGATAAGATAATCAACACCTTTTTATATAAACTCTAAATGTTTACTGTAATTTTCATGAGCTTTTAAATTTGAACACCCAGGAGCACGTAGACCACAATTTCACATTAACTACCATTTGGCACGGCAAGAATGCTTACACACAATTTAATTGGGTGGAATTTGTGAAGTAGATGAACATTATGCTGTAGATTATTATTTTATTATTTTATTACTTGATTTATAAACACTGTGTGTAGGCTATGCATTATTTATAGTGCGGGTCTTCTACTATGAGTAAAAACACTCATTTTCGCGACTTTGTGCACATAAATATATAAAACCTTTTCTACAGTTTCAAAAGAAAAGTACTAGCCTAAAATTACTGTTTTGTTATAATTTGATAAACTGTACATATAAATTACTAACGCGAAATTGCACCGAGTGTTAAAAAATAAGTAGTATTCCAGTTGTATAATATTTTTATATGTGGTTTTATGTAAATATTATGGTAAAGTGCGATTTTGTAACACTGAGGATAAATTTCCTGTACCTCTGCGAACGTCCTTCGTCCTCCATTGCCTTACATATACCTGAGCCCGCCGTAACTGATGTTTGTGAAATAACTGATAGTACGGCCAGACCTGCGTGCTCATCTCCCCCCCCCCCCCCTTTTTTTTTTCCTTGTTCCGCATTACATGCTCTGCGCGTTCAGATGTGCTCAGACGTCTGCCATCTACAGTAGTTAATACGAAACCTACGTAAGGATTTGATTTGGCAGCGTAGAAATTCGCCCGATTAAATAGGACGTGGCTTTTCATGAAGACAGCAGCTAGTTGCAAGAGAAACATTCTTGATATGCGCATACAATAATTTCATCTGCAAACATGCGCCAATTGTTTCATTTATGTTCAGTGGCTTTATTTACTGATGAATATGGGCATATATTCCACTAAAGTGTGATATTCGATTTTCGCAAATGCTTACGACAGCAGGGAATTCTCATCTGTGTATCGATAAAAAAAAGACAAATATTATAACTACTTAATGTTGCGCATAGAATATGGTTTATTTTAATTATTAACACAGGAATTATGTATTTCTCTTTTACAGTTATATGTAATTATAGTCATTTCACATACGTTTACTGTTTCATTGTTTGAAGCATCGAATGTCGCGTACATTCTTCGAGACAAGCTATGTTGCACAACACTGTCGTTTAGCACGCAATTATGACTGGTTTTCTTTCCGGCTTACTAAATTTCTTGGCTTCCTAAATTACTAATTTATTAATCTGTTTCCTACATTTATTCTACTTACTTCACTATGAGAAGCACTATTTAAAAACTCTAGAAAAATGTACGAGCAAAATTAAAGAGAGCTTCCTATCATTATGTACTAACATTTAATAAGCAAATAAAATGTGAAATGACTAAATCTAAATCTGCTTGCACGACTAACGAACATTCATGTGAGGTTATTCCGTTAAAATATCTCAGGACAAGCTATGGCGCACAACACTGTAGCTCAGCTCGCCTTTATAATTTGTTGTTTATTCTCCTAAGTGTTACCTGTTTGCGCGTGAGACACGGACTTCCGGTGTGGAGTTTATGTGAGATATAACGTTTTTGCATTAACTTCATAAATCGTAGTACGAGTTGCTTCATCCAATTAATGCGTTATATTCACTTGGAGAAGCCGATGTCAGAATGATGATCCAATAGAAGCTGAGAGATTCTTGGCGCAGATAAAACGCTGAACGATTGGCCGGATATTATGTGGAACTGGTTGCCTAAGAGCCAAGGCGATACATCTTGTCTAAAGCCGATGATTGCCGAAGGGGACTTTAAATTTTTTCATCGCTTATTTATTCTGACGGTGAAGTGTACATATATGTTTCAAGAATGTCAAACACTTATTTTCAAAATGGCGGCCATATGGCTATTTTAACATAGTACTTACTATTCTATCTTCGAAACAAATGAATAAAATCTGACTTAACTCTGTATACTGGGAGTATATATAACTAACATCAAATTTGTCTTTTGGTCTCCATTTTGTAAGATAGTGCCACACGAATAAATAATGTTTATATGTCAGCTTGGGAAACAATTGGCCGATTCCTACCAAATATGACAAACCAGTAATACTGCAATAGGTAATGTTATATTGTATGTTTTAGGTATGTCAAGACACTAATTTTCAGAATTACGGCCATATAGATATTTTATTTTTGTATTTTATATCGTCGAAAACAGTAAATTAATTCCCATTAAACTTTGTATGGTGTCTATATATATTACAACAAAACATGTAAACACACAAAATCTCTTTTGTCAGACATTTTGTAAAATAGTATCATTTTACATATTTAAATTAAGTTATCTTCGAAAACAAAACCAATTTCTACCATATTTGGCATAGGCCTACAATTTGCAGTATGGCCAGCTATTAAACTGAAGCCTTTTGGAACTATCAGACACACTTACTTTCAAAATAGTATTTTCAAAATGGAGGCCATATAAACCCTTCAGTTCCAAATTTTTAATCTACGAAAATGCATTAAGTCTTTGATGTTATAAAAGTACCCTTGATCTGGCCTTATTAGAAAGTGTATAAAGAGTGTTATAGTCCATTCACGGTTACTTCCAAATTTCCCGAAGCCCCGCTAAATTTTCTACTTCCAGGATTTTCACCCGCCTCATTTAAACAAAATTTTATCAAGTCTAGAAAATTATACTATATGGCCTACAGACTGCATTCATGCGCGTTCAGTGTAATAGTATTTTAGTATGACAAATTTTTCTTTCTAGGTATTACCAACACACAATAATTTATAGATACAATATTAGAAAAATAGAATTTAATATAAAGAGGTATTTTTTCGTTAAGACATGATTAAATTACTTGGGTTATATTACGCATTTAGGAAACAAAGGGGCTATTTTTCAAAGGTTTTATTCAAAAAATATGAAGAAACCTGGAATAGACTGGATATAAGTCAGATTTTGTTTTTCACAGAGATTTTTATTTATTTAATGTGACGCATGAAAACAAAACCTTTTAAATATGTGTGTTAAACGATCGAAATTTCGACTTGTACTCAGCACGTCTTAAAGGGTCCATCTTGCGGACATTCACTAGGCATACTAAAAAGAATTTAGGAGGGTTTTCACGGCACAACAAAAAAAAAAAAAAACAAGTTTTAACTTAAAGACATGTTTATTATGGAGTTCTACTTAACTCCCAGCTCTCGCTTGCCCCGTTTTCATTAAATCGTGTTAATCAAAATACATATAATTTCTTCTTCTACATGAAAGCGTATTTTATGAGGTTTAAATGGCCAAAACCTGAGGCTTAGTAAAGTACATTCTAACCAAAAGTAAAACCAAGTAAATGACGTTACAATTTTACAGATAACTACCCATGAAAGTCGATTATGTAAAAGCATAACAGCAATTAACACCTTTCAATCGAGTCACTCCACCACGCTCCTGACAATCAAAGCCAGGAGGTGATGATAACTAATAAGCCTACTTTCGTCTACATGGATGCAATTAAATTTTAGTGAAGTTCTTGATAGCTTAAGAGTTGACTTATCATTGGCAACAATATCATCAGAGATGAAGCCAGAAACATTGAAACAGTATCAAGAAAATTAAAATACACGAGTGACTTAACCAGGATTCGAACTCAGAAAAACTCGCTTACTTGCAATGAAATGCATCACGGATGTAGGATTCTGACCATCAACTTCTAATGTAATCAGTCTAATGTTTTTAATGATAGTGTTCACTAACCTGAAATATTTGTACAGCCATCGTTTTGAAAATAACCGTCTCAGCCAATAAATCATATAAGTTTGCATGGCCTACCGTGACACTACTTGTGTGAAAAGTTAAATCTGCTTGAAAAATAATTTTGTTCATACTATGCGTCTAATATATACTATCAGCATAAAAAAGTACGTGAACGTCGGAAAATCGTTTGGCAGCAGCGTACTTACGTTTCAGCCCCTTGCATACCCGGACCACGATTGTATTGCCTGTTATATGGTGCGATCCTTTAATTCATTCTAATTGGTTGGACGTAATACAGGCACATTACAACTTCCTGTTATTACCGTCTAATATATACTATCAGCATAAAAAAGTACGTGAACGTCGGAAAATCGTTTGGCAGCAGCGTACTTACGTTTCAGCCCCTTGCATACCCGGACCACGATTGTATTGCCTGTTATATGGTGCGATCCTTTAATTCATTCTAATTGGTTGGACGTAATACAGGCACATTACAACTTCCTGTTATTACCGTCTAATATATACTATCAGCATAAAAAAGTACGTGAACGTCGGAAAATCGTTTGGCAGCAGCGTACTTACGTTTCAGCCCCTTGCATACCCGGACCACGATTGTATTGCCTGTTATATGGTGCGATCCTTTAATTCATTCTAATTGGTTGGACGTAATACAGGCACATTACAACTTCCTGTTATTACCGTCTAATATATACTATCAGCATAAAAAAGTACGTGAACGTCGGAAAATCGTTTGGCAGCAGCGTACTTACGTTTCAGCCCCTTGCATACCCGGACCACGATTGTATTGCCTGTTATATGGTGCGAGCCTTTAATTCATTCTAATTGGTTGGACGTAATACAGGCACATTACAATTTCCTGTTATTACCGTCTAAAGAGTTTTCCAGGGCACATTTAAACCCTGCAGTCTAACCACAAAGGAAAACTATAGAGTATACATGTTCGAAGTCTAGTCTGCAACCGAAAGAATTTGTAAAACTTATGTACCCCTAGTCCTTAGTACGGAAACCCGCCTTTCGTGGAAAAAAAAGGTCTTGGCTAAGGTCTGTTCGCGTTATATTCACACTTTTTAAATCGGACCTTTGAAAAAAACGCACCATGTTTGATTTCTTAGCTTCTTTCCTAAAGGTATCATATATAGAGCGAATGGCTTTTCGCGAATAAATCGGAGCACACGGTAATCTTCAATACTATGTATACACCTCGACTGTTGTCATATCTCCATTGGCTGCTGGTGTTATTTCCGCATTTGACGGAGCCACTCAGGAATACTGTAACTCCGGCACTGTACCTTTGTGGTTCGTGTGCGAACAGTTAACAGAACATGCTTCAGCCAATAGAAGAAGCTGGACGACCCGACGGTGTTTTGGAATGTATCTTGTCTCTAAATCTTTACGCGAAATATCACTGCCCCTAATCATATATCACAAGCGTTTCATATTTATGTTATGTTAAAAGTAATTTATTTTTGGTGAAATTGAAATTTTACTTATAATGAACAATAAATTATAATACTTCATTAAAATTAATACAAATAGAACAGGAATAAAATATATGTGTTGGTAATATCTAGCAATAAATAGTTCTTGTGTAAAATACTATTACACGCAAGACTGTAGTGCGTTGTCGCTCTGGTTTAATCTACTAAACTCGGTTAAGCTTTGTTTGCAAGAAGCGGAGGAATATCTTTGATGTAGATCTTTAACAGGGCGTCAGAAAAGTCGCAAGTAGCCGTGAACGGACTATAGTTGTATTCCGTGACGCTTAAGCTCTGATCCAATTTCGTGATTGGATTATTTACGTGTTGAGCGTCTTAGTTGGCTACCCGCGAAACACAGACCTACACTATCGGGGTAGCCCAATAATGATTGGCTAGTCGAATAAGGAAAACGCCCTCCCACAAAGACAGGAGGCCAATAAGAGAAAGAGAACTGCTTATATGCCCGTAGTGTGATGAAGTCTAACGTGCGCGGAACTCTTGTCGCAAAAATGGGATGTCATGCGTCATTGAAGTTTATTGGTTTCTGCCACAGGAGATACTATTTCTTTTCCAGAATGGTCGCTTGCAATTTAATCACCCCAACATTGACATTAGCTCATAGCCATTCGGAGCAAGTCAAAATTAAAACTTTAAACCAGTGACAAAAATAATAAAAATTAACGTGTGTTTGAAGTCCTTTGTGTCCGCGGATAACAACGCGAATTTTTCAGGAATCTGTGATTAGAGACCCGAACATTTAGTGGATTTATGAAGCAAGCTAGAGGTGAAAATCATTTTTTGTTCTTAAGTCTCAATTTTACCCCAAACAGGTAGCACCAGTTTGGGTACTTTATTTTTGCGGGTTAGTTATTGGGTCAAATTCGTCCTGCTTATTCTAGCGTGTCCTCAATTTTTTTTCAAAATCTGTGGGTTACCCATACTCTTATAAGCTGTTCGCGGATATCCGAACACTTCTGAAACCAAGTAATGAAAAAAATTACTCCCTTTACCTGCAAATATTTTAGCGATAACACTGACTTGCAAGTGCTAGTAAAGTTGGTAACGACAGAAAGTAGTTACATTTCATCAGGTAGAATTGCACGTGCTAGTAAAGTTGGTAATGACAGAAAGTAGTTACATTTCATCAGGTAGAATTGCACGTGCTAGTAAAGTTGGTAACTACAGAAAGTAGTTACATTTCATCAGGTAGTATTGCACGTGCTAGTAAAGTTGGTAACGACAGAAAGTAGTTACATTTCATCAGGTAGAATTGCACGTGCTAGTAAAGTTGGTAACGACAGAAAGTAGTTACATTTCATCAGGTAGAATTGCACGTGCTAGTAAAGTTGGTAACGACAGAAAGTAGTTACATTTCATCAGGTAGAATTGCACGTGCTAGTAAAGTTGGTAATGACAGAAAGTAGTTACATTTCATCAGGTAGAATTGCACGTGCTAGTAAAGTTGGTAACGACAGAAAGTAGTTACATTTCATCAGGTAGAATTGCACGTGCTAGTAAAGTTGGTAATGACAGAAAGTAGTTACATTTCATCAGGTAGAATTGCACGTGCTAGTAAAGTTGGTAACGACAGAAAGTAGTTACATTTCATCAGGTAGAATTACACGTGCTAGTAAAGTTGGTAATGACAGAAAGTAGTTACATTTCATCAGGTAGTATTGCACGTGCTAGTGAAGTTGGTAACGACAGAAAGTAGTTACATTTCATCAGGTAGAATTGCACGTGCTAGTAAAGTTGGTAACCACAGAAAGTAGTTACATTTCATCAGGTAGAATTGCACGTGCTAGTAAAGTTGGTAACGACAGAAAATAGTTACATTTCATCCGGTAGAATTGCACGTGTTATTTCAAAATTATTAATTTCGCTTTTTGTATTTTTAACCCATATTAGTGTAGTAATTATCGAATTTGTAAAATATTTATTTTATAATACTTGCATAGAGTTGAAGTTGACCGACGGCGGAATAACTTACATCTACACTCTAAATTCGAATCAGTGGAAAACCATTTATTCGCAGTGAAAATGGCTCCACTTGGAATCAGTGAAAATTTATACATCAACAATTCAATCAGCGGAATTATTCCATTAAAACAATAAGTGTGTTTTTTTTACTGATGATAATTGGAGCCCTTTTTACTTCGAATCAATGGTTTTCCACTGATTCGAATTTAGAGTGTGAAAGATGGTTCTGATAAGCGCTCGTTTTAACCGTGAACAACCTCTACATTCTAAATCTGAATCCGTGAGAATTTCACTGTTTCAATCAGTCAAACGTATTTGATTGATACAACAGTCACTTCAGTGAATTTAACTGACGAACCAGAGAAAAAATGCCATATTTCTAGAGATGATAGTTTATAGCGGGAAAAGTTGATTTTTTGTTAGGATTCAACTTACTGTACATATTTCCGAAAGTTTTATTTTCTTATTGGCCGTCGTACATGACTAAAGCTGTTAAATCCCATTTAACTAGGCCAATGAAGATTCTGATACTCTAAAGCAGAACGTTTGCGATTGGCCTGCAAAGAATTTAGCCCAGTCAACACCTTGGTCATCCAATCATAAAAGGATAAACCTGCCATAGTGTTATTGAAGTGCTCAAAAAATTTCTGCGATTTTCCATCATCCCTATATATTTCCTTTGCCGATGGATTATTACGTGGTGAAGAGAGTGCACGTGTATATATATATATATATATATATATATATATATATATATATATATATATATATATATATATATATATATATAATTCTTTTTAACAATCTAATGGTACCAATCAAACAAAAAACGAAAAGTAAGAGCATACAATTTCAAACTACACGTTGCCACTGAGGAACTATAAGACATATATAGGGATAAGAACATTTCGCGAGTTCATTTCAGGACAACATATGCGTCAAACACGTGTACACTGAAGTTGACTTTGAAATTGGATCGCAGTTTATTATACACGCCCTGGACGACTCTGAGTCAATAGCAGACTTGCAAGGAAACAAGTAGCGAGTGCCATACTGCCTGGCATGGAGTAACACAAGCTACTCTGTGGGGCAGCAGACAATGAACAAATATTTGAGGCATGAGTGTACACAGGACTGTGGAGCCTAACCTACATGTCAGTGAACTCGCGAATTTTTTCTATCCCTAGATCTATATTTTTCTCTCTTTATTTTAACTTGGCGTGGTAGCTCTGACGGTAAGGCAACGTCTTATGGCTGTAGGGTGTGTGAGTTCAATTGCGGTCAACCCCGAAGTTCTTCCTTATTTTTTAAATTACGATAAATTGCACAATATATAAAGTAAACTATTGCAAATGTGATTATTCCCCGTAATTATTTGCTTACATTCAATAAAATGAATATTTAATTCGTCACTGCAGTTGACCGTCACTTATTCAATCAGTGAACTTGTTTCACTTCACTAATTCAAATCAGTGAAATTTTTTCACTGCAACAATCAGTGGTTTTCCACGGATTCTAAGTG
Organism: Dryococelus australis; assembly: GCA_029891345.1. Lineage (NCBI taxonomy): Eukaryota > Metazoa > Arthropoda > Insecta > Phasmatodea > Phasmatidae > Dryococelus > Dryococelus australis. Next base: position 69,672,357 of record CM057003.1, on the reverse strand, counting down.
GAGACATTTTCACTGATTAGAGTAGTTGAATTTCACTGCGAATCAGTGGTTTCCAACTGATTCGAATTTAGAGTGCACTGTAGTCACTATCAGTACTTCCTAGAGACATGGAAGCTATTCTCTACCGGTGTAGCATAGTTGTATACACAATTGCCACCATGCACGGCGCACATCTCGTCATCGATAACCGAGAGTTTAAAGGCTGTTCGCGATAAAGTTAGCACTTTTTAAGACATTTTCAACAGTAACATTAACCACTAATAAATATATTTTATTGAAGCTCCAGACATTAATTTTGGTTAGTGGTGAAATGTATACACTGTGCTTATTAGTCTGATGGCAAAGTTGATATTAAAAAGTGACAGGACGATAGAAATCTAATGAAAAGAATAATTCAGAAAAGCTTTAAAATGTGCTCACTTTACCATGAATCGCCTATAATTATAATCATTCATTTCTCTTTCTTTTTTTTTATTGCACCGAAGTGTAGAAATGACCATATTTGAAAAAAAAAATTCTTGTACATCCACAGTTTCACCTGACCGACGAATAAATAAAGTGATGAGGCCCATGACAATGTTAATTTTACACAAGGCGGAGAAATTTACAATGTTCGTATACCTACAAATAGATATTCAGCAAGATCTTAAAAGTGCTCATTTAACCGTGAATAGCCTATAACAGCAGGTCGACGGTAGTTCCACAAGAGGCGGAGCGTGTTACAAAACCCTACCTGCTCGGAGAAGGTTGTAAACCCCGACGTGGATACCGCTGCTCTGCCTCTTCTGCGGCGAAGTCGGCGGAGGTTCACTGAGGAGGTTACGTGCGACCACCTAGCCAGCACGTCATTGGCCGACCCCGTGCGATGTCATGTCGCGCAGCGCCACCGCCAGCGCCACTGCTACGACGACATTAATTGCCCGCTCCCACGCATACATCATATGACGTCCGTGCTACTTTTTCCACGAGTTCTTCATTTTGTATAGCCGGATGCAGTGCTCCACAGGCAGTTTCTTTACTTCAACCTTAAGGGCGACACTGCCACGCGCTACAAGTGCGCCGTCGCCGCTACGCGCGAGGCTCTGAATTAGCATGTCGTGTCCTCGTGAGATTTGGACGGCTCTTGGGTTGTGTCCCAATTCTCTCTCACTCTTAACGTCACAGAGAGTCCTCGCTGCTGTCCCAACTCCGAGAAGAGCGTGCGAGAGGGAGAGTGAACGACGATGTACACTCGGTGCTCACTCTCGCAGCTTCTCTGGTAGCCTTGTTCTTTTCATGTCTAACCTCAAGTATCGAGATTTATTTTGTTGTTTCTAAAGCAGTGTTAGAAATATTTTGTCGACTTAAGAGGGAATATCAGACGCCATATTTGCTTGTAATCTGCGTGCAGAGCTAACAATCTGATGCGAGGGCAGATACAAACGAAATTGCACACACGCAGTTCACGAGTTTCCCGGTAGGTAACACTATCATCGCTTAAATGGGACAGAAGTTGCAAAACGTAACAAAAAAAGAGGTGTAGCACGGACGCTGTTGCCAGTTCTCCTACGACACACTCCCGACCGGCCGAAGGTGGTTCCTCGACTCGCGCCATAGAGAGTAAAATAAATTTATTGCGCTGGTCATTCATGCCTCAAAACTTTCAAGCCCCTTGTGAACCAGTACAAAATACAGACATGGCCCTTTTCACAGTTAGAAATATGTTTCATTCTAATTGAATAATATATTGTTTTTTTAAGTACACATATATCATTCTACACACATTTTGTACCTTCATACGAAATGACATATTCGGAGGTAGTTAAATATGAATCAAAAATCGAAATAAATAGCATATTTAACGTACCTTTTCTAAGCATAAATGTGTATATAATACTAGCATTTCATAAACTCCAACAGAGTAATGTAATAATTTTCGCAAAGTGATATCGCAACTTGAAATATCTTGCCCGAATACGGCTTCTATATTTACATTAACGTACGTAGTTATACAACTTTTTTCATTGTAGGAATGTTAAATATGCATCGTAGGATATAACTGGTGTACAAATAAATTTTACATTTTTTACATTTCTGAAAGAAATTGTTTTATTTTGCAGTTAAAAGACAAGAAACAATTTTATTTCCTTAAACGATTTATATAAACTAACTTAGTTGGTTTACAGTAAACTTCCAAACCCATCTTTTCTTCTTTTGGGCAACTTTCTGCCCTTCAATCACATGTAAAAATCAACACCTCCTTATAAGTACCACTGAACAGTACTCTTATATGGCGTAGCCTATGTGATACCGAGACATTAAACTGTGATACGTAAGTGTTTGTGTGTGTAAAACGAAACGAAACATAACCAGTCTGAGTTCTGCCAGTTTTAACAGTGGACTTTATTTTGGCGTTAAGATTTCAAATAAATTACTGTATCAGTATTTATGTATGCACGCCGGGGTGTGTTTATGTGAGCGTTTATGCATTTCGAGGCAGCGATTTATTCGTAGGAGATAATTTTGAGTAATGCTCAGTTAACTGCTAACTAGCTATAACTAAGCGTTTCTTCTGCATAAGCACCTAAGTTTCCAACGCCTCAAAACGAAACACCATCGGATTAACTTGCCTTATTAATTATTGTCGAAGCTTGAATACATTTTAAACCGTGAGGAGTGGGACTTGGGGCACATTAATAACTGTATACAATCAAGTCGAGATGACTGCTAAATTTAAATACTATCGCACCCAAAACATTTATTCACTTGTAATGTTTTCATACAGTATAATTTATGAAGTTAGTAATTTGAAGATATTGGCTCCGACTGAAATGCAAATCTACTATGCAGCTGTTCTCTAATGTCCGTCTATGTCTAATATATAAGTGCAGTTATTGTAATATGATGTTTCCTAAATCCTAACTGGGATTCAGTTAGAAGATTATATTTGCTTACTTGTTAATATATCTGTCAATAGGACGTTTCGACCACCATTCACATTTCTGGAAAAATTTCCAAAAGTGGAATTTTTTTTAAGGGGGTGGGGGATAATGAATACAGGGGGAGATGTAGAAACTTAATGAAACAAAAAATTTTGTGAAGTGAGAACATTTTCAACATGTGTTTTGGGTTTTATAAATGGGCTGTACCATAAAATTATATTCACTGTGCAATTGATACTGATAGCAAAGTTAACATAGCATTGTCCCTACCGCAAACACCAACTCTCATTTTCATATCCTGTGCACGGGCCTTTATGTATGTATGTATGTATGTGTGTGTGATTGCATGTGTAGGTAAGTATGGGAATGTATGCATATGTATGTGTATATGTGAATATGTGTATGTATAAATGTAAGTATTTATGGGTTAAGCCCAGTTTTCCATTACAAATTGGTGTGACGTTTAGCAATTGCTGTTTCCACATGATACAAGCAAGAATGACTTCATCCGACATATCTGTAATCTTTCATTATTTCACTTGAAAACTTATGGTACTGAACCTGCAAGTGTAGCCTACTTTCCGAAGGAAACTAAGACTTACTTTCCTGCCTGTGTTTATGTATGTCTGTGTTTATGTATGTCTGTGTTTATGTGTGTGTCTACATGTGTGTCCCCCTTTTCAATTTTTGAACGTGTCGAACGGATTTAACAAGACTCGGTATATGCAGTTCATACTTAGTAAGGACACCAGACTTTTATAGTTCTTAACAACACGAAGAACTTCCTTTCAAAATGGGGGCCATTTTATTATTTAGGGTGATATGTCATATATCGAGAATAATTCGATCTATTTAAAATAAATTTTGTATGCTCGCAGAACATATGTAAGCATTAAATTTTGTAGTTGACGTTGTTAGACCGCAATTTCAAAAGATAGAATAAAATGAAAAAAAAAAAAATTGTTTTTACATCATATATTGACGACTATCACGGCAATTCTCACACAATTTGACAAGTACGTCATACTATGACAAGTCACGTAAACGTACGTAATTGAACTTGCTTAGATTCTTATTTCAAAATGGTGGCCACATAAATATTATAGATTTATTTGGTACTAGCGTCCCACCATCGCTTCGCTCAGGTGTTATAGAGTTATTGAAATAGATACCTATTAATACGACGACCCGTGAATACCTGTGACTACGCATGACTACCTGAACCCTGAACTACCTGTGACTGCCCGCGACAACTTGCGACAACCTGCGACAAACTGCGACTACCTGCGACTACCCGTGATTACCCACGACTACCTGCGAGTACCCGTGTCTATCTGTGATTACTTGCCACTACCCGCGACTATCTGTGACTATCCGCGGCTACCCGCGACTTCTTGTGACTATCCTTGAATATCTGTGACTACTTATGATTACCCGCGACTACCTGTGACTACTTGTGACTACCCACGACTACCTGTGACTTCCCGTGACTATCTGTGACTACTTGCGACTACCCGCGACTACCTGTGACTGTGTGTGACTACCGGCGACTACCTGTGACTACCGGTGACTACCTGTGACTACCCTTGACTACTCGCACTACCTGCGACAACTTGCGACATTTTCTTGTAACATTGTTTCAATTTATTTTTAATGGTTTTGGTAAAGCATGTTTAGAAAGCTGCCAAAGCAAGTAGCTCATTTTACTCCGACTTCGTATGCAAATTTTGAAATTTCTGAAGGAATTTTTTTTAAACTAAACATAGCCTATGCCCATCTGAAAGAATGTAGCTTTTTAAAAGTGTTAAAATTATAAGAATCGGCCCTGTAGTTTCCCAGATTAGCTGTTACATACATACAAATAAACTCACTTTAACTCTTTAAGATGTTATTACTATAGATAACAACTATACCATTAAATCAATTTCAACCAAATTTTGTATGCTGAAAGTGTCTACTACAAGCATCAATGTGCTAACACATAGCCATATTTGTAAGATAGTTTGTAAGTTAGTGCCATATGAAGATATATTATATTATTAAATACTACGATTTGCACATAACAATTTTGTTTTGATCATGTAAAAATGGAACAATTTAAAATAAGTTACTATTCCATAAAATACATTTATTCGAGGAAAGTGAAAGGCCAGCAATATTTTATTTTTTACTATTTATTACTTTCCTGTCAGAGAAATAATGCCGAAGGCTTACAGAGGGCACAAGTCTGAATTCTCTAAAGTGAGCCAGAGTGTGCCATAGTCAGAGTGGCGAGTGTGAGTGAGCACACTTTCGAGTTTAGACATGGCCTTAATATCAAGGTCTCGAGAGCTGATGAGGGTGAGGTGCGGTGAGTACGGCGCTGCGCCGGAATGAAGGAACAGGGGAGACGGGAGATCTCAGAGAAAAACCCGCCGACCAGAGGCATCGTCCGGCACGGTTCCCACTTGAACGTTTCCTTTAGTGCCGACGATAGGCCTTCACACATGTGTAAACTACTTCCTGTGCAGTTCCTGCTGTTCTAGTAGTAGTGTCGTAGTGTGAGGTGTCATGTATCATGCAAACGAACGCTACAACGCTATTTCATAGTAACATGATCCAGCCCGCGGGCCATACACTGTGCGTTGTGTACTATTGGCTGTAGTGAAGAAACCAGGCTTTTGCGGACCTATGTTAATATAACAATTTCTCATCCTCCAGACGTGAGGAATGTTTATCCAAAAGTATTGACATGCAATTTTGCTACATTCTGTATAAGGCGCATATTTTGAGATACAGCGCATTTAAAAAGCCGTTTTCAGGTATGTTGAAGTGCTCCGAAGTGTTGTTTCTAATGTGCGTGACATCTAGGAAGTAACCAACAGGTATAATCCGAAGTGTGCGTTCTTTACGTAGAGCAGCACATTGGACGCACATTTAATAGTTTCGTTAAAAAAAAAAACTGGATTTTGAACACACTGTGACGCAGCTGGAGTGCCAAGCAGACTGGGCCCTTAACCATAGACTAAAAACGAGGTAGAGCTACCTCGCTGGCTGCGCACAACAAATCTCAGTGTCCCAAAATTGAACTGCTTGTCTGCCAACACGGCTAAAGAAAATGGCGAGGATTTGATTTGAAGTTAAAACAATGTTTGGTAAACAAGTGCTACGAGATGATTTTTTATTTCATCTAAACAATTTGGAATGCAGTTAGATTAAATGCGAATTGGTGTAAGAATTTGTTTTCATATAAAAGTGATTGTCTTTTTAAAAGTAAGATACAAACAAACACATCCATCACTGTTGACCACGTGACTTTGACAGTTGTCTTCATTTGAGATAGGTCAATGTTGGGTACATGCGCAGAAGACGAATAATCGGCCTACCTCACCTTTAGTCTGTGCTCTTAACATTCCTACTTCATCATCCAACTGTAGTGGGGCTGTTGTCTGATGGTTGTCAACCGCCACAAAGTACTTGATAGTAGAGACAAGTGCATATTTTGATGTTAAAGCAGTATAAAATAAATTCCCCACTTTCAAACAATAACCACTGCCTTATTACTAGACTCTATCCACGTTCACCACTTGCATTTCACCTGTACTTAATACTACCTTGGAGCCCTGCTATAAGAGCTCATATTTTAACATTTACCTGCATAATATGCTGTCTTATCTTGTTTCACACACATATTTTTCAATACAAAACCACCCTCTTATAAAATTTTGCCTTGTGAAATGTCATAACAGGGTTCTGCTCTATTTCTTATATGCTGTTCACTGTTAATTTAGGACTTGTGGAATCAAACTTAGGAATATCTCACTGTCCTTACAAGCGTATATTTTAATGGCCACGCACTGTAAACATGCGCCCAGTGAAATTGGTAATGACTTAGGGAAAAAGTAGTTCCATGTCTTAACGTCCAATTGAAAGTGTATGGCAATTATTTGTGAATACTGAAATTATTTCCTTCAATCTCTGGTTTTATGCTTATATGTGTGATAATTCGCAAATTTTTAATATATTTACTTCCCTAACAAGTGAGTGAAGAGTGAAGAGATTTGGGCGGCTCTCAACAGCGAGGTCTTGAGAGCCGATAAGGATGAATGAGGTGAGTATGGAACAGTGCTGGATTGAAAGGGCGGGGGAAGCGGGAGATCCCCAAGAAGGCCCGCCGACCAACGGCATCGTCCGGCACGATTCCCACCTGCGAAAATCCGGTGACCCGGCCAGGGATTGAGCCTGGTTCGCCATGGTGGGAGGCGAGCGAGCTAACCACTCGGCCACCGCGGCCCCATTTCCCTAATAATTTCAAAGTTTCATTTGACCGACGAATGAATCATGACATATTTCCCGTACACTCGTTTTTTGCACGTTTACGCGTATCTCGATAAATGGATACCCTGAGAATACGACATTTTGCCAGGAAAATTTAAAAGCGAGTTATGTAATCCCATGCAGATTTACTTACATCATGTTAGCCTTGAGCGTATTCAAAAATAGGATTAGGCTGTGTTGAGGAAACGGCCGTTTGTTTTGCGTGAATACGTTTACATTGACGCGCTCGGACGCCTAGATGTTTATTTTACGTTCCCGGCTCCGCTTCACTCGATCACATGAGGTTTTAAGGGCATCACTGGATTGCTTTTGAGATGCTCTTTCCAATCGTATACGATTTCTGTATTTCAACTTGGCTTTTTGACGAGTATAGGCCGAAATTGTGTTAAGATTTCTTAATTTTTTACACTGGACGCATACAATTTCACCATAACCACGCCACACAAATATTTTTATACACGCAATCGAATGATCTTGACGAGAGCTGTTGACTGAAACTTAAACGAGTGTAGTAGCTTCTCCTAGTCAAAAGTAATACTACGCGGAAATTATAAGACGCGGCAAAACGAACTCGGTACGCGCGCGATACTATGCAGTCCTCACTCAACGTAACATATTCTTTAATCCTTTGGCAATCGACTAGTGTAATTGAATTTTGAATGTAGACGAAAGATTCGGAGCAACAATGCCAAACTGTATCCCCCGATTTCTTTTTATCGAATGTTCTGGATTGCCTCCCACTATGGTTGCAAATTTAAAGACGTATTCGCGTCAAAAAACGTAAAAATGGTTTCAAAAAAATTGCTTGCCCGCGCAGTTTCCTTACGAGCTAGGAGAAAGGGAAACCATATGGTCGTAGATACATCTGTGAGCTTTCATCGCGTGTAGAAAAAGTCCCACTGTTACAGATCTTATTTTTACAAGAAAGCGGGACGACGAAAGAACTGCACGTCGGTTCAGCGCCTTGCGCGTATGGGCGATGGGACGCTGGGCGTGCGCGTTACTGTCGCCCGTATCGCAGTGCTTCGGAAGCGAAAAAAAAGTATACGTCACTTAACTATGGTCATGCAAATATAAATATTCATCCATGTACAGTGTTGTTTGATAAAAAAAAACAGTTGTAAAATCAAACAGTTTGAAACCATTCACTATGAGAATAATATGTCAAATGATCTTTGCTGGCTAAACTTTTAAATATGTAATAATTTAAAAAATGCACTCCTAAACTTGTTGCAGGAATAAGTCAAAGTCAAACCATGGTCACAGTTAGTTGTCAACGTTTGTGGCTTTCAAAATATTCCTTACAATTTTAGAAAGTTTATCTTTGGTGTTAAAATTAATTATTTCCAAAGAATTGGGTTTGGTTACTTTTTTTTATGGGAAATAGGTTTGGCCTACAGTGGATGCACTCTATTTCCCTATTCTGTAATAAATGTACAGGATAAATGGGCGTAACAGAAGACCTACTTGTCTGAAATTTTCGTACCCCACAGTTGAGATGTGTAATTACAAGTATTATTCTGCAAAGATTTAAGAAACAGATTAAGCTCTTACATTACTTAAATTTAAATGTGATTTTGGTCTTAAATCAGGCTGCAACCCTATCAGGAACATCTTTACTTGAAGTGGTTTTAGTTTTGCAGTGTAAATATGCCGACCACTGTTTATGTATAAACACGAGCTTTGAAAGTTGATTTCACGTCCTTCGGCCAAGATTAAATGTAGAATTATTATAGTTAACTGCGGCTAATATTTTTCTTTACAAAATATCTGATCCTCTGTAAGACATTGCATGACTATTCAATCACGTTATTTTGACGGTTCTGCTGACTAATCTTGAGGCAATAATGGGGACTTGCTCAGAAGATGAAATTCACACTACGTTATCCTTAGTCCATTCCCAGACAAATGACGAAGTAGACTGATCTTCGTGTTCTGCGTACACCTTTAGCATTGATTTGCCATTTGTCATTATTTAGAAATAATAATAATTTCAAAATCGCTATTTCAAATATTGTCGTCACGCTTGTTCTCATTTACTTTTCCAATACATCTGTGCTTTTACGAAAAAATATATTACTTCCCGTTTGTGGAAAAAAAACTTGGTGCATTTAAACTCAACCAAAAGAAGTGTGGCGACATAACAAAGAATGTATTAACGAAAACAATGTACTAACCTTTGTCCAAACCATATGGCTTATACGATATTCATTGACAAAATTCATTCAAAGTTCAAAGACAAAATTTGGTTACCACGTAGCTGTAATACAAAGCCATTGACAAGACCAGCAGCGATTCTCTCGCCCACTGCTTAGCTTCTATATACTATGCGTAAATATATTTAATACGGATTTTCCTTTAAGTTTTGCTTTTTAACTGATTTATAAATTTATAGGAACTATTTATGTGGTGCAGCTAAAAAAAAATCGCATTTTCATTAAAATTTGATAATAGGAAAAGTACAAAAATTTCAAAATACGTATTCATGTACAAAACCGCGCCCAACTTGGTCCTAGCCACGTGATGGGAGCAGTTCTACAGGCAGAAATGTGGTTGAGAGTTGGGACGCGGTGTTGGATTTTCGTCCTTCTGGCTTTATTGCATATGCACTTTACCACGTACCTACACGTGATTTCGTTCACTTCTGACTGCATCATTATATGTTGTGAGACTTTTAGTATGCTCACGCGTGTGTATAGACGTGTTCAACACTTCTAACACTTTCAACACACTGCCCGTATGCAATATGGCAAATCATTTGTTTGTATTCCCTTGCTTTTAAAGCTTCATCTGTTCGTGTAATCAATTTTATTCTGAAGTCTGGTCTGCAAGGAACGTAAAATGAAAGTAGTAGAGAAATGGTGTAGCATGGACCTTTTTACACATAATTACACAATTTTTCAAAAAACGTACTAGCTAAATAATTTTTATTGATAGATTTTTTAAAATTAATCTAAATTTAAATAATTAAGCGTGAATTCAAAACATTTATTTATACCATAATTTAAAAAATCCAAAAAATAATTTGTGGTGGCGAATTTAAAAACAGCTTATTTACAACGTAATTTATATAATTAAATAAAGAAATCGGCGTACATTATTTGTTTAATTCAAAATTTATATTTACAACTTAGATTTAAACAATTATTGAGGCAATATTGGTTAGATAAAAAAAGATATTTACACTTCAAAAATTAAATTCTAAAAATTCAGTGGGTTACACACTTCGATTATTTTTAAATCAGTGACTTATATTAATACCGCATTGAAAAAAATTATTTAAATAATTCGAATATATTTTTTAAATCTATTAATAAAAATATTTAATTGATATGTTATTTGGAATTTTCGATTATATGTAAGATGGCCAGTGCTACGCCAAATGTATACAAGAACTACTTATTAGTTAGTCTAGCCACTGAGACACCGTGGCACCTAGGATAATCTACCCGATGAGACACCGCGCCAACTCGGGTAGTCTAGCCACTGCGGCAACTCGGCACCTTGATTAGTCAAGCCACTAAATCACCACAGCACTTCGGGTAATATAACAACTGACCACAACGTGGCACCTCGGGTAATCTAGCCAATGAAACATGGCGGCAACACGGTTAATCTAGCCACTGAAACACCGCGGCACCTTGGTTAGTCCATCCACTGAATCACCGCCGCACCTCGGGTAATATAACCACTGACCACAACGTGGCATTAGTAGTAACATAGCCAATGAGTCACCACGGCACCTTTAGGTTGTCTAGCCACTGAGTAACATAGGCACATTTAGGTTGTCTAGCCACTGAGAGACCACGGCACCTTGGTTAGTCTAGCCACTCATATATCGCTGAGCCTTGATTAGTCTATTCACTGAGACACTGTGGCACCTAAGGTAATCTTTCCAATCAGCTGCCGCTGCAACTCGGGTAGTCTAGCCACTGAGACACAGCAGCACATTGGCTAGACCAGCCACTGAATTACCGCCACACCTCGGGCAATATAACCACTGACAACAACGTGGCACCTCGGGTAGTCTAGCCAAAGAGACACCACGGTAGCTCGGGTAGCCTAGCACTGAGACAACTCAGCACCTTGCTTAGTCCAGCCACTGAATCACCACCGCACGTCGGGTAATATTCCCACTGACCACGCCTTGGCACCTCGGGTAATCTAGCCAAAGAGACACCACGGTAACTCGGGTAGCCTAGCACTGAGACAACTCAGCACCTTGCTTAGTCCAGCCACTGAATCACCACCGCACGTCGGGTAATATTCCCACTGACCACGCCTTGGCACCTCGGGTAATCTAGCCAAAGAGACACCACGGCAACTCGGGTAGCCTAGCACTGAGACAACTCAGCACCTTGCTTAGTCCAGTCACTGAATCACCACCGCACATCGGGTAATATTCCCACTGACCACGCCTCGGCACCTCGGGTAATCTAGCCAAAGAGACACCACGGCAACTCGGGTAACCTAGCCACTGAGACACCGCAGTTACTCGGGTAATCTTGCCACTAAGACACCGCAGTACATCGGGTTTTCAAGCCACAGAGACACCGTGGCTACTCGAGTAATCTAGCTACTGAGACACCGGAGCACCTTGTGTTGTCTAGCAACTGAGACACCACGGTATATTTTGTTGTCTAACCACGGGGTCACTGCGCACCATTTGTTTGTCTATTCACTGAATCACTGCGGCACCTTTTAGTTGTCTAGCCAATGTATCACCGCGCACCACGGGCAATCTAGCTACTGAGACACCGCGGCAACTCGGGTAATCTTACCACTGAGTCACCGCGGCACCTCAGGTAATCTAGCCACTGAGACACCACGGCAGTTAGATTAGTTAACACGCTGAGTCACCGTGGCACCTTTTGGTTGTCTAGCCACTGATAAACCTCAGCACCTAGGGTAATCTAGCCACTGAGACACCGCGGAACCTCGGGCGCCCAGCCACTGAGTCACCGCGGCACCTTATGGTTCTCTAGCCACTACGTCACTGCGGCACCTCGGGCAATCTAGCCACTGAGACGCCGCGGAATCTTTAGGTAATCTAGACACTGAGACACCGCGGCACCTTCGGTAGTTTAGCCACTGTATCACTGCGGCACATTTTGGTTGTCTAGCCACTGACACACAGCAGCACCACTTATGAACTATCCACTGATTACACCGCGGCACCTTTTGGTTGTCTAGCCAATGTATCACAGCGCACCTTAGATAATCTGGCCACTGACATACCGCGGCACTCTCCGTAGTCTAGCCACTAAATCACCACGGCACCTTTTGGTAGTCTTGTCACTGGATCACCGCAACTCATTGCGTATTCTAGCCACTGAATCACCGAGGCACCATTATATTGTCTAGCCACTAAGACACCGCGGCACTTTGTGTAATCTAGTCACTGGATCTCCGCGGCTCCTTGGGTATTCTAGCAACTGAATCACCGCGGCATGTTTCGTTGTCTAGCCACTGGCAAACCGTGGCACCTCGGGTAATCTAGCCACTGACACACCGCGTCACTTTGGGTAGTCTAGACACTGAGTCACAGCGGCATCTTCTGCTTGTTAAGCCACTGTAACACCGCGGCACCTATGGGTTGTCTAGGCACTGAATCACCTCGGCCCCTTTAGTAATCTAGATACTGAGAAACCGCGGCACCTTTTTTTGTCTAGCTCCTGAAACACCGCAGTGCCACGTTGACTAAGTGGTTAGACAACTCAAAGGTGCCATGGTGATCACTGTCTAGACAACCAAAAGGTGCCGAGGTGATTGAGTGACTAGATTACCCCAGGTACAGCAGAGATTTAGTGGCTAGACAACAAAAGGTGCCGAGGTGACTTAGTGGCTGGACTACCCAAAGTACTGCGGTGACTCAGTGGCTAGAAAACCGAAGGTTCCGCGGTGTGTGTAAGTAGCAAGACAACGTAAAGGTGACGCGCTGTCTCAGTGACTAGCCAACCTAAATGTGCTGCGGTGTCTCAGTGGCTAGACTACACAAAGTGCCGCGGTGATTCAGTGCCTAGAATATCCAAGGCGCCACGGTGTTTCAGTGGGTAGACAACCTAGAGGTGCTGCGGTGTCTCAGTGACTAGACAACCTAAATGTGCCGCGGTGTGTATGTGGCGATACTAACTAAGGCGCCGCGGTGTCTCGGTGAATAGACTAACCAAAGTGCCACGGTGTCTCAGTAGCTAGTCTAACAAAGGTGCCGCGTTGTCTCAATGGATAGAAAACTTAAAGGTACCGCGGTGATTCATTTGCTAGACAACGTAAAAGTGCCGCGGTGATTCAGTGGCTAGATTACCTAAGGTGCCGCAGTGATTCTGTGGCTATACAACCAAAAGGTGCCGCGTTGATTTAGTGACTAGACTACCCAAGGTGCCGCGGTGTCTCAGTGGTTAGACTACCCAAGGCGTCGCGGTGATTCAATAGCTAGACAACCAAAAGGTGCAGCTTTGTCTCAGTAGCTAGATTATCCAAAGTGCCACGGTATCTCAGCGGCTATAAGACCCGAAGTGCCGCAGTGTTTCTGTGGCTAGACAACCTGAAGGTGCCGAGGTTACTCAGTGGCTAGACAACCTTAATGTGCCGCAGGAATCAGTGGTTAGATAATTCGTGGTGCCATTGTGTCTCAGTGGCAAGATTACGCGAGGTGCCGCGGTGAATTTGTGTCTAGACAACCGAAAGGTGCCGCGATGATTCATTTACTATACTACCCAAGGTGCCGCAGTGTCTCAGTAACTAGATTACCCGACGTGAAGCGGTGATTCAGTGGTTAGACAACCTTAAGGTGTCATGGAGATTCTGTGGCTAGACAACCTGAAAGTGCCACATTGTCTCATTGGCTAGAAAACTAAAAGGTGCCGCTGTGTCTCAGCGGCTAGGAAATCTAAAGGTTCCACGGTGTCTAAGTGGATAGACAACGAAAAGGTGCTGCGGTGATTCCGTGACTAGACAACCCGAGGTGCCGCAATGTATCTCAGTGGGTAGACTACCCAAGGTACATCGGTGTCTCTGTGGCTAGACTACCCAAACTTCCACGGTAATTCAGTGGCTAGACTAAACAAGGTGCCTCTGTGTCTCAGTGGCTAGATTTCCCATAGCGTTGCGGTGTCTCAGTGGCTAGATTTCCCATAGCATTGCGGTGTCTCAGTGGCTAGACTAAACAAGGTGTATCGGTGTCTCAGTGGCTAGATTATCCGATGTGAATTTATGTGGTCAGTGGTTATATTAGACGAGGTGACACGGTGATTAAGTGGTTAGAATAACCAAGGTGCCGTGGTGTCTCAATGGCTAGATTACGTGAGGTATCGTGGAGTCTCAGTGGCTAGACAACCAAAAGGTGCTGCAGTGATTCAGTGGCTTGACTACCCAAGGTGTCGCGGTGTCTCAGTGCCTAGACTACCCGAGGTGCCGTGGTTATTCCGTGGCTAGGCAACCATAAAATGTGCCACTGTGACTCAGTTGTTCGATTACCCAATGTGCCGTAGTGTTTATGTGGCTAGACAACCTAACGGTGCGTTGGTGTCTGTGGCTAAACCATCTAAATATGATGCGGTGTCTCAGTGACTAAACAACCTTAATGTGCCACGGTGTCACAATGGCTAGATTACCTGAAGTGCCACTCTGATTCTGTAGCTAGACTACCCGAGGTGACGCTGTGTCTCAGTGGCTAGACTATGCGAGTTGCCGCAGACTCTCTCTGGCTAGACAGCCTTATGGAGCCGCGGTGATTCAGTGGCTAGACTACCCATGGTGTCGCAGTGCCTCAGTAGATAGATAACTTAAATATGAAGGGGTGTCACAGTGGCCAGACCACCTAAAATTACCGCGGTGTCTCAGTGGCAAGATTACACGATCTTCCGCGATCATTCTGTAGCTAGACTTTCCGAGGTGCGGCGGTGATACAGTGGCTAGACTACCGTAAATGCTATGGTGGCTCTGTGGCTAGACAACCTAAAGGTGTAGCGGTGATTCAGTGGCTAGATTAAAAAATGTGCCCTTTTGTCTCAGCGGCTAGGTTACCCGTGGGGTTGCGGTGTCTCAGTGGCTAGACTAACCAAGGTGTAGAGGTGTCTCAGTGGCTAGATTACCCGAGATGCCATGATGTGGTCAGTGGTTCTATTACCCGAGGTGCCGCGATGATTAAATGGTTAGAATAACCATGGTGCCACGGTGTCTCAATGTCTAGATTACCTGAGGTGCCACAGTGTCTCAGTTGCTAGACAACTTGAAGTTCCCGCGGTGGTTCAGTGGCTGACTACCCACGGCTTCGCGGTGATTCAGTGGCTAGCCAACCAAAAGGAGCCGAAGTGACTCAGTGGCTAGATTACCCATGGTGCCGCAGTGTTTCAGTGGCCAGGCCACGAAAAAGTGCCGCGGTGTCACAGTGGCTAGACTACCCGAGTTGACGCTGGGTCTCATTGGCTAGACTACCCGAGGTGCCGTGTTTATTCAGGGTCTAGACTTCCCGATGTGCCACAGTATCTCAGTGGCTAGATTAACTCAGTTGCCGCAGTGATTCGGTGGTTTGACTACCCGGAATGCCACGGATATTCAGTGGCTAGACTAACCAGGGGGCCATGGTGATTCAGTGGCTAGTCTTACCGAGGCGCCGCGGTGACTCATCGTATTGTTTACCCGATGTGCCGCGGTGATTCAGGGGCTAGACTGTTCGAGGTACCGCAGTGTCTCAGTGACTAGACTACACATGGTGCCGCGGTGAGTCAGTAGCTAGACTTCCCAGGGTGCCATGGTGATTTGGTAGCTAGACTATCCGGCGTGCCGCGGTGAATCAGTAGCTAGAGTACCTAAGGTACCACTTTGACTCATTGGATAGACTACCGGAGGTTCCAGGGTATTATATGGCTGAGTTTTGTGTATCTCGCTCACATTGAGGATGGTTCAGCCACAACGTGGGTTGGTACTTTTGGGGGAAATCGAGAACATTTTAGGGAAAATGGGCAATTTGTATGGAAAAAGGGGATTCTGAAACCCAGTTTTGAGTCAAAACATACGATTTTGTGTGCAAATAGAGGTCGCGTGACCGTAATGACAGAGCGGGAAGGCCGGAATACAATATGGCGTCCGGTGCCACGTGCTTCCTGCCCGAGCCCTTGGAACCGTTTCCCCAAATTCCTACTACTACTAACATGATTACTAAACATAATTTGGAGTTATATAAATAACGCACTTATAAAATAATACTTAGTTACCATATGATGTACCGGAAATATATAGCTTTATTTGGTATGATTTATAAATGAAGTTTGAAACATTTGTAAATGCTATATAAATTTTCTGACAGCTTATTAACTAGATTGAAGTTATAGTTTTCTTACTAGCGCAAAACATATAGCACAGCGTAATTCATTGTAGTTCGTAACTGCCAACTCTGTCTGCAGGGGTTGGTGCAAAATAACTGTATACCCTAGGCGAAAGACTCGTGCCCTTCCTTTCCCGTACACATCCTTTTTTTCTTCGTCTCGGTTAACGCTCACTTCTAATAGTCAACATTCTCACTAATGAGTAGTACGGTTTGGTTCCTCGATGGCCAAGGGCGTGTGGGACACAAGATCGCAGTATTCGGCCGCCACCATGTTGTTACGTCACCTTCCACTATCTTGGATGTCATTGCCCCATGACCTTTGACCGGAGACCAGGACCTTGACCCCGTCCTACATATTTTACCCCGGATTCTATTTAATCTCAAAAGGAAACAGGGGGAGTATCTGACACCCTAACAACAACTAATTTCACATCTAAGATTCTCCCACTTCGGGTGAGCGTTCTGCTACAGATCCTACCTCTTCCAATGGCGATGGCGGAGAGAGCGATCTTCCTTACTGACTGGCGCTTGCTAACCCTATCCTTCATAGCCAGCCAATACTAGTGCAGGGTTTAAACCTGCCAGCCAATCGAAAGGCTTCCAACTTAAAACTACCTAAAACGATCCACTCAAACGGCCTAACGTACTAAAAACATAGAATATATCCCTGAAACATTGACAATAGAGACCAAAAATAAAAATAAAAAGTAAATATTAATAAATATAAATACAAAAATTAAAAACCTAGCTAACGAACACATTCAAATATTTAATATTGCCACCGGTATATCTAAAATTAAAAATCCTGCAATTGAATTGAAATAAAATAAAATAAAGATATGAAAATTATTCGAATTTGAATACACAAAAATATTACGTGTGACAAGTGTGAAAAGTACTCTTCTCGTCACAAAAAGAATGAGTGATCTCGTGTAGATGAAAATATTTCTAAGTCCCACTTCGGGTATGTTCGGCAGGCTGTCCCCTCCCAAGTCACATGCGCGTGCCGCGGAGTGGGCGTGGTTAACTGCTGCAGGGAACATGGAATTATGAAATAGCCTGTATCAGATCTGAGAAACAAATAGTAAATTATAAGATTGAACAGGCCACACTGAACCACTGGAAAAAAAACTGCTTCCAAATCATACATAATTTTAAATTCAAAATGAGGTATTGCGTTATAAATCCTCTTGCCAACACACACGAAATCTTTGAAAACATAAAGTGATAATCACTAGAAACATTAAATAATACAATAAGTAAAATAGTGTTTTCATATGTAAGATAATTATAGCGGCCATGAAATGTGTCAGAATCAACGGTCTGAAGTCTAGACTTAAGAGTTCAATGAATACTCTATCACATACTGTATATTCACTGCGTGCTTCTCCAGTAAGAGGTCAATATTACTCTAAAACACACAGCACGTTATCCCGAAAGTACTTTCTAGCAAGCTTCTTATTTACTTGACGTATTCCTGAGTGAGCCTTGTTAACTGTAATCCAATGCAAAGGTGGATTGCAACTATAAGTGTAATCGGCGCAGATTTCCTGTTTCATGTGATGATAATGCGGAAAAGTTAAACAATTATGATCCGTTCATAAAGTAAAAGCCTATTTGCATGCACCGTGATGATTACTCAACATTTCTTAACCAAATTTAGATTACAGGAAATAGTTATTGATTCTTAAAGTGTTATAAGACGAAATTACTACAATATTATCTGCGGGAATGATTATAGTATCTTGAAAAATCTACGGTAATTAAAAAATACTCAAAATATTCACCTTTAAAAACGTAATAACATAAACAGTACACATGCAGCGTGCTACTAAATATATTTCGAAGCAAAATATTCGCATTAAATATATGTTTTGCATTAAAGTGAGTACTTCTTGATGCCTCTTGCATTTAATATGCAACCAAATGTCAATAAATATTACGTATTAAGTGGTAACTCAGTTATAATTTTCAACTATGCACGAACTGAAGATAAATAAAAGTGCTTGCATGTGCCATGTGTGTTATAGTACCAGTACGAAAAGTGTTTAGAGCTCACTTTGGCGCGAACAGCCTATAGTACCGTCACCCCTAAGCTGGACAGTTCAACTTCTACGTATTGTGTCATGACGTGGCTTCTCGCCCAACTGCATCCATTGGCGATTCGTATTAGTAATGTTAAGTAACCAAATTTGAAACACTTGGTGGCTGGAAGACACCGCTATGACCAGCCCCCTAACTGATTGGTGAATACATGTGTAAGTGTGCTTTCTAGCAGTTGGTCTCTCAATGTTTGACGCCATGTGATGCGAATGCTAGCAACTTTGCCGTACACAACTACCATTAGTTTAATAATATGTCACATTGTCACTACAAACATGATATACAATTGTTATAAATAGTTGTCAATCCCACAACTACAAAATAAGCAAAATATATCCATATTTGACAATTGCGTTATCTTGGACTGTCTTACATACGAAACACTCGCACATATAAATATTTAGTAAATAAATGTTTCTTCTAGGAATTACTTTCCTTGTGGGATAAAGTATAGCATTTTCTAAGTTTAAGTCCAAATTAGATGACCAAACATTTTTTTTTTTTTTTCCCCTTTTTCCTTAAAAATGTATGTTTACCCCCCAAAAAATTCTTGTTTTCTCAGGCGAAACAGTTACCATGGGTAAGAGCAGGAAGCTGGATCAGCAACCCAGGATCAGGGATCGACCCAGGTGACCGGGATTCGAGACCCCGGGGTCAGTAGAGCAGGACTCAGGACCTTTGAACTTGACCTTTGGCGGTTTACCCAAAAAAATAAAAAATAAAAAAATAAATAAAAAAATCTGAAAAAATCTAAAAAAAATTAAAATTAAATAATTCTACAAATCATATTACAAAAATCATCTGAAAATTATTTTTAATATCATAAAAAATTATTTTTAAAATCGTTTGAAATTAATTGATAAAATGTATTATAAATTATTTAAAAAACATTAAAAACTACTTAGAAAATTATTGATTCAAATTTATTTCAAAATCGTTCAAAAATATGCATACATAAATTATTATTAAAATTATTAAATAAATATAAAAAATAGTAAAAAAATGTATTTAAAAAATGAACTTTCCAAAGGCCATCCCTCACCCATACTCATTCCACCATCTTGGAAGGTGCAAAAGACGACCATCGTGATAGGTGACCAACATTTTGGTAGGCGACCACCATCTTGGTCGACATCACTTGTCCGTCATATTGGATGAAGGTAACAGTGACCTCAACCCTATGACCTTGAATTACTTTGAAAACAAAAACTCTAAAAAAAAAATAAATAAACTTCAGCATGTATAATACATTACTAATTCCACAATATTTGAAGCAGACGAAATTTAACCTTGACACTATGACCGTGAATGACCTTAAATATTCGTGCTCGAGAAACAAACGCATGAAAGTCACCAAGCAAAACAGATTATTGTCTACCACTGCCATATTCATTGCAGACTACCTTGACGTTCACCCCATGTCTTAGAATTACCTTGAAAACTAAAACTCGAGAAATAATACACGCAGTACGAGTTGCTTCCTCCTGGCCATCTGTGATGGCCATGTATGCTGCGATGGTCGGCAGTGGAGAGTGGCAGATTCACTACACTGGCGCGCTGCCTGGGTATATTTAACTGATATTGAAGCCATACTGATGCTATTTGGGCTCCATTAATTTTAAAGGTTGTTCACGATAAAGTGAGCACTTTTGAAATCAACCTTAGAAAAAGTCACTGCTCTACCTGCATATATTTTAATAGGCGCCCTGAGTGACATGTGTCCAATAAAGTTGGTAACGTTGAATGGAAACCCATCAAACACAACCTGTCGGCAAAGTGTCGGCAAATGGTCGGCCTGATACCTGTACTGTCGGCAAATGTCGTTTCAATGCCAGAAGGTAGCCATCTGACAACGGCGTGATGTCTTTTTTGAGACGAATTGCAAGCCGTTAGAAAAAAGGCAATGGCCCGTTGTATTTTTTATAATAGCACATGTATATCATCGAAAATATGTTGGCATGATATCGCAGAGCAAACATGTTGCAAACATCTTAAAAATGTTTCTGGGCCAATTTCCATAAAGTATCGTTGTTTTTTCGGTAAGCTGGCCATTATCTTGTTTATTCCGACCTGGTAATGTTTTAGAGACAAGGCTGTTTATCTCAATAAAGATATTATAATGATGTCTTTTTGCCGACAAACGTTTAGAAAGCGTTTTGAATAGACAAGATGTTTGCTAGCTGTTAATGGCATGATGTCTTTTTTGAGACCGTGTGTTAACCGTTACCATATTTTTTTTAGCGATTATATATGTGTCACATGGTATCCCATGGCATTTGAAGGCTTTGATTATTTTTTAATTGTTACAACCATCCGACAGATATATTAACAACTAGCAAAAAACTATTTTGTTTGCAAGCCTCTGAAGAAATAGTTTTAAAATAATCTGCATTTTAAAAGTATTTATTATATTTTCATTAAATTTATGCATTCCTTTATAATAATTTTGTCATGCTATAATTTTAATTACTGGAGAAAACTATCGGTTAATCACATGGTGTATAGGTTAGTGTACTGGACTTTTATTTCAAGGGTCTTAGGTTCGAATCCAGCACTTGACAACCAAAAGATTTTCATATTGTTTGATGTGTTGACAAGTCAATGAAATGAATATATGTAAAGAGGAAATTACTATTACTAAAATCTTTAATCGAAAAATTAAGGTATGTTTTATTGTCATACTGTTTATTTGTGGACATCATGCCACTGCAGAACTGGCATCGTAATGACATCCAGTCGTAGTAGGTACGGCATCGTAACAACACCGAGCCGTCGCAGGCCTGGCATCGTAGCAACATCCAGCCATCGCAGAACCGGCATTGTAACGACATCCAGCTGTTGCAGGCCCGACATCGTAACAACACCCAGCTATCACAGGCCCAGCATCATAGCGACATCCAGTCGTCGCAGTCCAAGCATCGTAACGACATCCAGCGTTTACAGGCCCGACATTGTCTGCCAACAGTTAGCCACCAGTGCATATTTCAATTCGGCTGCTTCCGGCATAAGACAGCGGGTCGGTATCGGCTGACCGGTATTGGCTGGCCGGTATCGGCTGGCCGGAGTTTGTGGGCTAGCTTTCAGCGGCCCGATTCTGGCCCATATTTTCAGAGTTTGCTGGAAAGTAATTCCATATCTTAACATCGAATAAAAAATGTTAGGTAACCCTTTCAAATAATTTAAATTATTTCTTTTGCTTTCTGTTTTTTTTTTATCCATCGAAGTGTAAAAATTAGTATATTGGTAAAATATGAACTTTCCTAATAATTTCAGTGTCTCAATTGATCGATGCATGAATAAAGTGATGAGACCCATGACAATGATAATATTACATAAGGCAGAAGAATACATAACGTGCATAGAAGTAGATCTTAAGTAGGGCATTCGGAAGTGATCATTTTACCGTGCATAGCCTATACCATCAAAATGCTCCAATACACTCCAAATCTGAATCAGGGGGAATGTCACTGTTACAATCAAACCTGGCTGATTCAACAGTCGTTTCAGTAAATTTAACTTATGAATCAGTGGAAACATGCCTGATGTATGTCACTAATTGATTCAGTGACTTTTTTACTGATTCATCAGTCATTTTTTTCACTGTTTTTTAGTGGTTTGTTTTTTGACTGACGGATGAGTTAAACAGCATGTACAAATTTCCATCAAGCAATGTTTAAAATGCCCGTTTAACAATGTGTACCAAGTAAAATAACAACGAATAAACTAATAAACCCAATACAAAATACTGTCTAAAGTGTGTTTCTTCATTCAAAACACCTTTTTTTACGAGGTAATATGGACATTCAGCCTTTCATTACGTTTTTACGTATTTCATTTTGTTTACATGTAATCAACACAGAGCTCTGTTTGAAGGTTTAAACTGCATATAATGTGGTGAAGACAGTGCACTCATACATTGTATTCATTTTAACAATACTAACAGTACCATTAAAACCACATACGAAAAGTAATGGCATACAATTTAAATCTTCACGATTTCTATAAGGAGTATAAGACATACATTTTGCTCTCATTTTTAACTAAACCTGGTAACACAGATGGTAAGGTAACGGCCTAAAAGCGAAATGGAAATAGTGTATGTGATCAATCCCGGCCACCTCTGGTATTGTTTTTGCTTCTTTAAATGATGGTAAATTGCATAATATAAATTATAAACTATCGTAAGTATGCTTATTTCACGTACTTTTTTCTGGCTAAATCCCATAAAATCAATATTTAAGTCGCCACTGCATTCGGCCGTCACTTATTCACTCAGTGAAATAGTTTCACGTCACTACTTCAATAAGTGAAAATTTTTCACTTAAACAATCAGTAGTTTTCCACTAATTTTAAGTGAAGCAATTTGCACTGATTCGAGTGGTTGAATTTCACTACGAATCATTGGTTTACCATTGATCCGAATTTAGAGTGTAGCACTGGGTTCAAAGTGAAGGCTTGAAAAAAAGATGTAATCAAGGCCGCACCTTCCTGTTTAATTTCAGTTTCAGTTTTACGCCACTGCAAGGTAAATTTGTGTCGGGAATATTTTATATACTCAAGGAACAAACAATTATAATTGCACTTCACAGATATAAATGTGGTATATCATACAAGCATGTAAATATATTACCGTCATAAATAAAACGTTCAGTATTCGGCTATACTACTAGGTTCCTAAACCCAGTTTCTCAGTGATACTCGTTAATAGTTTTATTGTTCTTGGTGTTACTTGTTTTCCAAACTGTTCTTGCATATTCGCAGATAGTGCAGAAGACTTAACTTTTGTATCTTTCTTGATCATTCTTGATCATCATAATAGAGGTTTCCCACCAGACATCCATAATTTCATTTTCGTTTTCACTTGTCTCCATTTTGTCACTAGGTGCAATTAGGATTGCATATTACCCTATTTTGGAGGATCTCTTTCTATTGAAATGTGTTTCCAGTGTCTATGTAATGTGTATGTGAAATCAGCTTTGTTTTACAGCATTTTTGAGAATTTTGGTTAAATGGTTAGAGAACTACTCACTAGATCGTATCTATTTACATCCCATTTCGTAAATAATTGTAAGAGGAATCCAAGAAGTTATCGGTCATTGAAATTGGATTAATGATTCGCGAAATATGAATGTTTTAATTACATAGTACATATAATCAATGTTATTAAATCCACTTGCTGTGTTGCCCTGTCGGCCAGATTTTGTGAGCGGCCTAATCCTGATCGGTTTATTAAAGCTTTCGATTCTCTAAATCACTAGATTACACGACTTTGTACAAGAATGTTTGGAATTTCAGGGTATTATTTGTTTTTACACTGCAATGAAACAATGGTTTGTCTCGTTTACCCAGTAGTTTCTTTCTCTTTGCGACCTTTCATCGTTCTGTAGCCAACTAGTCACACCATTCAACACGTTTGAAGTGCATTATGCATCTGTATGTGGCAGAATATATAAGTGAGTTAGTCTGTCAATTTTTTCTCAATTCAAAACATAAACCAATTGAGTTTGATTATAATTAAATAGGCATTGTTAGCATAATGTTCTCCTCTCATTTGTTTTACACTTTGGCACACTACTAAATGAAAAGAAATTAGTTCCGTCGATACTAAATACTTGCAATGAAAAATATATTATATATAATCAATAAACATATATAGCACATCTACATCCTTTATGTTATACATGCAAGTATGCTGTCGAATAAATAGGAATATTTAAATCGGCTGTTAAACACGGTTTTTCGGATTTGTAAACCCTGTGCCTATAAAACACCTATGGTCTCCGGCATGTAGAAATAATCTATGGGTCACGACCATGGCTACCTTTCAATGTTAAAAATATTCTTAAAATGGCCATTGTAGTTGAGTTGAGATATCTGGGCGGCTCTTAACATCGAGTTCTTGAGAAACTATGAGGGTGAAATCAGGTGAGAATTGAGCAGCGTCGGAACGCAAGTAAGGGGGAAATGGGAGATCCCCGAGAAAACCAACCGGCTTTGATTCCCACAGGCGAAAATCAGAAGTTACCCAGCCGGGGATTGAACCCAGTTCGCCTAGATGGGAGGCGAGAAGTCTAACCGCTTAGTCCTCATGACAGTTTGATTGAATAATTGATCGAACATGAGCCATGGTCAATTAACTCCTCGATCAAAAATTAAACACTATGTTAGTTCGAGGCAGGAAGTAAACATATATTGGAATTTTCCACTTCGAATTATAAATGTCGGTCTAGAATGACACATTTAAGTACGATATATAGTTCGAGATACAGTTAATTCATCTATATGCTTCAATGAACTAGAAATGCAATTGTGAACATAATTTTAGTTAATGGTAGGCAGTGAATATATATTGGAATTGTTTACCTTGAATCGAAAATGTCGGACTATAATAACATAAGGAAGTACGATATATAGTTCGAGATACAGTTCTTTCATATTTCCTCTGCAGTGAACTGGAAATGAAATGGCACATTTTCTTAAGGTTCAGTGCAATTCATGGACTTTAACTAGAACTTTATTCGTCAGACTGAAAATACCAGACTGAGCGAAATGGCGCACTAAAGAATAACAGTTCGAGAAATAGTTTAATGTTATTTCAATTCACCTGGAATGAAGTACAGAATTGGACAAATAAATATCAGTTCGGGGCGGACTTGAACATGAACAGTAATGATATTATGTTGTCAGTCCATGCCGCCAGCTGTCTGCTAATCTCAATGTCTGCATGGTTGTCAAACTTGCCGAAGAAATGGCATTTCCACTTCACAGTAAAACATTAGGTTTCTGGAGTTCGACCTTAAATTTAATTCCTACTGGTTATATTATTTTATTTCGTTGTAATACAAAATGTTACAGTATAATGTAATGTATTTTATTTGTTAGCATATGATTTCATCCATATGAAAAAAACGTGTAACAAACAAAGATGGTCTCGCGCGTATGGTTCTGATGCCTTCTATTTCGTGTTCGATACCGCCTCGCACTTTTAGTTTGTATGTCAATGTGATTATTATGCTACGTGGTGTACTATTGGTTTTTTGTGTCACGATTTTTACATGAGAGTTTATTTGGCCCTGAAAAAGGCCGATCTTGTAACCTCAATAAGAGGACCAGTATCCCTCATTCTCAAAAACCTACCTCTGTCATTGTGGAAGAGAGGCGACCAGAGAAGTAGCATAGTGTTCGCTACTATCTACTTCATCCCAGGCATCCACTACTAGCTCCCAAAAAAAAATCTTTATTTTCTGGCTGTGGATGAGGCCAGTTTGCCACCCTTATGATTCGTCTACGACCAAACATTCTCAATTGGATTTAAGTCGTCACTGTAAGGTGGCCAATCTACGAGCTCTAGTTGATCTTGCCTTGCGAACCATTCTTGAACCGTCTGAGAAGTGTGTATTGGAGAATGGTCCTGCTGCAAGCACAACTCACCATTGGTATACAAAACTCGCACCAAGGGAAGCATTATATTCTCTAGAATATGCTAATACTGCCCGAGATTGAGGCCACATGTACTCGGACCTCAATCATCGGTTCTGTGCAACACTCCTATCCCACATGTACTCATTCATCCCCATCATATGACGGATGCATGATCATAATGCGAGCACTCGGCTACACATTCCAGATTGTGCCTGGTCCCACGAGATCTGAAGACAATCATTGGCCCATCATAGCCAAGGAAAACACTCACTCGTCAGAGAAGACAACATCTGACCAGTCACTGTCAATGTTTTCCTCGGAAAATGAGAGTCAATAATTCCTGTGCTCATCGGTGAGCCTTTGTTCCCATGAGGCATGCTGGTATTTCAGTCCTGTTGCCATCAAGCACCTAAGAACGGTACTCGAGCGACCAGGAAAGTACGTGGCACATTTTAGCTGACTGGCACTCCTGAAAGGAGTCAACTGTTCATGGGTATTAAGACGATTGTCCTCGGCTGCAGTCGACACCATCCATGAACCCATTCCTCCACGACGCATCATGTCACCAATGTCCTGGAACTGTCATACCCATCTAGCAGCAGTGCTATCTGGAACACCGTAACATCGGCCTGCTTCAGTGGTGGATTAATCTGCCGCCTCGACAAGGCTTATGACAATCTCTTAAACCGATTGGCTGTGATGACACTTTCCTACAAAATGATGTTTCACTTTTTTAAACTCCTGGCTCTGACGAGACATCGCTACACTAAAAATGTGTATTAAATTGGTTGTATATGCCTATGACATAGAAGGTACGCATGCCTAGAGTCGAATGGGGACCCAAGGTGTGCTAAATGTGTGTGTTGTCAGAGGAGATCTGTTTTAAAAGTGAGGAGTCCGAAAATGCAATAAGGTTCTCAACTGATCATGTGGCAAAGTTGAGGGCTACAAATACATGGGCAATGAGGAAGAAACTCTGAGGCATTGGAGAGGCATGCTAAACACCCAAATCGACAAACCGACCGTCAAATCATGTGATGCTGTTTACTTTCGTTACCTGTTGAATGACCCTGCAAACACAATGGTGTATAAAAACACAAATATGAACAGTAAACTGCAGAAATGCTATTTTGTATGAGGTTAGCCTTTTGTTTGCCAATACATTAATTTGTATTATATTTTGATTTATTATATCAGACACCAACAAGACATCTGATAAATATAGTATTATTTGCAAAGTACCAAAAATAAATGCAGAAATAGATTTCCTACAGATAATATCGACTGTCTTCTTGGTCCTGTGACCCTTCTCATCTTAAGAGTGAGGACAGCTATATCATACACAGTATCGAAATAATAGCCAACTATACTTATCAGTAGACATAGAGTATACTTAACCCTATGGCCCTTCTTTTCGCCATGGATGATACCTATTTTATGAATTTGGCAACTAAATCTTACATGGTTTGGAAATTACAGCAAACTATGCTTATAAGTATAAATGGGGCATACTTGGCCCTGCGACCCTTCTCATTGTTGTGGATGATGTCTATGTTATGAATTTAGCAACTATATATTATATGGTTTGTAAATAATTGCCAACTATGTTTATAAGAACAAATAGGTTATACTTGGCCCTGTGATCCTTCTCAACATTGTTGATGATGTCTACATTATGAATCAGGCAACTATATCTTATAAGGTTCGGCAATTACAGCCAACTATGCTTATAAGTAGCTATAGGGTAAACATGAACTTGCGATCCTTTTCATCATTGTGGATGATGCTGATGTTCTTAATTTGGCAACCTTATCTTACACATTTTGGAAATTACAGTCATGTGTGCTTATAAGTTGATGTAGGTTATACCTGCATTACTTATTGTCGTCATGGGTAATGCCTATGTTATGAATTTAGTACTATATCTTACACGGTTCAGAACTTAAAGCCAACCATGCTTATAAGTGGCATTGGGTACACTTAGCCCTGCAACCCTTCTCGTCATCAGGTGTGATGCCTGTGTTATT
Organism: Dryococelus australis; assembly: GCA_029891345.1. NCBI lineage: Eukaryota > Metazoa > Arthropoda > Insecta > Phasmatodea > Phasmatidae > Dryococelus > Dryococelus australis. Next base: position 69,644,239 of record CM057003.1, on the reverse strand, counting down.
AATGTGCAAACTATATGTTACACATTTTGGGAATTACAGCCAACTATGCTTACAAGTAGACATAGGGTATACTTGGCTCTAAGAACCTTCATGTCGTCGTGGATGATGTCTATGTTATGGATTTAAAACTATAGATTATGTGGTTCAAAAATTACTGCCTTCTAAGCTAATAAGTAGATATAGGGTATATGTGATCATGTGATCCTTCTTATTGTCTTGTATGATACTCAGCTTATTAATTTTGCAACCTTATCTTACATAGTTTGGAAATGACAGTCATAAATGCATATAAGTAGGTATAGAGTATACCTAGTCCTGCGATCCTTCTCATCATTGTAGATGATGCTCAATTTGATTAATTTGGCAACTTTATCTTACACAGTTTGGAAACTACAGACATATATACTTACAAGTAGATGTAGGTTATACTGGACTCCGCAAACCTTCTCGTCGTAGTGGATGATAAATACGCTATGAATTTGGCAACTTTATATTATGTGGTTCGGAACTTACAGCCAACTTAGGTTATAAGTAGGCATAGTGTATACTTGGCCCTGCGACCATTAATTACATCTTGGATGATGTGTATGTTATGAATTTAGCAACTATATCTTATGTGGTTCGGAAATTACAGCCAACCCTACTCACCATTGTGTATGATGCCTATGTTATGAATTTGGCAACTATATCTTATGTGATTCGAAAATTACAGCCAACTATGCATATAAGTTGACATGAGGTATACATGGCACTGAGACCTTTTTCATCGTCAGGGGTGAGGCGCTGTGTTATGAATTTGACAATTTTATCTTATGTGGTTCCGAAATTACAGTCAGATATACTTATAAGTAGACATTGGGTATACTTAACTCTACGACCCTTCTCATCATCGTGGGTGATGTGTGTGTAATTGATTTGTCATCTTGATTTACTATGTATTTCGGGGGACTTACAGACAACAATGATTATAAGTATATATATTCTTTACTTGGCCTGCGACCCTTAACATCGTCAGGGGTGATGCATGTATTATGAATTTGACAAGTTTATCCTACATGGTTCGGAAGTTACAGCCAACAATTCTTACAAATAGATAAAAGTTATACTGGTCCCTGAGACCCTTCCCGTTCTCGTGTGTGATGTCTATGTTATGAATCTAGTAATAATATCTTACACAGATCGGTTACCATGATTTATGCTTATAAGTAGACATAGGGTATACTGCAGTGGCATACATTCTCGTTGTTGTGGATTGCGCCTAATTCGTGAATTTGGCAACTATAACTTACATGGTTCGGTACTTACAGCCAATTGTGCGCAGCTCCAAGCCCCTCTTACATTGCCCGCTAGTATACAACTATTAAGTTATTATATTGTGCGAAGCTTGATTTGAAGAGATGCATCAAAATTCAGTACTGAGTGGTTAGTACATAAGAAATATAATTATATGCAGCTTTTTGATATACCCATTGCTTTCACTGACACCAAATCGGCTAAACAATTTCTGAGAAATGCTATTTAACCATTATATTTGAGGTAGCGCTTGTCTTCCAAAATGGCTACCAATATAGACTTATCTACTGGCAACGGCAAACTTCTGTGCACGCGATTCCCCTCTTACTCCCTAGACTATGGCTCGGCACAGACCGGTCTCTAACTAAGCGGCAAGACTGCGTCCCAGCAGTATTCGCGCGGACATAAAAATATTCGGTATTTTGTCTTGAGTAACAACAAATGCAAAACCGGACACGGAGACTTTTTACTGGCTACAACAGGAAGCAGTGCTCTTGTGACAGTGTGTGCTGGAGGATTTCTTTACCTTCAGCGTGTATTGGTCGATAGAATTCACTTGCTTTTCTATTATTGATTCCAATTTTTCTGTTCAAATATAAAATAGTATCGAATTAAAAACATGCTAGATAAAAGCAACAATGATGGAGATTGAAAACATTATGTGGTTGATGCATCAACAGATTGAGTGTGGAGGATATAAATATTTGATCTGATGGTTTACGGCACGGTGTAAGAAATATCCCAACTGAGTGCATTACTCATGACAACATTTGTTCACACAATTTGCAAACATTGAAGGGCTTGACACAACATAATGCTAAGCCAACTTGAACACATTTTAAAGTATAGCAGTTTTACTTCTAAAAAAATCCAAAAATCATGCAAACAATAACACACAATTCGTACAGAGCTGTCATTTATCTAGCCAATGCCGAACGTAATTTCGTAACATATCCATAGTTGTTGGCACGATATTTTTGATGACATAGAATTGTTGAATTTTGTCTCTTGTCGAAATCATCTATCACAGTACGAGATAGCGAATAAATTTATTATAATAATGAATAATAAATTTTTAACATTTTAAATTATAATAATGTTCTATTAAATTATAAGAGAATATTTTAATACAGTCACTGCTAGACAGTAGCATAAAATAAGACTGAGCAAAGGATAACGATATATTTTATTTTTTAATTTATTTATTCCGAAGGAAAGTGTGATGTATGAAGGTTAAGATAAACTATAGATATTTTAAAACAATGGTCAAAACTTTGCCTGCAGTTTCTGCATTTAATTTAGCTCAAATATAGGCAAGCGAATACCAACCAATGCGGCAGTGAATTATAGGTACTATACGGAACAATTAATTTATTTATTAGTTAAATTGTAACTTAGAAATTGTCCCCTCTAAAATAAGCTGCTTTTTGTTCAATTAAAATAAGTTCTTATAACCACTGACAGTGTTCCGGTTGACCTATTGACTGCCCCCCTCTGGCACAGTCGGTTGAATGTTGAGCGTGAGTGGTTACGGTTTCGAATCCCAGGTATAGCAAGGGTGTGATTTATGCTTGTCCATAGGAGTCAACCTTTCTTGGGAAATGTCACTTCCAATAGGAGAACAACGAGAAATAAGTTATCACGGAATAAAAACATTTTTGCTGTAAATCTGGAAATGTGTGAGCATTTTATGGTACTTTTACAAGTAAAGCCTTGAAAACTGGTAATGAAAAGTATACTTGCCTTTTCTTGTAATGAATATATTAACCTACTAAGTGGGCTTGCTATATATATATATATATATATATATATATATATATATATATATATATATATATATATATATATATTAACATTACACTTAAACTTGTATTTCAGTCACATTTGTAAATAGACAATCTTAATTTATATATAACATCCTTTGAAACATATATTTATCTGTAGCACAAATATAATACAAATATTATATTTACATACATACGTTAGAATTTTAAATCGAACCAACAACTTCTTGAGTAAATAAGTGTTGCCTTAACTTCAACAACAACAACAACAAACTAATTAACTTATTACTATAATGATACCATTAGTTTCTAATCTGTTTGTCTACTAATTTGACAGGCATATCATTTTAAACTGTTAATGTTTTAGATTTTAATGCTTTTCAAATAGGATTGCACATTTGCACATTCTTTGTTTCATAATCAAGATAATATTTTCTCTTAATGAACATTGCATTTGGAATAACATTTACTGGCATAAATTATAGAGAAAGGTTTATTACGGTCTGTTAAGTTAGCACAAATAACTGTATCATAAATGCTACAGCAATATTTTTATATTGGATACACCATCTGCCGAAGCCAGCATTATTTGGGAAAACATCTGTAGAGGTGGCATTAATTCTGCACGTGAATCGGAATTCTAGAAACAATACATAAACCGACAATATAATTAACACCTTTTTATATAAACTCTAAATGTTTACTGCGATTTTCGTGAGCTTTTTAATTTGAGAACCGAGGCATGTGTAAGCCACAATTTCACATAAACTACCGTTTAGCATGGTAAGAATGCCTACACTCAGATTAATTGGGTCAAATTTGTGAAGTAGATGAACACTATGCTGTAGATTGTAATTTTCTTATTTTATTTCTTGTTTTATAAATACTGTATGTAGGCTATGCGTTATTTATAGTGCGTGTCAGTCTACTATGGGTAAAAACACTCATTTTCGCGACTTTGTGCAAATCAATCTATAGTTTCAAAAGAGAAGCACCGGCCTGAAATTATTGTTTTGTTATACTTTGATAAACTGTACGTATAAATTATTCACGTGAAATTGCACCAATTGTTAAAAACTAAGCATTATTCCAGTTGTATAATCTTTTATGATATGTGGTGTTATATAAATACCATGGTCAAGTGCGATTTTGTAACACTGAGGATAAATTTCCTGTACCTCTGCGAACTTCCTTCGTCCTCCATTGCCTTACATATACCTGAGCCCGTCGTAAATTATATTTTTGGAATAACTGATAGTACGGCCAGACCTGCGTGCTCATCTCCCCCCCCCCTTTTTTTTTTCCTTGTTCCGCATTACATGCTCTGCGCGTTCAGATGTGCTCAGACGTCTGCCATCTACAGTAGTTAATACGAAACCTACGTAAAGATTTGATTTGGCAGCGTAGAAATTGGCCCGATTAAATAGGACGTGGCTTTTCATGAAGACAGCAGCTAGTTGCAAGAGAAACATTCTTGATGTGCGCATACAATAATTTCATCTGCAAACATGCGCCAATTGTTTCATTAATGTTCAGTGGCTTTATTTACTGATGAATATGGGCATATATTCCACTAAAGTGTGATATTCGATTTTCGCAAATGCTTACGACAGCAGGGAATTCTCATCTGTGTATCGATAAAAAAAAAGACAAATATTATAACTACTTAATGTTGCGCATAGAATATGGTTTATTTTAATTATTAACACAGGAATTATGTATTTCTCTTTTACAGTTATATGTAATTATAGTCATTTCACATACGTTTACTGTTTCATTGTTTGAAGCATCGAATGTCGCGTACATTCTTCGAGACAAGCTATGTTGCACAACACTGTCGTTTAGCACGCAATTATGACTGGTTTTCTTTCCGGCTTACTAAATTTCTTGGCTTCCTAAATTACTAATTTATTAATCTGTTTCCTACATTTATTCTACTTACTTCACTATGAGAAGCACTATTTAAAAACTCTAGAAAAATGTATGAGCAAAATTAAAGAGAGCTTCCTATCATTATGTACTAACATTTAATAAGCAAATAAAATGAGAAATGACTAAATCTAAATCTGCTTGCACGACTAACGAACATTCATGTGAGGTTATTCCGTTAAAATATCTCAGGACAAGCTATGGCGCACAACACTGTAGCTCAGCTCGCCTTTATAATTTGTTGTTTATTCTCCTAAGTGTTACCTGTTTGCGCGTGAGACACGGACTTCCAGTGTGGAGTTTATGTGAGATATAACGTTTTTGCATTAACTTCATAAATCGCAGTACGAGTTGCTTCATCCAATTAATGCGTTATATTCACTTGGAGAAGCCGATGTCAGAATGATGATCCAATAGAAGCTGAGAGATTCTTGGCGCAGATAAAACGCTGAACGATTGGCCGGATATTATGTGGAACTGGTTGCCTAAGAGCCAAGGCGATACATCTTGTCTAAAGCCGATGATTGCCGAAGGGGACTTAAACTTTTTCCATCGCTCATTTATTCTGATGCGAAGTGTACATAAATCAATTAAATATTCATAAATACGTGTACAACGTGGGTGCCACAACACATATAGTGGTTTCCCATCTAACTTGGTAAAGCGATAGTTTCCCTATGTAACTTCGCCGAGTGTTGTGAGTATTAATAGGGCCGCCTGATTTTTGCGAAAATATTTACGCGGAGACCAGATTCCAATGTCCTATGACATACATGTAGTTTTCCTTTGGTTATTGGCCATGTTTCTTTGTCGGGAGGTAGTTTCTTACCTGACTGGCCCAATCAGAACTAGGTAACTCCGTCACTGAGTGCCCGTGTTTCGCGGGCAGACACTTGCAATGCGTGACAGTTCAAATCATCCAGTGACAAAAGTGGTTGAGCTCAGGTGGTCTTATGTATAAATTGGGATAGGAAAATTTCGCGAGTTCAGTGACCTTTTGACTAGACTTCACATTACTGTGTACACTCGAGCCTGAGGTGTTTGTTAATTGGCTGCTACCCCAGAGAGTAGCCAATGTTACTCCACACCTGGCAGTATGGCAGTCACTACTTGTTTCCTTGAAAGTATACTATTGACTCAGAGTCATCCAGGTCGTGTCTAACGAATCGTTATCCAATTGCAAAGGTGACTTCAGTGCACACTTGTTGGACATCTATCTTGTCCAGAAATGAATTCGCGAAATTTTCCTATCTCTATGTAAAAACCTGCGAAACAACTAAGAAAGTTCACTGTATTACCAAAATGGGAATTTTATTGTTTCCGTTTGTCCGAAATGTTCCCAATGATATATTATAGGAAATTAACATTTGTTTGTAGACATAGTATTTGTGATTATTTCTTCCTTGGCGTTGAAGATATAGACGTTTTCTCTTATTTTTATTTTGACTAAACATAAACCTATTAGGCCTACATTTATCTTACGCCAAATCTATGAATAGTAATTCTAATGTAGTTGAAAAATTTCAAATTTATACCAGAATAAACATTACATATAAATAAGTAGTAGGCCTACAACAGCAGAATCACTTATTTCAATTTATGCTAGATACATTTTCGTTGAAGTGAAACTTAACGAGCAGAAACGTCGTCAGTAATCATATTACTTAGAGTGGGATACAGTAGGTTACGTTTTAGTCTAGCAGTTTTTTGACGTGAATACGTCTTTAAATTTGCAACTATAGTGGGATGCAATCCAGAAAATCCGATGATAACGAAATCAGGGGATAGAGTTTAGCATTGGAGCTCCGAATCTATAGTCTACATTCAAAATTCAATTATACCACTTGATTGCCATAGAATCAAAGAATATGTTACGTTGAGTGAGGACTGCGACGCATCGCGCGCGAAGTGGGGGGGGGGGGGGCTCCGCAATTTTGAGTTCGTTTCGCCGTGTCTCGTAACTTCTGCGTAGTATAACTTTTGACTACGAGAAGCTACGAAGCTCGTTTGAGTTTCAATCGACAGCTTTCGTCAAGATCAACCAATTGGGTGTATAAAAACATTTGTGTGACGTGGTTATGGTGAATTGTATGAGTTTAATGAATAAAATTACGAAAACTCAACACAATGTCAGTTTATACTCGTCAAAAGGCCAAATCGAAAGACAAATATCGTATAAGGTTGAAGAGAGCAATCCAGTCGTAAGTTCCCATAAAACCCAATATGACAGAGTGGAGTGTTGCCAGTAACGTAAAGATCATTTCGCGTTAACGTAGACGTACTCACGCAAAACACATGGCCGTGTCCCCATCACAAACACACCCCATTTTTTTTTTTTCCTCTGAATGATTTTGGCTTGACATACGCACGCGTTCTATTTCAGAAGTTGTACCAATATTTCTGGCACGACAAAAATTGCTACAGCTTGCGCGCCTTTGATAATTCTTTACAGCTGATTATTGAGAAGAAATAAGCAATTTCGTGCAGGTGACTACACGTGTAAAGAATTCATGAAATACTGACTTGAGGAAACATACTAAGGCTCACCCTATACCTTTTTCGGCCCTCAAAACGCAAGGGGCAAAATCTGTACTTGAGAGTTTTCGATACGGCGAGGAACAATTCTCCTGAACGACTTGACGACACCGTGATCCTTTAATACTGTCTGAGGCCTTTGAAGCGTCGCTAACGGCCGCCGACCCGGCTCAAGAGTATGCCGCCTCGCTGATTGTCACGGTCTCCGAGGATAAAAACCACGGGGAGACTTGGGAAAGTTAGCCCAGATGGAATGTTGAGGCGCTTCAACATCCGCAGTGAGTGAGTGAGTGAGTATAATCCGTTCACGGCTACTTCACACATTTCTGAAGCCCTGCTAAAGTTCTACTTCCAGGATATTCCTCCGCCTCGAGCAAACTAAACTTAATTAAGTCTAGGAAATTACATCAAATGACAACGTACCGAATTCGTGCGTGTTCAGTTGTAGTGATATTTTACACGAGAACTATTTCTTACTAGGCGCTATCAATACAAATATTTTCTTATTGTTTTATTCCACATTTATTGTAAATGAAATATTATATTTTATAAATAAAATACTGGTGAAACTTCAATTTAACGAAAAATAAGATTCTTTCATGTTAACAGAGGCATAAAAGTATTGTGATACATGGCATATTTAGGAAACAACTAAACGAGTCATACATGGGGTGATTTTTCAAAGGTTTGTTTCAAAAAGTGCGAAGAAACCGTGAATAGACTACAGATTTTGACGGCTACAAGGTCTTGAGAGCTGACGAGGGTGATTGAGGTGAGTATGGAGCAGCGCCAGAATGAAATGTCGGGGGTGGATGGGAAATCCCAGAGAAAACCCGCCAGCCAGCGCCATTGTCAGGTACGATGGCGCTGGCTTTTCCAAACCGTATCGTCTTGAGAAGAAGGGGGGGGGGTAACCTCAGCCACCGTGGCTTCCGCTACCCGGAATTTCATTCCGCATTAAAGGCTATTCACACGATAGTAAAATATCTATTAAATTCGATCACTTGAATTCTGTTTATTGAACTAAAATTCACTGCATTTGTCTTTCAATGAATTGCTGTAAAAAAGCTACCAAGTCTTCATGTGAGGAATTATCACAAACTTTTTAAAGACACCAGTTACTTCTCATGCACGACACAAAATTAACTGTTAAAACCACAACAGATTTCTTTTCATTTTGTTGCGTATTTTATTTCTAAAAAGTGTGCGACCTTATTTTGTAAAACTTTAAATTTGGTGCTCGCAACTCAATTATTATGCGGTTACTGCAATTATTACTGCCAGAGAAGCTGTGATGAACTATTGAAATATCGAACTCAAGAAAACATAGAACATGTTCTAAACGAAAATCTTGAAGGAAAACGAGACATTCAAGAATCTTAAAGAGAAAATGGCCGTCGTTATGACGTTTCTACGACGTCATGTATCATTCAGTGAATTGAATTCAATAAAAATTGAAGGTAATTTGAAGAAAAATTTAATTCTGTGAAAGGACATTTAATCAGAGAAGAAACCAATGGGAATGAGAGAAGAGATTTGGGCGGCTCTTAACAGTTCGGTGTTGGGAGCCGATGAGTCTGATTGAGGTGAGTATGGTGCCACGCCGGAATGAAAGTGCTGGGGGAAACGGGACATCCCCGAGAAAACCCGCTGACCAGCGGCATCGTCCGGCACGATTCCCACATGCAAAATTTCGGTGACCCGGCCGGGGATTGAACCCAGATCGTCTTGGTGGGAGGCGAGCAGACCAACCGCTCAGCAACCGCGGCCCCAAACCAATGAGCAAATGAACTGTAATCGAATGCTTTCTGTAGTGCTGCATGTTACCAAGGGACTTTCAGCCTCGTCATTTACCAGTGTACATTTTGCAGCAATCCTCCATGCAGGATTCTGTGCAAGTTTCTCAGTTAAAAATTCTCACGTAAAATATAAAATATGGCACTCGATGATTGCAAATTTTTTTCTTCATCACCTTAAGAGTTCGACTTTATGTTTGCAATGTTGACTTATAGTTGGATTGCGGGCAATAGTATACTACCAGTATTTTTTCAACTTTTTAAATAAAAATGTTAAAAATCAACCTATTAATGACACGTTTGACTTCATCCTAAGTCATGTATCACAAACGTTTTATACTTGTGTTAACATAAAACTATCGTGTTTCTAATTAAATTTAATTTCGCTTTTATTTTATTTATTAATAATAAGATTTTGTAGGGAGAAAATATGTGTATTGGTAATGCCTACAAAGAAATATTTCTGATGCAAATATTATTGAGTGCGCACGAATGCGGTGCGTTATTGCTTTAGTATAATTTTCAACTCATAGATAAGGGCTGTTCACTATAAAGTGAGCACTTTTGAGATCAATTAGAAAAAAGTCACTTCTCCTACCTGCATATATTTTAACGGGCGCACTGAGTGACATGAGTCCAGTAAAGTTTTGTAACGATGGAGGTGTAGTAGTTCCATATCTTAACGTCGAATAAAAAGTGTCGGGTAAACATTTGTGATGACTTTAATTATTTATATTGTTTTCTTTTTTTTAATGCGCAGAGGTGTGAAATTTAGCAGAATTTAAAAATGTATACTATGCCAGGCTGTGCACAGCGTGTCTTGAGAGCGCACAGCTCTGTCCTATTCTCTTCTCTGTGTGCCGTTGCCTGGTGACGAATGTTTAAGTGATGGATAAATGGACATTGAGTACCTCCAACGAATGAAATGTTTTGATGTGTGGAATGGGTTAGATTGGGTATATAATTTTTTTCAGATTGTAAGTAGCTTTAAGAGATTTCAAGGGTGGGTTGTTGTGTGTATGAGGTATGAGTTATGGAACGAGAAAAACCAACAGGAAACTATGCCAGTCCACTGAAACTGGATTTAATTTAATTTTAGTAACTGAAAAGTGCTAGTGATAACTGCACATTTGTATTCGGTTATCACAATATTTACATATCTCCGTCGGACAATGACTAGGGTGGTGATATCCCTCCAGACTCAACATTTCCTTCCAAGGAAGGAAAAGAAAATTCAGTACGAAGTTCAAATCCGGTAAAGTACAGACAACCACTAAACTAAACGAGTGAACAGTAAAGTCCTTGCAAATAAATGATCGCATTACATTTATACCTGACCAAATAGCACAGTTTTTTGAACGTGTATCTGACAATTGATATAAGTGACACCAAATTTAAATAGTTCCCATATGTTGTTATGCACATTACCAGTTGCCTGGAAAATTACCCATCACGACTTTTACAAAGGAGTCAAGATAATAATTAAAATAAATTCCAGAAAGAATAATAATAATTACATATCTCGTAACCATTTATTTACAGAAAGGAATTGATAAAAAGAATAAATAAATTATCTAGCCGTTTTAAGGGAATGGCTCACCTAACATGTTGGATTCTTTGGTTTCATGCTAATTTAACTTTTATATGAATAATTACAAATGCAATAGAGACTAATACTGGACAGTTGTGTACGAACAACAAAAGCGAGTGTGAGAACAGCAACAGCAGCGAACCTAGCGGCTTGATGTGGCAAACACCCACGAACTTTGAATCTGTGTATATGCACAGTAGACATAACGAGTGCATTTATGCACGAAATGCAGTGTTCCTACAAAATATTTTGCTTGGAACATTTTTCTTTTTATTTTATATTGCAGTACAGATGCCTTAATGCGTGTCCGGTAGTTTAGATTTTTAAAAAGGCGATATTTAATGCCGAAAATCTCGAATAACAAGTGAACTCTACAATCGTTATAGTAATAACTGTAAAATTTATCTTGTAATGTTCGAGACACATCCCAAGATCTGAAACACACCGTGATTAAAAATGATTTGGTTATGATTTTTGTACATGCGTGTATGCTACGGAAATACATTTAAAATATATGCTCGTTTTTCCTCAGTAGGCCTTATACCTAACCTACAACACACATACGTTTTTGACATACTGTTTCGTAAAATTTATTGCGAATTATTACTATTGTGTTGGAAATGTCTGTATAAGAATTATGTTCTACAGACCACATTAGTGACCTTCATCATTGCAAAAATAAAAAGTGATATAACCTAATTTGTTGCTTTAGCAAGTATGAGTAGTCTCTCTCGCTAAATTCCGATTTAATGCGTATCTCCAGCGTACGAGTATCAAAATTTTAAAATTAACAAGTAGCTTTAGTTCTCAAGTAGTAAAACATTTTTGGAAATTAACTTCTTGAAAGCTGCTGTTTTGCTGATTATGTGTTTGTGATCCGCACACCTTTGTAGTTCCAAACAGCAAGGGAAAATTAATCCTAAATATTTATCACTGCCATTTTTTTAAAATCAAGGACATATTAATGCCATATATTTTTGTTTTACTGTCCGGTGTTGGATCTATGCATCTTTTTCGGGGGGGGGGGGGAAGTTGGCTTTACCCACACCCCCTTTTTATTTCCAGTTTTAAATTATGAAGTAAGTTTTTTTTTAGTAAAGTGACTATACCAGAGCATGGATATCAAGCTTCAGGAACTTCTGTTTGATGTGTTGTATGTGCTGGAAATAACAAATAAAAATACTACAAATATACTTGTTAGTGGAAAAGCAAATCCGAAAATGGAATAGATTTTGCAGAACTAATAGTGTAACTAAAACAATTATAGATAGCGCAAATGCCACCTGTCATGGTAATTCAATGAACGTGAATCACCAAAATCATTAAAACTAAATAAAACATAAGCAATTCCCAGTCTAAAATGCACGACAGTAAATGTAAACAAATGTTTCGCCACCTCAAGCCGGCAGAGCGCAGCGCAATCACTTTTCGCAAGGAAAATCGCCAGCTGCCCGGTATTAGTCTATATAGTATTTGATAATTATACTTACAATGTGAATACAGAACTTAGCCAGCTCGGAAATTAGCAGATTCCTGTATAATGCTAGAACCTCACCCACGTATATAACCATCACAAAAACCGTAAATATAACTAGGAAAAAATCAAAACACCCTGTCATTTTTGTACAGTCAAGGCCGAACGCCTCGGCTATAAAATAACTAAACTCGATGGTTTAAAAAATGTATTTGAAGGTGAGCTTGAACGTCGACACTATAATTTTCATTCTTCCAGCGTATGAATTTTTCTGACCATACTAAGCAATTCGAGTACACAAAGAACGCAGTACACGAGCCTACACTGATGAGCGCAATGGCCCGGTCGCTGAGATATCTCCTTTAAAATCGATATTTCATGCATCACTGATGTGAAGAATATGCCTGAAGTACAACCATTGAGTAAAGAAAGTGCCACTAGAGTGGCCATGGGATAGGAAAAAATCTGACCAATTATATGTGTTAGTTCCGCTAATGATCCAGAGGAGCGCTAGTGTTGCCAGTTGCCAGTTCGGTTACCGGTTGCCAGTTGCCAGTTACCGGTTGCCAGTTCGGCAACCGGTAAAAGTAAACCATAACCCTGGCCACGGCTCACCCACGTGTTCGTTCAAGTTCTGCCAGAGGCGAACCTATCACACACGAGTTACCAGCATTCGTTGTAGCTGTGAATACCCGACTAATGGTTTACTAGTGGCGGCCATGGCATATGTTTCGTTTATGTCGTAGAGTTAGGTGTTTGTGGAAATATGCAGCGATATCAACTACTGTTTGGTTATATTTACCTCTGCGAAAATTAATTACCATACGTATATAACGGTCATTTTTAATTAGCATCTATTATTTTACTGTAGTTTAGGTGTTCATGATAAAATACGAGTAGGGCCTACCGTTAATTACAAACGTTATGTTAATCATGAATGATGTCACACATCACAGTGAAACTTTTCGTTTCGTTCTTATGTTAAAGTAAATGGACAGGAAATAATTGTTCAGTAATGGAGAAATATATGTTAGACGCACGACGGTCTACAATTGAACACAATATTTACAGTTTGGGGTCGTGATCTACTACGGTGACTGTTCGTACAAATAATCAGTACGTTCAATGTGTCGATTCAAGCGTCATTAAGGTTGTGTCCGAACCCAGGAATGCACTTACTGTATGTATATAAGCATACTCCACTCGGCTCGATGCGTGATACATTCCGACAGGCATACTTATTTGCATCCTTTACAGCATCTAGTTAGCTGATAAGATTCTGAACAAGCATTTATAAATATTTTACAAGAAAGGAATGAATATATGTTTGACACAGTAAGCGCAGTTATCAATCATGTATTATTAAAACTGGTAACAACTAGAGGTAAATTTCCTTTTAACACTAATATTGGTATTAATAAAAATTAACTGTCAGTTATTAATAAAATGTTTTAACTCATGTATACCTTACCTTGTAAAAACATTGGCAACGTTCTCGTTGCTCTGCATATTAACTATATATTCAATGTCACGTCCGGTTTATAACAAATCACGATTAAAACTGGTTATATTTATCCCGGCTTTTCTAGATCATTAAAGGTTAGAGAGTATACATTGTTAGGAACGTTGCTCAGTGGCGTTTCTCAAAAGGTAATGCCTCCATTCCACTCTTTATAAAAAGAAATATTAGGAATAACAATTATGAACTGCTTATAAATATATTTTCAAAATAGTAGCTTATGGGCCAGACGTACACACATTCGCTTCCCCGTGTATGAACGTATGTCTTTTTCCGAGACATGTAAAACATTTACGTACGTAGGCGAATGGGAGCGCTGTATGAGCGTGCATCTCATTAAGCAGAAAACCTTCTGCGCACTGCGGGAAAAGAGCATTAATGATAACGGTTAAGGCTCAACTCTAACAGATGTTTGTTTTAAAGCGCCAATACAACTGTCATCTGTGTAAGATCCACATTTACAATAATGATGTGCATAAGTTGATATTGTCTGAAAAGTTGTCAGCTGTGTGTGTTTATATTTACACGAGTGTAACACAATACACCTATATATTTTGTACACTGAAACCTCGGACACATAACAATGCGAAAAACGTTTACACTGTAGTGTTTATCAGTAATGTTAACACTAACGAACGCACGAGAACTAGACATAACAAAGAGAGTCGCAATATTCTACTTCAGACTACGTACATTACCAAATATAACTATTTCTGCACTAAACATCGGTTGAATGCAATGACTCGGTGCCAATCACTAATAGTCAGCTAAGGCCGTGTCCGTAAGGACAAATTCATTATTTTGGAATTTGTCATTTCGTAGGTTTCAATCCGGACGTTGTCGACAGTCACTTATTTAGCACTCGCGGTAACACATTCTTACATTAACAGTGAAAATATGTTTTTAAGTAAATTAAATGCTGAAATTGGACGCAATATTTTTTACGATCATTACTGGAATGCTGCGTATATGTTAATAAACAAGACAATAATATAATATCCAATAACGACTTAAAATAAACCATGTGTTGCGAAATATATAAACAAAGCACAACACTTACTTGTTTTTTAAACAATGTCTAGTGTGTTATATGATCAGTTAGTTGTTAAAAAAAAAAAACATTTTAAGTACGCATCCACGCATGCGTTTTAAATGTCAAAACCAACATGGCACTGATTTGGTCATTTTGTATTTTTGCTAACATCCGCTATATACAAGATACGAAATATCAATTTACCAAATATGTCACAATATTTGTATAAAATATCGGGTCACATGATACTTTGGTAACCAATCTGTATTTTTCGCGTCAGCGAAGCTTGGAGTTTCCCCACAAATGGTGTTCAAGCGTAGTCCCCTTGCGTTTAGAAATACTGTACAAGCGTAGCCAAACATTATGCACCGAGCCAGAGTCCCAGCGCCAGCAGGGGAGTAAATACCCAAATCAGTGTCAAGGCGCGCCGGCAATTTTTTTTTAGTTAATGACGCGAAGCGTCGCGCATCAGCGAAGCTTGGAGTTTCCCCATAAATGATTGTCGTGTGTAGCCTAATTTGCACTGAGAAATTATGTGTGTGTGTTTTGCCATTTAACATATTTTGTACCATTTGTACTATTACTGTCATATTGTCAACATATTTTCACACTTGAGTCCCGAATGGTTACCATTCACGCAGTGGACAGTTTCCAAGCTTTTGTGGATGACAACTAACAAACACACATGCCGGAATTGTAAACATTCCGACTGTGGGCACTTTTCAGGATATTTGGGATGTGAATGTCGGTACGAAAATCCGGAATTGTAACCATTCCTACAATGGAAACTTTTCAGGATTCAGAAACCCAATACTTTGCTAATAAAATGTGAATGGTTACCATTCCGGATTTTTCAGCTCAAGTATGGCTGCAAAATTTCCGGAATGGTAACCATTCTGAATGGAAACTTTTCAGTAAACAAATATAATCGCCAACATGTGCACATACACGCCTTTATAATATTCTTTTATACTTACATTACTGTAAATAACAGTTTCCCGCCAACAAAAACGACTGCTCTGTACTGATTGGTCGTAGCCTCAACATTTTTTATAAAGATATAAAATACAACTGTTTACTTCAATTCTTAAGGAACTCCCACCAACGTACACGACCTGATAAGGTTCCACTGGGAACCAAAACATAAGAGAACACACATTCGTTTCTTCTGCACACAACTTAACGCATATTATAATGCTTAAACATTTATACTGTAAACCCAGTTTTACTTCAGATGTCGAAGCTTACGTTGCAATACGGTGTGCAGGTGTGTATAAACGCAGTCGAAACAATACATTTCTCTGTTCATAGTGTACAGTTGTTACCAAGAATAACAGAAATATTATTAAATATCTTGACTGTGTCAAAATTTTTTCGTGTATTCTGGAATGTTTGTCGTCTCCTAGCCTACAAATAGATACTGACAACAATTTACGAACACTGTGTACAAATTGGAATGATTTGTGACAGTAGGGCATTCTTGTGGGTTAACTTTGTTGCATAATTAAAAAATTATAGTTTATTTTTCCTAAAGTAGTTATGTTCTGTGTGCCCCATGTTTTGTTGAATGAATAAATAAATGTTTACATTAACATCCACTAATTTTGTTTGCACGATTATACTACACTAACGAAATATTTTTTATAACATATACGATCATCTTCTTAACAAGGAGTGTTAAATCATACAGCAAGTGTAGATTCGATTCGTTTATCGTGGGTATTTTCTCCTTTTTACTAGCATACCACTTAACAATGTTAATTGTAATATGTTAGTATAATACTATATGTATATAGTGTATCATATTTTCAAAACAGTTTTTCTTCCGATATTTAAAGGTATTTAAGAAGTGCCTAAATTCCGCGAGAGGCGTGAGTCGTTTAAGCCGTACTTACACAATGCCCAATTTCTGCTACTTTCTGTTATACTCGTGGCCGCAACAGAAGGCATACAAGTTTTGATAGCAGAAGGGATGAAAGAACGCATCCGCTCATACACACACGTTATCTGAAGTGCTAATACAAACTTGTGAAGGTAGGCAAAACAACTCGCAGGGTACAGGGGTATAAATGCAACCAAATTTTATATGTAGGTGATTTGTGGTGCATCCAAAAGGTACGAAGATTATTTATTTTTTTCCGTGAATACTGCATTGGTTTACATTTTAACGTAAGAGTACTATTAGTGTATTGAAAATTATTTGAGTAACGGCACTGCTTATGTATGGTAAACAAGGTACTGTATTTACATGTATGTACGACGGACATTTATACCACTCATTAAAACATTGGCATATTATTTAAACAAGGGCGTAGCTAGGAATGTACTCTAGGCGGGGGGGGGGGGAGGGAGAGAGGTTTCTAATGTTTTAGTTTTTGAGCAAAATACAAAACCCGTATTATTACAAATTTATAGTTGCATAATTATTTATAATCAATGGATTCATGTACAGATATGGAACCACACAACGCTATAAACATTCTTCACGTTCAAGGCAAATCACATATTCCTTGAGTAAACATATAATAAAACTTCTCATCTTGTTTTCAATTTTTTTTTTTCGTTTCGTTAATGAGGATGGGGATATGTCCCAATATATCACCCCCCCCCCCCTCCATCCAGGCTACGTTCCTGTTTTTAAATGTGTATATTTAATGAGCATAATAATCAATCTTGTGCTCTCCGTAATTAAACACGCTTTTACGGCCAAAAGAAGACAGAATTGTTATTTGAACTCTAAAATCTACAATCCCGTGGCACGGATCTGTGCGCTAACTCACTGAGCTACACAAACCACTTAGAGTGTACACGTGTGATAAGGTATTATGAAGGACATAAATCCACAGTTATCGCGTATTTTATAAACTGGTGTTTAATATTTTATTATGCCCGTATGAGTAATATGCAACGTATTCCGTTACTTATGAGTACATTATGTTTCATTTCGCTCATTCATAGTTTTACAGAACTTTTAATATTTTCGTAAACGGATATATACGACGTGAGAAAGGAACTCGGTTGTCCGCCATCTTGTCTGTCCCAGCGTGTGGGTATAGCAGACATCAGAACACTTTCTACTGTTGCGGAGTTGTGACTGAGGTGGGGGGATAGAGATGGAATATGAGTGAGAGAGAGGGTAGATGTCAGTGTGACAACGCCGCTGACATTCCACACGCTCACGCCACGAAAATGGACTAGCGCGACGTGGTGTTCATCCCTCGAACTACAGCTGGAGTAGTCAGAATAGTTAACCTGGGGAAGTCCACTCCAGGTATATCTTTACTCAATGGTACAACTTCAGAAAGTTAATCAGATCACGCCGTCCCGCGCTACCTTTGAGTGGCCTCTACTTCGGCGCTGTCTACGCGGGTTCGGCTGTTGGCAAACTGTGGTGCACTTAGTAGTTTCCCCTACCTCCATCCTTTCCTTCAACCTTACTCCTTACCGGGGCCACGGTGGCTGAGCGGTTAGCCTGCTCGCCTCCCAACAAGGCGATCCGGGTTCAATCGACAACCGGGTCACTCCGGATTTTCGCATGTGGGAATCGTGCCTGGCGATGAGGTTGGTCAGCGGGTTTTCTCGAGGATCTCCCCACCTTCCATTCAGGTGCTACTCCATACTCACTTGGATCACCCTCATCGGCTCTCAAGACCTTGATGTTAAGAGCCGCCCAAATCTCTTCACTCACTCTATGCCTTACCCCTCCCTATTCTATACTTCTGAACTTTAATTTTTTTTTTTTTTTTTTCAATTGTATGAGCACTGGGCACTCCACTGCTTGCTGCTTGGTACCATTGCTTAATGACGTACACTACTTAGGTAAAAGATGTTCACGGTAAAATGAACACTTTTGAAAGCCCTGCTTAAGATCTACTTGCATACACGTTGTGTATTCTTCAGAATTAACATTGCCACGGACCTCATCACTTTATTCACGCGTCGGACAAATGAAACTGTGAAATTATTAAGAAAGCAAATAGTTTACAAATCTGCTCATTTATTACACTTCGATGCATTAAAAAAAAAAAAAAAAGCGGAAGAAATAATTTTAAGTCAACACAAATGGTTACCTAATACTTTTTATTCAACGATAAGATATGGAACTACTTTCCATCCCTCGTTACCAATTTTACTGGACGAATGTCACTCAATGCACCCATTAATATATATACATGCATGCGCAATGACTTTTTTCTGAAGTTCAATTGTAAAGTGCTCACTTTATTGTGAACAGCATTTATAATGTTTTAACGGGCGTCGGTAACTTTAAAGTAAGTAGTGGGCGCAGTGTTTGACCTTTTAGTAAGGTTTGAGATGTTTTTAATATGATGCGTGCCGGCTAAGCTTTGGTGATTTTAGGGAGCTTCTGCGTAGTTGGCTTAACTTTAAAATCGTATTTTTGATCGCCGTTCGAAATTGAGTTTCGGTAAGCCGCTTCACGGCATGCTGTCGGGATTTCACTTATAATTTTTTATTGAATTGTTGTTGGAAAGTTTGGGCATAGTAACGATAGTTGAATGGGCCTTAGTGTGTGTGCTGCCCTTTATTGCACCTGTTTTTAACCCTACACTCGTTGACTTTCGGGCCAGTTCCTCTTTTTTAAGTGATACCTTTGTTGGATTTTGGTAATTATATTATATTGTTATGGTTTGCATACGTTAGCAAATGTGCTTGAACCCTGGTATTAAGCTTTAACGTAATCCTTGACGATTTTAATGGAACTATTCTACGTTTACCTATGTGCTTTAGCTTAAATGTATTGTGACGGAGTATTTTTTTTAGTATGCATTCTGTTGTCTTTTTTAATTCGTTTAATTTCATCGTGTACAATTTTTTTTTCCATCTCTCACTGTGAGTTGGGAGACTTTGATTGGCCGGACAGGTGCCCTCCCATCTAGAGGCATTTTATATTATTTCTTTAACTTCACTTTTTAATTGTAAAATATTCGCTAGTATTATAATATTACCCCTAGTCTAGTCGAATTAAATGGTATGGTATTTTGGTAACGTTTGGTTTACCGCTTTGTATTCTTATACGTAATGTATATTTTGAGTCAGTCAAATGTATGAAATGATAAGCATTATATGTCACTCTGTTCAGTAATGTCTCACTTTAATTTGTTACGTGCCAATGTTAAGTTTTAGTGGTTAACACGCCTCAAGATTACCAAAAGAGCTGAACCAAATGTACCCTACACACAAACACATGTTCTTTTTTTTTTTTTTGGATGCTCCTGCGAAATTGTTAAAAAAATAACAACATTCGGTAGAAATTGTGTTGTAAAATGTGAACCGTTTCGATGCATGCAGCATGTAGTCCAATACTTTACGTGCCAGAGTCTGGGTCACGCTGTAGCCTCAGGTGCACGACAAAAGCAACATGTATACAGTGCTCAATCCCGCACCTGAGCCGTAACTGCTTGAAAGTACTAAATGTCACTCGAAAATGTTGCCTATATGAGGGAGTTCACCCAGCCAATGCACCAGTCTTTCCAGTGCATCAGGTGCATCAGTCTAATGACACAAGGCACCCGGACCCAGCTTAACTGCAGCGGGACAATCAAAACCAACAGACGCTACTTTCACTCGTCTCTTGATCAGTTCGCCAGAGTGACCACGGCACCTACAACAAACTGGACGCATTCTTCAACGTAAAGAACATCTCAAATATATGCCCACATCATGAAAGCACAAAACGGTCAATGGTCCATCAGCGCAGCTCATCAAGCAATTGAACAATCTGCAGCATCACACATGAAGATACTTACGATGCGAGAAAGCTGGAGCATCTGTAAAGGCCTACCTCTCCTGGACAAAAAGTAGAAACTGGTGCAAGCATCAGCCTGAACCAACAATTGGGAATTCGTCGCCATTGTGGAACACCGGGTCTCTGTTTTAGCACCAGCCCGACATTGTAGTTATCCTCAGCAGAAAGATGTTGCACATCGTATTTACAACAGATGCCTGGTTGAAGCAATCGCATGAGATTATCTATCCAGAATACATTTTGTATCGTTTTGGATGCTCCTGGTCTCAGGGTTACGCAGCATTGCTGGTAACAGTGACATCGTCTCACGGCCAAATTTAACAAACCTCAATTCCATCCTAATTTCCAATTTGAATTCTGCAATGAGTATTCCACAACATATGAAGCAGCACGAGTCTTAGAACAAATCAGCAAGTTATTCAACAAGCAGCAACATACCTACAATAATGATCCTGGTAGATCTACGGTGGGCTATTAACACCTTCCTTCACAGCCACTTTGTACTTGCTTAGAATGCACGCGTGCGTTATTGCTCACAGATACACGTATCGCTGGCGATTCAGTTAGAGACTGTTTACAGTAAACTGAGCACATCTGGAAGCCCTGCTTGAGATCTACTTGTATGTACATTGTGTATTCTTCCGCCATATGTAAAATTAACAATACGATGGGCCTCATCACTGTATTCATGCCTCGGTCAAGTGAAACTGTGAAATTATTCGGAAAGTAAATATTTCACACATTTGCTCATTCTTATACTTACGTATATTAAAAATTACAGAAAGCAAAATAACTCTTTTCACTATCACAAATGTTTACACAACATTACTAATTCAACATTTAATCACGGAATTACTTTCCGTTCATCGGTACCAACTTTACTAGGCGCATGCAACTTAGCGTGCCTATTAAAATACATTTCAGATAGTGGCGGGGACATTTTTCAAAGGTTTATTTCAAAAGTGCTCACTCTACCGTGAATAGTCTTTAGTAACACGTTCACCACACAAGCCACTCAGCTTGCATGCTCCAAGGTATTGGACGACCGACCTTTATTCGCGGTTACTTCCAACTACTCTGAAGCTGTGCTAAAGGTCTACTTCCGTATATTCCTCCGCAACAAAACTTTATCCAAGCCTATAAAAATATACCAAAGGGACAATGCACCCTAATCGTGCGCACTCAAAGAACTATTTCTTACTAGGCATTACAAAAACCCATTTTTCGACGTGAATACGTCTTTAAATTTGCAACCATAGCGGGAGGCAATCCAGAAAATCCGATGAAAACAAAGTCGGGGGATGCAGTTTGGCATTGTAGCTCCGAATCTATCGTCTACATTCAGAATTCAGTTCAACCACTCGATTGCCAAAGAATCAGAGAATATGTTATGTTGAGTGAGGACTGTGAAGCATCGCGCGAGGCCCTTAGAGGAGGGGGGAGGGGTGGCGCAATTTTGAGTTCGTTTCGCCGCGTCTCATAACTTCCGCGTAGCATAACTTTTGCCGCTCGTTTGATTTTCAATCGACAGCTCTCGTCAAGGGCAATCGATTGCGTATATAAAAACATTTGTATAATAGTTATGGTGAAATTATATGCGTTTAAAATTTAGAAAAATAAGAAAACAACCCAAATTCGACAATTTTGGCCTATTCTCGTCAAAAAACCAAGTCTAAATTCAGAAGTCGTATATGGTTGGAAAGAGCATCTCAAAGTCAATCCAGTGATACCTATAAAACCCCATATGGTCGAGTGAAGCGGTGCCGGGAACGTAAAATAAACATCAAGGCGTCCGAGTGTTTCAATGTAGACGTATTCACGAAAAACAAACCGCCGCGTTCCCAATTTTTACTATGTTAATTCATTTTAATTATAAATGAAATAATATAATTTATTTTTGAAATTTAAAAAAATTTAATTTTACCAAAAAATAAATTTTAATGTTAACACAAGTATACGTAAATCGCTTGTGACACATAACATAGTAAGGAAACAACCAAACAAGTTGAATATGGTGTGATTTTACAAAGGTTTAGTTCGAAAAGTGCGAAGAAAACGACGAATAGACTATAGCCGGTTGCCCGTAGCTTTGCACAGAGGGTCGAACGCAGGGTTTGGTACTCTTTACTGGTCGCAGGCTGGAAGAGACGACACGCACGCATGCACGCGCCAGCCCGTCCTCATTATTCCTGCCCTCTGCACCCTGCGGCGCACTCGACTTCGTGTGCTCGCCCACTTGGCCCGAGTGCTCCACTCTACGCTAGTCTCTTGTCTGCTACACGAGAGCTGCTGCTAGACCTACAAGCATCCGAGACAGCCGCAGTAAATATGACCTTGTCGTTAAGTTAAGTCATAATGTCTGTTCCCGGTGATTGGAGACAACTTCCCTTCCATTTTACAAGTTACGCGTATTTCTTGCCTATAGGCTATTCACGCTAAAATTAGCACGTTTGAAAGCCCTGATTAAGATCTATTTGTATGCACGTTGTGTGTTCTTCCGCCTTATGTAAAATCATCATTGCCATGGGCCTCATCGCTTGCTTCATGCGTCGGTCAGGTAAAAAGCTAAAATATTTTTTTTAAACGAGTATTTTAAAAATCTGCTACTTTTTACACTTCGACGCATTAAAAAAAAATAAGAGCGATAGAAATAATCTAAGTTATCACAAATGGTTACCTAACATTTTTTATTCAACGTTAATATATGGAACTAATTTCCCCTCCAGCATTACCAACTTTACTGGGCGCATGCCATTCAGTGCGCCCGCTAAAATAAATTCATCTAGGTGCAGCGATATTTTTCAAAAGTTTATTTCAAAAGTTCTCACTTTATCGGGAACAACCTGTATCTATTTTTGCTACGTGTTGTCTGACAGTTACAAAACCTTGAAATTTAATTTATAGATATAGATGCGTTTCATTAATTGTGACAAAAAACTTACGTTAGGTTAATAGTACATTTCTTACATCTGCTCTTCTAGGAAGGGTAAATGGCCAAAGTTCTGTATTCGCATTTTTCGTATTATTAGTCTTGAAAGATTCTAATCACCATGCAATCAAAGAATTCAACATATTGGGTGAAACCTTGCCTTGGAACGGTTAGATCTCTTTTTTAGCCATCTTCACGAGGTATATGTAAGTTGGTTTTCTGGAATTTATTTCGTCTATATACTGTTCTCTTGCCTCCTTTGTAATATTTATGTGTGTGTGTGTGTGTGTGCATGTGTGTATCCCCCCTTTCAATTTTTGAACACGTGAACCAGATTAAACTCGGTGCACATAAAATACTAAGTAAGGAAAAATGACTGCTATAAATTTCGACAGCGCCGGGCACTTACTTTCAAAATGGCGGTCATTTTTAAATTTAGAGCGATACGTCTTATCTCAGAAACCATTCAACAGATTTTAACCAAATTATGTAGGCTAACAGCGCACGTTGCAGGCATTAGATGTTGTTAGTCTGCCATTTTGGAAGATAGCGCTACATAAGAAAAATTAAGCTTTTGAGTTATTTTCCGAAAACTACTCAACCTATTTCCACCAAATTGGGCACGTAAGTAATAATAAGATAGGCCAGATAAATGTAAGTCATTGAACTTAATTAGACACTCATTTTTAAAATGGCGGCCATACAAATAGTTTAGGTTTATTTGGAATAGCTGGCATACCGTTTGACCAATTTCAGCCAAATTTTGTACGGTAACAGTATCTATTACATACATCATTTAAGCCAAACAACAACCACTTTTGTGAGCCATTTTGGAAGATAGTGCCCCATGAAAAAATTAAGCTTTCATGTTACAGCTCGAAAACTACTCAACCGATATTCTCCGAATTCGGTAAGTAAGGCCATGTAAATATAACTAGATAAATTTATTAGAGACTCATTTTCAAAATAGCCGCCATACAATTTTTTTGGGGTTTATTTGGTATAATCGCCATACCATTTGGCTAATTTCAAAGAAATTTTGTACATTGCCATTATATTATATATTACAATCATACTATAAACCAAACAACAACCACTTTTATTTGCCATTTTGAGTAATTCTCCGAATTCGGTAAGTAAATACTTTGATAGGCCATGTAAATATAACTAGATCAATTTATTAGGGACTCATTTTCCTCATTTTCAAAATAGCAGCCATACAATTTTTTTTTTTTTTTTTTTTTTTTGTATAATCGCCGTACCATTTGGCTAATTTCAAAGAAATTTTGTACACTGAAATTTTGTATTACAATCATAATATAAACTAAACAACAACCACTTTTATTTGCCATTTTGAATAATAGCACCCCATAAAAATAAATCATTTAGAACATTACTCGAAAACTATTCAACCAATTTTCGCCAAATTTGACACGTTTGGCATACTAAGATAGGCCACGTAAAAATAAAATATTAAAATATATTAGGCACGACGTAATTTCAAAATGGCGGACAGATAAATATTTTAGGATTTATTTGGTATAGCTACCGTACCATTTGACCCATTTCAACTAAATTTTCTACGCTGACAGTATCTATTACAAGCATCAAATAAATTTAAAAAAAAAAAAACACTTTTGCTAGTCAATTTTGTAAGGTAGCGCTACATGAATTATTTTTTGTGTAATTTCTGGGGAAGCAATTGACAGATTTCTACTAAATTTAGCAATCGAATAGTACTGCCGCAATTGATATTTAAAATACGTTCCAAGCATGTCAGACGGTTATTGTCAAAATGGCGACCATCCAGCTATTTTAGCATACTATGCTATATCTTCGAAACCATTCAATAAATTTCAACTTAAAAAGTGTATACTGGGAGTATATATATATGTATATATATATATATATATATATATATATATATATATATATATCAAATTTCTATACACGGAGCCCCTTTGGCCTCCATTCTGTAAGATAGTGCCACACGAATAAATAAAATTTTTATATCATACATCGGGAAACAATTTGGCCTATTCCTACCAAATATGGCAAACAAGTAGTATTGCAGTAGGTGATGCTAACTGATATGTTTTAGGTATGTCAGGAACATTTTTCAAAATGGCGGCCGTATAAATTGTATGTTATATCGTCGAAACCTTGCAAATTAATTCAAATGAAACTTTGTATGATGGCTGTAAACAATCAAATGTATACACACAAAATATAATTTGTCCGCCATTTTATAAAATAGTATCACTTGAAAAATTAAAATATGTGATCTCCGAAAAAAAAACAGTCAATTTTTACAAAACTTGGCAAACAATTATAAGTATAGGAGAATATGTAGACTGATACATTTTGAAAGGATCAGACACATATATTTTTTAATGGCGGCCATGTAATTCTTTTAGCTCCGAATTTTTTTCTGCGAGACTGCAAAGAAAATTTCAAATTAACTTTGCATGCTGACATTATCAGTTATATACATCAAAATTGTCTACGCAAAGGGTCATTTTCTTCGCCAATTTGTAAGATAGCCCCTAATGAATTAATATAGTTTTTACGCCATATTTCGAGGAACAACAAACAACCGATGAATTTTTCACACAAGTATCGTCATGGTAGGCCACGTAAACTTAAATGTTTCAGTGGCTCAGGCACATATTTTCAAAACGACGGGCGAGTAAGTATTTCAGGTTAGTGAACCCTATCATTCAAAACAGTATACTGATTACAACCGAAGTTGATGCCCCGAATCCTACCTCTGTGATGCAGTTGATTGCGAGCTGGCTGAATTTTGCGAGTTTTTCTGAGTTCGAATCCCGTGTAAATCACTCGTGTATTTTAATTGGCTTGGTACTGTTTCACATGTTCCTGGTTTCGTCTCTTATGATACTGCTGTCAAGGAGACGTTAACGCCTACCTATCATCTAAGCTTTCAAGAACTTCACTAGAATTTATTTGCACCCTTGTAGAGGATAGTAGGCTCATTATTCACAAGTAATTTCTTGTTATTCATATTACTTATAAATTAAATACTATAATTAATGGGTAAATGATTATTTAAATTTAACAAAAAACAATGTACTTCTAAGTTACCACGAATATAAAACGCTTGTGATTCACCACATAAAAACCAATCTCGTTATTCATGGGGTAATTTTCCAAAGGTATGATTCAAGAAGTGTGAATAAACCGAGAATATACTATACACGGTAACTGCATATACGTCGCCTTCCACATAACCATGCTGGCTCCCAGTTTAGGTTGGTAGTAAATTAACTATAGGCTGTTCACGGCCAAGTGAGCACTTTTCGAAGCCCTCTCATTTGGAATAATAGTCAATAAATATGTTTTTTACGTTAAATTCCGAGTGCAATGGAATATTCACACTTTTTTTATCGCTCTCGTGGGAATATTTATTTATAAAAAAAAATGAGGTTAAAGAATAAAAACAAATGCTGAAAGAAAGAAATATCTGGAGCCTCAAAAGTGTACACATTACCGCGAACAGTCCATAAGGAAGTTCTGGTTCTTGGCATTGCATAGCGCGTGGCAGACGCAAGAGTATGAACATGCATTATCAGTAACACAGTTAGATTCCAAAAATTACATGTGTTCAGTTGACTGGTGCGTTAAAAAATTATTTAATCCCACGAAAATTTACATTTTACATACGGTGGAAAGGTAAAATTTTGTCAGAAATGTATGTCTTAGGTAGGGCTATCAAAAGTGTAGAATTATCCATGAACAGCCCATACAAATATGATCTTTCTTACTTACCTATTCATTTTTACACTGTCTATTTTTTTTTTTAACACGTTGACCTCCATGGGTTCTTGGTTCCAGACTTGTTTGTTTGGAATTCCGTTTGATTTAATTTCCGCACTTAGGTAGTAGGTATATCACAATCAGAAAGGCCATAATTAATTTTCACTGTGAGCTTGATAAATTTTTTACGAGCGAAATATTTTCGAAATAAAAGAGGTTCCTTGGCAATGTTATCGACTTTGTTGTTAGTTTGGCGATAAAAAAAATAGCCATAATTAGTTGTGTAGGCCGTTCACCATAGATAGCCCACGCTATGCCACCGTCGCCCGTCGTTAAAGTGCCAGATTTATTTATTTCGCCACCATCCTGACCGCTGTAGTTTTACCATTTATGCGTAACGGTGCTGGGGGAAGAAAAAGGAGTGGCCAAACTTTCTAGTAGGCCTATAGTTCGTTCATGGTTCATTGAAACGATTCTGAAAGCCTTGCCTGTTCTTAACTTTCTCCCTGTCACGCGTAGAAAGTATCACTACCATAAACCTAATGCGTAAAAAAAAAAAAAAAAAAAATTTGTTGAAATTTTTGAATGAACTAATACTTTCCTATTACGCCCGTTTATATTCTGATTTCTAAGAAACATGAAGTAACAAATTTCTGGTACTGCCAATTAAAAAATGTGTGGATTTTGAGGGCGTTGGCCACCAGACTGTACAACTTGCAGAAAAAGCAACTGAAGTATATTTTCTTGATTCGTCGGTATTTTTAGAAAAAGTTATTTTACAAAAATTCTGGGGCTGGCACAAATAAAATATACGCCTGGATTTCATTATTTTAAGTAATTTTGTAAAACTACAAAAATATTTCCTTGGACGATTTTATGTATCGCTTAAAGTAACCGTTGGCGTCTTATTTCAGAGTGTATTATCTCATTTCTGTACGTTAAATGTCATTATTTGTACAGTTCCAAAACAGTGACATTGTTGTTTTGACTTGTATTTATGCGAAAACTATTGCCCCAAAATTTTTTGTGAGGAAAGAGTAATCACTGATATGTTGTCTCGATGTTGAGCAGTACGCGGTGGATACATAAAACAACACATTATTTCGAGGCCAACGTTTTTTATAAGACGGCGAAACACAAAACTAACGCTCTTGAGCTGCTGCCAACGTTACCGGATGTTAGTTGCGCGCAGGGACATTTGTTTTCAAAGTTTTATTTCTGTATTTTCAAATAAGTGGCTTCCCGAAGCCCTCGTCACAATGTCAAATTTTCGCCTTCAACAAAATTTGACAATAAAATTTGAAGATAAAATACGGCCATCAAATTTTTCCTTCCAAGAAATTTTATCAAATAATCTTGAATGTGTTTGAAAATATGCCACACTGTCAAATTTTTTTACTTGGAGAATCTAATTAGAAATATTATTTAAAAATTATTTTCATAGCAAGATATTTGTGTTTTTTCCATGCAGTCCATTACAGGAAGAAATGCAAGGAACGTTGTCATTTATTTTCGTTTCTTTACTAAATTCAAATTTTATTTATCAGAGATTTTTTTATGCACAATGAAATTTATTGCCTCTGAGTTCGTAATATTTTGTGCAATATACACTTAAAATAGCATTCATGCCCAGACAGCTTCTACATAAATGAATTGTATTCATTACATACTTTGTTTCCAGTAATTGTTCGTTTCATATTTTAAATTTTCTTGGCGTCCATTTTTGTCGTACACGATCCTGATTGGCTGAGACAGTCAAACAAAAAAGGAATTTTATAACCCGTCCAATCTTCAAATGTTTAATGGAAACCTAAGCTATCCAACTTTTTCAGACTAATATGACAAGGTTCATGATGATGTTTCGATGACGTCATAACTGTCCAACTTTATTTGACCAAACTTATTGGAAGCAGTTTGACGTGAAAATTTGACAGCGTGACAGGGTCTTTACACGATGCTTGAACTGCGTTGCAACACGTATACTAAGCATTACCAACACAACTATTTTCTCCCTATTTACATTCACATTAATATAAATATTATAATTAATATATAAATTATAGGGAGAAGTTCAGTTTAATCAAAAGTAAGATACTTTCTTGTTAACACAAGTATAAAACGCTTGTGATACACGGCATATTTAGGAAACAACAGAACACGTCATAAGTTGTTTTTTTTTTTTTTAAGGTTTCATTCAAAAGAAGAAAAGAAACCGCGAGCAGACTATAGCTATAGCGACACTGATGTGAGATGTCGCGCCAACCAGATCGACTTTCATCACTGTCGATTATATATCGTGGTTGTATATCGGGATTATATATAGTGTTTCATGCATGCGGAAGGAACCAGTCAAAACACCAAACTCATTTTCGGGGCGGCTTTCGCCTCCGGCACTAAACAAAACGCGAGTGAAATTACTTCCTTGCAGGTCCATGTGCTCGGGAATAATACGCCTGCGTGATGGATTACCCGTTTCGCAACCTGTTACATGAAGGAACAATAATAATAATACGTAAATGCTGTTTATGGCAAACTGAGCACTTTTGAAAGTCCTGCTTAAGGTCTACTTGTATGTACATTTTGTATCCTTGTGTCGTATGTAATATTAACGTTGTCATGAGCCTGATCGCTTTATTCCTGCGTCGTCCGTGTGATACTGTGAAACTATTCGAAACGTATTTTTTTTTTTTTTTTACTTCGTTGATCATAACATTTTATTCACGACAAAAACAGAAACATAATAAAATAATTTCAGTATTCACAGGTGCTTACTTTAAAACTTTCAATTCAAGCGTTAATATATGGAACTATTTTCCGTCATTGCCAGCTTTACTGGGTGGAGACAAGTCCGTGTGCCCTTTAACATACGTGCAGGTGGTGACATTGACATTTTCCAAAGGTTGATTTCAAAAGGGCTCAATTAATCGTGAACAGCCTATATTAACTTCCATGCCAAATAGTTAATCCGGATATTAAGATATTGAGTTAGGAACCGTAAAGATTTTTATTAAACGTCCGCCGACCTAACGTTTCTACTGCACTACTTGTTCCCTTTTTATCAACACATTTATCAAGCCTTTCCACTTTCAGCCATATTTCACTCAAATTTTCTTATTTCTTTATCTGAAAGAGATTTATATAATTGCCACTTAAATAAACATATTTGTAGTCAAATGATTATAGTTTTCAAAATATAGCAAACGAAAAATCGATGATTTTTCGGAATATGGGAGTCCAAGTTTTCATGCTTCTAATTAACTTTGCCAACTTAATCTCTATCAAATACATAACCTATTAAATAATTATAAAAGAGATATAACATTCGGAACTCGTGTACTGGCACATTGAATCCATTTAAAAATAGGTATTTATGTTTTCTCCAGCATGTTTTTATTCGCCCGGGATGATACAATATTAATATTTGATATTTTTTCCTGGACAAATAAAAATGTGTTGGCAAAATCATCAATACTGTTATGCGCTCGCTTACAGTGACCTCTGCCGCGCGAGCGAGCGAAAGAGGGCAGAGAGTCGTGATATGATAATAGGCAGTAAGCCAATGGAATGTCTAGAATGACAGGCAAGTAATAAGCCAAGAAGCCCGTTTCTATTACACAAAGCATCCCGCCGCGCATAACTCTGCATGGCGCCGTGATATCCCTTTTGTGACGCCCGCTGCTGACCTTGCCTGTATTGTACTTCTGCGTTTATCTGGGTAACTTTCTAGTTGATAACTGGCGGAATTTCTCTCAGCGAGTCTCGGGGTGCGGCGAAGCTCCCCGGTGAAGGCCAGTGGCTATAAAAAGCGCATCGGGCCTCTGAGCTGGGAGATGTTGAGTGGGTCAGTGGCTGGAGTTTCATTGATAGATAACGAGCAAAACGAGTGGAAATAGA
Organism: Dryococelus australis; assembly: GCA_029891345.1. Classification (NCBI taxonomy): domain Eukaryota; kingdom Metazoa; phylum Arthropoda; class Insecta; order Phasmatodea; family Phasmatidae; genus Dryococelus; species Dryococelus australis. The sequence continues at coordinate 69,612,918 of CM057003.1, read as the reverse complement.
AGTGAACAGTGGGAGGAAAATCTGCAAATGCGAGCATCGGCACAGCGAAGAGTGCGACTGGCAGGCTGGACTACTGGACTGGATGCGTGAGTGAAAGACATTACAAACGATGGCAACATATAGAGTGAATGAGTGTTAATTGTGAGTATGAGGTTAATTGACTACAGTCAAACAAAGACATTAAGGGCGTTAATTAGAGTTGAAATAGGAACTAAATATTGCGCTCACTGTTAAATAAAAAAGTAACATTGTATATAGATAGTTTAATGCTGTAAATAATATCTGTGTAAATCAATATCGTGTGCCCTTTAACATACATGTAGGTGGTGACTCAGATACGCCACTCACGTGTCATGTTACAATACCTATGTTAAAAGATGTTCAGGATACCAGTACCCGAGTACTCATTGTTGAATATCCTTAAAAGTTTATTAACATGTTGTGCATATTATACATATCACATGGCATGTGATTTAGTTGGAAAAATTAGTCAGGAGCATAGAAACATAGGATGACATACTCCGAAAGTTTCGACTTTTTGATGCTATATTTTGAGATCTGTTAACATTTGACAGCCAATATTTACATGTGGTCCTTATATCTATATATATATATATATATATATATATATATATATATATATATATATATATATATATATATATATATATATATTTGCACATCAGATAATGAAATAAGAAATTATCGTCATATATATGGCCTCAATCGTGAACAGCATTCAGTTCACATGCTTGTGTGTTCGTAGGCCTGTGTTCGCTGCTTCCAATAATTTCATGCACATTCATCCTGCCTCAATGGCGGGGAAATAGCAAGGATAAGTATTACTTTGTTACAATTATGTTTGGTGTTGTAAAGAAATGGAAAATAATAATTTGTAGTCAGAGAAAGACGTATTGATAGAGACGCAGCTGTTTTGGTTAGGAGTTAAAAATCTAGAGTCCTCATCGCCGATGAGGGATAAGCGATGTGAAGCTAGCGTGGTGAAGGAACTGAATGGCCGGTGGAAAAAGGAAGAACCCAGAGAAAACCCACCGGGCAAAGGCGAAGTCGGTCACGTTCCTGCATGCAATAATTAGGAGTGACCCTGTGAGGAACGTAACCCAGTTCGCCGTGTTGAGTGGCGAGTATCGCGTAGTCTGGCCTCCCCGGCCTGAGCTTGTGTGCCTGGGGGAGGGGTGGGGCACGTGAACACGGGTAGGAAACTGTTGTCGGGCCGTGTTAATGAGTAAGGTACACGTGAGAGAAACTTGAAGTGCAGGGTCTGGCTGCGGGTACGGAGGATGTTGAACTCCGCTGACCCGAAACCACTCCAAACCAACGCTCAAGTGCGGAACACCGGGGATGTACAACATGTATGCGATGTCGCATGACGAAGTGGAAACAGGCACACCAGCACAACCGTATTCAGTGGTTTCCTCAAGTCTGCATGTGTTACAGCTGTAGGTTCCGCTCAGGGATGGCTACGGAGCCAATAAAACTTTGTGTGTAACATTTACCTTGCCTTTTTATTGTATTTATTTATTGTCTAGACTTCAGGTAGCGCAGTCAAGCTACGAGTTCTTTCCTTCCGTGGAACAACACGTTAATAGTACTGGAAAGAACGAAAGACTACGTATAAAAAGAGTACTTACAAAACATGGACTAAGAACTAACTCTCAAGACCTCGCTGTTAAGAGCAGTCTAAATCTCTTCACTCTTCGCCCTCTTCACTAAGAACTAAGAAGTACAAACACGTCATTAACCATAAACACGAAAAACACTGGCGTATTTTAATGTTAGCATACGTGTTAGACCATGTTATGCTGAATGTCACCTAAAAACGTGAATTTGTCGTCCCTAGAGGTTATAACCATTGAATAACATCCATGACTTCGCCTGCCCCGAACTGAGGGTTCTCTCAACAGACAGCGATACATCCGGAATTTTTTTTATAGATAGAGTTATTCTTTCTTCAGCTCTGTCCAGATGCAATGTTCTAGTATGACTATGTCCGACCTCCGGCCACTTGACGTTTTCCAAGACTATTTCCAGAACAATATATACAGCTTGTTCCGTCACCTGCATATCCTCCTGATATACAGGTTGCTCGCAAATTCCCCTTACAAACTCCTAGGACTTGTAGAGGGGACTGAGTAGATGATCTTTTTGATAGGAACCCATGTCCGGAAACGTACCGTTTCCGTGCTACAGCCATTTCAAATCAGGTGTATCACTCATCCACTTCCACTGAGAGAAAGAGCAATGTCTCGGATGTGCCTGTGTTGGTATGCAACCGGGTAAGCAGTACATTACTTCAGACGATCACCTGATGGCACGCGACGTCTACCCTGCCTCGAGCCCCATTCACGCGCCTTCGTGTCTCCGATTAACATGGTTGAGTACACGTTTGCGGAATACACAGACATGATCCTTGTGTATGGCACAGCTGAAGGTAATGGAAGAGCATCTCGTCGCCTGTATCAAGAGCGTTATCCACAACGTGCAACACCACCGCTCCGAGAACAAGGTACCTTCACCGTCGACAGGAACGACTGTGGTGCTCCAAAGAGACGCCGCACTCCCGAATTGGAAGAGGCTGTACTGCATCACGTTGAACAGAGCCCGTCAGCGAGTACGCGAACAATTGCGCGTGCAATGGGTGTTGCTCCCGTCATAGTCTGGGAGGTTCTGTATGAGCACCAACTACATCTTTACCACCTCCAAAGGGTACAGTCTATGGGTCCAGCCGATGTTGCACCACGTGTTGACTTCTGCACGTGGTTCCTGCACCGCTGCATCGACGAGCCCGTTCTCACGTCGCGTTCTGTTCACAGATGAATGTCAATTCACTAGGAGCAGTGTTCTCGATTCTCGAAACAGCCATGTCTGGGCAGACGAAAGCCCTAATAGCACGTATGTCCAGGGATTACAGCACAGATTTTCTATCAATGTGTGGGCAGGTATTCTGAACGGTCATGTGTAAAATACTTGATTTTAAATGGTCGTAGCAAGGAAACTGTATGTTTCCGGACATGGGTTCCTATTCAAAAGATAGTCTACTCAGTCCCCTCTACAAGTACCTAGGAGATCGTAGGGGGAATCTCCAAGCACTCTGTATCTCCCAATGAGCATGTGTGAAACATTCTTATACCCTCCAGTCACCATAAACCAATAATGGAATCGCCCTAAAGCAAGGCAGTCCCTTCCCTAAGAAAACTACCCATAAAATCTTATATTAAATGTCAAAATGTGTCTAGACTGTTTTCTTTGCGTGGTGCATCACCCACTACAGTTTGTCACATTGAAATGTTTATGCGCTGCAGTTAATATGCCATAAGTACAGTCACCTGTTTTTTCGAGAAAATATTTCGGGACTACTTGTACTCCAAAGCTGAGATCCACTCTCGTGATTGGATAATTTTAACTGTCGCGCATTGCAGGTGTCTGCCCGTTAATTACGGACACTCAGTATCGGAGTTACCGAATTCTGATTGGCCCAGTCAGGTGAGGAACTGTCTCCCGGAAAAGACACGTGGCCAATAACCAAAGTTATTAAGAAGTCACATTTATTGTACAATTAACGCTAAAATGTTATTTATCGATTCCAACAATGTACGGTTATCTCAAAATTAAGAAAAATGACAATGTGATAAGAAAGTTTTTTACATCTAAATGTATGGGTTTTAGCAGACACATCGCGAGCTGAGCTGACACATTTGGTGAGCGCTCGACGAGATCTTTATCACCCGCGAGGATGAAGCAAGACGTAGACAAAGCAGCAGCGGGTGCGCAAGGAGAGGGAGGGAGAAACAGGAGCACCCCTACTAAACCACTCGCCTGGCTACGGCAACGTCCGCATCGTTTCCCACATGTGGAAACGGACGTGGGCCCGCCGGGAACAGAACCCGGATCCCCGTGATAGGAGATCGGGATGCTAGTTGTTCCACTGCCTCGGCCCAGCCCTCAACCACCCCGCGATAATTTATGTGACCATTATAAATTAATAAGAAAATTATTTATTTATTATTGATATTACTATTCTTCATGGCGTAATAAATTTAGACCTACTTTCAACTATCAAGATGTAATATATTTAAGATACTATTATTACAGACGTTATTCATACTGGCGGAAACTCATTACTTTTATTGTGGAAAGAAAAGTGTGTATTTTTTAATGGTTATTGAATCCGCACAGTAGCCTATAATCAAATTCAGAATATAACTGTGACGTGAAATGAAATGTTCAGAGGTCGCTAATTTAACATTTAGCGAATGACATCACTGTATCCTTCACCCGAACTCTCTCTCCTCTCTCTCTCTCTCTCTCTCTCTCTCTCTCTCTCTCTCTCTCTCTCTCTCTCCTCTCGCTTGACCTTTATTTTCTCTTTTCCTACTTCCTCCGTTTTTCCTTTCCCAGACCCACGATTACCGTCCACGCCAAAAGTTTTGTTTAACCTGTTTCGCAGCAAACCAACGAAATCACTCTCGAGGAAGGAAATGAATTGGCCGACAAAGCATATTGCGAAAGACTGGTGTTTTTTTATTAAAAATTTGTCTGGCGTACATATTTAATTTTTTCTTCTCCGACTCTGCCCTTGGTACAGGAAAGACGGCATGCTTTGTCGGTTTTGTGAATACTCTTCACCGCATGACACGGCAAAGTTTCTTTCGGAACGCTAAGACGTTCTATGGCTGTCCTTGCAGTCTGCTTTATTTTTTCCCACGCAGCTACAAAACTGGTCCTCAGTAAAAGTGGATTTGCAATAACTTCGTAACGTACGTACTTAGTACGCTTTCTGTTGGCAGACATTAAAATGAAGACGTAACTTTTTGAAGCGAGATTATCAATTGGTGTTTGGTTTTTGCAGGATTTACGGAGAAAAAAATTGTACAGTTTTGAAACATTAGCCAAGAAATATAGAATTTCGTGTATTAGTGACTTTACGTTAATATTTCTAGTGAAAAGATTGAATTTATTATTAAATCGGACACTGATTGGTTGAGAGTTATAGCCATGCATACGTACGTAGAAGTTGAAAGTTAAGCTACTTTGCATCTCTGTTGTACGTGCTTGAATGTGGATGGATGCACGCATATGTGCAGTGTTCATTCGGTCACGCGGGACGCAGAATTACTTAACAACATGTGAAACTCTTTAGATGGTTTAATTGGCTCGGAACTTGTTCCGGTAGCTATCACTTCTTGTTCAAAGGAATGACGATATACCTATTTATAAGCAAACTGATTGTGTAAATATGCCAGCACGACTTTCCTGCTGCTTTTGGTTTCGATTGGCTTATATGAAGAATGTAAACAGAATGATTAAGATGGCTGATATTTAAAAGATTTTCTGTGCACTCGTTGAAATAAATTTAAAAAAAAAACATGTCAAGTAGTGATATGCTATAAAAGCCAAATTAAAGTTACTTTTATTAAAATTATTTTAAAAAATGGTTTTAAAAAAGTTGGAGGCGACTAGACAACAATTACGGGAGCGTGTTTTTGAAGTCAGGATTTACGTTTATTACTTTATTATTTACATTCAACTGCACATGTGTAGCCTTGCAAACTCATATTTTCACAAATGTGATCAAACTTGGCTGTCGAACGAACTTATAAGAAAATACTTTGACCACCCGTGTGACCACGGTCGAAGTTTTAATATAGTTTTTTGTGAGCCCAATTCTCATGTTAGGGTTCGAGGGGGAAAATTAACTAATAAATCCCATTAAAATACAAAGCGTAAAACTTATTTAACATTATTATATATTAGTTAACAATAACTGGCGTACTTTCATGCAGTTTTCGTTATCTGCTCTGAATAAAGTTGCACAATTTCATTAAATTAATTGCATTAAAACGATTACTAGTTAAAATCATTCACTGTGTCACTAAAACCCTATATATGTAGGAACACCTCCAGAAAAAAAATATGATGAGTTGACAGCGCGAAGGCTGTTACGAATGTACGCACCGCGTAACAGGCTGATTCTCTGATTCTAAGGCGATTTGCCTTTTGCATGCCGTATAGAGTTGTGACAGACCCGACATCATTGATAAATTCTATGGGTCCATGCCGACAATAAAATCCAAGTCCATTTGGTGGAGAGTTTCGAAACTACACACAAAATGTGTTAATGTGTCTAAATGTGTTAAAATCCCCGGATCTGTTGATTGTGTATCAGATTTACACAGGCAAAGTTATTCAAAATTTCTGACACATATAGCTTATTTATCTCTCTCTCTCTTTCCCTCTTCCCTCTCACTCTCTCCTCTCTCTCTCTCTCTATCTCTCTCTCTCTCTGTCTCTCTGTTCTAGATGTTCGCTCAGAAATATCAAACTATACGTCATAATGTAATTAAATGTGTCGCAGCTATGCCTGGGTGTATGGGAAGTGCGGTGACGTCATATGGGTTGGTGTCACAATCTCTGTAGTCCTTATGTAGGCATACACATGCGTTTTGGCGATTCGGGTAGTTAAACGCTAGTCTCGGAGACATGTGCTTTACGCCTAAATCTTGTCCCTGCTGCTATGACGCATCTGATAGTGGTTCGAGTTTGTTTGCGTACAGTACGAGTCGGTACTGAGCGGAACAGTGTGTGTTTGTCATCTTCACGCACTAAACTGTAAAAAATTTCTGGTAAACTTCTTAAACTGTAAAGGAAGTTTTAAACCTATACACTGTATAGTAATAACAACACACATCAAGCTACAGATATAGGAATGCTTAGCAGCGTTGCTATACAAAGTTGGGAACTTCCCTATGCATTTGGCTGTTTCCTGAGCAAATGTAGGGACGCTACAATTAATGAATAGGGGAAAACATTGCCATTTCTGCTTTCTCACTAAATGTATTAACTGGTATGGTAAATTTGCGAATAATTTCTTAGTATGTAGAAAACAGAGTCCTTGAAGGCGTGCCAGCGACAATTCACTGCACAGTTTGAAGGCCAGAAACCACCTGCAAAGTCTTACATTCAATATTTGGTGAATAACGTGGAAACAAGAGATAATTGTTGGAAGTGCATGAAAGAGAACATCCAAAACTGCTAGACACAATGGTGCAGGAAGTGATAAACATGTTGCCCGCCTCACCATAGAAGTCGTTGCGTCGACTGTCGCAGGAAATTGGAGTTCTCACAAACACTTGTCAACGAGCTGATAAAATAACAAATATGCATGCGTATCGTATTACTGCTGTGCAATGCAATTGCAATCTCCCGACAAAGCGAAAAGTGTCAGTTATTGGTTCTAGCAGTTTTTCAATGAACATCCGAGAACCCTTAACTAAACGTGGTTCTCCACCGAAGCATGGTTCCATCTCAGTGTAGTCGTTAATTCCCAGAGCATCGGCTTTGAGCTAATTAGAAACCTCACAGTGTGCATGAAACACCTCTTCATGACTACAAAATTGGAGTGTGGTGCGCTTTATCAGTGAACAACGGCATCTACATGTGAATATACCAAGAGTTTGTAAATCAGTTAGATGGTGCGGAAACTCCGTGCTGGCAATTTTCAGCAGGGCGGCACCACTTGCTACACTTCCAACGCCAGTATGAGAGAAACTGTGTCCTTCTTTGAAGATCGTGCAATTTCCAAAGGATTTTGGTCACCCAGATCTCCTGACCATACCACACCAGATTTATTCCTAGGCGGCTCCTTGAAAGGGTAAGGATATCGCAACAAGGCACTATTTATCATGGAACTGCAAGATAGCATTCGGCGGGAAATTGACATTGTGACTTCTGATGCATTTGTGCCTTCCTTCGATAGCATGTGGAGAGGCGTGTGAAGGCATGCATTGATGGTTTAGCGTCACCTTCCTTCTCATTAACCAAGGTATGTCCGTAGCACTTTTCTTTGCATTATGACCAATAATTTCGTATTTATAAGTAAACTTTAGAGCCCGAGGTAGATTGAAACATCCTCTACTTTTATGTAACTACGTTTATATATTTCATACCACTCAAGCCATGTTTTTTACACTACCAATACACCCTAATTGGGTATTACTGGACATACATTACACGGCCAAAATTGACCAGTTAGCTACCGCTGTTAGTTCCAATGATGCCTGTCGTACAACTAATATGATGTTGGACCTACCTATGTGGTTACTAAAGCGTTAACCCTTCGCAGTTGTCTGCCCACTAAGTTCTGGTACACAACTGGTGGGATGTGTTTCCATTATTTATTTATCATTGTGGACAGCGGACCTCTCAGTAGACAAGACTCGCGCAACAAGGATCCAGCTTATATCAGATGTGTTCCGTTGCGTTCAAGTCAAGGCTTTGGGCTGGTTAATTAGGTACCCCACCTGATTATCTTCAAAACAATACACACTTTACCTGACTTTGCCCAATATTAACGTCCTGATATGGAAAAGCACATAATTATTCTTAATTGTTGCCAAAATATTGGAAGCACGTTATTTCCCAGAATGCCTTGTTACCTGCAGAGGTCATCTGCCGATTGATTAGAATTAATGGCCAAAGCCAAAACCAAAAGAAACAACCCCATAGTTTTACACTACCGCCACCAAATCTCACTATCGACACAATACACTAGTGTAAATACTGCTCACTACCTTCCGCCAAGCCCACGCCACATCCATCCCAGTGCCACCTAATGTACCGTCAGTCATCATGCCACAGGAGCTTTCACTTCTGCAAATTCTAATAACGATGACGTCTGCACCTCTTCACGCGACGACGAGAAACGGGGCGTTTGTACATTGGCTTTCTAGCAAGAGCAGTGGCCTTAAAAACTAAGTTTTATCACCACTCGACCTGAGCTACGGCAGAAGTCCTCTGCAATCGGAGACACAGTGGTCTGACGATTGGTTACACAACGCACTTAAGCGTTTGCAGGTCTCGATTAGTTATTCTCTCAGGATTGCGTGGCGCATAAACTAATGCAGTATAGGTTAATCATGTTCATACGTTTTATGGCAACCCTACAGGATGGTCCAAATATCTTGTCACCCCCTTAATTTTCATTGAGGACGTGTATGACATTCTCCTCTCTATGTCAGATGGCCGACACGAGCTCCTACAGTGTTGAAGAGCGGCTTGTATCTATGTAGTGCTTGCGTATATGAACGTCCACGTACTGGAAAGAGCATAGGGGATGTGTTACGAGATTTCACGAGACAATTCCACAAACAAGACCTTCCTAAAAGTACAATACTGCGTTGGGAACACGACGGGTTCAATAAAGACAAACAGAATACAGGATGACCATCCTCACGACAGGACACGAGTGAGGGGGTGGAAGCATCTGTGCTCAGATCACCCAAAAAGTCACTTCGGAAACGAGCATCCGAACATGCAGTCCCAACAATCACAATGTTAAAACACATGAAAAAAGATCTTGGATTGAAAATATTTATACCAGCAGCTTTAAATAGGCTAAGCGATACTGACATAAATAAACGACATTCAGCATGCGCCAGATTATTTGAGGTATTTTTGACACTCCGACTGCGTTTGATTATTGGAATAACTTATTGTGTATTGGATTATATTGAGTTTAGGGTTTGTGTGGTTGTGTGTGTGTGACAAGATATTTTCAGGGGGTGACAAGACATGTGAACCAACCTGTTTCTACTAACTTCGTAAACAAATATTTTACCGGGGTGATGTATTTACGTCTAGCCATTTCTTACGCCTAAAATTTGTACATACGATGTTTGCACATGTATGGACAAAGAAATTGAACGACATGTAATGTTTTAACTGGAAACTTATATTTGCTTCAACTGTTTCTGAAAGTACGTGCAAAGAGGAATTGCAATAGAAAGTATCGGAGAAACACTAAGTTGCAAATATGATTTAGTTAGGTGGGCCGGTAGAATGGGGCAGCAAACCTGTACTCACCGCTGTAAGTAAACAACTCATACTGACGGGACAGCTTCCTATAGCAACGCAGCACCAGTCCCCGCAATCTGCTGTGGCAAATAGTATCGTGTCAGTGTGTGGTTTTGCATACGCAATGAAGTTCACGAATGAAAATAGATTGGAGCTCTACTTATTTACGGTAAGTGTGGCAGAAATATTGGTTGTTCACGGTAAAATGAGCACTTTTGAAAGCCCTGATTAAGATCTACTTGTAAGTACGTTGAGTATTCTTCCGCCATAGGTAAGATCAGCATTGCCGTGGACCTGTTCACCTTATCCACCCGTCAGTAAAGGAAAACTGAAAACTTTTTTTGTGAAAGTAAATATTTTACAAATTTTCTAGTCTTTACACCATACGCACTAAACAATTAAGAAATAAAAGTAAATCATTATAGAATTGACAAGTGTTTGCCGAACACTTTTAATTCAACGTTAAGACATGAAACTACTTGCTTTTTGCAGTTACCAACTTTACCGGGCGCATACCACTATGTGTGTTTGTTAAAAATACGCGCAGGTAGGGACAGTGACATTTTCTAAGGGTTGAAAGTGCTCACTTCATCGTGAATAGCCTTTACCAAGCAAGCCATGCAAATGTATGATGTATACTAATCGGACTCTATCTCACGGCACAGGATATGAAGAATTTGCATATGTCGCTTGTCACGAGGTAACTTTAAAATTTCACAACACGAGTGCAACAAAAGACTGCTGCGGGCGAGACTCAGACACGCGATGTGTTGCCACGTGTCGATGCAAACTCCCGCGTGGGTACGTGAGAACTTTCCAGGTACATAGGAATAACCTAAAAAAGTGTGTTACGGATACTGCTCCAGCGGAAATTCCATCCATATACCTGGCTCTTCATCAGGCATTACATGAAGGTGATTTACAGCAGCATGTGCACTTTTGTAGGTTTCCACTGTTGTCTGTGAGGGATGACAACAATTTTCTGGATAACATGCTATTTACCCACCGAGAGACCTTGGATTGGCAGTCTTTGGTAGAGGCTATCTAGCTGAAGTGCGGTAATCGGGCACAGTGTGGTGTGGCGAGGGACATCAACTGATAGGATGGACCACGACGGAGGATACGAGACGGCAGCCAACAAGGGTTTCTACACTGTAGAAGAACGAGAGGGCGTGGTATACGGCGAGTTGAATGTTACTATGCATGAGGGCGCTCGAAGAGCTCTAGAACACTACGGACCGGCGGAATCTGGACTGAACTAAGGTTGGACTGTATGGACATGTGATACGGACTTCATTGGTAATATTGTAACTGTCAAATATGGAGACATATTGTATAAAATATTTCAGTAGTTTTCTATATATCGTTTCTTGGAACTGATCTTAGTTATTTAATTACATTAATTTTTACGAGGTTATTGTAAAGTGTATACTGATTGAATTTATTAATTGTAAATATCAATTGATAGCAATTTGTTATATATTGAGTCAAGAGTATTTTGTTTTTTCTTATTTTAAATAAATTTGGAAATTTTAATTAAATATTTTCTTTAATCAAGGCCTCTATGCCCATACAAACCTGGCTAAGCTCGCTGAGTTAGAGATATTGTAAGACTAGTTTCGGAAGTGGGATGGAGGAATTTTATTACAAAAATTTGAAATTAGAAAAACAGAAGGATAGTTTTGTAAATGTGATATAATTGTAGTATAATGTCCAGGAATTATTAAGAAAAATGTGCATGCTAACTAGAAAAATGTTGGCAGGCATGGAAGCACTCCTTGCTTTCATCGAAGGAATGAGAACCCGAATTACAAAGGTTAATAATAACGTAAAATGTAAAATAAATATCGTTTTAGAGAGTGTTAATGAAAGTGAAAATAGTCGCAATATTAGTGATAGTGAATCTGTGAATAGCCAAATTAGTAGTGTTAGTAAACTGGCAGACAAGAAAATAGAGAGTTTGAACGAAAATGTGGATAAAAAAAAACATAATGTGGACCGAAAGATAGAAGGTATTGGTGACTTAGTGAACAATAAAAAATAGACTATGTGTACAAGAAAATTGACAGTGTAGGCGAGAGAATGGACTGCATGAATGAAAGGATGGACAGTGTTGAGTAAGAATTAAGAAAACTCACACCAGAGCATAACACCCTCAGTCGCACGGAATGGTCCGGCGGATAAATCGTACCCTGGAACAGTCTTCCCCTGAGATCTTCATGGGAGATAACCGGAAATATTGGAACGCCCAAGGTACCCTTATTCTCGTAGCGTATCGTTCAGCAGTTAACGAGATGTTAGGGAGATAGCTCTGTCTACCTGGTGAATTGCTGTACGAACATTCGGCGGAAGAAGAAGCAGCCACACCAGAATATGTAAGAAAACTACAACAGACCTTAGTTGACATCCACGAGTTAGGCCGACGACACATTGAAATTAACACTAACAGAATGAAAACGCGATATGCCCGGAGAATGCCTGAAGAGACTGTTCAAAAAGGGCAGTTCGTATTGTTGTAGAACCTCCAAGGACGAAAGCAATATTGTCCGAAGCTACATAAATGTTGGGAAGACCCGTACCGGTTCCTGTGACAAATCAATGATGTGGTTTACCGGATTTATCGACAGGGCTCTCCGGCGAAGCATTAGAGTAGTATAGAAATGTCGATTCGAGCACAGCCCGCGATCATCAGAAAACCAACAGAAAATTGAATGCCCAAAACATCAGAAAACCATTAGAAAAAATTACCGTTTATTTTCCTGATCCAAAACACCAGCTGCCGGTTCGACCACAGCCGCAAAAAAAGACTGCAAAAGTTACGTTAGAATGCAAAAAGTTGCGTTTGGGAACAGCCCCCAGTTATCAGAAAACCGACGGCAAATTAAATGCACGAGCCATAAGAAAACACCAGCTGCCGGTTCGAGCACAGTCGCAAAAAGTGACCGCAACCGCAAAAAGTGACTGCAAAAAGTTGCATTTGGGTGCATCTGCAAAAAAGTGACTGCAAAAGTTGCGTTTGAGGCATCTGCAAATAGTGACAGCAAAAAGTTGCGTTTGGATGCAGTTGCAAAAAGTAACTGCAAAAGTTGCGTTAGAGTGCAACCGCAAAAAGTTGCGTTTGGGTGCATCTGCAAAAAGTGACTACAAAAAGTTGCAAATAGCGGCTCAAGAAAATTGAATACGCAAAAAAAAAAAATATTGTCCCTAATAAAGATGGACCAGTTACTAGACATATTGAACGGAGCCCAACAATTTAAGAAACTTTCCGAACTTTCAATCGGATCCCATAGACCATGCTGAAATATTTGATACACGGTATGGACACAAAGTGGTAATTACTTCTGGGAATTTTCAAGTAACCTTCCCAGACAGATATCTTCATATTTTCAGCGAAAACGTTTTAGAGGGTGTTAATCGTGGAGGTATAAATTTTGCATATGCTGGAATGGTGGATTGGGGTGATAAACAAAGGCATTCTATTTCGTATTATTAAAGCGTCAACGAGTTGCAGTTACTGTCATTATGGTGTGTTTAACGGCTCGCGAGCAGTTAAACACTTTAATCCCAACATGCGCAATTTATGTCTTCCCAAACGGTGTGAGTGTACCAACGCGAATCGAAAAAGTCAGACACGCGAAATGTAATTTTTGAATGCCTCTTCTCTTTGCCTCCCCAAACTTCGTTCTCGTAGCGACAAATCGTACTGTACGAACATCGTGTTATCGCACCGTGCGAAGGCGAAGAAGATTCGTATGTCTGTGGTCAAATGTCCAATTAGTCCAAACTAAACGATTGCAAAAACGGTGGGCCGCACAATACGTTACGCACGAGAGCTACGTTGTGGAGATAATTGGCGAGGTTGTCACCGACGTCGATGTGTATGGAACAGGCCATATCCAAAAGCATCAACATTGTATACGCGTAAACAACCATATTGAAATTAATTCCGCGCCGAAGTCCAGTCGCCGTTGTCAACATATGCGTAGTCGGTGCTTTGATTCTCGAAAAAGTTGGTGTGTATGGGCACGTTGATCATGGAATCAAAGATGGAAGCTGCTGAAAAATTCCTGGATTGGGTCTTTGAAGAAGTGCTACCTCCCATTCGCAAGCACGGTGAGTATAAGATTGAGCAAAAGTACAAACCGCTACTGGATGCTGCAAACGCAATCATCGCCGCGCAAAGAAGAATCATCAACAATCACGCGCTGCCGCCTACTGGCGATATCGGTAAGCATCACCAGTTTGTGCTTATCAGTATCGGTGGAAACCAATACTACGCCATCAGATGTTAAAAGCGTCTGGTGAGCGTACGACTCGATGCGCTTAGGCAAGAGTACCCCGAAATGCACACGCCGATAGGTAACTGCTTCAGTACGACAATGTGTTGCCTCATCGCTGATATCATATGCATAAAATCGTTCGTGACAGACAGTTTGCATCGACCGATCGAGTAGTGTTTCGAGATGACATCTCGTCTCGAAATATCACAAGCGAAGCACGCCACATATCGAAATTGTTCGAGTATCACGTGTAAGCATGTGCGAGTCTAAAATGCAATCGCTCATCGACATTGTAAACGGGAAACTCGTCTACGACAATAAAGAGGTGTACGTGATCATGGATGAAGACGGCAATCCGTGGTTCAAGGCTAATAATGTTGCGAGAATACTTGGCTATACCAGTCTTAAAAATGCGATACCAGTGAATGTAATGGGAAAATATAAGAAGCCATGGTCGCAATTGTCGTAATTACGGTGGGGCCCTCGAGTACCCTGCATTAAGAGTGTGTATCCACAGACGGTTTTTATTTCAGAGCCCGGGTTGTACGAGTTGATATGTTCGTCTAGACTTCACGTGACTACAGATTTTAGGCAATGGGTCTTTGAAGAAGTGCTGCCGTCCACTCGCAGAAGACACGACGAGTAAATGATCGAGCAAAAGTACAAACCGCTACTGGATGACTTGAACGAGAAGCTTGTAGCGGCGAACGCAATCATCGGTAAATGCGCGCTACTGCCTACTGGCGATATCGATGAGCATTACCAGTTTGTGCTCATCAGTATCGGTTGTGGTCAATACTACGTCATCAGATCTCAAAAGCGCCTGATGAGTGAACAGCTCGATGCGCTTAGGCAAGAGTACCCCAAGATGCAAGTGCTACTGTCTCTCAACAAAGTCAATCCCATAATGCTGTACAACCTCATGAAATTGCAACTACCCATCACATCGATAGGTAACTGCTTCATTACGACAATGTGTTGCATCATCGCTGATATCATACACATAAAATCGTTCGCGAGTCGTGTGTGATCATGGATGAAGAAGGCAATCTGTGGTTCAAAGCGAAAGATGTTGCTGTGATTTTGGAAAACACAAATCCGCAAGAAGCAGTGAGAACCGCCATGGGCAATCTTGCGCTGATGAACGAATAGCCGCACTTGCCAAGCGCACATCCACGCACCAGTGAACCGATCTGTAAGCGTTGATAATGACACCAAATATGGTAGCCACTAATAAATTCCAGTACGGGGTGTACGGAAAAGTGCTATTCGTAAATACGGCAAGGCGGCAACATTGTTTAGTATTTAGACGCCGTGGCGTCTAAATACCTACATGAACATTTCAGAAGTGGGAGCCATTTTGCTCAATGCCTGCGTGGTCATACCCTTGTCTTGGATTAGTAAATATTCGCGCATCAAGTCGTACTGTCTCGCACCCAATTACTCGAGTGTTGTTTGCGATTGGCCTGTCGTGTACGACATGCTACACATCGTCGCTATAATGTTACGTGCGTGATCTCCATCGGTGCCGGTTGTCATGACGCGCCTGGCCATGTCGTACAGTCCCAGCAGTATTATTTTTATAAACCTGTTGAGGCAAAGTGTGTGGTTATTAAAATCCCATTGCGTTTGCTCAATGTCGGGCTGTATTCTGGTAAACAAGTCATGATCAGATATGACTCACAAACGATTTTATGTGTATGATATCAGCGATGAGGCAACACATTGTCGTACTGAAGCAGTTACCTATCGGCGTGTGCATTTCGGGGTACTCTTGCCTAAGGGCATCGAGTCGTACACTCACCAGACGCTTTTAACATCTGATGGCGTAGTATTGGTTTCCACCGATACTGGTAAGCACAAACTGGTGATGCTTACCGATATCGCCAGTAGGCGGTAGCGCGTGATTGTTGATGATACTTCTTTGCGTGGCGATGATTGCATTTGCAGCATCCAGTAGCGGTTTGTACTTTAGCTCAATCTTATACTCACCGTGCTTGCGAATGGATGGTAGCACTTCTTCAAAGACCCAATCCAGGAATTTTTCAGCAGCTTCCATCTTTGATTCCATGGTCAACGTTTATGACCTCAATCCACCATTCCAGCATATGCAAAATTTATACCTCCGCGATTAACACCCTCTAAAACGTTTTCGCTGAAAATATGAAGATATCTGTCTGGGAAGGTTACTTGAAAATTCCCAGAAGTAATTACCACTTTGTGTCCATACCGTGTATCAAATATTTCAGCATGGTCTATGGGATCCGATTGAAAGTTCGGAAAGTTTCTTAAATTGTTGGGCTCCGTTCAATATGTCTAGTAACTGGTCCATCTTTATTAGGGACAATATTTTATTTTTTTGCGTATTCAATTTTCTTGAGCCGCTATTTGCAACTTTTTGTAGTCACTTTTTGCAGATGCACCCAAATGCAACTTTTTGCAGTCACTTTTTGCGGTTGCGGTCACTTTTTGCGACTGTGCTCGAACCGGCAGCTGGTGTTTTCTTATGGCTCGTGCATTTAATTTGCCGTCGGTTTTCTGATAACTGGGGGCTGTTCCCAAACGCAACTTTTTGCATTCTAACGTAACTTTTGCAGTCTTTTTTTGCGGCTGTGGTCGAACCGGCAGCTGGTGTTTTGGATCAGGAAAATAAACGGTAATTTTTTCTAATGGTTTTCTGATGTTTTGGGCATTCAATTTGCTGTTGGTTTTCTGATGATCGTGGGCTGTGCTCGAATCGGCATATCTATACTACTCATTAGGTTGTCCACGTCAACCGACTGGCGCTGTACGAAGGTCCAGATATTTGATTGTCTTTAAATGAGCGTCTGTTAGGAGCGTATGCGAAATTCAGTAAATTAGAGTGGGTCGTAAATCCTAAATGTCCAACACATTCCCAGTTTTCCTTTCCCGAAATTTCCTCTAGCGCCACCTTCAGGAGTTTTCAGGGCCTCTCGATAAACCACGGTTCAAAGCCGTGGTCAGCCAAGCGTATTCACAATGACGCTCAATAATCGCAGTGACAATGTCAGGAAATTCATTTCCATATCACGTCATTCGCTCGCCCCACAGGTCATCAGCTCACGTGTCATAGCCGCAGTGTGCGCTTGTTGAGGTTAACTTGACTACAGTTGCTTGCGACTCTGCTGTGGAGACTCTCGCGTCATTATTTACTTCTCCTAAATAGTTCATTCTCGGTTACCTCCAATATTTATGAAGCCCTGCTCCAGATCTACTTCCAGGATATTCCTCCGCCTCGTTGAAACTAAGTTTAACCAAGCCTAGGAAATTCCAAAAGGACAACGCAACGCATTTGTGTGTACTCTGATTAATAATATTTTGCATGAGAATTACATCTTGATAGGCGTTACCAACCAACACATTTTCTGTCCATTTTTATTCATATTAATTATAAATCAATTACTATAATATATATACTATATATAAGTAAACGTCCAATTTTACCACAAATAAGGTACTGTTATAACACAAGTGTAAAACGCTTGTGATACATGGCATGTTAAGGAAACAACTCAACATATAATACACGGTGCGAATTTTTTAAATGTTATTTCTAAAAGGGCGAAGAAACTACGAATAGACTATACAGAGTAGACGGTTTGGTTTACACATACCTTCACGCTTACGCTCCATTTTAAAACATACATATGAATAGCCTAGTTACTGTTTATTCGCACTTTTTTTAAACGTACCTATGAAATATCACCTCTGACGTGTTTGTATTTGGTTTAAATATGTCATGTATCATGAGGGATACATGCGTCAACATAAAAGTATTTAATTTTGGTTAAATTGAACCTTCTTTTATATTTTATCTATAAGTTGTAATATTGAATTCATAATTAATATGAGAAAAAATAGATAGAAAATGCATATGCTGGTAATGCCAAGTAAGAAATAGTTCTTATGCAAAATGTCATTACACTAAGAGAGCACAAATGCAGTGAGTAGTAGGTAAATGTATGTTCACAATCGGGGCTGTAGGCTGGGGTGCCGGATTGACACGGTGGATATCTTCGAATTCCCTTGTTTACCCTTTTACCCTCAAAATTTCCCTTTTCGCCTCAAAAATGCTCTAAATCGTCAGAATTTCTTTAAAATTTACCGAATTTTCTTCAAAACCAGCAAACTGTCAAGCAAAAAAAAAATGTGTTTTGCTCAATGCATCAGGCACTTGTTCGATCCGGCGGAATTTGGTGAGAATTGAGAAAATGCCAGCCAGATTGAGCAATCACTTACAAGCACGCCATGCACTTACATTCCACACCAGCAACATCCATCCTGTCAGAAGAGCATTCGAGTTCCTTGTCCCGTCATGCAACTTCATGCTCAGCCTTGTTACATGCATATATTCTACGACCTATGTCAAGTACGCATATGCTAAGGACAGCAATACCAATCACGCACATATATACGCTAATTGTACATATACTAATCGCACTTATGCTGATCGTGCATACGGCATTCACCACTCGCCATCTTGCCTTCGTCTCCCACCATCTTGGATTCCCGTCGCCAAACTACCATTCGTGCCTGAGGGAACTGAGCAACAAGGTGGTAGGGTTAACGATGCCTTAAACCTTCTTATTAGCATACTTGTACACCATTTCCGTACCGTTTAACCCCTTAGCATATTATCCCAAGTATATTCGTTCACATCTGATACGTTGCAGAATAGGTAAAATTATGGTCGGTGTTGTACTATGCCATAAGCTAGCACCAATACAGACATTACCTTTCCATGGCGAATGATATTGGTTGCTGCAGACACACAAACTATTGTGTGGATTGTTGCATCTTGTACCATTAATCTACTGAATCCCTTTCCATATTTTCCAAAGAGTAAAATGTTAAAAGACATTCGTAAGTACTTTTTACGCCATTAATTTCCTTTTTCGCAACCCCTGAAATAAAAAATTAATATAGCCGTTAAGGGGTTAAAGTACAGTCGTCAAATTCAAAAAGGTAGTGACTTTCTTAACAGGTTCTTAACCACATCTCGGCTAACCGGAGGATGCTAAAATTTTTTACACGCCGCCAATTCATTGCCAGTATATGGTTGAGTGATTTTGGGTAAAAGGATAACAATGACTGAGCCACGAACCCGCAACAAATAACCGCGAGTGTGCACTCGCGGTTACTTCCAAAATTTCTGAAGCCCTCCTAAAGTTCTACTTCCAGGATATTCCTCCGCCTCATGCAAACAAATGTTAATCAGGTCTATAAAATTACACTAAAGGAAAAACGCGTCACTTTCGTGCGCACTCAGTTCACTACCATGTTTGAGCACTATTTGTCACTGGGTATTACAAACACGCATAGTTTCACTGTTTTTATTCATGCCAATTATCAGTGAAATTTCAATTCAACCAAAAAAAGAACGCAATTTCATGACAACTTTTGATATATGTCATTGTTCCAAATGACACATGGGGTTATTTATCAAAGCTTTGATTCAAAAGGGGGGAACAAACCGCGAATAGACTATAGATGGTTGTGTTTTTTATGCTGCGTCTCAAACTATACGCATACGTTGAGTTACTGTACTTAGAACAAATGATCTCTTTCACAGAAGACGTTGGCGCAGTGGCAAAACACTGTACTCGCATTCTAGAGTACATGGGTTCGACTCCTGGTTCGGCCCTCCTGTATTCAAATCTCCGGGGTTTTCCGAAATCACGCTAGGGGATTCCTTAATTCAGTCCCTGACTGGTTCCTTGCCCCATCCTTAATGTCTACCAGTTACTTGTTGCTGTTTGGGGGCACTTAAAACACCCAATAAAATTAAAAATAAATACCTATACAGTCCTTCTTCGCCTAAACAGAAGTACGGTGCGATGAAAAAAAAAACATGTTTTGCCGTTGTCCGTGCGCCGGGCTAAAGGTGGCTCCAGAAAAGCCGACGAGCATGTAGTCTAAACTTAAACAAATGGCAATGAACTATAGCAGATATTGGGTGATGGGTTACTATTTACCACTGTTATACAGATTCCCAGTAATGACGCAGATTAATCACCCGAAGAAATT
The DNA here is from genome assembly GCA_029891345.1 of Dryococelus australis. Taxonomy (NCBI): domain Eukaryota; kingdom Metazoa; phylum Arthropoda; class Insecta; order Phasmatodea; family Phasmatidae; genus Dryococelus; species Dryococelus australis. The sequence goes on along the minus strand of CM057003.1, from coordinate 69,592,717 downwards.
CTCGAGAGATGGCGATTTTGACTCGGGGTTTTTAGCAGTCTGCGTCCGTTACCTACTCCCTGCACAAAACATAACCTTCGTCATGCCGTCGGGGTATGAGCTGTTCACAGTCAATTGGGCACCTTTGAAAACCCTGTTTAATATCTCCTTGTATGCACACTGTGTATTCGTATACCATGCGTAAAATTAACATTGCCACCAGCCTAATCACTTTGTTTATGCGTCAGTAAAATGTAACTCATAAATTAATAGAAAGTGAATATTCTACCAATTTTCTCACTCTCGTAATTGTAGGTATGAACTAAAAAAAAAAAAAGACAGAAAAATAAATGATTCAGCATTGACAAGCAACTTGCACTTTCAATTCAGCGTCATGGCACAGATCTATTTCCCCTGCACCTTGAACGACAGGAAATCATACTAGTGATATGTTAACCCAATGTTCTACTTACGGATGTTGAAGGAATATATTGAAATAAATTACCCGTGAGTAAATTTTCATTCTTTTAAAAGTTACTCAGGTGACTTTGGCCTTGCCAATTCGCAGATGAAAATAAGCACATATTGTAAAAACGCCGAGTAATATATTCCACACAACTTAGGCCATTTGAAGGGTAAAATAAGTAATAGCTGTTTACGATAAAGTGAGTACTATGTTTCTGCTTTCAGCAGTTAGTTGCGTATCTTTCCTCATACCTATCAGAATAAACACTGTAGTTTGACTTTAAGCTTGTGTTTACATTAGCTGTCTCATATACCCACTGTATACTCGTTATACAATGAATATTAATAAATATTATAATCATCAGAGTAAACACGTATATATTAATTTCAGTAAATATTAGTTTGTGAATATTGACTGATGTTCACGACTATTTTTCTGTTTACGTTACTTTAACTGCGGTCAATACTTCCTAGGTCATAAGAAAATAAGTTTGGTTTAGGTTGTCAACAGAATAGCGTGAGAGTTAAACAATTTTCTTTTTGCCGTTATAAAAATAACGCCATGACATTTCGAACGTTCACTTTTAAAAGGGCTGAAAATATCTGCCGTTACGTACATGTCCCAGCAAACACAACCTGTCGGCAAAGTGTCGGCAAATTGTCGGCCCGATACCTGTACTGTCGGCAACTGTCGTTTCAATGCCAGAAGGTAGCCATCTGACAACGACGTGACGTCGTTTTTGAGACAGTATATTTGCCGTTAGAAAAAAAACAACAGCCCACTGTATTTTTTTGATAACAGATGGATATCACCTAAATTATGTCGGCGTGATATCTCACAGCTAACATGTTGCCAATAGCAAAAATAATATCCTGTGCCGATTCCAATATAGCATCTTTATTGTTTAGGTAAGCTGGCCATCATCTTATTTATTCCGGCACGCTCGTATTTTCGATACATGGCTCTTTATCACAATAAAGATTCAAATATTTATGTATTTTTGCCCACAAACTTTTTGAAAGTGTTTTTTGAATAGGCAAGATGTTAGCTATCTGTTAATAGCATGATGTATTTTGAGACCATGTGTTAACCATTAGCATGTTTCATTTTTCATGACTATGTATGTGTCACGTGGTAGCTCATGGCATTTTTTACTTTGAAATTATTTTCAGTTGTACAGCCATCCGACAGATATATTAAAAACTAACAAAAACAATTTTGTTTGCAAGCCTTTGAAGCAACGAAGAAACAATTTTTGAATAATCAGTGTTATACAATTATTTGTTATACTGTCATGGAATTTATACATTCACTTATAATAATTTGTGTCATGACAAATTTGAAATTACTGGATAGTATCAGTAACTTATCCCATGGTGTTTACGTAGGTATGCTGGACTGTCAGTTTAAGGGTCTTAGGTTCGAATCCTGCACTCGGCTAACAAAACATTTTTATGTCATATAATGTGTTGAGAATGAAATGAATATATGTAAAACAGCAAATAACAATTACTGAACTTTTCAATAGAAAAGTTGGGGTTTTTTCATGGTTATACTACTTATTTCTGGACATCATGCCGCTGCAGGCCCGGGATCTTGCCGCCATCCATCGGGCCGCTTCCGGCATAAGACAGCGGGCCGGCATCATCTGGCCGGAGTTTGTCGGCTATCTTTTACCGGTCCGATTCCGGCTCGTCCTTTTCGTGTTTATTGGGGCCATACTCATATGAAAGCACTCTCTTAGATGATAAGGTGTATTTACTCTTTCATAAGACAACGTTCCTTAAACATTAGTAAAATAACACAGTATTTAAAAATATTTACTATTATAATTGCAATCCATAAATACCTCACAAAGCAATATCTTAATACAAAACTATGCACAAGTTAAAGGCGGGCGCTGCTAAGAAAACAATGTCATGAAATTGAGGTATAAAAATGATTTTAAAAGTTTGATAAACTTTGCAGGAATCAAATTAAGTAAGCTGAAATAGAAGTATGAATGGTCAAAAAAGAAATATTAAAGCTGGTATAAAAGGGATTTTAAAAGTTTGATAAACTTTGCAGAAATCAAATTAAGTAAGCTGAAATAGAAGTATGAATGGTCAAAAAAGAAATATTAAAACCGGTATAATAGCTGAACAGAATTGATCCAAATTTTTACACCGTACTTCCGCAGTAATTTCTGTCATTCGATGAAAGTTTAGTGAAAATTCATCCAACGACAGTGTTAAAAGCACATAACACTAACGTTTTCTAAGGCCATCTGCGTTACCTACAAAAGAATCACTTTTCGCTTTTAAAATTTAAAAATGTGCATTTATATAAGCTGTTCACGGTAAAGTGAGCACTTTTGAATGCCCTAGTTACTTTTTTCTTTCAGCTATTTTTTTAATTCCTTAAGCATTTTTTCAAAATAAATATAAACGCAGTCTGTATATTCCACGGCACTCGGAAGTGAAGTCTATGGCTAAAATAAAATATATTTATTTACTATTATTCCAAATGAGAGCACTTTCAAAAGTGCTCATTTTACCGTTAAAAAGGGTATATCAACGTGACTTCGCCAAAATCCAATAAACACAATACCTAGCTGATGACAACGTATTTTGTGAAACTGCATCCACACAAATATTGGGAATGTAATTTTTCCCCAAATTCCTTTCCTTGGAAGTTTAAGCCAATACTTACAATTTAATATAACAGCACATACAAATTAAACGGATTGGACAAACGTTATAATACTGCTGTAGCGTATTGTGAACACTCAAGGAACGTTTCGCATGGAGTACAAAAGATTTTCGTGGCGTTATTGTTTCAAAATAAGTGACATGTGGGCTCGAGGTATTAACTCGTAAATTGGGACTCGCGTAAATAGTAAATGCACGCGCATTTATTTAAACGTTCACAATTTCGACACATATCGCAAATATAACAAAACTCACTTCCGGAAGTTTCTTCAAGTTTATTTGAGGCTCAAAATTTAGTCCAGCAACAAATTGATTGAAGTTTCACATTTTCCAGGTTGGCATATTATATTAATTTTTGATAATTTCATCGGCTCTCAACACCTCGATAATAAAAGTCACCCAAATCTATTTACCCACTCACTCGAAGAATTTCTAGGGCTAGGAACTACATTTAGATACAGCAGAAAGTAATTAAAAAATAATGCCACTTCACTCAGAGCATGTACGAAAATGTTTTGTTTTTTACGTTAATGAATATCATTTCATGAGTTACAAACTGACACTGAAAATCATTTTGGTCGCAAAATGTTACTTTTTTGACACACGAACGCGGACCGAAAATAAAACAAAACAAACAATAATGAACCAGCTAACTTGAATGTTGCGTCAGCCAGGTGATGATATGAAAGAGTTAAAAACTTAAATGAGTTACAATAATACAAAATTATATTCTAATGACATACAATAAAAAAAACAGATTTGCCGGTGACAGATTTTTAACTTACCGGCTAATGAGATGTTAAAATACGAAACTACTTCTCGAAATTCGCTGCTAAATTAACTGTGAGTATTGCAGTCATTTCTTACGGTAAAATATACGCAGTTATAGCCAGTGATTTGTTTCATAAGTTAATTTTAGAGTGCCCACTTTAACTGTGAGTATTGCAGTCATTTCTTACGGTAAAATATACGCAGTTATCGCCAGTGATTTGTTTCATAAGTTGATTTTAGAGTGCCCACTTTAACTGTGAGTATTGCAGTCATTTCTTACGGAAAAATATACACAGTTATCGCCAGTGATTTGTTTCATAAGTTGATTTTAGAGTGGCCACTTTATCGTGAACCGCTTATTCCAGAAGATAAAAATGAATGGCAGGAGGGCAAAATAAATTATATTGCTTTTAATTTCCTCACACAATTATTCTATTTTTTTTTCATTTGTACTCAATCTCTAGAACATTTGTCATTTACTGATTATAAATAACACTTTAGTATTCGGTAATCTGTATAGATTATGAGTTCTTACACATTCTGCATTTCAAACGTTATATATTGACCTTATGACTGAAATGTGCGAATGAAATGACGATGAAAATTCCAGTCATTTACTCTCAGTATGTACACCTTTATGTCCTTGCTTAGTGCAGTAGACCAGGTGAGATGCATTTTCTTTGTTAAAAACTGCATTAAAAAGGATTTTTTAAATGTTTGAAACATTCATTGAAGATGAAAATAACGTTGAAAAAAAAAGGGGGGGGGGGGGGGGTTAATTATTTTTGTAAAAGATATTTATTCATGTGATCAAACACATATCGCTGACAGTGTTCTTGTACGAGGGCTGAAGTCACTCGTGGTATAGGAATAATTCCGTAATTTCTCAATGCAAGCTGCTGTTATCTGGGTACTTGTGTAAAATTTCACAATTTTGAAATGGGCGTAAAAGAATGGAGTAATTACCGCGTGTAGTTGTGTATCCCGGTTCAGACAGATCGAGTAGGCAATGTGCTTTAACTACTAAGGAGTTATCATGCTTCCTAACTGTTCTTTACCTTTATACTCACTCTCATTTTCATAGTATAGTATTTTCTATCTTTTCCCTGGCATCTAATTAAACAGACAATGTACCGCAGGTACTTGAGAACTAAAAAATTTACCAAAAGAAGGTGCACCACCACATATCTGGGGTGCGGGAGGCTCTGGGTTCGAATCCAGGGTAAGGCATGGATGTTAATTTAAATTCGGTTATAAGTAAGTCTGTATGGTGTCCCCTGCTAAGCTTTCAAGCATAAAACTGAAGGACGTTAAATACCCCTTACAAAAAAAATTTCCCAAAAGAAACCTTATGTTATCCAGTCGCACTTCAAGAGACGTAAATAAATTTTCCGCAGAAATTATTTACATTCAACCAACATAAAAGTCAACAACGCCTTGTCTACAATAGTGTATACATCAAAACCAACCAAATATAAACGGAAAGTGGTGAAGTAAAATCTCTACATAAATACTTCTACAAACAGGTAAAAATTTACGTCAAGTCACAGGCGATCACAACGGAAGAGACACTATATTCGTTTTTTATATAATAATAAGAAATAAAATTTATGATTTTTAAAATTATATTCAGTAAAGGAAAATTGTGGAGACTGAAAAAGCCACGCATTTGATTTACTGATAAGAGTAAATATTATTTTCATGACAAAACTGAGGAAGTAAGCTTGTTAATAAGGGAAAGGCTAAGAGTATGAACAGTATTCTCGTATACAGCACACTTAATGATACGGTTGAAGGAACGAACTTTAAATGATGTAGGGAAATAGAATCCATCATCTGTGGCGGTTTCTTGAAATTATGTTGAGATGCATATCGTGATGTAACTTGCGAAAGGGTGTAATCAGACTGAAACCTTTCATTAAATCGATTATGCAAGCTCGGAGTGTGCTAGAGAAATCCTCCTCAGAAAATTTATGCGGTTGTAGAAGAAAATGGTGGTGTTTCATACAGCAAAAAGCTTTAAAGTAGTCATGTAAAACCGATGCCACCTCGTTATGTAATGCTGGAATATATATGTATGAAATAAAAGAGTAGCCAAAAGTATTACTGGTGGCAGATTTTGTAAACAACGTTTAATACCAAATCTTATCAAACGTCAGTAAATGTTCAAAATCGGCATAATCGTTCAGCTTATGATACAGATAAAACTATTTTTAAATTGGTCTGTGAGGTGTTCGGTGGCTGGCTTGCTCCGGCTTGAATCGGAAGAACTTAGCGATTCTGAAGATAGTCAGCAGTTACAAGTGCGAAACCTATAATCATATATGACTGATTACACCAGTATTGTGGTCTTATATTTATAGGCATAGAGTATACCAATAATTTTTTTTTAATTTTCGTCTGATTATTTTTTTTATTCGTCCGTGTATCTATATGTGAAACCTATGTGATGTACACAGTTTGCTAATTATGCTTATATAATTTAATAAAACGATATTTTTGTATAAATAATTTGGTATCACTACAAAATATATTATAAGTAATATCGAAACCATATGTAGCAAATAACAGAAAATGTATGCTATTTGATTTATATATAGGAAAAATTATATTAATGCATTTTTAATTGAAGTAGTCCAATCATTAAAAAAAAAAAATTTTTAATTCTTACTTAAATTGTTCAGTGTGTGTTGTGGAAGAGTGCAGAAGTCTTTCCACGTCTATTTTTCCAAGAACTGCATGCATAGCAGTTAAACAATAAATGGGTACAGTTAACTGTAAAAAAAAAGTGTAAAAGTAAAAATAATATTTTTTAATTCTACTTTGAAATCTTGTGTAGAGTATGGTGCAAAAATATGTATTCCTTTAAAACATTCCTCAAGACATTTCTCACTCCATTCATTCCTCAGGAAGCAGTCAACTTCAAACATAAATACATAATTCTTCAGACTGAGAAATAGCCGTTCTTGTACACTTGGGCCGTGAATCATTATTAATCTGGTCGACCAGGACTGTACATCTCAGAACACTTCAGAAGAGCAAAAGGAACTGCACGACAATAAAATACTCTACTACGTATGTTAATACAAGTTTTTCAGGCGCTTGCAGTTTGTGGACAAAGCCTATTGGTCTTATCCGATGAAAGACCTGTCTTAAAGTGCAAGGTTAACTGAAGATATTTCGTTATTGTACCATAAATCTCCATCTATGTGTAATGTGTTCAAAAGTATGAGAATATCAAAACATTTATAAGTCTTCAAGAAATATACTGCTGATGTGTTTGTTGTCTTCGCCTTCGTATTTTGAAAATTTCTTTATTATTCCGAACAAAACTCGCATGTATGTGCAGTCTTTGTTCGGCCAGTGTTTAACACGACCTCCCAAGAAAACGACAGCGCAGTAACAATGGTATTGCTAACTATAGAACTGCTCTTTTTTATAGCCACGCAAAGGGACATGATTGATTGCAAATCCTTTTATACGATAAAGGACATTTGATTGTGTCAGTACTAACTCGGCTCTCTATTGGTCGATGACCGGCCAATAACGAAGGCTGTAAAGTACAGGGTAGTATCCGGTGTGGTATGGACCAATATGACGATGGTGAGTTCTGACACAGCCACCAACAGAACCGGTGTTCTTACAGTAGTGGATGTAGGTGACTCACTTCTCAGGTTTCACCATGCATATAGGCATATAGGTAGGGATGGAAACATTTCGCCAGTTCATTTAACTACAAGATAGACCTGTTACACGTGTACACTGAAGTTGACTTTGCAATTGGATCACAGTTTATTAGACACGCCCTGGACGACTTTGAGCCAATAGCATACTTGCAAGGAAAAAAGTAGCCAGTACCATACTGCCAGGTGTGAAGTAACACAGGTTACTGTATGGGACAGCAGCCAATGAACAAACATCTGCGGCACGAGTATAGACATGACTGTGGAGTCTAGCCTACGGGTCACTGAACTCGGGAATTTTTCCTATCCTCACATGTAGGGAATTAAATGCTAAATTCAGACAATAATATCTCTGCCAGTTTTTGTAGTAGTATTTTAAACTAAAGACTTTTTTTATTTTAGTGATTGAACGGATCTAGATTTGAAACCGTCCAAATGTTAATTTAGCAATTTTAAATTCACGTTTTGATTATTTATAAAATCGTTATATTTTATAAATAATGTAAAGTGAATTTAAATTTCCAAAATTAATATTTTAACGGTTTATAAATCAAAGTGTTCAGTCTCTAACAAAAAAATCTTTAGTTGAAAATACTACCACAAAAAATTACTCAGAGAATTTTGTCCGAATTTAGCATTTAATTCCCTATACGCCCATGCATGGCGAAGCTTTGCCTCAAGAGCCAGTAAATGTGTGCAGACCTCGATGTGTTGATTAGTAGTGTTATAAAACATATTTGGCAATTAGTTTCCAAAGAATTCCTCATCCGAATAGAGCTTTTTTTTTTTTTTTTTTTTTTTTTTTTTTTTTTTTTTTTTTAAGTGTAGCTCGGCTCACCTGATAGGCGTGGTTGGCCCGCGAGTCCACGTGGTTGTCAACCATGACGGCGGACGGTGAGGCAACACGTGGACCACCGCAGACGGCGACGTCTGGTCGGAGACTGAAGAGTACGCCGACGCTAGCTCCCTCTAGGCGACGACACGGGACCAGCTGGTGAGGAGGGGAAGAGTAAAATGAGCGATCAACGTCAACTCTGCAGGCAGAAAAATCCAATTATTCGCCGCCCCCCCCCTTTTTTTTTTTTTTCGCTCTCATATTTGGCACGCACAACCACCATCTCTTACCGCGGAGCAGTAGAAAGTCAGCACGAAACTAGTCATTTCCGTTTAATAACCACGCAGCCACGTCGTTTCGGCGCCGTCGTCTGGGCTACAACGTCTTCACACTGTTAAGCAGGCTTCACGCGATGCAAGATGAGTGCCAAACTTGCGCGAGATGCCGACCTTGCACGAGAATTTCTTGCACAAGTTTGTGTGCAAGGCACATCTTGCACGAAACGAGGAGATAGAGCCGGTCACATTCATTTTTTTTTTTTTTTCGTGCAAGGCGATGCAAGTTGCGATCCTACTGGTCATGTGACTTGTTGTAACATCTACCATAGAGTAAGAGAAAACCATAATCTGAGGTGTGCGAAGAGAAATACATGAAAATAAAACATTGCTGGAAAATTACTTTAAAACGTAAATTTCAGTTCACACAGTTTGCTGAGAATAAAATGTAAACAATTATATTTTGGACGGATAGCTTTGAAACAAATACCTTGTTGAAGTAAGCATCTCCATATTTTGTATTATAATATCATGGCTGTTTTGGTACTAACCAACTCTATCAACTAGTTTTGATGCGATACAGTATTCACCTCATTTATCTGCGTGTGAACTCGTTTCGCACGAAATTTAGTTGGCATTCTCGTACGAAATTTTACGCGAAATGCATCTTGCATCGTGTGAAGCCTACTTAAGACCATTTCGTGTCGTTGTTATGCATCACTTACGCACGAACGAGGGGCCACGGTGGCCGAGCGGTTAGACTGCTCGCCTCCCACCAAGGCAAACCAGGTTCAATTCCCGGGGTCGGGTTCGCTCCGGATTTTCGCCAAGTGTGAATCGTGCCGGACGATGCCGCTGGTCGGCTGGTTTGCTCGGGGTTCTCCCGTTACCCCCGCCCCTTCGTTTCGGAGCTGGCTCCACACTCGCCTCAAATCACTCTCATCAGCTTTGAAGACCCCGCTGTTAGGGGCCGCCCAAATCTCTTCACTCACTTACGCACGAGTGCGTTCGTTGCACTTAAATAAACGCTATAATATATTCGCTGTTTCTTCACACTTTTTGAATCAAACCTTTGAAAAATCACCCCATGTATTATGTTTTTGGTTCTTTCCTAAACATGTCATGTATCACAAGCATTTTATATGCAAATGTCTGTCACTGAAAAACAAGACTGAGCACGAAAAGATATTTAAGTAATCTATGAACGAGAAAATAAATATGTGTTCAGTCTTGTTTTTCCATGACAGGCATATGCAGCTCAGTGGCGAATGTCCAAAAATCTCCATCTACTCATTCACCTCCATTGCAGTATTCATTCAAATATCACAAGCATTTTAAATTTCTGTTTAAAAAAAGATACCTTACTTATGGTTAAATTGAAGTTTTACCTATATTTTACATCTATAATTAATGTGAATAAATACAGGGAGAAAATATGTTTGTTGCTAATGCCTAAGAAATAGTTTTTAACCAAAATATTATTAAACTGGGTGCTCAACAATGCGGTGCGTTGTCCTTCTGGTGTAATTTTCTATACTTGGAAAGGCATTGTTTGTGTGAGGTGGAGGAATGACCTGTTAGTAGAACTTAGCAGGGCTTCAGGAAAGTTGCGAGTAAACGCGAACGGACAATCGTCAGGTTAGTTGCGTTCCGTAATGCAACAGCAGGCCCCCGGGCTTGGGCGACTAGGATCCTCAGCAACTTTAGCTTTAATTTACTGCGCATTTCTGTACTTTAAATTCATTGTTCTGTTTCTATAGAAGCACGCTTCCAGAACTCGGCACCGCTTAACCTTTTAACATAATTCAACTTGCAAATCAAGTCTTCTTTCCTTTCACACAAATCACCAACGCAACATTAGTGAAGCTGAGTAAACACGGACGTTTAAACGTACTTGTGACATCGAAAATAAAACACTGGCACTTTATAACTCACCGACCTGTGCACAGTCAGCCGGACAGAACAATTGCCGCCTTTGTTGTTATTTTTTTACATTTGCTCCTCGATTGTGTTCAAACTCGGTTCGCCTAGGTGAGAGACGAGTAGTCTGACCACTACACCACCGCAGCCCCGACACCTTGGGCATTTGCCCACTTCGCCCAGGTATAACACGGGCCTCGACCAACAGAAGATAACTAAGGATGTTAAGCATTGGTTACCGCTTCTGCCAATTTTTTCTGCAAGATTTTATTTAACTTCACTTGTTTGTATGTACGTTATGTGTATGTGAGATGTCTGCCCGGCGCCCAACGGATCACTAGCAATCACGAGGTATTTGGTGAACAAGTCGTTGATTGCTGGTGGCGTGTAGACTTTCTGTTCCGGGGAAGACTTCATTTATCCATGGTCGTGTGGGTAAAAGACCATCCAAACTTTGAAACGCAAGAAGGAAATTCAAATGATGACCGCGTGTGTGTATGTCAAGCAACATTTGAAGATTTCGATCTGCGTGAGTCCGTATTGAAATGTCAAATACATCGACATACACACACGTGTAAGATGAATAATTAATATTCAGCATGCCGGTTAATATTCCCGCGGAATGAGTGCACTGAAACTCGCCTGATCGCAAGCGATACTGATGACATACGAGTCGGTATGTGTATAAATAGTCTACGCATATAATAATATGACAGGTGAGACTAAAAAGTGAAAAATAAATTAACTGAAAAAAAATCTTTTAAAACTAAGCTTTAATATGTAAATGAAATAAAATATTTCAAATAATTGTAGGAGTAGTTACAGACCGTGTAAGACGTGGTCGAACAGCCGTAATAAAATTTACTAGAAATTGATATTTTTGTATCAATTTATATGAAGTATATAAAAGCTCGCGAATAGTTAAGAGCCTTACGCAAGATATGTGCTTACTACACTTACGCAAATGAGGTACACATTCTATATTGTGAATAGTAATAATCCTTGCGCAAGATATGTGCTCACTACGCTTACGCAAATGTATATAATCTATATTGCGCATAGCTTTTATTTATACTAAATATAAATTGATATCGGCTGTTCATGGAAAAGTGAGCACTTTTTAATGCCCTTTCACCAGCCATTAGTCACTAGTAAGTATGTTTCATTGCAGACTCAGACATTACCTTTTGAGAGTGGTGAATGTATACACCGTATTTGTCAGTCACACAGCAATGTTAGTTTTAAAATGAGGCGCAAAGACAAAAATTGGCTACAAGGAAAAATTTGGAAGGGACTATACAAAAATATTAATTTGTAAATTCGTAGTAGAGTTTATTACGGCCGTTCGACCACGTCTTACAAGTTCTACGAATTCTGTAACTACTCCTATAATAATTTTTACCTATATATATATATATATATATATATATATATATATATATATATATATAATATATATATATATATATATATATATATATAAATTTGGTTTTGAAAGGTTTTTTTTTAAGTTAATTTATTTCGTTTTATAACAACACCACGTCGCGTCGTTTCGGTGCGGGAGCGTGTGCTAAAATGTCTTAATTTACAGCCATTTCATGTCATGGTTGTACTTCACTTAACAAGCGCGTATGGCTCGTAAATGATCGCCACACAAAGTTGTTGCAATCCATAGTTATGTGCAACCCAACAGAGGAGAATTAAGGAAGTTTAGCGTTAGGTAACCGCTTCCGCCAGCTTCGCGAGCATTGAGCGACAGTGATGCCTATCTGTTCTTTGCGCCATAAACGTTCGCGTTTTATTGCTGCCAAAGATTTATGGCGAAAGTAGGAAGGGAGTGGAGATCGTTTGAGAGGTTTAAAATGATGTCCTACATATTTAGCGTACGATATTACTTCTTTCAAAAATCAATTGAAAGGATTACCCATATGAATTTTAAATGTATATTTTCATTCGCACAAATTTAAAAACTGTAAAAGAATTACGAATTAGGATACAAATCGAAATAATCGTTCATGTTGCTAGAATGTCATCAGGAATATTTCTTGGAGGCAGTTGGTTTTACGGCTCTCCCGTATTCCAATTGCAACTTTCAAGGTAAAATGGGAAGTCAAAATAATGAGAACTTAAGTCATTTCCGGCACTCGTCCATGTGTTGGATTTAAAATAAATTCCAACATACGCATTTCTGCAACTCGAATAAAACACTTTTGCTGAAACCAAACTGCGTGTCAAAAATAACATTTTTTTTTTGTACGAACCATGATTTTTAGTTATATTACTCACACATACGGTAATATTACATATGATTAATGTTTCTTTCCAAGTTATTTGGTGTTTTAATTGATTTATCGTTGTTACCGTGTCATGAAACCTTAAAATATCCTCAAAATCTTACGAATATTAATTTTATTTTTTTGCTCTTGAACAGACTTCGCCAGGTCACTACAAATTAATAATTTAATTTTTTTTTTTTTTTTGCTTAATACTGTTCGAATTGCGGACAATACTTACAAGCACGCTATTTATCGCGTTAAAAAAAATGGTTACAGACGTAATATTTTTTTTCAAATTGGTATAGAAAAATTATAATTGTAGTATTTTTATTGAGATACAGATAATAAAAACTAACTCACTTGCCGGAACGAGATCATTCACGTTGAAATAACATACAACGAGACGAGGCGAGACGTTAGGCCGGACTCACAATAGTCCGTCACATCCGTCAGTTGTCCGTGTGCCCGGCGGTCACGTGACCTTCGACCAGTCGCAGGGCAACTTATATCTCTATCAGTCCATTCCTCAAATATTTACCAAACTCTAACTTTCTACGGACGGACGTATGAACCATCGCCTTCTAACGACTTTCCTTAGACGGAAATACGCACTTTTAAATCAAATGCAAGGTGGCGTGGCGAATCTGTGTTTATGTATTTTTGGTAGTACATTCAAACATTTTTAATTAAAAAAATTATTTGTAGGCAATCTTAATAGAACCTACGCAAAAATATATTTTCCCTGAAAGTGTTTCACTTGAAAATCTATTTCCAAGCAAAATATACCTCCAACGGAACAAATAAGATCGCGATGTTAGGTTCTCACACTGAAATTTTACCGTACATAGGAGGACGGACTGTAGTGAATTGCTTTCGTCTAACGGACGAAAGCGATAAACGGATAACTACCAGACGGACGACTGACGGGTGTGCGACAAACTATTGTGAGTCCAGCCGAACACGTAAAACCATGTCCTTGCGCTCCTTTCCTCGATATAAAGCGTCCTTGAGAAACTGGGCGAAACTGAGCAAAACCACTCAAATGACAGAACGCCACGCAGCAGTCGAGTCGACACATGATTTCCCTGCGGCAAACAGCCGGAGGTCTTGAGAGCCGATTAGGGTGAAGCGAGGTGAGTATGGAGCAACGTCGGGATGCAAGGACAGGGGAAACGGGATATCCCCGAGAAAACCCGCCGACGAGCGGCATCGTCGTGCACGATGCCCACGTTCGAAAATCCGGGAGCCACCCCGCCGGAAATCGAAGCCGGTTCGCCTTGGGGTGACGCGAGCACCCTAGCCGCTGCGCCACTGCGGCCCCAACTCGCCGAGGCGGCACATCGTCGCATGCTCGAAGGTGTTACAGTTCAGAGGTGGTAAACGACAGTTTCCAGTTACAACGGGGAACGAGAAAGGTACCGTATGGGCTGCAGGAGGGGCCGCGCTGGTTGAGCGGTTAGACTGCTCGCCTCTCGCCAAGGCGGGCCGGGCTCAATCATTCGCCTGGTCCCTCGGGATTTTTCGCGAGTGTCAATCGTGCCGGACGGTACCGTTGGTTGGTGGGTTTTCTCCGGGATCTCCAGTTTTTCCCGTCCTTGCGTTCCGACGCTGCTCCATTCTGTCCTTATTTCACACTCATCGGCTCTCAAGACCTCGATGTTAAGAGCCGTCCAAATCTCTTCACTCCACAGTGCAGAGAAACGACGGAAACGCTGCAAAGCCAGTTCAACATCTTTAGCGTAGGGGCGATGGGGAGCTGGACGCGCGTGTTACGGTCACCCGTATCGCTCCCTCACTTCTGGGTCTTGGTTGCCGAGACATTAAGAATATATTTTTTTAATTCGGTATTTATTTTAAACAATTTTTTGCATATGTACTGATTTTGTGGTTTGTATGCTGAGTTATTATTTAAAAAAAACAGTCAAAAATTGTATTTAAAAATTATACATTTTATCAACTATTGTTGCATATGATGGTTTTATTAATTGTAGTGTATATACAATAAAATTAAACGCCATCAAAAAATGTTAGGTAGTTCAAATACAACTCTTGATTTTATATTTCATATATTCACGAATGGTAACATATTTTCATAGCCCTTAGTCCTAATCGCTAAAAGTCGCCTGTATCTACACGTCCTCCAGAGTATGCAATTCGCCAGACCCTAATTCCTAATGCTAACTCTACCGAGTGGTTAATATACCTGTCAGTCTGTCTTCCAGTATTCTAGAATGAAAACCGGTCAGTAGCTATTAGTGTGCTGCAAAAGGCGCCACCACAGCATTACACCATTCTTTCAAACAATGCAAACACATCGCTGATTTCCTGGAATAAATAATTTTGGTAGTTGGTTATTAAAATCTTGCAAAAATAGCAATGAAATGAAATTCAGTAAGATTTTACTGTTAATGACAGTATTTAGATATATCACAACATCGCTTTTGCATTTTTAAGTGCTAAGTTGCTTGTTTCATTCAAATACATATTTTTCTTAAAGCTGCAATGAGATATTATTTTAGTATAGGCTGTTCACGGTAAAGTGAACACTTTTGAGGCCGCAGTTACTTTTTCCTTTCAGCCATTCTTTATACCTTGAACCCCATTTCTAACTAACTATAACCATGTAAGCAGTAAACACCGCACTCTGAAGTTAATGATTAAGCTAAAAAAAAATACATTTATTGACTATTATTCAAAATGAGAGGGCTTTCAAAAGTGTATACTTTACCGTGAATATCCTATACTTTTCTGAAGATGAGTCATGGGGGACGTAGCTGCAGCCTGCTGTCGTCGCATCCATGTCGACCCTTCCTTGAGAGGGGTTCAACGTACTGTCGTTTCGTCACTATATTCTTCCCTTCATGTATATTTGCTCGACGAACAGCAAGTCATCGGAGAGCGGTATCGTCGAGTGCACTGATGTTATACGTGAGAGAGAGAAGAAAGGAGGCAATTTTCTTCATTGTTTGCAGACGAGAGGCTTCGGGCATGCTCGGGGCTGGAGAAACACACGTCGCCGATCATATTGGGCGAGGAGAGAAAGTTTGGCGAGGCCCCACGAGAAAGCCATTACCCGCTCACCGCACACAACACACTTCCAGGATGGGCAGGTCTGCAGAGCCTTGACACTGGGCTTGTCTCTCTCAGGCGCCGCGGTCGTGTAGTGGTCACACTACTCGCCTCACACCAAAGTGAACAGTGTTCTATTCCTGGCGGGGTCGCTCCCGGATTTTCGCACGTGGGATTCGTGCCGAACGATGCCACTGGTCGGCGAGTTTTGTCGGATCTCCCGTTTCCCCCGCCCTTGTGGGGCTCAGTACTCACATAGCTTCACCCTCATCGGCTCTGGAATTCAAGATGTTAAATAGCACCCCAAATCACTCCACTCCACTGCACCGCACAGCAGAACTGGGAATAGGTCACGTAACAGCTCGGTGGTCGAGGGAGCAATGGTTTGGTTGCAGTGATGAAACCATGCAGATTATGTGAAATAAACTCTCCAACTTCAGAGCAAGGGCTACTATCCCTCCCCGGTGAACCGCGGCACCAGGAGGGGTCCCGACTGCTATTTTGTGCTTGGCCGCCGGGGTGGTGGCCATTCTGCGTCATAGTAATTCTCCGCCATTAAGGATGTGGCTCCCAGGCAGTGGCGTGTGACCGGCCCTTCATTGGCTATGCCTGGTGAGGTCCTCTCAACCACCTTGTTTGGAAGGGACTTCCTCTTGCCACTCCATTCGGGAGAAAATGTCGGCCATGAATAACCCACAAGTGCCATGGGAATTAAGTGGTAGCACTGGACGATCGGTTGGCCCCACCAGATGTTCTCTCTGGTGTCCGATCATACGGTTTAACTCGTGCTGGTAGTGGTTGATTCCATATACTGGAGGAGGTCTGGAGAGATTCCCAATCTCGATGACAGACCGGGCGGCGAGCGGCAACATGCTCCAGTTGTGCCCTGGAAAGGCACTAGGGATATGGATAGAACCCCGGCCACACCACACGCTTGGTTTCTGAGTGCGAGAGTCTCAGAACCTCTGTGGTAGAGGGGGCAGGGATGTGCGGACGTGCTAGGCTTGGGTTTGGGTCTGGCCAACGGTCGCATTAATCTTAGCCTTCTTGCGTTGAGAGGACGTGATTCCTCTTCTCCCCCGCCTATTGGGATGCCGAAGCGCGGTAAGGCCGCAAGGCTATGAGCGCTGCGTTAAAATACAAAATACATGACCGAGAGATCCACTGTAACTGCACCGCACAGTACAGATGCTGTCACAACAGTATATAATATATTATTTTAATATGTCTGTAAGATGTCTGCATATAGGCATAGAAATATAAAATTATATGAAGTTTATTCTATACATAATTTTTATATTCGTATCTGATATTACTATTTTATGCCTATATGTGTGTGTAATGGTATCTACTGAGTATGGCAGAAACAGCAGTACCAGAAATGTTCCGCCAGTTAGATGGACCTCCCACAAAATGTTTCGTGGAGTGATTCGAGACGGCAAATTCGTGCAATGGTTCGCAAAAAAAAAGTTCTGTGAAATGCTTCGAAAACAAGGAGATAATGCTTCTGGACATCGAAGATGTTGGCAAGAGTTTCATCGGCTCGAGTTCCGATCAGCTGGTGTTATATCGACGGTGATAGGCATGCTCACGAGTGTGCGGTATCGATGATGAGTTGTCCAGTATATGTTCGTTTAGCTCGAGAATTAGCTGGACAGTAGCGTTTCAAACAGAAAATCGGCCACGCGACATATGACAAATGGCTGATACCCGACACTACATTCATTGAATGAGATTAATTATCTGCAATATAAATTAACATATTCATGTCTTAGAGGTTTGTTGTTATTTAACCAGTAAATCAGTAACATCTCGGCAGGAGTAAGTCTGCAGGAGTCAGTCGACATGAGTCAGTCGACAGAAGTCAGTCTGCAGAAGTCAGTCTGCAAGAGTCAGTCGGCAGGAGTCAAGTGTATGAATCCTTGTATGCTTGAAGACGATGTTAACTACTGACGATGTGAAATAGAGTATGTCATGTACGACTTCATGCATACCTTCAACGACTGTCCAACAATTACATGTAATAATGCTGTTATTGTGCCAAGATCTTCGGTAGAAGTTGCAGTGCGTGGCAACATGAGAAGAGTGACTGTTTGAAGAACCCATCTCATGCGATTCTTAGCTGCTACAAATGTTCCAGACAGTTCACTCGCTGTGATAACTTAAACTAAACACATCAAAGCTGACAATTAGTGTTCTTTCGCCTACTGAGAAACAGCGTATGTTGATTTCGTTACCTCCTGTTGATACATTACATAATATGTTCGCAGACGATGAGGGAGCTCGCACGATCAAACATTACGACTATGACCACATGCAGTTTCTGCAAGGCGATACATTGAAGGAACTAATCAAGATCTACAGTTGTTCGTCAACTGAGAGCCAGAATATGATGTCAATACCCCATACTTCATCGATGGGTGCTGATCCCACAGACGATTATGACAAGATAGTTAATGCTAATGGCGGAATGAGAAACCTTCGACGTGTCGGTTTGTGCGGAATTCACACTTGAAAGACTTTCGTGTGGCATCGACAAGCTTCAAAACAAACGATCATCGGCGCTAAATACTGATAATTACCATGCGACTCCTACAAAGGAAAGAAAACTTGATATATTTAGGACGGAACAGGAAGAAAAGGCGATTATAAAGATAGCATTTTTGATAATGACCATGACAACAGTGTTGATGAATTATCTGAGGAGAATGATTCTCCTGACATTCCTCACACATTTCTCCAACGAGTTTCCTGCGACATGTGGTGTGAAGAAGGCAGAAGGCGTCAATAACGCTCGTTACGTATATGTTACAGGCGCGAATGAACTTGTTGATTGACTGAGACATTAGATTGATCTGCAAAAACATGGGGATCTCTCACACATTGTTGAGATATCTGCAATAACCGTGAACTGAGTGATCGGGTTTATATTAGATGTGATTGTTGGCTACTCTCTCTGATCTCCAAACATCTGAGAAACGTAAAGATATAATAAACGAAATAATTAGAGATATAGAATATATAATAAAGTGTTTAAATTAATGTATGCATTAGATTATGTTTAATTTCTTATACAGTCTGTTCAGATTCTGTCAAAAAATCGATTGCAAGAGTCTGTTTTCGATTGATTTTATGCGAGCGTGTGCAGGAGGAGAGGTATGGTAGGATCTAAAGTATTATGCATTACTCGGGTCGCTTAAAATCGGCTGAGTTCTAAATGGCGTACGAATGAGCTGAGGAGATTTTACGAATGGGGAATATTTCTTAGGAATGTTTTGCAGCTTGTTGGTTGGCGTGGTGATTTAACATGGCCCTTTGGTATAGTCAGCTGTGGTTGAAATGTCTTGTGAATATTTACGAAGCTCTGGGGAGATTCTGCGCAGTTTCTGTATAAAGAGGTTAGCTACGGAATTCTTATTTGGACAATTTTTCGAGACTGTCCGTCGTCATCTGCTGGTGCAGATGGATGGTCTTAGACATTGTTCTATGGGTCCAGTCTTGGTTGGAGTCAGTATTGGGTTATTTCAGTCGTTGGCTTGTATGGTTGGTCAGTGTGGTTGTCAGTTACATGGTATGAGTCAATCACGAGGTGGGTGAGGGTGTGTTGGGCGTCGAGCGAAAGCGATTAATAACAAGGTGTGTTGTAAACCCATTATTCACTGTAGGGGGTGGTTGGGTGGATGGAGGGTCGGCTAGAAGTTTGAATGTATTGGTGCTGTGTGTTGTAACAGAAAAAATACCTATTACCCAGTGAACAACTGGCTAAATTTATTGGAGTGGGGAAGAGGGCTCCCTTGACAGGGTTGGGGGGATGGCGTGTAGAGCTAGGCGAGAGACAGAATCCAGCAATGTAAATAAATGACACGCTAAGGAAAACAGGATGGCTGCATATGACGAATGGACAGAGGAGAGATGGTGCGGGAAGGGCATACGACGGTATGAACGACGAAGGCATGGGGAGAATTAGTGTTGTGTTGAAGAGGGGTGGGTTGGGGAAGGTGGTTGGAGGGAGGGGTGTTGAGGAGAGGTGTGTTGCGGGAGGGGGCGGTGAGGGAGGAATTTTAAGACAGTGTGATTAATTGGAGGTGGGTCGGTCTTCCTCTGGACATGGGGCTAGAAGACCTCCGAAAATGTAAGAATTTTGAATACATTTTTTAAATTATATCTTAATAAATGTTAAAAATTTTTGAAAATAGTTTCTAATTTTTTTTTTCTCATTTACAATAATATTTTGGGAATTTTGCGATTTTGGGTTCTAGGTCATTCAAGGTCATGGGCACGGGGTGAAGGACCTGGGCTCGGATTGTGATGGATGGAGGGGGCCATGTCCGCTGATCCGCCCGATCTACTGGACCTGGCTCGAAGCCTGGAATTCTCGTTTACTGCTCTGAGTATTAAGTTGCTCATTCCACTGTGAGAGTCGAATCCGCTTTGCTGATAGAGGACTTTCAAGCTCTGGCATCGAAGAGCCTTGAATCCACTTTACTCATTTGAGGACTTTATAGAGATATTTTTTTCATTTTTCGACATTTTTTTGTGAAAAAAGTGATTTTTGGGGAAAATAATTAATTTTTGAGGTGATTTTTGGGGTGAAACAAGTCTTTTTGTCGATGAAATGGCGGACAAAATGGCCGCCGGCCAACCGGAATGACAGAGCTGCAAACTCCGACGTCCCACGGCCTTGTGCCGAACTCATCCGTTTCATTCTATTTGTGTGAATAATAATGGAATTTATATTAATTTTTTGTTTGGAGAAGGGGGTGGTGGCAATATTAAATATTTTAACCCTCCACAATTTATACGCTGTTAATGGCCCTGCTGAAGTGTCAACACCTCTACTGTACTGTGGTCGAGTTGAGTTGCAAGGTTTTTGGTCAGCGAGCACATATTTTCTGCACAGTCTTTGTTTGCACATTTACACATGTCTGAGCAAATAAACATCCTTTAAGTGCGGGTTTTTGTCAGAAAACTTTAAAACGAATTATCTAAGACCGTACAGTTTTACTTCTATCCTATTAAGTGTATGCTAAAAGAAAATAATCAAGGAAAAAATAGTAAAAAACCAATGTAATGTTAAGGTTTTTCTGCTCAAGCAAAATAAAACCGTATGGACGTAGATGAATACATAGGCTCTCATCGCGTAGTAACATACCACTGTTGCAGATCTAATTTTAACAGGAAAGCGTAACGATAAAGTACTGCGCGCCGGTTCAGCGCTTTGCACGTAAGAGCGATGGGGCGTAGGCCACGTGTGTTATTCACACCTATATGACTGTCCTGCCTATTTTTTCTTAACACCAAAGGCTTACACGTCTCGTCGAAAGCGACGTCGTTTGAAACGGAGCAAGTTACTGAGAGAAGCAGGAACGGCGATGTTGTCGGCCATTGGACGCAGTGAACATTCGCCCGGAGTGATTTCGAGAGAACACGGGAGATCGAAATCAAGAAGGCCGGACCGGGATTTGAACCCAGGTCCGCCCAAATTTGAGTCCGAAGGCTTACTGTGGGTGAAATGAGGTGGAAATTGTGTGGGTAGGGGGCGGAGGGATTGCCCCGAAAATACCCGCCAGTCATAGGCAACGTCCGTCACGTTTCCCACGTGTGAATATTATTGTATCTCCACCGGAAGTGGAACTCGTTTGGATTAGTGGGAAACGAGTGGCCTGACTACGGCAACGTTGGGGTACCTGATGTCCAGAGAGTGTAATGCCACGAGAATATGGTTATTCAGCGCTAACTGCCAGACGACGCAGACGATCTAGCAATGTAGGTACCCACGAGCAGTCAAAAAGATGAGTACTTCCAGGTTTGGTATACACCAACGCTTACGTCAAGTGGGAATGTAGGCCCCACGTCTGGATGCCTGCACGTTTAAACCCATTCAAACTGGATAGTATCCTGGATATTTAGGAGAGGTTTGTTTGAGCACAAAAATTCATAATGGTAACAATAATGCTTATGAGTCCTTAAGAGAGATGCACTGGCAACAAGAACCGTAGTGATTGCCATTCACACAATGAAAGATTTTATTTCATTTGAATGCCTGATTGTTTTTCCCGCGCTTGACGCAACAAATTTCTAATTCAGGCAGCTGATACTTTTCCGTTTTTTTTTTTTTTTTTTTGTAGATGCCAGCTGGAAAGAACCCAAAAATGGAATGGTAACCATTCATTTTTTGTGGGTAGCCTACTTTTATTGTTTTTACGAGCGATAAAGTTAGTGGATTCTTTTTCATGATTTTGAGGGTTCGCTTCTAAATTTTATAATTCCGACGTGCAGAACATCAAAGTCAGTGATAAAAGTCATAGAATATATTTGAAACAGGAATACACTTGCGAATAATTTCTTAGTGTTTTCATAAGGTATAGCCTATTTGTGGTTCCTTCCCAAGTTTTGAACCAAACCTTTGAAAAATCACCCCATTAATAAAGTGCTTGGTTGTCTCTTAAATATACCACTAAGTATCACAAGAGTTTATATTTGTGTTAACATAAGATTACCTTATTACTGATAAAATTGAACTTTGACTTAAATCAGGGGTGTCTACCCCCCTTCCCTTGACAGTAAGACGCAAGGAACCCCCTCCCCCCAAACCATCCCCACTCTTTTAAGCTGGCTGTTCGTGCCCGCTATGTGCGCGAGCGCCCACAGCACAGGCCAATGGCATTCTGCAGGCTGTTCACGGTAAAGTGAGCACTTTTGATGCCCTAGTTACTTGTTTCTTTCAGCCATTTGTTTACCTTTATACACCTTTTTCAAAATTAAAATTGCTATTATTAATAAACACAGTGTATATATTCCATCACACTCGGAAGTTAACGTCTAAGACTTACATAATAAATTATATTTATTAACTATTATTCCAAATGAGAGAGCTTTTAAAAGTGCTCACTTTAACGTGAATAGCCTATACATTGATTTGCTTGTTTAATCGTGTATAATAATGTTTATTCACAACAATATGTTTATAGAGTGTGCAAATATTTTCCAATACATAGGGTAAAATGTCTTTAGTTTCATTATCGGCTGGGTCTATTTTATTCGACAATGTTTGTCATAAAGTTAGCACAAAGCTTAACTGTTTAATTTCTTAGATATGTGTATTTAAACACATCAATGACTGGGTGGTAAACCATGCCGTGCTTGACCGCTGTACATATTATGCAATAAAAATAATAGAAATTAAACTCTGACACTAAGAAAAAAATTTTAACTAGCTGAAAGTTCCTGAAAATCTGTAATGAAGTATACAAGATAACTATAATAAGAAAAGTCGTAGCACTATATAAATATATGCAAATCGTAGCAATTAAATTTTTTATGTTAAAACATATACAATTATTTGATTTAAAAATAATTTCCCTGTTAAAATGTTTTGACTATGGTGCTGTTAATGATTTTAACACTAATTGTGCAATCAAGAAACATAGATAAAAGCTTAATGCTGAGCCAAAAAAATTAAAAACAACACGCGATTCTGCTCTCAAATGATGAATAAGTTATAGCAAGGGAAGGAGTAATATGGCCACGTCAATCAGAGTTTTGTAAAAGATGGGGAAGGAGGGGGCGGCATTAAGTGTCACACATTTCGGCCTTGAGATGGTGTTGTTGGGGGAAAAACTAAGATAATATCAGTAGCTAGTAAATAGCCAACTGCTATTGCCATTATGGTGACCTTGAGATGGTGTTGTTGGGGGAAAAACTAAGATAATATCAGTAGCTAGTAAATAGCCAACTGCTATTGCCATGATGGTGACCAACAGTAATTTTATAAGAACGTCCCATGCACTTGTAAAAATCCAAAAGACTAGGAACTGCTTAGCTGTTTTTATTTCTTTCGTTAAGTACACTGAGAAAAAGGTTTTGCTGAATCAAACAAGATTTGTCAGGTGCAACCAAATTATTTGTTTGTATAGGGGCTATGAAATATTTTGTTGCTGAAACCAAATTATTTTGTTGTTTTCATTTGGTTGCCCCGAACTGCAAGATTTGGTTGTTGCAATTAAAGATTTGTTTGGCTACACGCACATTAAACAGTTTGGGCCGATATAAAGAAATTTGATAAGCTCGACCGAGTTTCGTACCTAGATCACCTGCGTCCGAGCGCTACGCCTTAGTAATCTCAGCTAAGGCGACAACTGATGACGCCGGAAAGCTTTCAAATACACACACGCACGCACACACACACACACTCTCTCTCTCACACGCGCACACACACACACGCACTGCAAATATTGGACAACGACTGCAAACAAATATTTCAAGTTTTACAGCTTTACTTGAAACTTTCTTGTTACATTGCTTTATTAATGAGCTTATACGACTGTTAAGCATCGATATACGTACTAACAAACACGGTTAGTATCCTAATTGTCACAAAAAATACAAACAAACTCTCGAGCTGTATTTTCGAACGAAGGCAGTCAAATGAGCGTCAAACAAATGTAAACTGTTTATACAACAGAATATTTAGTTGACGGTCGAATTTTATTTGGCCCAACACAGAGATTTTGTTTATTCAAACATATATTATGTTGAGCGAACTAAAGTCTTTTCGTTGCTTTTCAAATTTTGTTTGCTCAACAATATATTTTGCTAGGGCAACAAGATATATATTTGGCCCTATACAAACAAATATTTTATTTTCAATATTACTTCATCTTCTGTATACATATTTAGAGTCAATATAGTAAATGGTTTCTGGTAGATAAATTCAAATCCGATTTTAGTTATTTCCTCTCTTTACATTACATTAGTTCTCTGTTCTGATACAGTTTTATATTTATGTACTCTTTATTGTAGGGTACAGTTTTGTTTATTGCATTTACAATAATGGGCAGGGTTCAGTTACCTTTGGTACATAACTAAAAAACTAAAATTAAAATTTTTACTGCATTGTCTGCACCGGACAGTCAAGTATTTCAGCGACTTTTCAGAAGTAAAATATTGGAGGAGGGGGGAGGAAACATTTCTGGATAATTTTATTTCCTATATCTACAAAAATTGTTTTTCTACTCTCTCCAAAAAGTGAAATTTATTACCAAGCACTTAGTCAGTCATTAGCCTCGATTTTAATTCAGCCCAACATGCTAAAATAATTTCACATTGAGAGGGAAAATACTTTTTGTTTTATTTGAAACAACAGAATCGGTTACAATGGGATATTATTTCTATAAATTCACTTTTAGAGAAAATATAGCAACCACCCTATTATCATGGTTAGGTTAAAAAAAAAACTTTTTTACCAGCTCTTTAAGTTACTTTGGGTAGTTTAATTATATTAGGATGCCTTGTTGAACTACAGTGGCTGAAAGATGCATGCACCGCAATGATATCGATAGCAAGCGCACATGGACTACTAACCACTGCCAAAGTGGTCCATAGACAAATCTGTGAAAAATTTATTTGTTGTTACCTACCAACTCGTGCAATTATTATTTTTAGTGTAAAATTCTCCTCTGGATACATAAGAAAATATTCAGTTTCAACATCTCAGAACCAAGCTGCAGAAACTTGACAAACAAATATCCCTCTAAGAAAAATGATTATCGCTAGCAGCAGTTTATTCAACTGAACCTGCAATACTGCTTGCATCAGTTACTACCAGTGCTACGCAGCGCTTTGGCCACACATTTTGTAGTAGTGAAATTAAAATTTTATTTACAAATGACTCATAATTTAAACTATACTGTTTAGCTGCATTTATGGAAATAGGAAGAGAAAAATTGGAGAAGTGACATTTTTCAGCTCCAAAGATAATGCTGTCACCCTGCTATTTTCTGTCGCCTGAAAAAAAAGAAAATAACAAAAATAACTTCAGAGATGTATATTTAATTTAATGTGAGACGAGATGTGAATTTAATTTAATGCGAGACTTTCTATGTGTATTAATTCAGAGCACATCACATTAAAAGAAATTAAACATATCCGTTTAACAGTATTTGCGTTTGTCCTTGACCGTAATGATAATGATAGATTTGAAAGTCACATAACAGCTGAGAGTTTCAGTGTTGAAAGGGTTGAAGTGAGGTGGATATGGAGCAGCAATGAGATGTAATGGAGGGGGAAACCGCAGAACACTGAGAAAACCAACCAGTCAGTCGCAACATCCGTCATGTTTCCCACATGCGAACATCGAGGGCGACCTCGCCAGGAATTAAACAACCATGCAAGATCTAACAGCTGTTGATGTACGTAAAATTAAATGTACGCAGTTTAAACACACGGTTACAAACTACCTGTATGTATACAAACACATGTAGAACAGTATAATATTGTCCTGGAGATGAATAAACAAACAATGCAACATTATTAGTAAGGTGGTAAATAATACAGAGCTAAAATTAAAACTGTTTAAACCTGCAATGCACCTGTATGTGCTGTTGTGGGCACAACACTTGTTAGTACAGCAGGGACAAACTCGTTGCTTGAACCTGTACATTGAAAAGTGAGGCATGAAGGGGCAATAGAGGAGTTCCCTTTGGGCTCAACATGGAACTTATATTGTTTATTTTGGCACCAGGTTTACCAGTATGCATGAAGATTATTTAAATATTATTATTTGTATTTCAATAGAAATTTACTAGAAAGACTGCATCTTTGAAGAGAACGCATTTATCAAGTGCCCAGAGTTAAAAAAAAAAAAACTTAATTTGTTACTTACATTGTGTACAATCTATGAAGTATGCTAATATTATTTGATCATTAAACCCCCTTTCACCGATACATATATGCAATGAAGTTAAATTGAGATGGTTCACAGTGCAGCATCAGAATCATTCAAATTTACCTGTCTCCAGAGGAATAGTAACAGAAGGAAAATGAAAATTTGGGAAAGGGATTATGGGCCAGATGCATAGTTGATATTAAGTCGAGTAGATGTGCGGCCTGTGACATGATGCTAACACTTTCGACGTATTTGCTTACAGCTGGAAACTAAGTTAGTTTTTTGTATAAAAAATTGTTAAAATATCTTGTATTTCAGTTACAGTGCTACTCGAGACTACACTGCCTACAACAATAAACTATTGCCCCATGACAGCCTAAAATGTAAAGTAAATGTGTGCCCCTTCTCCTCCCCCAAGTTTTTTACTGGTGTAACATTGTGCTAACTTCATCAATAAAAACGGGGCAAGAATGAATGCAGTGAAGCAAAAATTAAAATTTAATGCTGACATGGCAGGTTATGTCAGCCAGACTAACTCATTGCCATTCTCTTGTTTACAGGCGAGATATACTGCCACATTACTGACAGTAGAATAGTTTGATATAACATAATTATGTCATACTGGTTGTCACTCTAGTTGTTTCAGAATGTAAAAAGTTACATTTCTACACGTAGTAGACAACTATTAATAATATCAGCTGTTATTATATTCGATTTTAGTATGGTTAATCACTTATCATAACTTTTAAAAGCTCTGCATCACTTCGAACTATGAAGTTGGCGCTATTGAGTACTTACAGTGCTCCTGGCGGATATATCTTGCACTTCTTAAAACTGCAGTACAGTTATTATAATTCTACGTACCGTAATTTTAACACTTGTGGACCACCTTCAACAGTGGAATAAAATTAATTATATGTGGGATCAGAAGATTACGATGTTCTGCCAAGAATTGCAACGCATTTCAGAAATTCGAACTTATCCTGGCGTTAAGCTTTCATCAACAACACCAATATGGCCAGGCAACATAGTAAAAATTAAGAAGCAAAATTTTTTTTGCGTAAATCTATGAGAATGCACAATTTTTTTTTGTAAAATACTTAACCTCCCGCAGTGTAACAACTACGAAACAATTTGTAATTGCTTTAATGGGTATCAAAACATTTCACTATAATGAGGGTATGCGTGGACAGGGCCTGAAAAAATAAGCGACCTGTTGTTACCTATCCTGTGAACAGCCCCTGTTTCCGCCTACAGTGTGACGATGCCTCGGCGAAAACAAGGCTGGTTCCCTCACGACCTCTCCTCCGCAGAGTACATCGTCGCATCTCACACTCAACGTTATCCGCGTTGTGCGCCCCCCCCCCCCCCCCGCCTCAATTCCTTACTACGTCACACCCTACATTTTCGCGCTGCTTCCCCAACCCTGGCCTCGCCAACGCCGCCACTCGTTGAGGTAGTCCCAGCATGTGGGGTCCTCCACAAGGCCCTCGTACGTCGTAGCTCGAATAGGGAAAACGAAGCCTTACCGAAGATACCCGAAGACAAGGTTCTTCCGCGGTTCAACGCGCTAACTACTAAGGCATTTTAAAGAGTGATTACATATTTAAACGAATTATATACTACATTCGCATTATATGTGTATATATGTGTGTATATATATATAATAAACAATCATCTTGTTTCTCTCGTGAGGTAGTGTATAGACCCATGTTTTATTTGCAAATTTTAATTTTGATGTTGGTAGCACAGTCTTCTTTCTATAGGTTGTTCACGGTAAAGTGAGCACTCTTTAAGGACTTGCAAAAATTTTCCATTCAGTTAATTTCTATCTTCCCACCGCTATTTAATATAAACACTTCCATGTGACTAATAAACACAGTGCATACAATTCACCCTTCTCAAAAGTTAATGTCTAAGGATGCAATAAAAATTTTATATTAGTGGTAAATGCCCTATGGAAGGGCATTAAAAAGTGCCCACTTTACCGTGAACAGCCTGTATAAGCAGCCTTGCCTGTTTACTCGTGTCACGGGTATTTTCATCACTATACGCGTAAAAGTAATTCGTTTCACATTCAATAGTGTATATACGCCTGTTTTGGTGCAGGCATCAGACATGTCGGATCCAAATCCATTCGTCATCTTGGTTGACGTCACAGGAGCGGTCAGCGGCCTGGGACGGCTATGTTATCGACAAAATTGCCTATTTCACTAAAAAAAATTACTTCCTAAATTAATTATTTTACCAGAAAATCACGTTTTCCATCAAAAAATATTCAAAATAAAATGGAAAAATAAGGAAAGCAGATCCGAAGCTCCTCGAAGCAAGAGCTGAAAAATCCTTAGGCAAGCAAGAGGATTCGAGGCTCTTAGCGGAATGAGCCACTTAATCCTCAGAGCAGTAGAGCACGATTCGCGAGTCCAAGGCAGATCCAGCGGACCGGACAGTATCACCCGACACTGCCCTCTCCCCCTACCTACATCCTCCACTCCCAACCCCCTAATCAAACCAATCTTTGTCCTCGCCACAACTCCTTCCCAT
Organism: Dryococelus australis; assembly: GCA_029891345.1. NCBI lineage: Eukaryota > Metazoa > Arthropoda > Insecta > Phasmatodea > Phasmatidae > Dryococelus > Dryococelus australis. The sequence goes on along the minus strand of CM057003.1, from coordinate 69,563,543 downwards.
CCCACCCTCTGGCAATTATTATAAAAATCGCAAAAAAAATCTAAAAAAAAATTAATAAATAAAAATCTAAAAAGTAGGAGAACGTAAGTTAACCTTACCTACCAATATCTCATATCCCCCTTTTTATCATAAAAATTGAAAAAAACCGCAAAAAAAAAACTAGAAAAAAAGATTTGTTATCGAAGAACATATAATTTTACTCTACCCTACCCCTATCTCCAACCCCTGCTACACCCTCTTAAACTCGAAAAATTGCAAAAATTTTCAAAGTTCTAAAAATTGAAGAACGTGTAATGTTACCCTACCCCTCGCTCATCTCTCCCACATTCACCTCACCCACTCTCCACACTCCAATCATAACAAAGTTAAGAAAAATCGCAAAAAAATCGAAAAATCTCAAAAATCAAACATGTAATGTTACCCTACTCTACCCCTCGCTTAACCCACCAACCTTGCCTCACCCCCTCTCCAGGCCAAATAATAAAAAAATTGCTAAAAACCGCAAAAAAATTTAAACAAATTCTAAAAAATTGAACAACGTTTATTGTTACCCTACCCTACCTCTCGCTCATCCAACCACCCTCGCCTCATCCCCTCTCCACTCCCACCTCCTGGCAGTTGTTAAAAAATCTAGAAAAAGTGCAAAAAGTTGATTCTAAAATCAAGGGGCATATAAAATTAACCTCACACTCACCATGCAACCTTACCCATCTCCCCAGCCTCACCCAATAATAAAAATCGAGAAAAGACATTAAAAAAAGTTTAAAAAATAAAGTACTATAACATTAGATCCCTTCCCCTGCTCACTCCTACACAACCTGCGCTCAACCCCCTCATTGCCTCACACCCCTCACTGTCAACACTCTCACCGCCCAGGCCCCTCACTCCCCTCAATCCATCACCACAGTGCACCACACCTAACCCTCTCATCAAAACAGTGACCATGTCCACGAACTTGACCCATGACTTTGACCCTTGATCTTGACATGTGACCTTGGCCCATGAACTTGAAACATGACATTGACCCCTGATACCTTGACACTGGTGACCATGAGTTATAACCTTGACCTTGACACATGACCTTTACTTGTGATATTGACCTTTCTTCATGACCTTGACCCTTGACCTTAGCCCATCACATTGGCCCTTGACTCATGACCTTGAACCATGATTCATTACCTTGGCATTCAGCTCTGCCCTTGACCATGGCTATTGACCTTAGCCAATTGCCTTGACCAATTACCTTGACCCAAAACCTTGGCACCACGACAATAACCCAACACGACCATATTGACTTTCACTCAAATGACCTTTACTCATGTAACCTTTATCTCAGTGAACTTGAAATAAAAAATGTAAATTGTGATAAATTTAAGAAACGAAGGAAAAAATACATACCTAATGCGAAAAACCAAGTCAGATGTGTGTGACCCTAAAAGTTAGTTTCGCGTAAATTGACAGAGCACAGCCACTCCCTGGTATGACGATCAGTAGCCAACTGAACACGCATCTTGATTTAATTGGCTATATAGCCGATCAATCTTACGACTCCCACACCTACTGACTTTATGTAAGAAGCATACCCCCAATCCAACCTCCCCCAACACACACACCTCATCATTTCAGTTATATCGCCATTTACTTACCATACCACCCCCTTTCCCTCCCAACCAATAAGTCGCCTTAGCTCGCTCCGCTCACAATCCCCCCTCGCAATCATCCATCCACATGACTCTCCATCACCATCTAATGCCCAGTCCTTTCCTGAACAGACTGACTCCGCACAATTCTGGCTCCTGTCAATACCAGTTCCTGCAAAAATGACTATAATAGTGGACAAGTCCAACCGACCATACCACCCACCTATACTAACAGTCTATGATGGCCAGTCTCGAAAACAGTTGCCTAATGCGAATTTCGTTGGTTACCTCTTCGCACAAAAGTAACACAATACTTCACACAATACTCGTAAATATTCGCAAAAACTTCGCAAATCATCTCACCCGCCACTATCCATACCCAAGGGGCCATACCAGCCAACAATACCATCCATCTATCTTGGCAAACATCCAACTCCACTCGAGACCATCCCTTACCAAATTGACTGGAACAATGATCGAGACCAACCAATACCAACCGAACATACGAATCATCCATGCCAAACATTCATTCCACCCATCCAGACCAACAGCCCAACAACACTGACTGGAGATACCATTGCGTAAGAATGTCCAATTAAACCATCCATGCCAGTCAAACGAACAATCTGTACAGACCAACCTTACCTACAATCCACTTGAAACTGCCATAGCAAACTTCCATATGGACTGCCCATACAAGCCAACAGTACGGACCAACCATTTCAGGTATCCCCGTGTGATCCGACCATACAATCCAACAATTCAAACCATCAATACCAGCTTAAAATACGAAAAACATATGACAGACAACCACACCCCCAAAAGTTACGAACTGTACATACCAAACATCAATTCTGGCTATCCAGTATAACGTCCATCAATCTTGGCTAACCATACCAACCGCTAAAACAGCCTGCCGACCAGTCATACAAACTGACAATTACAAGAAAAAAGGCCCATAATACAAATTGGATTACTTACCTTTTCTCACAAAATCTTCACAAATATCTGCTAAACTTCGCAAAACATCTCACCTACAGCTAACCACACAATAGGAGCATATCATCGATCACACAAACAGCCTGATCAGACCGACCATACATACAGACTGGCCATATGAACCACATGTATCAACTAATCAGCCGAACATTCGAATCATCCATACCAAACTACAATTTCATCCAACCAGATCATCTTACCATCAAGACCGACTGTAGATACCAATGGACAAAACCCTTCATTCCAACCATCCATACCAGCCATACGATCCAACCATACCAACCCACCATATGATCAATCCGTACTAACTATATGTACAAACTGTCCACTTGAAACAGTTTTACCATGCACCCATATGACCCGCTAATACTAGCCAGCCATACAAACCAACCACACCAGACATGCATAAGAACCATCCATATGAGCCAACAACACTGGCCAAGGACTGGCACAACCCAAGACTGACATTGAGGCAAATTGCTGGGGATGGGCAGCACTGCATTATTCGCAATCAGCTTCACACTCTCCACAGTTGGCACCACATGCACCATGTACTCTACAATCAGCACCACATGTGCTACATGCACCACAAAGAGCAATTCATACACCATAATCTGCACCTCATGCTCCTATGTCGCTAATCACTCCGCAATCAGCACCAGATGCTCCGAAATCGCTCCGCAATATTGCACCACCCACATATCAATTTGCACTGTACGCTCTACAATTTGCACTGTACACTCTGCAATCTGCAATGTACACTCTGCAATCACTCCAATTCGTCCTGGCCCGTAAGCTATATTCTTCTGCTTGTTTTATATTTTACTAAGGATGAGGTAACGTAAACAACTCTTCTGATGATATTATGTACATTTTCTTGCAAAGACGAATGTTTCTGGGCAGAAGAATGTCTCTTCAAGTTTTTACTCTGGGTAAACTGCCATCGACAAAGTTTGCATTGAGAAAACATTTTCCAGCTATGGTACCCATGCATATTGTCATCAAAAACAAGGCTTTCACACGAAGTTGCTAGCGGCAGCACTGGAATGAATCATCGTTTCTTAAATGCAAGTCATTGAGATGCTCTGAATAAAATAAAAACCCACTTGTCCATTTCATACAAGAAAGTGTCCCAAATACTATGTTCTTTCATGTTTGCCAGATGGGTGAAAATCTTCTCGGCAATAGCAAAAAAAAAAAAAAAAACAGATCTCAGTTGAGATGGAGAAACTTCCTAAAACAGAAAATAACTTCTACTAATAACACTTCAAAAGGAGACAGAAAAAGCAAGTACTGACAGCGCTGTACTCGTTGATAGACACAAACATAAAATTCGGACGAACACATATGTTCTCCCTTCAATTGTAGTTGTGTTGTTAATGTAGCATATAAAAAAAGTATGCTTTGTCATCCAACCCCATCCATCGGTTGAAGTAAGCCCGTCATGGTTTGCACGTGTACAAGACCGAGTGATGTGTGTGATACATATACTATGGTATTTGGTGTGTCTGCGTCTGATGTAATGTGTACCTGAGATAACCCGACAGCTGGATTGTCCGATGAGTAAACAATTTCGCTACAGAAGAAGCCTCAAGACCTTTGACTCCATCTCCGAATTCTCCACACAATCAAAATCAGTATGGAGGAATAAACTACCCACAGAAACACGATACCTCAGTTTCGTCTGCGACGAAGTTGAAGATAGAGGCCTCGCCTCCATCTTCACCAATGAGGTGACATCTACAGACTAGCGAGCGTGGGGGAACTCGCGTGCCCAAATGCCTACTGGGTACTTGTAAGTCAAGGTTTATATATTTTCCCAAGCACAGAGGTTACTCGGCTTTTTGTAGTGCATCCTGATGTTTCTGCAAGTTTAAGAGAGAAGTTAAAGTGGGGATTTTGGGTTTGGGCGAAAATTTCTGAGTGGTATATCTTGCAACTGTGATGTGCTGGCGCGTTGACATTTCAGTCATAAAAGTCAACTATCAATTTCATTATTTCATTTAATTCCTATATCCCAAAGGAAATGTTACCCTCTAACACATATGTATTTGCGTTAAAAACCCCAGCCGTGTATTCGACAAAGACATACCCCAATTTTTTTCTATCCAAACTGTGATGCGGCAATTTTTTCTTCCATACTGAGGGACAGAGGCTGTCCTATGTCATAGGTATGTCTGAAGACTGCTAAAATTTCTCAAGTCCTGTCAGATTTACTGTGCGGTAAATATCCCTCTAGAATACCAAATTTCCCATTCTCGATGCACTTTAAAGATGGCAGTATCGAAAGGGTTTTTCGTCTTCTGTTACCTCAATAATCGACAACCAGATTTCAAACAAACTTGCGATGTATACGTCTTTCAGAACGACCACACAAAGGTATGGTGTAATATTGAAAATAAAGGCAGGACGTGTATCCCCATACAACTTTAAAGATTCTGCATTGTTGTATTAGTATCCCAAAACTTCAACCCCACTTATTGTTTCCACGAGGTAAATCTGCCGCCGACAAGTCGAAAGAGGAAGATACTTGCGTCTCTACGAATGGTATCACGGTAGGCATGGGAACTGCTGCAGATATACCACCTAGTTCCTCAAGACAACAACACAGTCGCGGACACAGTTCATACAGCAATACACAACCATGAGAATGGTGCTATATCTCTTGATACTCTAAGGCAATTTTCATTCATGGCTGTAAGAATTAATGTGTTCACTACTTATAAAATTGGATTCATTCATAAATTATAATATTTATTTATCAGTTACGTTACACACCTGTGACTTTTCCTTTATTTTATCGCTTTAATTTATGATCTGATGGCAAGTAAATAGAAAGGATGGAATTAAACTTTTACCGAAAAACTTCGAGTGGTGATTCCTCATCAAAAAAATAATAATTGGAAAAAAGTATATTCCGAAAGTTGTAACCAATTTAGGAAGTATAGTTAAAGAAGAAGTTTACTGCTAGTAAAGCAACCAGAATGAAAGATAAATATCTGCATTTCTGGATATCGTATTATTTAACATCGATGCCATGAAAAATGGTTGATGCTATCAAACCCCTTCAATTCCGAGGATTTAGTTTTAAATGCAAATTTGGGATTCCGACCCCTCCTTCTTTATGGAAGGAGGTTGATGTTAACACCGATTTGTTTATGGTTTTACATCGTCGTAAAGTAATGCAATATTGCAATATCCATTAAATCAGAGGCGCATATTTCATCCTAGCTGAGTTACTAGCAATAACTTCTGCTTCAAATACACTTTAAAAGGTGGTGACATCATTCCGGATTAGAAGTAGGCTATAGGTTATATACATGTACTTGTATGCATTTTACCTATTTTTAATGAGAAATTACGTGCCAAATTTAATTGGTATGGTTCAGATCTACCCTGTATGTATTTACGTTCATGATAGAGAAACGGAAGAACGTTAAGTTCCGATTTCTCTTCAAAGTGTCATGTTTGTTATTACTATTTTACAAGCTAATGAATAAATTGGGAGTCCCCAAATGGATCATCCCAAAAATCGGACGAACACCCAAGAGGGAGGGTAGTCCCTAATGTAATGGAATATATTGCAAATACAGAATACAAATTAAAACTTACAATATTCAATTCAATAAGGAACCATTTTATAAAATTATGTCATCAATAGTATAACACACCCATCTCGCATACAATAAAGTGATCAGTGTCAGCTGCGAGGGAGCATCTAAAAACTGACATAGACATTATAAAACACAGTATACCATAGTAAAATACATGAGATACCTTACATATACAAACTGTTACAGCTAACAACACTTCTACCTCACCAACAAACATCCTTCAGGGGTTATCAAAAGTAAGTCCTCCAAAATGAGTGGGTGGTACACAATTTTAACTGTGTCATGTGACAATCATTATACCTGCATCAACCATGTCCTCGAGGACTACAGTTACGGGAGTAAGGAAACGCAGCACTCGAAATGGCCCCTGGTATTTGGGTGCAACCTTAGCATTGAACTGCGTGGCCTTACTACTAAGGTGATGTCTCCACCATTACCTTATACCCTACCAAAAAGCCACTGTACCACTAGAGTAGAATTTCCTAGCTGCTAACTTAGTATGACACTGCAGCAGACTTTGGGTGGCTTCAGCCCACACTTCTTCCAATTTCCTTTTGTTAGCAGCAAACCAACAAAAACTGTGTAAACCCCAAGAATGAATAAGTGGATGGAATAATCTTTTTTCCAAAGAAGACTTCAGAGCCTTGTGAGTAGCATCACTGATGACATTGTTAAAAGCTAAAGAAAGTTGGTAAAATACAAGAGCCCATTCTTTATGAGATCCCATCTGAAAGGCTCTCAAGGCTACATCGAGGTTACGGTTATACCTTTCTACCAAATTATCCTATGGTTAGTAAGGGGTGGTCTGCACCAACTTCACTCCCCGGGCAAAAGCAAGGTTTTTCATTTCAGCAGATACGAAATAAGTAGCATTGCCAGTAACCATAATTGTGGGTGATCCAAACACTGGAAAAACCCATTGACTGAGAAATTTACAAATTTCCACCGATTTCATAGATCTCAAGGGGAAAAAGAACACAAACTTGCTGAACTATCTACAGCTACAAGAATAGATGGAAAACCTGCTGGGGTGAGTGGTAAAGGACCAAAAGCACCTAAAAATAAATGTCCCCATGGAAAAGTAGCAACCCTGGCACTATAGGGACTAAGGATCGTCACATTACATGGTTTTGCCTTCTGAGAGTCAAGACAATTTCTAACAATCTCTTAAATCTCCTTATTTCATCCCAGACCAAAAGAACATCTCTTTGATTCGGGATACAGTCTTGTCCTGTCCGAGACAACTCCCAAAATACGTATAATGATAATACTGAAAAATTTGGCCACGTAAAACTGCAGGAATACAGAACATAAATCTTAAGGTCTTTGGATCCACATGTCCTATAAGTCGTTTCCTTACTTAATATTGTCTGCCTTTACAAGCATCAATATCTGCTTTAATCAGTATACACTCAGGATCACTCCCCTGGTAGTTCTGTAAACTCAAATAAGCCTGAGGGAAATCTTGGAGAACCTCCAAGTGTTCCTCTTCAGAAATCCCCTCTCCACTCTTAGATGTCACAAACTCAGATTCACCTAGGTCTCCCACTAAAGTAGTTTGTACAGCAATATCACAACCCACACTAGATTCAATCACACATCTAGGTGGCACAATATCAATTACATTATTACTACAGGTTTTAGTCTCACTACCAGAATCAACACAAGCACTAGAAATTATAAGAGAACTACAGTAATCAACACTAACACTTAGAATTACAAGCGAATACACTTCAGCCTTCACTACACTTACAGGCTCTGAGGCGTCAACACAAAATTCCTCCGGGTCAAACATACATGATAGAGCATCGGCTATCCCGTTGTTGACTCCTTTCACATGCTGGACAGTGAAATTAAAACATGCTAGACGCGCCAGCCATCGGGTCAACCGCCCAACAGGTTTATTAGTAGAAAAAAACCAGCTCAGTGCTTGGTTATCAGTATGCAAAGTAAACTCCACACCTTCCAGATAACCCTTATACTTTCCCATTCCATAGATGGCAGCAAGGACTTCCTTCTCATAAGCGGAATAGTGTTGTTCGCAGGACTTAATAGTCGACTAGCATAGAAAACTGGCGAGGAAACTACCATTCAACGTTTAGCACAACACTGCCCTTAATTCCTTCGAACGAGCATCTACTTGTAAGATAAATCGCTGATCGAAGCGCGGCAACTTCAGGACTGGGGGAGTGGGAATATTCTCCTTGAGAAGGCAGAACTCATGCCTTTGAGCATCCTCCCCCCCCCCCCCCAATTAAGGTCAACCACTTTTTAATTAGTTTTTTTTTTTTTTTTATTCAGCTATTTCAGCGAAGTCGGGAGTAAACTTCGAATAAACCCCCACTAATCCCAGGAACCTACAAACACCTCGCATATTTGTGGGGCCAGGAAAGTTCACAACTGGGAGGTTCTTTTCTGGGTCCATTAAAAGAGATGACAAAACCAAGGTTTCTGACATAGTTTTTTGCCCATGTCACTTTGTCTGGATTTACAGTTAATCCAGCTTCCCTCAAAGACCAAAGAAAATGGCTCAAATGTTCTAGATGAACGTGGAACATTCAACTATATCCTCATACATCATCTATATAGGTAAACAAAATTCATACTGGTACTTTTCCAATAACTGAAACAGTATGCGATACATGGCTTGAGGACCACGATTTACCCCCTTTGGAAGTCGTTTCCACTGATAGTATACCCACGGAGTTACAAATGCAAACATTCCACGTGACTCGGGGGGGGGGGGGGCAAGTCACACTGTAGGAAAGCAGAATTAAGATCAATCACAGAAATATACCGCTCACTATCTACATGTTGAAACACACTTTCGATAGTTGGTACCTAATGGATAAGGATCCACATAATTTTTTTTGTTGAATTTCCTATAGTCACAAATGACTCTAAATTCCCCTCATGTTTTCTTAGATAGGAAAAAGGCAGGACTAGAATAGTTACTTTCAGATGCCTCAACTACATCTTAATGTTGCAAGTCTGAAATAATTTTCATAAAAAATTGTATTTTTGGATGTGCCACCCGATATGGTACAGATGATACAGGGTCCTGATCCTTAAGTTTCAAAATAATGGGCTGTTTACTATAATTACCTAATTTGTTAGTAATAACATCGGAAAACTCTTTCTGTAACTGTTTTATTTGCTTCTCTTGACTATTGCCAATAGATTGAACAGATTTTACAGAAATATCAAAAGTAATGAATCTCTTAGATATTACTTCAATTGGTTACAAAGGGCAAAATGCAAATACTAATTCTTTCTGAGCTACATTTAACAAATCTTGGGTCTTCCCAAAAAAAATCAACTCCAAGTATAAGGTCGTGGATAAGAACAGGCAAGATTCTAAAAGAGACATTCCATGAAACATTGGCAATCTTAATTTTGAAAACAGCCAACCTTTAAGAATTTATAATGCCCCCCATTAGTCATAGAAAATCCCAATTCTTCCCCTTGGCATACCTTAACAAGCCCTTGGGCCACTTTTTAAGCACAAAGTTACAAAAATCCTGATTGATAAGTAGACAATAAGTCCCCGAATCAAGCAAAGCCGCCACTTTAATTTGATCAGCAATATCGACAGGAATGTACACTAAGCCATGGAGGCACTCAAAAGACATTATGTGCACGGAATGTTTCCCCAAAATATTAATTTTACTCAAAGGACAGCTAATTCTAATATGTCCCCTCTGTTGACAATTAAAACAAACAATGTCCTTGGAACGATTTATTTTCCCTGAATACATCTTCCCATCATGATCCTGTCCTCGGTTCCCTTGATTTCCCTGAAAATATGATGTCTGAGAATACCAAGAACGTGTTTTGCATTGGGGCGACCTGTGCTCTCTCTAGAGGAAGCTATGGAATAAACAGACTAACGGTGAAAACAGTCCTTAGTGATATGATTGTTTTTACCACAAACAAAAAAAATATTTTGCAGGTTTAAGAAAAAAATTCTTTTCCTTCTCAATAGACTTAGCCTCAAGAAATACAACATCCACTGCACAATCCATAATGTTTCGCTCGACTTTTGTCACTAACGTAAACAATTCTGACAAAGATGTAGATTTGGTGGCAAAACAAAAATAGTGACTATACTGTGGATGAAAATTATAACAAATAGTCTGTGCAAAACATTCTTCCTCGCACGGGTAAACCCAGCACATTAACTATCCCTAGGATTTGTTTAACAAAATCCTGCATTGACTGATCGGGCATCTGCTAGCATTCCAACAGTTGCAAGCAACAATTTATAATTGCTATTTCACTTGAAAACTTATTTATACAGGCTTTTATTAATTGAGGAACTTCCCAATTTCCTTCACGAGCCTGACCAAACAATGGCTGTAAATTTTCAGGGACCCTGAACAGAGTAACGGCATATAAAACCTGCCGATCACAAAGCTGTAAAGCAATTACTGCATTGAGTTTATAAAAGAAACCTACTAATGCCTCCAAAGTTAATTTTGTCGATTTGGGAATCTTTACTCCCATTTCAGGCAGCACATCCATAGTAAGTTTGAAAACAGGAACTGGCTCACGCCGACCTCCTTGCCCGCATCCTTTCGCACCAGAGACCAAAACTTTAACGCGAAGATCATCGATCGGCTCGCTCTCCTCCACAGCACTCCCGTTTTCGTCAACATCTGAAGAAGTGAGGGCTTGGACAGATGCAGAATACACGCTGAAATTGGCAAGAAACACAGTATACCTCCTAAAAAATCTCACTATTTGCTTTCACTGGAAGTTATTTGTTGATCTAACTTGATCTTGGTTAAACTGGTTCAACACTACATATTTAATGTTTCATTCTTCAAAAACAAACTCCAAAACCCGACACTCAAGTAGCAAAGTGCAATGCAGACTCAGACACTTGCGGCGCCCTTGAACCCAAGGACATGGCAGGGCTGGAATTTCCCCAATCCCAGCAAATAACTAAACACCAATACAAAAGGCACAAAAAACCAGCAAGTAAAATCCATTGAGCAGAGCAGGAGTATTATTATGTGAAATGTTCATAACAGCGTTAAAATGCATGAAATATGTCGAAAACTTGATTTTTATTATTTTCATTTTTTCTTTGTTCCAACAAACAGCACATCATTTGGAATATTCGCCAGAAAAACCTCTTAAAATACAATAATTGATGTGTGTATGTAAATATCTTTACAAAATATTCTAGAAAAATACCCACAATATTTACTGCCGCATGCAGCTATATTTTAGTACTTTCCAACTTACTAGAAAATACCTGTACATTTAAAGTCAGATTAACCAACCAGTATCATATTTCTGGTTAAAACATGCAAAATTCCAATAAAATAATTTTAAAAGTCTAATATATTTTGACTTGACAAACTTGAACTTTCTGTCTAACAGGCCCTCCCAAAGGCCATGCTAAAAACTATTTCATACAAGTGAAGTTCCAAAAGAGAAACACATGAGACTTTAACTTGACAATACTTTTGTTTTTCTGGCTAACTGGCCTGCCGAAGACCATGCTCAAAATACTTTCCATTTAAATTATTTCTTTGGACTAACATGTACATATTTCTGGCAAAACCCCTTTTATAATATTGCCATTCCATATTGCAATTAACTTTGACTTTTGACATTGCAATTAAATTTGTCATTTTTTATTTCGATTTTTCAGTGTATGGCAACAGGTAAAAACATATTATACCTCCAGGCTGGGTGGACAAGCCTGCCTCTCAAATTGATACCTCACAAAATCATTATTTTTTAGATTTTCCTCGCTTCCCGCTGACACAAGGCAACTGCTAACGAATGGTGAACCTTAACCTCCGAGGAAAATTCCCTATTTGAACAACCATCAGGTTCCTGCTCAAAAACAACCGCTTAGAAAACATTCTCAAAAACTAAGTTGTTTTCTTGTCAGATTCAAATTAGAAACTTATTTACAAATGCATTTATACTTTGAAGGTTTTAAGTCTTTTCAGACATCTAATCTTACGTCAAAGTGACGTAATGATCTATCCTTGCTCGAAGAGCCTGGCATTTTAAGGAGGTATATTTATTGCTACATATATTATGTGGATGCTCCCTCGAGGCAGAACGTCTGATGTCGAACGAACATTTGCAAACAGTATATATACAGAATTAACTCAATTAAGTGTTAGAGGGGTGAATACTATTCATTCCCCAATAACAACACAGTATTATTCTCCTTTAATTGAATCAGTCAATAGGGAAATATTGCCCAATTATAGAGGCAACCATAATTTTTCTTGGTAGTGGGGTATTATAAGGTTCATTAGGCTGTAGAGGGATCGTCATTGGAAAGCCCAATCACAGCTTACCTGTTCCTTTTATGTCTGGATGCTCGGGGTGGCTACAATGAAATGTAATTCGTCATGCTAAAATCTCGTCCTGGCCCGGCGGAGTTAAATCCTGCAGATTTTCATCTGCACGCACAGCGCACATGGTGGCCGACTCGATTCTACTTTGGTAGTTAATTTCACTGCCACCCATGGTGGATGGCGGCAGCACCTTTAGGGGTACGACTAATGGCTCCAGCTGGGCGCTGGTGTTGTCTTCTACACCTGCCACACATGCATACAGGAGTACCAACTTCGGGAAAAATATGTCGGCCCACGAAGTTACTTCATGCAAGCTTGTCTGATCGCCAGAAGTGTGTCGACGTAGTGATGATGTGGATTTCCATGTATCGACATAATTGCTGTGATTCGTCGCCAAATCAAAATCCTCCTATAAGGCCCAGATGAATTGTTTTGCTATTGGTTGATTCTTAAACTTCTCACATCACTTAAAAAGAAATTACTGGCCATATGGCTGAACAAAGGCCAAAATATGAGAACACTGCACATAAGTTTCAAATTAACCTAAAGGCCATAAAAGTGTATCGTCTCATTGTTTTACAGAAAAGACTTAATGTTTTTTGTTATTTTGCTCTGATTGGACATAATTTCTGTGTAACACTCTAAGGGGAATAGGAAATAAAGGCATATAAATTGGCGTTCATGGACTCAATTTGGGGTCGAAGGGTCCACCTGCACTGAGTTAAAGCAAAAAAAAAACATGACTTTGTAAAACAATAATAAAATTTCAACTTATGTCTTTATAGCAGTTCAAGTCTAAGGTATAGGCTATTCTCGGTAAAATGAGCACTTCTGAAAGTCCTGCGTAAGATCTACTTGTGTGAATGTTGTGTATTCTTCCACTTTATGTAAAATTAGTATTGCCATGGGCTTCATCACTTCACGTTATACATACGTCTGTCAAGTAAAACTGTGAAATTATTAGGAAAGTAAATATTCAACAAATCTGCTAGATTTTACACTTTGATGCATTCAGAATAACCACAAAGCGAAAGGAATAATTTGAGTTATCACAAATGGTTACCTAACACTCTTCATCCGACGTTAAGATATGGAACTACTTTCCATGTATCATTACCATCTTTACTGGGCGAATGTTACTCAGTGCGCCCATTACAATATATGCATGGGCAGTGACTTTTTCAAAGGTTCGTTTTAAAACTACTCACTTTATCGTGAACAGCCTTTAAGCGGGGAGCCTTAACTAGAAGTCTCTGTAGGCAGCGAACACTGTGATGGTTTCTTCATATACACCGTAGCCGATTCCTTTCCCGTTCCTTCTCCCAGCGACGTGCTCCACATCTAGTGACCTGAGTTGACAGTTCGGGGATTTCCTAAGCATATATGGTAATTTCAAAAGATGGCCTGGTGGTCAAATTTCATGTTTGCGAAAAATTGATAAGTTAATAATAAAAACCGTTGGTATGTTTGCTAAAGAAATACTTAAGATGATTTTCTCCCCGCATTATCAGATTATCGCCCTTGTGAATCTTTAGGATTGTTCATACACTCGGAATTTATTACGTCAACAACTGGGGAGAGTACAGGTATATATCGAGATGCACATTCCTTATTTTATTGAATGGGGTTATATCTTTATAACAGTGGAGTGTGTTGTATCTGCAGAAATAACGATACTGTTCGGTCATATCGTAAGCGAAGTTTTGGGACAGCTACAGTGGGAAAGTACATGAATCTTCCATTTAAACAGGTTGGGAATACTGTCCGTCTGTACGAACTCTAGTAAATACTACAGGTATTACAAACAAGATTATTTTATTTCGTTTTTATTTGCTTTAATTTCTGAGGATAGTATTTATATAAGTATATATGGTGGTACGTAACTATAACAAAGCAATGATAACTAATATTGCAAATATAGTAAATTTAATTTGAAAGACTACAATCTGATGATTTTCTGATGATTTTTGTATATTTATTAGGAGACTTCTTTTTTTTAAAGTTTGCAACTCTCCTAACGTACTTTGCTTAAAAGTGTGCATCAGCTTCTCTGTTCTGGTTGGGAGTCCTCTCGATATATGTGGTCTTTTCACCTGTCTTTGTACACCGAAATAAGGCTTGTGGTCTCAGTAAGTACACCTCAGCAGACCGCAGTGATACTGTGTGTGTTCACAGCATTGTATACCCTACTCAGATAGGTAGGCAGTTTTGTCGACAGAGTGTTCGTCAGAGGCGAGTAGATCCTGGCCCGGGGTAAGGAACCATTCCAGCGCTCGCCTGAAGTGGTTTCGAGAAACCATGGGAAACTGAAATCAGGATTGCTTGACCCAGATTCGAGCACAGATACTACCGAATGTGAGTTCAAAGTTGAACCACTGCGTCACCTCGCTCGATATACCACACTCAGTTTTTAAATTTTCTCTTGTGTGTAATTTTAGTCGAACACATACTCGCTGACTACAAAAAAATTGTGGAAGTCGCGAGGGGTTATGATTTATTCCCCGATTTCGAAACTGAAACTGTGACAGGTTTGCAACTCGAACGTTATGCTGCGCTACTAACATTGGCTCAGAGTCGAGGGAAATTATAAACGTACATGCCTAAGTTTTCTGTGCCATATAAGGTAGATAAAGCAATAGATATGCCTGTCGTTCCATTACTCAAACAGTTTTTCCAAGACTTTGGCTTTTTCACGACGCAGTGGAAAATGAAATGGAGAATGGAACCACTGGATCCGAACCAAAACACAACCAGCCAGGACCGAGTCAAGTAAAGATGCCGGCCAAATTTCAGATACTGGCATATTTGCGGGAACATTGTTGGAAGATCATACCACTTTCCGGGGAGACTTAACTGCCAGACTGATGAGATACAAGTCAGGAGGAATCGGCCAGCTATGACAGAGTGTAACTCCAGGAGAAGCACGCTCCTGGTGGCACTCGCTAAACCATTATGGATTACAGTAGGATGAGTTCCACAATGCTTTTCAAAGCCGATTTCGGAGAGTGTTCAGTTTATTACAGTCACAAAACAGATTCACACTTGAAGAACAACAACCGAACGAATCGTTAACAGCTTTCATTTCCAGGAAGACATACCTCGGCCGCTGATTTCACCTGCTCCTTCCTGAACGAAATATCTTAGAAGTGGTTGCGGATACAGAGAGACCGGAATTTCGTGCAACTCTAGCACCGCTCCTAAATGGGTTGTTAGAGTACTTGATGCATGCTACCATTGTGGTGGAGTGCAACCGCGAACTACCTCATCTCAACTCGAATGCAGTGTAATGGAGCCACAATTAACGAGATGGAGACTGACACAAAAAGAGTCAAAACACGCAACCTCCAAAATCATTCAGACAACACCAAAAAAATGTTCAGCTTAATCAGCAAGGAAAGCCGAAAGCCCCGAGTTAAATAAAAGAGGAAGTGAAAGGTGCAAC
Source organism: Dryococelus australis (assembly GCA_029891345.1). Taxonomy (NCBI): domain Eukaryota; kingdom Metazoa; phylum Arthropoda; class Insecta; order Phasmatodea; family Phasmatidae; genus Dryococelus; species Dryococelus australis. The sequence continues at coordinate 69,547,516 of CM057003.1, read as the reverse complement.
CTACAGTGCGGGAAGCTAAGGGTATGGTTGGGACTCAAACCAGCCACCCCGATACCCGTGTCGCTACTGCTCGATGAAGGAATACCACTGGCACAGTAGGTGCCCTAATAACACGCATCTCGACCACGTGAAGGAGGCAACTGAGGAGAAGCAGGGAAACAGGACACAGGGGTTAAGGGGCCGGACGCATCAGCGGTCAGCCACCTCACTCCAGACAGTCAACACAACAGGTTAGTAACAGTGAGTAACAATTCATCTGGATCCTTGCCACAGTGAATAGTCAGCGATGTCACGTGTTAGTGGACACTGCATCATCACATAATTTTGTACACCCGCAATTTGTTAATGCACGAGATATTAAACTAAGCATGTAATATGACTCGCTACTCAGGACCAGTGTAGTACACCGCTAAGGCGAACCACCATAATAGTTCATGTATGGGATATAGAAACTGTCAAACCACTATCATAACAACAGAGCTTCGGGAAGACATTCTGGGAGTCCCTTGGCTCTCCGAACAAAATACAACAGTGGAACCAGCAGCACACAGAATACACTTTGGTGAGAAGGAGAGGCATACTGTTTATAACCTGGGCCGCCGCCCAGCTGACAACTTACCGGACGTCACACTAGGTGATCTGGACAATGATATTCTGCCCGAACAGCAGGCAGAATTTCAAGGCTTTCTAAACGAGCGCAAAGATGATTTTGCATAACACAATGCACTTTGCCGCACCAAAGATGCGGAGCATGAAATACCCCTAACAATAGAAGAACCGGTCTGCACCAACCCACAAGGCTATTTTCCCATCAAGCCCGAAATATTAAACAACAAATTCAGCAGATGTTAAATAAGCGAATAATTAAAACCAACTGACAGGCCGTATAATTCAGCCATTATACTTATGCCAAAGAAAGATGAGCCATGGTGGTTTAGTGTGGACTTCGGACCACTCAACCAAGTAACATGTAGCACACTACTTCCCTATATAAGTGTAAAAGACGTGCTCAGTTCGTTAGGACAGGCAAAGATTCTCGCTTCATTAGACCTGAAAAAGGGCTATTGACAAGTGCCGGTAAAACTAGAGGACCGCAAAAATACGCTTACACTGTGCCAGATGGGAGCCATTTTCAATTTTGCACGATGCCTTTTGGGTTAAAATGCCCACCTGCCACTTTCCAGTCCACGATGGTGCGTATTTTGGACGACTTGATTGGAGAGCATATGGTGTATCTCGATTATGTGATATTATGGTGGCAAGAACACCTACACCATCTGCCCATAGTTCTGGAATGTTTTGCCACCGATGTCCTAACTTGTGCAATGGAGAAGTGTCACATCGGAAAACCAGCGTCGATTTTCTTGATCATGTCGTAGATTCAGAGGGAAACAAGCCTAACCCAGACCAGCTGTGGTTAATTGATAACTACCCCCTGCCGAAAACCCGCAAGCAACTGCGAAAATTTTTTCGGTTTAATCAACTGGTTGAGAGAGCACATAGAGTATTTATAAAAAAAACAACAGCGCCACTCACAGGCCTATTTTCATCACAGCGACATTTTCAATGGACGGCATATGTGGAAACCACCTTTGTAAACATAAAATAACAGTTTAGGTCGTGTCCAACTCTCGCCAGATATGATGCAAGCAGACACCACTATTTACAAATGGATGCAAGCCAGGAAGGGATAGAAGCTGTGCTGTATCAAGTGGACAATAGCGGGATGAAATGGGTTATTGACTTCCCTAGAGCTAAGCTCGGCCAGACAGAGCAGCCCTACGATATTAATGAACGTGAGTATCTAGCAGTAATGTGGGCCGTGAAGAAATACTGTGCATACCTGGAGTATCAACGTTTCACTTTGAGAACAGACAACCAAAGCTTGTTATGGCTACAGAGCATGAAAGAGGCACGAAGTTAACTTACTAAGTAGGGACTCCATTTAAAGGCATATGATTTCATTGTTGGTCATAAATCAGGAAAGGAAAATCAATTATCTAACGTGCTATCACGTGTGCCTAGCACGGAAATAATAGTACAGGATGAGGCCGAGTGGGAAGATATCCTTTTGTCAGATGCGCAGGATCCTATTACAGAGTTGTATTTACAAAAAGTACATGCTGCAGACACATATGTTTTTATTAGCAAGTTGCATAATCAAGTCATGTGGGCGAAGCAGCATTGCCAATTTACACAAGAGAAATGAACCAGTTCGCACAGTGGGAAGTAGAAGTAAGGCGTGTTTTCGACAGGCGCTTGAAAATGTGTTCGCTGCAGCAACCCAGGAGATGTTGTCCCCACGCATCTGCGGAGCAGGTGTTAACTCATTTACACAGTGGCAGCATGGCAGGACACCCCGGTGTTAAACAGACAATACGTAATGTGCCAAAATATTTTTCTGGCCAGGATTCACACAATATAGTCGTCGCTATGAGCAAATTGTGCTAAGAGCAAATTATTCAAAGTGCACAGGTTAGATGGCAGGAAGCAACAACAAACAAGAGTACCAAGAAAACCCTCTGAGACTGTGTACCTCTATATAATGGGACAATATCCAAGAACTGCAAGCGAAAAAAATAGTTCTTATCGTGGTCACAGACAACTCCTCTAATGCCCAGTGGCACAATCGTGGTTCGAAACACGAGTCTAGATCAGATGCAAGATTTTCACAGAAAACTGTTGCAACTGCTTCTATAATCTTTGGTCGGAAGCTTGAACTCGAATGGTGTAACCAAAGATGTTAGAAGAGGGTGCAACCATTTTCTGTGAAAATCTTACATCCGATTTACGATCGAGTTTCGAACCACAATGGTGCAGCTGGGCATAAGTGCGTGAAAGCTTATCCGGTAAGCAGTGCGAGGACAGCTAACATTGTGCAAGTGCTCAATGAGGACTTCTTCCTGCGGTGGGGTTTTACCAAGAACCTCCTCACGCACAACCACACACAGATCACAGGAAAAAGGTGGAGAGAATTGTGTACCCAGTGGGGGGTACATTACTTGACAATGGCAGTTTACCACCGTAGGGCCAACCTCATGGAGCAAATAAATCAGGAACTGAAACTACAGTTACGAATCCATATGGGTGACCAGCATGCTATGTAGGCAGAACATCTGCCCTCTGCATTGTATACCCTCCGACGGCATGTCAATGCCACCACCAGCGAAACACGTACCGAGGTACTGTTGGGACATAATCTCCGCTAGTAGGCGAAGCCGATTGTCCGCGGGCGAATAGCAGCAGTGAGGCACCCAGCAGTAAAACTCGTATACGAGCACGCTGTCAGTGAGAAAAGAAGGTGTGAGAGCAGCACGAGAAATATACAGCGAGGTGGCTACCCACCATTACAAGACTAGCATTGTTGTTGGAAGTAGGTTAACAGGTCTACTTGCGAACTCACCCGCAATCAGCTGCATGCAACAATTTTGTGTGAGGTTTGCTGCCAAGTAGAGCGGACTGCACCGGATAATCAGAAAACATTGACCAACCACCTATAAGGTCCGCATTGGGTGGATAAGGGCGAGGGTAATCTGGATGACATCCATCTCACCCTGGGAGCCCTCAATGACAATGTTGGTCCCAGTGTCCCTCCACCCCATGACGGCGATACCGGCGCCGAGCCCCCAGGAGCAGCAGGACGGAGGAAGGTGAAGCAACACGTCTAGCGAGCAAAGCAACAACAGATCCGCTAAAAACAGCTGACGAGGAGATACCACCCGGTGAAACCCTCGATGGCTTGGTCGACGACGAGCTCCACAGAGAAGTTACGAGTGAGGGAGGTAGCACAGTACCTCGATAGAGAGCAGAGCAAGCAGGAGTGGAAGACCCGACATTGCACGGCGCAACTGCACCCAACAGGGTGCATCAGTGTGTTCCACTAGGTATTGTCGATGGCACGGCACCTATGAGTGCCACTGTTGGCCCGACAGCATCCATTTCGGCAGTGACACCTCAGCTGGAGCAGCTGCAGGAGTACGTCACAACATTCGACATCACAACACCAGCAAGCTGGGCGGAAGATACTCCGGTTGCTCCATGAATTACAGGTGACATCTCGAGGTCCCCAGGCGCTTTGTCGACGGTGTTGGGGTGGCCATCAGAATCGTCAACTGCGAGTGAAGTCCGTGCAACTGACCAATGCCAGGAAATGCTTGTAAAGGAGACAACAGCCAAGAGGACACTGACAGGTTGCCAACGCCACTTGACAGCAGCTCACCCGGGTCGCACCTGGGAGTGGCATAGCAAGAGGAAGCAAGACAGCGCGAGAGAGAGGTACAGCAGGAGAAGCAGTAGCAGAGAAAGTAAGAGCAGTGATGGCGGGAGCAATGGCAGTAGTTCAGTGGCCTCGTTCCGCCTCTGCAGGTCGCAGCAACGGTTTCATCCACCACAGCAGTGCCGCCAGTGTGAGTGCGACAAAGCCAACACGGCACAGCACGCCACAACGAAACCAGCAAGCTGCAAGCAATGGAAGGAAGGACATACATTGAGATCTGGGAACGCCCCGAGAACACCAAAATGTTGCAGGTAGCGGCATCGGCCCACAAAGTGTCTCAAAAAGGGGGTGGTGTTTCACGTGTGCTCTTCCCCTCCCTAGTCCGTTTGTCAGGCTGAGTGCTTCGACGGCACTTCAACCAACATCTGCGCTCTACCATATGTACTGGTGTGAGAGAATGTATATGTGTGTGCAGAGTGTGAGGTGAGGTGCAGCATAGTAAGGCAAGCTAGAGCAACTAGCACTGCATCTCGAACGCCCTTGCCAGGCTAAGTGGTCACAAACTCCATTACACAGAATAATAAACATTTAGGGGGAAAAAAAAACCTAAAAGGGTTTGGGGATGTTTGGACACCCGCAAAGCAGGATTGAGTCATGTGGGTTGTTGATTCCACAAACCCTTCCTATTTTTAGTGTTTTTATCATACAATGTTTGTTTATGCCTCACATATGTTTGTCCATATCGCCTCCATTTCATTTATGCAAGGGTAAGTTTGTTTCTTGTTATTATTTATAGTTTTTATAGTACGTTATGTCTCATTCAAGTAGAAGGTAAGAGAGTGCAATGTTGTGTTTCAGAAAGTAGCACCACATTACGTGCTCGCCTGCCAACACCGGAGACCACACTATGTGGGAGAGGTAGTAAGCACTTAGCATCGAGAAGGGGCAGTTACCGTTCCACATTTCCTGGCCCCATGTGCTAGAATTGCCTGGGGAAGTTTAAGCAGCACTTAATTATGTTCGCCTAAATGCATTTTTCTCAGTGTAACCCCCGCCGGCAGGTAAAAGCCTGGTAAGTGGTAGAGCGTTTTCATGCAGTGTTCATGTTAGCAAATAGTTCCAACATGGTCTGCATGCACACTAAGCCATCGTGTGGGCAAATGTTTCATAAGTTAGTCAACGTTTAGAGTTTCGAGGGGACGCTGTATAGTACCTTATCTCGCTGTTCATGTTTCTGGGTTGCCCACATCTTTGTAACACCAATAATTTTCTCAGCAATATTGTAAGTTTTCCAGAACTGTTTCGTTTTAGTAGCCCCTCACCTTCCGCAGTGCTTACATTGCCTGGGGAGCTTAAGTTTTCACTGTAAAGCTTTTTGAGCCCTTCACACCATTATTGTACCACATTACTTAGATCGGAAGGTTATGCCCAGTAAGTATTTTAAGTTTGATTCCTGTAGTAGTAATGTAACATAAATCGGTAAAAGTACGTCGAATGGATTCACTAGTGTTTTTATTCGGATTTGCCTTTGGGCTCTTAGGGGCATGGGCCACCACCATTCCCGCTAATAGTGTAATATTTTCTGCAAGTGTTCTATCATTTGGTTTTTTAGTGTTTGTCTGTTCCTGCAATGTAATTTAGTGCATTTTATTCCTTATGCTTAGGATTGGAGGCGAGATCCTTGGGAATATTACTGTATTCACATATACATTATCCATTTGCTGTCACTCATGCCTCCATTTTTGCAGCTGTACCACCGCCAGCATGAGTCCTTTCCCTCCGTGACCTGGTATCGGGAGAACCACCAATACGGGCTCAGAGGTCAGCCAGTGCTCCTCCTTCCTTTCCATGGCACATATGGGTTTTTGCCGATATCATACTCACCTGTATCCATGCGCATCAAGTCTACGCATCTAGACCAGCCCACACAGCCACTAGCACGTCTTCCTTCCTGTCGGTTACCATTCCCTTTGGGTTTTTCACTGACACCCGCGGTTTTTAGCCCTAACGGCCTATCCTTTAAGGAGTCGACCAGTCACCAGCATTCCAGACCATTACCTTCTACTGTAATAAGCCTTTCCTGCTAGCAGATACCCTTTGCCAACTGAGTTACCCAGGTGAGGCATAGGGAATGCCCGGGTTACCCACATTTGCCAACCTCAACATACAGGTTGCCCAGCGGTTCCGCAAGGAAGTGCGGTTCCCCATTGGTCAGTAGAGGCTATAGTATAATGCATATCTGACTCTTTCCCGACTTGTAATGGTAGTAGGACTTGGCAGTACCCCGACACATCCATTACATCTTGGACACTCCCACCCAGCAGAGCCCAACCTTAGGGCACCATGTACGTTTTTGATCACCTTATGCCCCTTTACAGGCCAGTTCTGCTGACGCTTATCATGCCAATCAGTCCACTGAGCATGTCCAATCATTCCGCAATCCAGGTCACGATTGAACCACTGGACATTTGTTCGAGATACTTCCTTCCCTTGCAGAGCCTTACATCCATTACAGGCCGGTTGCTCATAACAGACAAGATTTTCTAGGATTACGGATGAGTTCCTGCATCTTTCCTCCCTTCCAGTACCCTCTATCACAGAGGAGAACACTCCAACCAATGCAGCACATCATATTCCCTGCTGGGAGATCAGGGGACACCATCTCTCCTTACACTCCTATGCATGCCTGTCCTGTGGCTTCAGGCTCTGTTACATGGCACATTGAAAGAGCTACAGCTCCTCCTGCTGGTACTGAAGACAGCACAACCAGCAGGCATAGTGAGAGCGAGGGACGTAGATTAGCCAGCTCGTATTACCCTCTGCAGTCTTGGTGGCAGAAGCATCTGCCTGTGGGATGCATCACTTGCAGAGGAGCACCAATGCCATGCAATGAACAAGATTGCGAGGAGCAGTGGCAGCAGCCAACCATTCAGTAGCACGGCAGCTGGCAAGAAGCCCTTACGACCTGCATCCAAGGAAGAGGAGTAAGAGAAAGTGTATCTTCCACACATGATGCTGTGTGGCTGCAAACGGCCTTGCAGGAGAAGGGCGTTTGACGTATGCACATTGCTCCCTTTTTAGCCCATTTGTCCACCTCATCGCATTTCCAGAGCGCACTCCTCATCAGCGATCGACCGTGCACGATTGCATTAGTTTGTGAGGTCCTATGCATGGATAGACCAATGCAAGTGTAAGGAAGGTTCAAGGCAGAGTGTATGTTAAGTGAAGTGCAATGACTGATGAAGCGCTGGCCGAGCGACCACGTGCTCCATGGCGCACATGGATTCATTAATTGCAAATTGGGCATAAGTATTTTTCGAAAGGGCTTATAGGCAAATGTTGTGTCATGCAAAGACACATGAACACCAAAGACAAGCTTTGACAGAGCCCCGAATCGCATTAGAGTCTTGAAAGTGTATATATGAATTTTTATGTAGTGTATATTTTCACGTGTCTTCAACTCTACATTATTCCACCCCTTGTTTACCAGTACTTTATGTGTGTATTTATTCGGGTTTGCCTTCGGGCACTTAAGGACCAGGCCACCACCATTCCTGCTAATAGTGTAACATTTTCAGCAAGTGTTCTATAGTGTGTTTTAAAATGTTTATCTGTTCCTGCAATGCAATTTAATACATTTTAAGGATGCATGGTAAGCCCAAATGGTCCTCTGTCTATCAAGCAAGGGAAGTATCAGGTCATTGTGAGGAGTTACTATTTTACGACTATAGGATTACAGCCTTGGTCGTCGTCCTGCACAACCCTGAAAGAAGGGTCACCTGTACCAGAACTTCATGGTATCACCAGCACCTGGATGATACCTGCCGCCCCGGGTAACCATACTAATTTCTACCAAAATTCCCTCTTAATTATTTACAGCTCCTCAAAACCAACATCTACCCACTGAGGCAAGACGACACCACATTTTAATGTCGCCCAACTGTATGGCGTAATTCTACCACATCCTAAACCTTGGAACCTGAAAAAACTGCCAAATTCCCACCACAAAATCTTTCCGAAATTTTTCCCGCAAGAAATTTTCCTACCAGCCTTCCTTTACTAACCACTACAAGGGAACAATGTGAACTTCCAGAAAACCCGGCAGCATCAACATGATACCTTCCAGATGACTCCAAGATGCTGGGAAAGATGTAAGTGGTCGGTGAGAGAAAGTGCAAGAAAGCAGTGGGTAACCGCTATTGTACGAGGACGTAGAGCTAACAGGAGGAGGCCATCTTGGGATGGCACATAACAGACTCGCGCCACCCGCTCAGGGCTGCAGATAAAAGAGAGGGCATGCACCAACATTCTTCCTCCACCACCTCCACTCTAGAACAGGTGAGCTGATATCGATCGCCTAGAGCAGGCAGAGCAGGTGGCACTCAACCCCCCACAGGGGACAGAAGCGAGAAGGGAAGGCATTCCCTTCCCTCCAATGACACAACACACTTCCGCGACTTGGTCATCTACACTGCGCACGTGGGTTTGTTGACAAACAAACCATGACTAGCAAGACGCAATCAAGTGCACCAGCACTTTTGTGTCTGCAGTGCTTGTGCCCTATGCCCAGTGACATAGTGGACAAATACAAATTAGGCACCAGGTACTGCAAATGTAACCAGAAGTCCAGCCAGTCAAACAAATGCGCTGCGGCCAACCGCGAAAACAAAAGTGATGGGAAACTGACAACCAGCAATTCGAGCAACACTGGGATCATTTTTCCAAATTACCAGCAACCTAGTTGGTGTGAAAATCTTTTGTGCGAAAGTCAAGAAACACTAATCCTAAATTGCACACAGCATCAATTTCAGTACCAAAACTAATGTTTAAGTGGGAACGAAACCGAAACCACCATGGGACTTCATTTTGTGTGTGATAGCTGCAGTGAAGTTTTAAATCCAAGTAACACAACACATAATTTGAATAACTTGCTTCCAGAATTTAAACAGCATGTCACCATGTGTCAACAAGCGGTCTGCTAGGAGGAGGCAGATAAAGGGAGTATCCAGCACAATGATTGCAACACAGTGGTGCGTGAACAGTGTGAGCTGGCAAGTGAGGGGATAGATGCGTGGGGAGCGCAACTCAAGTGTCGCGACTACACGACCAAGGAAGAACACAGTAATAATGCATCACATGCCCACAGTGCACAAGTGACAGCTGACAACATACCGGTGTCCAATGTACAGTCCACACTATATCTGCCAACCCTACATCTCGTACTTCTACCACTGTAACCAATGACACTGCACCTACCACAATTACCTGCTTACTATCCAGCCCAAATTTTTCCGCAATCAATCCAAGCAATATTACCAACCCCCTTCCCCGTTCCCATAAACAGTTATATGCATTACATCGCTCATAATTGCCCGCAAGATAAGTGGCAAGCAACAGTAAACACAGCAAATGTTGACAACAGCCAAAAAATCACCCCAACTAGTTTTTAAACGTTACCAAACTTCATGGGAACTGCGAGTGAGTACCCCTCAGCCTTTCTGAAAGAATGCACATCGCATTTGCAGCAGTATGGCGCCTGTGAAGACGAGTTGGTGAGCTACATAGGAAACCAATTGCATGGTAATGCAGGAAAGTGGTGGAGTGCTACTAATCATTACGGGTTCGGCTGGGAATAGTTTGTGAACTCGTTTCAGTGTCGATACGGCAGCACGTTTGCTTCACTCCAAGCCCGAAACAAACTGATGTGGCAAGAACAGCAGCCAGAAGAACTACTGCCCACATTCATTATGCATATGGTGTACCTAATAAAGCACTTTCACCCGCAGTCGTCAATAAGAGCAACCTTGGAGATTGCAGCAGAGACAGTCTTAACAGCAAATTGAAAGAGCTGTTTAAGGCCGCAATCATCCTCGAATCGAAAATGTGTTCATCGTATTGTGAAAATGGTGCCGCACGATGGCGACACGGGTCGCAAGGTTATGACGATAGCAAGACACGAGACCAAATGGACAGGTATCAACAGCAACATTTTGGACAAAAACTGAATAAATTTTCTGCAGGGAATAGCAGCAGTGAGTAGTGCATGCCACTGTGATAACCATGGGAAAAGTGTCAGTGTCAACAAGTACGCTGGGAGAGTGTTCTTCAAGTGGTACAATACCAAATCCCCTCAAACTGCATGCTGCCATTGCAAGCCAGTGGAGGTGTTTCATTGGCACAAATAGTGTGCCAAGAACCCCCACCTTGACAGCAACAAATGACCCGCACCTAGCAACCAGGAAAATGAGAAGTAGGGACAAAAGGTCCTGACATCCCTGACACCCTAATCCCACAAAACGACATGGAGTTGACACCACAGCTAGCACTAATTCAGCAGGTTAGTGGTAATATGGTGAATTTCATTCGTATATTGGAGTATATGAATGAGCAACCTTGCCATGCCCTGAGTGACACTGCCGCCCCACATAACTTCATCCATTCACATTTTGTAAACAAGAACGATGTAACCCCTACCATCCACATCATTCGGCACACTAATTGCCAGCACAACAGCAGAGCGATAGGACAACCCCCTGTTATAGTCAGAGTGCATGTATTAGACACTGTAACAACTCCAATAATAACCAAAGTAATGTGTGAGGATGCGGTACTGGGTGTGCCATCGTTATAGGAACCAAATACAATAGTTAAATCTGGTGCAAGGCGTATACATTTTGGTGCTAAAGAAAGGCGACCTCTCTATAACATAGATAGCAAAACAGCTGATAACTTACCTCAGGTTTTGCTAACACAGTTCGATCACATCATCCCGCCACAGCATCAGGCAGTGTTCCAGAGCCTGCTGGACGAACACAGAGAAGTTTTCGCAAAACACAATACATTGTGCAGGACCACAGTAGCTGAGCATGAGATACCGCTAACGCAAGAGGGAACTATCTATACTAGTCAGTGTGGTGACATGCCTCATCAAGCCTGAATTATACGAGAGCAAGTAAGGGAAATGTTAGCTGACAGAGTAATTGAGCCCACACACAGCAAATATAATTCAGCCATAACACTCGCAACGAAAAATAGAAGAGCTGGTGCTTTTGCATCGATTTTTGCCCTTTAAATCAGGTCACATGTAGCACCTTACCACCCTACAGTAGTGTTAATAATGCACTTAGTTCGTTAGCTAATAAGAAAATTCTGTCATCCTTGGATCTGTGAAGCGGCTACTGGCAGATTCCAGTAAAGCAGGAAGTTGGGGGGGGGGGGAATACATTCACAACACCAGATAGAAAGAGATTCCAGTTTGCCCGTATCATTTGGATTAAAGAGTGCACCCGCATTGTTACAGTCAATGATGACTCGAGTCCTAGACAGGTTCATTGGCGAGTTTATGTTAACATATTTGGACGATGTTGTCATAGGGTCTGACAGTTAGGAAGACCACATGCACCACCTGTCAATGGTACTCGAGAGACTCGCAATAAAATGGACTCACGTGTGCGGCAAAAATGTGTCATATAGGTAAGAGCTAGTTAGATTTCCTAGAGCATGTGGTGGAAGAAAATGGAAATATTCCTAACACCGAACAGTTACTGTTGATTGATAACTAGATGCCACCATGCACACGTAAACAATTACGTAAATTTGTCGGCCTGATCAATTAGCTTAGGTAGTTTATTGAGGGCTTTGCAAAGGTGACAGCACCACTTATGGATCTACTTTCTACTATCTACACAGAAGCGGTTCATATGGGGTGATGCAGAGGACAGTGCATTCCAGGAAATTAAGCCCCATTTCTAGTCGTGCCTGAAGCTCGTTCGATACGACCCCACTAAGCACTTGTACTTACATACCAGCCAGGAGGGGCTGGGCACAATTTTGTATTAATGTGCAGAGGACGGTGCAAGACAGGTGATTGATTTTGCAAGCACTAAGCTCGGCCAGACCAAAAGAAGGTATGATGTTAACGAACGTGAATGTTTGGCAGGTATATGGGCGGTCAAGAAATACAGGGTGTATTTATAATATCAGCGATTCTCGCTCAGGACTGATAACAGATGACTCGTCTGGTTGCACACAGAGAGGGAGGTTCACAGTAAACTCACCCAGTGGTCGTTAACACTGCAAGCTTACGACTTTGTAGTATAGCACATCCCTGGGAAGGAGAACCAGTTAGCTGGAACATTATCACGAGCACCGAACTCGAACATCTTCGTAACAGATGATGCCGAATGGGATAATATTCTTCCATCAGATGTGCAGTAACTGTTTCATGAGACCAGCTTAACTCAAGTACATGGTGTCAATAAAGAAATTTATACTAATGACTTGTACAAATAAGTCGAGAGTTCGCAAGCCAGCTGCGAAATTTCACAAGAGAAAATGGTAAAGGTGCGACACGGCAATAGAGCAGTGTGTGTGTAGTGAATGAATGACCACCTTGAAATATGTTCAGCGAATGATCCAACAAAATGGTGATTGTTTGTACCCCTAGCAGGTCGAGAAAGTGTGTTTGTACAAGAGAAAGAGAGCAATGTGGTATGACACCCTGGCACCAAGCAAACAATAAGAAACATGAGTGAGTATTTCTTTTGGGTTGGTCCTGTCACGTGACATGCAGAAATATGCTCAGATATGTGAGAAATGTCAGACATTTAAATTGCATTAATTAGATGGTATACAACAGAAGCAGCTATGCCTACCCAAGCTGCCGTTCGAGACCGTGAGCCACGACCTGATGGGGCCCCACCTGCAAACATCTGGGGGGAAGAAGTTTATATTGGTGGTTACTGATAACCTCCCAATGGGTGCAGGCCTACACAATAAGCAGAGCAAGATTGGAAAGCACTGTGAAAATGTTGGAGAGTGAGTTCCTTGCAAATTGCGATTACCCAAAACAATTGCTCACTGATAACATTACCATATTTACTGGCAGCAGATGGCAAGATATCTGCACACGGTGGGGGTGTACCACCTGGAGATGGTAGTGTATTACCCACGTGCGAACCCAATTGAGCGCCACAATCAGGAATTGAAGTAAAGTTGCAGATCTGTGTGTGGCACCAAAACACAACCTGGGCAGAACATCTGCCAGCCGCCCTCTTTACACTCTGCTAGGGTGTAAGTACTGAGACCAGCCATACACCTGCCGAAGTACTGCTAGGCCACAACATTGCCTTACTGGGACAGAAAAACTGCCCGCAAGAGAACAACAGCAGTAACACAGGAGACAGGACAGAATGGCGAGAGAAGATTGCCAACAGTTCCATGAGCAGAGGTAGCATTAGAAGAGGTAGGCAGCGAGGTGGTTCCGACAAGCAAGACGCCGCCTCCAGCTCTGCAACCCTGACAGCGGGTTTACCTGCAGTCACAACCACAGACAGCCGAATACCAAAATTTCTGAGCGGACATGCTTGCGCAGTGGAGTGGGCCACACTGTGTTAGGAGTAGTAAAGGGCCAACCATGTACTAGGTCTACATGGGCAAGGACAGTTATAGGGCACACTGGGACGACATGATCCTCTCACCCGATGATGTAGCCGGTGAGGATGCCCCTGGTGTCCAAAACTCCCACGATGGTGATCCACCGGCCGAGCTCCAAACGCAAGCACTTCTGGGTATGAGTCTGCCAGCTGGTACTGTAACCCCCATTGTTGTGGAGCCGTTGGTTGGCAAGGAAAAAAGCAAGAGATCAGCAAGTTTGTCGGTGCCACCTAGACTGTCACAACGATGTGATCATCCACCCACCCTCCCTCCCGCAACCAGTGGTTGCCTGCCCAGGTCGTTTACATCGGCGACACTGCCCGGTACTGGAAGACAGCACGATCAGCAGTAGCTGTGAAAGTGAGGGAAGCAGGTCAGCAAGGTTGTATTGCCCTCAGCAGTCGAGGCGACAGAAGTATATGCCTGCGGGATGCATCACATGTGGGGCACCTCAATGTCCCGCAAAGAACAAGACTGTGAGGAGCAGTGGCAGCAGGCAACATCCCAGTATCGTGGGGGCTGGCAAGAAGACCTTACGCCCTACGTCCAAGGTAGAAGAGCAAGAGAAAGTGCCTCTGCCACACATGATGCTGTATGGCTGGATACGGCTTTGCAAGAGAGGGGCGTTTGATGCGTGCCATGTTACCACCTCCATAGTCCATTTGCCTGCCGCATCGTATTTCATCAGGGCAGCCATCATCAGCAATCGACTGTGCAACATTTGTGTTAGTGTGTGAGGTGCTATGCACGGAATGCCCAATGCGTGTGCATGGAAGATGCAAGGACAGAGTGTGTATTAAGTGCAGTGCAACGAGTGAAGCGGTGGCCTAGTTACCACGTGCTCCATGGCGCGCATGGATTCATTACCTGCAAATTGGGTCTAAGAGTTATTCGAAAGGGCTTAAAGGCAAATGATGTGTTATTCAGACACACACAAACACCAAAGACTCCCTTTGAAAGAGTCCAGTAATGCATTAGAGTCTTGAAAATGCATATATTTATTTTTCTGTTGTGGACATTTTCACGTGTATTCAGCTCTACATTATTTCACACCTTGTTTACCAGTGCTTTAAGTGTTATTACATGCAAAGTATTTGAATATTATGTTAAATAGCACGATTGGTAAGTGGTGAAGTGTTTCATGAAGTGTGCTTGTTAGCAGGTAGTTCCAACGTGGTCCGCATGCCCGCCAAGCCAGAATGCGTGCCATTTTACATAAGATAGTCATCACTCAGATTTTCGAGGGGACAGATGTGTTGTACCATGTCGTGCTGTTCATGCACCCAGGCTGCCCACATCTTTACATCAACAAATATTTTCTCATCAATATTGTAAGTTTTCCAGGACCATTTCATTTATCCACCCGGGATTCAGCCCCTCACATTCCATAGTGCTTACATTGCCTGGGGAAGCTTAAGTTTTCACTGTAAGGCATTTTGAGGCCTTCATGCCATTTTTGGTACCACATTACGTAGATCGGCAGGTTAAGCCCGGTAAGCATTGTAAGTTAGTTTCCTGGAGAAACAATGTGACGTATCTGAGTAAAAGGTGTATCGAATGGATTCATGTGTGTTTTTATTCGGGTTTGCCTTCGGGCACCAAGGGGGGCGGGCCACCACCATTCCCGCTAATAGTGTAATATTTTCTGCAAGTGTTCTATCATGTGTTTTTAAGTGTTTATGTGTTCCTGCAATGCAATTTATTACATTTTAAGAGCGTGTGGTGATCCCAAATAATCCACCATGTGTTATGCAAGATAAGTATAAAGTCATTGTGAGGCATTCCTATTTTATCGCCATAGCATTACCGCATTGGTCGTTGGCCTGCACGAACCTGAAAGAAGAGACAGCAGTACAAGAAATTCATGGTATCAATAGCACCTGGATAATAACTGCCACCCTGGGTAACCATACCAAATTCCCACCAAAATTCCAACTTAATTATTTACCACTCCTCATAACCTGCCTCTATCCACTGAGGCACCAAGACATCAAGTCACAAGCCCTTTGGCACTTTGATGTTGTACGTATCTGCGATAGATTACTTCCCTATGTCTGCTTTGGAATAGAGGAAACACTAAAAATAGTTAATTTTGTTGTATAAATTAAATCTGTAGCAGTGACTATTGATGGCATCCTGCATAATGGAAATGGGTATAAGAGGATTTCAGAGGCGGTGAGGTGTGAGGTCTATGGAAATGATGGAATTACCCGACTATGCACCAGGTGTCATCAAGGCGACGCCATGATGGTGGATGATGCTGTGAAACGATGACTCTCAATGACCTTAGCATTGCGGGCCGTACGGCCCTACGAAAACACTCATCGAATTGTTGAAGTTTGCCTCTCCACAGTAAAGGCTGGATAGATGCTATTGTTGGGTGTTTCCTAAATGGTAGCCCAAAGGCTGTTTACATGCCATTCTATTGCAGTGACATTTTGAGGGCAAACTGCTAATTACTGTAATGTCGCGTGATGTGGATTATAGGGGCTAGTCACACGACCATAATGATATGGTACACTTACTCAGATACATACTGCATTGAGATTAAGTCCTGCTGAAAATACACTTGCACTGAATTCGGTTATTGTTAAGGTCCGTCCCTTTAAGCAACTTTTGGCGACTGAAATAACTTTTGCAATGATGAGTTCTCAGGGTGTTTATTTGGTTAGTTAACACTCATCTCAGGGAACACTTAATACATGCTTTGATGACTGATGCAATGAGGTCACCAGAGATGATGAGCTGTGTTCTTTCCCCGCCTGGTATGGCAAGAGTAGAGCAGGAAATGTTGAATGTTCCCGGCGCCACGTTCGGTAGAGAACAATGATGTTGGAGGTCGTTGGCCGACGGCTTACAGCGATCTCTGGATCCATGGAATATTTGAAGAAATTCTCGATTGAAGATTAACTTATTATGTTAATTATGAAAAACCCTTTACTAAAGGACGAAGTTGTCGGCCAATTCGCACGCCGATACTAACACTGAAATGAAACTGCTTGTGGGAGACAGGCCCCATAAAGCAATACTTTAACACCAAAAGTACACTGATAAAGTAAACTGCCTTAGGGTGCATTCCCAGCGATACTAGGGAGAGTATTACTCAATAAATGTCGGTGATTCAATATTTGGCATATTTCTTGACTGTTCGGGTACAGAACAAATGTTATTCTGCAAGATATAATAATGTGTACCCTTGTTAAAAGGATCCGGCACTTATAGCCTGCCGGTGGCCATCGCTGCGAAAGTCAGGCGTGGGCCTTAATGAATGCTTACTTGAAAGATATGTGGTTACACACGTGATGTCCTGGAATGTTACTTCAGGAGCAGACAGGAGCTACCCTCAGCTAAAAATATATATAAAAAGGTTCCTGTTTTACACTAAGTCAATTGCTGTTAAAGAATGAGCCTAAGTTGAATTGCCGAGGGTGGTAAATGAAGAGCTTGCTGTCCACCTGCCAGATTGCCCAAGTGTTGAAGTCGAAATTATTTTTAATGGCCGCAGCCATGGTGAAGTCGGCGAGGCTGTCGCCAAATGAGATTGTGAAAAAATGTAACATTAAATATACAATGATTACACAAATGAATTACACAAAAAATTATGATTACTGACTACAAACACAGTGATAACATACCCATGAACGTCAGAGCCCCTGTTGTGGCTGATAAAGTGACGTCATAACCATGTCATCTATCTTGAAGAATGATATTAAATGAAATGAGGCCTCATATGGCTGATTATCGATTGATGAATACATTTGCCTTCTTAAAACTAACTTATATATACTTTCTTGGTGAAATACGGCGAATAGCGGTATTGTGTGTTTGTATTTCACTTTACATGATGTCACACGCATTCCACTTTTGCGGATGTGGTTTTTCCCTGTAATCTGCAGGTTTTGCACAGTCCCCTATGGAAAACTGGTGGCTTCCCTAGCAAACTATGGTGCAACACTAGGCAAGATTTTCTGTTTCGCCTCTCATTAATTACTGGTACTAGGGAGCTGCTCGCCACATTACAATTGCCATGTGTCTTGTGGAATATTATTCCCTACCTTTTCATCCCACTTGTGGTCACTTAGCACTCTGGGTTCAGCCACAGGGCCCGCCGACATCATGCACATTGAAAAGGCGTAGGGTATTGCTGCGTCACTTACCCCCATGTTCCCTCCAATGGCTGTTTCATCTAACAGTCATGACTTCATGGGAAATACCCTTTTATGCCACATACGAATTTATTACAAGTGTTATTCTTCTAATGATTTGAAAATATGGTGGCCCTCGGCCCACGGGTTGCAGAGTGGCATGAAAAGCGTAAACACGCCATTCTCGTCAACCTGCACTGATTGTGACCGAGACCTAGTATCGATCAGTCGGGTGTTGCTGCTGGGGCTGATGTGTCTGCAGTGGTACAAATGGGCAAAACGGATACATGGGCGTCTGGAATACATCAAACTCCCCCCTCTCTGGTACCGTTTGGTCATTGCAGACCTCCAAGGACCTGTCACACCGCTAGGGGCAATAGGATGCCAGCAGTCGCTGCTGGTTGTGGGGCCTCAAGGGGTAAGGCTCGTGATGATGCTGTGCTTCGCTGGCTGCTGATGCTCTGTGTCTGTGGCCTGTGCTCAGTGAAGGGGATTGGCCCTGTCACAACCAGTGCATGGCAGATGATACTGATGATGTTGCTGCTTGGAGCGGCAGAGGAGGGTCGAGACCCGCTCCCCTGCTGATTCATCTCCGTTGCTGATGTTTCTGTTGCAGCTGCTCGGACTTCTTGATAATTGTTGAGTTGACGATGGGAAAGGTAAGTGCCCCATGTGTGGACTTGTTGATCATGATGCCCATTCCCCGTCGCATGTGAGGAGGTTCGCTGGCGTGAGGTCAGCCTAGATGAGTGTCTTTTTATATACCACAGCATAGTCCGGTGGAACGCTTCCCTATAGGTTGATCAGACCCACAGTTGCCCCTTCTGTCTTGCTTTGGGTGATGTTTTGGAGAAGTCAGCGAATCGACACTCGACGTCGAGATATTTCGAACTGACTCAATCAGCGCCACAGTTCCTGCTATGCTGATGTCTTCTGATGTGATGACGCTTTGTGATGTAATGATGCTTTCTGCTGTGATGAAGAAGGTTATGCCGGTGTTGCTTGACTATTCCTGTGTTGTCATTTTCATGTTAGTTGCTGTGGTTTTGGGAGCCTTCCATCTCAGCCGAGAGTGGTCGCTGTTCCAAAGGATCCTGCCGGATGTGGCCCATTCCCCCATTAGCTGTAGCCTGGTTTTGTGTTGTGGTTGCTTTGCTTTTCACTTGCACCACCCTTCATTAATGTGCACATTTTTACATGAGGGGCTGTTCGGACAGCAACCCTGCCATGCTTACAGCGTCACTGTCCATTAGACCCCTGGGTTGAGCAGTCTGCTTGTGAGTGCATCTTTCCCACTGGTGCCCATGATGCAAGGGTGCGCAGGTCTGCTTGGTTTTGTTGACACTGATGCGTGCCCTTCTGGCCGGTGGCATAGAGCGATGCCTTGTGGCATGCTTGTCGTGCTGTCTGCACCAGCATTTTCTCCCCTCTATATTTTTCGAGGTGGAAGGCAAAAACGTGCTGTTGCAGCTGTGACTGTGTGTACTGTATTGTCATGTCGCAGCATCATGATGCTGGGAGGCAATGATGGTTCACATGGATCTGCAATTCTTGTGCCCCCTTCTGTGGTCGGAAAAGCTATCGAGTTTTCGATTTTTGGAATTGTGACCCCATTTTCCTGTGCTCCTATTACTTTGCTTTTCGTAGCATGTGAGAATGGTTTTGTTTTTGCTTCTGCTGACTCGCTGATGCTCGCATGTGGTTTGCAGCATTGAGAGTGTGGTTCGGTTGAGCATTGTGTATGCCCTGAATACTGCAGATTGGTTCTTACAATCCTCAACCGACCAATGCACTGCCCATGCATCAACTGGTCACATGTTCATGAAGCTATTCCATCTGCGCAGGCATATCGACGAGTTTGTTGCTGTTGTGTCTCATCCCTTGCTGTAAAATGCATACATTTGTGTGTTGCAGGCTTTCTAGGAATGGTTTTCCTCCACAAATTTGTGCTAGGCTGTTTCTCCTCTCGTCCCTCGTTCTGACGTCACACTGGCTTGGCAGTGTGAGAGCTGTGGACGCAAACACAGGCGCTTTTGAAATGTGCATTGATGGTGTGCATTCTACAGTGTTTCTTTGGTTACGAATTTACCGTGCTATATAACTTGAATCGCACCCATCACAACAGTAGCCGTTTGTAAATATATTAAACATCTCGTGCTCTCTTTCTGACAATTTGTCACGCAAACATGTGATTGAACAACCGGTTCAGTAGCATGTAACAGTCGCACGACCTTATTTAGCCCCAAAGACTGCATACAATTGCACTGCTGGGGTTGAACTGGCCATAAATGGTGCCGTTTTCCGTTCGCACTGATGGAACTGAATGACCCCTTTGCTGTTATCAGTTACCATCCAGATCTCTGCCCTTGCGCACTTTCGGTGATCCCGATATGATTATGTTTAGCATGAAATAATGTCTGTCCCAGCCCTTTTGTAAGTGTAGGTCGGGCACCGGTTATACCTGTACCCAGGTTGTTGTGAATTGTATTTCTGGTTTACAGTTGCATATTGGAACGTGGCTGGTTAGGTTTCTTACTGATGTTAATTTGTTACACTTGACGTGGACCATATCCCCCAAGCTTAAGCCCATTCACCATGCCATCATCTAGCATCCACAGCAGTCACCTCTGTACCACGTGTGGGCGTTTGTAGGCGAATAAATCGTCCTGTGTGTGTGCACGAGTGTGCACAGTGCAGTCCGGATAAGTGTAAACTGTTTCTGTAATTTATTTTGAAGCATAATGTGTTAAATACAGTGAGTGGATCACATGTATCTGTCGCCCTTCCGATCTAGTGTACCTGTTGTGTTTGTTTTGATTCGGCAGTGCTTGTTATGATTTCACAGGGTTATGTTATGTACCAGTGCAAATGTCATGCCATGTGTTGTATTATTATTACTATTCCCATTGCAACCTTATCTACACGTAAGAACACAAGTAAATAGCCTCATTATATTATAAAGTTTCTTGTATTATTTAAGTAGTGTGTTTATTGAGTGTTATTATGTCACATGTTACAAAGCCTGTGTACTACGCATGCCATCTATTTGACATACTTGGTTACGGACTTGCATAATATGTAAACATACTCTATCAGCATAGTGCCAATATTAATTGGAAATTATTTAAATATAAATTATATGACAATCATGTTACAAATAAAAATTGGCAACAATAACCAAAAAGGACAGTACTAAAATACTTACGGCCAGGAATACTGAATGTTCGACTCTCAAACCTTTTGGTGGACGTAGTGTACTCGACCTAGAAGCCGAAAAGTTAAGAATTGTAATATAATTTATTATGTGTGTTTTAAGGGTTTAAAATTAATTTTAGGATGTTTTGTCGTTAATATTATGTTAATTAAAATTTTCAGTTGAGTATGGAAGGAGCCCCGGTCAATATAACCGACTTATGAAAGCCTACACAAGAGTGAGGTTAGATTGCCACTGCAATCACAGTGGTTGAACTTGTATATATTTTTGGTAATATTTATAAATAAAAATTTTTATTTTTACGAATGTATGTATTAGAGATTTCATTTTATCAGTCTTACGGCTAGACATGTCAATTCATTTTTAAGTTTTGTATATTTAGTAAATCATGTCACGTGATATGATGGCAGCAGTTACTGCCAATGAGAGTGCCTCGCACCCATGCTCGTTAGTCTCCTACTCGTCTTCTCGTGAGGTGGCCACCATGCCGCAGGGCTCCGGACAATCCAACTTTTAATACCAATCATAATTGATTTCTCTCATGTAACATAATTTCTGGAACGGTTTACTGTTTTGATAGCTTGGAGTCAGATTTGAGTCATGGCTCACCATTTTCTGCTACTTGTGGTAATATCTAATGTGTTAATTCCAGTTGGAGTCATAACATCAAGAAATAATGATGGGAAAATCATCAGAAAACCAACCATATATGCTAATTCATGCCACAATTGCAGTTTTCCTGCGGAACAATGCACGGCGGCCATCTTGGGACAGAATTCCACCAGTGACATAAGTCGACCACCGGCATCTTAGCAGCAGCTGAGAGGAAGTACATCACCTGCAACCCCTCTACAACCACGCCGCATCGAGCGAGCAGTAACCACATCCCCCACACCAGATTTCTATAATGCCGCATTGATTAGAACATCCATGTCCCAAACCACAGCAAATGGGCTTTCAGATTGATGTACGGACTGCGACCTGTCCACAGTGAGGAAAGCTAAAATACATGGGCATACTATCGGCCCCAGCATGGCCAGAACCCGGGATACAACCATACTGCTGGAAGGATGCATGCCCAGGGCCAGAAATTCGCATTGTTCATTGCCTATGGTGTTCGTACTATTACCATGTGGAGTACGTAACCGCAGAAGATGGGGAAACAATGGATATAAACTATGGATATTTCCTGTGCAAAGTATGTGCCGCAACTGAGAAACTGTCATTTTTGGCAATGAATCTTTTCACATCTGCATTCATCTCCACTGGCAGCCCGCTTCCGAATCAACGTGAAGCAAGTGCGGTCATCCACCCACGAAATAGGCACGGACCAGACCCCATTATCGCTGTGCCGAGTGAAAATCAAAATTCACCACTGAACACGTTCCTTAACAACAACTCATAACAACTCTCAGCCACGCCCACCTCGGAGGATGTAAACAAGTAACTTTATCAATACTGGCAGCAGCAACTGTGCCTTCGAGCAAGAATGGGTCAACTCCAGCAGTGCCTCGGAATACTGCAGCAGGCTGTGGGATTCTGAGGTCATCATCACATCCGCCACACCCGTATAAGTACTGCCAGTGACAAGGTACTACATACACAGTGGGTGCAGGAACCAGACACAAAAGAGTATCAACCAGAGAGACACAGCGACGCAATGCGTCGTTGGAAGTATAGTGCGATGCCCACCCACCTATCTCTAAAGTGTGCGTTCACGACCGACCGACCGAAAAAAAAACACTAGCTCGTTCGAGCAATCTCATTGCCATACCACCCGTCGTGGTAGAAACCAAAACACGCCATATTGTGTTTGTATGCAATGTAGATAATAACAGCCTGGAAGGGCCAGTGTGCAGTTCGAGCATCAAGCATGCACAATGGACACAACGCCCGCCATGCAGGCGGAAATGTAAATAATTCCCGCCCCGACAACCGACAACAAATGTGCCAGCAGATAGGCATGCTATTTCGGCATATTGAACTGAACAGTGGGAATCAAGAACACCGTGCTGAATGTGTGAACATTGCTCACATCCCACGAGGCCACAGTGTATGTGTCCACACATTAAAATTAAGCAGGATTCCAGACGACCAGGGCCTCGCAGTAGTGCATAAACTTGTGATAGTGAACCAGTGACATTCCAATCACGGCAAAAATTTTCATTTCAACAGCATTCACACCTGCTGTTTTAGAGTTGACAGCAAGTGCAATTCAGCCACATGTGTTTGTTTACATTCGGCCCAAGTTCTTCGAATTTCTACGCAGCAGAAGAGCTGCAGCTAGTCACCCGTACTTCCCCTCTTTCTTCCATGCCGCCACATCTACAAGAATTTCATCACGGTGCGATGGGCAGGAGAACTTCACCCTTTCCCCACCACTACATTATCACAACAGATGTAACGATGTCGTTTGCGGTGTTGCTGAACCACCCTTGCAACAGCGCATTGTTCATTATTATTGTTTAATCATTTGTAAAAAGGTGATGGAGTTGCACCCTGTGCGACACTTCTGAGACACCCGACCTATGGATGTCAACAAGGGATCCAGCGGGGGAAACACCAAGAAGATACAGCATCTGTTCACTGGACATTTTTGTTTCGGCGGCTCTCCATCATTACAGAAATAAGAACAGGCGGTATGTGGGAGGTGTTTTTGCTGTGCTTGATCGGCGCACCCGTGGTGGTGAAGGTATGCAATGTTTGTTTTGATTGGTGAGTGTGTGACCTCGTTGTGGGCGCAGTCGACTGTGGCAATATGGAAGTGTGCCACTGCATGGCCTTGTAGTGCCACCTGAAGATGACCTACCTCCCCACATGATAGTCAAACCAATGGGTGTTGTGGCACTATGGTGCCGCCACCCATTCTTTGGGTTTTCGGCAGCAGTTAGTCCATTGCTTCATGTTGGAACGCCTATGCACCTAAACTGCTCCACCCACATTTTTTCAGTGGTGGCAGCAGTTCAAGTGTGAATGAACTCTATTCCTCTCCCCCCATGCTCTCATCAATTTCGTCTCGTCCATTGTGTCACGTGCACAGACTGTGGGCTGCAGTGGAGCTCTCAACGCAACTGTCACAACACCGTTGGCCACGCAGGAGTAACAGCAGCAGCCCTGCCCAATTTCACCTCATCATGCCTACAACCATCATCCGTGGGCCCAGCTATGACCGCCACATCTGTGTTGCAGCTAAGAAGACATCTGACGTCAAGTGAACGGCCTCAAAAAAGAGGGCGTATGACATGGACCAAGTCCCCTAGTCCTAAGCCCGTTCCCCATGCTTTCATCTAGCATACACAGTGTTCCCCTCTGTACAAGGTGTGGAAGTTTGTAGCCGAAGCCATCGTCCTGCATGTGTGCATTAGTGTGCAGAGTGCAGTGCAGCTAAGTGTAAAATATTTGTATATTTTATTTTTGAATGTACTGTGTTAAATTCAGTTAGTGCATCACACGTATATATTGCCCATGCAATTTAGTGTACTAGTTGTGTTTATTTTGGTTCGGCAGTGCTTGTTATGGATTAATTTTGGGTTA
Source organism: Dryococelus australis (assembly GCA_029891345.1). Lineage (NCBI taxonomy): Eukaryota > Metazoa > Arthropoda > Insecta > Phasmatodea > Phasmatidae > Dryococelus > Dryococelus australis. Next base: position 69,522,972 of record CM057003.1, on the reverse strand, counting down.
TGTTATTAATCAGGGCAAGCGTCGTGCAATGTGATGTGTAGTTATTATTATTGTTCCTCTTGCAACCTTACCTACATGTAAGTACAGAGGCAAATAGTTTCATTATATTTTATAGTGTCATGAATTATATTAGTAGTGTGTTAATTTAGTGTTATTACTATGTCACATGTGACCTGTCTGTACAACATTCCCAGCCCTAGAGCGTTCACCACATCTGAGGAAAACCGCCAAATCATCTCAACACCACCATCTGCCCGAGAGTACAGCCTGTGTAATGAGTGCATGTTCCGAGTATGAATCAAATAGGCATGCTGTAAATTATGTACACTAGGGTTTTATTTTTCCCATGGCCCTAAAGTGTTCTATTTTTGTTTTTATTGATTTTGTCAGTGTTAATAAGTGTTTAAATATTTTTCACGTAATTCTCTCTGGTCATGCAGATGTCTATATTATTATTTACACTCACGTGACCTCATGGTCTCGGTCATGCCGCTTAGTGTTCACAAGTGCGAAGTCTATGGAACACGTGTCATTGTGAACCAGTCATTGTATTACCCGTGCGATTTAGTGTTGCTTAATAATAATATTCACATGGTATTTGTCATAGTTGTTTTATTGTGTGCTTGCTCTATATTTATGAATTTAATATTATTCTGAACTGACCAATATTAAGGACAGTACAATACTGGACAAAGCCAGTATTGTTATTAAGTGAATTGAAAACCCACAACCGCAATAATTGTATGTATTGGACACAATCCAAAAGAGTAGTCGAATATTATAAGTGTTTATTTTACGTTATATTTTCCATACAGCATATTTTTATTATGTTGAGCGTATTATATATATATTGTGTACATGAATACAGCATAATCCCAGCACAAGCAGGGCTGTGAACGGGAAAACCGTAAGGTGTCAGAGTGAGGTTAGGGTGCCTTACTTGGTAAGTTTATGTTCGTGTTTTATATTTTTTATTTTCTAATAATATTGAATTGTATCTTATAGTGTTAAGTTTTATATGTATTGTATCAATCTAGTCACCTTCAGTCCCTTCATTTCAAGTAATTAAAATGTTATCATAATTTGTTGGTCATGTGTCACAGCGGCCAGAGTTGGAGCCGTGAATGAGGCAGCTTGTGCCGTGTTGGAAAGTCGCATCTTGGGTTCCGCTAGAGACGACCACGTCGCTTGCCCTCCCTGGGCATTTCGCCATTTGTACCGATCATGTAGTCTTCAATAGTTTTAATGTAATTGTCTGGAACCTCTGTTTTGTTTTAGCCTTGGGAGTGAGACGTCTCACAGCCCAGTCCATATAGGCACTTTTGCCGCCTTTTCACAGTTGATGGGGACACCCTACTTTAAAAGGGGCAAATGTTTGTTTGTGCTCTTCGTAGGTCAATTACAATAAAATTAATATGTTCACGGACTCATCTTCTTTATTATATCAACTGTTACTTCCTGACTGCATAACCAGTACTCGTACAATTTTTCATAGGGCATAAGGCAGCAAATAAAAGCCACGGTAGTGAGTGAGCATATGAGAGTAGCTCTAATAACTCTCACTAGACCAGGTATTTTGGAAAATATCAGGGATGCACAGTGAAACTTTCTACAACTTCTACAATGAGATGTTGGACAATGAGGGGAGCCACATGTAGGTGGTCGGCTACATGCCCCATCTGTACTTGTGCTCTCTGCTGAGAATGCTGGCATTTCCAGACAACAAAGGCAGTATATTTAAATCCCATCCACATAACCTTTTTCTTCTCGATGGTCCCACCTAAGAACAGAAGAAATTCAAATGGCTGCCCGACATGTGTAGCTTATTTTATGAAAGACATTTTCCTACATCAAATGGCTTTCCCAATATGTGTGGGTATTCTGAAAAACCCACAAGTGTGGATTCCTTTACCACTAGAAATACTGAAAACTTTCCCTTGCCCTATGGCCATGTTTTTATCTGTAACCTGCAACTTCAGCAAGGTCTTAGCAATATTCACCCTTGTAACCAAATTTTATAATTTTTCCGCTAAATTTCCTTTCTCAAAATTACCTTTGTGCGCTATGTGTGCACACAAAACTCTTCTTCTGTTGATCGTTATGATCTCAGTATCGCCACTGGCGATTTTTCATGTAACCACCATACAAGACCTGCGAAGAACGGATGAGGAAAATTCCATTCTGCTATGACAAGAAAGGAATTTGGTGCCAAATTGCCACTGGAGGAAAAGTGTGGGAAGTCAGCTATCTCGAACACACCTTCTTCAACAGCAGGTGGCCGTGACTTCAGCCAGAAATCATCTTGGACACGTGACCGGCTGAGGGGAAGCTCACCACATGCCGCCACCCCTCCTTCCGCATCGCATCTTGCCTGCAGGAACTACCCCTACCGTTCTGTGTGCATGGGTGTTGCCACGAACTGAGGGCCATGTGGCCTGGTGAAGCAGACGTCATGTATCCCTTCGGTCAACCGTGCCATGTAAACAACCACATATGCCTGGACTCTCATACAACAAATGGCCAGCCGACAACATTATGCCGAAAATGCTTAAGACCTTCAACAAAAACCAATCCATCTCACTCATGGATGTGCGTGGGAATTCATGCATCTGTCAGGACACTACGTGAGTTCGAAGGCTTTGGGCCACAGTGAGCAAAGTAAACTTCGAGCTGCAATCCAAGGCACTGTCACGCACCAGCTCTGGCCGACCGGTCGATTTGTGCAATCACTGCTTTCGGTCATGGCAAACTAGAGGACTTGCCAACCCAGTCAGCGTACCGAACTTGTGTATCTGTGATATCAAACAACTGAGTCCACCACTGTCAATGTCGAGGTTTAAGAGAAACCTCCGGGAATGCACGAATTACACCATGTGCGATGGGGTGGCAGCCGCTACTCTCGCATGCACACAATGCTGGAGACTGTATCACGAGCAGTGTGTCATGCAGCAAGAGATGGCAATGCGACAGGAGGAATTTTATATCAACTGCGTGAGGTACCAGCCGAATATGAACGAGATGCTGTGACTGGTGGACTAAAACAATTTCACGTTACCCGCTCGCCAAAGCAGAGAGCAAAGATAACGGGACAGGACGAGATGTGGAAACCATAACAGCACATATCGCTGTTGATACTGCAACACATGCAAACCTGCACAGCACGTGTGGGGATGGCACAACTGGCCACACCCCTCCCTCCCGCTTGTTCCACACTGTTACTCTGGACTCAATTGCCTGGGAACTGGAACCATTGACAGCACTGGAGTTTGCATATGAACGAAGACGAAGGAGAAGGTCCCATTCGTCGCTACTCAAGCGAGGTTTTAATCCCTTCCGGGATATACTGGGTGCTCTAATGAAGATTGTCTGAATTCTATCAGCGAGCATTTTAGAGGAAACACACGCTTGTTGTGGCGAGACGTGAACTGCTACAGGATTATGTGGGCAGAGTTCAGTCAGTTGTTTTTAACCCGTTTCGCCAATACATTCGCCTCTCTGCATGCACGGAGCCACATGGTACTGGAAGAACAGACAGAGCAAACCCTGTACAACTTTGTATCGCAAAAAAATAAGCACAATAAAAACATGTAATCCGGAGCTGAGCACACAAGAAGTACTGGAAGTGGTGGCGAACACAGTGTGGCCCAGAGTACCAAGTGGCACTGGCACCTTTCATCCACGCCACGGAATGTGAATTCCTGCAGACTGTTATGCTACTTAGTACGAGTATCACTGCCGAGCCAAGACGGGACTGTGAACACAAGCAACTGCGCCGGGAAATTGAACACTCGAAACTGTGGATTAACTGGGAAGAAAACGGAAGAGGGGCAAATGTGCAGAACATATCAATGAGATTGGGGACGGAAGTGACAGCCACACCATCAACCGCATAAAATAATGGGACACACCAGCCACGCCCGCAAGTGGGGTTTCAGTGACTGGCACGCCTATGCTGCTGGTGTGATGGGCCACACTTTGACAACCATTGCCCACAACGAGTCGGGGTACCGCCCGCTGCTGGATGAGAGATGCTGCCGCAGGGAAACAAGAGGTTGGGTAGAGCGGTCGGATGTCACTCAACCCCGGGCCAAAGCGTGTTTCACCTACCCAATACTGCAACAAGTGTTACTTGCACAAATCAATGTTGACCTCACTAGTTTCATCCGTATATTTCTGTAACCATAAATGACCATCCTTACCGGACACTGATAGACACTGCCATCTTCCATAACTTTGTGAGGAACTGTTTCGTCGACAGTGACAAAATCAATGCAGTTAACAAGATAGTTCACCTGGCAACACACCAAAATACCGGCAAAATTAAAGGTGACACAAGTATTACCATGCGCATCCGCGATGTAGACAGTGACAGTCGCCTTCGTATCCGACAAGATAAGGGAAGAAGTTATTCTCGGAATACACTGGTTGACCAAGCAAAATACTGTGGTCGAACCCGCTGCACGAAGGATCCACATCTGGAGGAAGGAAAGAAGAATGGTATAAAATTTGGAACCCCAACCAGTTGGGGCAGCACTGCCCATTGTGTTGGACGAACTGGAACAAGCAGTACCTCCAGAGATCCGCGATGCGAGGCATTGCCCCCTCGATAAGCACCGAGATGTGTTCACCATGGCTGATCCATTGCGCCGCACCACGATGGCTGAGCATACCATCCTGCTCCTCGACGAGACACCGATTTACGATTGTTCGAGGTGTTAATACCCTCACCAACACTAAATTATTCAGGGACAAATTAAAAAGATGCTGGAGGAAGGAGATATTGAGCCATCACAGAGTGTGTTAAATGCGGCGACCATGCTCGCCCCAAAGAAGGGTGGTATGTAGAGATTCTGTGTGGACTTCTGGCAACTCAATCAGGCCACCAAGAACGCACCACCTCGTATACAAAAATTTTAAAGACGCCCTGAACACCTTGGGATGGGCACAGGTACTCTCTACCATCGATTTCAGTAGCGGTTATTGGCAGGTGCCGGTCCACCCAGGAGAACTCCACAAGACTGCCTTTATAGCACCCGATGGCATGTCAGTTTTGAGTCATGCCGTTCGTTCTGAAGTGTGCACTAGCGACCTTCCAGTTGATGATGACCCGGGGGCTAGAAGGATACATCGGGGATTTCACCCTGCCATACCTCGATGACGTCATTGTGTGGTTCGAATCATGGGAGAATCACATCATACATCCTTCACTAGTATTGGAATGGCTGGCCATCAATTAACTGACCTGTGCCAACCGAAAATGTCATATCAGGAAGGCGAGCCTCCAGTTCTTGGGCTATATAGTGGACGCCAATGGCAGTCGTCCGAATCCAGAACAAAGAACAACTCCAGTTAATCGAGGAATATCCGGCGCCGAACACTCGCAACGGCTCCGAAAGATTTTTCGGTTTGATTAATTGGCTGAGAGAATATATCCCGGGGTTCGCCCTGGTAACAGCTGCCCTCACAGACGTAATGTCGCCGACCATCCGGGACAAGTGTGGTTAACAATACAGCAGGCCAGCTTTGAAGCGATTAAGCAACAGTTTCGAGAATGTTTCGCCCTTGCCAGGTACGGCCCGCTACAACATCTGTACATACAGACTGATGCCAGCGAGAAAGAGCTAGATGAAGTGGTGTTTCAACTGTCAGACGAAGGGGAACGACATATCGTGGACATCGGCAGTGGCAAGTTCTGCCCAGTAGAGTGGCGGTAAAACGTAAATGCATGGGGATGTCTCGCAGTGGTGTGGAGCCTCAAAAAGTACCGTCCACTTCTGGAGTACCATGCTTCAACCTGCGGACTGACAACCCCTGCCTACTGTGGCTGCATAACCCCAAGGAAAGCCCGAGCATGTTAACACATTGAGAACAAGCTCACTGACTACCTGTCGTGTACGCCGGGAAGTGAGACTGTGCAACATGAGGACGAATGGGATTTCATAAGTGAAAGGAAGAGTGTGGTCAGCAGAAATGTGGAAAAATTTCTAGTAGGTAATGACTTTGTAGAATCATGTGCGAGCAGGGGAGATGACATGGGGAGGATTTACATGCACACGGCATTCCCCGATTCAGTGTTAGGTTACGCATACAATAATCACATTTCCGGACACCCGGATGTGGCCCAGACAAGAATAAATATTCTGAAGTATATTTATTGACCTGAACTGTCGTTAATGTGAAAACTTTTGTACGGCAGTGCATTACTTGCTGCCGCTTTAAGAGCCGATGCAGGGATGGTGTGCAACAAAAGCTATGTGAACAATTGCACTTGACTTAACGGAACCTTATTCCAGGATGCCGACCGGGAAAAAATCCATCCTGGTGGTAACAGACCTGTTTTCGAGGTGGGTGAAGGCATACCCAATCTCAAGCGTCCGAGCATGTGGCATTGCAAATATAATGGAGAATGAGTTCTTTGCACGTTGGGAATACCCTTGTACAGTACTGAGTGAAAACAGCACACAATTTTCTGGCCACGTGTGGCATGACCTCTGCACAAAATGGAGGGTACAACACCACACCATGGCGATTTACCACCCACAGGTAAATTCTACAGAAAGACACATCCAGAATATTAAGACACAGTTGCGCCTGCGCATGGGAGAAAATCATGCCTTGTGGGCCGAACATTTGCCTGCAGCCCTCTTCGCACTGTGGACATGTGCGAACCAAGTGACAAGGAAAACACCAGCCCAGCTGCTTCAAGCACGTGACCGCCCACTCCCCGGGGAATTTGCCAGATGGGTGAGAGAGAGAAAAGGAAACCAGGAATAGTGGGAGAGTAGGAACCAACAAAGAGAAAGGGAGGTGAGAGAAGTGCACAAGAGCCAGTACCGCTATGTCTTGCAGTGGGCGCAGGATGCCACCCGCCCGCCAACTTACCTACAACCTGGCCAGCTGGTGTATGCGAGAACTCATCCACAAACAGCTGGGCAGCGGGGTTTTCATCCCGGATTTGCATCCAAGTGGAGTGGACCACATGAAGTTATTGACCGACAAGGAGAAAGTTGCTACAAAGTCCGCCTGAGCAGGCGCTGTTCAGAAATTTTTCATCGGAACGCACTTATGCTTTCCAACGCCCAGTGCGAAGATGACAATACTCGACGCGGGAATGGACAGTAATAATGAGGAAGTGCCACGTGATGCCACACCCATGCCTGGAGAAGAAGTACTAGTGGAAATTCTGGACACTCCTGCATCTGCGACCCCTGGTGCCGAGACGTCTAGACAGGATCCAGCGAGGGAGACACACGGAAACCACATTGAGAGTGAGGAAAAACTACAAGTGGATGTTTCCCCTCCCATCTGCGAAATGCACTACAACGGCCACCTGTGTCCGATAAACTTCGGCAGGTGAGAGACCCGACCAATGGCGTCATGACGCCGAGGAGACGTCACCAGTTACAGACACCGAGGCCACCAACATTTGTTTTCGGAGATGCCCGGACACGTAATTTGCGCCGGCCAAGGTAGGGTGTAACCGTGGGAACAGCGAGGACAGCGGCAATGAATCGAGCGAAGCGGCGATGTCTTCCCTTCCCTGCCAATCGAAGAGGCCACGATATAACCTGCAAGTCGAGTGCAAAAACTGCGGGTGTCAGGGCACACCCACCACAGTTGTCACAATATAGCCGGCCATGTGGGAGCAACAGCACCACATGCCAAGAAGAGTGCGAGAGGGCAGTCACTACGATCTGAGGCCGCTGTACGGACTTCGCCCATCACGAAGGTGCTGTAGCTGAGCAGGAGCCCGCGAGCGAAGAGTCAACAATCTCCAGAAGGGGGTTGGGGGGGGTCCGTGTGATCTGCGCTATGTTTCCTAGCCCTAGACCATTCACCACGTCTGAGGGAAACAGCCAATTCATCTCGGCACCACCGTCTGTGCGTGAGTACAGTCAGTGTAACAAGTGCATGTTCCGAGTATGAATCAAGTAGGCATGCTGTAAAGTATGTATACTAGTATTTTGTTTGTTTTTCCTCAGGCCATAAAGTGTTCTATTTTTGTTTTTATTGCTTTTGTCAGTCTTAATAAGTGATCAAATATTATTCACGTAATTCTCTCTGCCCATGCTGATGTCAATATTATTGTTTCCATTCATGTGACCACGTGGTCTCGAACACGCCACACAGTGTGTATCAGTGTGATGTCTACGGATCACGTGTCATTGTGTACCAGTCAATGTATCGCTCGTATGATTTAGTGTGGTATATCTATAATATTATTAGTGTGTTGACATGCGCAGATGCCACGAACGTAAACAATCCGTTCAGTCGCGTAATAGAACTATACACACATGGAATATTCACATGGCATGTTTCAAGTCGTTTTATTATGTGTGCTTGCTTTATATTTATGAATTTAATATTATTCTGAACTTACCAGCATTAAGGACAGTACAATACTGCATAAGTGAAGTACAAACCCTGAACCGCAATAACGTAACATATTGGACATTGCCAAAAAGTGACAGAATATAAGTCTATCTTTTATATAACATTTCTAATACAAGGTATTTGATTATGTAGAGTGTATTAAATAAATATTGTGTGCGTGAATGCAGAGTAATCCCATAACGAGCAGGGACGTACACGAGAAAACTGTAAAGTGCCAGATTAAGTTTATGATTATGTTTTTATATTTTTATTTCCTCGTGATATTGAACCGTGCCTTATAGTGTTTTGTTTTATGTGCATCATGTCCATTTATGGTCACGTTCGTACCCTGCATTTAATTAAATTAGTAGGTTAGAATAATGTGTTGGTCACATGACAAGGCGGCGTGAGTTGGAGCTGGGATGGAGGCAGCCCACCACCATGTTGGACAGTTGCATCTTGGTTATCGTGAGAGACGGTCGCATCACATGCCCTCGCCGAGCATTTTGCCATTTCTACCAATCATGTAGCCTTCGATAGTTTTAATGTAATTGTCTGGAACTTCTGTTTTGTTTTAGTACAAGGAGTGAGTCGTCTCACATCCCGGTCCATCTTTATATGGCACTTTTGCTGCCTTTTCACAGTTGTGGCAGACACCCTGATTTTAATGGGGCAAATGTTTGTCTGTGCTTTCGGAGGTCAATTGGAATCAAATATGTATATTCGCCAACTCGACTGCTTTATTATTTCAACGGTCACTTCTTAACCACAAAACCAGTACTCGTACGATTTTCCATGAGGTGTAAGGTGGCCTATAGCAGTCCCAGGAGTGAATGGCCATATTAGAGTAGCTGTAAAAAAACACTCACTTGACCAGGTATTATGGAAGATATCCAGAATGAACAGTGCAAATTTCTACAACTTCTACAATGAGAGGTCGGTCATCGAGGGGGGGGGGGGGGCATATGTAGGCCGTCGGCCACACACTCCAACTGTACTTGTGCACTCTGCTGAGAACACTGGCATGCCCAGGCAACTATGGTAGTATTTTTAAATCCCATCCACATAGTCTTTTTCTCCTCGACGGTCCAACCTTAGAACGGTAAAACGTCACGTGTTACAAAGCCTATAAGCCCTGCACACCTTCTATTTGGAACACTTGGGTATGGACATACGTAATATGTAAACATATTATGCCAGCAGAGCGCCAATATTAATTGGAAAACATTCAAATATAAATTACGTGAAAAACATGTCGGATGTATACATTGCCAACCATAACCTAAAAGGACAGTACTGAAATACTGGCCAATGTCAGTAATACTGTATGTTCGACTATCGAACCAACCGGTGCATGAGGTGTGCTCGACTACATAGCCGAAAAGTTAAGAAATGTAATAACTTTTTTGTGTGTTTTAAGGCTTTGAAATTAGTTGTAAAATGTTTTGTAATGAATATTATGTTTATTAAAATATCCAGTTGAGAAAGGGTGGAGCCCCGGACTATATAATCGGCTTATGAAAGCCTACACAAGAGTGAGGTTAGATTACCACTGCAATCACAGAGGTTGAACTTGATTTTATTTTTGGTAACTTTTATACGTAACATTTCTGATCTTTACGAAAGTATTATTAATGATTTCATCTCATCAGCCTTATGGCTAGACATATTAATTCAGTTTTCATTTTTGTATATTTAGTAAATCATGTCATGTGATGTTGGCTGCAGTTGCAGCCAATGGGAGGGCCTCGCACCCTACGCTAGTTAGTCTGGTACTTGTCTTCTCGTAAGGTGTCCGCCGTACTACGGGGCTCTGGGCAATACAAATTTCTAGTACCTATCAAAATTAAATTCTGTCATGTAACGTAATCTGGAAATGTTTACTGTTTTGCTAGCCCGGAGTCAGGGCTACCTTTCAATCAGGTATGTATTGTACACGGCCAGGACGTAAGTTGCATCCTAATACCATATAGACCTACGATCATTTTTCACAGATTCAGAGCCCACCTCGCTTTAATGGCGGTAGTATGATTTCAGTGCTCTGTAAGAGAAAATTGTCTAGATAAATCTACATTACAGAATTCTAGCGTATTTACATATTCCAGCCACGTCTCTCCTCTTTATCAGGATGCAACCTTTTCACTTAATAAATCATGTGAGTAAATCATGGCATTGGGAGGCCAGAACGGTACATTTAAAGCGTATATTGGCATATGGAAGAGGCCAACAGCCCACACTATATGAGGCACAATTAAATTATTAGCACAACGGAGGTCATCACTGCCTTGGGAGTCAGCATGGTAACCATTTCGTAACCCCATCTTTTCTACAGGCGGAGTGACTACCAGAGAGGCCAAATAGCTGTCGGTAACGCGACTCCAACTTGTTCTCATGCTTTTTAGCATTGGCGCCCATTCCCTGATTTTCTGTTGGAAACCATATTTTCCTGTAATTTTCCCCTGGTGTCCGAAGTACCCCCCCCCCCCCCCACGGCCCGTTTACATATTATTTGCTGTATATCGGATTGGAAACCCATCCTGTTCATGCTTAGTGCTGATGACGAACTTGTGCAGGCATATGCCGCATCAATCAGGTGTTTTGTCTGCTGGGACGAGTGCTTGCTGATCCTCAGCGCAGCATGATGCAGGAGAAGAGAATTGATCCCTCCACCCGGCGCCTGGCTGTCTGACCCGTTCACGTGCTGCGTAAGCTTTTCGCGTGGCGCATGCATAGCTCACAGAAAGTCTGTGAAAGTTCTGAAACTGTTTTTGAAAAGTTTCGAAAAAGAAAAATAAAAGAAAAATTTGAATTGTTCTGAAAAAATATATGAAGCTGACTTGTACTGCTTGAAAATACTGCCAATATGTCACTTATTGTGCCTGAAGGGCAATTACTGGCACAAACTGTAATTGTTGGTTGCATTATTCTTGTTAATAACACGTGCTTGTGTTTGCGATTTGCCGTTTCACTTACATTGGCATGTCTGTTTTGTTGACTGGCTTGTGACATGTGGTGCTGAATACTTGTATACTTTACATGCATACATTGCCCTTGTTACACTTTCATTGCTGAGTGGTTGTGTTTGGTTTCTCAGCTGACATGTGCAGAGCAACAGTCCAACACTGTGGGTTGTTTTCACAAATGCAAACCCAACACTATACATTTGTTGACATGGTGCAATTTCTACTCGGTACACTGTACGTCCCTTGACGTAACAACATAAACATGACCCTTTTGTCTTATGCTTATAGTGAAAACAAAGTTGACAATTTCTGTTGGTATTTTTAAAACTGTATGTATTAATTATTTAATTAAGCTGTGTTACAGACAAACTTTCAAACTGTTTACTGTATCAAATATTTTAGCAATGAATATTTTAGCCATTTGGATGAACAATAGAAGAGAATGCACTTGATTTGTAACGTCCTGGGAAGGCTGAACTATTATCACAGTGCTCTGGGCGTCTTGTGACGGAATTAGAAATGTATTTTGATTAAATGTTTCCTGATGTGACTTCGTTGTATAATAGGAGTCTGTTGTACTCAGATTACTCACCAATTGACGTATCTGGATGCTGTTGTTCGGCATGGTGTACTACTTCATTGCACTTTTACCCATGTGGAAGTTTTCTGTGTAGTCTGTTGACTACGTGATTTGTTGAGAAAGCCACTTGACCTCCAGGAAATGGCTCTCTTCTGCACGTTGATGTTTGACTCGCCCTAGTTGGGCAAGCCACTTGACGCGATGCGGTCCTCAGAGATGATGAGCTGTGTTTGTGACCTGCCTGGTGTGGCAAGAGTGGGGCAGAAAATTTTGAATGTGCCCAGCGCCACGATCGGTAAAGAATGATGATATTGGAGGTCGTTGGCCGACGGCTTACAGCGATCTCTGGATCCATGGTCTATTTGAAGAAAGTCTCGATTGAAGATTAACTTATTACGTTAATTATGAAAAACCCCTTACTATGGGACGAAGTTGTCAGCCACTTCGCAAGCCGATGCTAACACTGAAGTTATTCTGCTTGTGATAGGCAGGCCCTATAAATACTTTAACACTAAAAGTACAATGATAAATAAAACTGACTAAGTGCGCAGTGCCCAGTGATACTCGGGAGAGTATTGATCAATAAAAGTCGAAAATTCAATATTTGACATATTTACTGACTGTTCGGGTACAGAACAAATGTTAAACTACAAGATATAATAATGTGTATCCTTGTTAAAAGGATCCGGCACTCGTAGCCTGCCGGATGCCGTTGATGCGAAAGTCAGTCGTGGGCCTTAATGAATGCTTACGTGAAAGATTCGTGGTTACACACATGATGTCCTGGAATGTTACTTCAGGAGCAGACCAGACCTACTCTCGGCTAAAAATAGATATAAAAGGTTCCTGTTTTACACTAAGTCTATTGCTGTTAAAGATTGGGCCTAAGTTGAATTGCCGAGGACAGTTAAACGAGGAGCTTACTGTCTGCTTGCTGGAACGCCTGAGTGCTGAAGTCAAACTGATTTAAGATGGTAGCAGCCTTGACGAAATCGGTGAGTCTGCCACCAAATGAGAATGTGAAAAAAAACAGTAACACTTAAATTTACATGATTAAAAAAATTAACGCTGAACATAATTATGATTACTGACTACAAACACAGTGATGGCATACCCATGAACGTCGGAGCCCCTGATGTGGCTGATAACGTGACATCACGATCATGTCATCGCAAATGGGGCCTCATGCCTGATTATCGATAGATGAATACATTTGCCCTCTTAAATATAACATATATATGCTTGCTTGGTGAAATACGGCGAATAATGGTACTGTGTGTTTGTATTTCACTTTTCGTGATGTCCCACACATTTCACTTTTGTGCACATGTTATCTCTGTTATCTTGCTGGTACTAGTGAGCCGCTCGCCATGTTGCACTTGCTTCGGGAATATTATTACCTACCTTTTCATCCCTCTTGGGGCCACGTAGCACTCCGGGTTCGGCCACAAGGCATGCCGACGTCACGCACATTGAAATGGCGTAGTATTCGCTGCGCCACTTACCCCGTGTTCCCTTAAATGGCTGTTGTGAATAACAGTCGTGACTTCATGGGGAACTCTCTTTTAGGCCTAGTTGTATGAAACACTTTCTGAATCCATTTAAACTTCAACAAAAAAAAACCTTGATACTGAGCTTACAATATTTAAACCAGTTATTTAATTTTTCGTACGAGAAATTTACTTTCTGTCATAAACAATATATTCCGAAAATAGTGTGGCGTTGCTGTATTTAACGGTTGTTTAATAACTCTAAATAAAGGATTTTTCCACCATATTTCCTTGATCAACTAGAAACATTTAATTCAATTTAACTTTAAGCTATTTTCCTTGGAAATATGGGATTATGTAATCACGCAAATGTCTGTATGTGGCGTACGGTATGTCCGCTCATAATAACATTCGATCCCTTAGTAAGGACAACCAATTTTGCAATGTTCTGCCAAGCCGTTTGCTTATTTTCAAAACGGTTGCTATTTTAATACAATACGGCACTATTTCATATTTGGGGCATTATTTTACTAGGTCATACCAAATCTTGTATTTTCAAAGTTAATCATGTACGGCTTTAATTTGGGAAGGTAGGTTATTATTGGTTAGCCATTGTGGAAGTTAGCAAATAATGAAAACAATAAGCTGTTACATCATATCTCGGAAATTACACAATAGATTCCTGCCTCATTTTTAAGGTAACTAGTACCTTTAAGGCATACAGTAGACCATGGTACTTCATACAATTAAAATTAATGTGGAAATTACTATATTTTCAAAACCGTGCCAAATATTTCCTTTTATATTTTATATATATATGCACACAACACATATTATCTAATTACATTAAATTTGACATGAAGAACATGTGGCCTAGTTAATAAATATGCCAAGAAATAACCAATTTTGTTCACCATTTTGTAATATAGCGCTACACGAAAAAATTAAACTATTGTATCGTAACCTCGGCAAACAATCCACACTTTCCTACCAAAGTTGACAAACAGGAAGTGCTCTGATATGAATTAATTGGTTCAGGTATTTATTTTTAAATTTGTGGCAATATAGACATTTTTATAACTAAATTGTGTCTATGAAACGATGTGACCAATTTCAACCAAACGTTGTATACTGTACCTAATACTATGTATACCATGTTAACATATGCGATTTAAATGTGTAAGAAACTTTTTTTCGATATGGTGACAACATAAATATTTTACGTTCATTTGGTATAACAGTGTACCATGCTATTTGACCAATTTCAACCAAACTTGGCGTGTTGAACGTATCACCTACATGTATTAAACATGCTGGTACATTGTATCTTTTGTCCACTTTACTGTAAGGTAGTGCTAACAACAGTATATTGTGTCAAATGTCCGGAAACAAAATAAGCATATTACTACCAAATTTGGCGAATAAGATTCGCCACGGTGATCAAATAAACATATATGTTTTACGTGGGTCGGTCCTTTATTTTTAAAATGGTGGCCATACGAACATTTTGATTACTTATCTATAACCACAGAACCATGTGACCATGGAACGAAAAAAAAAAGGAGGGGGGTTTATACAATTTAGAAATATTGCACATTTACTAGTGTATATTATCGGAAATTCGGAAATTTGATCGAATAACACAGCACACTGAAAATAAACATTCAAATGAAATAAGACTTTATCAGTGCTTTAAGTAAAACATGTCATACATTACAAAATATCTGGAAGAATTACTTTCTGGGTCCATATTGGCAGGTTAAATGTTGTTTAACGTGAAATAATACAGAAATTATCAAAGTCATTCTGCTTAACTTCCTTTTTATCGTTTATAAAGTTTGTACTTATATGCGCAAATATGTCTCTTAGAGTTTAATTTTGTGCATATTCTCAGCCATTAAATATTGACACAATGAATCAAATACATTTTTTTGTAGAACATTTTATTCTGTACACAATTTCCCATGCAGAAAAATATATTGTAGCTGTTTGTTAAAAAACTGGATTAATTTATTTAATGGGCAACCATTCTGCAATGAGAAACATTGTACAACTAAGATGCCCGAGGGCATCTCGCTTATTTTCTGACAGCTTTGACAAGTTCAAATATCAGATTTCAAAACTTTATAAGCTAGTTCACTAAATCGTCCTAAAAGTGTATATTTTCTGCGATTTATCCGATAACCTTTACAAAGCACAGCCCTCTAGGAAATTGAAGAATGGTGGTGAAAGAACTGTATATGGCCTTCTACGATACTGTAGACCAAACATAATGATGTGAGTTGCAGCGTTTGTTTCGTTGCTGCATACATCTCCGACCTGAAACGTCACCTCCTCGCTCGCTTAACACAGCAGTAGGAATAGGTATAGTTTATTACCTTGGTTTTATTAGTCAGTCTGCATTAAAACGAGTTTTGTACGTGCCAGGCGAAAGCTATCCTATTATTCCTATTATGTTTTAACTTGCCGACTGAATTGTGATTATGTTCGGAACCACGAGTCTTTGTGGAAGACTTTTTTTCTTATGAAACTCGCAAATACTCAGCTTCGGTTAATCTTGTGGTCTGTAATACACAGAGTCCATTTCCCTTATTAGTGTTAATTCTTTCAGCCCGACAATGAAATGTTTGGTGAGAAAATTAAAACAAATAACAAAATTGTAAAAGAGAAGCCATATGACATGAAAAAGTTTACAGGAACAATTGCAATGCATTTACAGTGTATTACATTATTTAGTCAAACTATAATTTTGTTAATCCAATGTATAAGTGTAACTATGAATAAATACATAATTACAAACTATCTCAACTTGTTTTCACCCTAACTTTGCTTTCCAAAGATATTTTTGCATGAACGAATGATGAAGTCGATTTTATTTCTTAAGTGAGAATTTGTTTGAATAAATAAGCGGCTAGTAGACGTCTTTTTATACAAGGTATACCTAGCGCCGAGACAAAACGAACACGAGTCAGGTGGTTGCCCTCATTCAACCAACTCATAGTCCGCCTGGCTGTATGAGGTTCCCATTGCTTGCAGCCCGCACTACTGTCCGCGCCAGACATCGTGGCCCTTGAGCTCCCTCGTCCGTCAGTAATGGGCTGGCACGGACGGGCGCTGCATCGGGCGGAGATTACTAATCAGTACCTTGCACATAGAGACGACGACGCATGTGATGTGCTTGCCTGGGTCGTCCTCAGCGTTTCGCACTTCTGGACAAAATACGTCCTGGTAGGCGGAATGCTTAATGAGCAAGTGAAGAGATTTGGGCGGCTCTTAACAAAGAGATCTTTAGCGATCTTAAGCGTAAACCGTGATGAGTATGGAGCAGCGCCGGAATGCAAGGTTGGGGGAAATGGGATATCAGTGAGAAAACCCGCCAACCAGCGGCATCGTCCTGCACGCTACCCACATGCAAAAATCCGGGGGCGATCTGGCCGGAAATCGAACCCGGTTCGCCATGGTGGGAGGAGAGTATTCTAACCACTACACCACCGCGGCCCCGCGAATGATTAATGTTCACTATCGGATTATAGTTCTGTGTTACATATACAATGATCTCGTTACAGCAAATATGTACTAACACACTAAAACCAAGTGTTTTTAAGTGTATTAATATCAGCGCAACATTTTAAACAGCTATGTCTGCCTAAAAGTGCACACTTTAAAGAATATTTTAATAACAGGAATAAAAACAATGTAGCTGATGAAACCAGTATAAAAGAATAGCCGAAAATATTACTTTGCCATGCCATGAACTGAAGATAATACAGGTAAATTATCTCTAAACTTTAAGCGATAAAAATATTTCGAAAATAGATGACCCTGCACGCTTGGTTGCAGGGATATTTGTACGAGAATGACCGAAAGCTTTCCAAATGCTCTATAAGATTGTTTGGCCTAGTTACGGAGCAGACATTATACGCTCACTCGACCAGATCCGCGTCAGCGTTCAAGAAGCAAGCTACTGTCTGCGCCAGACCTTGTGACACTTGTATGAACGTGGGTGCGGGGGTTTGTTGGGGAGAGGTGAAACAACTACGTATGCTGCTCAGGCTTTGTAGCATCCGATTTGGAAACATTACTCCAACCCACGCAATTTAACTGCTGATTTCGCATGCAATAGATGTCTGTGAATCTTTACGAATATATAAGAAAGATATTTATATAATTGAAAGGTATGTAGTAAAAATTATGAGTAGGTGTTGTGACCACGAGGCCAAATAGGTGTTAAGGAATGCCAATCACCAAAGCAGCTGATAAGGGTTGTCAACTATTCTGGCATCAGTAACAGGTTTATCGAAAGGGTTAATGAAGGTTTGTTGATGAGTAGTCCATATATATATTATATATATATCCCTTGTTTGATATTACGAGTGCTAATTATGAATATGGCATATATAGGTTCACCATTTTCAAAATTATAGGCAACTGTGTCTACCAGAAGACATAAAGCATAATGGCAAAATCACGTTCAAGGACACGAATTACACTTAAGTCCTAAATTTGGCAGCAATAACTTCAGTGGATTGAAAACCGCATGCAACTATTCATACAAGAATTTTAAAGCAGGTTGGACCATATTGCCTTGATATAGGTCAAAAGTAGTGCATATGATATATATTCGGTAGTCATAACATCAACTAATCCAATATGATAACCAACAATGCTTACAATGCTTATCAGAGGGCTTAGGATATAATGCATATTTTCTTCTTGAACATGCTTTTACCTACATCTGCTAAATTATAAATGGCGTTGAACATGTTCGAATAATGAAATATGATGATAGTAGTATGTAATGTAATATTCTCGCTGACTTTTAGGTACTATTTTCTAGTTTTTGTTTTCACAGTCATTCAAGGTCACAGGGTTACGCTTCAGGTCACCTGCATCTAATATGGTGGTAGTAGTTAGTAATGTAATATTCATGTTGACTTTGGTGTATTTTTCTCGAGTTTTTGTTTTGAAGGTAATTCAAGGTCATGGGATCCTGGTTAAGGTTGTCTGCATTTTATATGGTGCCCGTATTTAGAAATATAACAAGCTTGTTGACTTTTGTGTATTTATTCTCGATACTTGGTTTTCAAGATCATTCAAGGTCATGGGGTGAAGGACGAGGGTACCTCTATTCAGTATGGCGGTAGTTGTGTGTAATGTATTATGCTTGCTGACTTTTATCTATTTTTTCTTGGGTTTTTGTATTCAAGGTTATTCAGCATCATGGGGTCAAGGTAGTCTGCATTCAATATGGCGGTGGTAGTTTGTAAAGTTCTGCGCTTGCAGACTTTTATGTATTATATATTAAGTTTTTATTTTCAAGGTCATTCAACATCATGGGATCAAGGTCAAGGTAGTCTGCATCCAATATGGAGGTTGTAGTCAGTAATGTATTATGCTTGCTGATTTTTGTGTATTTTTTCTCGAGTTTTAGTTTTCAAGTTCATTCTAAGTCATGGGGTAAAGGTCAATGTAGTCTGCATCCAATATGGCGGTGGTAGTCAGTTATATATTTTACTTGGTGACTTTAATGTGCTTTTCTCGGAATGTATTTTCAAGGTCATTCAAGGTCATGGTGTCAAAGTAAAATGTCGTCTGTTTCTAGTATTGTGTACTTAGTTAGTAATGTATTATACTTGCTGACGTTTATGTATTTTTTCTAGAGTTTTTGTTTTCAAAGTGATTGAAGGTCATGGGGTTAAGGTCACTGTTACCTGCATTCAATATGACGGTCAGGTGAATTCGACCAAGATGACAGTCGCCTACCAAGATGGTAGAATGGGTATGGGTGAGGGATGACCTCTGGAAAGTTAATTTTAAAATAATTTTTAAACGTTTTTTAAACATTTTTATGTAATATTTTAAATAATAATTTTTATAAATATTTTTAACGATTTTTAAATAAATTTGAATTAATAATTTTCTAATTAGTTTTTAATGGTTTTTAATTATTTATAATACATTTTATTAATACTTTTTTAACTATTTTTCAATTAATTTTTTATGATATTTAAAATAATATATTGATACTTTAAGTAATATGATTTTTAGAATATTTTTATTTTTAATTTTTTTTTTTTTTATAATTTTGTCAATTGTTTTTCACTTTTTTGGATTTTTTGGGTCAACCCCTGAGTCGATGATCCTTGACCCTAGGTCGCTGATCCAGCTCCCTGATCTATCCCATGGTCACTGATCCGCCTAAGAAATAAAGAATTTTTTTTTGGGGGGGGGGGGGGGGGGGGGAAGAGAAATTTCCGAGGAAAAAGTAAAACGTGTAGGGACATTTAGTCGATTGTTAGGGAAGAAAGGGAAATTTTGAGGGCAAAATGGACAAAAGGGAGATTCCAACATGGCGGCCGGCGGTTACTCCACTCCTATCACCCTCCCTTTGAGCCAAAGTCTTTTTATATACTACTCACAACATTACAAATTAAATTGTTATTGGGAATTTGCTCCTTTTCTGACATGCACAGCTAAACATAATAATAAACGGAGAATAAGGGGTTATAAAGTAGCCAACATTGTTGATAAATCAATCAATAATGCTAAACAATCACTGAGAAATGACGCTTGAGTGGATCAGAATGGACATTCCTGTACGACAGTTTGGAATTCTGGCTCAGTATTTCATTTGACTCCATGTCATATTAATAATCTTTAAAACGTACCTCCACTCCATCAACCCTTTACGTCAGTATAACATCTACGGTTTTGGAAGTCAGATTTATAATATATGAAAATAATGTTACATTTACTGACTTATATACCTATACATATTTATACAACTATACATAATTATGTATAGTCCTATCATATATACATATATATAATAGGTCTTGCGTGTTTTCATCAGGAGTGAACCGTTATGTGGATTTTCTTAGAGTGCTCCCACATACCGCGAAGATAAATTGTGAATACGAAGGCCCCCCTTTTGACCTCTACGACCTTGAACCCGTGACCTGCATCATCGCTAACTAGTTGTTGCCAGTGTCAATTATGCGATTGGGTTATCGCCTATGTTCAAAATGCTCGTCAGCTCGAGAGGGCGGTCCGAACGAAGAGTCCTTTCAACGCGACGACTATCAATTGGGAAGCATGGTGGAAGCCTGCTGTACTTCTGAGCAGTTTTATCGCAAAGTGTTAATAAAGTTTGCCCAGGAAGCGATAAAATATACTGGATGTATACTGTTTTAAAGCGATGTTATTAAATAAAATGTTCCCATTTCAGATTTTGGAGATAGGACTATATAATTTTTGTTTAAAATACATGAATAATTTTTTACTTGCGATCGTCACACACACACACACACACACACCGCACTTACCACCGCACTTAGCACCACAGTCACAATCAGCATTGCACTTAGCACTACAATTAGAACCGCAGCATTGCACTCAGCACCACAATCAGGGGTCATTATGGGTCACGGGTCAATGGGTTAATGGGTCAATGGAGTTATTGGGTCATGGGGTCAATGGGTCAAGGGATCATGTGGTCAATGGATCATGGAGTCAATGGTCATAGGGTCAATGGGTCATGGGGTCAATGGGTTGAGGTCATGTGGTCAATGGCTCATGGGACCATGGTTCTCATGGGGTCAATGGGTCATGGGGTCAATGTGTCAGTCTTGTGAGGGGGTCGGTCTGACAACAGGAGTCAGTTGTCTACTCTAAGTGAAACCATGATTTATAGGTGAGCGAAAAACTTGTCTGGAAGAAACTGTTTAAGATATAACTACATGGTAATGTGATCAAGGAACTAGCATCCAAAGCCTGCCTACCTGCCTGTGTGTGTGTTGTCTCAATGACTGCATGTGATTAGTCAGCTGTAAGCATGAGGTAAATTGGTGATTGGCTGGTCGGTGAATGTACAATGTAGAAGTGGTGCAGTACAATTGGTTCAAAGTCAATATGATGCCATAGGGCTTGCACACATGTATATTATAAGCAGTATATAGGTAAGCTGAGAGGTTTAGTGTGACAGCAGTTGCGCAGAAGGTGGATCATATCGACTAGCTTCTGCCTCTTCACATAGATTTTTTCTCGGGGTTTCGTTTTTATGTCATTCAATGTTATGGGGTTAAGGTCTAGGTAGTCTGTATCTAATATTGTGGTGGTAGTCTGTAATGTATTATACTTGTTGATTTTTATATATTTTTCTAAGTTTCTATTTTCAAGGTCATATGTCATGCGGTCAAGGTCGAGGTAGTCTGCATCTAATATGGTGGTGCTAGTCTGTAATGTATTATTTCTCGAGTTTTTATTTCTAAGATCATTCAAGGTTATGGGGTCAAGGTCGAAGTTGTCTGCATCTGATACTGTAGCAGTAGTCTGTTATATATTATGCGTGTTGACTTTTATGTATTATTACTTGAGTTTTATCTTAAAGGTCATTTTTGGAATTTGAATTGGGGAGAGAGATGCATATTAGTGAAACAAGCTAGTTGACACAGAACTGTTGTTCAAAGAAGAGTGGATTCTTTGGAATTTCACCGTAAGGGATCTTCATATTACCACTTACAGACTGATCAAAATGAAGACAGATTGAGATTATGCAGAACAATGTTTTTGAATACGTTGTCTTTAGGAGAGCAGATGGTTACAAACTGGGTCGCACATTCACCTGAATATCAGGAAAGTCCGGAAGTGGACAGACAACAAGAAGAAGCAGAAGACGATGTAGGAGAAAAAAACTGTGAAGGTCTAACTAAGGCAAAAACAGGTGAAAACAGTCAGAAAAAAAAACAAAGATGATAGTGCTCATAAGAAACTTCTTCGTGAATTCTTTCCTAACCTCCCGAAACTAGAGTCTCATTACTGTAGGAAAAATACAAATAAATTGTACTTTGAGCCTAAGTGGCAGTCTAAGGCTGAACTTCACAGACTATAGCAGTCGTATTGCAAGTCGGAAGGGAAAGAGAGTTGGCCTGCTAGTATTTTTATATTTAATTCTGTTTTTGATGAATTAAATCTTCGTTTATTTCCATCTAAAAAAAGATCAGTGCTATGTTTGCTGTTCGTTTAACAAAGGAAATTCAGCCCAAGAAGAATATGACACCCATTTAGGCAGGAAAACAAAAGTACAGCAACAGAAATAGTGTGACAAAGCAAACAATAATACTACAGCTGTGTTCGCTATGAATGTGCAGGATTTCATTTTATGCCCTACTTTAAATGCGTCTGCTCTCTATTACCGAACAAAATTGACAATTCACAATTTTACGATTTATAACCTCAAAACAGGTGATACATTCTGTTACATTTGGGATGAGACGGAGGTAGGACTTAACGCTGATGAATTTTCTAGTATTATCAATCATTTCATTTACACCGAAGTAAACAAAAGTTATTATGGTGTCATTTTGTACAGTGATGGATGCACCTATCAAAATAGGAACTTTACCTTAACGAATGCACTTCTTGCGTCCCATGAAACTGGTCTGACAATAACTCAAAAGTTTCTCGAAAAGGGCCATACGCAAATGGAGTGTGACTCCATACACAGCTGCATAGAAAAGAAGCTACGAAATCGGGAAATCGGGAAATCTATTCACCAGCTGGATACATTGAAGTTTGCCGCACAGCTATGATACACCTGAAACCCCACAAAGTACAGTACCTTTACCATGTTTTTTTATTATTACAGCAGCTTAAATTTCGTATCTTCCATTCGTCCAGGTAAGAAGAAAGGTGACCCTGTGGTTACTGATCTGAAGCGTATCGAGTACTCTCCAGATGGTTGTATAAAAGTTAAGCTTGACTTTTCGGATGATCTTTCAGACCTACCTAGACGGATAAAAAAGCCAACAGATGATTATGTTTTACAGCCACTGCATAAAACAACACTTCCTCTAGAGTCAACTAAATTCCAGCATCTTCAGGAAATTAAAGGAGTGTTGCCCAGAGAAGTTTATGTGTATTATGACACCGAAAATGTAGTGCAGAGGTTTTGTGCACGTGTATTCAGAATGTGTGTTGGAGTTAAAGACTCTCAATTTGTTACATGGCACACTAGTGCTATGAATAGCATTATTGTTTATTGTCTTCAAGTACAGTGTATATTTTCCTTCTGTAAGTGATTCTTTCTTAAGAGTGTATTCAAGCTCAATATGTAATATATTTGTAATTATTTATTACGTGGCATCCTTGTGCATTAAGATAAGTATTGTAGTGTTTACTGGCATTGTTCTAAGCACAGTGTGTATTTTCCCTTTAAGTGGTTCTTCCTTAAGAATGTATTCCCGCTTAATATGTATATTGTGCAATAATTGTAATTATGTTAAATGACACTGTTGTGCCTTCAGATGAGTAACTTTAGTGTTTACAGGCATTTTTTTTAAAGTACTGTGTATGTTTTACCTCCGTAACTGATTTCTCCTTAGAATTTATTAACACTCATTGTTGCCTGCTGTGACTTAAGGCGAATAAGGTTATTTTCATTGTCACTGTTTATGTTAAAGATTTTTATCTTTCCTGCCATTCCTTGCCCATTTGGACATAACTGACTTTTTGATATTTCTATTTTTCATCTTGTACTTTCCCAGCAAACACGGAAAATACGGGCCAGAATTTGGCGGGTAAAAGCTAGCCGACAAACTCCAGCCAGCCGATACTGATCCTAGGTCATATTCCGGAATCAGCCCGATGCAATATGGACAAGTGGGCTAACTGTTGGTCAACTGTGTCGGGCCTGCGACAGCTGGATGTTGTTGCGATACTGGGCCTGCGACGGCTGAATGCCGCTACGATGCCGGGCCTGCGAGGGCTCGATGTCGTTACGATGCCGGGACTGCGACGGCTGGAGGTTGCCACGATGCCAGGTCTGCGACGGCTGAGTGTCGTTACGATGCCGGGCCTGCGAAGGCTAGATGTCGCTACGATACCGGGCCTGCAACGGTTGGTGTCGTTACGATGCTGAGCCTTCAACGGCTGTAGGTTGCCAGGATGCCAGGTCTGCGACGGCTGGATGTCGTTACGATTCTGGGCCTGCAACGGATGGATATTGCTACGATGCCGGGCCTGTGACGGTTGGTGTCGTTACGATGTCGGGCCTGCGACTGGATGTCGCTACGATGCCAGGCCTGTGAGGACTGGATGTCGTTACGATGCCGGGACTGCGACTGCTGGAGGTTGCTACGATACCAAGCCTGCGATGGCTGGATGTCGTTATGATGCCAGGCCTGCGATGGTTAGATATCATTACGATACCAGGTCTGCAGCGGCCTGATGTCCAGAAATAAGCAGTATAACAGTGAAAAAACCTTAACTTTTCGGTTTAAAATGTTAGTAATTGTTATTTTCTCATTACATGTATTCATTTCATTTACATATCAACATACAATATGATATGAAAATATTTTGCTTGCTGAGTGGGGGATTCGAACTTAAGACCCTTGAGTTGACAGTCCAAGCATACTATCATATACACCATGGGGTAAATTACCGATATTCTCCAGTAATTTCAAATATATCATAACATACATTATTGTAAAGGAATTTATAAATCCCATGACAATGTAACAAATAATTTTTAATCATGGATTATTTAAAAACTATTTCTTCAGAAGCTTACGAATGAAATAGTTTTTGTTAGTTTTTAATATATATGTTGGATGATGGAATAAATGACAAAAGTTCAAAGTAAACAATTGCCATGGGCTACCACGTGACACAAATATAATCACGAAAAAAACATGCTAACGGTAAAATACTGTCTCAAAAAAGACATCATGCCATTAACAGCTAGTTACATATTGACTATTCAAAACACTTTCCAACAGTTTGTCGGCAAAAGTACATCAGATAATTATCTTTATTGTGATAAAGAGTCTTGTCTTGGAAATGTTACTGTACTGGAATAAATAACATGTTGGCCAGCTTACCGAAAAGACAAATATGCTGTATGGGAATCGGCCCAGAAACATTTTTAAGATGCTTGCAACATGTTTGCTCGGCGATATGACGCCGACGTATTTTCGGTGATATCCATCTGTTATCTTGAATAATACACCCTCCCTTTATCTTCATCGTAACGGCTAGTAATCTGTCTCAAAAAGACATCACGAGGTTGTCAGATGGCTATCTTCTGGCATTTAAACGACAGTTGCCGACAGTAAAGGTATCGAACCGACAATTTGCCGACACTTTGCCGACAGGTTGTGTTTGCTGGGTTAGTTATTTTTGGCTCGTGTATTTCTTGTGATTTTAACAGTTTAATATAGGACAGAGGTTTATTTTTATTTATCTTTATTTCGATTTGGAACTAAATTTTTACATTTTGAGTTCCATAATCATTACTTATCGTTTTTAAAGAAAATATATTTTTTATTTATTGGTGAATCCCCAAAATCCCGCTACGCCAGCATGAGCACCTTTACAGGTCTGTGTGCCCTTCGGCATGCATGATAGCAGCAAAGTCGGTTGGAGAATGGGATGTGTCTCCGGGCAAGCCCTACATAACTTGGGTAGGGTTTAATTAATATAGTGGGCGCATGACCCCAATTGTTGCCATGTGCATACTCCGAAAGAAGAAGGGTCTAGATGGAAGAGCATAGCAAACCAGGCAAAGCGGAGAGAGCTGTGGAAAATCTATACTACAGTCGCGGAGGATAAAATAATTCCTTTTAACGGGATTAGGGCTGGATAAAGTAGGGTATTCGTTAGTTCAGGAAGAAAGACTTCTGTTGTATTTATGCGGGGTGAAATGGAATGAGAGCGCAGCTGGTGTGTAATGCGGGGGACAGAACAGCCCTCCTCGCCGATGCCAGCCATCGTGTGGGTGCAGGCACCCTTGACGTTGAGCTACTGAAAACACTGCCGTGCAGGCGAACCAGCACTGCAGTATTGACAGCAACTGTTGGATGCAAGGCCCCCTGCTTCTCATCGAGTGCGTCGGAAAACCGGACAGCTCAGTTTTGACACCGACTCCGTCTTCTCCCTTCTGCGCAGATGCCAGGATCTCCAATCCTTGGATGAAGGTGGGGAGAGTTCTTAGGGGAGCCACTCCCTCCCCTTCCTCCAAAATAGCCCGTTGATCTGGGAAATGCGAGACTCGCACTGGCCTATACCGGTGTGTTGTTTGAAGTATCGCCATACTGTTTACTGTCTACAGTTTTTCGCAATCCCTGGCGTCCTGATTCTCCGTTGAATGTGTTGCTAGGTACACGCGAGCGGCAAGTAAGTGCTCGCTCAGACCACTACAGTCCGCAGGCTGGTATTTGTATATTCCCAGCCACCCCTGAGTCTGGGGATCCCCTATCTACCACCTGGGGACGCGACGAGTTGCGGAATGGTTAACACACCCAAGCTGCCATGGTCGCATCGCAATTGCAGAAGCACCTCCCTTTCGCTGGTCCTCAAAGCACGGGCAGATCCCAGAGAGAGCCTCCACGAGCACGCTGTTCATCCCACAACAGCTCGGCTCGTAGTAGCGATTATTGTATGTAAAACTCTTTTTTCTTCTAACAGTACACTGAAAAGCATGTATATCATTAAAGGCATGCATGTTAAAATGACGTATCCCAAATTAACAATGAAAACCACTTATATCATTCCCTGTAGTACGTCGATTAAGAAATAAAACCACGTTATGTCATTATTAGACTGAATGACATTACAATTACATGCGAACGCACACTTTTGGCATCCAAAATATTAACACAGTAGTCAAATAAAAAATTGTATAAGCATTTATTGATGGAGGCGAAAAAAAACAGTTTTTTGTCCCTCCTGTAAAATTTACATTTTCTGGCATACGAGGTTTTTCATTCTCAGCCATCGAAAAACACTGTTTTTTTTTTTTATTTACTTTCAACCTTGTAGTTCATAAGTTAAGTGGTAAGTAGCGCTAAATTGTAAAAAAATTCTATTAGATAAAATTACATTCTCTTAAAAATCATTGAGTGAATGCACGTCATAATGTAACAGTTGTGTTAAATAGACACAACGTGTGTAGATTTTACAGTCCTGTCGTTGGGTTGCCAAGAGAAAATACTCTAACACCTCTAAGATGTGCTATAATATTACGGCCAATCTCATTGGCTATAAAATATTATTTCTGAGATATGTAATATTAAATATGAGTGTGTAATGTAAACATAAAATGTCATAAATATTGAAGTGTTACAATAATGATATTAATGCAATCGACTTTGAAACACGACAGGGCCTAGTTGGTTTATCATCACTCATTTTATAATCTTGGTATTATAAATAACAGAGGATACAGCCTTTAGTAAATAGCTTGCAACCAACAGCAATATGGTCATTGAGAAAAATCTCCATGCATGTAACAAGCAAAGTTCTGTCTGCTCTCTCTTATCGGCTACATGCGAGTCTATTTCAACTCAGTGCTTACAAAATTAAAGCATTTTTTGTGAAATACATCACATTTCCAGCCGAGTTAGAAAATAATACGATGTCGTCAGCAAATTCGACACACTTGACGAACGAAATATGCCTTTTCTCTATACGCCTTGGTCTATATTGTGGAAACGTCAATAAATGACTGCGATTCCCAATTCAGCGATTTAATTTACAGTCCTTGCCTCTTGAAGGCATTTCTGGAACTGGACAAACCAATGAGCCATTCTACAAATATTTTCAGTTTTTTCAGTGTAACATGTACTTTTATCAGTGTTTAATTGGTGCGTGGAGTGGCCATACAACCAGCATTTTTTTTAGCTTACTTGATACCAGCATAACAGTCCCCCTCACAATAGGCACCTGTGGCGGTACTTGGTCGACCTCGATTGCCCGCGGCTAGCAACCCATCGAACCGAAATTAATGCCCTCAAATTGAGACGTAGAAGATCGGGAGAACAGACTAGCCGCCTGGGTGACTCGCTACGAGCCACAACAGCAGGTCAGCCGGTTAGAAATCTACAAGACGTCTCTGGTGAGTGTTTACCACCAGAACCCTGCACAAAGAATGGTGCAGCAGTGATGTCTGCCAATCTCCAACCCTGACCTCACGTCAAAAGGAGCCCTTTAAGTGTCGCTAGAAAAGCCACGTTTCATATACCATTGACTCTGATACAACGGCTCCTTTACGGGGTAACTACAAAAAGTCAATTTTGAATAATTTGTTTGATTTTTAAAAAATTTCAAGTCACATTTCCAAACCCATTGTGCACAACTTTCATACGCCATTGTCTCACGACTATGGTAGGTATGGCTACGAAAGTCATTTTTCAACCTTTTACAGCTTTTAAAAAATTTCAAATGTTATATTTTCAAGTTTTTAAAAGTTATTTTTAAACATTTCAAATGTGTTAGCCATTGTGGCATTAATTCTAGAGTATCCTAAATATACTACATCAAGTTATGTGCCATAAACATGACAAACAAATCACATAAGTTTTAACCAACTTACAAGGGTTGGAACTGTATGTAACCTTAACAGGTGTCACGTGTATCAATGTAACAGCATCTAGAAGTGTCTCAAAACAACCTTCAGGTTTTACATACATGTAAATAACCATAAATGGCATTACAATCACTTTTATAAAACTGCACCAAAACTGGCATGCTCAGGTTTACAAAGCAACCAGCAAAGTGTGTAACTATGCATGCAACATAACTGTCAACTGTGGTCAAATCAAACGGTGCCTAACATTCTCAAACTGTATCTGCAAGTTTGCAACATTTTTTACATTTTTAAAATTTTTTTTTACATAAATTTAATGCATACCCAGACAGCACAAAATGTGCTAGAGACATTGCTACAATGTTACAATGTGCTATGTTTGTCACAGTGTTGCGTGACATGTTGCATGCACGTGTACTCGAGTACAGTACAGTAGTACAGTTGTAACATTCTGGGTAGTGTTGATTAGAACATTGCATGCACATATATGCAATTTTACATTTATAATGTCTCTGGTGGTCTCTAACAGCACATTTTGTGCACGTGTATGCAATGTTGCATTTGTGACATTAGCTTTAGTATCCCTCAGCACATAACATGCATGTGTATGCAATTTTGGATTTATGATATTCTCTTATGTGCTGCACAGGGCACATTTATTAAATTTTTAACACTGCCATTTTAGTTTCTGTCAAAATATAATCTGAATAGTGTTTATATTTGCGAAGTAAACATGTAATTGAGTGTATAGGAAATAAAGTAATAATTTTGTTATATGGTTTAATATTTTGGTCGTAAAGCGTGTGGTAAACGAAGTAACGATATGGGATAATTTGAGTCCCAACATGAGATTTTCACCGTTGAGTTGGCGACATTGGTCGTCGTGCTTTGTGGTCGTTTACATGTTAAAACTGGTGTCTATGGTAGCCTTTGTCTCGTGTAGTGGATAGCGCACAGTAGTGGTTTTGCTTAGGTTGATATAATAAACTTTAGTGTTGCCTGTTTGTTTTATCGTGTTTTATTTGTATCGTGCGTCTCCATCTTGTTTCCCTGTACTAAGCGAAAATAAAGGTAAGTTATCAGTATTTTAAAGTTGATTGCGAATATGCGTGCACACGTGGACGTGCTTTGGGGTAGGTACTAAAATTTCTCTTGAATAAAGCATTAATTTACCATTTATGTACATACAACTCTGCTTCATAAAAATACATGTTGCTTTCCACAATAACCTTAATTTTGTGAATGGCTAATACCTTAGTATAGGCTGTTCACGGTAAAGTGAGCACTTTTTAAGGCCCTCCCAACAGGCTTTATCCACTAATAAACATATCCTATTGCAGCCTTAGACATTAAATTTTGATGGTGGTGAAACGAATACACTGTCTTTATCGGTCACATTGCAATGTTTATATTAAAAAGTTGCAGGAAGATGGGGATTGGATGAAAGAAAAAATTTAGAAGGGCCTTAAAAAGTGGTCACTTTACCGTGAACAGTCTATAGCAAGAAAAGGTTTCCGTACATGTGGGTTTTGGGCATGAGTTTAGCAAGTGCGGCGTTGTAACTTATGATTAAAGGGAAAACATTTATTTTTTTTTTGTTTTCGACAGCCTTGGTATAAGAAAAAAAGACCCATTATTTAATAGCTAGTGCTTGTAAGGTGTGTTTATTTGGGGAACTTCTTTATATCTGAAAAAAACTTTAAAACTTTAGTGTCTGTAGTTTAGTGTCTGTGATATTTATTTTATGTTGGGTTAACTGCAGTATTAGATTTTTCCAGCAAGCAGAAGCCTTCTATACATAAACATAAATAAACCTGGTAATGTATACTTGGAAAACATTTCCAAATGCTTAGTGAAGTTGGTGTAAGTTTAGTGATTCGTCTCTGTGTATACAGTAAAAAATTGGATAATTGTTCAGAAAGTAGTTTAACCCAACCATGCAGTGGTATTATATTTGATGCATCATTTTTTTAGCACTGAATACTAGCAAAAGCTATTGTAACTACAAGGCCGGTTTCACCAGAAATATTTAAGCAATTTCGTCTTGATTTAGCGAATATTTGACGTTTTGCGATTCACCATGCATTTAAACTCGATTTTTTAAAGTCAAGAGAGATTTAACATCAACTACTCGATTTCGGCCAGTTAAAGCATCACTAATCTTACTTAGATGTGAAAATAAAAGCGAGTAGGCATTGTATTGCATAACTTATAGAAGAATAATGTCAATCATTATTTAATTTCTTTTATGACTCAAAGTACCCGAAATCATTTGAAAGAATCTGATAACCTCGACTTGAAAATACAGTCGAAAAGAGGTTCAATGGAATTCCCGACTTAATTATTTATATGTAGTTATCTTTTAGGAAATTGTTTGATGATGTACAAGTGAAGGATTTTCCTAGGGAAGTTCCCATTGTAAAATGTGCTTGTGAGCACTACTCAATTATTGCAAATATTTAATGTATACAAGTTAGTATTACTTAGGAAACTAGACCTACTATATTTTACTCAGAACTTAGTATAGTGTCATTATAATTCTTTGTTTAATTCAGGTATGAAATTTGTAATTTGTTTTTGTAAATAAATGTTTATCTGTATTTGAAAGTTTTAATATGTTTATGAATCGGTTTAAACAATAAATAGACAGAGATGTTGTGTGTCCCTTACTCAAGTAGTCATGAACGAGAGAGTGAGACGTAATGACCGACTTGAATGAGCGAACACGTCACTCTAGATAATACACAGTGGCTTTATTATTAATATGTTCCTTGCGTATCGCGTACAACACGCACATCCTCTTTCTGTATTCTCGATGAGGCCACAGTGGTGTCGTAGTCAGACTACTAGCCTCTCAAGGCGGACTGGGTTCAATTTTTGATGAGGCAGGGCCTAAGCTGTATTTTTGCATCTGGGAAATGTGGCAGACGTTGCAAACAACCGGCGGGTTTTCTCAGGACCCTCACGTTTCCTCCGCCCTTGCATTCTGCCACTGCTTCATCCTCACCTTATTTCACACTCCCCGGCGCTCAGGACCTCGCTGTTAAGTGTCACTCATATCAGATCAACTTAACTTTATTCATAATTATTTTTTTAGAAAAGGGCTGCTAGAAATTTCTTTATTTTATTTTTATTTGCTAGTTTTTATTATTAGTTTCTTGCATTGTTCATCCTTTCTCCATATGTATGTAAATTACCGTGATAAATAATTGTACTTAATAAGAATGCATTTCTTTCATTAGCCAAGATTCAATACATAAGTTTATAATTGTTTGACCTCTTACTGATAGTAAACACACCATACTAAATTACACAACTTACTATTGAAGCCAAATACATAAATTTTTATAATTTCCAAAGAATTCACTGTCTGTTTATTATCAATTTTTAAGACAAGTTCTCAGGATGTAGGTCTACATAAAATTTTCTGAATGCCCCAAAGAAACATTCATAGTTTTTCATTTAACTTTCAAACTAACGAGATATTTTTGAAGAATCTAATAAAATGAAAAAACTTACATGTATATAGAAATTTATTTCACATCTCATTAAAACATCAGCACAAAGTCGATTTACAACAGTACTTTCACAGGGGAATTTTACTGGAAATATGTAACTGCGTAGTGTAGAAATGTTGTGGACAACTTTTCCAGTATTTCTACATGTAACTAACTGACCATCAGCCTTGTCACCAATTACCAATCCGCGTTTTCAGAAATTCATTGATGAATCCACTAGTAGTTGATACACCAGGGTACACCGGTTGAGGCATTTTTTGAACGTCAGGTTGATTTTAAACTGTATTTTCGCCTGCTTTCAGACGCAAATTAATGCCATTACACTAAAATTGTAAAGTTTTCATCGCCCATTTGTAAAATTCGACATCCGAATTGCATTTGTAAGTTTTCGAAACCTTGAAAATTACGAGAAGAGGGTGTGTTAGCTTTTATTTTTCAGCGAAAGCATTCAAATTAATTGGGTGATGTTTTAGTGTATATCGACCAGATCCACTCAATTCCCAGGCCGGTTGAACCGGTGGATAAATTGGTTCAACCGGACTCAACCGAAACAGTAGTTTTCAAGCATCCGGTGTACATTGTTGGATGCACCGGTGAATTTTTGAAAACGCGGAATCACTCTAAGTTGTGAGATATATTCATATTTGACACATGTTTGAAAACATACCACACTTTGACTGCCATTCATTGCAATGCATAAAGGGAAAAATGCAATTGCTTGTTTAACTGAAACAATAACTCTCATACTAAGCTTGAACTTCAGTTCAGTCGAAAAAATAGTATCACTGCTTAAAATTACCTTCACGTTTTATTTCTGTACAACAGACTACAATATGATTAAATTTCAGAATATACTACTTGTACATAGCCTATATTTTATTGTTCTATTAATCATCTTAATATGACCAGATAACCGTCATTAAATTAAATAGACCTATCTAAAAAAAATTGTATATTAACTAATGAATTACATTAAGCCGATAACTACTGGCACTTAAGTTGTTTTATAAAAAACACAAAGTTTACTCTTCTTTGCTTTTTATCCATGTCACATCAGAACTCTGCACACCTCTCTCATATCAGAACAATACAATATTCCACTTTTTCAAAATGTCTGCATTAGCACAATTTACTTACAACAAAACTAGCATGAAAAGAAATATATTTCATCAAGAAATATTTTTCTGCCAATGCAAAAAATACTCTTTGCCTTTAACCATGATGCTGACCAAAGTCAAGAGCAGGATTTTACTTACATACATGATGTGTCATAAGTGAACACAAATAAAAATAACAATCACAGTAAACTCTCAGTATAAAGTGCAGCAGTTTAAAGTACTTTTTTTTATTTAAAGTACGCCTTTTGAATACCCAGAAGGTGTAATATCATTAAATACTTGTTCACTATGAGTGTTTTTCAGTGTTAAGAATAATCTTTCAAGTTCTTTGTGCACTTTGTACCGAGATTCTACTGTACAAGCACAATTTATCATAAAAAAAAAAAAAACTACACTTGATGAACACCGTCGGTAAGCATGAATTGATATTCTTATTTGTACTTTACAGAGTATGGATAGCAAAACAACAACAAAATTCCTTTTCAAAATAAAAATAAAAACTTCTTTACAACTTTTTAACAGAATATTGTAACTCAAGAACACTTTTGGAATACAAATTTCGAAGATATAAATTTAAGATGTTATTTCTGGGGGGTACTTATTAGCATACTCTGAAGTACATGAGGGCAGAAGAGTTTCATGGTGATAAATACTGTAATTCATTTTCCTATGGACCTTTAAATAGGCCTCTATGATTCAGAAATACTCATCAAATGAAATTTTTAGCTAATTCATGTTATTCCCAGACGGTTTCCTGCATTTTCCAGGTTGTCTGGAATTCCATGCGTCTACTCCGTTTTATAATTCTAAAGTCATTATTCACCTCGTCGCAGTCAGTTTTTTCAACATCTAGGAATTAAAAGACTCGCGCAAATGTCGACAAAACTACCTAGTGTCCTGTTCCTTAACTTCCCATTTGTCTAAGAACACTGTGCATTGGCTATTTCACACAGGACTAACATTATCACAGTCAACAACCAGCCATAGCATTGTCAAGTCACGGGAAACTAGACATAGGTACCTGTAAAGATGATTGCAACATATCTCCAGTTACGAAAATGGAATCAGATGAATCTTGTACATGTTCTGTTGTACCTTTTTTTTAAAGAAAAAATATGAAAAATAAATAACATGTGTGCACAATAAATGCGCACTTTATTTGAAGGAGAGACTAAGCGAAGGACTAAACTATAGTTATAGGCCGTTCTCGTTTAAGTGAGCGCTTTTGAACCCCTAGTTACTTTTTTCTTTTAACCAGTTTATATCCTTCCACCACTTGTTAATATAAACACTCCCATGTGAGTAATAAACACAGAGTATACATTCACCACACTGAAAACCAAAAGTCCGAGGTTAAAATGAAATATATTTATTGGTTATTATGTCTGGTGAAACATCTTCAAAAAGTGCTCACTTTACCATGAACAACCTATATTTAGATTTATAGCCACTTTTCAAAATAACCCAGAATTGGCATGAGCGAAGCCCAGGTCGGGAAAAAACAGGGACGAAAAATGACCAGGACAGTTGGCGCTTGACAGTGTGTATGTTACCATGTAGAAACTGTGATGCATAGACTTACCATACGTCCGGGATTAGCCCGGACAGTCCGGGATTCAAGCATGTGTGCGGGGAAGTGTCCGGGATTAACGAATGTCCGGGATTTTTGGATATCTAAGAGAAAGACCGGGCGGCCGGGAAATTTCGCTCTGTTTTGATTTAGTGGTTGGCAACATTGCATGCAGCTATGCTCAGTTAGACCGTCAAAGCAAATCAGAAGACAGTTAGACAGTAGACATTGGCAAGTGCTCGTTGACAAGCCGTTGTTTACTTCGTTCGTTTTAAGATTAAAACTTTAGTTGTATCTATTACGTTGATAATTGTCAGTTAGTTGCTAGAAATGGGCACGAAAAGAAAGTGTTCGTTTAATGAAAAACATTAAAGTGAGTACAAATTTCTCAAATCATGTGAAAACAGCAGTGCTCGAGTACGGTGTCTGACATGTAGCTCAGAACTTTCTGTAGAATACAGAGGACGACTTGACATTGAAGATCAGGTGAAAAGTGATAAACATAAAAAGGCGGAAAGTGCAGCATCTGCTAACATTACTTCTTTTTTCCAAGATAAATTTTAAGGAGACAATGAGTTGCAATGTGTTGCAAAAGAGGCAACATTTGCCTACCACACTACAAAACATGAATTAAGTTTTAACACCAGCGACTGCACTTCTAAACTTATTAGAAAGTTTTTTGAACCCAAGTTTTCAACAGCTCGCACAAAAACTGAAGCCATAATAGCCAGTGTAATCTCTCCGTACATTTTTAACGAATTGTTGAGTAATCTGAAAGGTGTTAACTACATTACAATTTCCATTGATTGTTCCAACCGAAAAGATATAAAACTAACCCCTGTAGTTGTCAGGTATTTCACTGTGAATGATGCAGTCAATGTGAAACTGCTTAATTTTGAAGAAGTGCCTGCTGAAACAAGTGACATTCTTCTTGATCACATTTTAAAAGGAATCAATAAATATTCCCTTAATCTTCTTGAGTCTAAAATAGTAGCAACACCAATTTTGGTGGTGTCCATATGCGAGATCAAGGAAATGTTTTCAGGAATTAGAAAGGCCTATTCTTGGAATAGGATGCACAGCCCACATCGCGCACAATGCTGTACAAACAGCATTTAATGTGCTGCCTGTTGACGTCGAAGCACTTGTTGTCAAATTGTACAAGTATTTTTTATCAGTACACTGTTAGGGTGACCGAAATGAAAGAGTTCTGCAAATTCGCAAGTGTTGGGTTCCAAAGAATTTTGTCTCATAGCTGCACCAGATTATTGAGTTTGTTGCCAGTTATCGAAAGAATTCTTAGCCAGTTCAAGACACTGAAGCTGTACTTTCTAGCTATCGAACAAAGCCCAAAACTGATGGTGGACTTTTTCACAAACCCAGTTAATGAACTCTTCCTTACGTTTGTTCATGGTTCAGTGCAGATGTTTCAAAAAGCTATTGTAGAAGTAGAGCGAGAAGAAATTTTTGCTTCCGAGGCGTCACCGGTCTACCTTGCTGTGGTAAGGCAGCTGGAAGAGAGGAAGTCACACAGATTTGTTCCGTTTGCGGCCAAACAACTGCTGAACCAACTACTACAATCTGAAGGTGAAGTTGAGGAAGACAAGTTTTTTGGGAGAGTATCAGAATTTTATGATGCTGGCATAAACTACTTAAAATTGTAGGGATCTAGTTTCGACAAAGCAGACAAATTCTCATGGTTGTCCTTGAAAAATGAAGAAATTACCTGGTCAGAACTGGAAGAGAGTGGAATGACTGTAAACTGCATAGTGCGCGATTTAGTTGATGTGAGCCAGTTGTTTGACGAGCGTACATTATGCCTTGACATAATTAGAAAATTGAAGCCAAAGCGAAAAGTCCTGCCTGAAGAAAGAAAGCTCAGCACTCACGAGAAGTGGAAGGAAATCTTTGGTTCAATGTTAAGGTGGAACATTGAGTTCAAAAACATTTTCAAATTGGTTGAGTTCGGGATGTTGTTGACGAGCACATCAGCACCGGTGGAAAGAGTATTTTATATAATGGGATCCGTTTCGGTTGTAAGGGAGCTACTCAACACAAAAGTTAATTCAAAGATATGTTGTGTGGACTTCTATGAAGAAATTAAAACTGATAAGGTGTTTCTTGGAAAAGAGAAATATTACACCCTTCCAACTCCAGGGCAAAAGCAAGAACCCGATGGTACAGATGTTGTAATCGCAGTACCCAGTTCTAAGTAAATGTTTGGACGTTTTTGTACCTACTCTTAATTGACAGTTTTATTCTAAAAATAATAATGTAGAAAATAATTACGTTACTTGTAAACCAATGTATTTTAACTAAGTGGAAAAAATTATTAATAACTAAACAACAAAAAAATATTTGTTATGTTATTGACTAAAAAAAAACCCTTCCAAAATAATGTCCGGGATATAAGTCCAGAAATTATGGTAAGCCTAGTGATGCATGTATCGTGATGCATTAAACATCAGGACATCAAAATTCGTTTAAATGCGCACCATCAGAATATGATGCATGTTTGCATATAGTCGTGTAGGTTTACAACAGTCACTATGGTATAATCGTTGAAGACCTTAGTAGTGAAAATGAGCCAAATTAAGTCTTGTATGACAAGGTTCAAAAGGTATATTGATAGCTTTGATACTAATCCTCAGCAAGACATAAAACAACTAAGATTATGCTTCCCTTAATTGGTACAGTGCTGGAGTGAGTTTGACAATGTTCAATCAGAAATAGAAATCACTGATGAACCATAACTTCAGTTAACTGAAAGGGAAGAATTTGAGAGCAGCTATTTTAATTTAGTCACTGCTTCTTACGATCACATGGAAAATCATTCTGTAGCAGCAGCAGAAGCCACAACCATAGATCACACTGTGCACGAGGAAAAACCAGCATTTGTGCCAGCAGTTAAGCTACCGGCAATCACTATACCCCCATCAGCCCAGAATTACACTACTGTTTGGAATCTTTCGAGGGAAATGTTTGAGAATAAAAGTTCTTGTGAGTAGGCAAGTGTCAGCCTTGTTTAACCTTCCCCAAGTAGAAAGAGAATCAGCTTCTCACCTAAGACAGTTACTTGGCAATGTCAATAAATGCGTATGAGAACTTAAGGTGCTAAACCAACCTACTGAGAGTTGGGATACACTTTTGAATCATTTAATAACCAGCAAACTCGACAACACAACAATACGAGACTGGGAAACCACAGCACCAGTAACAGTTTTTCCAACACTAGCAGAATTAACAATGTTCTTACTGCAGTGATGTCACACACTAGAAGCTGTTGATCTGAACAGATCACACAGAAAGTCTGGACATGCTGTTTTCACAAGGGGCCCTAACACAGTGACTCGTGGCAGTATCGAAGTACTGTGTCCTATGTCACCTCACATCATGTGAAATGCAAGATGTGACAAAATGCATTCCCTTTATTAGTGTGACACCTTCCACCAAATACCAATAGTTGCATGCATTCGGGCAGTAAAGGATCTTGGAATGTGTTTTAATTGTCTTAGGAGTGGTCATCAATCAAACTAGTGTAGTTCTGGCATGTGCAAACATTGTAACAAAAAACACAATTCACTGTTACACATTGAAGGTACATCAACTCCAGCAGTACACATGCAAGAACAACCACTATCGCGATCACAGGAGGATAGTGCTCCATATACACAACATGAAGGAGAAGGTGCCAGTACTACAGTGTCATGTACAGCAAATTGCACTGAAATAAATGTGTAGATTGTCTTGTCTACAGCATTGGTAAATGCACAAAATTATCAGGGTGGTTGAATGATGTTACTTACATGAGGTTACTTCTTGCTTCTGGATCACAAACAAACTTCATCACAGAACATGCTGTTCAGATGTTAGGCTTAAAAAAGCATAGGATATCATCATCAGTTTCTGGAATAGTTCAGTCAAAATCTAAGGTCAACTATAGGGTCTCTTGTATAATTCAATCTCGACTCAATTCATATGATTGTTCTCTGAATTGCCTTGTGCTTCCCACAATCACTCTCGAACTTCCTATCATGGAAGTAGATACATCCAGCTGGGAGATTCCATCATCAATTCTACTGGCAGACCCATGGTTTCACTCGCCTAACAGAATTGACATGCTTCTGGGTGCAGAAATATTTATGAATCTTTTGTGCATTGGTCAACTCAAACCTGCTGAAAATGCCAACATTTCAGAATACCACTTTTGGTTGGGTTGCATCTGGCCTGGTCACCTCATCTAACACTGAACCCTTGCACACATGCCATCTTATCACCAATGAGGATTTGCACAAGCAAATAGAGAACTTCATGCATCTGGAAACATGCATTGCCAATATCAGTTCTCACCTGATACAAAATTATGTGAAAAAAGTTATACAAAGACTACTAGACAGAATGACTAAGGACATTTAATAGTCAAGTTACCAGTGAAGAATGATGTTAATATGTTATGCAACTCATGAGAGGGGGCACGAATGAGACTGTATCAACTGGAAAGAGAGTTTATGAAAAACTGTTCTCTCAAACAAACATACTCGGAATTGATACAAGACATTGATGGCACTGATAGCACTCCTAACCAATTGTACTTGCCTCAATGTGCAGTCATAAAAGAGTCTAGCACAACAACACAGTTGCGAGTTGTTTTTGACGCTTCAGTTAAGTCTTCGACAGGACTTAATGACCTACTGTTGGTTGGACCTACAATCCAAAAGGCCTTGTTTTCTATCATGGCTCGTTTCCGAACTCACAGAGTTGCTATGACAGCTGACATTGCCATGATAAACCGACAAATTCTCATCGATCCATCTCAAGCAGATCTAAAACGAATATTATGGTGTTATGATCTCAGCAGTGCAATCCAAATCTACATGCTCAAGACTGCCACATATGAGACAGCCTCAGCGCCCTTTCTGGCCACAAGAACAATTCAGGTTGGCATCAGATGAACATGACTTTCCAAAGGCAGCGATCATTCAAAGAAAATACTTCTATGTGGATAATGTCATGATGCTTGCAGAGACACTAGATGAAGCCACAACTCTAATAATGGCTTTAACATCTTTGCTTCATTGTGGAGGATTTCACTTACATAAATGGACCTCCAACAAACCAGAAGTTCTGTGCCATGTGCCAAATGATGCAAGAGAAAGCAAGGGCTGTATCGACTCAAATGATAATCATTCAAGTAAAACACTAGGCATTCTCTGGAACTCAGAGCAGGATTACTTTCACTACAATGTCAAGGGATTTGTACGAAGCTCAAAAATTACTAAACGGACAGTACTGTCAGATATTTCACAGATTTTCGATCCTCTGGGACTCATTACACCAGTAATTCTGAAGGCCAAGTTTTTAGTGCAAGAGTTGTGGCAACTTCAGTTGGAATGGGATGAATCGCTGCCATCAATCCAGCACACAACTTGGTGTTAATTTAGGAGGAACTTGTTAGAGCTCAAAAGAATTCAGATCCCCAAGTTCGTGGTCGCAGGATGTACCAGGGAGATACAATTTAATGGGTTTTGTGATGACTCAGAATTGGCATATGGTGCATGTGTGTTTCTCCGATATACTGATGAGTCAGGGACTGTGTGCGCCAATCTCGTATTTCCAAATATAGAGTGGCACCTCTGAAGGTGTCTACCCCATTTGGAGTTGTGTGCAGCACTGTTGTCATTGCAATTGATCGAAAAAACACTGACTATAATGAATGAATCTTATTGTGACTGCATTCTGTGGTCGGATTCAACTATGATCCTGTCATGGCTGAAGGCTCCATCTAGCACCTGGAAGACATTTGTGGCCAATCGAGTGTCGGAAATTCAAGAACTCACCCAAAATATGGAATGGAGACATGTAAGTACTGCCAGCAATCCTGCCGACCATGTTTCAAGAGGAGTAGCGCCACAGCAGTTAGCAGAAGTAACTGGTTGGTGGCATGGTCCAAGATGGTTGTGTGAGGAAGGTTCTGCATGACCATATACGGTTAAGGTTGCTGTAAGTGATGCACCTGAACAAATACAGCTGTGCAGCCTGATCGCCATCCCACAAAACTTGGGACTCGTAGACAGATATTGCTCACTACAAAAATTGAAACGAGTGATGGCCTACTGTGGTAGATTCATTGCAAATACAAGAATGGCCCCATCAGAACGTGTAAATGGTCCTCTTTAGGTCTCGGAACTGTCCTCAACCCTGGAAAGGGTAATCAAACTCGAACACTGTGAAGAGTTTCATAAGGAAATATGTGACATCAAGGTTGGAAGGCAGATCAGCACAAGACAGTTACATCCATTTCTTAACGAATTGAGACTGCTTTGTGTAGGGGAAGAATCCAGAAGTCATCGGTTGATTATGATAAAAAATACTCTGTCCTTCTTCCAAAGAACAGTAAGTGAGCTAAACTAATTGCATCAGATGAACATGTCAGACACCTTTATGCTGGACTACAACTCTTGCTTGCAGGGATTAGACAAAAAAATTGGCCACTAAGGGGGTGTGACTTAGCATGCAAGACAGTTAATGAGTGCATGTGGTGTTTCAAGAACGGATGAACTTCATTTCCAGAGTCTGCAGCCAACTAGACCATTCTTGCACGCAGGCATAGACTTCTGCAGACCTGTACTGGTTCGGTCAAGTCTTAAACGAGGTTCTTCCATCAAGGTCTATGTGGCTATATTTGTGTATCTCAGTACTAAGGCCATACACACAAAACTTGTGACATGACTCACTACTGCTGCATTTTTGGCTGCATTGAAACGGTTTATATCGTGACATGGGAGGTGTGCCCACATCTACAGTGGGAATGCTACAAACTTTGTTGGAGCACACAGAGAACTGAGTTGTACCAACTGTATAAAACTGAAGAACACCAAGGGGACATAAGAAATATGATGGCCATAGAAAATATCGAATGGCACTTTGCACCTCCTCGATCTCCCCACTTTAGTGGTCTACGGGAAACTGCAGTGAAATCGCTCAACTATCATCTCCAGAGAGTTGTTGGAGCAGCACTGCTGACATATGAAGAAATGTACACATACTTGACCCAAATAGAGGACTGCCTCAACTCCCGTCTATTGACCCCACTTTCGAATGATCCAAATGACCTAGCATCCCTTACACCTGGTCATTTCCTAATCAGTGATGCACCCACTACCAGAGTTTAACCACCTTTACAAGAAGTACCCATCTACAGGCTATCCCGATCGCAGCATGCACACCAGCTCGTGCAACATTTCTGGTCTCACTAGTCTTCTTCAGAGCCGGACCAAGTGGACCACAGAAATCCAGAACCTGGAAGTTGGAGAGCTGGTTATCATCAAAGAGGACTATCTCCCTTCACTTAAGTGGATCATGGGGTGTGTTGTGGATCTTCACACCGGTGAGGATGGAAGAGTTCGAGTCGCATCAGTAAGAACATCCTACGGTATTTTCAAGAGAACAATCATCAAACCCTGTCCCCTGCCATTCAATGACTAGAACAATCATGCTTTTCCATGTTGAGACACACAATTTACCTTGTATTAACTAAGAGAAAATGGGAATTTCTTCTACATGTAGATTGAAAATGTCAGTGACACTGTTCTTAATGTGTGCTTCTTATAAACATTAAGTAATGTTCATCATTATGTAAGTTTTTAGAGCGTCAACCTGTTTTGTGTTCTGTGCATTTCATGTATGCTTCAATAGTATTGTAAGTAATCTTTGAAAGTCCAGCTCTTCAAGGTGGGCGGCATATTGGTACTAGTGAGCCCCAGGCTTTGGGCAGGCGCGCTGGTTTATGTTCACTTCCCAGAAGTGAGTATATCTAATGGTCCTCCCCCCTTCCCACTTAGCCGCCGCCGCTGGCGACAACATGGAAGAATGTGGCATGAGGGAAGCCCAGGTCGGGAAAAACAGGGACGAAAAATTACCAAGGTAGTTGGCTCTTGGCAGTGTGTATGTTACCACGCAGCATCTGAAATGCATGTATCGTGCTGCCTTAAACATCAGAACGTCAAAAGTTGTTTTATTGCGCACCATCAGAATATGACGCATGTTTGCATTAACAATAACAATACTGCAATGCAACAACAAGAAAAATTGCTGCTACAGTGAATTTCTCTTCTATTTCACGTTTTATTCTTGACAGATTTAACCATCATTTCTTAACTGTATGCTATTCACCAGCCAAGTAATAATTTTATATAACTGTTTTTATCAATTACCGAATTTTCCTAGTGTGGTAAAAATTGTGTGAGCTTTCTCCCACCCTACCATTTTTACAGTTTCGCTGAACTATCACATTTTTCTTTATACATTTCTGATTTTCTGTAGTGAAATTGTCAACATTAAGGACCCGCCTACCTGGAACCTTTCTCCGCATTTGAGGCCGAGAAGTTAAAGAGCAATAAGGACGAACCTGCGCCGTGGATCAAGACCGCCATCGCCACTAAGCACAAGGCTCTGAGCTGGTATGCAGTGATCTAGTCGCACTGTGTGTACCAATGGAGCTTTCA
The DNA here is from genome assembly GCA_029891345.1 of Dryococelus australis. Taxonomy (NCBI): domain Eukaryota; kingdom Metazoa; phylum Arthropoda; class Insecta; order Phasmatodea; family Phasmatidae; genus Dryococelus; species Dryococelus australis. The sequence continues at coordinate 69,479,489 of CM057003.1, read as the reverse complement.
GCAGTGACCCTATAATTTAATTGGCAGAAAGTCGGTAGGAAGGTTCAGTGCAGGGCCCTTGGGTAGTTTCGTATGTATCTGGTGCATACATTTTGAGCTGCAACACTTTGCTGTTTTTAGCCACTTCAAATTACTCTGAAGGGGTGTTTCTAACGTTCGTGACGTCTTGAAAGTACTCAACAGCCCTCGTATGAAGTGTGTATCGTATCACTTTCGTAGATCAGCACATTGGATGCATGTTCAATAGTTTGGTGGAAATACGTGTATTTCAAATACTCTGCAACGAAGTTCATGCACTAGGTATACGCGAGCTTTAAGGGTACCACCTACCTGGAGATTTTAAGTGCATTTAAGACTAAGAAGCAAGGGAGCTATAAGGGTTACACTGAAAAGCGCAACTAGTGCCCCGTCACTCTTGTGCACAGAGTGCAGAACTGGCATGCAGTGTGTCCATCGTGCTTAGTGTGCCCATGTAACGTTACGCGGTGACTATGTCATTTTATTGCTGAAAAGTCTTCAGCAGAGTTCAATGCAGGTCCCTATAATAGTTTTGGATTTTTCCAACCAGTGTATTATGAGATATAGTAATGTGAAAAAGTCATTTTTTACTATGTTGAAGTACTCGGAAGTAGTATTTATAATGTTCTTATTGTATTGAGAATATTATACGTAACTCGTATGAAGTGTGTTTTCTTTTCGTAAATTGGTTTGGTGGGGACATGTTTGGTGGTTTCGTAAAAAAAAAAAAAAAAAAAAAAAAAAAAAAAAAAAAAAAAAAAAAAAAAAAAACTCTGCCATGCAAACTAAAGTACCAGGTAGGCAGGAAACTAAAGTTTATTTGCTGAATATGTAAGAGTAAGTTTATGTTCCAACAACACAATCTTACATGTTTGCAATGTTTGCAGACAGAAGTGAACTGAAGATGTTGGAGTGAGGGTCTGTACAGGCTGTTCACAGCAGACTGAGCACTTTTGAAAGTCCCTGCCTAAGATCTACGTGACTGCTCACTGCGTATTATTCCACCACATGTCAAATTATTAGTGAAGTGAATATTTCACAAATTTTCTTGTACTTAAAATTTATGGATTTAAAAAAAAAAAAAAAACAGAAAAAATATTTAGTCATCACAAATGTTCCCCTAACATTTTATATTCAACATTAAGATATGGAACTACTTAACTTCCATTATTTCCAATTTTACTGAACACACGCCAGTTGGTGTGACCATTTAAGTATATACACATAGGGGCAGTGACATTTTCCAAATGGTTGGCGACTATTTTCAAGCCACTAGCAGTGGGCAATTGCATGGCGACTGCGGCCATATCAGAAACTGTAGCTGCTCAGGGTGAACACGCCAATTTACGTAATTTAACACTAAATATAGTGATGTTTGCCTCGCAATAGTTGTCTGGCATTTGTTACCTCCTGTGAAGCAGCCCTGAATCTTGAGTAGTGTCCGAAACGGTCGCCAGCCCGCTATTTAGGTTACTACATCTTTCACGTGACCAAGTTTAGGCCCGAAAATCTTGGGGATTTGGGGTTGAAATTTACTGAGGTGAAGTAGCACAATAAATTACCAAATGAATCCGTAACGTCGTCTGCTATTGTTTAGGGACTTGTAATTTCCCACATTTTGGCAAATAAGGGACCATCACGTTATTTCGTACGTAAGTATGTCATTTACAGCGAAGTAGTTCGACAAGCGCTTGTTGTTTTTCAGTCCAAAAACAAAGCAATGTCAAAATACGTGTTAGGCCTGTATTTCGCACTTTCATTGTGTGCAGCGCTGGTAAGCGATATACTAATCCATTTGCCTTAAATACCTAAATACTAAATATCCTAATTGACAGTTATGGACACGGCTTTGGATTTTCATATCCAAGAAGAATAAAAAATCCTTTTCCTGTAATTCGAACTTTTATAAGGTAACAAGTTTCTTAATGTTTTTCTTGTGTCCAAAGAAGTGTAAATATTTTGGAAAACATACAAACTGTAGTTTTATTTTGTAGATGGAATTCAATATTTCAAGGTTTGTCAATTTCAAAGCAAATGCTATCTGTTGTTAAGAACAGCTGTACGGTAGTAATTAGTGAAAAGTGAATTAGCTGGTGCAAGTTTACTATGTAAAGTCACTGGTTAGTGAGCGGTCAAGCATATGTTGCATTAATATATAAGGCAGAGTATCTACAGTGCTATTTTTCGTTATGTACTTTTTTTCGTAACGGATATACAATTAGGACATAGGTACCAGCTTCTTTCATTATTAATCCACTAACCCTTCAAGAAAATACTGTATTTTAAATATGTGAACAAAGTCTGCGGAAAATAACCCTACGGTAAGCTCAGAATTTTTTTTTGGAACAGAACTAATGTGATGCAACATGTAGGCCAACTTATTTAAGTAACTTATAAAAAAATTTCGACAATAATTTACTAAAATGAAAAGTTAACTGAAAGGAATCTTCATGACATTGGCAATATTTGGAGTAATGTAATATGTTGGGGCAGTGATTAGCAGTTGAGGTCTTGAGTACTGATGACAGACGCGAGATGAAAATTGAGCAGCTATGGAGTGCATTTGTGGGGGAAATGGAAGTACGTCTCAAGAAAACACATTGCCAACAGCAATAATTGTCATGTTTCACAAATGCCACAAGGTGGGTTTAACTGCACCAGGCCTCAAAATCATTTCGCCATGGTGGAAGGCACATGGTCCAATAACCATATCAATGCAATTGTGGGCATGTTTGTAGAAATCGGCAAATATAATTATACATGATTTTACACATTATGTGTTTATGAAAATTCACTTGGTTAACCAAATTAGAGTAGAACTTTTACTCTGTACATTCAATAAGAGACCAGATCGAGGTTTACTTGCAATATGAAAGTCTACTGAATTAACTCAATCAATTCAGGCTAATCCTGCTCAACACCAGTATAAATTGGCTTTAGCAGATGAGACATATGATATGGCATGAAAACGTGCAAACAGTGCCACCAAAACAAACAAGTAAGGCAATTGTAAAAGCAGTTGGGAGGAGCATGGAAACAAAAATCGTAAATTTGTTACATACAGAGATGGGAAGCATTTTCCAAGTAGCTATGATGGAAGAAAATTTATTTTACACTAACGTAACACTGAATACAAATATATTGTATTTGTGTAGTACTACTAAATACAGTGTTTTTTGTTGTTGTTTAAACATAAATGGTAAGTATGTGGCAAGAACTGTAGGTATATTTGTTAAAGTTTGCAGTAACGCATGGTGTGATTTATTCAATTAAATAGTTTTAAGGAAAAATTAATATGAGTTAGCATGTTTTAATACAAAATGGTGATGAAACTTGGATTCTGAAAATATAATTTTTGTGATTAATGATCTCTACGTTGGCCTAAATTACTGAGGGACATTAGGTGGTACCTGTACCTCTTGCTATAGCAAACAAATGCACAAGTAAGTACATTAGTTTGTGATTGTATACCTTAAATAAAACAGTTGCAATGGCGGTTGGAATTCAGGTAACCCTGCACAGTAGTCATTATTTAGGTAACCTTGCATCTTGAGCATATGAGGAAATCTGTTGACTGTCTGTAATTTGACTGCAGTTGCCAATTATGCATGGTATACAGCAATCACTTACTTTGTATTTAAGACAAGAAATCAATAAAAATGTTAAATGGCCATGAAATTGTTGATTCTGGTTTTTCCTTTAGATTTGGCAACATTCTATAAGTATGAAAAATGTTTGTTTGAAGTAACATATTCCCTCAAATGGTGCCAAAAATATAAACGATTACTTTTTATTGTCAAATACAATCACTGAAATTATATTAATATCTAATTCCTAGGTCGACATGTGGGTTCTAAACATTACGATTCGCAGCATATTAAAAATCATGGAGAATTGGAATACAAAGTTCGGTTCTAGGATTTGATAAATGTTTTTAATGTAATATCAATAGCTCTCCCCTAATTTTGCACAACTATATATAAGTTAATATTAATAGAAGTAGATTTAGGTACCGGTACTAACATTTTAAATATTAACACTAATATCTGTCTTGCTTACAAAAACATCTGCTCTCGCAGTTCTGTTTAAATAAATATTTGTGTTTCAAATTTAACATAATTTAAAATAACTTGGAGTTGGCTAAACAATGTTGGAAAACAATAAAATAAAGTACAAACATTATTTTACACTTAACATGCTTCGAAAAAAAAAAAAGGCTTATTATTAGGTAATATAAATAAGTCTCTATACAACTCATTTAATGTAAGATAATTAAATACATACTTAAATGCAGTGAACATTATCTTAATTGGAATTGTAACATAGAGCACATATAATATTGTTTAAAATGTGTGTACATCTTTTTATAGATTTGTTTCTTGGGCTCTTAGGGGACGGAAACTGTTGTATCTACTACCCCCCTTAAATCCACCGTGGATGCAACATCACATTTACAGTCATGATGGGGCCAAATATGAACATGCACATCATGTTTTTTATATACAGGCATAGAAATTACACTGTGAAACCAATCAAGGATATAAATACAAGTATGAAGTAAGTAAAAGTCTATTTTAAGTATCAAAAACATTAGTAGCAGTTATTTACAAAATGGTGAATAGAAAAATGTTATGCTTTAAATAAATCATTAAATAATTTTATTGAACTGGCACAATCAAGAGTTCATTAAACTAAATAGTCACACAACAAATTAAAAATATGTTGTGATATAGTACCTTAAACAGTAGGTACGTTTTGTTACCTGAAACTCTTGCATGTGAGGTAGAGAATTAACTGCATGTAACATACAAGTTTAGACTATAAAAAATGTGAATTTTCTGAGTCAATGAATAGTCTTCATTACTTAGCCACTTTCTTAGTTACAATGTAAAGTTATTTAAGTTACCTAATTACTAATTTCAAGCACCGCTAAATGTATTAACCTATACCATAATCACTACTTAGAAAAAATTTAAAAAAATATCATACTCATTAGAAAAAATACTTGTCCATTAAATTTTGTACAAAATACACTTTTCTTCCGAGGCTTCAAATGCAGTGCTTATAATCATAAATATTGTTCTACTTTTTCACACATTCTTTATGTCTCACAAATGTACGTGTCTCCGTAATTATCTGCACTTCTTATATGTACACAATCACATACATAAGTCGCCAACTACTAATTTTAATGGATTTTATTTATTCGTGTTGAACACCATTTCTCCAGATGCTGTCCTAAAAATCACATTTCAAACAATTTGTACCTGTTAAATTACATAGCATGCTGCACATGCAGGAACTGTCTGTGTGTTTTGTACTGCAGAAATGTCGACATCAGAGCTGCCCAGTTCATTCTTTCAGAGATGATGGCGCTGTTGCTGCCTCCCTCGTACTACTCTGTCGCTCTATGTACACGTTGGCTTGTTCTCGTTCCTGTTTGCGTGCTGCAACAATCACAAAATGAAGATTTAAAAAAAACCATCAAAATTGAGCACAACTGGTGATGTTATTTTCATTTCTGAAGTATCTTATGTAGTGTTTTAATTGTAATAAAATAAGGACATGTACCAAAACACGGTGCATTCTAGAAATATCGCATGCTTTCGTTAGAAAAATAGGTAAAGGTTGTACACGATGAAGTGAGTACTTTTGAAATCAACCTTTGAAAAATGTCACTGCCCTTAACTGTGTGTATTTTAACGGGCGCCCTGAGTAACATGCGCCCTCTACAGTTGGTAACAACGAAGAGAAAGTAGTTCTATTTCTTAATGCCGAATTAAAAGTGTCGGGAAAACATTCGAGAAAACTGAAATAATTAGTTTCACTTTCAATATTTTAATGCATATAAGTGATATAAACGAGCAAAATAGTGAATTATCTACTTTACTAATAATTGCCTAGTTTAATTTGACCGGCGCATGAATAATGTGACCAGATGTATGGCAATGTTATAACTTTACATACGGCCCAAGTATACGGAATATGCACACAAGTAGATACTTAGCAGGGCTTTCAAAAGTGCTCACTTTACCGTGAACGGCCTTTAACTAGGTAGTTGGGCTGAACATCTTGTCAACAAGCTGGTCGTTAGAGATGGGGCAAGCTGCTCTCGGAGAAGCAGGAACTGGGAGGAAAGCGGCCATAGCGTGTGGTACGGAACCGTTCCAGCATTCGTCTGGAGCGATCGAAAACTGAAATCAGGCTGAACGGACCGGCATTCAAACCCAATCCTCCCGTATGCAAGTCCAAAGTTTGACCACTGCGTCACCTCGCTTGGTGTTAGTAAAACAGGTGCATCCAAAGACTAACACAGTGATTATGGATGCTATAATGGAAAAAAATTAAACTATGGTAGAGTATTTTTAAGTAAACAAGACAGAGGTAATAACAAAAGTAGTATATTCATTACAAGACAGGAAGTAGATATGATATGAGAGTTCTTGTGTACTTTTATAAAACAGCATTTTATTAAGTTTTTATTCAATTTTTAAAAATGTAAAAAGAAAACTAAAAAAAAATTTGGAACCAGTTTTTAACGCTGCTGCCTGGTGAGAGACTCGCTACTCGCTAGGTTAAAGGATAGGGTTTCAGCCTAAATGTTAAATTATTTTAGCAGTGTCTCGACCACCTTTCACTGTATTGCTTTCAAACAAAAACACTCTGTCCGTCTTTCACTGGGCCATATCTCTACAAAACAAATTTTCTTTAATTTTGATTCCCAAACAATTGTGAGTAATTCAAGGTTTATAAACTCAACAAATACGCGAAAACACAAACTCTTATTAATTGACTCATACTTGCACTCTTGTAGCGTGATTCTCCTCTTCAGAGGGCACAAAACGTATGTTTTGCTTGAAAGTGATATTAAACTCAATTAACACGTAAACTATCAGTTTGCTCCGCGGCCAGCCCTGCACTAGGTAGCACCTTTTAATAATTTTTTCTTAAAGGGTTTAAAGAATTACGTATAAAAATTTTAAACATATAATCAAGGAATTTTGCTACGGACAAAAATGGAATAGGTACCAACATTCATCGAGGTTTTATACAAATTTAAACAAATGGTAATTTTCTTTTAACTGTAAAAAATGTGTAACGTAACAATTAAGCAAATTTTAAATCCATAGCAGAAAAGGATTTCAGCATATATCCTAAACAAGATTTAAAAATATGATATTTACTATATATTTGTAATTTGAAAGGTTTTATAAGTAACTAAAACAGTATAAATAATTTTTACGACTTTATTAAATGGAAAATTTAGACCTTTTTATGTTGTATGCTTTTAACCTATTCATCACATTTATATCCTTCAGTTCCTTCTATAATTTTTATTTTTGTTAATACATTTAAAATTTTTTAACTATTACATATTTTTTTCTATTTTTCATAGTTTAATCTTTCCTTTTGTTATTAATTTCTATTGCAAATATTTTTGTCGAATAACGAGGCTGAATTAAATTCTATAACATAGTTTGGTTTATAATAACTTGAGAATTGTAATAATTTACTTAATATATTGATATCATAATGTCTAAAAATAAACTAATATATAATTTAAAAATTTAAATCAATAATGAACCATTTTTATACTAACACCGTGGCTAACAAAATTACGCGTACAGGTTCTAAAAAATAACACAATATGAAATATGTAAATTCCGTGGATAGTTATAGTTTCCTTAGGTTCCGATTTTATAACTCTAAATAAAACTCCATATTTATTCAATTTTGATGCAAAAATGTCAAATGAAGAAAATAAAATAACAAAATAAATAGAATTCATAAAATTAACCAACCTGCTACAGTTCCTTGTACAATTGAACTTGCAGCTACAAACTAGATGACAAAATAAGTTACCAGATACATGAAAACAAAGTGATAAATCATGTTACGTGTCACATATAGATATAGTGGGCTGCGACATTTCACAAGAATTTTTAATACCGAAGAAGTAATTGAATAGTGGATAAACAATCGTAGTTTTTGTATGCAAAAAAATATTATGAAGAAAATAATAACGTAATTTTTAAAAGTAATAAAATTCTTAGAAAAATGTTTAACACCCATTAAAAGTACCTCTGGTAAAGAAAATTACAGAAAAATTCACACATAGTTATAACAATAAGAAAAGTCTTGGAGCAAACAGAAATTCTTGAAACCCACTTTATAGATTTTAAAAATTGCTCAGATAAAAGATTTAACAGGCAGTTAAATATAATTAACAAACTGTTAAATCCAATTTAGCTAAGAAAAAACTGAACATCTAAAATGAAGACAACTGTTTATAGTTTTGTTAATGAAAAAGACCAAATGGGAGAATAATTTAATGCAGTAAAAGTTTTGAAAAAGGCATATTTTATCTTCTTTAAACCATATTGCATACAAAAAATTAATACGAAATTAACGAAATAGCTGTTTTGTGATTGTCAAAGTTTTATTGCAATATCTGTGTTGGGGGAAAAAAAACTACTTACAAGAGTGCAAGTTAAATTACCAAAAATAATAAAGAGTTATATTTAAAAATTCGATAATATTGAATGTTATCTAATTAGCGGTTGAAAAAAAGCTGGAAATTTATATCAAAATACAGTTGGATCAAATAAAACCAGCGCCAAATTATTATAAGGAAATATAAGTTTTTATTTCATAAATTGTAGTAAGTTTAAATTCTTAAAAATTGCTTGACCAAGCACCAGCAGCAGTACAAATGGCGGGACACCTCAGAGAGAGAGAGAGAGAGAGAGAGAGAGAGAGAGAGAGAGAGAGAGAGAGAGAGAGAGAGAGAGAGAGAGAGAGAGAGTTGAGTGGAGATATTTGAGCGGTGTTTAACATCGATGTCGGGAGAGCCAATGAGGGTGAAGCGAGGTGAGTATCGAGCAGCGGTGGAAACGGTAGACACCGAGAAAACTCCGCAGACCAGCGGCACAGTCCGACACGATTGCCACTTGCGACAATCCGGGAGCGGCTGACGTTGGGGATGGAACCCCCGTGCGCCCAGGTGGGAGACGAGTAGTCTGGCCTCCAAGCTACCGCGGCCCCAGAGAGAGAGAGAGAGAGAGAGAGAGAGAGAGAGGTGGTGGGCGTGTGTACCGAGGAGCTGCTCGAGGTAGCTGCACTGACTCTTGCCGCAGTTGTCGCCGGTGGCAGCCGTAGGGGGTGCAGCGGCTGGCTGCTGCTGCTGCAAGACGACACAGCCCGTCGCCACGAGGCTCAGCTGGGCTGACAGCTCCTCCACGTCTGCAACAACACCACACACACACACACCTCCCATCACTCTCTCAGTTACGTCACATGTTGAGGCAGGCTGTTCACGGTAGAATGAGCACTCCCAACAGGCTTCAACAATTAATAAACATATCTTATTGCAGCATCATGCATTACATTTTGAGGGTCGTGAAATGTATACACTGTGTTTATTCGTCACAAAGCAATGTTTATATTAAAAAGCATCAGTAAGCTGAAAGGAAAAATTTAGAAGGGCCTTAAAAAGTGCTCACTTTCCCATGAACAACCTGTACCAGTGGTATACACCGGTTAAAAGACAAATACTTTGTTTATTCGCACAATTTTATTTAACGCCTGCCACAATTCTCTATTTATTTCTGAACAATTGTAGCATCCTACTAGTTTTTGTCAAACATTTTTGACCTCTTCTATAATAGTTCTAAGAGGAAAAATTTATTTGAATACGTAGCGTGAGTCAGGATTAAACATATGTTACAGTCTTCGCGGTTATAGCGACACAAGTGAATAATGTATGGTCTAAAGTAAGTGCCCTTTAAAATGTAGTTGCGCCACTAGTTTAGTGCAAATTTCAAAGAACTCATTCCATTTGGAACACTCTGCGGAAAATGCGTTAGAGGGGAAGGGGGGATAACTGGAAGAATTGCCATCCAATTATTTACTGGAACAAAGTGTTATTGAAATCACGCTGCTTAGAATTTGGTGACACCGATCATAATTTCAGCTTCAAAAATTAACGAAGAATGTTGCTTTATGTTAGTAGCTCAAACCACATTTTTTGAGGAATTTACTTTAAACATGTTGGAAATGCCTGGAACATGGGCAACTCGCTTTTTTGTACACTCGAGATAATACGGTTTAATTTTGTGTGCGCACGTGTATACACACATACACATATATAATATATACACACACTCATACACGCATATGTTGGTATGTGTGTGTGTGTGTGCGTGTGCCGTAAGTCTGGATATAAAGAGAGTGCTTCAGACATGCCAGCATCCCAAAAACCAATATTTTATTGTAAAATGCTAACCTAATTTTTATTATATATATATGGATGCAATTTTAGAGCTTTCATTAATACGAACAATTCCCTGGCAATCACTAAAGAGTAGCACATATACGAGAACCATTTGGCGGTTAAGAGAAGTGGATCCATAAGTACAAAGAATAGATGAAACACAACCGAGTTCAAGTATTCTTAAGCATGATCTCATTGAGCTAACATTATTTTTTACGCGGCAATTCGTGACAGCAGTGTTTCCTCGACTGTAAGAGACCTTGACACAAGGTCATCTCGCGGTAATAACACATGATGCAGTTCTCTACGTGCTTCCTCGAGTGACCAGCAGAACTGCGGCTGACATTTATGGCCGTCAAGCACACACTGCGCTGTCGCATTCACTTGCAGTAAGTACAAGGTTTTCAGATCCCACTCGAGAATGGGTTACGTGACTCCAGTGTTGCATCAGCATTCAAGCCTTGCGGAAATTAAAGGAAGATATACTATAGTTTGAAAATAAACTAAACTATTGGATAAAATACAGTGACTCGTAGGAAAATATACGATAATTTCTGGCTATACAGTTGAGTCACGAGAGATAAGTGGAAGACATACTTACCAATTACGGTCCAAAGTAATTCCTAAGGATGGCATAAGTCATTACAGCTGTAGATGAGCCACTAGCTTACTGTAGGTGCAATAACAGGATTTAATATGGACCACTAGCTTAGCTGATTAATGGATAATCGAAAAGACCTTCGATTACTGTAAAACAGTAGCTATTATTAGATTTTTCAGGACAATAATTGAGGCTGTTGCCCTTTCCTTGCATTAAATTTAGTGGTGCGGGACCTGGCCTTTTTATAGAGTAAAAATGTCCACAAGTGAGGTGGGCATGTATTGTCGTACCTCTCATTCATAAATAGTAATCTTATTTCCCTCCATGCATTGTGGAGACTATAGGCTACTATTAATACAGTAGAAGCCTATTACCTATAACATTTTTAAAGGGGTTGGCAGATTAAATGTTATATGCAGGAAAATGTTATAAGCAGGAAACAGTATTACAGGCTGTTCACGGTAAAGTGAGCACTTTTGACAGCCCTGCTTAAGATCTAGTTGTATGTGCATTGCGTATTCTTACACCATATATTGCCTTGAGTTTGATCACTTTATTTATGCATCGGTCCAGATAAACTGTAAAACTCTTAACAAAATAAATATTTTACAAATTTGCTAAATATTATACCTTTATGGATTTAAAAACAAAATATAAAAGAAACTACTATTTTAGTATTCGCAAATGTACACCTAATAATTTTACTTCAATGCTTAGACGTGGAACTACTTTCTTCTCAGTCGTTGCCAACTTAACTGGATGCATGCTAGTCAGTGTGCACGCTATAATGTAATATGCAGGAAGAGGCAGTGACATTTTTCAAAGGTTTATTTCAAAAGTGCTCACTTTACCATGAACGCAGTCATTACACCTCTAGGGACACATCAAGTGAAACAAAACCTAAAAGTGTCATAATTTTTGTATATAAATAGCTAAGTTCTTCAACATCTTCAGCTGAATAATCTGATGCAAAATATCGGTGATCTGATTATCATAGACCATTTCATCAATTAATGCACAATGACATGAATTCTGGATGCTTGCTCACTCATCTACTGTTGGTTATCTTAGTAATTTTCAGGACCATCAACTCTAAAATCCAACATTTCAAGTATAAACTGTTGTCTGTATCTGTTTGTAGGCTACTGCGTTGTTAATATGTCTGGAATTTTACTTAAGAATTTATTGCATTTGAGATGCTGCACGGAACTGAACAAATACTGATATTGTAAGTAGAAAATTAAAAATATGAACATTGTTATATGAAGGAAATGAAACCATTTAGCTTTGGATAAATGGTGGGACCACGATATAATGGTGTTATATTCAGGAGAATGTTATATGCGGGAATGTTTTAACAGAGTTAGGAATTGAGAGGCACCAGTCTCTTCGTACAATAAGTACGGGAAACCATACATGCCTGGCTAGTACCGAACTCATGACCGCAGGAATGCAAATCAGACACAATACCGCATGACCAAACTATTTATAAATAACAAACATGCACAGTGAAGCTACAATTAGAACCAATGTTTACATAAAGTTTTTAATAATACCCGATTCTCAGCATAGCCGTGCTAGCACGTATAACGATAAATGAAAACTATTCCGACACACCTCTGCCTTTTTATAGTAGTATATTCGAAATGTAGGAGCAGTATTCCTCCTGACATCTCCGTACTGGTGCATCCATATGCCCCTAAGACTTCTCCTAGTTAGCTATCACAAAGATTGTGAGCATAGCCTATATTAATAACACATTGACATAATCCAGTTGTTGTACTTCACCTCATACCAAGATATTTTAACCCGTGGTGGCTAGGTTACAAGAAAACCACGTTAGCATCGTAAGATCAGGAGGAAGCGAAAATAACAAACACGGTTTACAGTCACAGTAACACAACCTCTCCTGCCTCATCATTATAACCACCTAGAGTCTACCAGTAGTCGCTCATCGCGCAGCTGCTCGGGTCGCGCGGAGACTTCAACGCACGAGTAGAGCACACCTGCGCAGCACATGAGACGTTCTTGCGCTCCGGAGAGGAAGCGCGGAAGAGAGAAACGAGGTAGCGCGGAAGTTCTACGCTGCGTGTGTGGGATGTAGGTGGGGGGGGGGGGAGTGAGAGGGGCCGTTCATTAATCCGTGAAGTGTTCCTCAAGGAGTGGGAGGTGCTTGGGTGGGGTGAGAGGAGGGAGGGAGGTAATTCTCCTCTTGAGAAACGACCGCGCCAAACCCGCGGGCCGCTGAACAAGTGTTGCCGTCCGCCGGGCCGCGTTAACGCTGCCCAATAGTGGGAGCTCGCAGCCGGCGTGCGTTGCTACACCTCCTGTATTACACGCCAGCGACTGTTATACGCGCGTCCCCTAGCAGTGTGCGTGCGTGTGTGTCTTCTTTTGTCTCGACCATCGCGGGAAGACAATGGACCCCTCCGGCTGCTGCGGGGCCAGCCGCCGCGCATGCTGATGTCCTCGCGCCGCCCCGCATCTCCCCACCCCTCCCCCCCTCCCTCCTCGTGTAGTCTCGCCGCAACCAATCACTTCCTTCTGCCTGGGTCCCCGCGGCCGCGTCAGCGAGCACAGTGCATGACTGATGGGTAGGGCCGCATGTTTTTTCGCTAAGATTTTTCAGGACTACTTGTACTCCATAACACTACAGGCTGTTCACGGTAAAGTGAGCACTTTCGAGGCCCTAGTTACTTTTTCATTTCAGGCATTTTTTATCCTCAAATCAGATTTCTTAAATAAATATTGCCATGTAAGTAATAAACACAGTGTGTATATTCCACTGCACTTTAAAGTTAACGTCTAAAGCTGTAATAAAATATTTTTATTGACTATTATTCGAAATGAGAGGGCTTTCAAAAGTGTTCACTTGACCGTGAATAGACTAGAGCTCAGATCCATTTTCGTGTTTGGGTGATATGAACTGTGACGCGCCGATCTCCCGTGGCGCAGTCGGTTGGTGCGCCACCGATCTGTGGTGCGGAAGGCTCTGGGTTCGAATACCAGGCAAGGCGTGGGTGTTAATTTAAGTTAGATTATAAGTTAGTCTGTAAACCGTCCCCTACTAAGCTTCCAGGCATAAAACCGGGGGACGATAAAAGGCCCTTTACAATACAATACAATTGAACTGTCACGCACTATATGTGTCTGCCCGTGAATCACGGATACTTAAGGTCGGAGTTACCCAATTATAATTAGCCCAGTTATATAACGAACTGTTTCCTGAAAAATACACAAGACCAATAACCAAAGGAAAACTGCGCGTATGCCAGAGGAGATTGGAATATAGCTTTTGCGTAAATCTTTTCGCGAAAAATCGGTGGCCCAACTGATGGGTAGGGACACCCGATTTTCACGAAAATATTTCACGACCAGTTGTATTTCGTAACACTTTAGCTCAGATGCACTTTCGTGATTGGATGGTTTGCGTGTTACGAGTCATCAATGCTTGCGCGCGAATCACAAACGTGCAGTGTTGAAGTTAACTTAACCTCAGTGGTCAGTCAAGTAGATAAATGTCTTCACACAAAGTCACGACGCCAATAAGCAGAAGAAAACTGCTGGTACGGCCGTATATTATTGAAATCTGGCATGTGTGGAAACGCGAAATTCAGGTGTCCCTATTGATGGGTAGAGATTGGCACATTTCGTGAATATATTCTAGGGAAAACTAGACTTAAACTTCAAACGTGCGTTTCTGTTGTGTTTGCAACTGGATCGCAGTTTGTTTGACACGCCCAGGTGAACTCTGAGCCAGTAACAAACCTTCAAGAAAACAGTCACCGAATCCCGTGTCACTAGGTCTGAGATAAAACTGGCTACACACTGGAGCAGCAGCCCACGAACAGAAAGCTGAAGCCCGAAAATACATAGTGCAGTGTAATCCAATCTGCAGGCCGTTTAAAACGCGAAATTTCTCTGTCCCTGCATATGGGAGTAATACTGGATGTGGGAAATGTAGGGTCAGTTGCCCTATCCTATATCCTAGGGACAGACCTCTCGCTCCGGCCTGTCCAAAGGATAGATGAGGTGAGATGAAATGGGAGTGGAGACGCAGCGGTATGAACACAGGGAAACGGGACAGCCCCGAGACAAACGCCCAGACCACAGCAGTGTGACCTTCACGGAAGAGATGGGCACCGGACCTGTGGAAGGAAATGGGAGGGATGGAGGGAGGAAAAGAAACAATGAAAGAGACACCTCGGAGTATTCCTTTTATTTTCATAAAGAACAGAAAAAAATTGTATAAAGATAATACGGACCACTAGCCGACTTTCAACACATTACACAGTGTTGAGGTGACAGTTTTAAGGGGCAAGAGCATCGTTATGTTGACAAATTTTTCACACACTTTGGTCACCTGCTATCAGCGTTTGAGGGGAACACAACAAAGCGAAATAAGAAACTTTATAAAGTTGGAAAACGTAGATTTGTTTTTTCACTTTGCCATTTTTTTGTTTGAAAATCTTGTAATACGAAATATCATCCCTCAATTCAAAGCTGCATTGAAGTTTCACTTTGTTCCTCCGGCGGCGCTAGCTTCGACATACCGTTACAATTTCTCAAAAGTCGGTGTTCTTAACAAGGTTCGTTTAGGGATGGAGGTCTTATTTAAATAAACGAGTTGATTTTGATTTCCTAATTTATTTACAGTAATTGCAAACATAATACTCTCTACTGCATATCTCACAATAACGTGCTATCATTTGCTATTTAAAATCAATAAATTCATCAATAAACTTCACAATTACCGCAAATAAATTAATGTAGTTAAATAACTAAAATCAGTCCCAATAAACGGGATACCAAAACATAATGAATTGTTCTATAAATTAAAAGTCTATATATGACATTTCCAATATAAACAATGAAGTCCGTATCACTTGTTCGTACAGTCCCACCTCAGTCCAGTCCAGATCCCACCAGTACGCAATGCTCTATAGAGATCCCCGAGCGCCCTCGTGCACAGTCGTCGAGAACCACGCCCTCTCGTCTGTCCACAACTTACAAAACACTCTTCATCCACCGCCTCACAATCTCCGTCGTCGCCCACCATTATTGCTCATGTCCTACGCTGCACCAGACCTTCATCCAAATACCGCACTTCAGCCAAATTGCTACCACAAGACTTCCGATGCACGGACCAAGGGCCAACCAAAAAATTATTGGTCATTCTCTAAAGTCTTCGACTCCTCCGGGAGGGGGGGGAGGAGGGGCTGTGACGCAAGCCAGGTCGGCTGTCGATCATTCCCCGGCCGCCGGGCGACGTGGAGCGTAGAGCGGGTCTGCCTGGCGAAGGGAAGGGTCGAAGTGGGTCATCCCCCACATAGCTGAACCACAATACGACGAAGGGGGGAGGGGGCGGTCCACGCGCAACAATATATTTTACTTTATATTTTGAGAGGATCGGAAATGATAAGACATTTGCAATAAAACAAAAAGAACCAAAAAAGTTGGATGGGGCGATTTAAAAAATGTGGGAGGGCCTTTAAAAATTCTAATGAATAATTTAACAACCAATACACCTGAATAAAATATTTTGTTTACATAAACGCAGCACAAAGTCGGCTGATGTCTGTTATTGCTCCATTATATACGTCCTTGTGGCGTTCTCCCCTTTCTTAGAATCCAGTTTTTCTTAGTTCCCCCATCTTCCTGTACACACGTGGCAGGGTAACAAACAATACACGATTAGCATTCCAACATTATTGTCCGCCTAGCTCTGGGCCTTTTTTTCCGACAACCACCAAGTCTTGCTGTCGATTCCTGGAACCGAATTTATTGAAGCACGTGGCCGCAGGTGCACGCACCTGTAGATGTGAAGTGCTGGCCACGTGAACTAACACGTGAACAGAGTGAAGCACGTGGCCGCAGGTGCACGCACACGTAGGTGTGAAGTGCTGGCCACGTGAACTAACACGTGAACAGAGTGAAGCACGTGGCCGCAGGTGCACGCACACGTAGTTGTGAAGTGCTTTCCACGTGAACTAACACGTGAACAGAGTGAAGCACGTGGCCGCAGGTGCACGCACACGTAGGTGTGAAGTGCTGGCCACGTGAACTAACACGTGAACAGAGTGAAGCACGTGGCCGCAGGTGCACGCACACGTAGGTGTGAAGTGCTGGCCACGTGAACTAACACGTGAACAGAGTGAAGCACGTGGCCGCAGGTGCACGCACACGTAGGTGTGAAGTGCTGGCCACGTGATCTAACACGTGAACAAAGCGAAACGTAGTTCTACAACACACGGTGAAATGTATAGTAAACATTATAAAATATTAATGTCTGAAACCTCTTTTTTATCATATCAGGTGTGACACGCCACCATGTCTGATGGTGTCCATCATGTTCGTCTCGCGCAGCACTCTATGCAAAGCGACATTTGATGATTGTTCTATGGTTGTAATAAATATTCAGTGTCACGAAAGAGATAATAATATACATGGCGGTTATATGAGCTACCGGTTGACTCTTATTTATTATTACTTAAAGATGTTGTTTGTACTGAATACAAGGTGTCATCTATGAGAGCTTCTAAGTTATTCTGAATTTAATTTGGTAAATAATTTCTACAAAGCATGTTTCTCAAACCAACTGAATTCCTGCAAAATTTTGTTAATAATTAATTACTTATAATATTGGTTCCAGCTTTACTATTCCTACTCTCTGTTATTGTCATCCACGAATTTGAAGAAAGTGATGCGATTTGAAAATGTTCATAGCCAAGTACATTTATCAGTTACCATAATAATCTAACACTCGCTATATTTACGGGGTCTTCGTGAGGTTGGAAGGGTTGTGCCGTCACACAGGTTAGCAGAAGTCCAATTAAAGAGCATCTTCCACACGAAACTACGTAAAATCTGTTCACGGTAAAGTGAACACAACTTAATATCTACTTGTATGCACATCGTATATTCTTCCACCATATGTAAAGTTAGCATGGCCAAAGGCGTCATAACTTTATTCATGTATCAGTCAAATGAAACCGTGAAATTATTACTAAGTCTATATTTGACAAATCTCCGGATTCATATATTTACGTGCGTTAGATAAACAAAAATAAATATAGATAATTCAGTACTCACACATGTTTACGTAACACTTTTAATTCAGCGTTAAGACATGGAAATACTTTCCGCCCATCGTTACCGACTTTACCGGTCTCTTACACGTCAATGTGCCCGTTAAAAACATTTGCAGGTAGGGGCAGTGGCATTTTTCAGATGTTGGTATCGAAAGTGCTTAAATAACGGCGAACAGCCTTAATAAGTTCGAGGAAGCTGTGATGCGTGGCTGCCTACACTCGCGCCGCCAGTCGGTCTGTGAACTTAGCTGACTCTGCTAGTAAACTGCACCATATAACCATGCCTTAGCTGGGATCCCAACTCTGAACTACGCTTTAATTTACACCAACTACGCCACCGCGGTAGGCAGGGTCGAGAAACTGGAGTGGAGTGGACATATGTGAGCGGCTCTTAACATCAAGGTCTTGAAAGCCGATGAGGGTGAAACGAGGCGAGCATGGAGCGGCGCGGAGGAAACAGATCCCCGAGGAAACCCGTTCGACCAGCGGCATCATCCGGCACGATTCCCCCATGCGAAAATCCGGGAGCAACCCCCCACCGGGAATTGAACCCGGTTCGCCTTGGTGGGAGGCGAGCAGTCTAACCACTACACCACCGCGGTCCCTGCGAGAGCCAAGTCTGCGACCTGCAAGCATCGGTACAGTGGAGAGTGAGACTAACGGGCGGGACTACTGAACTGCAAGAATGAGCTACTAACATTTGGAATTAAGACGATATAAGCTGTTCACGGGAAAATGAGCACTTTTGAAAGCCCTGCTGAAGATCTACTTGTATGCACGTTGTGTATTCTTCAGCCTTATGTATAATTAACGTTGCCATGGACCTCATCAATTTATTCATGCATCGGTCAGGCGAATCTGTCACATTATTTGAAGTAAATATATTACCAATTTCGTCGTTTTTACACTTACATACAATATAAAAACAGTGAGCGAAAGGAAGAACATGCATTATTACGAACGGTTACCTAACACTTTTTATTTGACGTTAAGGTGTGGCACTACTTCCCATCAATCGTTACCAACTGTACTGGGCAAATGTCACTCAATGCGCCCGATAAAATATAATGCAGGTAGGAGCAGTGACTTTTTGCTAAGGTTGATCTCGAAAGTGCTCACTTCATCGTGAACAGCCTTTATAAACTAAGGTTGTTTAACAATGCACTCAGAACAATTAATTTCAGTGTACGTGAAGGCAATTTCGCAGCTCGAAATGTGTTATTATTATTACTAGTCTTCATACTCGTCATTGCCATGATGCGTACATTATTACTTACGTTTGTTACGCGATAATAATTAGTAACTACCTAAGCGCACGATAAACGACAGAGTAAAAACCACAAATGACGCAGGTAAATCTATGCTTCTTTGTCGTCGGCTGGAATTAGGAGGAGAAGAAAAGAATTCAAGCCATATGACCTATGAAAATTCAACCAAGACTAAATTTCAAGTGCACAAAATGTTCAGTCTTCCTGTTGTAGTACTTTACGTTAAATGAACATGGTAAACTGAATATGTGGTTTGTCAACAAAAAAAGAGAGAAATTACTGTGCATTACTGTGATCTACGCGAATGTCGTTAATGTACAATTCAGCTGATGGTTGGTGATAAATGTATGTTTTGACTTTTTCAATTTTATGAGTGTGACCCTCAATGTTTAGGTAACAGCAACTGCAGACACGAAAAGCTGAAATAAAATGATGGAAGTAGAGCCAAGTATTTGTTTCTTAAGGCTGTTCACGATAAAGTGAGCACTTTTGAAAGCAACCTTAGAAAAAAGTCACTGATCCTACCTGCGTATATTTTAACGGGCGCACTGAGTGGCATGCACCCAGTAAAATTGGTAACGATGGAGGGAAAGTAGTTCCATATCTTCACGTAGAATAAAAAGTGTTAGGTAACCATTTGTGATAGCATAAATTATTTCTTTAGCTTTCTGCTTTTGTTCTAATGCATCGAAATATAAAATGAGCAGATTTGTAAAATATTCACTTCACTAATAATTTCACGCTAAAAATCGACCGACGCATGAATAAAGTGATGAGGCCCACGGCAATGTTATTTTTACATAAGGCTGAAGAATACATAACGTGCATACATGTAGATCTTTAAGCAGGGCTTTCAAAAGTACTCATTTTACCGTGAACAGCCTATGGCATGTGTACTAGAGTACATTACTCGATTACAGGCATGTCTGCATGTAATGAAAGATATGGGCCACACTGTGCGCTGTAAGAATGATGCTTACAGTGAATGCTCTTTTTTTAGATGTCGAGTAGGCGGGGATCTGTGTTGACTGACAGCCTCAGTCATGAGCGAAGCTGTCAATGAGCCGCAGCAACACACATCCTGCTAAAACGACCATGAAGTCAATGCCAACTACATCAGTTCGTTCCAGCTACAAAAAGCGTCGTGAGTTGTAGAAATAAACAACCATGTAATTAACCTGATTGCAAAAGTTACAACTCGTGTCCCTTACTCTGGCGCCTGAAAAAGTTAATTCTTATAATTACGCATAATTTTATTTTGCGGTTGTTTTATTTGATGTAAGGATACTGGCATGAACATGAAAGGCAAATTTACCGTCAGCAAAAATAAAAAAAAAACTGGTGCAATTTAGTTGCTGTAGGATTCTACTGGACAGGAGCCCAGATCACGTCAGTCTCATATTTAATTTTTTTGTCGACGTGAAAACTGACAAGAAGATTACACTTGACGAGAGCAGCACAAAAACAAAACCTCTATCCAGATTCCACGCCAAGGGCTATCGCAGATGGCTACTGACTGGTTCAAAGAGTATGGAAAGAAAAACAGATTTCACTGCCAGGTTGAACGTCTTTGCTTATTACCTCTCTACGATCGGGCCACTAACGCTTCTCTTGTGACCAACATTAAAACAATAATTATTTTTTGTGGCTATTTTATAACATTAATATTGATAAAATATAATTTCATAGGAGATGGTAAGGCTTTTTTTTAGCATTAATAATTACCACACTGATGCAATTAAATTGGTTTGTATTTTTTTTTTTTTTTTTGCTCTGCAGGGCGGTACCTATATCAGAGATTCCCAGCAATCCAAAAAGTCAAGTTTCAAAAATAAATGTGTTTGTTTTGACAGTTAACTGTAGTATTTGAATAAAAGAGACAAAATTTAGGCAAAGTATTGATTATTATACGAAATAATTGAAAGTTCCTAACCAGATAAACAGCCCAAACCTAGATACCAGTCAAAACAAACAAGATTGGTTTAGAAACTTACCTTTCTGGCAAATGTGAAGTATTTCACTAGTGTGTTTGGCTTCGAATTTTCAGAGTGAGGAACCCAACATCTTGTTACACATTTCTTTTTAATTTTTCCCATTTCAAAATTGGAATTCTATTCAATTCTTGTACGAAGCTTGTAAACAACTAGGTCAAGAACGCCAACTTTACGGAATAACTACACATAATTAGACAATTGAAAACATTTATTAACTTGTTTTCTTAATGGTTAACGCGTGTACGATTAAAGTTGATTTGATCTTAAAAATAAAATAAAAATTATAACTCTGCTTGAACGCCAATCCGATGAATAAATTATTTTACAATTGAATGACTTTTCGCTGTTGGTACAAACGGAATTGCTAGCGCTCGATAAGAGCAGCGAAAGCCCTATGTGGTGTCTGGCTCCTGGGCTGGTTCGCTCTCAGTCTCAACTCTGGCCACGCACGCGAGGTAGAGGAAGAGAAGGAGGATGGGACACACACAAATACACCTGCAACCAAGAACCGTTTTCGAGTGCACGCCACATCCGGTGCGCCGTGTCATTGCGCCATCTTGCGTGTAGGCAATCCCCTCGCCTAGCCAGCGACGTAGTATCCTGCCCCGCCGTGCTTGCCACTGAACTTCGCCTGACCTACCGCTCCGAGTTTACGCTGTTCACGGTAAAGTGCGAACTTTCAAGGTCCTAGATACCGGAGACCCAGCCTGATCGGGCTGTTTGATGCAGCAAAATATGTTTCGAACTCTGCGGAAACTCTTACGTGAATGTACAGTCGATATACGGAAATGCAGTCCGTAACTACGATAAACGTAGCAATTGAGCTTCGTAAATACGAAATACGGGGAGAGTCTCCGTATTCCCCGTAGATTCCGGTTTCGGGAACGAACAATGCCGAGTCTACACGAAGCTTTCTTCGCCACTCTGATAAGGAAAGCATCGTTTCTGCGACAGTTCTGATATCCACAACACTTATGCACATTACTCGAACATCAAAAGATAGAATCAGGCATATTAACAAATAACAACACTTAAAGGGAATGGTGAATGAAAGCAGTATATTTACCCGATTTTCGATATAAGTCGTTTTCCAAAGAGTTTATTGAAATTTTTTTTGGCTTGACAAAACGTAAATAATAATTTTCAACGCCTTTTTACGTTGCTAGATTTCCACTGCCTTCATTATTCTCGAAGCACTGATGGAATAAATGAAATTTTTTTTCTTATCTTCAATCAGAGCTCCGAGAATAACGAACACAGGGGATTTATAACTATGTAATAAGCTATTCAAAATTGTTATTTACGTCTTGTTGAACCAAAAAGTTCGGAAAACCCCCTCTAAAATTAATTGTGGCAAAAATTATATAAATATACTATATAATATATATATAATATAATATAATATATAATATTATATAATATATCCACGCAAACTTTACTAGAAACAGAAAATGAAAAACAGATCTTACACACACACACACACTTGTGTGTATAACTTCAGGAGATAAGTTGAGAATCGCGGACTCCCGAACATAAGACTCGGATGCACATATCGTTCAAGTCTCAAATATTTAAACTTTTAAAATTTATTTTTGTGCACAGTAGAAAACCCGCAAAACGAAAATTAAAAAATTGTTTCGTAATATCTTTTTAAAAACTTGAAGTACAGAAAAGTAACCAGAAAACATTTACTGTTAGTTTGTACAGAAAGTACATTTATATTTTTTTAAGCAACATGTCAATAATTTTACCGAAAGTTTACGGAGAGCTCTGAGGATTTTTTTTGCCAGCACTTTTCCGAAAATTAAGAAAAAATGTTTGACGATAAGTAAGAAAATTAGTTACGAAACCGCGAACTTTTTACGGATATTATATATATATATATATATATATATATATATATATATATATATATATATATTATTGCATAGCTTTTCATGTGGCACATTTTTTGTCTTTCACGCAAACATTTGCTGTACGAAAGTTTTCAGTGAGAGCAAGCGACAAATGTTTGAAATAGACTTTTATTAGTCCTCTTTACCAAATAACCTATTTTTTTTTAAACCAAAATCTATACTGTTCGCTGTTCCTGAGTAGTACAGTGAATTCTAAACTTTCTATATCCCAACCGCACCGCTTTACAGAAGCTAATTTTAGTTCATCCTCGTCGACCTCCCGTGGCGCAGTCGGTTGGTGCGCCATCGATCTGGGGTGCGGAAGGCTCTGGTTTCGGATCCCGGGCAAGGCATGGGTGTTAATTTAAGTTAGGTTATAAGTTAGTCTGTAGTATAAAACCGGGGGACGTTATAAAGCCTTTACAATAGTTCGTCCTCCGCTCTTTCAGCCTCCCTTTCATCCAGACCAGACTGCCGGCCAGTTTTATTGTTCGCGCGTATTGTACGCCCAGAGCCGCCCTGTTCCACAAAACAGAATCACCTGCCGCATTTCAACCCGCCCATCCGGACCTGGCGTTTCCATTGTGTCTGGATCTGGGACGACGCCTATAGTCCTGTGCGCACTGAAGCTGGATTTGCATTGCCAAGGGGCGACGGAAGTAATGCTACAACCAATCGCAGATGAGTATTTTGTGACGTCAACGCGACAGAAATCTCGGGCGGGACGGACTTTGTGAATAGAAATAATTTATAATTCCGTGGCGTCGCGGGAACGGTGTATTTTCTTACTGCAAGAGTGGTGGCTATGTTCAGTTGTAAACTTCTGTAATAATATGCGAAGATAGTAAATACAATCAAGACAGTGTTTATTTTGGGAAGATTGACGTCGTTCGTAAATTATATACAAACATGGTTAAGCCCGTACCATCCCCCCCCTCCAAAAAAAACTACAAAACATAAACATTCATGTCGTTGTTCGTGTTGTAAGTTATTCTTCTTCATTCATTTCATAAACACAAAGATGGATTTCTGCAACATTTTCGTATTTTCAGCCATGAGTGGTCAAAATATTGTTTTGGGCGTCGCTTCATAGTGTTTACATTACTACCACAGTTTACAGTCGCGCCAATGTAAATCCAGTAAGACTCCTCCATGGAGAGTCTCCCGCCTACCCTGGTGGAGCATTTTCAACGATGACCCTATTAATTTATTGGTAGAAAGTCTGGAGGAAGTTTCAATGGAAAGAGCGAATGAAGAGATTTGGGCGGTTCGTAACAGTGAGCTCTTGAGAGCTGATGAGGATGGTTGAGGTGAGTATGAAGCAGGGCCGGAATGAAGGGGAGGAGGAAATCGGAGATACCCGAGAAAACCCGCCGACTAGCGGCATCGTCCGGCACGATACCCACTTGCGAAAATCCGAAGTGAGCCGGTCGGGGACTGAACCCAGTTCGCCTTGGTGGAAGGCGAGCAGTCTAACCACGCAGTCAGCGTGGCCCTAATGTTAATGAAGGGCCTTTGAGTAGTTTTGTATACATCTGACGCGTATATTTTGAGATACAACGCTTTACAAAAATCCTTTTTCAGCCATTTTGTAGTATTCTGAAATTGTGTTTCTAATGTGCGTGACTTCTTTGAGGACGCCCAACAACTCTCGCCTGAAACGCGTGTTCTTTTCAACATATTGGACGCGTGTTTGATATTCGTGGGGAAACGTGTATTTCAAACCTTTCTTCTTCAAGTCAACTTGCATCGTGTGGCTGGCTAACTTGTTTACAACTGGCTTGCAGAGTTATAATCATTTAGAGACGGCTCTATCTTTCCGTTCACCTTCTTGTGCAAGGCATTTGTTTACATTTGCGTTTTATACATTTATGTAGTTCCAGTATAAGGTTTACAAAATCTTTGCGTATTGTGGTGGAAATGAGAGACTGGAATGCTGCAACATTCAAGTACTACCACTGTGTGAACAGTGTGTAAGTGGGACTTGTTCACACAATATGCCCGTCTGTATCATGCTTTAGAGTAGAGGCAGAGTGACTTCAATGCAGCGCTTTGCCTGGATGTACAGTTCACCGCGTTCATTAAAATGCAGTACACACGCCAACAAAATGGTCATGTAGTATGATTTATATTGCAGATGAAAGAAGAATGTATATATTTCGTATCGCTATAAAATACTTCGCAAAGTATTTGCTTATTTACATGATTTTTAATATTAACTGTTAAGAGTCTATATTTAATAAGAATTTTGACATATTTCATTCTGGATGCTACAGAAAGCACATTTTCTAAAAAAAAAAAAAAAAACTTAAAGCAAGAACCATATGCTACTCAGTCTGTTTGTATATTATAAAAAGTTACATACATATGTTTTACGTACATTTTTAATAAGTGATCCATTTTAGTCCCAAAAGTTATAATTCCTGTAACTAAAAAGTACGCCTACGAAATCAGTCATTAAAAATATTTTTTACATTATTACTAATATTTTATTACATATCCAGAATAATTACGGTAGTCTTGATTGGTGGGGGAAAAAAAAACGGGGATTTGCAAAATGAGCTTATGAAACATCCAGAATGTAAATGATTTAGTTTCAATAAAAAAATGCACTCTTATTAATCGATTATTTCAACATTCCGATAGTTAAATAAACACAAATTATTTTTCGGTGTTACAAAATGTAGTTTTCTTTCGAATGCAATACAAATGGTACTTTCCTGGAAATGTTGGTTGGTTGTGTACATACTTCTAAAGACTTCTTAAAATAGTACCGTGTCCAATGCCGCACTGAAAACCACTCCTATCGCAACATTGTGTGGTGAACTGTTGCAAGGCAAGCTTAAACATAGTAGTGCAGTTGACGTCACAGCACGTGTGTAATGGATGTCTCGCCGCTCTCTCGTGAGTGGCCGCAGTACATTCAGTTTCATCCGGCTCCCCTCTGGTCGTCACTGGTTCCTGCTGCGTGCGCCGAGTGTGCGCAGCACTGAGCAAGCACCAGCTTAGCTTGCAACACTTCACCACGCGCCACTACTTAAGATGGCCGCCTGGTTGAATGAATTTTGCACGCCTTAGGCCTAAAAGCGTGGGAGCGCTAGGGGCGACCCAGACATGCGCATCCGCTCTCTCATCGCCTCTACACGCAAAGCACTGAACTGGCATGCAGTCTTGCTGTCGACAACGTGCCTCTATGAGACTTTCAGAGTAGGCCCTGCCATTTTACGACCTAATAATAAAAATGAAGGTGTGATGCACGTCCCTATTTCATTCTTAGTGTTTTGTATAGGCTGTTCACGATAAAGTGAAAACTTTTGAAGCTCTAGTTACTTTTTCCCTTTAGCCACATTTAATACTTACCACCTACTTTTTATATAAATATTGCCATGTAAGTAATAAACACACAGTGTATATTCCACAACACTCGGAAGTTAATGTCTAAAGCTGAGCTAAAATATTTTTGTTGGCTATTATTCAAAATGAGAGGGCTTTCAAAAGCGCTCACTTTACCGTAAATAGTGTATACTGTAATGTTCATACCTAAAAATGATCGTGAAAACACCCGTTTGAGACATTTTCACTATCACAAAAACAGGCTTTGGAGAGAAATGGAGGAACTGGAAAACATATACCGACGCATAACGTTTCTTAAATGATATTCGTTAGTAGACCTCACTCAGACTGTACAGTTATTTAATAAAACGTTTTCTGCTGGAGCTCTGCACACCGTTGGGCGAGTTGCTTACCCATGTGGCCACAGCTTGACGGCCGTGCTGACCGTGTATACACTGTTCACGGTAAAGTGAGCACTTTTTAAGGCCCTCCCAACAGCCATTAACCTCTGCTAAATATATCTTATTGCAGCTTCAGGCATTGAATTTTGATGGTGGTGAAATGCACACACTGTGTTTACTGGTCACATTGCCATGTTTACATTAAAAAGCAGCATAAGTATGGAAATTGGATGAAAGGAAAAATTTATAAGGGCCTTAAAAAGTGCTCACTTTACCGTGAACAGCCTGTAACTAGGCTGCCGGCTGGCGAGTTGGTTTGCCAGGCTCTGGTTGACGAAAGCCGTTCGAACACGTTGCTGAATAGTGACGCCATTTTGCTGGCGTGTGTGGATGGTGTTGGTGATATATAAGCAGTTATTTCACATCTGTGTTCCTAAGTGCTCTGTGGTTGTAGTCCGTTCACGGTTACTTCTTACCCTTTATGAACAATCCCTGCTCAAGTTCTCTTTCCAGGATTTTTCTCTGCCTCGTGCAAACGAAGCTTCGCCTAGTCTAGACAACTACACCAAAGTGACAACGCATAGCATTCATGCGCACTCAGTGACATAATATTTTGCATGAGAATTATATTTTCTAGTAAGCATTACCGACACACCTATGTTCTCCCTGTTTTTTTGCATTAATTATCAATGAAATACCCATTATAATTAATAAATAAAATATTAGAAACAGCCCAGTTGTATTAAAAATAGGTAGGGATAGGAAAATTTCACGAGTTCATTTCAGGACAAGATAGACGTCCAACACGTGTACGCCGAAGTCACATTTGCGATTGGATCACAGATCAATAGATACGCCGAGGACGAGGACGACTCTGAGCTAATAGCATACTTGCAAGGAAACAGGTAGCGAGTGCCATACTACAAGGTGTAGAGTAACACTGGCTACTCTCTGGAGCAGCAGCCGATAAACAAACATCTGAGGCTCGAGAGTATACAGAACTGTGGAGTCCAACCTACAGGTCATTGAACTGGCTAAATTTTCCTATCTCTTAAAATAGGATACTTTTATGAAAGTGTAAAACGCTTGTGAAACACGGGATATTAGGAAACAACCGCAGACACGTCATACACGGGGTGATTTTTCAAAGGATTGATTAAAAAGTGTGAAGAAACCGTGATAAGTCGTGTGACGATGGTTTATCGCAGGAAAAGTCAACTGATTCATAGAACTCAACATGCTCTACACAGTTAATTTTTCTTATTGGATGCCACGTGTGTACGAAGCTACAGTCCCTATCATTGGGCCACACAAAGCATAATATTTGTGATTGGTATACAAAGAAGTTATCCAAGTCAAGTCGTGAACATCCAAAATCACAAAAGGAAGGAAAAACCAGTTAGTGTTTTGTTGAAAATTGTTTCGCGATTTCCCTGTGTCTCTAATCATGCTTGATGGCATCAAGAATCAATACGACAACGTCGGCTGAAATCATTCCGTCTCGGGTGAGGGGTGAAAGGTTGTGATTTTCTTAAAAAGCATAAACTATTTCCGAATTACATGTGATGTATATCGTTAATGTAGCACAGAGGTTCGCAGCGAGTACTTTGTCCGTGAATTACAAACCATTAAAATATATGTTCATTTTATCCAGTGAAAAATCTGAACATTTAATTTCTGAGTTCTGAAGACCTGCACTCAAGTCACGTAAGCTGTCCGACAACAACCGTTAATATACTCGCCGTTGGTTTTAATGTCTTCAGCATCAATCGTACTCCGTTTTCTTCAAGAAAATCCTAACTGGGTCGCCTGTCCAGCAGTTTGACCATTTACGGGTGACAGATTAAACTACTGAACTCAACGGCCAATCAGAAGCGGGACGGTCACGAACCACGAAACCAGTTCGCCGAATAAGGCGCTCCTCCCGAATTTGGACGCCGCCTTTACGCCATGATCATGCTTTTTATGGTTTCCCGCCACTAGTTCGACTGGCACTTTCTCAGGAACGAAGTACCTTTACCGAAGAAGAGGCATCTATGCTTTGGCAGACGGGCGGTCTAGGTCTAAGTAAGGGCATATGAGGCAAGAGGGCTGATGTTTCGCGCCCAATCCTCGGCAGAGTGCACAAGGACCCGTGCCGTCTTTTCCCTTCCTGTACATAAATGTGCACAGATTTTGGGAGTGAGGACTTCGTTCCAAAAAGAATTTCGTATGTCAAAATATTTCACTGCTGGCATTCTTAGACAAGACGAAATTCATGTTTCACGAATAAAATCGATAATTCCAAGACTGTCACAAATTCAGAGTATATTACGGCACTATCCAAAGAAGTTTGTAGCATCTGGTAATCTTCTCTATCGTCAGTCATACAATCATCAAACACTGCAGGTCACTTTTGCTAGATTTGAATTAAATAAGGTAGTATGTCTGGCTTCCGTGACCTCTTTCTATAAAGATTCCTGGAATTTCACTGGGATTAAACGGGAGTCGGAAAACTTAAGCCGCAAAGCGTATCTCAGGTATTGTAAACCACCTACAGATCTGTCTTGAAGTTACTGCATATCCTGAGGACAGTGAAAGGACTCATCTAATCTATAGATTTAAGTATTTAAGTTACTGTTGCTATAGACTGTTTACGGCAAGATGAGCACTGTTGAAAGCCCTGCTTAAGATCTACTTGTGTGCACATGTTGTAAACGCCCACCTTATGTTAAAATAACTTGGCCATGGGCCTCACCCCTTTATTAATGCGTCGGTCAAGTAAAACTGTGAAATTATTAAAAAAGTAAATATTGTACAAATCTGGTAATTTTCACACTACGGTGCATACAAAACCATAAAACGAAATAAATAAATTAAGCTGTTTAAAATGGTTACTTAGCACTTTTTATTCGGCATTAAGATATGGAACTACTTTCCATTCATCGTTACCAACTTTACTGGACGCATGTCACTCAGTGCACCAGTTAAAATATACGCAGGCAGGGGCAGTGATTTTTTTCTTAGGTTGATTTCAAAGTGCTCACATTATCGTGAACAGTATTTGCCAAATTTTTTTATTGAATGCTAGCTTTTCTCGATCGATAAATAACCGTGTGCATACCACGGGTTTGACAAATTGTTTTCATTGGTTTGTTTACTCCGCCTTTGAAGAAAATATATCATATAATCGTTGAACACTTCACCGAAAATTTTCTAAAGTGCCATAAACATAAATAACATACTGCTCACAGAATGAAGTCAAGTGTCGAATCGCAAATCTGATGAGCACCAAGGGTGACGAACGGTCGCATCTGCATTCAGCTTCAGGGTTGGCTCTCCCTATGTGTGAGGAATGAACAATGGGGGTCCCGGAATTTATTAGCTGGGTGTGCGAACCAAAAACGGCCATGTCTGATGTTCCAGCATGCGTAGCACACGACCTGATATAGCCTGACCACGACACCAGACGGCCTGCAATAGCGTGCGTCATCACCATTTAACACATTTCTTATTTTCTTCTTAGCGATCACGAGAAAATTTTTTTCGGGACCAAGAGCAGTTTTTAAATATGGGAGAGGACATTGAAACTTACGCCAACTAATTTGTATAAAAATGTTTTACGTGCCTCTAAATACAGCAAATCTCCCAGTTGGTGTCTATGAAATGTTATCTATTTTTCCCAATACCGAGAATAGAAGGTTGTAAGTGAAGGCGATATAATGGACTAACGTTTGAACGTTTGCAGAATTCGTCTCGCAACTTAGATAAACTTTGATTTAAGTACAAGGAAAAAAATGTTTTCTTTAATTAAAAATAATTAATCGTAAATGCAAATTTCCTTATTAATTCTACAAGATATTTTATCAAAATTAAGTCTGTACGTGTTGGAAGATTATTGTGTGTCCGATTTATTAGGAGCTAACATTATGCTTATACATAAGCACGCACAAACATACGCACAAGGCAAATTAAAGCCTTTCTCATAAATAAACACATTTCGTAGGAGCGGGATTGTCCATTTAGCGTGTGCAGGCATATAGGCAGTGCACAGTAACATGAGCACTTTCGAAAGCCCTGCTTAATATATACTTATATGCACGTAGTGTATTCTTACACCATGCGTAACATTAACATTGCCATAGGCTTGATCACTTTATTCATGTGTCAGGTCATGCGACACTCTAAAATTGTTATAATAGTATTTAATTTACAAATCTGATAATTCTTACACTTCGTGAACTTAAAAAAAATTAAAATAAGTCATTTCTGTATTCAAAAATGTTTATGTGATACTTTTAATTGATCGTTAAGACATGGAACTACGGTGTATCTGTCGTTAACAACTTTACTGGTACAATGCCAGTCAGGGCGTCCGTTAAAATATACCTTACATGCAAGCAAAGGCTGTTCAAGATAAAGTGAGCACTTTAGAAATGAACCTCAGAGAAACGTCACTGCCCCTGCATGCGTATATTTCAATGGGCGCACTGAGTGACATTCGCCAGTAAAGTTGGTAACAATGGATGGTAAGTTGTTCCCTATCTTAAAGTTGAATAAAAAGTGTTATGTGACAAACTGTGATATCTTAAAATTATTTCTTTTGCTTTTTGTTTTTTTAATGCATCGAAATGTAAAAATGAGCAGATTTGTAAAGTATTTACTTTCTTAATAATTTCGCAGTTTCATTTGACCAACGCATGAATAACGTGCTGGGGCCCATGGCAATGTTAATTTTACATAAGGCGGAAGAATACACAAAGTTTACACGAGTAGATTTTAAGCAGGGCTTTCAAAAGTGCTCATTTTACCGTGAACAGCATATATAGGCTATGCACAGTAAAGTGAGCACTTTTTAAGGCCCTTTCAAATTTTTCCTTTTAGCCAATTTTTATCTTTCTGACTCGTCTTAATATCAAGATTGCCATGTGACTAGTAAATATGGTGTATACTTTCACCACTCTCAAACGTTAATGTCTGAGGCTGCAACGAAACAAATCTGTTAGTGGTTAATGCCTGGTGGGAGTGCTTTTAAAAAGTGCTCACTTTATCGCGAACAGCCTACGGAAGCAGGCTGACTTCAAAAGTGTTCGAATGACCGCGGACAGATTATAGATAGAGCCACGCGCGTGCGCGAGCAGCTGGGTCAGATCTGCTCCCAGCAGCAAAGAGAAGAAAAAAAAAGAAAAAAAGAAATGGAATCTATTCCCCCCTCGTGGCGCTCGGTGGTCTGATAGGCTGGGTCGACTTGCGACCATTCTGTCTACATCCGGTCCGCTCGGCGAGTAATTGAGCCTTAACCCTGGAGGGTGAGCAGCCAGCCGCCCGAGGACGAGGGTCGAGGGAACACTTAACCGTATTTAGCCGTCAGTCGCTCCTCGCTCAGCTATACGTTGTTCACGGTAAAGTCAGCACTTTTTAAGGCCCTTGCAACACGCGTTAACCACAAATAAATATATTGTACTGCAGCTCTAGACGTTGCATTTTGGGAGCGGTGGAATGTGTACACTGTGTTTGTTGGCCACGTGGCAATGTTCATATTAAAAAGCGACAGGAAGACAGTAAGCCGATGTAAAGAAAAATTCAGCACGGCTTTAAAAAATTGTTCACTTCACCGTGAATCGCCTACTTGCGATGGCACTGCACTACTGCTTTACCCTGTCCACGGCAAAAAGTAATAAAATATAAAGCTGAGAACTAACGTCTTTCATTTATACAGACATTCTTCTCCAACCGAGGCGAACTGGGTCCGATTCCCGGGCAGGCCCGCTCCTGGATTTTCGAGTGTGGGAATCGTGCCGGACGATGCCGCTGGTCCGCGGGTTTTCTCGGGGATCTACCCCCTCCAACCGCAGGCCCGTGCATTACGGTGTTGCTACATGCTCACCTCGTTTCACCCTTATCGTCTCTCAAGATCTCGATGGTGCTGCGAAGAGTGCGACTGGCAGGCTGGACTATTGTACTGGATGCGTGGAGTGAAAGACATTTCAAATGACGGCGACAGACAGACTGAACATGTGTTAATGATGAGTGTGAGTTACATGACTATAACCAAAAAGGAAGGGCCTTAATTGGAGTTGAGCTAGACATTCAATACTATGGTCCTTGAGAAATAAAAGAGTAATAGAGGAGATAGATAGATTAATGCTGTAAATAATAGCTGTGTGCAAAAAAATTAAAATCAAATTTAGTTCCTTAATTTTTTATAAAGACTTCCATCCCTCACGAACTCGGATACGCGCCGCTGGCATCTTGTGACAATGTGTTTGTGACGTGGCTGTTTTTAGTCTTATCCTGCATTAAACAAGCCTGAGATAAACTGAGGGCTATAAATTTAAACGTTACCACTAATACGACATAAACTCTTGAAACTACTTTTCCTATCGTTGCCAACTTAACAGGGATCATCCCGATCAGTGTGTCCATTAAGATATGGGCTGTTCACGATAAAGTGAGCAACTTTGAAAAATGCCACTGCCCCTTCCTGCATGTATTTTCACTGGTACACTGACTGGCATGCACGTTCTAAGTTAGTAACGACGAAGAGAAAGTAGTTAGTTCCCTTTCTTAGCGCTGAATTAAAAGTGCTAGGAAAACATTTAAGAAAACTGAAACAGTTAGTTTTACTTTCTATATTTTTAATGCGTATGAGTGATCTGAGTGAGAAGAATAGTACATTATTTACTTTTCTATTAATTGCCTAGTTTTACTTGACCGATGCATGAATAATGTAACCCGACGCATGGCAATGTTAGTTTTACGTATGGCGGAAACATACGGAACGTGAATCAAGTATGATCGTTAGCAGGGCTTTAAAAAATGCTCACTTTAGCGCGAACAGCCTTTACACGCAAATACGAGCAAGGGTTTATTTTTTCAGAGGTTTTATTTTTAAAAGAAAATTGCTGAATTAACTGCGAAGCGCCTTTAAAATAACGAATGCTACAGAATGTTCATGTTAAACTGAACACTCCTGTAAACCCTGGTTACCACATGCCTGTATCCACATTAGGTATAGTTTCGTCACATGTAGAATTTACATTGCCATGGGGCTGGCCACTTTATTCACGCGTCAATCAAGTGAAACCGTTAAACTATTAGGGAAGTAGATATTTTTCCAATTTGGTTATTCATGCACGGGCATACATTAAAAAAAAAAAGAAAGCAAAAGAAATTATTCCTGAGTTCACAAACGTTTACCGAACACTCTTAGTCAACGTTTAAAACTCGGAACTACTTCCCCCGTGCGCCGTTACCAACTTAACTGGGCGCATGCCATTCAGTCAGTGCGTCCATCAAAACCTTCCAAGAGCTCAGTTAACCGTGAACAGCATATAGTAAGTCATTACGCCCACACGTATTAAGCTTTCATAAAATATACAGCAAATTTGTTTTTAGTGTTACTGAAAGTTTCTATCCTATAGTCTATTAGTGATTTATTCACACTTTTTCAATGAAAACTTTGAAAAATTATTCTATGTTTGATGTGTTGGATTGTTTCCTAAATATGCCACGTATCATAAGCGTTTTAGACTTCTCTTTAACATAAAACTACCTTTTTTTGATCAAACTGAACTTTGAATAATATATACAATTTATAAATTATAATATTTCATTTATAATTAATACGAACAATATCAGGGCAAAGTAGATGTGTTGGTAACGCCTAGTAAGAAATAATTCTTACGAAAAACATTATTACTGAGTGCCCACGAATGAGGTGCGTTGTCACTTTGATGTAATTTTCTAGACTTGGTTGAGCTTTGTTTGCATAAGACGGAGGAATGTCCAGGCAGTATAACATTAGTAGCGCTTCAGAAAAGTTATATAAGTATCCGTGACTGGACTATAACTAGGGACAGGTGTATTTCGCACAAATATTCATGGCCATGCTAGACTTGAATATCCTACGTCCACGACCACAACTCCCTTTGCTTGCTGGTAGGGACGGGCAAAATTCGCGTTATTTTTTTACCATTAGGCTAAAATTCACAGTCCTATGTATACTCGAGCCGGCGTCATTTCTTCATTGGCTGCTGCCTAGATGCTAAGTTTCATCCTTCCTGAGTGAACTGCACGTGACTGGGTCACACGATTGTGAAGTGTTAATTTGTTGGCGCAGAGTTACCTCGGGAGTGCCAAATAACGAATGGTCCAATGACAAGCATATTGTAAAGGAATAGTGTTTTAAGTTTAACATGTCTTCAAATAATAAAGCGATTTTTGCAGGTTTATAGTCATTGGCCGCGTGTCTACGTGAGAAGACTTATGCCTATTTGCTTGGCCAATCGTAATAAAGTACTCTGATAGTGAACGTCCATGATTCGCGGACAGAAACTTGAGGCACGTTACATTTAAAATCATCCAACCACGGAAGTGCAAATGAACAGAAAGTGTTTTGGAGTGCAATTGATCTTGAAATCTTCTCGCGAGAAACACCTGTCCCCAACTATAACTTGGCGTCTGGCGGGGCCGAAAAAAGAATCCTCGCGATAGTTGCTAGCTGTACAAACAAGAGCGAGCTCCCTGGAGGACGACCTAGTTAGTTTGTTTACGCCGGCTCCAGACCGAAGTTTGTTGCGACTGCGCCGCCGCAGGCCCATATTTCCAAGTCCCCGTGGACGTTCGTCCGTCCAGCAGAAATCTGTCTTCTGGAAATTTACAGCTCGGAATCCTTTTGTGTTCTGGCGTGGCTTTGTTTGTGGGAACTTGCCGGGAGAATTGTCTCGCTCGATCTTCCCTCGTTTGGCCAGATGGTCGGCGATCTCTTCACTTTCACAATTTTAACAATTATAAGATAAGGAAAGGCGTATAGGGAATCAAAGACTAAATTCGGACAAAGTTTTCTCAGTCGTTTTTTGTGGCATTATTTTCAACTATAGGCTGTTCACGATCAAGTGAGCACTTTTGAAATCAACCTAAAAAAAAAAATCACTGCTCTAACCTGCTTATATTTCAACGGGCGTACTGAGTGACATGTGCCCAGTAAAGTTCGTAACGATGGAGGGGAAAGTAATTCCATATCTTAACGTCAAATACAAATTGTTGGGTAACCATTTGCGTTAACTTAAATTATTTCCATCGTCTTCTGTTTTTTTTTTAATACGTCGAAATGTAAAAATTAGCAGATTTTTAAAATGTTTACTTTTCTTATGATTTTACACTTTCACTGGACCGACGCGTGGATAAAGTGATGAGGCCATTGCCAGTGTCAATTTTACATAAGGCGGAAACACACAACGTGCATAAAAGTATATATTAAGCAGGGCTTTCAAAAGTGCTCATTTTACCGTGAACAGCCTATAAATATTTTTTGTTAGAGATTGAACTTATCTAGAATTGTGAACCTTCAAAATTTTTATTTCTTATTTTCAAATGTACGTTTTCATTATTTATAAAATTGTGACATTTTATAAATAATTAAAAACCGCATTTAAAATTTAAAAAATAAAATTTGATTTGTTTACAAACGTTGATGCGTTCAATCTTAAATTTAAAAAAAAAAAAAACCCCCTTCATTGAAAATACTGTCACAACAAAATAACAGGGATATTAGTCTGAATTTAGCCTTTGATTCCCTATACGCCCATGCGTGGTGAAGCCTGGCCTTAAGCAAAAGTTCAGTAATAATCGGGAGAACACCACGAGATAAATTAACACAGTCCGGCAAAATTATCATCAAATAGCATTTATAGCCTGTTTGCAGTATCTTCACACGTTTTTTAAAAATCAAATCTTTGAAAAATTACCGTACATAATATGTGCTTAGTTGTTTCACAAACATGTGTATAAAAACGTTTATAATTCTGTTAACACAAAATTATAGGCCGTTCACGGTAAAATTAGCATTTTTGAAAACCCTGCTTATCATCTCCTAGCGTGCACGTTGTGTATTTTCCGGCCTTATGTGAAATTAACATTTTCATGGGCCTCATCACTTTATTTCATGCGTCGGTCAAGTGAAACTGTGAGATTATTAGAAAACTAATTATGTTACAAATCTCGTAATTCTTATACTCCGATGCATTATGAAAATAGAAAGCGAAAGAAATAATTTAAGTTATGACAAATGGTTGCCTAACACTTTTTATTCGACTTTCCATACATCGTTACCAACTTTACTGGGCACATGCCATTCAGTGTGCCCGTTAAGATATTTGAAGTTAGGAGCAGTGACTTTTTTCTAAGGTTTATTTCAAAAATGCTGACTTTATCGTGAATAACCTTTATCTAAGTTATGGTTAAGCTGCCTTTTACTTATATTTTATCCATAAGCTGTTGTACGAGTGAAAAAGAGGGGGGGAAAAGTAGGAGTGATGGTAATGCCCACTAAGAAATATTATTAAACTGAGTGCCCACAAATGTGGTGAGTTTAAGCTTGCTAGTATAAGGCGGAGGAATAGCCAAGGAGTATAACTTTATCAGGGCTTCAGAAAAGTTGGAAGTAACCATGAATTGACTTAAAGGCCTACGGTTAAAATTTTTCTTACAAGATTGCTGGTTTTTTTAAATATTATAATTCATATCAGTTTAGTTACACGAAACAATAGCAACAAATTACTACGGGTACTACTTCAACAGGCCATCAAATTTACGTAATGCGTAGTAAATTGTGCTGACTTCAATACGATGCCAATATCCGAGATGGGCCTTGAAACAAGAGACCTATGATATATTTGTGGAATGTGACGGCTAGTCACAACTGCTCAGGCGAACTTTTTTTTTAACGCCGTGATCTTTAGTTAAAATTCGAGATGTAAAAAAGAATGGGAAAGAGAGGAGCAGAGAACAAGAATGAAAATAAATCTCCGGTGATAAACTCCCGACTGCTCCCAACAATCAACATGCAATCTCTATTATGATAGATTATGAATTAAAAAATACATAGACTCCAAAGCAACGTGTTTCTTCCGGTGGTTTAGGAGGATATATATGGCTTGTATTAATTTGTGCTGGCATTCCTTATCGCTGTTTCAGACTTTGTTACTTTGTGGCGTAGAGTGAATAGGAGGTACAGTGATCACGCTACCTGCGCCAAACCAGTATCAGTGCTCCAAAATCGAACTATTTTTTTTTTTTCGGCCACTACTATCATAAATTATGCGAACAGTATTTGACGCAAGAACAATACTTATGTAAACAAGTGCTTTGAGATGTTTGTATTCTTCGTCTGGCCAATCCACAATCAAATTAGACAAAATTCAAATTGGTAGAAGTATTTTATTAACATAAAAGGGCTTGCCTTTTGAAAAGTAAGATACAAACCAACGCGTTCA
The DNA here is from genome assembly GCA_029891345.1 of Dryococelus australis. NCBI lineage: Eukaryota > Metazoa > Arthropoda > Insecta > Phasmatodea > Phasmatidae > Dryococelus > Dryococelus australis. The sequence continues at coordinate 69,441,360 of CM057003.1, read as the reverse complement.
TCAGTGTTGACCACGTGTCTTAGGCAGCTGTATTGGCATGCGGTAGGTCAACGTTATGTTCATGTAAGTCTTTATTGCCCTTCATGATGTTCTGGTGGTATACCTGAAACCATATTGGAGTTGTCAAATTTTTGCCCTAAATACCATTTCAAAGGCAATGATACGATCAATGCGTTCTCGATGTATAGAATAAAATTTACAAGACGTTTTGAAATTGGTAGTGTTTGAATGCTCGTTAGCTTACATATCTGCGATTGAACATAAACAGTAACTTTTTATATAAACCATAAAAGAATATTTTTAATATGTATTAATTGCGTAAATCAGGCCAAGACTTCAGTTTGAACTTTGCACTAGAAATTATGGCGAAATAAATGACAGATCGAATATCGTATCTGATGTAACGCTTTATAGATGATGTAGTAATTCATTAGAAAAATCCAACGGTACATTCAAATTAATACCGGTGTTCACAGACACGAATATAATACGATATGAGGCAGTATTTCTACTGTGTAAATATTGAAGCCACAGAACTGATAAAAATAAATACCAACAAAGGAACTGTGCTCCGCACTCAAGCGCGAGACAGTAAAATGACTTCACTTGCCATCAAAATGGGCAGGAATTCATTCGCCAATCGGAGGCTGGAGACGAACTTGCTGAACCAACAGGAATCCTTCCACAGCACAACGCTACCAATGAATGGCAAGGGCCGCTTCTATAGAAACACGCAGCCAATCAGCGAGAGGGTGCATCAAGGTCCACGACGTCTTCTCTCCGTACTTACTTATTCTGCGCCAGATCCACGTTCCTCTGGTCTTGCAACATTAAATCGTGACAGCCTACTTCTTGTCCAGCAGTGCGTTGGAATAAAAAAAGTAGTTCAGTGCTACTGCGAAATTAAATTCTTAAAGCCACCCCCACCCCTTATCCGGTGAGAATATCCCGTTAAGAATTTTAATTACTCTGACAAAAAGGAAGGCTACAAAGAATAATTAATGGCCAGTTGAACACTTCAGAAGCCACTGTCTAGGTTTTTTCCTTGCTCATTGTATGTCATTCCATGACCACATGTTTCATAGACTAAAGATGGTGTACACGGATTTTCGTCTTCGGTACATAATATCCTCACGACTGACTTACCCGTCGCGAATAGAACTGTAGAACTCACATGGTCAACAGTGATGAACACGTTTATCTGTGTCAAAATTTTCATCTGACCTACCCTTTTATACGAATACAGTAACTAATTTGAGTATTCAAGCAGCTATAAAACTAGGTTAGTGAAAGTGTACAGAAGTCTCAAAGCACTTACACGACCAGTGTTCTAATCTCAAATCCTATCCACAATGTTTGTGATAGTGTTAGTGTTATTAAGGGGGAGGGGGGAAGCATTCCAATGTTGGAAGACGGAAAGTAACTACTGCGCGTCTTGCATACGCAATCTACCCCCCCCCCCCTTCCCGGTTCCTTTTAAGCTATGTTCTTAGATAACTACGCTCTTTCGCAATCCCTGCTCATTATCTACTCTGCTGCCGTCTGTGTACCATTCCTACTTATGTTAGTAAAACGAACACTGAAATTGACTTTATTCTTGTGTGAAGTGAAGCTTCCAAACTGTAGATATGTCATCAAGAAATAATTTTTACTCTCATACCATGTGCGTAGGAAATAAACGAAATAAATTCAGTGCCCACAGACTTGAACGACACACATTTAATATGGCAGTAGGACATGTAACTATTATTCCTACATTGCTGCCAAATATATTAGGAGCACGAAAGTCAGAGGGACGTTAAATTATATGCACTTAGTGGCAGGCATTGGTTTTTCCAAGATTGATTTTAAAATGTTTTTGTTAACAGCGAACCGAATAGCCTATACATAGGTATATTATCACTATTATGCACCCACGTGTCGGTCAATAGACATGAAACTTATAGAAACAAAAGTAATTTACCATTACGCTAGTTCTCGTCCTAAAGTTTAACGAAGGGGAGCAAAGCCAGTAGAAATCACTTTCAGTAGCTACCATCTTCAAAATTTCACTGTTATTGAAGACGTCAAGACAGGACTAATTATATTGTTCGCTGCCAACCTTACAGAATTGTAAATATGTCAATCAATGTTTCTTTCACAGGGGCGCAGCATCATTATAATCTCGGGAAGGATGGGACAAATCAGAGATCATCACCTTCAGTTATGATTTCGTTTCAGAAAACTTAATGTAGGCATATCATTTTGTTCTATTTTCATTATTTTGCAATCCAGCAGGGAAAATCTCTTTTATCATGTGCTGCTCACCACAACAAGAAGTCGATCGCAGCACTGTCACCAGTATCCGCGTCTGTAGTCGAGGAAACACTTGTGCGTGCGACCGTCGTGAACTGGGTCGGCCGTCAGCCCGCGAGCAGATGAGAGCAGCAGCTCCATTATCAAGACAATGAAACTGACATCTCCTCCTCCAATGATTAGCCTGTGAGGGACTACTTCCGCGTGCTGACTAGCCTGCGCCATGAACGCGCCTTTCAGTGTGATGGTCCTTCCTCACTACAGGCTGCACACGGTAAATCGAGCGCTTATGTAAGTCCTGCCTAGCATCTACTTGCACGCACATAGTGTATTCTTCCACCATGGCTCATGCACAGTTAACACTGCAATGGGCCTGATCACTTTAATCACGCGTCGGTCAAGTGAAACTGAAATTATTTATATATATATATATATATAAATCTGCTGATTCTTACAATTATGTTCATAAAAAAATACAGAAAGCGAAAAAAAAAATTTCCTGTACTAACAAATGTTTACCTGATAATTTTGAGCCAATGTTAAGACATGGAATCACTTTTCCCTCCGCCATTACCAAATGTGCTGGGTTCAAGTCAGTCAGTGCACCCGTTAAAATATACGTATGTGTGTACGTAGAGGCAGTGACCGTTTTCAAATGTTTATTTTAAAAGTTTTCAGTTAATCGCGAACGGTCTATGAGAATGCACGTCTATTTTGAATCGTGCTTTTTATTTCCCTTGTGTGATATATTACAAACATTTGAAAACAAACCTGAACATAATATAAACTGTGTTAAAATTTTCAGACACAGACAAATATATAATCTATGTGTTGCTAAGAACAAATTATTTGTATGTGAGCTCTACTAGTAGAGGCTATTCTCGATAAAGTGAGCGCTTTTGAAATCAACCTTGGGAAAAAAGTCACTGCTCCTACCGTCATGTTTTAGCAAGCACATGGAATGACATGAACCCAGTAGAGTTGGTAACGAAGGACGGTAAGTAGTTCCGTATCTTAACGTCGAATAAAAAGTGTTACGCAACCATTTCTGATAACTTAAATTATTCTTCCGCTTTCTGTGGGCAGATTTTTTAAATATTTACTTTTCTAATAATTTCTCAGTTTTACTTGACCGACGCATGAATAAAGTGATGAGGCCCATGGCAATGTTGATTTTACATAAGGCGGAAGAACACACAACGTCTACGCAATTATATCTTAAGCAGGGCTTTCAAAAGTGCTCATTTTACCGTGAACAATGCTTATAAACATTCGCAATATGTGTTTACTGTAGGCTCCGCGAATTGCTATGCATATGTCGGCACGTGTGATACATGCGCCCTGCACACGGTCCAGCATGGAGACGTCAATCGTTGGTGGTACAGGCTATTTACGGTCAAATGGGCACTTTTGGAAGCCCTGCTTACGATCTACTTGTATACACGTAATGTATTCTTCCGCTTTATGTAAAAAAAACACTACCATGGGCCTCATCACTTTATTCATGCGTCGGTGAAGTGGAACTGCGAAATTATTAGAAAAGTAAATATTTTACAAATCTGCTCAATTTTACGCTTCGATGCATTAAAAAACAGAAAGCGAAAGAATAAGTTATCACATATGGTTATTTAACACTTTTTATTCGACCGTGAGATATGGAACTACTTCCCAGTCATCGTTACCAACTTTACTGGGCACATGTCACTCAGTGCGACCGTTAAAATATATGCAGATATAAACTGTGTTATTTTTCTAAGGTTGATTTCAAAAGTGCTCACTTTATCGTGAACAACCTTTAGCAGCATGTAGACGCGCGATGATACCCTCAGGCGACTGGGGCGGGTTGTCTGGCTGATACACCAGAGACTTAAGGCGAGGCCACAAGAAGAAGTCCAGCGGAGAGATGTCTGATGAGCACGGTGGCAAAGCCATAGTTCCCCACGGCCATCCTGCTTGCTATGCCGCGTCTGTTTGCCAATGCTGAGCCCAACTACTTCCTTCACGGGTAGGCCGCCGAACGGTGAGAAGAACTCCAGCAAAAAACTTTTTATCAAAAAAGTTATCCAGCGTGCCTGAGTGAGGTCTGCATACGAATACTATTTAAGAAAAGTTACATGTCTGTACATGTTTTCCAGTTCCTCCATTTCTCTCCACAGCATGTTTTTGCGATTGTGAAAATGGCTCAAACGGGTGGTTTTCACGGTCATTTTTTAGGTAATAATAACATTCGGATACAAAACATTTAAAAAGTTAAAGGACGTGTATCTAACATTTATTTTCATTATTACGTCATAAAACGGCAGTGTCGCTGAAACGCTGGAAGTCTCTTACCGGCGCGTTATCGACGGCAAGACTGCACGCCAGTTCAGTGCTTTGCGCGTAGAGGCGATGAGAGAGTTGATGCGCATGTCTCGGTCGCCCCTAGCGCTCCCATGATTTTAGGCACTCAGAAGTGCGAGATTTCTTCAACCAGGCGGCCACCTTAACACTGCCTCGTCACCTACGTGGCAGTGTTTCCACACTCGACCCATTTACACGCTTGATCCTACTCGTTCCATTTACACGCACTTGCTCCTACTCGTTCCATTTACACGCACTTGCTCCCACTCGTTCCATTTACAAGCACTTGCTCCTACTCGTTCCATTTACACACTTGCTCCTACTCGTTCCATTTACACGCACTTGCTCCTACTCGTTCCATTTACAAGCCCTTGCTCCTACTCGTTCCATTTACACGCACTTGCTCCTACTCGTTCCATTTACACGCACTTGCTCCTTCTCGTTCCATTTACACGCACTTGCTCCCACTCGTTCCATTTACACACTTGCTCCTACTCGTTCCATTTACACGCACTTGCTCCCACTCGTTCCAGACGTGTCATGTCGGCTTCCTCAGAAACTACGCCTCAAATGCAATTTCACGTGAAAGTATTTTCGCCTTACATATTGCCATTGAATCGTATGCCACATTCCGTATTTGAGAGTTCCCACACATCCCGTATATAGTGGAGTACAGTTATTTGGGCGGCATTTAACATCGAGGTCCCGAAGAGGGTGAAACGAGGTGAATACGAAGGAGCGTCAGAGTGAAAGGGCGAGGAAAACGGGAGATCCCCGAGAAAATCTGTGGACCAGCGGCATCGTCTGGTCACATGTATAGGACACTATGGATGAAAAAGTTAAGACAGGGCCGGAATATGTAAAAAAAAATACGTTTATTATACTTACCCTGTTTCTAATGCCGACGTATTAATATGAAGCCTAATTTTAATCATACATCTCCCCCATCCCTCTCCGAAGAAATTACTGTTACGCCTACACCATAAAAAATTCCTGGAAATGGAAAAAGTATTACAAACACTAGTATTTTCTTTACAGTGTTTTTATTTTATTAATATTCTCTGCCAATACCGAAATAGACAATAAGAAGGAATTTCTAAAATAAATGTATTTAAAGGTTTCTTCTGATTCAGTGCCGCCAGCTATGTATTAGTTTTACAGTTTGCACTGTCCGCATGACAAAAATTTCCTTACGAACTTGTCCAAATTTACGCCAACAGAACTATTGTTCCGGCTGTACTGGCGGCTCGCAGTGATTGGTACCGAACAGAAACATCACATCCGGCCGGGCCCAAAGGGGTGCTGGGTTTAAGAAATGTTATTTTTTTCGAAAAGTAATTCGGAGAGACAATGTGGACGTTGCGTAGAATATTAAGGAGTATGAATACGCTGTCATGACGGTCAAAATATATTACGAAGCAACACGACTGCATCTACATCCTCGCCTGTAACTTACGGGTCTGCAGTAATAACAAACTGAGTTCCAACTCTTTTACACAAACAAAATAAATGTAAAACATATAACACTCATTAATGTACTTTCCCATCCAGGTTTTTCTTTACTGATATGAGAAATTCTTAGACTAACTTGCATCGCAATCTGAAAAGGGGGGGGGGGGGGGGGGAAATGTGATGACTACAGATACTGTATCGAAATTGGACCAGCTAAATTTTTTGCTGTGATAAACTAATTTTCTAGTTACCGCCAAATTTTCCGGTTTTGCAGTTATGAGACCATCAATTTATCAGGGAGCACAGATTTTTTTTGGATAAATTTTACTTTAGCGTTAAACACTGGATATTTCACAGCACGCACTGGATAGAATGTTTCGCCACAAGACGGAATTATATTGATTTATAAAATATGGAATTTAAATGGTGACTAAAGATTTCGCGAACTTACGGCGAAAGTAAAGAATACTTCTATTTATGATGTAGTGAAATTTCCCAAATTAAATACCGGTAAATATATAAAATTGAAACCTCGGGTATATAGTTAAGTACTGTTGACAGAGCTCGCTCGAAGTGAATTGTTGGAGAGCAAATAAGTAGGAAAACGGACATTTTAGTTTTCTTATAGTCGTCAGAAGGGTACTGAAGCGTCGTTTGTTTGCCTGTGGCATGCGTCATTATTTAAAACAGAGATAAGACAGTAACTCTGAACTGAATACTAGTCCCATATCCATACTGGCCTACTTTCGGTCGTATGTATGAGGTGATTTCACTCATCCATCACACGCATCACTAACATTGCATTATTCATAGTTTTACTATCCCGTCCTAAATGTCTACAATGCTTGATAAAGAAGGATGTTACATATATACCTAGGAAACACCTCTCTCTCTCTCTCTCTCTTTCTCTCTCTCTCTCTCTCTCTCACACACACACAAGCCAAAATCTGCATCGGTCTTAAACACACCGTAAAGAACGGTACCGAATATGTAGGGGAATTAATTTTGTGTAAGGCATTCTTTAATAAAGTATAAAGTATTCGTTAGGTAAAATATTACCGACGCACGTCACTGTTCTATGGATTTGAATAACTCATCCCAGCATTTTCCAATAGACGATCAATTCAATCCCAATCTTGAAGAAAGATCCGAAATGGTGCCTAATTCAGTAAGCAGAAAAAATGTCTTGTTCCTAAATTACAAAAAAATAGCACATTTTTCAATAATGATATCTGCGAAAATTCCAAATAAAGAACAAATGTATAAAACGTCTGTCTACTGAGAAATAGCTAAGGAAATTTCAGACAAAGTAACGTTTGTAACACAAATAAAAAAATCTATAACACTCAAAAGTGTTAAATTATTGTAGGATTTTTATATACTTTTTATATACTTGTGGGAAATGCGTCCGTTTAGCATTTCCGCATTTAATTGAAGTCGTACCAGTTCTCAGAAAGATTTTTGACGAAGTCATCTATTTTTTTGTGAAATCCACGAAAGAAGCAGTAGATATTGACAATTCACAAAGTCCACGAAAGAGGATGTAGTTATTGATAAGGCAGATACTAAGCAAGGCAAAGAAAATAGCAAGCGGCGATCTTCCTGTGGCTCGGGTCGTGGAGTGCAACGTGCAAATTTCATCTTGAGCATTTACATCGCATTTCGTTACGTTGAAAATCTTACCTAGTTTGCCAGAAACTGGATCTGTATATATTTAATCTGGTCCATCAAGGGCACCAGAGTACGTGCCTTGTTTTTTTTTTTCCAGTCCAAATAAAACCAGATGAGGTGACATGAATCAATGCCCGAACCCTTTCCCTGGACTTATGTTGGTATTTCTCCTTTTATTTTTTTACTCGGAAACCAGTATCAAAGAACAGTATCAGAGAATCAAAGAACAGACTGAGTCGGCTTCCCCAGTTTCTTGTCGGCATCAGTTAAGAGTTTCCTTCAAGCTATGTCTTTGCCGTAATCCCAAGAACCAATGAGTTTCTGCATCAGTCAGGGCCACCACTTTATGCCATACTACTGGGATTTCTTGGGGATTTGCACTTGCGTCTTACACTGGCCCCTAAATCCAGCAAATATTTAACCCACGCAGAAATACTCTCCAATACCGTAGCATGAATGACAGTTCTTTAGGAGCTCTTTCAGACAAATAGGAAACTGCCGCAGTGGGGTTCGTATTCTTTTACTCTTTCCGATCCGAAACATTGTATTTACAAAGCGGAGTAACAATAAATTTCCTGCTCCATCGTTGGTGAACAGAACTTGGAAATCTTCCTTAATGCATTTGAAGACGAAAATATGAAAATTGTGTTGAATGTGTAATACTTAAATTGGTTAACACTGCATTTGTTTAATTTCATGTGTCCACTTTGAGCTTAAAATTTATTGGTGACATATCAGTAACATAATTATACTCCTAATAACTTCATGTTTTCATTTGATAGACGCGAGAATGAAGTCATCGGGTTGAAAATAACATTACTTTTATAGTCTGTTTGCGGTATCGCCTCACTTTTCGAACCAAACCTTTGAAAAATCACTCCATGTATGACGTGGGGACTTGTTTTGTAAATATGTCACTATTCACAAGCAGTTTATGGTTATGTTAGTATAGAAGTATATTATTATTTGTTAAACTGAACATTTGCTTATATTTTACCTATAAATTACAATATTTCATTTATAATAAATATGAAAAAAACGAACAGAAAATTGGTATGTTGGTAATGCCTAAAATGACATAGTCGCATGTAGAATATTATTAAAATAAGTGAGCACAAATATGGTACGTTGTCCCTATTGTATAGTTTTCTAGACTAAACTAAGCTTAGTTTGCATTAGGCGGAGGAATAGTCTGAAAACAGAACTTTGGAGTCGATACAGAAAAGGTGGAAGTAACCATGAATGGACTATATGTATGGCGGGAGGATACAAATTTGGCAACGAATGAAGCAAGCTATAACTGCATTGAAGTTCGTGGCGCGGTGTCAATGCAAGTGTGCGACACGATTGGCTCGAAGGTAAGCATTCCGACTGCGACGCACGTCCTGCCGAGCATATTCTAGACCGCATAAGGGACGAGCCTTGTTCCCCGCACATGCCACGACGACGACCACGTGGCCTGCCTTCCTCGCTGGCGCGACCTGCGCCGTACCCACGTCCACCACGCACCTTCATCCCGCAGCTCATCCACCACTCTTCGAAGAAACTTATGGTGGAAAAAATAGCCTCCATAACTATCTGCTACAAGATTCAATCTTAAACTCAAGATGAGGTAGATCAATTTTCGTCTCCTGCGCATGCGCATGTCCCCAACATTGAATCCCCAATCGTCTACAGAACTATCAACAGTGACTCACAAGCTTGTTTGCATTTGAATGTTCGACAGATCCGCCCGAAAATACACTCAACGGCAAAAAAAATTGATCATCCCGAAGGTACTATAGCAGGGATGACGTCGGATGTTCTCCTGAGAAACATCCTGTCACAGCTGGCGCAACTGAGCCTACAAATCTTTCCGTATCTATCGCTGGCCGAAGCTGCCGTCCAATCTGGCCCCAAAAGTTCTGGACGGGTGAGAGGTCTGGGGACCTTTTTGGCTAAGGAAGGATATTGACATTACGAAGGCAGAACAGAGATACCTGTGCGAGGACAAGCATTATCTTGGCAGTAAATGGGGTTCTTAAGCTGCACGAAAAAGGGGAGCGCACATGGTCGCAGAATTTTCTGAATGTATCGCCGCGCCACCAGGGTTCCTTCAATCACCACCAGTTCGATGCGGGAATCGTAGGAAATGGCACCCCAAACCATTAAATTTTCTCGTAGGGGTGGCGTGCCACTCTACAATGAGGTGCGGATCACAGCGCTAGACAGGAGATCTCCAGAGTCGAATTCGGCAGTCGTTTGTATCTAGACAGAGCCATTATTAGTCGCTTAACACCACTCGTTGCAAATCCACAAACTGACATGCTGCCCGTTCCTGGCAGGTTGTCACACGTGTCTGGCGATATTCAGGCCGTAATGTTGGACGTCGTAAGGGACACTGCTACAACATATTCTCTTCTGCTAGCCGCCTGAATATGGCGCGAGTGGACACATGCGTATCCCCACTTGCCAACACACGTCCCTAAATGGTGCACAGCGATGCCCGTGGAATAATTATAGCCTGTCGCACGATGAAACGATTCACCCTGCCCGTGGTCCGCTGGGGTGTGTGCCCTCCTGTCCCCACTACATCCAACAGGGACTCACAGTGAAGGTAGAATAGTTCAAGTGGCGAGCAATGGGCCGAAATGTCCAACCTGTTTCTCGGAGGCTGACGATGCGGCCTCTCTCAAATTCATCCAGCTGGGCAAAGGCGTGCCACATGTTCACTGAACTTGGCTCTAGCTCACACTGCTGCTAAGGATGTTCGGATGGTACTGAAACTTTATAGAGGTAGCGATTGACATTAGTAATAAACACGAGATCACAAAAACAGAGCAGCAGGATAATTACGTATTGATCTGTGATATGCCGTCTCATCACTTCCAATAGTGAATCGCACCTCCTCGCACTGCGATCCACACTGGAGCATGGTCTGGCATGGAGCCAGCAGACGCTAGACATCCTGAGGCATACGGGCACACAACTATTGGACAGTAGGTTCCAAATACCGGATACTATGGTACTGCGACAACTGGCGTTTCAAATGGTCCCAAATATGTTCGATTGGGGACATCTAAGAGAGTAGGCCACTGTAGTGTTTAAACATGGCGAAGGCAGTCATGGGTGACAAGTGTCATGCATGTGCTGGAATATCACACCTGGAATCCCGACCAGAAAAGGGAGTAGATTATAGTGTTGGATCTCATACGCATGCCGCTGGGCCATCAATGTTAACACGTAACACGAAAATATTGGATCCCCTATCGTAGACAAGGACTCATCAAACCATAATTCCTACTATGGTGCAATATACAGTTCGATAGCGAGATTGGGATTGTGTGGTTCACCCAGGCGCGATGACAATTAGTCCCCATAGTGAAGCAGCACTCATCACTAAACACCAATCTTAAATGTGTTTTGCGTTCCGCATTGCTCTGGCCTAGGAACACTGCAAACAAAGCCTCTTCTTTTGCAGAGTTTATTGAATCATACGTAATGAGATCACAGATTTGCTCCCACAAGGCATGAAGGCATCGGTAAATGATTCGTGGGCACACAGGAGTCTCAACACTGGCCAGTATCACGGACCTGGTCGCCATAGGATTTCTTCGCATCTTGCAAACAATCCGTCGATCCTCTCGACTCGTAGTTCACCTCGTACGTCTGGAGCTGGTCCTCCATATGTGGATGCCTTCACATATCCACTACTCCTAACAGCATCGGGCAGTGTGGTCCGAAAGATCCCATGGAGGGTTACACGACGGTAAAACCATCCTGCGTTTTTCATCCCGATTATGAGTCCTTGCTCGAAGTCCGTCAACTGCATGAAGCTGCGTCTTTGGGATATTGCTGGCAATTTTCTTCACTCTGTATGATTGTTCGGTATCGTCTGGTGTTTCTCTCGCTAATCTGGCTGTACGGTGCTTGCTGCGTCACTGCCGGGTGTACGACCAAATACAAACACGCACCAACATGGGATCATGTGCATATAATATATACATGGTTTTACATTTTTTTAATCAAACCTTTGAAATATCACCCCAAGTCGAAGTGTTTGGTTGTGTCGTAAATGTGATATGTATCACAAGCATCTTCTATTTCTGTTAACACAAAAGTGTCTCATTTTTGGTTAAATGGAACTTTTACTTATATAGTACCCATAAATTATAATACTTCATTTATTATTAATATAATTAAACAAAAAACAGGCTCCTTTGTAATGCCAGGTAATAAATAGTCCCCATGTAAAATACTATTAAACTGAGCACCAGCCCGGATTCTCGCTATTTACTGTACATCGTTTCGTGGTTGCCGCATGGTTACGTCGCGGTGCGCCATTTTAAATGTTCGACAGTGTATATTCTAGTTGCATTTTATCTGGGTTGGACCTAAACTCAACTTCTATTCAAGTTGTTTTAATGGTGCTACTGACAGAAAAGAATTTGAATATTGAAGCACGAAGAATAACTACTACGCAGCTGGTATGCACACTTTATAGCACATTCCCTCGAAGGGTTAGATAAGCATTTTTCAAACCAACCTCTTAGAAAAAAAAATAATAATCCTTGCCAGAACTCAACATCGAGTAGGATGCGTACAGTTGGTGGAAATTATAGAAAATACATAATTCTATAAATGTCCACTAAAAAGAGTAACACTTGAATTAGCGGAATCTGAAGTATAACCTTTCTTTTGTTATACACAGCAGCTAGAATTTTGCGGAATTTTAACGTCTTTACGTTGGGAACAGCCTCCCATCACCATTTGATCGGCGCTTGTCCACTATATTAATGGCGACATAAATATTTTACAAACGGCGGAAACGTAAACTATGTACCAGTAAAAGGAATCTTAGGTTGTGTCCAAATTAATTACTACGTGCCCCCTTTCACTTTTTCTTGATCCCTTCATGTGTAATGACCCCTTGTTCCCTTGCTGACACACAGTTCGTTTGTGAATTTATACAGTACATGTCCACCTCGATTTATTATGTAACGAATTTTCCCCAATGCGAGTTTCATTTGGTTTTGTGACAGCGCAAAGTGTTTTCCACAGCCAATTGCAAACACCGATGAATTAAATATTTCCAAACAGAAGACCATCGGAAAGCAACGAATGTTTCGAGAAGGTTATGTACCCTGTTTCCTTGGCTGAAGAGACTATTATAGGCTGCATTCGTGCACTTCGCTGTGAATTTGGAGAGCAGAAATTTTCATCATGACCTTGGCGTATTTATATAGGACAGGGGCCCTTAGCTGGTAAACTTGGACATATCAGAATCCACAGTGGTGTAAGAAAGTGCGCCTGACTGTCGGACTGAAGGCAAGGTAGACTGTCATACTCTTGCCGACGTAACCTTCCACCTAAGCTGTTCCGACAAATTAAAGCTATGCTGATTGAACTTGATTTGTCAATTTTACACAAAATGGCCTTGAATGATCTTATCCTATTCAGAGAATATTATGTTCTGCCTTATTTGGACCTACACGTTTTTTGTGAAATAGTTGTTTGAGCGAATACGCGTATCTCTGTAAATAAATGTTCTGCAAATACGACTTTTTGTCATAAAAGATTAAAAAAACAATTATCTATGTCCCTATCGTTTTACTTTTGTCATACTTAGTATATTCTCGGAGAAAAAAAATCGTGAAGATGGTCAAATATCGCATTTTTTAATTTTGCCAGTGCAGTTTCCTTAAACGACAAGGGAAAATTACAAATATACTGACGTAGGTTTATCTGTGGTCTTTCATCGCGTGTAATAAAACCCCTATGTTACAGATCTGAATAGCATAGTACAGCGTCACGACGGAAACACTGCACGCCTTGCGCGTAGGAGCGATGAGACACTAGGCGTGCGTGTTATTGTCGCCCGTATCGATCCCTCGCTTCTTGACCTTGGACGGGCAGCTCCAACTATCTCTTAAACTACCTTCGTAGCTCAGACAATAGTATATTAGTCTTCTGTGTATAACTTACGAATTTTCTGAAGGACTCTTTAAAATCACGCCATCAGCGACGAAACCTTTTTTGGTATACGTTTAATTTAAAAAAAAAAAAAAAAATACAGTAGTTTAAAGAAAAAAATATTTTGAATGTGCCCTGCTCTTATTGAAACCCGATCAAAGGAAGTGTACTCAAATTACAAACCACGTACCAGGATAAGATCTTGGAAATAAATGAATGAAATGTACCTATACTGTCCGCATTCAACACTTCCTGCCTATTGTACGCGACCGATGGAACTGTGAAAAATACCCATTGAATGTCACAATAACAGGAAGCTTGCGCCACATTCCGTCTAGCTGCAATGGTCACAGCACGTATTAGAGTGTTCTGTGAAACATGCAACAACAGTGTGATTCACAGGTCATTTTGTTGCGTGAGTTCGTACACGAACATAGAAGACAGAAAGTAGACGTAAACTTCTGAACCGACAATGAGTAACTCAAGGCCGTATATAAGTTTTGGTTGGGGAGGGACGTGTTCTGGGGTTCTAAATCTCCCCTTAACAACTCAATGGCATTTTCGATTTCACAATTTCATCACAAATATTGTAATATGAATGGGCATTAAGTGACATATGTACTACTGTATAATAAAATTACTTAAAACATGGTCTTAATATATAGTACAGTAATTTATTCTTGAAAATGGGTTGGACCAAAATTACATATATGTGCTGACTAAAAAAAAAATAATTGTTTAACGCCTCCCTTTTCGAAGTTATCTACGACCCTGCCTGTCACTGGTTTTAGGAACGCAGATAGATCCATGCACCATCGTCAGGGGACTTGCTGAAAATGTAAACATTTCCAACCATCTACAATATCTAAGGAAGCGAAAGTATGGGAAAATGGGCATTGCATGAACTGAGGGAGCATTACAATCCGCAAGGACTGAATATCTGCAATAAATTGTTGATTCGTGACAACAACGTGCAATGATAAATGGGTCCTGTGACATTCACAAGTGAAATGGGCAGTTAATTATTGGATGTTGGTGGATCTCAATCTCTTTCCAGCAGCGTGTGTTGTCCATTACGAGCGCATTCCTCCTGATAAAATCATTACCGTTGTCTCTTATTGTGCATACGTTGCCGAAATTCACCAGCAGCACACTTTTAAAAGCAAAAAGCCAGCGTTGGTCAACAGTAAATGCCCTTTGCTCTTTACGAATAACACGTGATGGAATTGTGACCACGTTAATAACTGTCGAATGTATGTCGTTACTGGACGGAAACTATTTTGAATAATAAAGACATTTTTTATTAATTAAAAACCTCAGTAGTTGGGTATCGTAGAGAAACAGTGCATTTTAAACGAACGACTTAGTATAAATCATGTATAGGAACAGTGATATTTCGCGAAAAGATTTTGTGACTAGCTACAGTTGAAAGCACTGTGAGGTCGTGTGCTTGGTAATCGTTTGCGTAAGAATCACGAAAGTATAGTGTCAGAGTTGCGGAATCCTGAGTGGCTCGCTCAAATACGGAAACAAAACAAACAGCCAATGGAGATATAACAACAGCCGAGGTACACACACACACACACACTCACACAAATATATATATATATGCGTGTGTGCGTGTGTTTATCGAATTTACGTCTTACTTTGTATTCGCGAAATATCAGTGGCCCTAATCATGTGGTATTCACAAATGTTAACCTAAGATTATTAATCAAACATCAACTTATGGAACTAGACTACTTTCCCTCTTTCGTTACCAACTTAACTGGACGCATACCAGTAAGTGCTTTCGGTCAAATACATGCATGTATGGCCAGTGACATTTTTCGGAGGTTTATTTCTCCCTCCGTCGTTACCGACTCTACTGGGCGCAAGCCAGTAAGTGCGCTCGTTAGTATCACACAGGCATGACCAGTGAGATTAATGAAAAGTTATTCAAAAGTGTTCAATTAACCCTGAACAACGAATATCTTCAAGACTACGTAAGACTGAAGACTAGCCTACAGTTCACTGAGCTCGCGAATTTTTCAGGTCTCTGGCCATGGCATGTCAGGTCTCATTGTGCTGTTGTTATAGGGTTAGCCATTCAGGACAGGTTCTCCACAAAGTTCTTGTATACATATGTTGAAATTTGTTTCCAATCTTCCCGTAGCATGGTGAATCGTTGACGTTTGTATGTTGGTAGAGTACTTAGTTTCTTGGGCGTGCCAGAGTGATGCTTGGGGGGCAGAGCCTTCACAATGTTTCCACTTGGTAACGATATCGCTAATGGTGGACCAAGGCACGTGTAATTTCTGAGAAATCTCTCCGGTGGAAAGGCCGAATTCATGGTCGCCTACAATCATGCCCCTTTCAGACCCACATAACTCTCCTTTGATTCATTATGACAGCAAACACACGTACTGTGTTCGAGAGTTGATGTTTTTGCTTGTATAGCGTTCAATAGGCCAATTTCATGGGGGGGGGGGGAAAGTTTGTTTGGCGACTTCTGGCTACGTGTAGGCTATTTTGTTTCATTTTATTCCTCGGCAATTCTAATTAAGACTACGCGCTTCATTTATCACGTTTTTCTTGAAATATTATGCTGCTAGTTAGCTTTATTATGTTTCAATTCTGTAAGCGATTTTGTTCATGAAAAGCCATAATCCTGAAACAGTGGCATCAGTCGTGAAGTACTATTAGCTGGAAGACAGTTAATAAGATGCTACAAATAGGCTAGTTCATAGACAAGGTTCACTTTTCCGTCTTCCTCGCGTGTCCTCGCACTTACTCGGCCATTGCCACCAAAACTGTCGAAATCACTGTCGAAAAATTACGTTTACATGTCGTATTTGATCAGATCCGTGCTTCTATACTAAAAAAAACAATCAGCTTAATATTAATGTTATATAGTTTTATTAGAACTCAGCTCAAAAGTATTGTACTAACATTTCAAAACACTGATCTATATAAAGTGATCAACTTCAAATCCCATCAACACTGTTCCGATAGAGCTGCTGGCAAGAAAATTAGTTAAACTTTGTAACACGAAAATTTTGATACTGCACAAGTGGCATGCGCTCTCTATCCTAGTTCCGCTCTACGGGCGATTACGCGGAACCATCGCCTCGAAGAAATGAGATTCTTTGCAACTCAGCGAAAGTCGCCATAACTTAAGTAAAACTCCGCCACTGAAACAATAAATAACTCGCTACTGGCAGCACTATTCAGTACCACTATTCCGGGGCCATTTTGAATTTCTCCATGTATAGAAAGTACGCAGAATGTTAGGAAACTCGATGCCCGAACGACAAACATCGTTTGCTTGGGCCAAATCCAGTACACACAACCCACACAACTATATTTGGCGAAGTACTTTAAGAATCTTTAAATTGTGCTCTAACTGCATGCAACTAACTTAAATCCCATCGCGCCTAGCTGCTGTTACTGGCTAATCTCTAACCATGATCATGTATTAGCTTTACCATTTTCTTGTAGATTATTTTGACGAGTCTGTGCTACTTCAAAGTGGTAGAGTTTATAGACGTTTCGTCATACATTTACTACTCGAAAGCCACAAGATATGGAAGATAGTTGGCCGAAAACTTATCTACAGTCACTTTCACAACAGCAAAGGGTACTTGGGTAATGTTTTATAGGCTGTTCGTAGTAGTGTGAGCACTTTTGAAGCCGAAGTTACTTTTTTCCTATCAGCCATTTTTTATACAGCCACTTTTTTTAAAAATAAATATTGCCATGTATGTAATAAATACAGTATATATAGTTCACCGAGCTCGGAAGTTAATGTCTAAGGCTACAATAAAATATATTTATTGACTATTATTAGAGACTCAGAAATTTTGCGGATTCATTTGGCAACAAGCTAGAATCCACAACCCTTTGTGTACTTGATCATTTAGTTGTGCATTGGCTATCGCTCCACTTTTACCCAAGACCAAGTGGCAAGGGATTTTCCTTGCATGTTACTTATTGGTTCAAATACGCCCAGGTAGTGACTTACACACTGCAATCCAATTAAAACGGAAGTCAAATGTGCGTATGTTTGAAGTCTAGCTTGTCCTCAAATGAATTCTCGAATTTTCCGAAACTCTTTGAGTGGGATGGACCCCCGCGTACATGGACAAGAAGCGGGGGAGCGATACGGGCGACACTAACACGCACTTCTAGCGTCTCATCGCTCCTACGCGCAAGGCGTGCAGTGTTTCCATCGTGACGCTATACTGTGCATGTACTTTTCACTGGCTGCTTAAGGAAACTGCATAGGCAAGCTTTAAAAATGCGATATTTGATCATTTTTACGGATTTTTTTTTCCTCCAATAATACACCTAATATGACAAAAGTAAAAGAATAATGAGGACATAGATAATTGTTTTTTTTTTTTTAATCTATTCTTACAATAAGCCGTATTCGCAGAACATTTATTTACCGAGATACGCGTATTCGCGCAAAAAACTATTTCACAAAAACCGCGGGGGTCCATCCCACTCTTAACTATTATTCCAAACGAGATGGCTTCCGAAAGTGCTCACTTTACCGAGAATAGCCTATACAGTGTGAGGATAGTTTTACGGCGTACGAAGCCACTGCATTCAGGCCCGCATCCCACACGATGACAAGTACATCGTCCTTCCTTCAACCTTCGTTTCTACCTGGCAGCGCATTTCCATAGCTCGTTGAGTGCGGCCGAGTACCTGAATTCTTTTGAAGCCGAACCAGCGCCTGTCACATCGAGGTTTTAACGGCGCCGTTTTGAGAGTCAAGTCGTTGATGACTGCTTTCCCCAACGATTTATCGACTACGGGTCGAAGTTGCCGTCGTAAAGCTCCAGCCTTCCACGCTATGGTACAGCTTGTTCACTGTTAACTGAGCGGTATCGACAACCCTGCTTAGGATCTACTTTTCCTTCTCGTTTTTATCCTTTCGCTACATTAACATTGCCATGGGCATTATCACTTTATTAATGCACCACCTAGGTGGAATCATGCAAGGTATGTGTGTTATTAATATGCAAATATATTTATTTTGAAGCAGGGAAAAATGGGTTTAGCGGCAATAAATTTAAACATTACACACGCAACACAACCTCAAGTTTCAGATTTATCTTTATTAATTCGTTGCGAACTTAAGTGGGAGGACGCATGCATGCCAGAGTGTATAGGCTGTTCACGGTAAAGTGAGCACTTTTGAGGCCATAGTTGCTTTTTTACTTTCATGACATTTTTATCCTTTAAACACATTCTTAAATAAATATTTCCCTGTTTAGTGATAAACACAGTGTGTATATTCCACCGCGCTCCGAAGTTAACGTGTAAGGCTAAAATAAAATATATTTATTGACTATTTTTACAAATGTGAGGGCTTTCAAAAGTGCCCACTTTACCGTGAATAGCCTATACTCTATAGTAATGGGCAGTGATTTTTTTTTAATTTTCAAATGTCGATTTCAAAGTGCTCATTTTACCGAGAACGTTTGCGAGTAGAACACGTTTTAAAACAAAGGATTAATCTCGCAAGTTATGATCTCACCTTCCAGATGAATATGTCCCCTCCCACACTGATTTATTTAAATTTCTCTTAGAACGTGGGTGCAAGGTATTCATAACAACATAACATATCATGATGTTCATGGCTATGCCATGCAATAACAACAGATGCGTGTATTAAGGGCTAGAGACTAAAAATGGTTTTCTACATTTTGAGGTAATTACATTCTTTTTCGTTATGACGACATAATAATCCGGAAAAAGTATCATAAAGGAGGAAAATACATCATCAAAAACGAATTACATGAGTTATAATAGTTTTAAATGTATATCATTTCCACAAATATAAAAACCAAACAAAATAAATGCTATAATCTAGAGCTTGAAACAATTATTAATCTACCTTTCATTGTACTCAATTAGCTACTGACCCTACACAACAGTAAAGACATAATGACTCGACTACGAACTTGTATTTATGTCACGATATTAATTTTTCCAAATTATAGCAGAATTAAAATTTTGACGTAGGTAATTATGAATTCATAGTTCCCTTGTATAGCCTGTAATGCAGTGTAAGGTTATTAGCTACTTGGGTTTAGGGGTACTTATGGAATTTTCGAATTAAAAAATATTAAAAAAACTAGAAAAATCAATAATTCAAAATTGTGCGCGAAGGTTCCCCTTGGAGACTGCACATGAGATTGTCAGACAAGCACGAACAGGTACAGCGGCTCTCTTGTCTACAATCCAACAACACGTAATGGAGTCGCAATGGTAGCTTAACTCCACCAGAAGTATTTCCACGTCACTAGTACAGTCAAATCTTTGATCCAGACGTCCTTCTATGGTTTTGACATGAAGGTGGCCGCCTGGGTAGGCCGCCGAACGGTGTGCAGAGCTCCAGCAAAAAAACTTTTTATTAAAAAACCGTTCAACGTGTCTGAGTGTGGTTACGAATTGCATTTAAGAAACTGCACGCGTCTGTATTATAGACTAAAGATGAGGTAGACTGATCTCGCTGACTGCGCACAACCAATCTCCGTGTCCCAACATTGAAATGCTTTTCTGCCAACACGTCTAGCGGAAAAAGCGTGAATTGGGTTTGAGATTAGAACACTTTAGTAAACAAGTGCTTTTGAGATGTTTTTATACTTCCTCTGATCAATTTGAAATGCAGCTTGACTAAATTTAAACTCATAAAAATGTTTTATTAATATAATAGTGCACGTCATTTAAAAATTACGATATAAAAATACACATTCATCACTGTTGACCATGTGACTTTGACAGTTGTGTAGGAGTGGGGGAGGTTCAATGTTGGGCACGTGCGCAAAAGACGAATAAGAGGTCTTCCTCATCTTTAGTCTGTGGTCTGTATACGTTTTTCAGTTACTCAATTTCTTTTTAAAGCATAATTTTTTTGATAGTAGAAAAAGGCTCAGACGAGGTTACATTCCGGTACAAAACATTAAAAAAACGTATAGGGATATGAATCAAACCTTTATTATTATTACGTCATACAATGGTAGGTTATCTGCTGAAAGTCTCATAGTATCGACAGTAAGAATGCACGCCAGTTCAGTGCTTTGCGCGTAGAGGCGTCGAGAGAGTTGATGAGCATGTCTCGGTCGCCCCTAGCGCTCCCGCACTTTATGCCTCATGCGTGCCAAATTCCTTCAACCTTCTTTTACAACGGTGTCGGAAAAGAGCAACGAAGGATGCTATAGGCCGCTGTTCACAGTAAACTGAGCATTTTTGAAAGCCATGCTTAAGATCTAATTGTGTGCACGTTGTGTACTCTTATGCCTTATGTAAAATTAGCATTGTCATCAGCCTCATCACTAAATTCATGCGTCTGTTAAGTGAAACTATGGAATTATTAGAAAAGTATTTATTGTAAAAATCGGCTCAATCTTATACATCGATGCATTAAAAAAAAACAGGAAACGAAATAAATAATCATTTAAGTTAGCACAAATTGTTATCTAACACTTTTTATTCGATGTTAAGATATGGAACTGCTTCACCTCCTTCGTTACCAACATTACTAGGCGCATGTCACTCAGCGTGCTCGTTGAAATACTTATGTGCAGGTAGGAGCAGTGACTTTTTCTAAGGTTGATTTCGAAAGTCCTCACATTATCGTGAACAGCCTTTACAGATTGGAGACGTATCGCATTTAGCGACGAATCATGCAGATTTCGGACATGGCACGGGAATTCCTGCCTCGCCTTACAGCGGGCCATGCCTCCTACAGGCCGTTCACGATTAACTCAGCACTTTCGATATCAACCTTTTAAAAAAGTCACTGCTCCTACCTGCATGTATCTCGGACACGTTGACTGGTGTGCGCCCAGTAAAGATGCAGAAGTGTGCGCGTGTGCGTTCATGTTCGAGGCAAATGTCCGTCGCTGCGAAACTGCCTATGTGCTGATTACCTTTATGTAGAGATGCGACCTGCCCACATGTTTTATGTGTGTGTATATATTTATAATTATATATAATATTTAATTATTTGCTGAATGTTAGAATGGTGGTAATTTTTTTGCGCTATTGATTTTTATATAACTTTTGCAAGTATAAAGAGTATGCGCATACGCGGTGCCCGAAGTATTTTCCTATACGTACATCCGACACATAACATCCTCTTTTTTTCGCGATGACAAGTTTATTGTCTGATGAGTGCGCAGGCCGATGAGAGTATTTACTTTATTTCTTCCCCTAACCATGCAATGTCGATTCTTTTTACGCAGTAGCAAGTTTATCATCTGATGATTGCGTAGGTCGATGCATGTATTTAATTTATTTCTTCTCCTACAACTTCCCATGCAATGGTGGTTGTGTGGTCTAGACGTCGAACTGGCGACCGAAGTGTGGTTGGAACGAAACCGCACGCCTCCTGCATTTTTCAGTTCCAAAACAGTTACCAACTAAAAAGATTCCTAACGCTCCTGGCGACCACTGTGTGGCCTACACTCCCCGGTGCTAACGTGCCTCTGCAGACGACGAGTGGAACCAACACACACAAAATGGCCGCATAGATACCAGCACTCCTAGCTGCAAATTGTACAACCTCCCACACAT
This sequence comes from Dryococelus australis, assembly GCA_029891345.1. Taxonomy (NCBI): domain Eukaryota; kingdom Metazoa; phylum Arthropoda; class Insecta; order Phasmatodea; family Phasmatidae; genus Dryococelus; species Dryococelus australis. Next base: position 69,419,076 of record CM057003.1, on the reverse strand, counting down.
TGGTGGCGGGTGCAGGAATAAAAAATGGCTACCTACCACTGCCGATTGGCAGCAGGTGTGAGAATTAAAGACGGAGGATGTAAAAAGCAATAACTTAGCGCACTCTGGAGCATGGGAATTAAAGATGGTCGCCTACAGCTGACGATGGTGATGAGGGAATATCCAAGATAGAAGATAAGAAAAAGCAAGCGAGATAAATAAGGAGACTGGAAGGAATATGAGAAAACCCCCAAGGGATAGAATGGACGAGAGAGAGCGACAGGAAGGAATTCCAGAGCATAGGTAAAAAGAAGAGGAATGCAAAAGCGTGAAGAGGATCGAAGGAATGACACGAGCAGGAGGAAAAACAGGGAAATTCCGAGGAAAAAGTGCGAGGAATGACAGGGCCTGAAGTTTCTATGTGACGTCATCCAAGATGGCCACCGGCTCGTCCCCTCATCCCCAGCCAGCAGCCAGACGCTCCAGCTCTCTCCATTTCATTCTACTGGTAAACGTTTGTGAATACTGAAACAAATTATTTTTCATTCTATTTTTTTAATGCGAGTAATTGTAAGAATCCGCAAAACTGTAATATCTGCTTTTCTAATAATTTCACATTTCCACTTCACCGACCCATGAGTAAAGTGAACAGGCCCGTGGCAGCGTTAATTTTTCATAAGGCGGAAGAATACACAACATGACCTACAAATAGATCATAAGCAGTGCTTGCAAAAGTGCTCAGTTTACGTTGAACAGCCTATGGCACATTTACATTCCTAACAATTTCAAAGTTTAATTTGGACGACGCATGAATAAAGCGATTAGGTTCATGTCAAAGTTAATTTTAGATACGGCAGAAGGGTACAAAATGAAGATCCTAAGCAGGGCTTTCAAAAGTGGTCAATAAACCTTGAACAGCGTGTTACATACATTATCGGTCGTGCAAAGAACTGATTGGAGTGAGCAGGGGCAGAACACTAGCTCTTTTCCAACGACAGTGTTGGGACGAATATCAATGCGTGTTTTGTGACGTGTCTTCGGAGGCGCGAATCATTGGCGCTGGTAGCATCGCCAGCAGGTAGTTGGGGATTCAGAGCGCACAGGCCGACAGACCAAAGACGTCTCGTGAGGACACGCAAGACCCGTCGTTCCCGTGAGACGAACGGCGAGCAAGTCCTCCTGCTCCTGGTAGTGAATGGCCTTCGAACTTCCCAACAGCATCTTCAGACCACTCACAGTAGGCTGTGTGCACCTACTGCTTAAAGCAAAGTGACACTGTGCCAAGAACATAGCTTGCAGATACACTCCCTTACTTACATTTACCTATACGCTGTTCACAGTAATGAGCACTTTCGATAGTTCTGCTTAAGATCTATTTTCATGCACGTTGTCTATTATTCCGCCTTATGTACGCTTAACACTGCCATGGGCCTCATTACTTTATTCATGCGTCAGTCCAGTGAAACTGTGAAATTGGTACAAAAGTAAATATTATACGAATCTGCTCGGTTTTACACTTCGCTGCATAAAAAAAAAACAGAAAGCGAAAGAAATAATTTAAGTTATTACAAGTGGTTGCCTAACACTTTTTACTCGACGTTAAGATATGGAACTACTTTCCCTCCAACGTTACCAACTTTGCTGGGCTCATGTCACGCAGTGCCCGTTAAAATATATGCAGGTGGGAGCAGTAATTTTTTTTCTCAGGTTGATTTCAAAAGTGCTTACTTTATTGTGAACAGCCTTTAGACCCAGTGGCGTGTGGTAAGGTAAGCTGGTGCTTGTTCACTACTGTACATTCAACCAACTCACGACGAGCAAGCAAGGAGACCATTACAAACGTCTGGAAGCGTCACATGCCGAATTACGTTTTAATAGTGGCAATGTGAACTAGCGATCAACGAGGTACAGCACAGAACAAACGCCAGCTTACCTTGCAACAGATTACCACATTCTACTGCCTAGACCGCCAAACGGTGAGCATAAATTTAGGGAGGGGGGGGGGGGAGGATATTCTGTTTAGTACTTGAGTGCGATAGGAATTACCTGAAAATGAAGACAAGCTAGACGTGAGTCAGCAATATTCTTCACTGCATAACCATAAGTTCTATTGGTCTCTGTGTTCCCATTCTTTGCCGTCCTACTGGTTCACAGAACACCGGACATAACCACACTATACTGGACAAAGTCCATTACTGACTAGCTCTCTGCAAACATAATACTAGGTTCACACTGTCCCAATTAAATGTTCTGTACAAGATAGAATAAAATACAATTCATCTGGTTAATTTGAGTAGTTTACACCTTGGGTGTCGCTAACTCAATATTACGTCGTAGAGAACCTCGCGAACGAAGTAATATTTTGCCGTCGGTGTCTTCAAAGAATGCGAATTTTATGTTGATACAACAAATTCCGTGAACTCATTTGTAATTATGCGACACGTTATATTACGTCTACAGCACTCAATGTTGAAGTCTGACCAACAATTCTAATTTTCGTCTGACGAATAGCGTCTTTACAACTATTCACGTTCAAATACTAGTTTTCGTTTTGGCACTCATGTTTTTTTTTTTGCAAACTGAAAGTGTCTAAAAGCAGAGGCAGATCGCAGGGAAACGATGGGGAAATTAAGATGTTTGTGCCTCTAGTTACCAACCTAGGAGCTTCATTTTACACACGAACCAAGTAGACAGTTATTAATGAAGTACCGACATATACACTTCGTATAGTGCACGCAATTTTATAAAGTTTTTCGACAGCCTATCCACAAAGTACTGACGCTTATACGTAGCAATAAGACTTAATGCTTACGGCAAGCATGTGATTTTAACCTAACGCAAAGTGCTGCACCCCTCCCTTATTGGGTATCTACATTCACCACTGTCTAAAAAAGAAATTTTCGAAATGAAAAGTCCAGTACACGATATTGAAAACACGACATAAACGTACAGTACACCTTTATCATTATCATTGCGTCGTAAATGAAAAGGTAACCACAGGAAGTCACGCGGAAATGGCTCCTTGTTTTCAGTATAGTATTGAAATATCCTTAAGGCAACTTTCCCTGTAACCAAAAATACGCGGCTCTAGACCAGAAGCCAAGATAATCTGCCTGATTTAAAACAGAGTTGAAATAACTGTAAACCACCTATACTGTGTTAAGCACCTAGCTTATCTTGAATAAATCCTAAATGTATTTAAATATGGTCGGAGGGAGGGTACTGGCATTTCAAAACAAGTATATGCGTAAACTGTGAGTTAATGTTTGTCGAAACGACGTGGTTATAACAATTCTTCAGGCGAATAATTGAATATTGCTACCGTGGAGGGATAATGAGGTAGAGTGCTCGTTCTAGCTGCGCAGAATCCAATCTCCTTATCGCTATATTGAACTGCTTTTCTGCCAATACGACGATCATGATCGACATTGACAGTATTTGGGAGCAGAAACACTGTTTACGTTAGCAAGTGCTTTGAGATGTTTGTGTAATTCCTCTAAACAATTTGTAATGTCTTTTGAAAATAAAGATACAAACAAGCACGTTCATCTCTGCTGACCACGTTATTTTGACAGTTGTGTTGGTGTGAGGTAGGTCAGTGTTGGGTACATGCGCAGAAGACGTCTAAACTCGGTCTACCTCATCTTTAGCGCATGTTTGCGACTCGGAAGTTGGCCACTATACAGCTGGCATGAGCTCTCTACCCCACGTTCCACTCTTCGATCGTGCGGCGGGAAGACGGGGGCATCGATCACTAAAATCCAACTGTGGAGGCTGAGTGCTAGGGATGTTGAAAAAATATATCGATATATCGCAATGGCGATATTATATCAACAATATATAGATATAATCGTCGGTATACTTCAACGATATTTTATCAAAATCAATAGATATATTTTTTAAGGTATCGTAAATATAATATTTTTAAAATTCTCTTTTAATAAGTTCAGTTTTGAATACAAAAACTGAATTTAAAATTTACCATGTTTACTTTGGCAACACGCATCATTAGTAGGTGTCACATCTTTCTGCAATGTCTCCTGTCATCAATACGTAATATTACAAGTAATTTTATATTTTTCAAGTTCTTCGATACATAAAAGATCGAATCCGATGTACCGAAAATCGATATTTTTCTTTCGGCATATGTTTTCGTGAAACAATACTTTTATAAATAAGCAATATAAATAAATCGATACATTTTTTTCCGATCTCAACATCGCTACTGAGTGCACGGACAGCGGGGCGGCACGTCTACGGAACTTGGCCCAACGCAGGGCGTATACAGAACTTTTTCTGGGGGGGGGGGGGCTGATGAGTATTAGTATTTTCACTAGTAGTACGTCGTTCACAAGTCACAGTGGAAGGATAGCAGCTACCTGAACAATCGATAGGGTGGAGGGAGTCGCTGTCGTATGACTCAGCAGAGCTACTGGCGTTCATTTTAGGAACTATGAACTTGACTATTTTTCCCCCGTTTATTCAGAAAACGAAGTTTTGAGGTATAAGATGTAATCACATGTGTGTTTAACAACAAATAAATAAATATAATGATTGTCATTTTAATATAGCGTGTAAAAAATGTGTGTCATGTAGGTAGTAACAAATATATAAATATAATGATTGACATTTTGATGATAGGGTTTTTAAAAATGTGTGTCATTTGGGGGGGGGGCTGCTGCCCCATCAGACCCCCTTAGATACACGCCTGGCACGACGTCTTCCCTATGCGCGGACTAGCAGGAACTGCTCCCGTTGCCACGCCACGTCACATTGACCAACGTGTGTCCGTTTAGAATGCGACGTGCTGCGACTATAGACTATAGAAGAGGTACACATGGTATATAGGCTATTCACGGTAAAATGTGTGTCATTTGGAGGGGGGCTGCAACCCCATCAGACCCCTTAGATACACGCCTGGCACGACGTCTTCCCTATGCGCGGACTAGCAGGAACTGCTCCCGTTGCCACGCCACGTCGCATTGACCAACGTGTGTCCGTTTAGAATGCGACGTTCTGCGACTATAGACTATAGAAGAGGTACACCTGGTATATAGGCTATTCACGGTAAAATGAGCACTTTTGAAACCCCTGCTTAAGATCAACTTGCACGTACGTTGTGTATTCTTCCGCCTTATGTAAGATTAACATTGTCATGGGTCTCATAAATCTATTCATGCGTAGGTCAAGTGAAACCGTGAAATTATTAGGAAAGCAAATATTTTACAGATCTGGTAATTTTTACTCTTCGATTCATTAAAAAAGAACAGAAAGCGAAACAAATAATTTAAATTATCAGAAACGGTTACGTAACAATTTATTCGACTTCCCATCCATCGTTACCAACTTTACTGGGCGCAATATCACTCAGTGCACCAGTTAAAATATGTGCAGGTAAGGGCAGTGACATTTTTCTAAGGTTGATTTCAAAAGTACTGACTTTATCGTGAACAGCCTTTATCGTCTTCTGCGTATGTACCAAACATTGACCTACCCCACACCAGCACAGCTGTTGAAGTCATGCACACATGATCTACAGTGAATGAGTGTGTGAGTGAAGAGATTTTTTAGACCCAAACGGGAGCCAATAAATACACTGGTTGATGATGGTAACTGGTCCGTATGAAAACCAGATCTGTCTCTTTCTCGCGAAATGAGCGTAGGTCTCATTGGCATGGTCAGTTGTCTTGTGAACATGGATTTTCCAGTGTTTGTAGGCCCGATAATTGCGACGCCATTTACTTTTTGGAGCATCGTGCTTTGTATTTTTATGAAATCTGCATAAAAATGTGCTGGGTGAATGTCGTTCATTGCAAAGAACTGTTCGAACCAGGTTAGGTACGATATGTCAGGTTCAGAGTAATCCTCGCTCTCTATGAAAGAGATGTAATACTTGGATGCAATTTGTTGGTGATTCATACAATTTCTGAATCGTATGATGTTTTTCAAGTATGTTTGAAACGAAGTACCGCGGAGTCTGAAATATTCGAGTTTTTCCTCAAATGGGACTTTTTGCATGAAATCTTCTAGTGAGGAAGTGTCATATTTATTGGCGGAAGCCAATAGTACCTGAACTATATTTTTTCTGTGTTGTTGAAATTGAGCCGAGTATTCTGCTGATTTTTTTCTCCAATGTAAGCGGAACAAAGTTCCGGATCAATGTTTGTTGGTTCATTTTGTATTGATTTTATTATTCTGGATATGGTGTCCCATTGAGGACCAAAGCGTAGGTAGCTCTGTAGACCTTTACGCAAGCAATAGGCAATGAATCTCTCGAGGTTGCGAATTCGTTGTAGGCTGCAATAGATCTCTGTAAACTTAGAATCGGCGATTCCAAGCGATTTAAGGATTCGAGAGATGGTGCGATTTGTGTTTGTGATTGAGGATTTGAAGACGAAATGGAAGTGGTCTGAGTGGTTGAAGATGAGGTAGCTTCCTGATTTGGAGGTTGCTGTGTTTCGTGCGCGGTAGTGTTGCCAGTCGACATCAGTTCCTCTGATGACGAACGTGAAGCAGTTTGTGGATTCAGTGGTCGGGTTGTGTGACTGAGAAGTACTTGGCAATTGAGTGTCCATGGCGGTGGTCTGTTTGTTTCCAGCATGATGTTTCTTGGGATTCGGTCCTGTGGGAGCAGTGAAAGCTCTGTTATGTAAGCTGGGGTTGTTGCTTTCAAGTGAAAATAACTTTCGTTTGCATGCAGGTGTTGTATGTAGAACGTGGTTGGGCGATACGGAATCAGTGCGTCGAGTAGGTCTCGGAATAGGGTTGACCTGAGAGTTCTATTGCTGATGTTCGTTATGTTGAGATATATTTCGTTCATGGCCCATTCTAGCCGTAGGATTTGAACATGTGATATTGTGTAATTTATAGGCTCCTGAGGAACATGAACGTGGTGATCCTGGAGGAGTTCTCTAGGCACGAGTCTTCGAAAGGTGGATCTGCCTGATTTGGTTGTTTCTGTAACCGAATTATGTACCGGCGAGGTGTTATTTGAAACGTTCTGCCGTCGCTTGATGTTAGTGACGGCAGCTTTTTTTTTTTTTTAAAAGGGTTTGATTCGTCCATTCTCACGGCGCGCACATGAAAAGGCAGGGTGTCTGGCAGTGTAGCTGAGGGAAAGAAAAAGGGGAAAACACAGAAATTTGAAATTTGTGAAAATCGAAGCGTGCGAGGATTATAATAAATACCTTGTTTAGTTGGATGTATTGCAGGTACCGTCGTAGATGGTGGATGCTCTGATGGTACAGGTGATTCGACCACGTAGTAGTCCTCGAGCTCATCTGTGACGTACGAGTCAGTACACTGGCCAGGTTCTTGCCAACACGACGCGCACGTGCAGAATGCTGTTGAGTGTTCGCAAGATGGGTGCCTGTCGCACAATGAATCCATCTCTGTGTGGTTCGAGCTCCCTCTAGGGAAATGGGTATCGGTGGAAGGATTTTGATATGATTAGCGATTGGTTTGTTTATGCGGATGTTGATAATGATGGCGTGGTTTTGATAGTCCGGTGGCGAGTTTGTATCTTCTCTTCCCTCCTTTCCGACCTATTGCGCAATGGAAGTACAGCCATACCGTTACAATTTTTTTTAAATTTGTAGTATGATATTTTCAACACAAATAAACGGTACAATTTTTTTTTAAATTAGTTAATTACCACAAATTTTGTTTATTTAATAATTAGTTTAAATTAAATAGGTTTTTTTTTGTTTTGAAAAATTTAAACAACATAATAAAACAATTTTCAACAAAATGGCTGGAGCGGTTTAAAAATATCGGCTTACGTTTGGGTTTAACAAATTAACTCTCGTAAAAGCTGTAGAAATGGAAGATCATGGCCTTAACATCGAGATCTTGAGTCGATGAGGGTGAAGCGAGATGAGTACGGATCAGCGCCGGAATGCAAGGGCGGGGGAAACGGGACATCCCCGAGAAAATCCGCCGACCAGCGGCATCGTCCTGAATGGGAGATCGTGGGTTTGATCCTAACAGATCTCATGGTATATATATTATTAATATTATTAGTTGTGCTTGCAGCTTCGCTCGTCTGCACTTTGAACTTCTGGTTTGACTATAAGAAAAGTTTCTTTTACTGTGACTTCGTCTAATCATATACTCTGAATTTGTCATTAACATTTTTTTGTGTGTATCAAAATTAAACAAAACTTTTGACCACAATCACGTCCGCTCTGTAACTGAGAGTGAATGTACACACGTACGTTGTAATTCAAGAACGTAGTGTGAAAAGCATTGGAACATTTTTTTGTGTGTATCAAAATTAAACAAAACTTTTGACCACAATCACGTCCGCTCTGTAACTGAGAGTGAATGTACACACGTACGTTGTAATTCAAGAACGTAGTGTGAAAAGCATTGGAAAATATAATGGAGGCCCTAATCCAAAAAAATGATATTCATATAAAAATCAGTTCAGGTACGAGAAAACACAGACGGGAAACAATTTTTTAGTTTCTACTGCTCATCTTACTTTTGATACAGATGGTGTTACATACCTACCTCAGGATTTAATATGTGAAAAATCTGTCAAAACCTACACGGTATTTATTACGTGATGCGGAAAGAAACAAACGAACACGCATACAAAAGAGAAAAACAAACAATTTTATTACTATAGGTTATTCGCGGTATAGTAAACACTTTCGATTGGCCTCTCATTTGGAAAAATAGTCAATATATTTTGTTTTTGCCTTAGACGTTAACTTCTATGTTCGGTGAAATATATACACTGTGTTTATTGCTTACATGGCAATATTTATTCACAAAGGTGGTTAAAGGGTAAAAGAAAGGCTAAATGGGAAAAACTAAGTCGGGCCTCAAAAGTGCTCACTTTACCGTGAACAGCGTATAGTGTAAATTAATACTACTGTATTGATTGCAGAGCTAAAAACAACAGTTGGCATGCCCATATCTAAAGGCGAGACTGCTTGTGTGTATAGAGCCTTCGTTCAGAAACCAATGGCACTGGCATCACGTGACACGGTGCCAGGAGCGATATATTGTCGGATGACGTCAGACCAACACCCCCAGCAGCAATCAGCACGTCGTCCTTACACCAGCCTTACTTCATCTCCTCGTTTTCCTTTTTTCTTTTTTTTTATTATTAAGTAAGGTCTCTGCCTACCAAACTTGCGGCCAAGGGCTACAAAAGGGAAATCAATGTTAAAGGAATTTATTCTCAGTGCATCAGTTTTAGAGATAATCGTTTCAGACAAAACGTATTCTCCGTGACATTTCTTAAGGAATACTTGCAAGTTTATAAATATTGCCGATTTTAATGCGTAACATTTTGTTTCTAAAATTTAACATTTAAATTTACATTTAAAACGGTAATTAATTAATATTTAATTAATAACATTTAGTAAAAATTAAATATTTAAAAATTTATTCGTTTAATTACCTAACTTTGCAGTACTCCCGAGGAAGTTCGTTGAATAAATTTTTTTTTGTCTGAAACAGTTCTATTTCAAACTGATACTTTGAGAAAGAACTTTTTTAACTTTGATTCCCCACCTTAAGTCTGCGTTTGAAGACTTGTCAGGCAGCGAGCGCCCTTTAAGCAAGGTGTTAATATAGTTTGGTTTCGTTTTATTTAGCATATGTCTAGGTTTTCATTCAGGTTACCGCCTCATACTTTATATACATTTATGAAAATATTTTATATATATAATGTTATACAGTTAATATAAATAATAAATACATTATAAAAATACGTGTAATATAAAATTAAATAATAATATAAAAATATCACATAAAATTAATAATGTCTGTGTTTCATTCTGATGTTCTGTAAATTACAGGGTATGATAATGTGTGTTAGTGTGTGTGACGTATATGTATTGTCTCGGAATGTCTCTCGTGCCTATCGACAGATACATTCAAGACTGTTGATAGACATGTAAATCCTAATAAATATTATTCTTTGGCGGCCTCTACTTCTTCTCCACCTGGAGTTGTATCATTAATGGCCTCCCCAGCACTCTGATCTCCCATTCTGTAAGTGTGCCACACTCTTTTTATTCCTACACATATCCTCTACTTATTAATGCTCGCCGCGTTGCTTCCTCTTCTAATATCCTTGTCCCTGTCTCTTTCTGCATCTTCCCCACTCTCTTCCGTAAGAGCTTCATCTCAAGTCTTTTCCAGCGATGTTCTCGTCTCTGATATTTCCACACTTGTGTCTATGGTGTACGTCACTATGGCCTCGTATTTTGTTTAATTTATTATTATTATTATTAATCCGTTAGGATCTTCTAGGGACCACGAGCCAATTTCAATGCTTCGTCCTTTGCTGTTGTTTGTTCTTCCTCCAGTACTCCTTCATCTTCTCACTTCGTATCTTTTATCCTCTCCTCTCGGACCATTTCAAGCCTGTTTTCTTTTCCTTCCTGCCTTGGAATCCTTCCACTTTTAAATTTTTTTTCTTAAAAATTTCTCTCTTTATTGCTTTTTCTTCTCTTATATTGTTGCTTTCCAGATTTTTCCTAACTTCCTGAATCCAGGTTGTTGTTCATTTCTTGTTCCAAAGATATTTGTAGATCCGCTTGGTTAATCTGTTGCCATCCATTCTATACAAATGTCCAAAAAAAGAAAAATAGCAATCGCCTCTTCCGTATTGTTTCTGTTAGGTTTTTTTTTATTATTATTATCATTTACTTTTCGTCCTTCTTCAGATGTTTATTTGGATTAGTTATTATCTTAAAGCCTGGTGTACTCCAAACACAATTCTGTTTTTAGTTCCGTGATTAACTCGCGCGGGTAGTACTCGGAACCACGTGAACGACTAGTATAGTGACAATTGCGTGTTTGATTTAACATTTAAAAAATCCTCTTTTTTATTGCAGTTCTTAAACATGTGTATGAGCAGTACGCTGGAAGTGCTGCTGCTACGAAAATGAAAAGTTGTTGTCGTCTTATGCTGTCAAAACAACAAACAGCATACGGCCACAGTACACAAAACCGCTATAATATGGAGTATAGTGTTTTTTTTTTCTACGAAAATCCACCTGGACATTTGGTTTATTATTTTCCTGAAAGTGGAAGTCAACTTGAAAAAAAATATTTCTCGTGGAAGCACTAAAGACTGTCGGTATACAAAGATAGTGTATTTTGTTGTATATGCGACCATAGTTTTGCTGCCGGATTCTGTAATTAAAATTGTATTAAATCTTAAGAACATTATTAAGTAAGAAAAATTGTACAGAAAGATGGCAATTTTTATTACGTTTTTAAAGAAACTTGCTATGTTATTTGACTTAATTTTTTTCTCTCTAATCCCCTGCAGATGGCTAAATTCCGATACATGACACACTGCAAACAAAGTGGAAATCACTTTCATTGCCGAGAATTCATCTGGACTTCGCAATTGCATCTGTTGTGATATTTACTTCCAATATGAAACCAGAAAGGAATTTCCAAAAAAAAAAAAAAAAAAAAAAAAAAAAAAAAAAAAATCACATAAGCTCTAATGACTAGGTTAATGTACATTGAGAAACAATAAAAAAAATGTGGATTTTCGACCTGTTATCTAAGGACTCACATGAGGCAGTGCTAGAGTAAAATGTATCCAAGCTTATATCATGTTAAGGGGATTCCACAATTGAAAACACCAGGCTTTGGCTTTACGTATTGACTTTACGTTTGATTACAGCATATTGTTTTTAAGTAACGAATCTCAGTGCAACAAGTAGAGTTGAAGTATTCGTGAGGTTATAATTTTGAAAAATCAAAATGAATATCAAAGTCAAGCTGCTATTTTGCCGAGAATCATTCAAAGGGAAGACGGAAGTATGTTTTCATTACATATATTTTTTCTATACGAGGCAAATTTCATTTCGGCTTATTGAGGCAAGCTCGTAGTAATTAACAGTCATCAAAATAAAATATATCACACACGAATATCAGGCTCAAAAAAAGGACATGCCCGTGGGTACGAAATCAAAAGAAAACAAGTGATGAGTTATTATAAATTGAATCGAAATATTTTTTTTATAAACGCCATAAATTATTTTACGAAGAGATACAAAAAGTTCTTTCCTAGGTTATACATAATGATTTTCATAACAAAATTTATATTTCTAAGATGACTGCGTAATCTGTATCCGAATGTTTACATTAAAAGTTTATTTTGTGTTGCGTGTAGGTGACTTCGTTATAAGAATGGGAAAGATAGTTGATATGTTGATTTATATTGTGAAATTCCTTTAAAACTGTTCATGAAAAACATATTAAACCATTTAAAATATTACTTTTAACATGTTTTTTGCGCAAATATGAAACTCTTAAATTAAAACACTGATTCGTACAAATATCAAAAAGTAATTTCAACACTTTGGTTCCAACTAAAGTGTCTCTGGAATCCAAAGGAGTGACATGTTGCAATTTTTTAAAATCCCGACACTTGATTTACCAGCGGTAAAGGTTGGACTTTCAACTATTTTTGACGTTTGAGTTTATCTCAAAAGTTCAAACTGAAATACGGGTAAACCGCATAATTTTTTTCCCAGAAAATATTCTCGTTTCATTTTGATGGCATCGACAACTACATATTACGATATTCAACTTAACGTATTCATTTTCTTCAGCTTTCAGATTTGAAAGAAAAATTTAGCCTACAAGTTAAAAATTCGCCTAGTTCCTTTTGCTACTTTTTAAAAACAGATTTTTCGCCTTTACCATAACTTTTAATTTTTGCCAGACTATTTTTATCTCACAACGAAAAAACACGAAAATGATAAAAATATACAAAATAATTGCCAACTGTTGAACGCATTCAAACAGGCAGTGTGTCCATGGAAGTATTAGTCTATGGAGTGGAAGCCTAGACACGAAAGTGAAGCCGAAAATGAAAGACAAGGACAGGGCTAGTAGTGGCAAAAAGGTGCATGTTTTACATTGCTTACTATGTAACTTTTGCCACTCATAATATGGCGGCTGACGTAAACAATCGGTCTGCGCATGTGCAGTTGAAAGAAGTCAGACAAGGCATCGCCTTCACTTGATAAACGTGGAGAATATAGGCTGCTGCCACTCCATCATCTATTACCTCCATAAGTGTGGCCCAGTACTGGTAGCTGAGGAACGTGAAATGTCTGCCAGTAATGACGACGGGCGGGCGGAACACATATCGTCACCAGCACACGCGCAGCGGCACGTCCCAACTTTCACGTTTCACGTATTAGGCAGTGAAAGCTGAGCTTGGCGCGTCCGCTCGTCTCCAGTCCTCCCAGCCAATACGGTCCGAGCTCAGCCTGGCATGACATATAGTTCGTTCGCGGTAACTCAACACTTTGAGACCAACCCTTCGAAAAACAGAACTGCATAAAGTTTCGTGCGCAGACATGCTGGTGCTTACAGCAAACTCTGGCAGCGGATCAAGAGAAATGGTTCTGTATTTTGACCGACTTACTGAAAAGGCAATATCTCGAACGGAGACCGCTGAAATGTTTCTAGTTTCTTAATTTTATTTTACGTGAATACGTCTTTAAATTTGCAACAATAGTGGGACGCAATCCAGAAAATCCGATGATAACAAAATCGGGGGATACAGTTTGCCATTGCAGCTCCGAATCTATCGTCTACGTTCAAAATTAAATTACACCACTCGATTGCCAAAGGATCAAAGGATAAGTTACGTTGAGTGAGGGCTGCGAAGTTCGTTTCGCCGCGTCTCATAACTTCCGCGTAGTATAACTATTGACTAGGAGAAGCTATGACGCTCGTTTAAGTTTCAATCGACTGCTCTCGTCAAGAACAATCGATTGCGTGTATGAAAACATTTGCGTGGCGTGGTTATGGTGAAATCGTATAAGTTAAATGTTTAAAAAATTAAGAAAACGTAACACAATTTCGTCAAAAAGCCAAGTCGAAATACAGAAATCGTATACGATTGGAAAGACCATCTCGAAGGCAATCCAGTGATACCCATAAAACCCCATATGATCAAGTGAAGTGGTGCCGGGAACGTAAAATAAACATCAAGGCGTCCGAGCGCGTCAACGTAGACGTATTCGCGCAAAACGAACGGCCGTGTCCCCAACATAGCCACACCCCATTTGTCAGTTATATCTCACGTAGTAGTACGTTTTAAATCTTAATTTAGTAATTCCATTTAGTCGAACTATTGTTACAGAAGCTTAGCTGATGAGCTGTAAGCTATTGGTGAATCATCGGAATGCTACAAGGTTCTGGTGTCAGGCCAATGTAATTCGGTAGGGATGAGCTGAAATCATTGTTACACCAGTGGATATCAGCAACTATAATAATATCAACATAATTTTACTGAATCCAATGGAGCAGTTCCGACAGATCTAGGTTTGCAGCAGTTTAAACAATTCCGATTTTAGTGTGTAACACATATCTTTCAGACATCTGACAGAGAGTAGACAAGTCATTAGGTCTGTGGAAATGTTTAAGTGTTCAAATGGCGGAAGGATACGGAATAGGTAGAAAGGAGAACCTCATAACGACTTTCAAAAGTATTCAATAACTCTAGCACAATCTCAATGCCACCCTTGTATTATATTGAACTTTACTGGGAAGAAGCTTAAAAAGTCCCTTCGCTCTATTTTCCTATATGGGGATGAATGTGTGTGTGTGTGTATATATATATATATATATATATATATATATATATATATATATATATATATATATATATAAAATAGCCATTTGAAGTACAACAATGTGTCAATTCAGTGGTTTAAAAGAAAATGAGTTTGAAAAAGCATCACAATGTAGAGACATTGTTTGCAACTATGACTGATGACTGTATATGGAAAGAGAGATAAATAGTCTATATACAATTGTTATATCAACAAACGTAAATCTACTTACACAAACTACTATTAACGTCCACGACTAAAAAAAAGGTATGTCATACGTGCCTTCAGCGAAACATATAAAATGGACTAAGTGCCATTTTCTGTAATTTATATAACGGTACAAGTGCTTTGCGAAATAGGTACCATTATTTCTAATGGGAGCTCACAAATTATGTAAGAGCAACATATTAAATATAACAATTCAACCACACACTGCCTACAATCATACAAAATTATATTAGTCCTTGTACTTAAGGCACATATTTAAACTTCATATTTGTACTAATGGCCCACTTCATTTGGTTAAATCTTCATAGAACTGCCTGTGTTCCTGATCTGGAAGGAATGGAATCACATTCTTAAAGTCCTCCTTTTTTTTCTTCAGACAATTTCGATATACACGTCAACACAGGAAGAGGCGCAGAAGATCTGTTTTCTGCTGTTACGCCCTTGCGGAAAATGTAATGTTCACTCCAATGTTATATAGCTATACCTAGCGACGTTATCAACTCATGGAAAATGTTTAAATTAAAATTACATTAATTTTAGTATGTTGGCATTGTTGCCAGTGGATGACACTGCTACGATTACAGCCTGAAACTCACGACATGATTCAGAAATGTATTAGCACCGAGCCATCAAGCAACTATGGTTCGAAGCCTCCTGTAGACAAAATAAGCATTTTTAACATAACTGTGCGCTGTAAGTGACAAACTACCACGTTAAGGTTAATTTGGAAAGAATGAATTTACACAGGTTTTTTGTAGCAGTTATTATTTGTGGTGCCGTTATGGTTTTTTGAGACATTAAATAAAGGTTTGTCTGGCACGATGCTGTGAAACCCGAGCAGTAACCAGACCTATAGGCTGTTAACGGTAAAATGAGCACTTTTTGAAGCAGTCTCATCAGACATAATAATTCATGAATACATTTCATAGTGGCCTCGGACGTTTGGTTTTGATTATGATGAAATGTATATAATTTGTTTATTACTCACATAAGTGGGTTTGCATTAACAAGTGGCAGAACGATATAAATTGGCTGATATAAAAAAAAGTAACCATGGTTTCCAAAGTGCCTACTTTACCGTAAACAGCCTATAGCGAAACGTTGGGAGACACTGACGGCCGTTCTCTACGACTCGTGGAACACAACGGAAAGTTTGTTCGGAGACAGAGTGTTTAACATTGTGTGAGACATAAATTACCGCTATTAACGTTCATCGTATTCTTCAAATTTCTGTAAGCGATACAACAGAGTGCAATTCTACATAACTGTTTTTATAACTTTGTGGCAAATATTTTATGAGACGTGTATGTTTTTTTTCGAGATATTTCTGATGATTGAAAAATGTAAGTTGTACGTTGTTGCAACGCGAGATATGTGAACTAATGCATCAGTGCGACAAATTAGTTCCTACAGTCCACTCACTGTTATTTCCAACTTTTCTGAAGTCCTTCTGAAGTTCTACTTTAAGGATATTCCTCCGCATCATACAAACAAAACTACACCGAAGGGACAACGCACCGCATTATTGCGCACTCACTCAAGTAATGTTTTCCATAATAACTATTTTTTACTAGGCAATACCAAGTCACCTACATCCTCCCTAGTTTTATTCATATTAATTATGGGATGTTATGATTTGTACATAAAGTAAAAGTTCAATTTAACAGAAAATAAGATACTTCTATGTTAACGTAAATATAAAACGCTTGTGGTACATGGCGACATATTTAGGAAACAACCAAACACGTCATAAATGGGGTGATTTTTCAAAGGTTCGGTTCAAAAAAAATGAAGAGACCGCGAATGTACTATAAGAGATCCGGCTGAAGTTGATATCTAAGGCTGCCCTTTCTTAGTTTTACAATGCCGTCTCCCAAAATTCCTGTGAATTTCAATGGACGTGTTAAGAGCTAACTGATGCCACACACCATCTACATCTGGCCGCAGCAAGCCTCGTTCATGTTTTAAGATCGACAACGAGCTGGTTTTGTACCGTGTTTTTCATCCTCCTTTCAAGAAACTGTCGGCGAATCTATAGCAACACTTAGAATGAATAGACGATCGTGCATAAAAAAATAATGCAGTTCGTTGTTCCAAGCATGATGAACGCATACGCGGCGGTATTCGTAAGCAGTGCATCACAACGAAAATCCAAAATATTTATGAACACCAATTCGGTGGCCACAATAATTACTAGCCGCCGTCAGTTTCTGGCTTTGTTCTAACATGCGAGTTAATGACTATATTTTGAGTTCTGAAAACCTCTTAGAGGGTTTTAAATAAATTCACTGCCAACAAATGCCAACTAATTTTAACATTAAACCGATGCTATGATGTAAACAAATGGAAATACTTTTCCTAATTTGCTTCTAATGTTATCTTCAGTATCAGTAATTCGGGCAGTTTTTATGTTAAATATGATGCAGTTAGGGAGAGGGATTTTTTTTCCAAAGGTTGATATTGGTTTTATTTGAGTGCTTTTGAAAATTGGATTTGCCTGACAGCCAAATAACCGTATTTACACCTGGTTGTACTATTGCGCAACTATTATAAAATGTGTGCATTGATCTCTTATGAAATAATATTTTCAAGCAAAACAGGCACGAATGGTGTGTGACTAGATATTTCCTAGTTTAATTGTTCAGGGACTTAACCGCCAGGGCGGGAAGAGGTTAGTCAAACTGATGCACTAGCTGAGCCCCTGAATAAGAATCTGGAATTAATTAGTAATACTCATTTCAAAAATCTTTTGACATCAAACAAAAGTTACTATTAAATAAAACTAAAGTGTAAAAATAACAAAACGGACGATGTCTAGGCTAAGGGTGGAATAACGTCTGGCCCTAAAATGAGCACATTCTGAGTATGTTATGCCTCTATAGTCCATTCACGGTTACTTCAGCCTTTTCTGAAGCCCTGCTAAAGTTCTACTTCCAGGATATTCCTCCACCTCGTGAAAACTAAACTTAACTAAGCCTGGAGAATTACACCAGGGGACAACACACCACATTCGTGGGCAATAAGTGTAACAGCATTTTATTTAAGGACTATTAATCACTACGCATTACCAACATACCTATTTTCTCCTTGTTTTTCATTCTGGTTATTTATAAATGAAGCATTAAAATTTATAGATAAAATATTAATAACATTTCAATTTAAGAGAAAAAAGTAACTAATTAACACAAGTATAAAACCCTTGTGATACAGGGCGTATTTAGGAAATAACTAACCATGCCATACATCGGGAGATTTTTCAAAGCTTTGATTCAAAAATTCCGAAGAAACCGTAAATGGTCTATATACAACGTCCAATTAAGTTTTACAGAATTACAGAAATTACGCAAACAACCAAAACGTAAATTCCTAGCTCTAAAAAAATATAATTAAGGGCAGAAAAAAGAACTCGATAACACCTACTTCTTGTTTTAGGAGGGAAGAAGTCTGAAGTTCAGGTAATAATGTACTGACTCATTCGGTAACATTAATTTCTGAATTAGAGTGTTGCAATCCCGTAATTTTTTTGGTATGCGCTGTACTTGTGGTGGGCAGTTTCGTTGCAACCAGAGAACAAGGCGCTGCGTGCTCTATGATACATCAATCATTATTCATTCATGTCAAAGAGGTGTAGAAAATTCCACTAATCAGATTACCTACGAGGAAAGACAGGGCGCCAGTGGCTCGCTACAGCATGTACAGTTGCAGCCATAATATGCTTCATGTGCAACGTGTTCACTGTCGCGGACACAGTAACTGAACGGGTGAAGTAATATCTCACAGTGCGATAGCAAAACATTTTCAAGCTATGTACAGATGTATGCAAAATGTTCCTCTGAAATGTCTCTTAGCTGATTCCAAACAAAATAGGGCATCCAATTTAGATATATCGAAGGCGAAATTCACCTCAAACTACAACAAAGCCTATTTTGATTACAACGGCAGGGTATGTAAACACGCGTGGAAATGACAACATAGATCCAAAGCTGTAAAAATTATTTAATACGAAAATATTCGTTATTTTGTGATACAAGCATCAAAACTACATATCCCCGAGCAATATTCACAATCAATTGCACACTCATCTGAACTTGGTGACTGCAGAAATTAAATTCCACCATCGTAGTGGCGGAAGGTATTTTCAAAACACAAGCGCCGAACGTCCCACCTGCCTCTAGCCAAATACGCTGTGTCGTTTCAGCGACACACTCCTGCAGGGATTTATGCGAACATGCCAAAAATTGGTACCAGAATTTAACTCGAAATTTTTTTCGAAGACGTGCCATTATTTTTTTTTCTAGTTCTTCGGGCTTACTTTTTTAATGTAAGTTTTGTATTGACGGGAGTACACGTAGCATACACGATGTTCCTCGTCTGCGAAGCACAACAGACGGCGCACAACATTGACGTGTCGGTTTTACGACGCCGCTGTCACGGCGCTAAGATTTACAAAGCGGACAACGACCATAATGCGCGTGTGTGCTGCTTTCGTAATGCCTCCTACCGACAGCGAGGTGTTGCAAAGTCAGCACATACGTAAATAAGGCTGTGGTTACACGAGTGCTGCTAAACACATTCAGCTAAATAAATTCGGTAGCCATGTCTGAACAAGTTAAAAAAAACAAAACGTGTTTTCGCGGTCACACATCCAAAGCAGAATGAAATCAATGGTAATTCTATCCTCAACAAACATGGAACTTAAAATGTATGATATTTAATTATAATGCCTCTAATATTTATCACTGTTGATCATTGTAATTGTTATGAAACCTACACTTTTACTGTAATGGCATAATGGGTGGGTATTAGTACATCCAACCATAAACTTAAGTAATTCAACAAGTGCAGGAATTCCCACCAAATTCAGCAACGTTTATTACACTGCTTGTTTACTTCGAATCAGCCAATAGGAGCGCAGCAGAGGAGAGAAGTCGTTCAAAAACTACTTATGAAAACAGTTGACTATGAACGATAAACAACTGCGATCGGAACTCGTTCGAAGGTAATGTAACCTCTTCAATATCTGAACTTGTTTTAGTGAATTAGTTCTGCCAGCAGCCCGTGTAACGGCGGCCTAAAGCTCTCGCAAAGGTGTAGGCTATCCGCGGTTTCTTTCACACCTTTTGAATCAAACCTTAGGATAAAACACACCATGTATGTCGTGGCTGGTTGTATAGGCCTACTTTTGCTAACATAAAAGTACCTTACTTTAGGTTAAATTGAACTTCTTATATATATATCGATCATAAATTACGATATTTATTTTATAACTAATATGAATATTAACACAGGGAGAAAATATATATGTTGGTAATGCCTAGTAAGAAATAGTTCTTATAAAAAATATAATTACATTGAGTGCGCACGAATGCAGTCCGTTGCCTCTCTAGTGTCACTTTCTAAGTGCCATTTTCTAAGCTTTGTTTGCGTTTGGCAGAGGAATATATTGTAAGAAGAACTTTTGCAGGGCTTTAGAAAGTCTTCAGCTATAGCCAGGTGATGCAGATGCTGCACCTTGAAGGGGGTGTGTGGATGGGTACCTCAAGTGACAGCACAGGTGATGAAGTTTTATAGAGTATCCGAACAGTCTTTCCCTGATCACAGACTTTATTTATATCCGCTATATGCAAGATGGAGATGTGAAACTGGTGCCAAAATGTTGGCAAACCAACCTTGTTTTTTTTTTTTTTTTCACAGGTTTCAATAACGTGGGGTTAGTGTAGCAGTTGCAGCGTCCAGGAAACAGGGCATGTTCACAAATCAGGAAAAATCTCAGTGTTCCCTATCCTCTTGGTACCATCAGACCCGGTTACCAATAACAGTGCGGAGGAACTTTCAAACAACGTATGGAAATATCCCACCCGATGTCAAGAGCACTAAGTAGTGGTATGACAAGTTCAAGAACACATGATATGTTGCTGATTTACCGAGAACTGGACGACCATCAACCTCAGCTGAAAAGGTGGAAGCAGTGAGACAGTCACAAGAAATCAGTGCTTAGGGCCTCACGTGAATTACACATGCCAAAAAGACTCTTCATGATATCTTAAACAGACGTTTATTGTTTCATGCATATAAAGTGCATAACGTTCAGGTTTTGTTGCCGAACGTTGCCACATGACTTTGAAGTCGAAATGTTATCACGTATTGGGGACGATAATGACTCGATCAAACGTGTTGCTTTTTCTGACGATGAGACCTTTCTTATCAGTATTTGGGGTTCAGAGCCCCCTGGTGAGAGGTCGGAGTGTGCCAGAGGCAGCCCAAAAGTGAATGTTTGATGCGCGCTTTTGCATGCAAAACTATAGGAACTTTCCTTTTCTCTGAGGGCACCACCACATCTCCAGTGTATCTGGACATGTTGTAATAGGTTGCTGTTATCCAGTTGGTTGATTATCACCCATATGTCACTTTTCAACAAGACGGTGCACCACCTCATTGAGATTTGGAGGTTCGTGCCTATCTTGATACGAGTTTTCCTGGACAACGGATCGGTCATGATGGCCCGACAGCTTGGCCTCCACGCACCTGTGAAGTTGGCTAATGTATGGACAGAAATTGAATATCGACTAGATGTGTCACGTGCTACCAAGTGTTCCCACGTGGAGACTTACTGATGTGTTGTCGTGCATGTTGCAACAAAAAACTTGGTTAGTTTACCAACACTTAGGCGCCGGTTTCATATCTCTATCTTACATATAGCGGATATAAATAAAGTTTATAAGCAAGGAAAGATTTTTCGGACATTCTGTATTAACCAGTCTTGCCCCACTACTTATGATAAGTTTTTGACGGTCAAGTGAGAACTTTTAAAGTTCTATGCTTAGGATCTACTTTCCTTCGAATTGCGTACCCTTACGCCTTATGTAAAATAAACATTGCAATGGGCATAACCACTATATTCATGCGCCATACAAGTGATGTCGTGGAATCGTTAGGAATGTAAATGAGTTACTAATACACAAATGCCTGCTCTAATATGTGGCAAACAAGAGAGACACTGAGAGAACAAAAAACATGATTTTGTATAGGACCAAAAATACTTTTAGGAAAACTTTTTTCTCAGTGTAATAACTTCACTGGCCACGAATTTAAATATGACACTCACAATGATACGCAAAGTGCTAAGAATTATTTTTACTAATTCGGCGCGAATTAACTGGGAGCTGCTTGCCAGTCTGTATTGCAGCATGCATGTAGTTACGGGGCAGTGATTTCTTTTGCAGACGTTCATTTCAAAAGTGCTTACTTCACCGTGAACACACCTTATAGGGCTGTATGTTATGCTAAAAGAAACTGTTATGTAACAGTACTTTGCTATACAGGTTGGTCCTGAACTACGGGTACAAACGCTGTGAGGGTATCTGTCTATGCAAAATGACAGAAAACATTACACGACCTATGTCCTAGAACAATTCATAAGGCAGGTATGTTCCCTTGAAAACCAATATTTCAAATTGTTTTAATTCAAAATAATAAAACCTTCTTGAGATAAAAGAACAATTGCGTGAATACTGTTGTTTTGAATCGAGATCTAAAATCTGCGAACAGTTGTTGGGTAATATCATCCTCATCCAACAAATTTGTATTACCCTTGGTTATTTGTTGTTTTCAATGACGTCGTAATCACGTTTACGTTAATATACAAAACACGTTGTCTTGTTGCAAATCTCTCAGGCGAACAGTTGTCGAGGAAACAGGTGAAATTCGTACGATACAGCTGGTCGCCTGCCATGGTACGCAACCAGTGACCTGAATGAATATTACTTAACAACCATTTGCAGATTTCAGATCTCGATTCGAAACAACTATGTTCAACGTAATAGTTCTTTCATCTCAAGTACGTTTTATTATTTTGAATTAAAACTATTTTAAATATAGACTTCCAAGGGCACTTACACCTCTTACGAATTACTATATGACGTAGATCGTGTCATGTTGTCTATCTCATTTTGCACATGAATCATCTCACAGCGTTTGATACTGTATATTTTCGTATAGTCTATTCACAATTACTTCCAGCAATACTGAAGTCTCATTAAGTTCTACTTCCAGGATATTCTTTCACCTCATACAAACAAAGCTTCACCAAGCCTATAAAATTACACCAGAGAGCAAACGCATCGCATTCGAACGCACTTACGTTAATAATATTTGGAATAAGAATAGTTTCTTACTAGGCATTGCAAACACGTTGTATAAATTATAAATAAAATATCACAATGTATTAATGAAATATAAGTAAATAATTTATTTAAACAAAAATAAGGTACTTTTATGTTAAAACAAGTGCTAAATGTTTGTGATAACATGACATATACATAGAGACCTGAAAAGTTCGAGAGTTAAGTGACCTGCAGGCTAGACTCTACAGTCTTATGTACAAATATGCCCATATTAACTGTACATTGGTTGTCTATCACAGTGGAAGGCGACGATTGGGCCAGCGTTCTCCAGGAGGTGTCAAACACCGTGTGGACCAATGTCGAAAGTCATATAAACACACGTTCTTTGAATTCTTAGCTTGTGCCAAAATGAATCCGCGAATTCTTCTGGTCTCTATATATACAGTATAAAACCAAACTAGTTCACACGTGGGGTAATTTTTCAAAGGCTTCATTCAAAAAATGTGAAGAACCGCGAGAAGACTATACTTGGGGCTCCACACACACACTACTGCAGTTCCAGAGTAGAGGTAGGAGGGTGGTTCAGCAACATTCTCGCTGCGTTGAGAGTCGTCGGCCAGAACTGGCTACAGCAGTTCCGTTCATCATCACTGGGATGCTACTCCCTCAGCGCGGAGGAAGTACAAGCTCTTGTGAGGGCTCTTGTCCTCACATTCGTTGGGAGCGGCCAGCCCATCCCGCCTGCATATCATTCAGATCGATCAACTGCGGCAGCACATAAACGATATTTGTTAAGGCAGTTTTCCAGCCGCCATCTTGAATTTACGGAATTTTTGCCATAATCTGGAAATACAGTTTTGTATCATAATTTTTGGAACGACAAAGCACAGAGTACTGCCTACTGCTTTGTCTAAGGTCAGTATTTCTTGATTACTTTTGATATCATCGCCTTGGTAACAGTTCGCAAGAAATAACCTCGCGTTTCGCCTCGACTGTTACCAACTAAAATTTAATAAACGTAGCGAAGCTGTGGCAGTTCGATAAAGTTTGGGAAGCTGTTGTTTAGGATACGTCGTGCGGTAAATTTTAATACGCCTTCTGAAATAGAAACTTTGGCGAAAGATCGATGAATTTAAGATGACGGGTGGGAATCCGCCTTAAAGGACTCCTGGGTATAGCCAGGAGCTCTAGTGTCCTTTACTGTTATTCCCGTCCCCGCACTGCCTACACAGGCAGGGAAGAGGGACCAAACCCGTAAATGGCGTAATTTAGTAAAGCAGGACTTTTGTGGGAACCGTGACGAGGCCCAGAGAAGAACCTGGAGACGGTTTTGGTGATTTAAAGCGGATTCTTCATGTAGCCGAAGTTGTACATGACTGTGCGATTCGGGAGGCGAGGCCTGGTATGTGATTGTGAGAAGTCTTTATGTAAACGCCACCTGCACTTGCCTCTCCTGAGCACGTGGAGGCCCGAACCGCGAGCATGCCAGCACGTGGCGTGGCCATCGTGGAAATTCCACGCATGCGGCTCCCACGATCGCATCGCGCCGCGCGTAAGGGGCGCCGAACAATGGGCGGGTTTTGTCGGTGGCTCGACCTTCCCGACCCCTCCCCCCTCCCCAACCGCCAAAACAAAATTTATCTTATCTTGTACTTTTGTTCAGACAGGCGACTGCGACTACAGAATAGACTCCCCTTCAACCTCTTTGCTCGCGTAGTCAATTCCAGTGTTGTTTTCGCCTTCGACTAAGGAGGGTGCGTCTCTGCTTCTTCTGGCTGCATACGACTAATAGCTTCGCGGCACACATCCTGTACACTGTGATCGGCCTGGAAACAGGTCATCTCGAGCCTAGCCCCTAGTGGGTCAGCGGTCACAGTGGACAGCACCGATTTAGCTACTTTCCTAACAACAATTTCTCGCAATTTGCAAACAACACCACATCGCGAGTCGCTCCACACAGAGCCTACCCCTCCCCCACCTCCCTCACAGGGTCATGGCGGCGGGCGGGGAACTGACTGAGCCGTCGTGGATGACGGGAACTGGCCTGTACTCCTTACAGTACCTCCGGGAAAACAAGCGATTCTTAGAACTGGCAAAGAGACGACCTAATCACCAAACTGTTTGCGACATTTTTCCTCAAGGCATCCCTGACCACATTGGCCTTCTTGCTACACTCTCGACTCCAACGACGCCAACAATCAACACACCAACTTCCTCCCGACCAACAACACCGGCGGTAGGAAATGAAAAATTGGAAATGGAAACCGACTTCCAGATTGTAAAAAGAAAAGGGGACAAAACAACCACGCAGGAGAACAAGCGTCTCCACTCTGTGTCGTCTGAGACACAAACAAACATCATTCCTATACAAAATAGGTTTTCCCCGCTTAAAGAGGTAACAGAAAAAACCTCAACAGTTAACCATCCCGGCTCTTCAAGCATCTCCACCCACAAAACACAACCGGCTGCACCTCAAACACGACAGAAAAAACAAAACCAGTTCAGATTAGTGGTTCCTGACGCCACTAAATACAACTTACTTGTTCAGAAACTGCGAGCTATTAGTAGGGACGGGTTCTCCCTTCTCCCCACAGCTCAGGGAACGCAAATCCTCACTAAAAACTTTGATTTTTTCACAGCTGCTCGCACAATGCTAGAAGCGAACTACATCCATTATTTTACTTTCTGTCAAGCTTCCGAGCTCCCACAGAAAGTAGTTTTTGACCTCCACCCCACAACCGACATTGCGGACATCAAGGCAGACCTGGAATGTGCCGGTTACTCAATCCAGCATATTTATCAATTTAAAAAACGTATCACAGACCAAACAGACCCAAACAAATTCACATTGGAGCCGCAACGTTTTTTCTGTGTCACGGCGGCGCAGAACACTTCTCTCCCTCCTCTGCTCTCTGTCACAAGGATAAATATGACAATAGTGCATCCCCGACAATACCAGAAACGGCCGTCAGACGTGGCACAATGCCGTAACTGTCTCGCTTTAGGACACACCAAATATCACTGTTCAATGCCGACAAAATGCCCTCACTGCGCCGGCCCTCACCCCGAGAGTGCTTGCAAAAAAAAACGAAACCAACTCCAAGCCGACATGCAGTAACTGCGCAGGCGAACACACAGCTCTTTCAAAAGCCTGCCCCAAGTTCCTGGACTTGGTGCAGAAAAGAACTACTGCTGCTGCTTCGAAAATCGCGCCAAAAACTACAAAACAACCTCCTGCCCCGTCCAGGTTCACAGTCAGGACATTACAGCCCGGCAAAACGTATTCGCAGGCACTCTCTGCGCCTATTCACAAACCAGCTCCCACTCTTGACACCCCTTCAATGCCAAATACACAACCTCAGTCCCGCCCTCGCCAAGTAAATTCGCCCGGAGAGATGCGAGGCGTTATGCAGGATTTCCATGAACTTATGGAATTCCTTAGAGCATGCGACTTCGCCTCGCTCATGGCTCATTTCCACCCCTACATACTAAAACTCCGCAACATCACAGAGAAACATGAGAGAACCTGGCTACTTCTCGAAGCCATGGCGTCATTTGCGGCCCCCTAGTCCGTCAACTAGACCCGCATATACCAATTTCCCCATCTATGTACTGGAGCGACTCCGAAACACATTACACAAATATTAATCACTATGACGAGCGAAATAATCGCGTATATATTCTAGTCGTACACAACTGAACATTTTAAGTTTTGCAGCACCAATTATTTATTTAAGACGAATTAATAACTTTAATTACAACCGCTTTTAATTTATTTAAATTTTTCCATGTCAAATAAAAGCTGTTGACGGTAAATTAACGACCATGCTGCCATCTCTCGAGCAACTTCATAAGCCCCGCCCCACCAAGTTCTCTCGGCCAATCAGAGCCCTCTGGCCTATATTACTGTTTAACTTCACTCACGCGACGTGTTTTCGTGGCTTTGCTTTCGAATTTTACAAGTCTAATTAGTTATCAATACGGAATATAGTTCAAAACAACTTTAAAAATATAAATTCACGCCTTCAGCGCAATTATACCACCCTATTTCATAGAAATAAGGCCCCGAAACTGGCCGGAATTTTCCGATCGGTCCGGGACAAAAATCGACCACGTTTAACAAAACTAGTTGGCGCTAGCATCGCGCCAGCCATATCGCACTCGGACTTCCCCGAGTTAACATGTTTTACTTGACTTTTAGTCGCTCGTCACGGTACATTCAGACAAGCATTTACACACCAATCAGATAATTTAATGGTTTTTAACAATAACTCATAAGATATGAAGTAATTACTGAAACAACTACACTGATTTAAATTTTCGCGCAACTTAAATTCACCACTTCAATATACATATAATTAATTTAATTATATAAACCCTTGCCACTCCAGTCATGGGAAAGCTACTTATATCGAAAATTTAACTTCATTTGGCTATTAACCTCCGCTTTTTATACCAAACTGTCGCTAGCTCTCTCACAGGGAGCTCGTGACAGTACTTCACAAGTCCTGAACTTTAAAATTCCGCGCTGATAAATTCAATTAACTTCACCACTCTCTTTTATCCCGTACAGGCAGGGAAAAAGAGAGTAAAACTCAGCTATGGAAACAGCTCCCAGGCGCTACCCTGGGAATCCTGTAAAAGAATGCTAGCCTTGCAGCATAAAGTAAGGTTGATGGGTGGGGGGAGGGGGTTAGCTTCTCCTCGCCTCCGCAAGCTAACTGACAACTAACTGGGTGGCCAAGGTCCCTCACAAGGGACCGATCTACCCCCGCGCTGAGGGAGTAGCGTCCCAGTGATGTAAAATGGCGGTGGCTCGCGTAGTTAGCGGCTGCCACCGCCTCGAGAACTCTCCTCCTACCTGGCGATATTTGACGGGCCTGAGGCTCAGAAGATCCGGGGGGGCGATAAGGGCGACGCTGCCACGTGCGCCATCGCAACTACGCGCAGGAGGGGTCACTGTGGTGTAGTGGTTCCACTACGCGTCTCCCGACGAGCTGAACCTGGTTCGATTCCCGGCGGGGTCGCTTCCCGATTTATGTATGTGCCGGACGATTCCGCTGGTCGGCGGGTTTTTCTCGGGGGGGGGGGGAGGTCTCCCGTTTCCCCTGTCCCTTCATTCCGGCGCTACTCCATTCTCACCTCGCTCCACCCTCATCCGCTCTCAAGACCTCGATGTTATGAGCCGCCCAAATCTCTTCACTTACTAAGCGCAGGGCTATGAAATGGAGTGCCGTGCTTTGCTTCACACACACACCTATATATATATATATATATATATATATATATATATATATATATATATATATAATATATATAATATATATAGGTAATATATATAGGTAATATATATAATATATATATATATATATATATATTATATATATATATATGTGTGTGTGTGTGTGTGTGTGTGTGTGTGTGTGTGTGTGTGTGTGTGAATTTGGTGTGCATTTGGTTTGCAACGTACGAGACGTCTCGAAAGCACTCAACAGGCATCGTTAGAAGTGTGTGTTCTTTTCGCATATCAGCATACTGGATGCATGTTTAACAGTTTCAAAGAAAAGCTTGCGTTTCATACACTCCGCAGTCAAATTGAAGCGCTAGGTGCGTGTACTTATGAATATCTACATCCTTGTGTAAATAGTGCTGAGTAAGACTACAGTGCAGTATTTTGCGGTGTATAAGAAGACGTCCAGTGAAGAATTTGTTGTAGTTAGCTATGCTGCCACTGCATGCTTTGTTCCGATTTATAACTTCTTAACTGATGTTAGTATATCTATAATAAGAAAATTAACCAGGGTTAACACATCTTTCTATTCGAATATTCCCTGACATTTTCCTGATTTCCCTGACAGTTTTCAAATTCACCGACCGTTCTCAAATTCCTTGTTTACCAGCGTTTTTTTTTTTTCAGATGAGTGGCAACCATGTATAGGCTATTCACGGTAAGGTGAGCACTTATAAATATATTTCATTTTAGTAAAGAGTGAGTGAGTGAGTGAAGAGATTTGGGCGGCTCTTAACATCGCGGTCTTCAGAGCCGGTGAGGGTGATTGAAGTGAATATTGAGCGGCGGCGGAATGAAGGGGCGGAGGAAAACGGGAGATTCCCGAGAAAACCCGCCGACATCGTCCAGCACGATTCCCACTTGCGAAAATCCGGTGACCCAGCCGGGGATTGAACCCGGTTCGCCTTGGTGGGAGGCGAGCGTGCTAATCGCTCAGCCACCATGGCCTCGTTTCATTTTAGCCTTAGGCGCTTACTTCAAGGTGCAGTGGAATATACAAACTGTGTTGGTTACTTACGTGGGAATATTTATTTAAACTATGGTTAGAGTATAAAAAAAATTGGTTGGAAGGTAAATGTAATTAGGACCTCAGAAGTGCGCATTCCACCGTGAACAGCATGTGCACGAGTTCAGCGACTGTAGGGTATATAATAACTTTACAGTTGTTGGGTGTGCCGTGTGAAGTGAAGTTTCCTGTGGTGGACGCCGGTTCCCAAGGCGCGCTGCTACTATACATAGAGCAGCGTAAATAACACAGCCATTGCGAAGGCCAGACTGCAAGGTTATCATGCACGCGGCGCAGCTCAGCTGCTACACCAGATGCATACCAGATAGGCGCGGCTCGTCTCACACTGACGTAGCGTACTCTAGCGGCGTCCTCGTGTTGTGGCAGAACTTTGCGGCGAGCATATCGAATTCGTATCACCCGCCTCGCCCCCCGCCCCCTTCATCATCCCCTGCGGCATAGAGCATAGGCCTCTCACACCGTTACTTCACGCTTTTCTGAAGATTTGCTGAAGTTCTACTTACATGATATTCCTCCGCCTCTTGCAAACGAAGCTTTACCAAGTCTAAAAATTTACACCAAAGTGACAGCGCACCGTATTCGTGCGCATTGACAGTGTAATACAATTTTGCATAAGAACTATTTCTTATAGATTGTTCATGGTAAAATGAGCACTTTTAAAAGCTCTGCTTAAGATGTACTTGCATACAGGTTAATGTATTATTCCGTCCTATGTAAAATTAACATTGCCATGGGCCTCATCACTTTATTCATGCGTCCGGCAAATGAAACTGAGAAATTATTTAGAAAGTAATTACTTTACAAATCTCCTCATTTTTACACTTCGATGCATAAAAAATTCAGAAAGCGAAAGAAATAATTTCGAGTTATCACAAATGGTTACCTAACATTTCTTATTCGACGTTAAGATTCGGAACTACACTCCATCCATCGTTACCAAATTTACTGGGCGAATGTCACTCAGTGCGCCCATTAAAATATATGCATGCAGGGGCAGTGACATTCTTCTAAGGTTCATTTCTAAAGTGCTCACTTTATAATGAGCAGCCTTTACTAAGCATTACGAACGCACCTATTTACTTCCTGTTTTTATTAATTTTGATCATAAATTAAATATTATAATTTGTAGATAAAATATGAGTATGTGTTTAACTTAACACAAATAAGGAACTTTTCCGTTAACACAAGTATAAAACGCTCGTGATAAACGACATCAATAGGGAACAACGAAGCACGTCACATACATGGGATGATATTTCAAAGGTTTGATATAAAACGTGTGAATAAACCGCGTAGACTACACTTGCGAATACAGAAGCGAAACGGCCGCTAATATCGCAAACTGCAGCCGAACAAGTCGGCAAAATGGCGGCGCTGGCCAGTTAAATGTTGGACTGACGTTCGCCTTTTTTTTTTTAACTACCTTATTCTAAGTGTTATGTGAAGTTAAGGCCTAAAGGTAGGGCGGGATTTTGTTGCGTCTTAGGGCTAACCCCTTACGCCTACAAGGAAGGAAAATCATGCAAGGAAACGCATCGCTGCAAAGAGGGATTGGGCAGCCATGGCCTGCACTTTGGGGCCATGACTCCCTCCCTAAGTGTACTTAGAGCTAGTCTTAACTATGAAAAGCAAGGGAAAAACCGCCAAGAGAGACGTAAAATCCCTTGCGACAGAGAAGAAAAATTCAAAAATTATTTCATGCATGAAATTTAATAAAATTAAATAGAATGCTACAGGAGACAGAGTGTTTGGGAACATGCTCTTGGTTAGTAGAGTATAAAATACTAGTAGAGAGGGGGGCGGGGTCCTTATTTTTCTGTAACATGGTGCCGGCAGTAACCAGAGATGTGTTTGGGCGCCTCTCTGACGAGGGGAGTGGCGCTATTGGGCCTCTTCCCTCCGATGCCGTTCGCCAATCGGCGTTCGGTAACCTGCTTGCAAGCAGCCGTCCCAACCAGTACGGAATTATCGCAGCTTGCGGTGGCCAATGAGACGCAAGGCCCGTTTCCAACGCTTCACGCAGCCAATCAGAGAATATGTACGCCGGTTTTCTTTCTACCCTAGTTCTCGCCGGATCTGTCCTACCGGCTCCAATCCAAATACCAGGTTAAATATCGATTCCTATAAGCAAGGAGCCCTTTTATCATTGACTAGTGGCTAAAGCCCCTTCACACTGTAAAATTTTCGCCTTCAACTATATTTAACAATAAAAAATGAAGACAAAATGCGGCCATCAAATTTTTCCTTTCAACTAATTTTATCAAATAATCTTGAATGTGTTTGAAAATGTGCCACACTGTCAAATTATTTTACTGGAAGACTATATACTATTTTTTTTTCATAGTGAGGTATTGGTGTTGTTTTTCCATAGTTAGTTTACAGGAAGAAATGTAAGGCATGTTGTCATTTATTTTCACTTCCTTATTAAATTCAAATTTTATTTACCAGGTGTGTTTCTTGCACAATGAAATTTAATGCCTCTTGAGTTCGGAATACTATGTGCAATATTCACTTAAAATATCATCCATGCCCAGAGAGCTTCTATATATATTAATTGTCTTCATTGCCTACTTCGTTTCCAGGAATTGTTCGTTATTTTAAAGTTCCTTGACGTCGATTTTGTCGTGCACGATTCTGATTAGCTGAGACCGTAAAACATCAAATACAATCTAGAGCCGGTCCAATCTTCAAATGTTTAATGGAAACTGATGCCATCCAACTTTTTCAGACAAATATGGAGGCGTTTATAACGTTTCGATGGCTTCGTAACTGTCCAACTTTATTTTACAACTTATTGGAAACAGTTTAGCAGTTTGAAGGAAAAATTTGACAGTTTGACAGGGCCTTAACCACGTTCGCCAACATCACAGGAACCACCACGCTATTTCGCCCGTGTGTACTTATTTATTATAGGCTGTTCGCGACAAAGTGAGAACTTGTGAAAACTCAGCTTAAGATCTACGTGCATGCACATTGTGTCTTCTTCCGCCCTTTGTAAAATTAACATTACCATGGTCCTCATCACTTTACTCATGCGTCGGCCAAGTGAAACTGTGAAATTATTACAAACGTAAATATTTTGCATATCTGCTCATTTTACACTTCGATGCATTAAATTTAAAAAAAAAATGAAAGAAAAAAATTTAAGTTATTACATATGGTTACGTGACACTTTTTATTCGACGTTGAGATATGGAACTATTTTCCATTCTTCGTTACCAACTTTACTGGGTACATGTCACGCAGTTCGCCTGTTAAAATATATGCAGTTAGAGGTAGTGACTTTTTTCTAAGGTTGATTTTGAAAGTGCTCACTTTATCGTGAACAGCCTTTATCTAACAGGGTCTCAAGCGTAGCGACCCGCAATCCATGAATTATAATTTGATATGGGCTGTTCGCATTAAATGAGTGAGTGAAGAGATTTGGGCGGCTCCTAACAGCGAGGTCTTGAGAGCCGATGAGGGTGAAGTGAGGTGAGCATAGAGGAGCGCCGGAATGAAAGGACGGAGA
This sequence comes from Dryococelus australis, assembly GCA_029891345.1. Lineage (NCBI taxonomy): Eukaryota > Metazoa > Arthropoda > Insecta > Phasmatodea > Phasmatidae > Dryococelus > Dryococelus australis. The sequence continues at coordinate 69,386,300 of CM057003.1, read as the reverse complement.
AAACGGGAAATCCCAGAGAGAAAACCCGCCGAGAAGTGGCACCGTCCGGCCCGATTCCCATTTGCGAAAATCCGGAGCGAACCGGCCGGGGATAGAACCCGGTTCGCCTTGATGGGAAGCGAGCAGTCTAACCGCTCAGCCACCCTGGCCCCGTTCACGATAAAGTGAGCACTTTTGAGGCCTAACTTACTTTTTCCCTATCAGCCATATTTATACACTTCCACCTCTTTTTAAAATAAATATTGCCATGTAAGTAATTAACACTGTGTATATATTTCACCGCACTTGAAAGTTAACGTCTGAGGCTATAATAGAAAATATTTATTGACGATTATTCCAAATGAGAGGGCTTTCAAAAGTGCTCACTTTACCATGAATAGTCTATAGGTAGAGGTCTGAAAAATTTGCCAGTTCAATGACCTGCAGGCTAGACCCTACAGTCGTGTGTGGAAATATGCCGATGTCAACTGCGCATTGGTTGCCTGCTGTCACAGTGGAAGGCGACGATCGATTGGCCCACAGTTCTACAAGATGCGTCAAACGCCGTGTGGACCAATGGCTAAAGTTATACAAACACACGTGTTTTAAACTCTAGCTTGTCCGAAATTGAATCCCGTGAATTCTTCAGGTGTGTCTATCTCTAGGGGAAGTGCTGTTAAGTGATGCAGTTGGAAGCATGGAGCAAGCTGTGTGCCGGCACGCAAGACGTTGCAAGAGTGCTCGCCTCGTACCTGGGGAAGCCAGGACACGTGACATCCCCTCCCCCTCCAAGGCGAGCCATCCCCTGGCAGACCGGAAATGCGGCCGAGGAAAGATCCTAGGCATTCCTTTGAGCACCCACCGCGCCGAGGACAGGAATTTGTCACGTAGCGCCACATCCTTTTCCTTTCGCGGTTCGATATCTGCTCCTTGTTTTACTTCAGTTATCCACGTTATAAGCCGTTCGCGGTAAAGTGAGCACTTTTGAAGCCTTGGTTACTTTTTTCTTTCGGCCAATTTACATCCTTCCACCACTGGTTAATGTAAACCCTACCATGTGAGTAACAAACACAGTTTATACATTCACCATATCCAAAACCAAAAGTCAGAGGCCACACTGAAAGGTATTTATTGGTTATTATGTCTGATTAAACAGCTTCAAAAAGTTCTCACTTTACCGTGAACGGCCCATACCCACTTCTCTCTTCACAGAACGTCCTTCCTCTCGCGACATATTTGTTGCTACTCCGGTTGCATGCTGGTGATAACTCCTTCGAAGTACCTGAAGTAGAATAATTATCTGCGTTCAGGCATTATGTATTTTAAATGAGACACAGAAGGCTCGAGGCACAGTCGCCAGGCGCCGGCCGATATGTTGTCACGTCACCCATCCGCCATCTTGAATGTCGGTGACCGCGATCTTAACCCGTGATCTTTACGTCTACCCTGTGTCCGTGACGTTGAATGACCTTGAAATTAAAATATCTTTAAAATCACAAAAAAAATAAAAACATTAAAAAATCAATAACCAATTTAAAACTTTATTAAAAATGTATCTTAAAATTTCACGGTTTTTTTTTTTTTATGAAACGTACATTTCCGGAGGTCCCATCACGACCGACCCTTGCCAATTTCTTTTTACTAGTTATTTAATCAGACAATTACTTGCCTTCGCGAATTAGTCTACAGGCCTCCACCCCCTCAACCATACTCATTCTATCGTATACATCCATTTTTGTTTTTGCGTTTGTCATTTGTTTATACATTTCTGGAGGACGCCATATTAGATTTAATGTGTTTACTTTTACATCACCTACGTGGCGCTAGTGTATTAACAATCGATATCGCCACCAAGCGAGTTGTCGATTTAGCCATTAGACGGCAGCCATATTTGTTTATGTTTTAAAGTATAGGTTGCGCTGTCGGCGCCCTCCATGTTGTATTCTATTTTCACAGCATAGGTGGCGTTAATTTCTCGATTTCGCTGCTAGGCGAGCTGTCAACATCCAGTCACTTTCTCGGTTCAGCCGCCACTCATTTTTTTATAGGCATGGGTAAATCTCTAATTTTTTCTTTTTTAATTTAAATGTTTTTATTATTGTTAGCCATTCCTACACATGTATACTGGTCTACTTTTATTTTTCTGTTCTTGTTGTTGATACTTAAAAACCACTGGATGTGATATCTTTGATAGGGTTTTGATGTTATTAGGAAAACAGTTTTTATTTGTTTGTCTGGGTTGTTTATTTAGTGGTTAACGTCATTGTTTTGTTTGCTTTCTTCGTTTTGTTTGTTGTGTGAGATGAGGTCTAGATTTCTACACTATTATCTTGTTATATTGATTCTTGACGTGTTGAGGGGACTTCTTTTCCTTCTTCATCTTGTGCTTCATTTTCTCTTTCTTCTCCGTATTCGTCTTGTGTGGTGCTGGTTGGAATCAGGCTTTCTGGTCTGGCTTCTTTGAGAAGTAGTCTTGAAAACATCGGTGGGTTCAATCCTTGTATCGTTTGTGTGAATTGTTTTATGAGAGGATTTCTGGATTTTGTGAGTTTCTTAGTGAATTGTTTGGTAATTATTTTTATTATGGATACTGGTATTGGTACTCTGGTGGAATGAAGTACATCGATGCGATGGGTGAGAGGAGGTTGAGCTGTGATAACGCGTAGTCCTTTACAGTATGCTGTATACATGGGTCGGTGGTAGTTGTCTGCTGTTGAGACCCGTACTGGCGCGGCATGTGTCAGTAGTGAAGTGATGAATGATTTAAATAGGGTGACTCTTGTCTGTAAGTTGATCTGAGAACGTGTAATGAGTTATCTAATGGCTCCTGTTGCTCTGCCAGCTGCCTGCTTGATGTGTTGTTTGAATCGAAATTTCGAGTCTAGAAGAATCCCTAAGTATTTTGCTTGGGTTTGCCGTGGGACTATTGTGCCTTTCAAATGAAGTGATGGTGGTGGGGTGTCTAGGTTGAGTCGTGAGAAGTAGATTGCCTGTATTTTTTCTTTGTTGAGAGAGATTACTCAGGAGGTGAAGAAGGAGTCTATGGTGTTGAATGAGGATGTTAATTTGTACGAGAGTTCTTCTTTTTCAATTGCTTGTCGCCAATATTGCCGTGTCGTCTGCATATAGTGATATGATGGAATGGGATGTGGTGGGTATGTGTCGGATGTAGAGTGCGAAAAGAAGAGGGCTTAATAGGGATCCTTGTGGAACGCCTGCTGCTGCATGATGCGAGGATGGAAGTTGGTCTTCGATTCTTACTTGGAAAGATCTGTTGGTTAGGAAAGAGTGAAGAAGGCGGATAATGTGTCTAGAAATATTTGTGGAAAAGATGTTGTCAATGAGTGCACCGTGATGAACTGAGTCAAAGGCGCTTGTGAGGTCCATTAATAGCGCTCCTGCTCGCTGTTTCTTGGTGTAGACTGTGTATACCGTCTTGGTGATTCTGGCTATGGCATGAGTTGTGGAGTGGTCTAAGCGGAATCCGAAACTACAAATTTGGAAGAAGTTGATCTTTATTGACTGTTTCTGTTATTCGTTTTAGGGTAATTTTTTTCTAGTATTTTGGAAAGTGTGTGTAGAAGAGCTATTGGGCGTTAAGAAGCATCTAAAGTGGGATTTTTGTTAGGTTTGACGATGGGTAATATGTTGGCTCTCTTCCAGTTGGTTTGGAAGTGTGAATGGATGATGGCGGCGTTGTATATGCAGGTCAAGTGAATTATGGCTTTTCTAGATAGATGAATTAAAATGGCATTCGGGATGTTATCGTTTCCTGGTGCTGTGGAAGTTTTTAGAGTTTCTGTGAGGATGAAGGTGAGTTCGCTTGGTGTCACTAGTTTTGTGTCTGGGGTGGGATCTATTACTGGCAATATCGTGGAATTGTTGGCTTCTTCTTCACTGTTACTTGGAGGTGGAGAAAGATCATATGGAAGGCTTGGTTGCGCGTATGTCTGTTTAAAATGTCTGACTAGCTCTTCCGCTTTCTGTAGTGTGGATTTAAGGATTTCATTTCCGTTTATAAAGGTGGAATGTGTTGAGGCTTGGCTTTGAGTGAACGGATGTGTTTCCAAATTGTGTCTCCTTGTAATGTTAGTGATTTTAATTTTTTTCTGCTTCTTTTGTTATCTATTCTTTGTATGCTTGTTTCCTGAGTGCTTTTAGTTGTAGGTAATGACCATGATGTAATGGGTTTTTTTTGTCCGTTGCCAAAGTCTTCTGCTCCTGTTTCGTTGTGTTTGTAAGTTTCGTATATGGGGTAGCAATGTGGGGTGAATGTTCGAATTATGGACTTTCGGGATGGCTATGTTTGCAGCATTGTGTATGGCTGATGTTAAGGTTTATATTGGGTTATATATTTCTTGGCTGTTATTCAGCGAAATGTTTAGGTCTATTGATTCTGATACAATATTTTGGAATAACTCTTAGTTAGCTTTTTGAAAATTGAATTTTGGAAGTGGCTGCTGTATGCTTACATGCATGATAAGGGACTTTGATTACTTGCATAATTTATTAAACCCATTTTTATTTAAAAAATTTTAAGTTAAATTTTAAATTTTTATTTAATCACAAAATCGTACAGATCGGGCAATGGTACTTCATGCAATACTTTCTAATTAAATTTATTTTATTTCTGTGCATTTTAAAATGTGATTATATTCTTGCAAATTAGGTAAGCATGATATCGATTATTAATACACTAGCGCCACCTAGAAGATGTAAAAGTAAACATATGAAATTCAAGATGGCATCCTCCAGCTATGTATAGGCTATTCACGGTAAAGTGAGCACTTTTTAAAGCCCCCCCCCCCCCCAACATGCATTAACCACTAATAAATATATTTTATTGTAACCTTAGCTGTTAACTTTTGAGAGTGGTGTAATGTATACACTATGTTTATTGGCCACACTGCAATATTTATATTAAAAAGCAGTAGGAAGATAGAAATTGGGTGAAAGTAAAAATGTAGAAGGGCCTTAAAAAGTGTTCACTTTAGCGTGAACAGCCTATACAAACAAATAACAAACGAAAAGATAGAATGAGTATAGGCGAGTGTGTAGAGGCCTGTCGACTAATTACGAAGGCAAGTAATTGGCCGATTGAATAACCAATAAAAATGGCAAGGGTCGGTCGTGGTGGCACCTCCGGAAATATACGTTTCTTAATAATAATCTCTTAAATAAATTTTTAAAAAATTTTGTTGGAATTTTGTATACATTTTTTAAATTTTTTATATATCTTTAGGCATTTTTGGATTCGAGGTCATTTATGGTCACGGGCACAGGGTCAGGGTCAGGGTCACGATCAGAGTCACCGACATCTAAGATGGCGGTTAGGTGACGTCACAACATGGCAGCCGGCCGGCGCCTGGAGCCTGTGCTCCGTGCTATCTGTGTCCCATTAAAAATGCATTATGTACGAACGCAGACAATTATTCTACTCTCTGAATTATGACATTTATTGCTAGGGGTAGTGAAATTTCGCGAAAAGATTTCAAGACAAGCTATATTTCAAAACACTGTAAGGTCATTTACCTAAATCACTAGCTCTATTTATTGCACTGCGTCTATATCACAGGATACGCGACTTTTAGGACCAATGAGCCGCCTGAAAAGCGTTAACAATAGAAATTTTAAACACTTCAAAAAGTTAAATTAAAATATTTATGTTATATAATTATTTCGCATGTATGTCGTGGGACCGATACATAGACCGTTTAGCAAAATATAATGTTCACTTCACTTATATCGGCCATGGAAGAGAATTGATAAATCTCAAAAATAAAATGTATAAAAAGGAAAAAATAATAAACTGCGCTATAGAGGTTTATTCTATTTCGATCATGCCGCGACACTGAAACGATTGTACCGGATTGTTGTCAGTAAAAGTAGCATAATTTGCCTAAAATATATTCAGCATAAAATGAACCAGTGTTTGGAAAACTTTAGAAGCACGTGGAATGTCTTGAAACCACGTGGAATGGACAAAGCTATATAGCGTCCAACACTGGCTGCCAAGAAATGCAATTGTGGCGGTTTAATGCACACAGTTTGATGAACCGAATTAGATTTAATCGATCTGCAAGGCGGCGAAATTTAGGTCACGTGACTTTGTGCACCACAAAATTACTGCTAACTAACTATAAAAATAATGCACATGAGCAAAATTTAACTATAATAACAGCGCACAAATACAACAAATAATTATCAAAAATGTTTGGTTACATATTTGCTTTGTCAGTACAAAGTTAAGAACAAAATATGTCTCGCAATATCGTGGAAAATGTAATATTACATTAATATAGAGAAAGTTTAGCAAAAAGAAAAGGGGGGAATAATCATATAACAAAATTATGCTAAACAATAACGACAAGCATAGAGATATTTTCTTTTCTAATTGCAACGAAAGGGTTAAACAAATTTATTCCAGATAGAAGCAGGTTCCGGTAACCCTAAATAGACCATTACAGTCTACAATATGATAGGCGGCTGATTGTTTTATTCTGGCGATTAAAGAATAAAAAATTTCTAAGACTAAATGCATGTTCCAGACGATGCTTTAAGGTTTATAACTAAGGACACCTGATTTTCGAGAAAAGAATTTATTACCAGTTGGATTTCCTAACACTTTAGCTGAAATCCACTTTTGTGATTGGACGACTTGCGTGTTACGCGCCTAGCGCGAATCACAGTTGTTTTGTGTTGGATCAACCTAATTTTGATTGGTCAGTCAAGTAGGTAAATGTCTTCACACAAAGGCACGCTACTGCCGGTGTCCTTTTACGGTGTTGAAATCTTAACATATGCGGACATTTTATCGCGGTATTCGGGTGTCCATACTTATAACATTTCCAATAGCGGCATTTTATTTTACAAAAAATGGCAACGATACAAATTATTAAAATGACACACACAAATACTGGATACGTGTTCAACGCCGTATGCACAAAATCGGTATGACATTTGATAAGCATAGTAGTGTCACCTTTATCGCTCTCTTCCTTTCGTGGCTGTAAAATGACATATTACTAGCACTATAAGCGCGCCTTTCATTCATAACATCAGATTCGTAGAGGAATGTGTGATGGGTAGAGACCTGCAAAATTCGCGTTATTATTTGGCATCAAGCTAGCCTTACCACTGATGTATGTACTCGAGCCGGCGTCGTTTCTCCATTGGTTGCTGCACAGATGTGAAGTCACTCCCTTTCCGACTGGACTGCACGTGATTGGACTAGACAATTGTGAAGGGTTTATTTATTGGCGCAGAGTTAATCGGGGCGTGTCAAATAAAGTATGGCCCAATAACTGGAGACCGAAAAAATTCGCATGTTCATTGACCTGAGGGTAGGGATGTTGAAATACTACTGATATGATACTGGTATCGATACTTTCCTTTCGATACCGAGTATATTGGAATCGATACTTCTAATTCGATAATTCACCAGTATCATATCAGTAAATGATTCGATACCGATACTTTTTTCGGGATTACTTCCAGCTGTTGATTTTTAACCCTTTCATTAGTGCCCCGAAAATTTAAATATGTGTTTACGTCCATAGAATAATAATTCCAAAAGCAGCAAACATAAGTATTTACTTGTTCTCTAATTAAAACGATGTCCAAATATAACTAATACTAATTAGTGCTACACTCTGTATTTTTTCAAAGCAAACATTAGATATAAAAAAAATAACAATTCCGTAGAAACCTCGAAATGAAAGAACAATCTAGGTATTGGATTATTAAAAATATAAATAAGTATGTATAAATATAAAAATATTTTATGAAAAAATGAAGACTGACAAATTAAATAAAAATATGTTTACTGGTACTGATATGATACCGGTAACGATACCTTTCTTATGATACCGGTATCGAAATGAGTATCGATACCATTCTTTCGATTCCTCTTTCGATTCCAATATCGATACTTACGTGGTATCGTAACATCCCTACCTACAGGCTAGACTAAACACAGTCTTATGTACAAATATGCCGATGTCAACTGTGCATTGCTTTTCTGCAGTTACAATGGAAGGCAACGATTTGGCCAGCGTTCTCCAGGATGTGTCGAACACCATGTAGACCAATGGATAAAGTTATATAAACACACGTGTTTGGAATTCTAGCTTGACGCAAAATGCATCCGTGAATTCTTCATGTCTCTACCAATAACAAACTTATTTCGAAGATGCATGTGTTTGAAGTTTAACGTGTCCGCAAATAATAACGCGAATTTTGCAGGTCTCTAGTGACGGGATTGAAAGCAAGCAAACGCGCAACGTAGTAAGCAGCGCCCGAATAGGCAGCACGGGACGACGGCACGTTCCAGCGAGAAAGCGCCGGCCAATCAGCTGGCGAGGACGAACACGCCCGGAAACAGCCGAGGCGACCACACGCGCGCTGGCGAATAGCTTCCGCGACACGACTCGACCAATTAGCGCGCAGGCACGCTCCGGCGATGAAGCTGCGCGACCTTCTCTACATGCGTTACGTCGCCTATAGCATCAGGCTAGACTTCACAGTTCTGTGTATACTCGGGCCGGCGTCGTTTCTCTGTTGCCTGCTGCATAGACGTGAAGTCACTCCCTTTTTTTTTTTTTTTCCGAACTCCGCGTGATTGGGGCACACAATAGTGAAGTGTTCATTTATTGTTGCAGAGTTATCCAGGGCGTGTCACATGAAGTGTGGTCCAATGACAAACGTATAGCAAAGATACACGTGTTTCAAGTTCGAAGTGTCCCCAAATAATAACGCGAATTTTGTAGGTCCCTTCCTATAAGACTTATAGACTAAAGATGAGGTGGACCGCGCATGAACCCAACGTTGGCCAGCCCCAATACAATACAATTGTCAAAGTCACATTTTCAACAGTGATGAACATGTTCTTATATTAATTTTAACACAGTCAGTTTTTTATGAATAAAATACTTTTACCAATTTGAATTTAATCAAACTGCATTACAAATTGGTTAGAGAAAGTATACACACATATCAAAGCACTTGTATAATCCAATCATGATTACTTCAGCCATTTCTGAAGCCCTGCTAAAGTTCTTCTGCCAGGATATTCCTCCGCCTCGTGCAAATTAAGCTTAACTAAGCCTGGAGAATTACACCAGAGGGACAACGCACCACATTCGTGCGCACTAAGTGTAACTGTATTTTTATAAGAACTATTTCTCACTATAGGCGCTACCAATATACCTATGTTATCCCTGCTTTTATTCGAATTATTTATAAATGAAGCATTATAATTTATATATAAAATATGAATAACTTTTCGATTCAACAGAAAAAAAAGTAACTTTTATGAACACAAGTATAAAACACTTGTAATACAGGGAATGTTTAGGAAATAACTGAACACGTCATACATGAGGAGATTTTTCAAGAGTTTGATTAAAAAAGGGCAAAGAAACAGCGAACAAACTATAATTCCCACATAATTTAATATTTCTGGTGTTGCAAATAACCCGTTCCGTCCCATATTAATTTACAAGAAGAAGTGCTGTAAACGTGAAATATTTTGGTAGGACTGTACGTGTGTGGAGAGTACTTCTAGCAACCATGCTGTGTTGTTGATGTTATCAGCGTTAACCATTCATAAACGAGAGGTGCAGGAACTTTGACCAGTCAGATCACTCACTGAAAGACGCTCAAAACACAGAGTACTGGGGGTCACGGTGGCCGAGCGGTTAGCCTGCTCGCCTCCCACCAAGGCGATCCGGGTTCAATCCCCGGCCGGTTCACTCCGAGTCTTCACATGTGGCAATCGCGCCGGACGATGTCGTTGGTCGGCACGTTTTCTCGGGGATCTCCAGTCCCCCCCCCCCCCCCGCTCTTTCATTCCGGCGCTGCTCCATACTCGCCTAAATCACCCTCATCGGCTTTCAAGACCCCGATGTTAGAGCCGTCCAAATCTCTTCACTCACTCACAGAGTACTGATTCCTTGCTGTGTACTGTGTCGACCATAAACATCCTGTATTTTCATCATGTCCACGACCGTGGACACAGGTTCTGAACGGGATAAGATATGTTTTGATACGTGCAGTACTTAAGCTGGCAAAGAATATGTATCGTTAATACAACCAATGAGCTGCAAACGTTGTGTTTGGTGGTCGGAGAGAGTGATGACGTAAATCAGTAGCACCGTTTACTAATAAGTTACACCCGTAGAAGATAACTGGGTATTGAGCTTTGCAGTACAGAGGGACCAGACAAATATAACCTCACCGTGCAACAAGTGGCCAGTTGTCTATACTGGGAATGAAAGGGTTAAACGATGTTCTAAAGGCTGTTCACGATAAAGTGAGCTGCCCCTACTTGCGTGTATGTATTTTAACGGGCGTAATGAGTAACGTGTGTCCAGTAAAGTTGGTTACGATGGAGGTGAAAGTAGTTCCATATATTAACGTCTAGCAAAACGTGTTAGGTAACCATTTGTGGTAACTTAAATTATGTCTCTCGCTTTCTGTAATTTTTAATGCATCAAAGTATAAAAATGAGTAGATTTGTACTATATTTACTTTTCTAATAATTTCACTGTTTCACTTGACCGAAGCATGAATAAAGTGATGAGACTCATGGCAATGTTAATTTTACATAAGGTGGAAGAACACACAGCGTGTACACAAGTATATATTAAGCAGGGCTTTCAAAAGTGCTAATTTTACAGTGAACAGCCTATAATCATAAATTCTATCCACGTAGTTTACGATGGTCGTGTTGTCGGAAAAGTAGTTCAGTGTCGGGACACTGAGACTGGTGTGCGCAGCCAGCGAGGTCGCTCCACTTCATATCCACTCTACTCTAAAGCTACGCCATCCCAGGTCAAGTGAGCACTTTCGACATCACCTTTGAAAAAGATACCATTAATGCTTGTTGACTGCATGAATGCTACCACAGAGCAGTTATAGGCTGTTCACGTTAAGGGCCCTATGTACTGAAACGTTTTGTGCGGAATCGTTGCTTGCGCGTAAACGCGTAACTCGGAAAATGAATTTTCCGGAAATACGAAGTTTTGTCAGAAACGATTTAAAAAAACTGTTTTCCATGTCGCTATATTTTTACTTTCATCATATTAGGTGTATTAATAGAGAAAAAAATTGTGAAAATGGCAAATATCGCATTTTTAAAGCTTGCTTAAGAAGTTTTTTTACAGCTGTAAAAGAAAAGTACGATTATGCGCAGGTAGTTAGGTATGCGTACTTTCATCGCGTGTAATAAAAACCCACAGTTACAGATCTAGTTTACACAGTAAAGCGTTAGGACGGAAACACTGCACGCCTTGCGCGTAGGAGCGATGAGGCGCTAGGCGTGCGTGTTAGTGTCACCCGTATCGCTCCCTCATTCGTTGACCTTGGACGAGCACTTAAAGAGGCCACGGTTACTTTTTCCTTTCAACCATTTCTTATCCTTTAACCCCATTTTGAAAATGAATATTCCTATGTAAGTCATGAACACAGTGTGTATATGCTACCGCATTAGTAAATTAACGTCTAGGGCTAAAATGAAATGTATTTAGAGACTACTATTCGAAATGAGAAAGCTGTGGAAAGTGGTCGCGTGACCGTGAACAGCCAATAGATGAAGAGCGCGCACACCCACGACGTCACACCTCCAAGGACGACGGCGAGCAGGCGGGGAGGCCGTATTTGGCGCTCAGTTCACGCCCCGGCCAATGGGGGCGCGCCGCTTATTTCCTTGACGGAACGGGCGCGACGTGCCATCACGCCGCCTCCATTGTCGACATATCCACAGCGCACCTGACCTGCCTGCTTCCACTCTACCTGCGACTAGTCCGCTCTTCTTGCGGGAGTAACAATGTCTACTACCGTGACCTTACTTACTTACTTACATACTTACTGCTGTCTTTAAGGCCCTTACACAATTGAAAACTTTAACATTTGACTTAGCGTATGCTTTTTGACATGTTGTTTCTTATGGAGCTTGACACAGTAGAACTGCACTCTTGACTTTACGATTTCGAAAAGTTGAAATTTAAAGTCAAAGTCTAGCAGCCATTTTGGCGAGAATCTAACAGAGGTTATATGGAAAGTGCGTTATTTTATCGTAAGGCGATTTTAATCTCGGTACATCAAACAAAGCTCGTCTTAAATTAAATTAATGGCAAATAAATATAATGTGAAGAGGAAAGATATGAATTGACATATTTTAATAAAGTAAACAAGTTAATTTCTTGTTTAGAAATAAACTTTTAATATAAATTTTAAGCCTATTTTTAAAAACAGTACGTAAAATGCATTCCTGGATAATATCATAATTAATTACATAGCAAGATACACATTTTTATGAAACTGGCAGAACCAATGTTCAATTGTCTGAACTCTGACTTTACAATATTGTATTGTGTTCTGGTGGTTTCGTCAGAGGAAAGGCAACGTATAGTCAAATGCTAAAGTTTTCTATTGTCTTTACTTCCTTCCTGCATTCACTTCCCGGAAAGCCTGTCGAGGCGCGCGTTCTAAACTGCAGGAAATGTGCACTCTCGCGCACTCACGCTTGGCAATGACGTCAGGGAGTGGTGTTCCAAATATGAATCGAGAGCAAGTACGAATACGAGTGCGAGGATTTGTTTAAGAGCGTGCGGGCATGCGTGCTCTATTCGTGGTCGAACCAACCGCCATTCTTTTGTTTGTTTTCTAATGTCGGGATAAACAAATAAACCGCCTTAGTTCCATTCACCTCCGTGTGACTTTCGTAAACAAATGTATAGGCCCATCGGAAAATTATTAATTCATAATTTTAGAATGAACGGAGCTAAAATTACGAGCTCAAGCTGTTGATTGCAGATAACATTTATGCCTGACTCTCTACATCATACCCATCATCATCCCTTGCTCACTCCATTGTTAACTAAAATGTAAATATTAATGTATGCATTGTTTTTTTAAAGTAAATATTTTTTTTTCATGCAGAATAACAATCGATTGCCGACCGTATCGATTAATTTGAATAGTGCTAGTGTAGATAGTTCCATAAGGAGAGAGTGCGAATGCGAGAGCAAGAAAGTGAGTGTGAGTGCTGGTTATTTGGAACACAGCCTCAGTGTACACAGGTGTGTACATTGGGCACGTCTATTCGTGTGCGAACACTTTAAATCCCTCTCATGTGCAATAATAGTCAATAAATATATATTAGTTTAGCCTTAGACGTTAACTTCCGAGTACGGTGGAATATACTCACAACGTCTATTACTTGCATGGCAATATTTATTTTAAAAGGTTATTGATGGGCAAAAATGGCTGAAAGGGAAGGTAACTGCTGGCTAAAAAGTTCTGACTTTACCGTGAACAGCCTTTGGGGAATTTTTGGTCTGTTCTGCACTCTGCGAAGCTCAGTGATCAATTATCTTACCTGTGGGTAAATGATTCACAAACCGTCTGACCTTTTTCAGTCATAATTGGTTCATAAGACTGTAGCCTAACATACAGCCTACAGCTCATTGCCTGTGGCAACGAAACAAGCCTTGTGTCGACTTAAGTACAGCGCGCATCATAAAAGTTTTTTGTTTGTAACTCCTGAAGCCGTAAATTAAAGTGGATCTGGAAATGGCAAAGACGCTGACCAGGGAAAAAAAAATTGTTGTTTTTTATTTGCACCACTTACTGTTCAACTTGTAGACATTTACTACTTTCTCCTCAGATAATTTGTTTAGCAAAATTTTACTATTTTTGTGATGTACAGTACATACAAGTAAAATAAACCAAACTATTGGCAGAAATTTTGACAATGGCAACTGAAAGCTCTTGTCTCAATTCATTTCAAGTTCCGCTTATCAAAACCCGTTTTACAACAATTCTGGGGCAGTCTCAAATAAAAAATATGCAAAAATTTACATACTTTAGGCAAATTTTTTTTAAATTGCAAGAACAATTTCTTGTACGATTCGGTAGACATCTTGAAGTAGCTCTTGGCATCTATTTCAGCGTGAACTATTTTTGTACGTGTGTTAGTATTCGATATTTGTAAAATAAAAATAAAAAAAAAAGAACATTAAAATTGTGGGTTTTGACATGTATTTATGCGAAAAATATGAACTCGAATATTTATTTTGGGAGTAAAGTTTGCTGAGCTCAAGGTTGTAACTTGCCCCGAATTATTGTGGGAAGCACGTTGAAATATTTTGCACTCATGCCCCAGTCTACAGTATATAACCTACATTGTTCGCCTGCTCATTCAGTACAATAGCATTTATGTTACGGTATAGTCAACATAAAGCCCACTGATAACCAAATCAAACGCTCGTTAACAACTTCAAGACTGTCTTAATGCAAATTTGCAATGGAAACTGCGAATCCGCCACATTACAGACAAGACTAGTGAGAGGTATAGCGATGCAGATTAATAATACTTTTTTAATCAATTAGATCAGCTCCGAAAAATTAATTTTGGATCGATATTAAGACAGCCGATTTTTTCAAGGATTGATATATTTCTTGTTTTCAGCGGCAACTTTGCGTGTCATTTAACGATATGAATTTTGAGTTTTGGAATGTCGTATATATGGATTGTTCGATTTTTATGGAATTCTATATTTTGGTCGCTGATATTTTTACAAGTTTTCTGGCAATAGTGTTTCAGAATGTGTAAGTTTGTTCCCAAGGCCATAGTAACATAGTAACATCCTAACGCACCGAACAACTGGCACCGAAAAAGATCGAGAGTATATTTGTTGTAAATCGATTTTTTCGTCCTACTGCCTATACGCACCGATAGCCTATGCTTCGATCTAAATAGATCCAAGAAATCGATTAAGTAGGTACATATCGGTATTCTCCAGGTGGCTTTACGATTAAAGACCAGAGGATTAAGAATTGTACTTAATGACTCGACAAGCACACGAAAAATGAACAATAAAAAGTTTGCAGTTTATGATTGAATCAGCAACTGTTAAGTCTAGCCAATCAGAATCGTAGAAGACGAAAGCAGCCTACATAATCTGGAAATATGGATCAGAGTGAAGATTATTTACATATATTTAATTATTCATGATTACTGCTTGTGTAAACGTTTTGAAGAACACGTAATATCTTATAGAAGGGAAAGTCGATGTCAACATTGAGCATTTACATCTATACATCTGAGAAGGTTAGTTAAAAATAATGCAACAACCTTTTCCAATAAATAAGATATGACCATGAACGGTTCTTTAATCTAAGAGGATAGTGTCTCTCGATTAAAATAATTATTTGACATACGAATTCACAATACTATACACCCCATAAATCCATGATGTAAATACAGTTTCCCGCCAACAACAAATGCCACTGGTCTCTGATTGGCTACTTCGTCCTGACTTGTACTTAAGATATAAAATATAACGATCTCTTAAGTCAAGTCAAGAAGGCACACGACCGTCATAAACTAATACCCTTGAATACATTGAATCATATCTTAAGCACACGGCGAACCTTATTCTGTTAAGTCAATCGTAAATCCGCCTGCAGTGAGAGGGCTCCAAGGAAGGGGGAGGAACAGTTCGTTGCGAGGACAACAGAAAACTGCACAGGAAGTAGTGTTCTGAACACGAAGCAGATAGGAAACTGCCAGGTGGGCGGAAGGCCCGTGTGTTTACGGATTCGCACACGTGTTCGATTGCAAGGCGCGACCCGGCCCCATTCACCGCGAAGGAACCGGAAACACGGGCAGCAGAGTAATCGCACCCGCCTTCACAATGCCTCCACGGAGCGGAACTGAGTCGGCAGGCTGTCTTCCCCATCCGTGGGAGTGTTCCCAGCGAGGAGGCGGTGAAGGAACTCGTTCACCGACTTGCTGATGTCCACGGACTGAAGATGGGGTACCCTGACCCTGATTGATGGCTCGCAAATAGTACGCAGAACTGTCAAAATTGCATGTTTAAACATTGATTTCCATGTTATTTACTTTCGGTTTTTGAACACAATCGTACTTTTAGAAAATTTATTCGGGGTAACCTGAATATAATCCATGTGCATCAAAACTAAGACAGAAGGAATATAGAGAAATTTTAGAGAAGGTATTCTTTTGACGTTCCTTTCTTTTAACTTCACAGACACTGCACTAAAGTCGTTTCCTTAATTGGAATGTGTGGTCATACCAGTTTACAATGACCGTAATTTTCAAAACGTTTTGAAAACACCTGGTATGATCAATGCGACCAATATTACACCCGCTTTTGAGGATGACTAACTACAATGCTGGCCATAAAAATTGCGACGCCAGGAAGGTCGCTCTTAACATTGAGGCTTGAGAGCCGATGAATATGAAGCGAGGTGAGTTTGGAGCTACGCCAGAATGCAAGGATGGGGGAGACGGGAGGTTCCCGAGAAAACCCGCCGACCAGCGGCATCGTTCGGCACGATTCTCACATGAGAAAATCCGGGGCGATCCCACCGGGAATCGAACTCTGTTTTCATTGGTGGAAGGCTGGTGATCTAAACCCTACACCACCGCTGCCCTGTAAGTAAGTGGAGGGCGATGGCCGCTAAGACGAGACTCGTGGCCTATCAGGATTGTGGATTAACCTACAGCGAAATTGGTTCTCGCGTTGGAAGAAATGCAACCACAGATAAGCGAGTATGGGATCGGTGGGTCGAGGAAGACAAGGGCCCGCCCCCTCTCTCCTAGTATTTCCAACTCTATTGACTAAGAGCATGTTTTCCAAACACCCTGTCTCCTTTAGCATTCTATTTAATTTAATGCATGCAATCATTTTTTGAATTTTTACTTTGTCGCAGGGGCTTTTACGTCTCTCTTGGCTGTTACACTTAAGGAGGTAGTCATGGCCCCAAAGTGCACGCCATGGCTGCCCAATCCCTCTTTGTAGCGATGCATGTCTCCTTGCATGATTTTCCTTCCTTGTAGGCGTAAGGGGTTAGCCCTAAGACGCAATAAAATCCCGCCCTACCTTCGGGCCTTAACTTCACCTAACACTAAGAATAAGGTAGATTAGAAAAAAAAAAGGCAAGAGCTGAGCGAAGTGCAGGAAGCCAATGGCGTCGTTGCACCGACGAACGCGAGGGTAGAGATCCGGCGCGCATAGCGATTACGGACCGTGCAGTCACATCAAACACCCAGGCTCAGGAGTCCAGGCATCTGGCACATCAAACTGTGTCCGCTCGCATGTTTCGTCGCCGTCTGCGCATCATAGCATCATGTCCAGGCGCCCCCACTGGTGCCTGTCCGCACGCACAAGGTGATGTCACGTGTTCGTGGGTCCCCCAAGACGACGTCCGCCCGCTCACGATCAAACCCTTTCCACTGCAGTTCAGACTACTCACGACCGACTTGCTCGCGATGGCCCGCTCATGCTCGAGGTGGAGACACGCAGCTGAGCAGATACCGCAAAGCAGGCTTGTATCCTAGTCAGTCGACATGCATGGATCGGGAGGTAGAAGTATGTGCCGGCGGTACAATAGACTATGTTGTCTTAGTAGCTCAAACTTGACGTAATTGTCTAAAAAGTGACGACAAATTAAAACTCCTAAAACTTGTTCCATGTACAATACATGCACGTTGCATGAGATGGTTTACCGTTGTTAGTTACAGCTCAGAAACTCTATCAAATGTAGTTCCAACGTTGACAATCAAGTTAGTTTGTAACACTCAATAATGCATCCACACAAATAATCCGTATAAGATACAACATTTGTGTTTCCGCGTAAGGTTTTTTTATGAGAACCAACTTTTCTCTATAAAATTCCAAAGCTTGTACCAACACACATGTAACTTCAAAATAGTTGCAATTTGTTACCTAGCTGATGACAACTTATATCATCTAATATATTTACGTAAAATTATATTTCTTATATCTGGACTACTTAACGGAAGCCTAGGAATCTGTATTTTTCCACAGCTGTTCGTGTATAATATAATTTTTTAAAAATCATGAAACTTTTGTGTGGTAATAACACTCTAAAGCCCATTTAACACTATCAACTGTTTTATTAAATTCAATCAATTGAATTCAAATTATTGAATACTCAAGAGTTTTGAAAAGCTTTTCACACATGCAGTTGTATTCAATAAATATTAAAGTTAAAACATACAATTTTTTTTTATATTTCAGTTAAAAAATACCTATATATTCAGAATTTTTTTCAAACCACTACAAACCACGCACTACATGAAAATAACTTGTCGGAATCGATACAAACTTTTTTTAGCATAATATATTTACTTTGTATGAAATAATTATATGCCAATACTTTTTTAATGATTCGGAGTGCTAGTTGAAAAATTTTATTCAAGAAAACATAGAACATGTTATTAAAGCAAAACGTTACAGGAATTAGAGTAATTCGATGGCTTGAAAGACAAAATTACCGTGGTTATGACGTCCAAGTAACCTCATACAGGATTCAATAAATAAAATAAATTAATATTGAAGAAGATTTGAAGTGAACTTTGATCATGTGAAAGGGCCTAAAGATTGTTTAAGTTAACTATCAGACAGTTAATGAAGTTGTTGTTGAAAATTAGAGACTTACAATATTCCGGATAATCCTTACCGAGTTCGTTTGTTTGGGAAACAACAGCAATAGGGGAAAATAGTTTTGTTATATTTTATAGAACATTTTGGTAGCCAGAATGCGACGTGAGAAGTCTACAGCAATGGCATGCATATGTAGCGTTCCAAGGGCATAGGTAGCAGGAAGGAGGAGGAGGGAAGGCCCTGCCCTTCTTGGAAACGACGCACACTATGCGGGCGCTGTTTCCACTGTGCGTCTCTTCCCACGCCGAGCAAGCGTTTTTTCCGTCGGCATCTTTCATGTATACGCACAGCTACCTGGAGGATCGCCTCTAGGCGGATCCCCTCGCACACGCCCGACGCACAGCAAATAAGGCTTTTCCACAGCCCGCTGACCTGCATGCCCCCCCCCCCCCCCAGCTATCCTCATACAGAAGCTCAGTGCACGTACAGCATACGGCCGTAGATATGCTCTGTCACAGTATATGGCTACAGAGACTGGCCGCTGTGGGGTAGCCAGCATTATTTTAGATACATATGTCCCCGAGGACATATGCTACGATAGGCTATATTTAGGATATTATTATAGGTCAATTAGACTAGCGCAATATGTCTTTTCATCCACAGATCCTAACCGTCTTTTAATGTTCTAGTGAAAACCAATAAGAGCCAGCCCTGCTGACACTTACTGGCAGCTCACTTTCTCTCCTTTAGTTTTCAGGTTCATAGAAGAGATCGAGGGGAAGAGACCCAATAGCGTCACTTCTCCCACCAGAGAGACGCCCAAGCCCCTCTCTGGTTATTGCCGGCATCAAATTAAGAATAAACAAAGCTCCCGCCCCCTCTCTACTAGTCTTTCCAACTCTATTATCTAAGAGCATGTTTTCCAAACACTCTGTCTCCTGTAGCATTCTATTTCATTTAATTAAATTTCATGCATGCAATAATTTTTGAATTTTTACTTCTCTGTCGCAACGGTTTTTACGTCTTTCTTGACGGTTTTTCCCTTGCTCTTCATAGTTAAGGCTAGCTCTAAGTACACTTAAGGAGGTAGTCATGGCCCCAAAGTGCAGGCCATGGCTGCCCAATCCCTATTTGCCGCGATGCATGTTTCCTTGTATGATTTTCCATCCTAGTAGGCGCAAGGGATTAGCCCTGAGACGCAATAAAAATCCCGCCCTACCTTCAGGCCTTAACTTCACATAACACTTAGAATAAGGTAGTTTAGAAAACAAGTCAGGAGTGATGCCATGTACGGCCAGATTTCGTACCAGGTTTGGTAATTGGACACGTCCTATTTTTCGTTGCAGGTTCCAAACCAGGTTTCGTACCTGGCCAATCACATCGCAGTTTCAGAGCGTAGGGCGCTCCCCGTGGCTACTACTTGAAACGAGTTGATCACGAAACCGAAAAGGACGCCTCCATCTTGATTATACATCTGCGAGGTTAAAACTCTGGCCAATATACTTAAAATACAACAACGAATAATAGTGGCGATGATAACTTTTAATTACTGTTTAAAACCGTTCTAAATACTTCAAACATTACCTACTGTATGAAAACAATTAATTCAAATATTACGAATATCTACAGTATATAAACTTCTAATCTAGCGTTTTAACTGGTAGTACAGTGGTAAAGTCGTGGCGCCTGAGGGTAAAGTGTGATTATTGAGCGTGAGTTCGAAACTCCGCCGAATTCAAATTTCTTTTATCATTAAATTTTACATGCGGATAATATCCGGGTACGTAAAGAAAAAAACCTTTTTTTGCAGACGGTCAGTAGTTTTCGTCAAAATAAAAAATAACACACTTTTACTCTAGTGACTTCGTCGTTTTCAAGAAAATTAATGAAACTATACTAGTAAGCAATCAATTTATGTAAAAGGCGAACAGTAATATAGCAATATTAAGATGTGCTAGCTATTTGTTATAGGTCTACGCAAGTTACTAACTGGTAGCAGTTCTGCGAATGGGGTTCATATTTACTACAAACCACAGACTGCGCACCCATCGAGGTTGTCAAATGCTAGATCGCGAACTGCTGTCGTGTAATGTGGATCTGCCATGGCGTCTCCTACAGCGGCTGGTAAACCGGCTCGTACAGTAGGGCGTGTAGAAGCTTGTACAAGAACCAAGTACGGCTGCAGGTGTCGTGTAATATCGGCGCGCGTCCAGGACTAGGACACGCTAAACGAATCCTGGCGCAGGGCGGAAGAACTGTGACGTAGCTGACCGGCGCTCCTTCACGCGGCGTTCATTTAAATCAGTCTCGCATGCGTCACGGTAATTAATATTGACCTCGCGTGGAGACTCGTGACTGCGACTGCAATCCCGCCTGCTTCCGGTCATCGCGTGAGACCGGACCACAACCACTGGCTCACTCTTCTCCAAACTGATCTGACGTAGACAAGTATGCGATAACTGATCTGCCGCCGCTGCATCCATCGCCACGGAACAAAGCCGTGCTTCCACAATTATTTATCTGTAGAGACGAGGATAGGAAAGAATTTTGTTCAGAAAATCTTCGGCCAAATATAACTGCTTATTTTTTATTTACGTTTTTTACATATTCAAAATGTATTTTAATTAAAAATGACGTAGTCAAGTGATTTTATAAGGTTTTTGCAAGATAGATATTTTCATTTAGTGGTAAAATAACGTCTAGATATTATCTCTAGTGTTTGATTTAAGGTTGATAAAATAAAGGGTTCATTCGTGTATTTTTGTGAAACTATAATTTTTGGAAAAATAAATAAATTGTAAGCTTTTACGGTGTTGTAAAAGTAGAAGGGGGGGGGGGGGTGGAAACTAACATGTGTAACTGTGACTAATTAATTGCAACCGTGAAATCTGTGTCGTGTTGTACAGCTGCTCGGTGACTTTACTTTTATAAAAATTGCATTCGCCTTATGGTGGGTGGGGTTCCAGACGTTTTCAATGGCCAAAAGTCGTCCCGAGGTCCCGGGTTCGAATCCCAGGTACGGGATACATATGCCGTACACATAAGTATAGTTTAGGCCTTCCAATTATAACGCGGAGACGATAAAAAAAAAACAATAATTTTAAAGAAATATTCTTGCGCTGGCTATGTGGAGGAAAGTGGGGGACGTCCAAAACAAAACAAAATTCTAGCGGAGCGTTCGGAAACTCAGTCCCAGGTATCATACATCCTCGTAGCCCCGCAGTTCATCTGTGATACTGCTAGAACGTTTCTTCCTCTTTCAAGGTCAGTCATTCGCTTCCTTCCAGCGTTCAAATACTAATAATGATAATTAATTCCGAGTAGTGGAAAGATTTAGAGAAAACTGAAATCGCAAAAGAAAAATTAAAGTGAGAAGGGAGGCTGAATATACGAAGGTTCGAACCCAACTCCCGTGCATTACAAGAATTCAAAATTTCAGAGCCACAAGACGCATGCCATGTTATATGGTGCACGTACATTTGAACCAAAAAGCGCCTCATCATCTTCACCCTCTCAGCATGACCGTGGCACGTAAAACCCTTACTTCAACGTTTTTGTTCACAAAACTATTTTATCACCACAGTTCATTCGGGCAGGGTCACATTTTCTTTTCATAAGACATTTCGCTCTAGCAAATTTTTTTGCCGAACGAAGGCGTGTTCGTCGTGTTCTTCCCAAGTCAGCGTTTGATTAAGCACACTATAAAGCACTGCATAGTTTATCCTTCCTTCTCACTGTACACCATAACGCCAAACACTGCCGACTGAAAAAATACGTAAATAGGTTATTGCCATCATGTATTTATTTATATTTCTCCGGAACTTATCTACCGAAATCACTATTTAAAAACCCGTATAATAAAGTCATGGGGTTTAACTTATTAATTATTTTTATGTAACGTGCTTATCTGCTTTTATTGTCGGCACATTTTCAATCACAACCGGACATTCTGTATTTATTTACTAATTGTTATCTCACAGGAGAAAATAACTGCACACGTGAATACATAATCTTATAAGAGTGAATAGTCTTGTATGGTATAATGAGCCTATATTTTTAATATTACAACTAAAAAAATTAACTAGTAAAGGAAACGAATAAAACCCAAGAAGGAGGGGATCTTCCAACCCAGATCATGCACTCTTTATAAGATGCCGTCCACCAATCGTAATTTGCGACACAGACGCCAATAAACGCACCTGCGCTGGAGCGACGCGTGTACACGCATGTCTACACATAGTCTCTATGTACACTGCTTTGGTGAACATATAGTTTATAAATGTAATTTCAAAATACGTATCATTTAAATTCTTTAAAAGTTATGTACCATAGTTTTGAAACAAAAATTATCGTGCGCATGGTGATATAGGCCGTTCACAGTAAAATGAGCACTTTTGTAAGCCCTGCTTATGATCTACGTGTATGCATATTGTGTATTCCTCCGCCTTATGTAAAATTAACAAAGCCATGATCCTCATCACTTCATTCATGCGTCAGTCAAGTGAAACTGTGGAATTATTAAGAAAGTTAATACTTTACAAATCTGCTTATTTCTAAACTTCGATGCATTAAAAAAAACAGAAAGCGAAAGGAATAATTTAGGTTATTACAAATGGTTAACTAACACTTTTTATTCGACGTTAAAATATGAAACTATTGTCCAGCCACCGTTACCAACTTTACTGGGCGAATGTCACTCAGTGCGCCCGTTAAAATATATGCAGACAAGGGCAGTGACATTTTTGCAAGGTTCAATTCTTAATTGGTCACTTCATCGTGAACAGCCTTTAACAGAATTTTATGTTTTGCTGTGTTTTACTTTTAAATGCACAAAGAAAATTCGTGTTAAGCTTAATTAAATACTTTGTGTTATCCTTAAGAATTCGAGATTAAAAAATTAAATGATATATTAACAGCCACATCAAACACTCGCACAGGAGTCGAGGCATATATCACATAAATCTGTGTCTGCATGAATTGTTGTCGGCAGCATCAGGGCGTCTCGTCCAAGCACCCATTACTGCGGCTGCCACTAACTGCTCGCCACCAATCTATTTAGTTATTCAGAACCGATCAACGTGTTTCTTTAATCGTACCATTCTGACTTAATCGATTAGTCTGTTGTCGATTCCTTCATATAAGTCGCCTAGCCTCTCCCTCCTCCACCCACAAATACCATATCCGCTCCACTGTGGTTGCATGTCTTCCAGCGCGAGAGCAAACTTCTCAGTAGGTTTATATACAATCCCGATAGGTCACGACTCTCCTCCGGTCGTATGGTCGTAGCGGCTTGCCCATTCCGTCTTCGCACACCAACAATGGTAAACACAATGCCACTACCTCTGAGAGCGACTCCCCGATCTACACAACGTGGACCATAATACATACACCTAACTCCATGAGGCGAGTCCTTGTGGAAACTAGGTGGGTTATCCGTTGGCATCATCATCGTGAGGTGAATATTAAGAGAGATACGCAGAGAAGGAAATCGAATTTTGAAATGAATGAATGTAAATATTGGAGGAAGTACTTGAGATGGAGCAACAAAAATGGGGCGTGGCTGTGTTGGGGACACGGCCGTTTGTTTTGCGTGAATACGTCTACGTTGACGCGCTCGGACGCCTTGATGTTGTTTTAACGTTCCCGACACAGCTTCACTCGATCATATGGGGTTTTATGGGTATCAGTGGATTGCTTTTGAGATACTCTTTCCAACCGTGTACAATTTCTGTATTTCGACTTGGCTTTTTGACGAGTATAGGCTGATATTGTGTTATGTTTTCTTAATTTAAAACATTAAAATAATACAATTTCACCATAACCACGCCACACAAATGTTTTTATACACGCAATCGATTGATTTTGACGAGAGCTATCGATTGAAACTTAAATGAGCTTCGTAGCTTCTCTTAGTTAAAAGTTATACTAAGCGGAAGTTATAGGACGCGGCGAAAAGAACTCCAAATTGTGCCCCCCCCCCCCCCCCCTTCTCCAAAGCGCGATGCTTCGCAGTCCTCACTCAACGTAACATATCCTTTGATCCTTTGCCAATCGAGTAGTGTAATTGGATTTTGAATGTAGACGATAGATTCGGAGCTGCAATGCCAAACTGTATCCCCCGATATTGATATCATCGGATTTTCTTGATTGCATCCCACTATGGTTGGGAATTTTAAGACGTATTAACGTCAAAAATCGGAACAGTGATTCACGAATCGGTTGGTTGGTCAAATCTTACCCCTTCATTGTGTAAGTAGGGGTAGTCACCCTCTTTTCACAGAGAACTTTGGGATACTAGGCGGTAAAGAAAATATCAAGGCACATCATGACCCACCATGGTACAATGAAGACATAAAGTCCTCTTGTCCGAACTCGCTCCAGTCAACCGTTTTTGCGAAAATGCCACTCAAAATTTCGAAACTGCGGTGTAGCCCTGCGGAGGTAGGCAACACATTGGACACCTACGCCCCACACGTGGCGAATGAAACTGGCGAGGATGTAATCGGTACTTGCGTGACGGTGGCCTTGACTACTGGCAAGTCAGTGTGTGCCTGCAGCTGGTTGTGGAAGCATGGAACGTTTTACGGAAGCGGAGCAAGCTGACATACACCCCGTATAAGGTGCAGCCAACACGAATACCAGGCTGCACTACCCAGCGCAAAGTCCACCCTCCCATGCGACATCTGTACGGCTCCACCAGAGACTGCGAGATGAAAGCTCGACGAAAGTGAGGCTCATCTTGGTGTTGCTATTGTGATGGGCATTCTCAAAGAATACTGTAGTGTAGAAGATACCATTCAATTAAAGCTTTTGAATTTCACGCTATAACGCGGTATGTTAACACCATGTAGGTGGTTAATTTGAGAGATAGGCGTTTCAAGCAAAATGTGTTGTTCTTGAATTTTTAGGAAAAGTTCCCTACAGCGGAGATGTTTGCTTGGCAATGCATTTTTAAAGTTTATGTTTTAAAAAAAGCGCACACTGCGTATCTATATTGAAAATATACGCCCGTAGGGTTCTTCTTTTGAAAACTTGGTGACGAATACACTTTGTTTCAAACGCCTACCTTTAAAATAAACGCACTGAGGCAACATTTTATTAACACGGAATTTGCTATGTAAATTTTGCAGCTACCAGCCAGTAGGCGATGCCCTTGCGACGGTGTGCTACATAGATCAACACTAAAGAGACTGGTAAATATTTGCTTTTTTTTGGAAACCAATATAGGAAAACTAATAAACGACAATCCTAGATGGTATTTTACGCTTTGTGAGCAAATATTTTGACAATGTGATGCATTACTGTCGATATATTGCTTACGTTGTAAATTAGCACATTATAGCGCAGCGGTTTTTTTTTTTTTATGAGCTAACCGTTTGCTTTGTCAACCGTAGCTGAATTAGGCTAAATGCAGCTTAATTTTAGGTAGGAAAATTGGTGTTTTCGGATGTTAAAAAGGAGCTGAATTGAGGTGGCGTGTGGTAAACTGTTGCACGGTAAGCGGGCGTTAGCTGTGTGCTGTACCTTGTTGCTTGCTAGGTTACACTTCCACCACTAGAACGTAGCTCGGCAGCTGACGCCACAGGACGAGTGTCATGGGTCCATTGCTGCTCGCTTGTGAGTGGTCGGCATGTACTCAGTTTCCATAGGCTGCGCGGTCGTTACTGGTTCCTGCTGCGTGCACCGAGAATGTACAGCAGTGAGCAAGCACCAACTTACCTTGCAACAGTTCACCGCACGCCACTGATATAGAGTCCGTGAGCCTGTCCACTTACTCGTTTACTCTCTGGGACAACTTAAATTCTTAACATACTATCCCGAATATACTAGTTCACATCTTGCATGTTGCAGAGCAGCTGAAGTAGTGTACGTTCCTGTGCAAGGTTAGAAGCTAGCATTAATAGAGATACCGCCTTTCCTTGGGCAATGCTATTGGTTGCTGCTGACACGCCCACACGTCTATGATTGGCTCCTTCTTGTGCCATAGGTCTACTGAAACACTTTCCATAGGTTCCAAAGTGTCTCTTGGTACAAAGAATTCGTAGGTAATTTACAGACCATGAATCACATTTTTTGCAACGTCCGAAATGAACACGTAATGTAACCGTTAAGGGGTTAAACATAGCAACAATACTTTATTTCCACTATGTTTTATTTTTAACCCTTCCAGGTCCATTTTAATTTACGATTCCAGGTGTTGCAAACAAAATAATTTAATATACGTGCTGTACTTAAGACGACACAGCACTTGTTTCGTTGTCACAGCCAATGTTAGGCTACAGTAACATAGCCAATTGTGACCTAGAGCAGTAGGACGGTTTGTGAATCATTTACACACACATAAGATGATTGGTCACTGATTTTCGCAGTGTGCAGTTCAGACCAAAAACTACCTACACATGCGTAATGTACACAAATGTGTACTCTTGAGTGTGAATGAGTTAAATGCACAGAGTTTAGTTAGCGGTGAACTGGTCCTGGAACATGCAGCCGTAGATAAGCGGCCACCCAGCAGGACGAGCTGGCGACGCTAATGTGGGACAGGTAGTCAGTTTGTCGTCGGGCGGCACGCGACGCGCTAGTAGACGTTGTCCAGCAGCGCTGTGGGACGTCACTTCCTGTGGGCCACCGAATCCTGCGGGGGAGGGGGGAGGCCTTGCGCAGGAAGACTGCCAGCGACGTGCCGGCGCCGTCGCTTGTGCCCTTGTTGCAGCCAACCCCGAGCCCGCCTCAGGTCTCAGTGAAGCCGGGGATCCCTTGCCAGCCCTACGAGTAATGTGGCACGTATGCCACCACAGGACATCCGCCAACACCGCAGTTCACTGTCCCTTCCAGGGGGTCGAAGCTCTATAGGGATCTCGTGGGCCACTAAATTATTACGTAGAATGACTTCTGCCAACTGTTGAAAAAATATAATAATGCTCTTTAATAAAGAAAGCTATATATTTTATAAACAGTATACTTTTATTTTTAAATATGCTTTACTCACAAGTAAATTAAGTATAATTATTCTTATTTCCATTCATAATATATATGTATATAACATTTTTATGTAGACATTCACTGTCAGTGCCTGAGCGTTGAGACGTTCACTTGTTTTGTTTCCGTTGTTATGTTCATTGCTGGAGAAGTAGGAGTTGATATTTGCAACCAATTGCAGGAATTGGAATAATTGAGCTTTATTGAATTTTCAAATGTTGATTGCCTAATAATAAATGGTACGAGAGTTATGGATATCAGCGACAGAGCCTTTTTAAAAGAAATAAATATGTACGATTAGCATCTAACTACCGATTATGTAGTTAACATAGTAGCCAACCTATGTATTCTCTACCATCAATTGTTAATCACACATTTAGTTACATCTTACCGTTTGTAAATACAGCATGTAATTGTAACATCTTTAACAAATTGTTATTAGCAGTAACTAAAACGTCTGTCTGAAAATCGAAATAATTATATTTAAAAGTTGTACGGTTGGCAGCAAATTCTACCTAATAGCCCAAACATAGAGGAAAATAACGAGCCACTAAAATAGCATTGAGCTTCGTTTCTTTATCTTACTTGCTTTGTGGTCCGTTCCTTCGGCGTCTCCCGGCGGACAATCGCACGCCAGTTGCGATGTTGGCCATACAACACGACGGTTCGTACTCTGATCTTGCGATTCACACAGCTGCCACGTCACCAAACTCCGAAATTTGCGGTACAATAGCGAGTGGTGTGGAGTAGAGAGATTTCGGCAGCTCTTGCCACAGACGTCATGAGAGCCGGCGAGGGCGAAGCGAGGTATGGTGCAGCGCCAGAATGCAAGGGCGGAGGGGAAACGAGAGATCCCCCAGAAAACCCACCGCCAAGCATGATTCCCCAGTGCGAAAATCTGGGAGCGACTTCGCCGGGAATCGAACCCGGTTCTTCTTGGTGAGAGGTTAACACTCTAGCCGATACGCCACCGCGGTTCCCTGGTACAATAACGAAACACGAAGCGTTCCCGCCCGGTTCGCTTTCCAGTGTGACACATACGAAAGAAAGAAATCTCTTCTCTACGAACTGAATCTTGCGATATGTTATGTAATAAGTTAGTAAATCTAGTTCACATACATACAGTGGAAGGCAACGACAAATCACTGCGGAATCATTATACCTATACGCTATCCACGGTAAAGTGAACCGTTTTTAAGGCCCTGCTAAATTTTACCTTTGAGCTTATTTCTATCCTCCCACCACTTTTCAATATAAACATTGCCGTGTTACTAATAAACACAGTGCATACATCTCATAACTCTCAAAAATTAACATTTGAGGGTGCAATAAAATATATTTATTCGTGGTTAATGCCTGTTTGAAGGGCTTTAAAAAGTGCTAGCTATACCGTGAATAGCCTATAGTTGCTGGGGCACCGCGGCTTCTGTTGTTATCACAATTTCCCCTGACGTTCCTGACAGCCCTTGGTGGCTTTACAATTACAAAATGATGGTTTAACTTAATAATTATGACGTGTACAGGAGAACAGAAAATACGCTGTTTATTTGCTCGTTCAAATTTGATTTAGCTTGTCCTAAACGGCGTTGTGAGTTCAACGCCATCTTAAATCTATATTTTGGCGTTGATACGTATATTGTATTGTAAAGCGCTTTTTAACGTCCCCCGGGTCTAGGCTTGAAGGCTTGGCAGGGCATGGCTTGTAGACTAACTTATAACCTAACTTAAATTAATACCCATGCCTTATCCGGGATTTGAGCCCAGAGCCTCCGCACCCCAGCTCGACGGCGCACCAGCTGACTGCGCCACGAGAGATCGGCATTGTTACGTTTATAAAATAAGACAGACACGTGGGATAGCAGGACGGAAAGGACGACTATGACTTCGCAAACAATAGCACGATTGAAATAAATGCCTCGCTCGATCGAGTATACAACAACAACGAGAGCATGTGCTGAGAAAAAGGTTTTGTTGAATCAAACAAGATTTGTTTGATGCAACCAAATTATTTGTTTGTATAGGGGCAATAAAATATTTTGTTGCTGAAACCAGATTATTTTGTTGTTCTCGTTTGGTTTCCCCAAACTAAGACTCGGTTGTTGCAATTAAAGATTTGTTTGGCTACGCGTACATTAAACAGTTTGAGTCGATATAAAAACAATTTACAAGTTCGACCGAGTTCCGAACCTAGATCACTTGCGTCCGAGCGCTACGCCTTATGAATCTCAGCTAATGTGATACCTGGTGGCGCTGAAAAGCTTTTTAATAGATGTACTTCAAATATTGGGTAACGTGTGCAAACAAATATTTCAAGTTTTACAGCTTTACTTGTCAGTTTCCTTTTGCATTGTTTTATTAATGTGTTATACGATTGCTAAGCATCAATAGATGCACTAACAAACGCAGTTACTAGCCTAATTGTCACAAAAATACAAGCAAACTCTCGAGCTGTATTTTCGAAGGAAGGCAGTCAAATGAGTGACCAAAAAAAAAATAGGCCTACACTTGATTCAACAAAATATTTAGTTGACAGTCAATTTTTTTTTTTGGCCCAACACAGAGATTTTGTTTGTTCAAACATATATTTTGTTAGACGAGCAAAAGTAATTTTGTTTCTTTTCAAAATTTGATTTGCTCAACAATATATTTTTTTTAGGGCAACTAAACATATATTTGGCCCTATACAAACTACTATTTTGTTCAATTTTTTTTTGGGGGGGGGGGGGGGGCAAAATAAAAATTTATAAATCGAATTTTGAAAATAATTGTCTACCTGTACTTGTTTATATTTAAATGTAAACACTGGTTGAAGTGCGAACATAAATGCTGACAGCGAGTTAAGGAATGAACTTCTATGCATTACCTTAACCAAGGAAATGGCATCGCTATTGAAATTATTCAAGCCACCTTATCAGCAAAATACTAAAATATTATTAGGCCTATACTTTTCTACTGGGATAGTTTTTACACCGCAAATTAGTATGTCTCATTGTGGCGCAAGATGGCATTCTAAAGAAAAGTATGTATAGCAGCCCACTGGTCTCAAAAACAGAGTACAATAGTTTTTTTTTTTTTTTTTTAACATTCGTAGTTACTAAACCAATCAGGTGTAGGCTGTTCACGGTAAAATGAGCACTTTCGAAAGCTCTGCTTAAGATCTACTAGTATGTGTGTTGTGTATTCTTCCGCCTTATGTAAAATTGACATTGACCTGGGCCTCATCACTTTATCCATGCGTCGGTGAAGTGAAATTGTGAAATTATTAGGAAAGTAAATATTTTACAAATCTGTTCATTTTCACACTTTGATGTATAAAAAATAACAGAAAATGAAAGAAATAATTTTAATTGTCAGAAATGGCTACCTAACACTTCTTATTCGACGTTAAGATATGGAACTACTTCTCCATCGCTAGCAACTTTACTGGGCGCATGTCACTCGGCTCGCCCATTAAAATAAATGCAGGTGGGAGTAGTGACATTTTTCTGAAGTTGATTTCAAAAGTTGACTCACTTTATCGTGAACGGTCTTTAACACGAATGCCCTGGCTGCGATGTGTTGAAACATGCCCCGCGACCTTTTTATACATGAATGAATTGCACAACGCTCCTGGCTGTCACGACGGCTACTACGCCACCCCCCCCCCCCCCCCATCGCGGCAATCTATAAGAGCTTAGATTCTGCAGGAGGTGGCCATGGCCTCAATCACGACCAAGTCTGTCAGATCCCCTTGAACCGGCGACGTACGCCCCCTGCATGACCAATCGCCCGCTTGCGACAACCCACATCCGCCCTACACATCGTAGCTCCAGACTATAGTGTATTCGCGGTTTCTTCACACATTTTTAATCAAAACTTTGAAAGACCACCCCCTGAATTTTTTTTCCCCTAAACAACCGTAACTCTAAGCGTTAAGTGTGAGCCCGAGATAGGGACGGGAGCCAAGTGCGTCTCAGGGCAAGGCCGCTTACGACTACAAGGGAGAGAATCCATGCAAGAAGGGAGCGCATCGCAGCAGAGAGAGATTGGGCAACCATGGCTGCTGTTGTGGCCATGACTAGCTCCTCAAGTGTACCTATAGTTGACCTTTAACTAGGGATAGGAAAATTTCGCGAGTTCCCTTCAGGACAAGATAGACGTCTAACACGTGTACGCTGAAGTCGCCTTTGCAATTGGTTCACATATCATTAGGTACGCCCTGGACGACTCTGATCCAATAGCATACTTGCAAGGAAACGGGTAGCGAGTGCCATACTACCAAGCGTGGAGTAACGCTGACTACTCTCTGGAGCAGCAGCCGATGAACAAACATTTGAGGCTCGAGAGTATACAGAACTGTGGAATCCAGCCTAAAGGTCATTGAACTCGCGAAATTTTCCTGTCCCTACCTATAAAAAAAGAAGAGAACGGGAGAAACCGTCATATGCACCGTGAAAACACTTTCGACAGAATATGATTTAAAATGTTTGCATGCATTAATATAAAATGCTACAGGAGACATATATGTGGTTACCATGCACTTTATTAGTGGGTACAGCAACACTCACCCCTCGTATGGCGTACTTGGTTGTTTCATATAAGTATAACGCCCATCACAAGCGTTTTATACTTGTATCAACATAAAAAGTACCTTATGTTCTTGTTAAATTTAAGTTTTAACTTTATTCCTTCTATAACAATCACAATCTTTCATCTATAATTAATATGAATAAGAGCAGATGGAAAATAGGTGGGATGATATTGGCTAGTAAGAAATAGTTCTTATCTAATTATTAAAATATTATCACACTGAGTGCGCACGAATGTAGTACGTTGTTCCTTTGGTGTTAATTTCTTCTTCAAATTTGTTTGCATGAGGTGCAGGAATATTCCTGGCAGTAGAAATATAGCAGAGCTTCAGAAAAGTTGGAATATACTGCGAATGAACTATCCTGTGTTTCAAGTCGCTGGACATTTTTGACGCCTACCGAAAACAGCTATCACATTTTCTTTTCTCGAATAACTGTGAAACGTGACGTAAAAGAATTCAATTTGTTCTTGTTAACAGCGGCTCATGGAATGGAGGAATTTGGGTCTCTGAAGAACGGGATCTTGAGGGCGGAGGAGGGTGAATCGAGTCGTGTATGGAGCGGCGCCGGAATGCAAGCGCGGAGGAAACGGCAGATCCCCGAGAAAACACGCCGATCAGCGACATCGTCCGACACGATTCCCACGACCGACATCCGGGAGCGACCTCGCTGGGAATCAAACCCGGTTCGCCTCGATGGGAGGCAAGCGCCCTATCCGCTACGTCACCGAGGCCCCAAGGTCACAGGAACCTGGAGGGGGGGATACATTGTACCCCTTAAATTTAATGGGTGGTGTACAACATAGCATTTGTACCTCCCCCAAATTAGTAGACTACTTTAATAAATTCTGCAGCTATGAGGCAATATTGATTACAACCAAATTTAATGAAGTGCTTTACAGGAGATTTTTATAGCTGCCATATTAATATTAAATGAAGAAAACAATTACCGGAACAATCATATTTAGATTATTAGAATAAAAAACTTTCTAAAGGGGCAGTCTCCCTAACAGTATTTTCCTTTCCCCGCTGAATTTGAGCAGACATTTGTTGAAAATTTGTTCTGCAGTTTCTTCGACTTGGGTTTCAATATGCACTCTACCAATTAAAAACGTTCAAGCGCCACTAATGGTAAGAGGCCAGTAAATTTTGTGGGTTGTGTTGTTGGCAGGTGAATCTTCAAGAACAGAATATTATGTTTATGATTGTCATA
Source organism: Dryococelus australis (assembly GCA_029891345.1). Lineage (NCBI taxonomy): Eukaryota > Metazoa > Arthropoda > Insecta > Phasmatodea > Phasmatidae > Dryococelus > Dryococelus australis. Next base: position 69,353,122 of record CM057003.1, on the reverse strand, counting down.
CAGTTTTTTTGGCACACCATGGACGAATACGATCCAGTAAAAATGAGGGAGGAAATGTCATGGTCATATCTCGTAACCAATCCAAACAATAAAAAGTTATTGCCATGGCAACAGCCGAACATGAAATGTGGCCCGAGTGTTAAACATTTTTTATAAGCCTAGGCTTTCGTGAAATGGATCTGCGAAAGCGAAAATTTCGAGGTTCTATTTCCCATTAACACCTACCAGCTGACAGCTGCAAAATTTAAATAGGAAATCACAAGTTTGGGAAATTTTGCCTCAGTGCGCTAATTTTAAAGATAGGCGTTTCAAACATAATGTATTCTTCACGAATTTTTTAGAAGTTCCCTACAGCGGAGATGTTTCCATGACATGTACAGTCTGTTTGCCAGGAATATTTAAAATTTATGTTTTACAAAAAAAGTTCATACTGCCTATCTATATTGAAAATATACGCTCGTAGGGATCTTCTACTAAAAAATTAGGAAGAATGCATTTTGTTTGAAATGTATATCTTTAAAATTAACGCACTGGGGCGAAATTTCGTTAATATGGGATTTCCTATTTAAATTTCGCAGTTGCCAACCGGCAGGAACGCAGGGCCCTTAAGAACACACAGCTGAAGACAGCACACGCCAGGAAAATGGCGTCACTGTCCAGCAACATGTTGAAATGCCATTCACCAATCTGCGCCTGGTACTATTAATTATAAATGAAATAATATAGTTTTTAAATAAAATATAAATAGTAACCAGAAATAATATACTTCCGTGTTAACAAATTTGTATAACTTTTGAGATACATGACATGTTTAGAAAACAACGAAACACTCCATACTAGGGGTGATTTTTCAACGGTTCGATTACAAAATGTTAAGATACCGTGATTATACATCAGCAACAGTGGTAGCTCAAGGTAGTGTTGAGACGGTTCTGAAAAAAGGAAACAAATTTTTCACTTTTATTTTTTAGCCACGGAGCCGCTAGTGCGAGGCAGTTTGTCACAACATCGTAGCTCATCCCACAGTTTCATTATTTATTTATTTATTTATTTATTGAAGGCTGACATAGTCGCCTTGTCTTACACTGGACCCATAACATGATACACTTACAACTTACACTTGCTAGAAATTCAAACATTAAAATTATATATTAAAACTTATAAGCAAGTAACTTAATACTAAACAAACCAAAGATTGAATTTAATTACTCTCTCACTCATTCTCGTTTCTTCTGTCCTCCGCTCGGCTCATCCAACCAATTACATTAAAAGCCAATACAGGGTATCATTTTTTCCTTTCTCGCGGGACAAATTTGAAGGTGCTGCCTTCATGCGGCATGACGTGATAATAGCTTTAAGACCACCGGTAACAACAGAACATGGTGTCTATGTCGTTGGATGTTTGCATTCCGGGAGTAATTCTTACTGGCACGTTATATTGGCGACAAAGAAACGCGTCGAATAAGTCTGCTGAGGTCCGGTGGACCTACAAATAAAGGCATTAGCTCTCTCATGACCACCACGCTGTTACAAGCCGCCCAAACCTCCGTCACAGTCTGTGGCATCAGCATATTCGAGTCCAGCTTAGCTCAGGCCAGCTGTGTCTTGTGAGCAAGGGTGGGTTTACGATTAAAGACTGAACGATTAAGAATTGTACGTAATGACTTGATAAGCACACGGAAAATGAACAATAGGAAGATTTGAAATTTCTGATTGAATTGGCGACTGTCAAGTCTAGCCAATTATAATCGTAGGGGACTAAAGCAGCTACATAACCTGGAAATATGGACAAGAGTGAAGATTATTTACATATATTTAATTTTTATCTGTTACTACGTGTGTAATCGTTTTGAAAAACTCCTGATATCTTATAGAAGGAGAAGCCGATGCCAACATTGGAAATTTACATCAATAAATCCGAAAAGATTAATTAAAGCGAATTAAATAACCTCTTCCAAGAAATATAAAACATGACCATGAACTGTTCTTTAAATTAAGTGGATACTATCTTCGATTAAAATAGTCACTTTCATACGATTTCACAATATGACATAACCTACATACAAGATGTAAATACAGTTTCCCGCCAACAACAAATGTCGCTGGACTCTGGTTACTTCGTCTTGATTTGTAATTAAGATATAAAATATAACGATATCTTAAGTTACGCGAAGAACGCGCACGACCCGTCAATACCCGCACACGACAGTCATAAACTAATGCCCTTAAACACATTCAATCATTTCTTAAGTACACAGCGCACTTATTCTGTTAAGTAAATCGTAAACCCACTTTAAAGTATGGGAAGGAGTTTCCACGAGACTTGATATCTGCGCCTGTATACAAGCAGTTATGGAGGGTCGTTTGGAATAACCTGTTGAATGTACAAGTAAAGACGAGTGCACTTTTTCTTTATTATTATTTTACTTCTGCGACTGTGGTCCAAGAACAATCTTCACTCACGTCTTCAGCATTATGCGTTTATGCGCACAGCCTAATAGTTTTGTTGTTATAAGTGGGAATTTTATTTTAAATAAACACGAATGTTTATCATAATTTCCACACAATGGTGTTTTAGAATCGGTGAAAATTTTCGTGATTTTTTATTTACTACTTATCCGTGTTTAATAGCCTACTCCACCCTTTCTCTGATTGGTCGAACGTTGCATACGACTAATTATGAAAACGACCTGCAGTCGGCCAAATCTTCCATATAAGCTGTTCACGGGAAAATTAGCACTTTTGGAAGCCCTGCTTAGGATCTACTTGTGCGCACGTTGTGTATTCTTCCGTCCTACGAAAAATTAAAAACGAAAGAAATAATTTCAGCTACCACAAATGGTTACCTAGCACACTTTATTCGAGTTAAGATGTGAAACTATTTTCCACTCATCTTTACCAACTTTACTGGGCGCATGTCACTCAGTGCGCCCGTTTAAATATATGCAGGTAGAGGCAGTAACTTTTTTCTAAGGTTGATTTCAAAAGTGCTTACTTTATCGTGGACAGCCTTTAGAACCATACATACAAGCGGACATGCAGGCTTGCACGTGGAATCGTCCAAGGAAACTTCCATCGCGGCACACACGCTTCAGCGAGTGAACCAGCGTGTTGGGAACAGTATGTTTAGTCAATGCAGGGCTTATTCCACTCACGTTGGTAAGAATACGAGGTTCCTTACGCAAGAGTTTGGCATGGGGAACATTCCTGTCGCAATTGGCGCTGCTGTTTTAAAAAAGGCCACTTTTAAACTAATGGTTAATAAAAAAAATGCTGTTTGGGAGTAAACGCCAAAGTCTCGTCCGAATTGTGTTACATACTTGGCATAATATTAATGTTACATTTATGTTGTAAATACTATGGAAGCCTCCAATAGTATTTAGGAACACACCTATTTTAGTAAAAGTAAAAACAATAACTATACGGAACGAGTTTAAGAGACAATTGCCGCCAGAAAGAATTTTTCGATTCCGATTTTACTTTCAAATAAAGAGACTAACTGCGTTATCCAATGTTTCGCTAAATACAGTTTTACGACAGAATATTATACAACACGTGAGCACATTTCTTTAAATTTCAATTTTAGTTCGAAAAACAAAGGTAATTATTTATGTAGGCCTACGTTTTAGCACTAAAAATGATGTGATTTCAAAACTATTATATTCCTTCTGTAAACAACAAAAGGGAATAAACGTGGTAAACATGCAACACCAATGCGAACTAACGACGAGTTTTTAATTTGACAAACTGTTAACATTGATCTTTCCAACCTGAGTAATAAATCTTTGTCCAGTGTAATAAGCACACGACAAGTGGCTGCGGTACCCGTTAATGAGCAGTGGATAACAGGGACTAAAGATTAGGTTGGCCAATTTCTTTTCATCTTCTGCGCATGTACACAACACTGATCCATCCCACACCAACACAACTGGGGCCGCGGTGGCTGAGCGTTTAGACCGCTCGCCTCCCACCAAGGGCGATCCGGGTTCCGTCCCCAACCAGGTCACTCCGGATTCTCGCAATGTGGGAATCGCGCCAGGCGATGCCGTTGGTCGGCATTCCTTGCATTCCGGCGCTGCTCCAAGCCCACCTCATTTCGCTCCGAAAGGTCCAATTCCAGGTTTCGCGCAGTCAGAGAACGGGTACGCCCACATCGCAGATTATGTTAACTGTACAGAGGCGAAATGCCGTGGCGGTACCTAAACCTTAGCATCGTTAAACAACTGAGGGACATGGAAATAAAAGGAGTTTCTTATTATACCATCCCCTCTTGCTCCGCCAAAAGGGCCATAAAGTAGCTTGCATACTACTCTAAACCACTGTCCTCCCCATTTCATATCTCGCATTTAATAACTTAAGAATGTACCTAGTGTATTCAGATCGCACCACGGAAATTGGCCATAAAGTTGAAGCGGTTAATAACGGACATAGCAAAGCATAGCTTCGCAGCTCTCTTTACATGTTTCCGAGTGTTTTCTATGCAATTTCTGAGCATATCTCAAAGATGTTTAAGGTCCCAGTCTCAACATACAGTACATAGGCATTCGTATTTTCTGTGTATGGACATGCACGTATCGATAATCCACGACATGAACGGTGATCGTGCAAGACGGGCAACAGAAATTTACCTTTTGAATTTTTTCCAATAGTATTTTCTGCGATAGTGTTTTATAAATCAAATTTCATTGCGATAAATGAGAGCAATGAAATTGCTGCCTGCGATACTCGGCAAACACGGGCATCACTTGCCGTTTATTTCGATCGACACACAACTTAGGCATATCAGCATATAACTTTACATTTTTTTAAATTATGCACGGTATTTTATGTTAGTCGATAACAGGTTACGAAATTTAAATTTAGCTGGAAAAAAAAAAACCTACACTGAGGAAAACGTAATTTAATTCTTCAAGATTCTCGTTTCTATTGAATTCGCGTTTTAAATTAAAAGTTCTGGGGATGCCGAAATAATGATCGGCGTGTGATGTCCTTTGTTTCGTTGGGTATTTCCACAGTTTCGATGAGAAGAGACGACGGCACTGTCGTTCGTCCCTGGCAATATCGCATCTCTTATTTGCAGCCGGACGTCTCACATCCCAGCGGTGAACGTAAGCTTACCGTTAGCTGCCCGTTAGTAATCCTGCTGTGCTTTCGTCAGACACACCTCAAAGGCGCGTGGCCCTTCTGAATTCCAACGTGACAACACAATGGCGATTATCCTTGGCCCCTGACCGCCGAGACGATGTACCGTACGCACCTTCTGAGAAATACACTAACAATTCGCCAGCATCACGCGTGTCGCTGTAATGACAAATACGCACGGGTAGTGTTTTCGTGTCGCTTTTTTTATGCATTGTACTTTTGTTATAGTCTATTTACGGTTTCTTCACACTTCGTTTAATCAAACCTTTGAAAAATCACCTCTTGCATTGTTTCCTAAATATGCCGTGTGTCACAAGTGTTTTATACTTGTGTTGACATAATGGTGCGCTATTTTCGGTTAAATTGAACTTTCGAATATGTTTCACCTATAAATTATAATACTTAATGTATAATTGGTACGAATAAAAATAGTAAGAAGATAGGTGTGTTGGTTATGCTAGTATAGGCTGTTCGCGGTAAAATGGGTAAAATGAACACTTTTGAAAGACCTGCTTGAAATCTACTTGTATGCTGTATGCACTTATTAACATTACCACGGGCCTCATCACGTTATTCATGCGTCGGTCGGATGAAACAGTGGAATCATTGGAAAAGTCCGGTCAATTTTTCACTTCGAGGGGGGGGGGGGGGGGACAGGACAGCGAAAAAAATAATTTAAATTATCACAAATGGTTACCTCACAATTTTTTTTTATTCGACGTTAAGATATGGAATATTTTACATCCATCATTACCAACTTTACTGGGCGCATGTCACTCAGTGCTACCGTTAAAATATATGCAGGTATGAGCAGTAACATTTTTCTAAGGTTGATTTCAAAAGTGCTCACTTTATCGTAAACAGCCTTTATCATCAAGATATTCTCAGTTCACACACTGGGTAAGAATCAAAATTTCACCTATACATATGACTCGGAATTATTCGTCTACGAACATTACAATTAATTTTTCATTAGAAGGAACATTTAAAAGTCACTCGGATATTTGCTAGTATAAAAAAGAGCACGGGGATAATCTCGGTCATTGTTTTCAATGTGACATATTGTTATTCAGCTCCAGTACGGGCGTTGTCATAATGGAACGGCAGACAACACGTCACTAGGACTTAAATGCTTCTGCTAAGACTCTGGTATAAATTCTTTGATTTGCATGTCGTTCATGAGATTTTCCTATCAGTACCGACATTTTGAAAGTGGTGTACAAAGGTGATTTCACTATAAATGAAAACAGCTACCATCTCTTTCTTTGTACTTGCAGCATACCAGTAAGTATTATCTTAGTTGACACAGTATTTCAATTCGTACGCACTGATTGTTCAGAGCGAAAATATAACAGTGCAGCTCACACATCGTTATCATGAGAACGAATCAGTTTACCAGTAGACTCAGACTAGCTGCAAAAAGGTCTGCTTGGACTGCAGTCTTTCGACTTTGTTCAGTACACATAATCATTAAGCTGGGAGTGCACAAACAAAAGATGCACTTGATTGATTTTCGTCTATGTGTGCATCGTCAACACTGGCTAGCGATTTACCAATAGCAGTGTCAAAATCGTATGACAAACGGTATCGTGGTGTTTGTTTACATTTACAAGAAATTTTACAACACATCCGGACTTCAACTTTTAAAGCTGCGCAAATTAATATAACTTCTTCGTGCATTAAGCCCTTCGTCTTGTTGTGAATTTCAGACTTGATAAATTGCTGGTTTTTCTATAGCTTCTTTGGTTTACCCAAACTACGAAAACTTCTAGGTCGATAGGTAACTTTTCGACACTCATCGTTCTGCACCGGATCTTCAAATTTAGCAGTGTTCCAAGATTTTTTCATGAAGAGTTTCGATAATGAGAGATTTTTTCATGCCCTCGTTTCGTATTGTATCGCTGTTAGTCACCCCCATTACATATCCAAGAAACCTCAATTTCTGAAGTTTGTATTAAGCTTTATCCTTATTAGTTAGAATTCCCGATTAAACTCCGTACAAGCCTGCTGTTATTGCCAGGGTCTTGTAAAATTCCAGCTTCATTTTTTTTTTTGTTTCTTAGAGCTTTGCTTAGTATGCTGCATATTCTGTTAAATTTTTTATTTCTACATATTGTGTGTGTGCAATCAAAGAATTTGAATTGGCTATTCTGTTTGACTGGCTTGTTATTAGCTTAATAAAACTTCGTTTCATTATATCTCAGTCTGAGGAAATGTACTAAACTTTAATACAGACAACTATGCAAATAGTTGTTCGTTGGCAAAAAAAAGGGCCGATTCACAATCTGGAATCAGAATTTTGTTTTGCGCGGTTTGCGTGCGCACTCTACCCGACGCTACAAAGTAGGTACTTGGGCAAACCGAGGTGAGGCAGCCGCTTATTCCGTGAACTGCAGTCGCAGAAACCACCAGCAAAATGGCGTCACTGGCCAGCAAAATGGTGGAGTGCCGTTCGCCTATTAGAGCCTAGTAGCCTAGCAGTCACCCGCCAGCAGCCAGCAAGCAAGCAGTAGCCAATGAGGCACTGTAGGGACCGCGGTGGCCCCCGGGTCTTCGCATGTGGGAATCGTGCCGGACGATGCCGGTCGACGGGTTTTCTCGGGGATATCCCGTTTACCCCGCCCTAGCATTCCGGGGCTGCTCCATACTCACATTATTAGCCCTCATCGGCTCTGAAGACCTCGATGCACACACTCTTATATTTTGTGCATCCATGTACAAACAAATACAAAAACGTCGGCGTAAACGCGATCGTCGTTTTGAAATTCTAAACAAATAAATGTTTTTATTCTCTTTGAAAACAAACACTTTCTTCTTCTCCGTCACCGACGGCTACTGCTACGTCCTGATTGGCTACCGCTCATTGCAACGCATAGCACTATTGCGGAACCAGCTTTAAGGCGGATCAGGCCCCGCCATCTTGGATTTTTTGATTTTCGGCTACTACCCCCAAACGTGGATTTTGTATGGATTTTTCGGACGACATGACATAGATTATAACTCAATGCGTTTTCTGAAATCTGTTCAGTTCGACTGCCGTAACTATTATGACCTCTGCAGTCACTCCCATAAAATAATCAATTATTTTACTTCGGCTGTTACAAGTTAGAAAATATAAAATGTAGTGAAGCTGTAACAATTCAAGAACATTAACGAAGGTATTCTTCATGTTTTGTCTTGCCAAAAATTGTAATGCACCTTCTGAAATTGAATTTGGGGCGGAAAATCAATAAAAAAAAATTTCAAAGGGGACTGACCGCCCTTAAGTAGTATCGTTGAAAACGTGTAGGTATTTCGAATCCACTGCAACGCAGTTGAAGTGGCATGTAGGCGAGGGCCTTAAGAACACTTTGCTCGCATCAAAGGAACCGCCAGGCCCTCGTGCCTCTGTGTGGTTGTGTACTCTGTGTTCGCCGGCCGTTGCCTGACTGGGCCGCTTCCTCCGCCGCTGATCGGCAGGCCTTCCTCGTCGCAGGACCAAGGACCCGCCGCCCGCAGGACCGAAGGTCAACGCGCCCGAGCACGCTCCTCGCGCCAGCATCCTTCCCCTGCGCCGGCCCTCCGGAGTCTTCCAGGGCGATCCATCAAGTCCCGGCGCCTGCCCTACCTCCGGAGAGAAACTGGCTCCGTCACGTCTTACAGCCGCTCGCTTCTCCACATTACACTATATTCACGGTTACTTGCAGCTTTTCTCAAGCCCTAGTCCTACTTCCAGAATGTTCCTTACACCAAAGGGACAACGCACAGCATTCGCGCACACTCAGTGCAATAATATTTTGCTTAAGAACTATTTCTTACTAGGCATAGCCATCAAACCTATTTTCTCTGTGTTTTTATTAGTATTAATTGTAAACGAAATATTGTAATTTATAGAAAAATGTAAGTAAAAATTAAATTTAATTAAAAATAAAAGTACTTTAATGTTAACACAATTTTAATAAAACGCTTGCGATAAGCGTGTTATACATAGGATGATTCTGACATGCCCTCATCCAATTATTCAGCAAGTAATGAAAAGGAATAAATAACGCGACTGTATCGCATGCAACTAAGTCGAATCAAAATGAATAAAAAAAGCCTCACGCTACGACAGTCGTGGGCAGAGTATGTAACGAACTGGCAAGCCTAGGATGGTGCCGAATTAATTCGCCCCTAGTGGTGACTATTAGTTTCCGAATATCGTCTCGCCGGGAGGAAAATAACTTTGGAATAGCAGCGTGCGAAGAACCTGATCATGCATCATAATGGGGCATCGCTCTTCGCCGTTATAGCCGCAAACCCACGTATAATGTAAAAATGCATAAAAAGGAAGTTCTATTAGGGAGGGGGGGGTCGGAATACCGTTTATTAATTTGGGCGAAGTACCTGCGCCAACGGGCGTACCCCGAGTCAAAAGCTTGCAGTACGCCAGCCTGGAGCAATAAAGAAGTCAGTTCGTCTGCGTATAGCATGTGTAGATCGCAACAGCTTATTGAATACGGTCCAGCAATGCCTCCCTTTGTCGTGATCGTCTTTCGCACAAGTACTTCATCTAATTCCAACACAGTAATTAGAGACCTGGAGTGGAATAGTGATGAGGTTCGAGCGGCTCTTAACCCCGAGGTCTTGAGAGCCGATGAGGGTGGAACGAGGTATGGAGCAGCGTCGGAATGACCGGATCAACGACGAAACCCGCCGACCAGCGGCATCATCCGGCACGATCCCCACGTGCTAAAATTCGGGAGAGACCCCCCGGGAAACAAATCCGGTCCGCCCAGGTGGGAGGCGAGCAGATTAACCACTGCACCACCACGGCCCCTAGAGACACGGGAAATTTCGCGAATGTATTGGAAAGTAGTGTTGATTCTGCAGCACTCTACACTTGAGCCAATTCTTTTTCCCATTGGCTGGTAAAGGTTGTTCACGATATAGTGAACACTTTTGAAAACAACATTATAAAAAAGTCACTGCCCCTACCTGCATATATTTTAACGGGCGCGCTGAGTGACATGTGTACAGTAAAGTTGATAACGATGGATGGAAAGTAGTTCCATATCGTAACGTCGAATATAAAGTGTTAGGTGACCATTTGTGATAACTGAAATCATTTCTTTCGTTTTCTGTTTTTTCTTATGCATCAAATTATAAAAATCAACATGTTTGTAAAATGTTTACTTTTCTTATAATTTCTCAGTTTCACTGGATCGACGCATGGATAAAGTGACGAGGCCCCTGACATTGCTAAGTTTACATAAGGAGGAAGAATACACAATGGGCGTACAAGTAGATCTTAAGCAGGTCTTTCAAATCTGCTCATTTTACAGTTAACAGCCTATATCGCTCAAGCTGTTCGTATGTGATTTGGTCACTCTATATGCAAACTGTATGTTAATGGCTCATTTGGTCTCCACAGAGTGCCAAATAGATTTATGTCCAGTGTAAAATTCCGACAATTGTACAGTTGTTTAACACATTCGACACTGAGTCAAAATATGTACTGGAATCACTATTTTCAATAAGCTTGGTGCGAATCGCCTAAATGTACCTGTAAAGACACGAACACTTCATTGGCAGTTTCACTTTGTCTCCGCTTTCTACCCCACTCAGAACTCACCAGCTGTATTGAAGATTGTATGTCACTGGTCCACTGTGTTAGAGAGGATGTGGCAAGCTTCACGTGCACCTGTAACATGAGTCGTACTTGTAACTATAGCGTTCCTAAGTCCATAGTGTTCACGGGCGTATTTTATAGTTGAGCGGTTTCGCTAGGCCGAAATATATATTTTTGAAGGACATACCGACGTGGCAAGAGACAGTCGGCCGACTGTAGTTTTACTGATGGCATTGCTATTCCTGCTGACCCCGAAAACTTTGGGCGATTCAAATAACACATTGTCTTTTTGGAACAAAATAATTCTCGCTCTAGGGGCAGCAGCCAATAAGAAAAATAGGGGCAGCAGCTGGAAATTACAAAGCACTGTGAAGTTTAGCCATACCCTCAGATGAACTACTGAATTCGCCTGTCTCTTAAGACATAACACGTATTGCATTTCTGAGCCAGTCCTCGCCCTAGAAGCAATGCAAGTATGCTGCATGGCAAGCTACCTCCACATTATGCACATGAGAAGTTGAATTAGAGATACCAGCCAGTATCGTGTAGCCCCACGTCCCGCCCTGATGAAGGTGGTGATGTGGCGTGGCATGGACTCTATAAGGCACCAGAAGCAGTCGAGACCTACACTGATCAATGACTTCTTTACAGTCTCCCAAAATACACAAAGATTTGTCGGAGCTGGATCCATGGTGCACGTATCCCTCCCGACAGCATCCCATATGCGTTCGATAGGATTGAGGTCGGATGACCTCGGGAGCCAGGCAAGCAACATTAAGTCCTTAAATCCTTGGAGTATTCATCCAACCCCTAGGTCACAATTCGAAAGTGGTGGACCAGTGCATTGCCTTGCTGTAGGTACAGGTCACCTACAGGATTCTGTAGGTGCAGAAATGGGAGCATGTAACATGCCAGTAGGTCCCTGTATGGGTCGCCAACGAGGAGCGATGGCATGTGTACCTGAGGACCTATTTCATCCTATGTACAAAGTTCCCAAACAAGGATTCCACCACATACCGGCCTGAACTGTCCCCTGCTGACACGAGACCTCCATCGCTTCATGTTTTTGTCTATGTACGTGTACCCTGTATCGGCATATACCAATATGAACCTCAACTTATCCTTCCCAGCGACATTTTTTCAAGCATCGAGGGTCCAATGGTGGCGTTCCCATGCCTACGTTACTCAATGAGCGTTGCGACGTGTGGTGAGCAGTAGTACCCTAGTGGGGCAGCAACTTCTGTACCCAACAGTGAAGAGAGCACTCTGGATGGTATGGCTGCTCAAAAGTCATCGTGGTCCACCAGCACTGAACTGGTGAGTGATCTGCTACATAGTAGCTTGTCTATCCACTGTTACCACCCGAGTTAGCCGATGACAATCCCTGTATTTAATTTCTGGTGGCGGTACTATTATCCGAATCCGTGAACTCACGGTACACTCTTGACAGGGTGGCCCGTGGAAATCTCAATGCCTGCCCGACATCGGAAATGGAATGCACATACATCTGACCCCAACAATCTGGCAGAAGTAAAATCTGTTCAGATTTTATTTCTTCTCCATTCCGTGCACTCAAACGGTTGGTATAAGGTCTGAAGACATCCCAGCCATGCGTGGCTCTGCACTATTCTACTCGATGATGCAACCACATACGGTAATAATCAGGTGGCAAGTTAAACTTTCACTGAGCATGCGGGGGGGGGGGGGGCCATGGTGACTGAGTGGTTAGCCTGCTCGTCCCACACCAAGTTGAAACCGTATTAAATCCCCGGCCTAGTCACTCCCGGATTTTTGCATATGGGAATCGTGCGGGACGAAGCCGCTGGTGGCGGGTTTCCTCGGGGATCTCTTGTTTGCCCCATCCATTCATTCCAGCGCAACTCTACTCGCCTCAATAACCCTCATGAGCTCTCAAGACCTCGCTGTTAAGAGCCGCCCAAATCTCTTCACTCAATCACACTGAACTCGCAAACCTTCTGGTGAAACACAACACTTGCGAGGATCATAACCTGAAGGCACGTAGTACTTTAGAAAACAGAGTTGAAAGAGATAGTTATTCCGTACACACCAGCCAAATGACGTCAATGGCCAGCACAGCGAAGGAACGCCGTTCGCCAATCAACGCCTGGTAACCTACTGCCCAGCCGATAACCTAGCCACTAGGAAACCTGTCGCAGCATACAGCAGTCATTCAGACGAAAGGCCCGTTCCAAGAGCCTCGCGCCGCCAGTCAGGAGAACGAATACGCCCACATCAAAGGAATCACCACGTTTTCGTCTCAGACCGCCTGGAATTAGACTTTTAGACTTTAAGAGGAAAAAAAACGACCTCGAAAAATAATACCTTGTAGATCTCTTACCTACGGCTTTTCTTACAAGAGTCAGGTAAGCAATAGAATGGCCAAACACAATCAGTGGAGAAGAGTAGAAAAAAAAGGCCAGTGGGTAATCAACCTTTCCAGCCGTCTGCCCCCCCCCCCCCCGCAGACTTTTACGAAGTCCGCGTTCTACTCGATTATGCAGTCGTTACGTGAAAATAGTCCTCTTGCATTATTCATTCACTGGTTGGGTTTGAACGGGCTTCGGCGGCTCGCTGCAGGAAAAAACCAAAAGAATCGCCGTGCGAGTGTGCAATTGTGCAAGTGTCGCCGTAATACATACCAAGAACTGCTTCAGGTGTAACACTCAAGCTTATCTTCTTGCCTCACGAGAAGGGAGTTGACGAGAATACTCGCATCAAGGCGACGCCCACTGTTTGCCGACTATCTCCGTACCAGTGGCGTGTGGTGAAGTGTTGCAAGGTAAGCTGGCGCTTGCTCACTACTGTACACTCTCGGTGCAGGCAGTAGGAGCCAGTCACCACTGTGCAGCCTAGGGAAACTGAATGCATTCCGAACACTCACAAGCGAGCAGCAAGGGACCCATTACACACATCCTGTGGCGTCAACTGCCGAGCTACGTTCTAGTGGTGGAAGTGTAAACTAGCAAGCAACAGGGTACAGCACAGAGCACACCAGCTTACCTTGCAACAATTCACCACACGCCACTGCTTCGTACCGAATCCTTCAAGGGCTAGGAAAGGGTAGTGAATGCAATAGTCCACCAGCTCGTTTGGAATAACCATTTTAAACAAAACCACTGAACCTTGATACAATTATATGCGAGTTCTAAGGGAACGCACATTTTAACATTGTCTCGTGAGGAAAACAGGTAAAATTTTCTACACGACAATATTTTTATACAGTGCAATGTACGTTGGCCAGTACGTAACAACCGTTTCGCAAAGTCAAAACTTAAAATTTAAAAATATATTTACTTCTTTTGAAGAAATAACGTTCATGCAGTTCCATGAAGATTCGTATGAACGCTGAACGTAACATCGGTGCTTGCCCCTACCTAAGCATTCATTGTTTACAGATTCGCGCGCGCGAGCGAACGGAATCATTAAAGACCGTAGAAAATCGCGGGAAAATATTTCACGATAACGTATTCTCCGAAACATTGCTAGGCATCTCGCTCCCTTCAAGATTGGATAGCGCAATTCTGACGCAGCCTACCGTCTGCAGACTATAGGATATTCACGATAAAAATGAGCACTTTTAAAAGCCCTGCTTAAGATCTATGTGTATGCACGTTGTGTATTCTTTCGCATTATGGAAGATTAACATTGCCATGGGCTCATCACTTTATTCATGCGTCGGTCAAGTGAAACTGTGCAATTATTAAAAAATTAATTTTTTTTTACAAATATGCTCATTTTTACACTTCAATGCATTAAAAAATACAGAAAGCGAGCGGAATAATTTAAGTTACCACAAATGATTACCTAACACTTTTTATTAGCCGTTAAGATACGGAACTACTTTGTCATCCATTCTTACAAAACTTAACTGGGCGCATGTCACTCAGGGCGCCCGTTAAAATATATGCAGGTAGGAGCAGTGACTTTTTTCTAAAGCTGATTTCGAAAGTGCTTACTTTATCGTGAACAGCCTTTAACCGCAATGTTCAGTTACAAAAATATTTAAGAATATACAAATGGTAGTTGTACAGCACACTCCTGCGGCACATAAACATACACATCGGGGAAAATCGTGAGACTAGCCAGTAATATGGCTGTAAGACATTCGCCAATAGGCATTAGGATACAAGTTGCCAGAAAGCAGCCCGTCCAATCGGGAATCTTCCGCAAGATGCAATAATCAATCAGACCCAAAGTCCGTTCCCAGAGCTTCGCGCGACCACTGAGTGACATAATACGCTTATTTGAAAGGGGCCCACACGCCATTTAATTTCTGGATAATTATCTAGCTCGTGGTTCAGTATAGGCTTAACGGTAAAAAAAAAAAACTCTTGACTGGTCCCGTAGTATAGCGAAAAACCTTCAACCACAGGAGATCGCCAGTGGCGAAAGAAGAGCGTCAGATTTACACGAGCACCGAGTGCATTCATTGGAAACTTAGCAGTCAGTAAGTCTTTATCTCGATGAACTATTGTCTAGAGCAATCGCGCCATAGACACATCCAGTTTCGTCAACAACTGCACTGGCGAAGAGGCGTTTGTCTAAAAGACGCTGCTCTTCGCTCGCTGTTAACAGACTCGAAATTCTTGAGACACGTTCACAGAAAGAAAATTGCTGTAGTTGGTTTCCGGTTATTGAGCAATTCTGCACCAAGAGAGAATCGAATAAAATATTTGTTTGTATAGGGATAAACGTATATTTAGTTGCCCTAACATAATATATTGTTGAGCAAACAAAATATATGTTTGAATAAACTAAATATCTGTGTTGGGCCAAAAAAAAAAAAAATAGAATGTCAACTAAATATTTTGTTGAATCTAATATATATATATATATATTTGTTTGGCCACTCATTTGACTGCCTTCGTTCGAAAATACAGCTCGAGAGTTTGTTTGTATTTTTTGTGACAATTAGGATAGTAACCGTGTTTGTTACTGCATCTATGGATGCTTAACAATCGTATAAACATATTTTAAAAAAAAATCAACAAGAAACTGACAAGTAAAACTGCAAAACTCGAAATATTTGTTTGCACACGATGCCCAATATTTGAAGTATATCTATATTTAAAAGCTTTCCGGCGTAATCAGTTGTCACATTAGCTGAGATTCCTAAGGCGTAGCGCGCGGATGCATGTAACCTAGGTTCAAAACTCGCGCGAAGTTGTAAATATTTTATATCGGCCCAAACTGTTTAATGTACGTGTAGCCAAACAAATCTTTAGTTGCACCAACCAAATTTTACAGTTTGTGACAACCAAATGAGAACAACAAAATAATTTGGTTTCAGCAACAAAATATTTAATTGCTCCTATACAAACAAATAATTTCGTTGAACCAAACAAATCTTGTTTAATTCAACAAAACATTTTTCTCAGTGCGAGGGAAATACGTGAAAAAATCTCTACTCGCAACTGCGTACTATATTTTAAAGTAAATAGTAACTGGCATTGCTACAATAATGATTGGAGGTCAATAAAGTATATTACGTCTTATTTATACAAAGTTTTAAAAATTGAAAGAACATTTGAGAAAGTAATATTATCATTGTAATAAACTGTTTATTTTTGTTTACTAAAGCTTGACAGACGCGCCAACGCATGAGTAAACTCACTCGGCTCTTCAAAAAAAAAAAAAAGGCTGGTGAAATACAGTAATCTACAGTACTTCAGAATTGACGTATTACCAAGCAAACTTGTATTCTGTTCATAAACGACGAGATGAACCTAAATACACTCTAACATTTGCAAATATTGGTCCCCGGAAAATACTAGTGCTAATGACCGGCACATGACATGGCCAAAGTGTACACACGTAGAGATTTCGAAAATTTATTTAGTAACCCGCTACTAGTTAATATGACTTGCACATGCACAGCTTTAGCTGGTATTCGCCGAAGTAAACACATTTGCCCATTACATAGTCATTACACCGTATGGGGAAATTAAACCCAGGACCTGACGACTGTAATCCATAATCCATGCACCTGTACGCCCCATTTTTGCGAAGAAAATCTCTTGTCTAGTTGTATTTCCCTCTGTCTCCGATCGGCTTTAACTGCAGAGTAATTTAAATTGATTGGTTCCACGATACAGCGATGCGATGCGATGCGATACGTACCGACGCGATGGGTGGCGACGAGTCGTACTTACTGTTTCATAATTTTGCGACAGTCTGTCAGCGACGTACGCCGCCTGAGATGGTGCCGCTATCATTTCAAGGGTGAAAATTACATTTTTAGACCCCACGAATGTAACAAAAGACACGCGAAAATATTGACACTGTGTTTTAAGTGATAAGTAGGGACCTGCAAAATTCGCGTTATTATTTTACATCAGGCTAAACTGGACAGTACTGTACGCAAAGAAGACAGCGTCATTTCTCCATTGGCTGCTGCATGGATATGACGTCACTCCCTTTTTTACTGAACTCCGCGTGATTGGGGCACACAATTGTGAAACGTTCATTTATTGGCGCAGAGCTACCCAGGGTGTGTCACATGAAGTATGGTCCAATGATAAACGTATAGCAAAGATACACGTGTTTCAAGTTCAATGTGTCTCCAAATAATAACGCGAATTTTGCAGGTCCCTAGTGATAAGTAAAAGGTACAAAGAACGACATCATCAGTATCAGGTGCAGAGGAGGGGCTGACGGAGCCTCCACACGGGCCGTGATATCACTTCCATCCCTAGAATAATGAAGTACTTGGGAGCCATTGCTCGAATTTTCTGGTCATCACCACCCTCGGCGCGACTCGAGCTTAAACCATAGACTAAAGATGAGGTAGACCGCTTATTCGTCTTCTTCGCATGTCCCAGCATTGACCTACCCCAATCCTACACAACTATTAAAGTCACATTGTCCACAGTGATGAGCGTGTTTGTTTATATCTTAATTTCTCAAAGACAACCACTATTATATTAAGAAAATACATTTACCAATTGAAATATAATCAAACTGCATTACGAATTGGCTAGAGCAAGTATACGAACATTACAAAGCTCTTGTTTACTAAACAGTGTTCAAACCTCAAACCCAATCCATGCCATTTTTGCTAGACGTGTAGGCATGAAAGCAGTTCAATGTTGGGACACGGAGACTGGTTGTGCGCAGCCAGCGAGATCGGTCTACCTCATCTTGAGTCTATGGCTTAAACGGCCAGTAGTGATGGGTATATACAATCAAAGAGTATGGAAAGGAAAAAGAGAATTCACTGCCAGGTTGAACGTCTTTGTTTATTACCTCTCTACGATCGGGCCACTAACGCTTCTCTTGTGACCAACATTAAAAGAAGTCATTATTTTTTCGTGGCGAATTTATAACATTAATATTGATAAAATATAATTTTAGAGGACACGGTAAGGATTTTTTAGCATTAATAATTACCAAACTAATGCAATTAAATTGGTTTATATTTAACCTGTTTTTTTTTTTTTTTTTTTTTTTTTGCTCTGCAGAGATTCCCAGCAATCCAAAAAGTTAAATTTCAAAAACAATATTGTTTGTTTTGGCAGTTAACTGTAGTATTTGGATAAAAGAGACAAATATTTAGCCATAGTATGTATTATTATAGGAAATAATTGAAAGTTCCTAGCCAGATAAACAGCCCAAACCTAGATACCAGTCAAAACAAACAAGATTGGTTTAGAAACTTACCTTTCTGGCAAATGTGAAGTATTTCACTAGTGTGTTTGGCTTCGAATTTTCACAGTGAGAAACCCAACATCTTGTACCACGTTTATTTTTTATTTTCCCCATTTCAAAATTGGAATCCAATTCAATCCACGTACGAAGCTTGTAAACAACTTGGTCAAGAACGCCAACTTTATAAAATAAATACAGCATAGATGATTGAAAAAAAATGTTTTAATTGTTTGTTTAATGCTTAACGTGTGTAGGATTAAAGTTGATTTGATCTTAAACGTAAAAAAGGACAACTCTGCTTGATCGCCAATCCGATGAATAAATTATTTTACAATTGAACGACTTTTCGATGTTGGTACAAGCGGAATTGTTAGTGCTCGATAAGAGCAGCGAAAGCCCTATGTGGTGACTGGCTCCTGTATACGACCAGGGGGACGGCGCGGCACAGTAGCCAGCAGGTGCAGTGAGCGGTCATCGAACGAGTCATCGAAAGAGTAGAGACCGAAACTGATCTGTTGGACTGTAAGATATGTGAGTGGTGGACATCTGGAACTGTGTAAATATATGGCAGTAAAGATCGCGTGACTGTAGCTAGTATATAAAACAGTGATTAGGACTTGAGATTTCCATAAATATTGCGCTCACTGATATGACTAAGTGTTGACAGTAGAGATAGGCAGTCTAAAGTTTAAAATATAGATGTGTGTAGTTTCATATCATTGTTAAATACATTAAGAAATTTAAATTTATTATTTCGAAGACCTACGAGCCTCATGGTCATGGATACGCCCTGGGTAATGTGTAATAGTAGTTTTTCGCAAGGATGATGTGACGGCTATCCCTGCACGTCGAGCGAAAGTCAAACCGACGGTGCCATATGAAGTTGAGAAAATGTTGGCAGTTTGGGACGGCTTACCTTCGCTGCGACGGAGGTGTGTTTAATGAACTCCACGCCTCACGTCCGCTGGGCGGGCCTGCTGGTCTGCAAGTATGGGCGCCGCGGGGCCGCTGCCGCCCACGGAAACCTATGACTGCCTTCCCCTCTCGTGTACGTCACCTTGACCACGTGACGCCTGCCAGTCAGTCACGTACCTCCAGGGTGCCCTTACAGGACTTCAGATATCGACGGAGTGGAAGATCATTTTGTAACGTTCTGGATGATTTCAAATAAAATATCAATACAGGTGTCTCGCCCAGATTCGGGGAGACAGCACAGGGATTTCACTTGGGCAGGAACTGCTGTTCCGTCAACACTTTAAAAAGGGGGGGGGGGGCCTTGCAGCCATTTTAGTTAATTATTGTTTAAAGAAAGATAATTATATGTACCCTGCATATAGCTGGAAAGTAATGTAATCTTGTTAAAATGTAGATGTTGGGGGAAGTTTTAAACTGAATTATTTTTCATACATTTTTATACTAAATGCTAAATGTAATCAGTGGGAAAACTATAATTTTATATAACGTTTATGGATTGTAAAATTTTGCGGAAAAAAACTATGTGAATGGTTATATTTTGATATAAAACAAAGGCAACGAATAATTTTCAAACCTTTTCACTGGAACCAACCCAATTTTTTTTTTGGCATCATCGGGGGGCTTTCAGCTGTTTTCCATTCTAAAACACCTACATTCAGGAATCAGTTGTAACAAGGACCTCGTCCTGTATGTGTTGGCAAACACCGTCACAATGTTAAAATGTTCTTGTCGAGAAAAGTATTAGAAACGTGTTCATTAAAAAAATAACAAAAAATAAGACCAGAGTTATTCCATTAGAAGGTTCGTAAATATAGTCCATTCACGGTTACTTCCAACTTTTCTGAAGCACTGCTTAAGTTCTTCTTCCAGGATATTCACCCGCCTCATGCAAACAAAGTTTAAGTGTAGGAGATTACACTAAACGGACAACGCAACGGATTCGTGCGCACTCAGTGTAATGTTATTTTGTATAAGGACTATTTCTGACTAGGCGTTACCAACGTACCAATATTCTCCCTGTCTTATTCGTATTAAATAAATGAAATGATATAATTTATAGACATAATATGGGCAGAACTCCAATTTAATTTGCAACTTTTGTAACACACACACATACATATATATCGCTTGTAAAATGTGAAATATTTAGGAGACTAGCATGCACGTCATACATGGGGTGATTTTGCACAGGCTTAATTCAAAAAGTATGAAGAAACCGCGAATCGGTTGTATGTGGGTAAAGGTTGTTCACCATAAAGTGACCACTTCTGAAATCAGCCTTAGAAAAAAGTCACTGCCCCAACCTGCAAATATTTTAACGGGTGCACTGAGTGACATCCACCCAGTAAAATTGGTAACGATGGATGGGAAGTAGTTCCATATCTTAACGTTGAATAAGAATTGTTATGTAACCATTTCTGATAACTGAAATTATTTCTTATCGCTTTCTGTTTTTTTTAATGCATCAAAGTGTAAAAATGAGCAGATTTGTAAAATATGAAATTTTCTACTAATTTCACAGTTTCACTTAACAGACACATGAATGGAGTGTTGAGTCCCACGACAACGTTAATCTCACATAAGGCGAAAGACTATACAACGTGCATACAAGTATAACTCAAGCAAGGCTTTCAAAAGTGCTCGTTTTACCGTGAATAGCCTACACATGTGTAATTTCCGCCAAGAAACTCCACGTATGTAGGCGGGCCGTCGAGTTGCTTAAGCCGACATTACACGATACCTGCAACCGTAGTTGGTTCTTGTACAAGCTTCTGCAAGCCCTGGTGCACGAGCCGGTTTACCAGCCGCTACATGAACCGCCATGGAAGATTCACATTACACGACAGCAGTTCGCGATCTAGCATTTGACAACCTCGATGGGTGCACAGTGTGTGGTTTGTAGTACATATGAAACCCATTCGTAGAACTGCTACCAGTTAGTAACTTGCGTAGACCTATAACAAATAGCTAGCACATCTCAATATTGTTACATTACTGTTCGCTTTTTGCATAAACTGATTGCTTACTAGTATAGTTTCATTCATTTTCTTGAAAATTACGTGAAGTCACTAGAGTACGAGGGTGTTATTTTTAATTTTGACTAAAATTACTGACCGGTTACAAAATATAGTTTTTATTTACGTACCGGGTATTATCCGCATGTAAAAATTAATGATTAAGAATTTTGGCTCCGTCGCAGTTTCGAACTCACGCCCAAAAGTTACGTGTTACTAGCGGGTGCCGCGAATTTACCACTGTAATACCAGTTTTTTTTTTTTTTTGCCATTGTATTTGTCGTTGTTGGTGTAGATGTCGTTGTTCAGTTCAAGTAAGACCGACTTGCTGACGAATTCCCATTGCGACAAGCTAACTGAAGATCTGCCGCAAAAGAGCCACCGGGGCGCGAGCCCGCGGCCCCCGGGACTACAAGTCGGTCACTCTACCCCTGAGCTATTGACGTACGTGTTCAGACACCACATATCGAGTTTTTACGCTATAGTTGAGATAAATAGTTTGGATTAATTTTTTTAAAGAGTGGGTAATATTTTAAGCATTTATTAGAGTTTTCAACAGTACTTAAAAGTCGTCATCGCCGATATTAATCGTCGTTGTCGTATTTCTAATATATTTGTAAGAGTTTCAACCTCACTGATGTATAATCAAGATGGAGGCGTCCTTTTCGGTTTCTTCATCAACTCGTTTCAAGTAGTATCCACGGGGAGAGCCCTACGCTCTGAAACTGCGATGTGATTGGCCAGGTATGAAACCAGATATGGAACCTGCCATGAAAAATAGGACGTGTCTAATTACCAAACCCAGTACGAAATCTGGTCGTACATGGGGCGGAATTCCATGACGGGTGACACACTAGCCCGTATACCGACTGCTATGGTCAGTGGCGTGTGGTGAAGTGTTGCAAGGTAAGCTGGCGCTTGCTCACTACTGTACATTCTCGGTGCACGCAGTAGGAGCCAGTAACAACTGTGTAACCTAGGGAAGCTGAATGCATTCCTGCCACTCACAAGCGAGCAGCCAGGGACCCAATACACACATCCTGCGTCGTCAGCTACCTAGCTACGGTCTAGTGGCGGAAGTGTAAACTAGCAAGCAACAGGGTACAACACAGAGCATACACCAGCTTACCTTGCAACAATTCACCACACGCCACTAGCTATAGCGGACCTTGCACAAGCTTTTACGGAATCTGGCATTGTGTGATATCGCCTTTGGAGAGCGGGCAGGAAGACGCTGTAAACGCTATAGCGTGCAGCGCACAAGACTAGCCCCAGGGGCTTCCACTCGTACTCGACTCGAGCGAGCCGGCAGCGGTGCAGCGTGGCTCGGCCACGTGACCGGACTGAGAAAATCTGCCGGGAGGAAGTATGGATCAGTGCGATCGCGGAGGCAGCCGGCGTGAAATTTACTTCCGGCTGTCAAGAGATCTGCAAAAGGCGACGCATGACAGCCGTCGCGCTGCATGGCGACGCGAACAGCGGCCACGGGAGAATAGCAGATGCAGACACGCACGGTCTGCGCTGACCAGAGACTACGACCCATAAAGGTTGGAGTAAGCAACTGTCTATGGAGCACTGCACCCGACTATACAACGGGAAGAACTCATAAAAAAGTAGTACAGTCACCATGAAAATTGTCAGAAAAGTGCAATTTACGCTGTATATGAAAGAAGAATGTATATATTTTCCAACATTATAAAATATTTTACCAAAATACACTTTTTAAATGTAAAAAAATAATCGATTGAAATAATCTGTATTTTTAACAAAAATTTAAGCATATTTTCATTCTGGATGCTTCAGAAAGCAGAATTCGCAAGACAATTTTCGTCATGGCATATCGTCATAATATTTGCTATAACTGTATGCAAAAAAATAGTAATAATAATGTAGGGAATAATTTCTATAACTAACTTTATGTGCGCCCACTTGTCACAAACTTTTATGGCTGAAACTGACGTAAAAAAAGTTAGTTATAAAATTGACATGAGACAATATTACTATGATTTTATTACATATGATCACAGTAAATATTATAACGATCTTTTTTAAGAAGGTTTTCTTGTAAATTCTGCTTTCCGAAGCATCTAAAATGGAAATGCACTTAAATTTTGTTAAAAATGCGGACTCTAACGATTAATTTTTTTTTTTTTACATTTAAGAAGTATATTTTAGTAAAATATTTCATAATGTTGGAAAATATATACATTCTTCTTTCACATACAGCATAAATCGCACTTTTCTGAAAAAATTTTATGGTTTCTGTACTACTTTCTTATGAGTTATTCACATTGTACAGTCAGGTGCATGCTTTACTTCAACCTTTACTCGTGTATCAGCACTTGAGACTAGTTTTGAGAACATATTTAATAAAATAAACCCATCTTGAGACGTATGAAGACGTAATTCTCAGCTGAGTATTTTTCACGATTTCGGGTATTGCTCTTGAGACTAGGTCTTGCGTAAAGAAAACAGAATCGACATAAACATAATAACATCGGAGCATATTGACTAAGCAGTTAAATGGAGAAGTCAATTGTAGGTATTTAAAATTGTCATATTACGACGGCGCATTAACTATGTACTTGCACTTCAATCCTGCAAAACACACCATCGACATGCTAATTTCCTCTAGTTCCATTCTCTTTGTGTGAATAGGCATTTTTCCATTTGAAAAGAAATTAAACTTTGTTCAAGTGACACGTTTTCTAATACTTATGAAAATGTATATCTGGGCGGCAATTGCGAGCCCCTGTAGAAACTTCACTTCTGTAAAACCAGCGCATCAATAGCACTTTCAAATTCAGAAATATCAGCGGTGCAAGTTTTGTGTCATTCAACCTATATAGTCTGCAGTAACTACCGCCACTACTACAGATCGAAAGTAGCCTATAGGCTGTTAACATTAAATGAGCACTTTTGAAAGTCGTGTTTAAGATCTACTTGTATACACGTTGTGTATTCTGCAGCCTCATGTAAAATTAACATTGCCGTGAACCTCATCACTTTATTTAAGCGTCGGTCAAATGAAACTGTGAAATTATTAACAAAGTAAATTCTATACAAATCTGCAAAATTTTTAAACTTCGATGCATTAAAAAAACAGGAAGCGAAATAAATAATTTTAAGTTATCACTAATGATTATCTAACACTTTTTATTTGACGTTAAGATATGGAACTACTTTCCATCCATCGTTGCCAACTTTACTGGGAGAATGTCACTCAGTGCGTTCATTAAAACATATATATGCAAAGGCAGTGACTTTTTTCTAAGGTTCATTTCTAAAGTGCTCACTTTATCGTGAACAGTCTTTACCCATAAGTATGCCAGGTGGGTGACACGACGAATCTAGGCTGTTCACGGTAAACTAAACAAACACTTTTGAAAGCCCCTGCTTAAGATCTGCTTGCATGTACGCTGTGTATTCGTCCGCTATATGTAGAATTAACATTGCAATGGGCCTCATCACTTTATTTATGCGTCAATCACGTGAAACTGCGGAACCACCATAAAAGTAAATGTTTTACAAATGTGGTCATTTTGATGCATTTACATTAAAATAAACTAAAAAGGAACGAAATTAATCTGGTATTCGCAAATGTTAACCTCACACTTTTAATTGAACATTAAGATACGGAACTACTTTACCTCGCGGTCGTTATCGACTTTACTGGGCGCGTACAAGTTAGCGTGCCAGTTCAAATACATGCAGTTAGTGGCAGTGACCTTTATCAAAGGTTGATTTCAAACGTGCTCACTTTACTGCGAACCGCCTTTAACCAACGTACAACAAATTTCAACTGCCACTACGTGGCTTACCGCGACATTCGAACCCGAAACCTTGCGCGCCGATGGAAATGCCTTCGGCGACCTCGAGCACAAAGATCGCAAGTGGGAATCGGACGATGCCGTTGGTCGGCGGGTTTTCTCGGGAATCTCCCCGTTTCCCCCGCCCCTTCATTCCGGCGCCGCTCCATATCCACTTCTATCAATCACCCTCATCGGCTCTCAAGACCTCGCTGCTAAGAGCCGCCCAAATCTCTTCACTCACTCACTCACTCGAGCACAAAGAGTCGCCTGTCTGGTTAGGTCGGCGCCGTTACACGTCAGGGTTACTCAAACTTAAATATGTGTTCTTAAATATTCACGGTAAACTGAGCACTTTTGAAAGCCCTGCTTAAGATATACTTATATGCACGTTGTGTATTATTCCGCCTTATGTAAAATTAGCATTGCCATGGGCCCCATCACTTTATTCGTGCGTCGGTTAAGTTAAACTGTGAAATTATTGGAAAAGTACATATTTTACAAATCTGCTCATCTATACTTTTCAAAGCATATGTGTGTATGTATATGTATATATATGTATGTATGTATGTGTGTGTGTATATATATATATACATACATATATATATACACACATATACATACATATATAAAACTCAAGGAAAATATCAAGAAAAATTTAACTTATCACAAATGGTTACCTAAAACATTTTACTCAACGTTGAGCTATAGAACTACTTCCCATCCATCGTGTTACCAACTTAACTAGGCGATTGTCTCTCGGTGCACCCGTTAAAAATATGCAAATAGGAGCGGTAACTTGTTTCTGAGGTTAATTTCAAAAGTGCTCATTTTATCGTGAACTGCCTTTACCTATCTGTAAACAGAGAACTTTTTACTATCAAAGCGCTGTCCGGTTTGCGTTTATAT
Organism: Dryococelus australis; assembly: GCA_029891345.1. Classification (NCBI taxonomy): domain Eukaryota; kingdom Metazoa; phylum Arthropoda; class Insecta; order Phasmatodea; family Phasmatidae; genus Dryococelus; species Dryococelus australis. Next base: position 69,327,014 of record CM057003.1, on the reverse strand, counting down.
TTGCCTTAAATGGTTCCTTCTTTTCTTGTATCTTTTAAATAGTTCTATGTGGTAGTTCACTTTGAAAATCGAGAAGACAAGTAAATTCTGAACGTAATAGGTGCCTTTGATTTTTACCTTTTTGTAAAATGGTTTCCCGACATTTGAAATACTAGCGCTACTTCAGCTTCATTCCGAGAAGTTACAACCGAACGCGTCATCCGGTATCATGTCTGATTTGCATTCAGCTTACACCAGAGTGACAACGTACCCCATGTGTGAGCACTCGGTTGTAATAATAATTTGCATGAGAACAATTTCTTACTAGGTATTATCAACACACCTACTTTATCTCTGTTTTATTCGTATTAGGCATGATTATTAAATGGAATACGTAATATAATTTACAGGTGAAATATAAGCAAAAGTTCAACTTATCAAAAAAATATTTTTATTTTAACAGGCGTTTAAAACGCTTGTGATAGCTGACATATTTCGAAAACAACTAAACAAGTCATACACAGCATGAATTTTGCAAGGTTTCATTCACATAGTGTAAAGATACTATGAAAGACTACATTTCTTATTCATTCGATTAAGATATCAACAAGACTCGCTAAATTAAATAATTATTATGTTACTGCATGTCGACTTGCTTATTGAGAAGCTGCAAAAAAAAAAATTCGGTTTGTTGTTTCCTGCTTCGAAGTCCAGCCAGCTGCACTATCAGAAGACCACAATGGATGGACGCCAAGGCGGGTTTGGGTTTTGGTGGGATTTCGCACCACACGCTCATGCGCAGCAAGATTCAGATATGAGACACCCCGATCATAGAGGTGCTCCAAACCACTTGGTGCTTAGGTACTTTCTAGTCGTAAATGCCGGGAGTTGGACTCGAACCGTCAGTCTTCGACACACGAGCAAGACGTCGCAGAGAGTACGGACGGAGAAGAAAGGAATGACGAAGAGAAAGGAAGCCAAAATGTCAAGTATCACTCGCTAATCCCCCCCCCCCACCCCAGTTCTCATACACACACCATGGTGGCGGCAATGTTCTCAACACCAGGACAGAAGATCTCCCTGGCTGCAAGCATTTGGACTCAAATCGAAGACCGCAGTTGTGAGCACTAAAAGGCTGTTCACGATAAAGTAAGCACTTTTGAAATCAACCTTGGGAAAAAGTCACTGCCCCTAACTGCAAATATTTTTACGGGCGCACTGGGTGACATTCGCCCAGTAAAGTTGGTAACGATGTAAGGAAAGTAGTTCCGTATATTAACATCGAAAAAAAAGTTTTAGGTAACCATTTGGGATAGCTTAAATTATGGTTTGTTTTTTTTTTCATCGAAGTGTTAAAATGAGATGATTTTTCAAATACTTACTTTTCTAATAATTTCACAGTTTCACTTGAGCGACGTGTGAATAAAATCGTCCATGACGATGTTAATTTTACATAAGGCGGAAGAACGCACAACGTGTATAGAAGTAGATCTTAAGTAGGCCTTTCGAAAGAGCACACTTTATCGTGAATAGCCTTTAATTGTAAATAATATTACCTGCAGTGCAAGTCTTATGCATAAACAAACTACCTTAAAGCTCCTGCACTATTAACTGGGCATAGATAAAATCACAAAATAATTGCTCGTAACAGCAAATATAATAACGTAGAAAATGGCTGAGGTATCTATAGATATACTGGTAGCGAATCATGAAAATTAGTTCTCTAGTACGTTTACATTAATTTTTACACTAATGACCTCTGATATTGCTCCCGTGTTGTCTTATACCCAACAGATAAATAATTGGTGCTAGTGAGATATTTGCTATTCTTCAGCTAGCTACTCTCCATAACGGCAGTTCAAACCACCTTCGAAAAGTCCGTGTAAACCACGTACACCCTGTTCAGGTAAATTAAGTAATTTCAAAATCAACATTTAAAAATTTCACTGTCTCTGTCAGCACATATTTTAACAGGAGCATTGACTTGCGGGTGGCCCTTTAATTGGTAACTACGGAAGGAAAGTATTTCCATGTCTTAACATTGAATTAAAAGTGTTGAGTAAAAACTTGTGAATATCAAAATTATTGATTTTGCTGTTTTATTTTTTTTATGTATATAAAAGTAAGAATTAGCAAATTTGTAATACACAAACTTTTCTAATAATTCCATAGTTTCAGTTGACTAACGCTTGAGTAAAGTGTTCAGCGTCATATACAACCTAATACACACTGTTCATATAAGTAGATCTTAAAAAGGACTTCAAAAGTGCTAAATTTACTGTGAACAGCCTGTACTTTTAAAGTTACACCTAAAAGTACTCCCAATAACACCCACAGAAGTACCCCGAAACCTCACCTTCCTTCTTCCCGAACACCAACTTCTTAAGTAAAGCCAACATTTCTGATGTTGACAAAGTCGTCCTTTAATAGTTAGTTTCCTTTAATTCCTTTTGGCGACAAGGTGGCTTGAGATCACGACGATACATTTTCTTAATGAAGTTCCTGGTTAGAATCCTGGGTAAACAGTGGATGTGTGTGCTATTTTCGATACGTAAGCCTTACTCTGGTGTAACAGTTCTGTTACAGCAATTATATTATTTTCTTTAAAGCATTTAATGTACATTTTTTTTGTACTGGCCCGAATTATGTATGGAAGCTAGGTCAGGATACATATCTCATATAAATATTGTGGAGTTCTTATATTTTTTGGTTACTTTCAGTAATATTTTAATCTTGTGTTAATAACTAAAGTTTATTACATCGTTTTGGTTTAATTTGTAGCTGCATAGAAGAATATATGTATGTACAAGACTTGTTCACCTCAAGCTAGTTAATAGCAATAAGGAACTTGAACCACATTTAAAGGCGCACATGAGCAACATTTTTACTGATTTGTACTATATATTTTAATGAATATAATTCCGAGTTCTTAGCTTCCTTTATAGCCCTACTTTTAATGATAATTCTTGGATGTATCACCGCAGCAAATGAGAAAACAGTTTTATGGTGTTGAAATACTGCTCCATCATAAATATTTGTAGGAATCCAAGAGGTAGTAGAGGCCTATTTGAACGTGAGCAATCACGAAGAGGCTCTCAAACGTTCATTAATTTTTTTTGTGACATCAAGAAAGAAGCCTATGCAGGCGCCTGGGATGGCGCTAGTAATTCAGCCGTTCGGCAGACTAGTGACACCTGTCACACTACCTACCTCTTTATTCATTTGCTGTTACGACTTCATTGAACTCTTGACTGTGTTTGGCAGTCTTGAAATTTAATTGAATTTTATTCATCATTAAACGCAATACATTTAAGCCCAGAGGCAATTGTGATGAGGATCTACGAATGTTCTACCGTTTCACAAAATAATTAAGGCTATTTTAAATCTCTGAACTTTCGCACCTTCTAAGAAAGTTATGATGTCAAGGTATCAAATTCTCTTCCTTCATGAGTAACGAGGGTCTAAAAGAGAGGTGGAAAATACGCCGTAAAGATTGTTTATTTTAATTAGCAGTCGTGTTTTATCTTTCATTATCGGACACCATGTTTTTATTACGTCTTCCGCCAAAGTTGTTTTTATTAAAGTTATTTTAGTATTTCTGTGTCTTCCGAGGGATAAATTCTATGTTGTGTTTCTGGTAATGTTTCATTTTCAGTCGACGAAAGACGAGATATTTGCTGGTGAAAACAGCTGAAATGTTTCCTAAGTTTTTTTTCCCAATAGCGTGAGATGTTCTCGTACAAAGGGTATTTGTGTTTGACGTTCGCTCTCTTGTGTGCAATATGTTTTAACCTGATCTTGTATAAATTTAATTACTTTTATTTAGACGTGACAGCCCCAAACTAGCTCAGTTTATTCACCAATATTGCTGTTTGGAGATTGCCTCGCACCGATGTCCTAGTTTTTTCATTTCCTCGTTCATTTCATATTTTCCTATCTACCATACTAACCTTTCACAATCCCGGTGATCTATTTTGTTTCAAATATAATTCATTTCAAAATAATACGTATATTCTGTAAGCCATGTCGCGCTTCACGCTGTTAGGGTTGCCGGCTTACAAGGGGGCGGTAAAGAGCAATATTACATAAACATTTTGCACCATTGTGGTTATAGTTTTCGCCAAGATTTAAAACTTCAGTAGGACGAGATACGCCTGATGATGAGAGTCTCATACAAAATAAACGTTTGTTTACCCATCTCGTTTGAAAATTATAGTAAATAGTGGAGTGAATAAAAGAATTTTAGACCGGAATAACAAACCATTTTAGTCAATGCAAGGGACATAAGACGCTAAACACCGTATTTCGGTCCAAAATTAAGTTTAATTAAGAGCTTCAAGTACCATCGTCTTTAGCGACAGGGAGGGGTGTATGCGTAAAATAGCAGAAACGATATGTATTACTCTTCTTATACACAGGATGATTCTCAATTAGACCGACAAACTTCGGGAGGCGATTCTTCATGAAAAAGTAAAACGAAAACATATGTGACACTTTATACCTAAACAGAATGTTAAGGGAGGTATGAGCCCTTAATTTAAAAAAACGATATTTTTAGCAGTATTTGTGCAGAATATCGGCTCGTACGTTAAAGGTCCCGATAACATACAATAATGCTCCGAGAGCTGTCGTTGAATTTTGCTTCGTTACCGACATTTTGCAAAAATACGGTTTAAAACATCGTATTTTAAGGACTCTCTCTCTCTCTCTCACACACACACACACACAAGTTGTAAGGCGCTCAGAGTTTTCTGACTACATATAATGTTGTTACTGATATATACTTGTAAAATAAATTCAATTTTAAACTACATAAATTCAATTTTAAACTATATATATATTAGTGTAGAATTGAATTTATTTTACAAGTATATATCAGTAACAACATTATATGTAGTCAGAAAATTCCGAGCACCTTACTTAATGTATAACGATGTGTAGAAATTTACCCTAAATAACAAACAAAACTTTGGTTGAGAAGTCCTGGGCCGGGGGGGGGGGTTGGGTGGGAGCTTTCCCTGCCTTTTATATTACGGTTTCCATGAAGAACACAGGAAGTCATTTTCAAATAATGTTTTACAAGTACTTAACTGCTGCTTGCCTTCCTGACAGTTTATCTCAGAGATGTGTGAGCGCCACAACAAGAGTAAATAGGGAGAAAGTGGGTAACTCTGTGGGCCTTCCCAAACTGTCGTGATAACAACGTGCTTACTCATCTAACCACTGATGTGTAGAGAAGCTCTATTTGACTCATTAGTGGTTTTACAGGGAAGCAAGAAGTGCTATTTTTAGTGTCACAACACCCGCAGAAGACCCAGTGATCTTAAGCAGGCCCCAGAAACTCGAATAGGGGAAACGAATCCTTATAAAGAAAACCCAGTAGAGGTTATACGGTTCTTCGGTTAGAGGACTTTTGCATTAAAAAAAAAACGCATACTAAGACAAAATATTTATTACAGGCTCAGTACGAAAAAAAAATAATATGTATAATTATTTTTTTCTCTCTTTAGATATTGTCGAAACCCGTTATTTGTTTACGTAGTAGAATAATGATGGTGATAAGACAACATTCGTCGTCTAGAGGCGATCGCATGTCAGTACACACAGTTTTTTTTTTCTGTTCTGAATATTCCTTGAAGTTGTGTTTCAGTAGGCCTTGTGGTACAGCTCGTTGATTTTGACTCCCATTCTGTCAAGTGAGATTCTACATGAAAAAACCCCAAAGTAACGATGCGAGAAATAATGCTACCCGGGAAAAAAACTACCCATACAATAAAAATAAAATACACGCTGGCGTCATCATATGTACTATCTACCAACATGAAAAAGTAACATTTTGCAGTCTGCTGTGTGTTGTAATGTTTCGTTACCCGTATAATCGTCTTCCGCTAACAAATTACTAAAGTACAATGATTTAGACGAGTCTGGCATAAAGGGATCAGGGATAGGCTCCAGGCGCCGGCCAACGCCATCTTGAATTTCCCTTTTTTCCCCTTTTCTCTTAAAATTCCTCATTTTTCCTTCGAAATAGAATATTTTTCGCTTAAAATTTTCATATTTTCTCATACAAATTCCTTTTTCCTTAAAAAAAAAAAAAAAAGAGAGAGAGAGAGAGAGAGGGAGAGAGAGAGAGCACTCATTTGAAAATAACGAGCCCTTTTTTTTTTTTTTTGCGAAAACGATTCATTGCAAGGATATGGAGGGCTCATTTTTTACCTGTGACCTTTAACTACGACTCTGACCTTGACCCTGTGCCCGGTGACCTTGGATGACCTTGAACCCAAAAAAAATCCCAAAAATCCCAAAATTCCACAAAATTGTAAACACTTTAAACAATGTATAGAAAACTTTAGAAGATTTTAAAAATATATACAATTATTATTTTTTAAATATATAAAGATGTATGTAGGAGATTCGGGGTTCGATGACAGGTGGTTCGACTAAGCTGCAGACACGAACGACCCTCTCCGGGTCGACTGGTGTCTACCTCTTTAGCCATGTTAGATGTTGATGACCTTGACCCATGACATTGACTCCACTCCCGTGACCCTGAATGGGCTTTCACGTAAAAACATTTTAAAATAAAAAATCCAAAAATAGTTTTAAAACGTATTTTACAAATTATTAAATATATATATGAATTCCAAAAATTTCCAAAAAATGCCCCAAAAAATTAAAAATGTATTTAAAAAAAATTCCAATTATTTAAAAATATATAAATTTAAAAAAAAAATCAAAAGTTCCAAAAAATTTCCAAAAAAAACCTTGACACTTGTCTCAGGACTCAAGACACTTGACACAAAACGCTTAACTCAAGACACATTACACTTGACCCAAGACCCTTGACCCAAGATGCTTGACCCAAGACACTCGATCCTTAACCGACGACCTTGACCTTTGTCCCTTGGCTCTTGACACTAAACCAAAATAAATAAATAAAAATCTGAAAAATTATTTTTTAAAATCCGAAAAAGTTATTTAAAATATAAAAAATTAATTAAATCGATATTTATTTATGAAAAAGGAGGTACCGATACCTCGCTGCTTATGTCGTTCTGCTCGCTCTCAAACTTAACCGCATACATGTTTTAACCATGCACACAGCTCGACTTTTATGTAGGCATATGTATGCTATTCAGAATTTTTTTAATATATTTGTATGTGACCATCCAAGCCCTTAATACGAGTGGCAACCACCTGCCCAAGTCATGTTATAATTGTTTTATGTATCAGCATCTAAAAATACTACTAGACATAGTTGGCATTAATTGCATTACCAACAGTGCTAATCCCTTAAGACTTGGGGTGGAATTCATAGTCTCATCACAATTCTTGGTCAAGATTATCCTATTAGGTATACCAATATGCCATAGACATTACTCAAGCTCATCTCACGCAACAGTCAACACGGTTGTCTCCATGGAGATTGTTTTAAGACATGCGTTCGATTCTAACCTGGAAAAGGAACAATGGTATTGCATAGTCACAGCTTGAGAAAGACATGTTTCACAGTCGGCAAGGATATGCTTAAGGCGGGAAATTACATCGTCTTCAGCAAGTCATCTGGAAAGGTGACTTGAGACCTGACAACACTATTGTTTTTAATGGCGGGTGTATGTAATTTTTGTATGGTACATTAATATCTTTTACCTGTGTGTGAGAGTAGAATAAACAGTACAAAGGCGTTGTATTACTATAAAAGTATGATATCACGTAACTAAACAGCTTCCTGTTAAAGTGCCTTGTGCTCAGTACGCTGTATTTACAATGGATGTAGACGATGATCCGATTGATGTTGATATGCTTGACGAAAAAATGCCACATGCCAGACGGAGAAAAAATATACGTATGCGATGCCCAAGACCCATTTGATTTGTACAGTAATGAAGAGTTCAAGCACCGTTACGATTTCAGTTCCACTAATGACAAAGGTGAAACTAGATAGCGCTAAACGCAGTATAACGAATTTTCAAGAAAAATGTTTTTCGTTTCAAATATAATAGTAATTTACAATAAGTGTCCATGTGGGTAAAAAGTAACCAAATATAATATTTTGTATTGTGTGTTCAATTGAAAACAGAAATTGAAGTTTTGTAAATATTAATATATTATACTTGGCAACTTTTGAATTAAAAGGTTATATAAACTGTATTGGCGCTTTACTTGGTTTTGGTTATTTCTGTTCAAAAGTAATGCTCTCGATAGCTGCTGAGTTATTTTCTGCCTACTCGTGTAAATTATCCAGTTATACAGTTTCATTTACAATCTCTTTTTACACTCGTCCGCAACATTTTGCTAAGCGAGAAAAGCAATTTCGTTATTTTTCACTACATTAACGTCACTATTCGTTTTAACCTTATTTTCATGAATTTGCAATATTTATGTATAATTCGAAATACTTTATTTATAAATGTGCCGTTAATATGCATACAATATCACGCTTACATTACGCCGTGGTTACAAAATATGGGTATTTATTTTCATTCCCTCTCAGGTAATTAATTAACGCAACAATTATCAACAGTGTTCAAAATTAAAGGTCGTGTTGATAAATGAAATCACAAACAAAGCACGAACGATATCGTATTCTTGCCTATTCGTATTATTTCGCCAAATTCCTGTCTTCAGATTGTGCTTCGTCAAGCCGGAAGTAGCGAAATATAAGCTTGAATGGACGCTTCGCGTCCATGAAGATCGTCTTGAAGATCGTATGACGTTGAAAAACGCTGTCTTAAGAAATAAGATCGTCTTGGCCAAGACGTGTCTTAAGATGAGACTATGAATTCCACCCTTGGAATGTGCGAGGGTGATAAACAGTCTTATCTTCCATGGTCCTCCTGAATATCAATTCCTCAAGGGTCCAATCATTCCATTGATATTTCGCAATCTTTCGTAATCCTCCTTCTCATCATCAATCTTTCGATCGATCTCGCAATCTTTCCATAAACAATCACAGCATTCAGCACCACAATCAGCACTCCTATCACAATCCTTCGATCAATCCCAATCCTTCGTCAGTCCCAATCCTTCGATCAATCCTTCGGTAAGTCCCCAACCCATATGTATAGAAATTATATTCGTTCTCCAACTGTCTCCGAATTTGTACATGTCGACAGAGTTAATATTTTGTATGCAGTCAACTATCCATGCATTCTTATACTAAAGCCTTTATTATCATTCTATATGCAGATATTTCCGTTTATATTCGGGTGCTCATAGCACCACTCTAAAGTTGTGAAGGATAAAAGGATGTGACACAAAGAAAAAAAAATTATTTTTAATAATAAATTATTATTATTTTGAAATTATAATTACAGAAGATAGCAGTTCATCACATTATGCGATGTATCCCCGATCATTCAGTTTACGAATGATTGATGATATCTTAACAATACGCGAGAAATACTCACGTTTTTGTAGGTCAGTCAAATATCTGAGTATGAACGAGTTCATTCGGGTCTTCGGAAAATAGGTAGCTAGTATTCTCGGCGTCTTCAGCCTTCTTCGTGTCACTCATTGCAGCAAATATGTTGGAGGGTTTTTTTGCAGTGCATCAAGAAAATCGCCATCATTGACGTCAACATTATCACGACCTTAAGTTTTTTTACATATAAATTTCATGGTGGAAGTCCTTTTGTGGGCACAAGCTAGGCTCTTTACTGTAAGAAGATCCGCAGTTATATAGAAAAAATGACAGTTGATGGTCTGACACCAAGAGGTGAACATCGACTCGGAAGTGCTCTCTCGTCATACCACGAAGATAAATTGCGAATACGAAGGCCTGCCCTCGACCTCAACAATCAAGGAGCCGCGACCTGCGTCATCGCTAACTGGTTTTCGCCAGTGCCGATTCTGTGATCGAGTTTTCACCTATGATCAAAATGCTCGTTGGCATGAGAGAACGGCCTGTACGAAGAGTCCTTTTTGGGCGATGAAGCATTACGACATTGCCCCCATGCAATTTGTGCAAGGCAATACACTGAAAGAACATACCAACATCTGCAAGGAATTCGTCTACTGGGAGTCAGCAAGTGTTGCCCGGCAATACCTCTTCCTGCATCGATGGGTACAGATTCGACAAGTGATTATGTTGAGACAGTTAATGCTTAAGATGGAATGAGTGCAGTAGAGTCGGTTTGCGCAGAACGTACACTTGCAAGACGATCGTGTGAAGTCGACGAACTTCAGAATAAACGGTCGTCGGCTCTAAATACTGACGAGCATACAACTCTTGCTACAAAGAATAGCAAATTTAATATTGAGGATGAAACAGGAAGTGAAGACGATGATGAAGAAGCATAGATGTTAATAAGTATGAAGACAGTGATAATGTTGAAGACGATGATGGTGATCTTCTGGATGTACTGACACACCCCTCCAACACATCTGCTGCAATGAGTGACACGAAGAAGGCAGAAGACGCCGTGAATACTGGCTACCTATTTCCCGAAGACTCAAATGAACTTGTTGATAGACTCAGATATTTGATTGACCTTCAAAAACGTGTGTATTTCTCGCGCATTGTTCAGGTATTTTCAATTATTAGTAAACTGAAGGAATAAGGATATATCGCATGACGTGATGAAATGCTTTCTTCTGAAATTTCAAATACAAAATAATAATAAATTATTATTATAAAAGATTTTTTGTACGTCGCATACTTTTATCCCTCTCAACTTTAAAGCGGTGCTACGAACAATCGACTACAAACGGAAAGATCTGCATATACAATGATAATAATGACTTTAGTATAAAAATGCACGTATAGTTAACTGCTTACGAGACATTAATTCTGTCGACATGTACAAAATTGGAGACAGTTAGCGAACGAATATAATTTCTATATTCAAGATGAGTCCTTTAAAAGAGGCCCCGTGGGGCATGTGTGTAACGGAGCGAGGGAATTAGGAAATACAGACCACGGGGCCACTTTTAAAGGACTCGCCCTGTACATCGGTGGGGGACAAACCGAAGCATTGATAGAAGGATCGATCGAAGGATTAGGGTTGATCGAAGGATTGGGATTGATCGAAGGATTGGGATTGATCCCAGGATTGGAATTGCGGTGCTGATTGATGGAAATATTGAGAGATCGATCGAAAGATTGATGATGAGGAGGAGGATTGCGAAAGATTGATGGCAAGATTGTAAGATTGCGAAAGATTGATGGAATGATTGTACCACTGAGAGATTGATGTTCAAGAAGACCATGGGAGACAAGACTGTTTATCACCCGCGCACATTCCAAGTCTCAAGGGACTAGAACTGTTGGTATTTCAATTAATGCCAAGTATGTCTATAAAAGTGTTTTTAGATGCTCATTCATAAAATTATTATAACATGACATGGGCAGGTGCTTGCTACTCGTATGAAGGGCTTGGATTGGTCACATATAAATATATTTTAAAAATTCTGAGTAGCATACATATCCCTACATAAAAGTCGAGCTGTGTGCATGGTTAAAACATGTATGCGATTCAGTTTGAGAGCAAGCCGAACGACATAATTAGGAAGGTATCGTTACCGCCTTTTTCATAAATAAATGTCGATTTAACTAATTTTATAACTTTTTTTAATTTTTTTGGAATTCTACGGAATTTTATTTATTTATTTTTTGTTTTACTGTTAAAAGCCATGGGACAAGGGTCAAGGTCAAAGGACAAGGGTCGAATGTCTTGGAATTTGGTCAAGCATCTTGGGTCAAGGGTCTTGGATCAAGGGTCAAGATTACTGGGTCTTAGGTCAAAAGAGTCTTGCTTCTTGGATTTTGGGTCCAGAGTGTTCAGTCTTGAGTCTTGGGTCAAGGGTCTTGAGTCAAGTGTGAAGGTTTTCTTGGGGGGGAATTCGCTGGAACGTTTTGGAACTTTTTTGTGATATATATTTTATATAAAAAAATTTAGTATTTTGAATAGCATTTTTTAATTTCCGCGGAATTTTTTTGAAACTTTTGGGATTTCTATACAATTTTAATGGTTTTTAGATACGTTTTAATACATTAAAATTCTTTTTTTTTTATTTCAAGATTATTCAAGGTCACGTGAATGGAGTCGAGGTCGTCAACATCGAACATGGCTGACGAAGCGGACATCGGTCGACCTGACGAGAGTTGGTCGTGTCTGGAGCTTAGTCTAATCACCTGTCTCCGAACCCCGGATCACCTACATGTACAAATTTAAATAATTTCTTCAATAATTTTTCTAATTTTTTTTTTAACTTTTTATAATTTTTTTAAGTTTTTATAATTGTTCGGTCACAGGGTCAAGGTCAAGGTAACAAGTAAGGTCACAAGTAAAAACGAGCCCCCCAAATTCTTGCAATGGATCGTCTTTGCAAAAAAAGGGGCTCGTTCTTTGCAAATGAGGGGATAGGTGCGTTTTGAGGGGAAAACGGGGAATTTTTGGGAAAAGGGGAGATTTTAAGCAAAAAAAATTGATTTCGAGGGGAAAGGAAAAAATTTGAGATAAAATGGAAAAAAGGGAAATTCAAGATGGCGTCGGCCGGTTCCTTGCACCCATCCCAGAACCCCTTATGCCAGACGCATGTAAATCATTCTACTGACTAAGATAAGGTTCTCATTCACTGACTTGTTTAATCTATTCGTTACTGTTTATTCTAGTAGATACAATTGCAATATCCGGTAGCGAAACTACAATGAAAGGCAAGTAGCGACCGGTTTAAACATTAAACACGCGTTGTACTTAACATTCGTTTTTAGTATTATTTTGTTCAATAAATTGTATAATTTTTTATCAAATCAGTACAGTGGTACTTTTTTTTGTTTTTTCTGTCAACGATCAAGGTCACCTGAGACCCATGTGTGAGTAGGGGTCGAGATGCGGTTCCACTCCTTCCCCTCCCCTTTCCACTCAATGCCTAGTAATAAATAGTTCTCATGGACAATATTATTACACTGAGTGCGCACGAATGCGATGCGTTGGCTCTCGGGACTAAGTTTTTAAGCTTTGCTTATATGAGGCGAAGGACTATCCTGGAAGAAGAATATTAGTAAGGCTTCAGAAAAGTTTTAAGTAACCGTGAATGTAGTATAACCTGCTCTTCAGCCAGCAGCCCAGCAAACAGGTAACCTTTCGCAGCCAGCAGTAGCCAACCAAATACAAGGCCAGTTCGCGAAGCCTCGCGCAACGAATCAGAGAATAGTACGCCTATGCCAAAGGACCCGCCACGTTATTTCATCTCTACGTACTTATCTAACCGCACTACATACAATCCAAAATACTATTTTCAGAACGCTGTGGTTTACTGTATGTGTAATGACTTCAGGAATTCTCTTCACGGACATACTGCTGGATATACCTATTTCCGTTACTTGCAGTGCAAAACAAAGCAAACGTTGGCCTACATAAAGGAGTGTGTACGCTACTATAAAGCGAAAAATACCCAGTTGTTATACAAGATGATTCTCAATTAGACCGACAAACTTCGGGAGGTGATTCTTCACGAAAAAATACAAGGAAAGTGAGGTATGAGCCGAAAAAAAAAAAAAAATTTAAGCTGTATTTGTGCAAGATATCGGCTCTTACGTTGAAGATCCCGATAAAATACAATAGTGTTTTGAGAGTTGTTATTGTATTTTACTTCGTTGCCGATATTTTGCACAAATACGGTTTAAAACCTTGTTTTTTAAGGGCTTATACGTCCCTTAATATTCAGTTCAGGTATAAAGTGTCGCACATATTTTCCTTTTACTTTTTCATGAAGAATCACCTTCCGAAATTTGTCGGTCTAATTGCGAATCACCCTGTAGTATGGGCAAGCCCTTGCTGTGGCGCTTGTATGAACGCACCAGCACACGTCCAAGGCGAGCGAGGTCACGGAAGCGAAGCGCCGCCGAGACAATCAGGACACGAGCCACAGGACCAGTTTGCAAACAAACGGAGTAATTCGTAAACCAACAAGTATATAAGGAAGCCCAAGGAGTTAAGCTTGGGTCTCTCCTACATCCAGCCGACGAAGGGGCAACATGGACCAGCAGACGGGGTTTCGTCCGCCGCAGCCGTAATAGCAATCAGCTTTCGGCAACATAAAGGTAAATCCGTTCCGGCAGTTAGGAAGATGACTCTTAGGTAAAGGGTAACTTAATGTAACACACTCCCCCGGTGCAGTTTAAGGTATTTACGTAAAATGTAAAGTAATTTATAATGTAACATTATGTACATTTAATGGTTTTAATTACGTGACGTAGTGAAAGAATAATGTGCACTCCATCAGAGTTACGTTTCCCCACATAGCTTGTGTGACCCCCATATGGGAGCACAACACAGTGTATTGAAACGAGAGAAGGAGCCCGTATAATTTCAAAAGATGACGTACTTTCCTCTATGATCTTATGAAATGCTCGTGATTTCATTGCCTTTTACGTATTAATATTTGTAAAAATGTTTATAACGCATGCCATAAGGTGCAACGTATAAGTTTTCGTATGAGTGGTTTATTCATTCCGCAAATTGCAACAGTCAAGAGCCTTCGACATCAACGACGCTTCCTTCGGTGCGCGTGGATATTTACATGCCCGCTATTTATTTGTTAATGGTTTCGATACCGAAGTGATAGAGGTAAGATTATGAGATATTCATAAACTTTGTACCGCGAGACCTGCGGAAGCGACCAGCATAAACCAGTCGTAGGGAAAATGTTGGAAATCCCTGACGCAGGGAGTACTCCAGCCCAATAGAACCGGTTTTAATTAGAGCGGTTAAAGGGTCCTACACATCGAAACTGGTTTGCTGCATTCAAGGCAGAGAAGCAAGAGAGCAAGCGATACGGGTAACACATGTGCACCTACAGCACCCCATCGCTCCTGCGCGCAAGGTATGCAGTATTTCATTTCTGTCGTCACGTTGTACTGTGCATATTAGATCTGTAATACATATGTAAAAATTGGGACTTTCTTTTACACGCGATGAAAGCCCACAGATTAAAGTACAGACGTACAGCGTGTTTATGAAACACGGGACCAAACTGTGCCACGGGATTGCTGACGCGAAAATAAGAAGTTTGGATTGACACCCATGGTCCATCTCAAATAATAAGGGCTGTAGAAGACCTTAAAGGCTGAGTCCGAAAAGCATATTGCTTGGGATATTTTGAAAAGTACTTCCGTCACAGGAACAAAATTCGGTACACGAATCAACTAAATCAATATCATGGATAAAATGAAGGTATGGTACGTCGAACTCACCTCTATCTTGTAAAAAAAAAAATAGCAGTTTGCGTTCTGTTATTTGCATAAAACGTTTGTACATTTACATAACAATGATGTTTGATGCCATCTACCATCGTATTAAGCAGTACGTCGTAATTAGCCAAAAAGGCTTTCTCGCTGCAACGCTCTAGGACCCACCATTTTCGTGTAAAACGCACAGCAACACTATAGCCTGGCGGGTAGGCAACAAGCCTTACAACTGCATGTATTCACATGGTGGCAGTAATACGACGTCGCACGCTGAATAACAATCGTCAAGAGCAAACAGGCAACAAACAAATTACAATTAGCAAAGGCGGTATACCGACGTTTAGTTGTGTTTGTTGGCACATTATGAAGCAAGGGGGTAGAAACGAAGACAAAATAGAGAGCAAACAGCTATTTTTTACATTATGGGGGTAAGTACGACGTACCATACCTTCATTTTATCCAAAATCTTGGTTTAATTAAGTCGTATACCAGATTTTGTTTCTCCAAGCCAAGTATTTTTTGTAATATCCCACATAATGTGCTTTTCGGACACCGCCTTTAAGGGCTTTCTTAGCCCTTGTTATTTTCGATGGACCGTGAGTGAGTGTCATAATTCAAATTTATTCTTTTCGCGTCAGCAATCCCTTGGCACAGTTTGGTCACATGTAAAACATATTGTATAGTCTAATTTTTCTCATACTTCTTAGTAAACTTTACAGTCAAGTTAAAAAAAAAAAAAGCTATTTTCGTTCATTTTCATGATTTTTTCCTCTTTGAATACACTGGGTATAATAAAAGCCAAACCATGCGAACTTACCTAAATGGTTTTTACCTTTTCTGACAAACATTCGTATTCGCAGAACATATATTTACTGATACACGCACATACATGCACACGACGACTTCACTGGACGAACTACGTCTATATACAGTACAGCAACGCCGTAGCTTGCAAACATTTACCGCCAATGCGCTGGTAAAATGAAACTGTGCAATTATTATGAAAGTAAATACTTTTAAATTCTGCTCATTTTTACACTCCGATGCATTAAAAAAAAAAACAGAAAGTGAAAGAAATAGTTTTAAGCTATCGCAAATTGTTGCTTAACAGTTTTTATTCGACGCTAAGATATGGAACTACTTTCCATTCATCATTACCAATTTTACTGGGCGCCCGTCACTCAGTGCGCCCGTTGAAGTATATGCATACAGGGCAGTGACATATTTCTAATGTTGATTTCTTAAGTGCTCAATTTATGAACATAATGATTGACAAGTTCACATCATTCTACAGTGCGGATCTCTGTAATAAACTTATGAACCCTATCGTGACAGCATACGTAGCACCTTAGTTAGTCCAGAATATCCTTCAGAGTGCATTATTTCAATGTTCACTTTTAAACACGGATAGCGGATGTGCGTGCGTGCGTGCGCGCGCGCGCGTGTGTAGCGTGAAAATGTCGAGAATCTAACTAACTACAGCAACTACTGTTAAATTAAAGATAGCACAGCCTAAATGATGACATCTGTCGGATAGGATGCTCTAGAACACTAAGACTTGTGAGTCAGTCCTTGATTACCTTAATGAAGATGAGTTCATCGCAGAAGTCCAAATGTGGCGCAGAAGTCTAAGAACTGGTGAACGTAAATCAAAGGGAAAATAAACCTTGTCCATCATGGACTGGATCTGTGTAATGACAGGCAGTCTGGTGTTCAAAATTGAACAAATAATGAAGAATTTCTCAACGTTGCCTGGTGGCCATAGTCACGGCAGGGAGATCATTTTTAACCGCACTTCATTTCCAAACTTACCTGCGTAATTCCATGTCCGAAGAACGTCTTAATGGCTTAGTATTTTTTCTACCAATCAGAGATATATTAATACCTCTGTTTTGAAAGTGATTTTGGAATGCGCATTTTCAAGGAGAAAAATGTTCTAATTGCAAATCATATCTGAGATAAAGAAAGTTATTAATTTACATAATATGCTAAATGTGTCGTTAAATCTAGTTCTTCTGATGACAGCATATGGTAATAGAGCAAAGACTACATAGTAAAAATTTTTCTCGTAAACTTCCTAAACTGTAATGGAAGTTTTTAACCTATACAGTATATGGTAATAATACCACACATCAAGCTACAGATATAGGAACTTTTAGCGTAAATACTACAGAAAGTTGGGAACTTCCCTACGCATTTGACTGTTTCCTGGGCAAATTCAGGAACGCTGCTATGAACGTATAGGGGAAAATATTACCATTCCCTCTTTCTCAATATTCACGATAAAGTGAGCACTTTTGAAAGCCCCCCTCAATAAAAATAACTATCGATTAATAGATTTTATTGTAGCCTTTCATGTTAACTTCCGAGTTCCTTGGAATATTCACACTATGTTTATTATTCGCATGGCAATATTTATTTTAAAATGTGGTTAAACGATAAAATATTACTGACAGAAAAAATTAGCTAGGTCCTCAAAAGTGCTCACTTTACCGTGAACAGCCTATAAGCATATACACTGGTATGGTATATCTCCGAAAATTTTCAGAGAGTGTACTGCTTTCCTGGAGCTGAATGTACTACTTACTGTTATGTAATCGGAGTTCAGCACACATACAGATAATCAGCTGGCTATACTGGGCATACGGTGCTTGAAGTGTAAAAATTATACTTCACTATGATGGTTTTACAGCATACAGCAGGAAATTTAAATACAATATATAAAGCAAATGCTGCTGCAGACAACGCTTAATGGCGAATTTGTCAAAGTTATAAATTACACACAACATACGTTTGGGATCCGTAGTTAGTTCACGGTTATAACTGTGAAACATTTTGACAGCTCTTTAGTTAGGTATTTTATCCTGCCCGCTGTACATCCTTCCATCACGTGCTAAAGTCAACAATGACACGGACGAAAAGGGCAGTTTCCGTGCCTCCACCAAGTGTACACGATATAATTGCTATAAAATTACACCTAACACTACCAAAACTTTTTATCGTACCAAATTCAAAACTTATCCATTTAAACCATTTTATGTTCAGTAAAACGCAATACAAAATTTTCCTTATTTTTAAATTTTTATTTCAAAATTATTTTTTATTTTGCATTTGTAAGAAACCATTCAATTTGGCGACAATACTTAAAAATTTTATATCGCAAATATTTTCATCGTTTAGTGTCAGAATAAAAATTCTAGTGTTTTTTGGATGTACGAATAGAATAAAGACGTTTTAGTAAAATTTATCAAGGGTGACTGAGAGGCAATATTTTAATTCATTTTTAGGTATGCTTAGCAAAATTTATTATGTAGAAAATCATAGCCTGCTGAAAATCGAAAGTATGTAAAAACTTTCTTAATTAATGCAATTTTAAAATTGCACGAACTCTTCACAGCGTTATTATAAAGATTCCTGGAATAAACTCATGGCATCTTATTTCAATGTGAATTGTCGCATTTCGGTGAATGAGTTAGGTTTTATTATTTGAACACCTCAATGAACACTAAAATTAAGATTTTCACATGACATTATGCAAAAAAAATATGCGGTATAAATTTTTTAATGGGGTTAAATAGTATTCCTAAGTAATGTCTACAACCTTTGCGACCTCGGGAGCGATTCTCATTCAGCTTCCCACTTATCGGCAGCGCAACTATACGCTGTTCACGGTAAAGTGAGCTTTTTTTAAGGCCCTGCAAAATTTTTCTGATCAGCCAATTTATATCTTGCTACCACTTTTTAATATAAACATCGGTGTGTGGCTAATAAACATAGGCCCCTAATGTATACATTACGCCACTTTCCAGTGTTAACTTCTGAGACTGATATAAAATATTTAATAGAGGTTGATGCCTGTTGGGAGGGCCTTAAAAAGTGCTTACTTTGCTGTAAATAGCCTATACGTGAACGTCGCTGGCCGGGCGGGGCAGAGTTTAAGATGTTCTGATACGCAGAGCACCGCTCATATTTCCACGGCGTAAACAGGCTCACGACAAGCGGACAAGTGAATGCGATTTGCGCTCCAGGACCCTTAATTAACCGCGAACCAGCTATAGGAAAGTCTTAACTAAATGAGTTATGTAACTTTTCGATAAAGTGCATTGTTTGTTAAGGCGTTTACACAAAGAAAAAATTAAGCAGTTAAAAGTAAGTAGTAGGCAGTATGTTAGCAAAAAAAAACTCGGTACAATAACGATCTCACTGTCAAAGTTCTAACAGTAGAAAAACATTTTACAGTATATTATTTTTAATCAAAATAGGATGCTTTTAGTTTAATGGTATCTTAGCAGCAAACCAATAGACAAAAATATTGAGAGTTCGTTGTTTGAAAACAAAATATAAAATATACATCAATTCAAATGTATTATGTTTCTCTGTGTATGGCCAATCTTAAGAATTGATTTTTCTAATTCCCGATTTTACTGCGAAACTTAAGCAGTAACCAATAGCAAATTCATTGTGCATTCTTAGATTCGAGCCAGGGCGGTAGAAAACTTTCCAAGTATGAATGCTCAAGTCTTAAGACAGCGTACGGCACAAAAAAACTACAAGTATGTAAACTTAAGTCTACAAGTTTTTGGAAGAACAAGCAGAAAAAAAAAATATATATATATATAAATTGTCAATGCAAGGAACAGGTTGTTCATGGTAAAGTGAGCACTTTTTAAGGCCTTGCTTAAAAGTTCCTTTCAACTTATTTGTATCCTTTCGCCAATTAAGACAAAAATTATCATTTGACTAATAAGTACAGTGTATACATTTCATATCTCTATGTCCGTAATATGTTTTTGTTATTATGGCTGCTGGGAGGATTTCAAAAAGTTCATTTTACTGCTAACAGTCTGTGTTTGTCTTGGCCAACTTCGTGAGCATCTAGTTTGTCACACTGCTGCTTTTGTTTTCATTATCATTTTACGCCGCAATAACATAAAAATTTACGTCAAAAATAGCTCTAAATAAACTTACCACTCTGGTAAAATAATACCATAAAACATTTTTTTAATTATAAATAATATATAATTGCTCTTTCTTAGTTTTCCTGTACTGTATTTCATAAGACTGTAAAATACAGCTGATGCCTATAGATTTAATTAATGTCACATGCACTCTAAATGCTTAGGTTTTTAATTGTGTAAACCGTTTTGGAAGACACGTTAGCGAGGACATGCAGAGTGTATGTAGTGGCTGACCTGCCTCGAAGTTGGTCTTGAGGCGGCGCCAGTGGCGAGCCTGGTAGATGGAGTAGACGGCCGCCACCAGAAAGAAGAAGAGGCAGGCGAAGACGGCGAGCGCCAGCGCGAACGCCTGTCCATCCCACACGAGCGACTCGGCGGCCGAGAAGGACTCCTCCGGGCCACGAGCCGGGGGCTGCGGCGCCGCCACCGGCTGGGCGCGCACCTGGGACGCCGCCTCCGGCCTCCCCGTCGTCGTCACGTCGCTCGACGCCTCCGGGGCGGCGGTCCTGCGGTCGTGCCTGTGCTTCTTGTGCTGCCTCCTGTAAGCGTGGTGCTTCCGCTCCTTGGCAGCTCCTCCTGGGGTGGACGGCTTGTGCTTCCGTTTCTTCCTTTTGCCCGCCGACGCCGACTTCTTGGCGTGTTTCCTCCCGAGGGACGACGCCGCCGGGTCTGGACCCTGCGTCGTTGTCGTCGTTGTCGTCGTCGTCGTCGGCGGTGAAGGGCCCTCAGCGACGTCATCCAGCAGCGATATCTCGAGGTCGGCGCCGCCTCGCCGCCGCGGGCCGTTGATCCACGACCAGTCGATGTTGAGGTTGGCGATGGGCCCGCATAGGGCGTCGCGGTGCACGCCGCAGGGGCGCAGCACGACGGCGGGAGGGACGCACGAGGTGCAGGCGCGGCAACGCTGCCGTCCCGAGTCCCAGAACTGCTCGGCGGGCCGGCACTGCAGCGGCGTCGCCGTCCGCGGACACAGCGCCAGCGACAGCAGCAGCGGGACCAGCGCCGACGACATCTCCTGCCACACACACACACAAGCCCATCGTCACTTCACACGCCAACAACTGCTTACGAGGACGTTGCACATCAATTAAAGGCCGTTCACGATAAATTGAGCAGTTTTGAAAACAACCTTAGAAAAAAGGCACTGCCCCTGCCTACATATACTTCAACGGGCGCACTGAGTGACATGCGCCCGGTATAGTTGGTAACGATAGATCTAAAGTAGTTCCATATATTAACGTCGAATTAAACGTTTTAGGTAACCATTTGTGATAGTTTAAATTATTTATTTTGCCTTCTATTTTTTTTAGTGCACCAATGTGCAAAAATTATCAGATTTATAAAACGTTTACTTTTCAAATAATTTCACAGTTTCACTTTACCGACGCATGAATAAAGTGTTGAGGCCCATGGCAGTGTTAATTTTACAAAAGGTGGAAGAATACACAACGTACATGCAAGTTGATCTTACGCAGAGCTTTCAAAAGTGCTCATTTTACTGTGAACAGCCTACAATGCCACATGTGTTATCTCAAGTCCAAAGGTTTATGGAAACCAACACAGAAAAACTGAAAAAGGGCAATCGTAGATAATGGTTTTTGCAAACATTGAGATAATAGATATGTTATATTAATGCATTTAATATGCATAATATCTTGCGCTACTGTGATATGTAAAAATACGACTCGACAGACAAACATATTCTTAAAATATTTGCTCACAAAGCTATTGAAAAGAGTTGTTTAGGACTGTTTCGTGTTTCTGTACTGGATTCCAAAAATGTTTTTGTATTAAAAGAGCTCTTTAACGTCCCCCTGTTTTATGCTTGATACCTTAGCAGCGGACGGCTTACAAACTAACTTATAACCTAACTTAAAGTAACACTCGTGTCTTACCCGGAATTCGAACCCAGAGCCTCCCGTACCCCAGATCGGTGGCGAACCGACCGACTGCGCCACGGGAGGTCGGCTCGATTCCAAAAACTTGTAGAATGTGACTAGTGTTTGTAACGCTGATTTGTGTCCCGAACTCTCTTAAGTAGGCCTAAACTCTCTTTGCGCTCATCGCCTGCTTAAACAGGATGCTCGGAAATTCCCCTTACAAACTCCTAGGACTTGTAGAGGGGACTGAGTAGATGATCTTTTTGATAGGAGCCCATGTCCGGAAACGTACCGTTTCCGTGCTACAACCATTTCAAATCAGGTGTATCACTCATCCACTTCCACTGAGAGAAAGAGCAATGTCTCGGATGTGCCTGTGTTGGTATGCAACCGGGTAAGCAGTACATTACTTCAGACGATCACCTGATGGCACGCGACGTCTACCCTGCCTCGAGCCCCATTCACGCGCCTTCGTGTCTCCGATTAACATGGTTGAGTACACGTTTGCGGAATACACAGACATGATCCTTGTGTATGGCACAGCTGAAGGTAATGGAAGAGCATCTCGTCGCCTGTATCAAGAGCGTTATCCACAACGTGCAACACCACCGCTCCGAGAACAAGGTACCTTCACCGTCGACAGGAACGACTGTGGTGCTCCAAAGAGACGCCGCACTCCCGAATTGGAAGAGGCTGTACTGCATCACGTTGAACAGAGCCCGTCAGCGAGTACGCGAACATGACGAATGCCATGTTGCGGGTTCTGAGTTCTATAGTCACGACAGATGGATCCCAGCTCAGTATGTCAATAGTACATCTACATGATGTGAACATGGAAAGCAAGTACATTTAATATTCAAAATGCACATGTACATTCTTTTGTCCTTTTGTGATATGGATATAATCTGAATATAAAGACAAACATATAATGGATGAGGTGTGTTTACTGGGATAGTTCCTCTGTGTGTGTGTGTGTGTGTGTGTGTGTGTGTGTGTGTGTGTGTGTATGTGTGTACGAGAAGTCGTGTAGTTCTGTGTCATCGGATGAATTTCAAGTACCTTCTGGCTATAGGAGCATCAGCCTAACTCCAAGTGCGTCCAGTAGACCAGTGCTTACTGTCACCTGCCTCGAAGACAGTACTGAGGCGTGCACGATCAAGTCAAAACGGTAGGCCTTTCGTATGCCAACTATTAGCGACACCAAGATGATGTCGTCGTAAGTAGCTGTTCTGTTGTATCAAATGATGTTATAGCTCAGTGACGTGGAAATTTACAATGAACCCATTAATTTAACTAAAAATACAGTAAGATAGCTATTGATATAAATACCCTGATATTTCCAGTAAAGGCTGTCCAAGGTAAAGTGAGAACTATTGAAATCAATCTTAGAAAAATGTCACTGAAAAATGTAGGTAGACCTACCTATATTTTAACGGGCGCCCTGAGTGACATGCGCTCAGTAAAGTTGGTAACGATGGATGGGAAGTAGTTCCATATTTTAACGTCGAATAAAATGTTCTAGGTAACCATTTCTGATAATTTGTATTATTTCTTTCTCTTTGTGTTTTTTTTAATGCATCGAAGTGTAAAAATGAGCAGATGGTTTAAATATTTACTTTTCTAATAATTTCACAGTTTCACTTGACCGACGCATGAATAAAGTGATGAGGCCCATTACAATATTAATCATATATAAGGCGGAAGACTACACAACGTGCATAAAAGTAGATCATAAGCAGAGCTTACAAAAAAGCTAATTTTACCGTGAATAGCCTAGGCCTATATCTGTACTAGGATACTGAATCACGTAATAACAAACGTTGCGATTTTTAATTTAGTTTCAAACAAATGTTCTATTAATGAGAAGTACGACAGAGTATTTAAGAACACAAAGGTGAAACAGCCCCTTACTCCGCGAACTCCAACCGCACAAGCTAGCAATATGGCGTAGGGAAGTTAAAAAATATCGATGTATGGAAATGTCGATATTATGTCAACGATATATCGATATAAATTGTCAGTTTATTTATACGATACTTTATTGAAATCAATATATGTTTCCAGGCATCGGAAATAAATATTTAAAAAAAAGCAACTCTTAATAAGCTCTGTTTTGAAAACAAAATAGAATTTAAAAATTATTACGTTTACTTTGGCAAAGTGCACCAAAAACCAGCCCCGCACCATTCTACAATGCCTCTCGTCCTTAGTATATATTATTCCAAACAGTTTTACATTTTTAAAGTCCTTTAATACAAAAAATAACGGATACCAATGCACCGAAAATCGATATTTTCTTTCCATGTATCGTTTCGTAAAACGATACCTTTATAAATAACCTACGTAAAGAATATCGATATATTTTTTTCTGATATCAATATCCCTCATAAGACATCACTGACCAACAACACGTTTGAACGCCGTCCGCCAATCAGCGCCCGGTAACCTACTCGCCAGCCGGCAGTCGCAACATGCAGTAGCCAATCAGACGCTATGCCCGTTCACAGAGCCTCGCGCAGCCTATTGGAGACCGGGTACGCCCACATCAAAGGAACTATCATACCATGTCTTCGTCTCTGTGCATGTATAAACTCTGTGTAGACGGCGTAGCGTAGTGGGAAGACGCCTTAGCAACCTTGACCCCAAAGGTCACCGCTAAAAGGCGTTTTTTTTCTTTTCCGAGGATGCAGCGTCGTGATGAAGGACGCCTTAAGTAATATGTCCTATCTGCGATCTGGGGCGAAGATCCGGGGAACCGTGGGGGTCGTCTTGGACCCGCAGCGCCAGACGGGAGCCGTGCTCCGAGGGCTATCGTAATGAGATCTTTGACATGGCCGTCTGCAGGGGGAGGGGGATAGGGTGCACAGAGGCTGATCAGCCATGCGGGGCGCAGCGTGCGGGCCAAACCGAACCCCGGCGCGTATTTGGCCCGGGGCTAACGACCGGCGGCTAATTGTGACGTACCTGCTCTCGCCAAGAGTCGTAGTACTCACACCCGCTCCTCACACCTGCGACGAACACAGTCATCAATAATACAAATATACACTAGAACAAGTCAACTGACGAAACGACCATACAACCCCTACACAAACAACATTACACTGACACCAACACACCACCGACACTAACATCAAACACACGACGAACACCTCACAAAACGACAACAACCGTCAGCCCCTCTGTCTCCCGAGAGGATGGCAGAGGAATTTTTACTTTTGACATTTTTAAATTATAACGTAACCTTTTCTTTTAAACTTTAAGAAAATAATTTTAAGCCTCTGTTTTAAATTTTAACTTGTTTATAACACAACAAATTTTATGTTACTATTACTTTCTAAAATTGTTTTTAATTCAAGTAACTGAGACAAGTTATGGCCTTCGGCAGGGTACTGGTGCCATTTTAATAAGTCCTGTTCTGTTCTATTCCCGCCTACGAGTATGGCGTAGGTCTACACTGCGCATGTCAGCTACGCACCAATCACTCCCTATACTGACTGCTTTTCTTTCGCCACCGCGTGGTTTAGACTACGGTTAGCTCATTGTTTACACTTAAACGTGTATAGAAATGTCGCTACCCTTCCTCTGACCAAGTTTCAAAGCAACTAATATATACAAGTTGTCCCATTTATTTTGATCACCCAAAATAACCCCGTACCGGAGCTCCAAAAGAAAAAGTGTTCCATACAGAAATTGTATAACTGGAAAGCGAACTAACACTGCTAGGGAGTCAGCCTTATAGCATTATTTATTAGTGAGATACGAGAACAAACATCAGTTTTTTTTCGGCACCGTGTATCTAATCGTCAAAAGTCCAGTGAAAATCGTCAAGGCCATCTAGCACAATGTACACTTCCACAACATGAACATTAAATACGGCACAAGAAGTAGGATCTCTACTGCCCGTTTGTAGTATTATCCACATGGGTACTGCGAGGGGTAGAACATTCTCATTAGATGTTCAAAGTGTTGACCACTGGCAGCGATACATGTGTTCAGTCGCTGGATGAATGACAAAACTCATTCTTCCTGTGTTGCCTGCTGAAGAGCATTACAAGCACGCACAATACGTTTCTGCATGTTCTCTGGACGCCTGAAATATCTCGATAGATAGCGCTTTTGAGGTAATCCTCCTCCTCCTCCTCCTCCCTCCACCCAAATACCAGGGGGTTAAGATCAGGAGACCGAGCGGGCCACTAAAAAGGTCATGCACGACCAATCCACCTACCAGGATATGTTGGTCCAGAACACTACGTGCATACATGGCAGTATGTGTTGGGCATCCGTCGTGCTGGTACCGCACATTATCATTCTGTTCCTTAGAGGTATATCCTCCAGAAGACCAGTAAAAATTGTTTGTATGAAGGTAACACACTCTCTGCTGTTTCGGGTACCATTCACGAAATAAGGCCCTATAACCATATTGCCAACCTTCCCACACCACAATAATGCAAGTTCCTCCTATTCACTTGGTCTGAGTTGGAGAACCACGATTCCTCGGTGAAAAGAACATTCGAAATGAAGTTCGGGTTGACGATAATTTGATACTGTGGCAATTGACAGAACTCGACACGTTTCTAGAAACATTCCCGTGCAGTTCTTGGTGCGTGTACACGATAAGGATGTAACGTACGAAGTATGCGAGGTGCACTCGTTTTCGGAATGCCAATTTCGGCTACAAGTTGGCATGTGCTGACGTGTTTATTAACTACTACAGCAGCGAGAACAGCAGCCTCGGCAGCTTCGTCTGCGCGTGTTCTACGATTGCGTTGCTGTGGTTTCAAATTGCCCGTTTCACAAAGCTTCACAACGAGACGGGAAAACATCCATCTGGACGGCGGGATATTGTCAGGGTATCGCTCTCTGTACACTCTAAGAAATTATTTGTAAATTTACCATTTCAGTGTCTACGTATATAAGCTGTTCACGGTAAAGTGAGCACTTTTTAAGATCCTTTCAACAAGCATTAACCACTAATAAATAGATTTTTATTGCAGCTCGAGATGTTAACTTTTGAGAGTGTATAAATGTATACACTGTGTTTATTAGTCTGATGGCAATGTTTATATTAATAAGTGCCAGGAAGATAGAAATCTGATAAAGAGAAAACTTCAGCAGGGTCTTAAAAAGTGCTCACTTCACCGAATCGCCTGTAATGACAAAGCGCGAATGGTAAAATATTTTCCCGTACATGCATGGTAAAGTTCCTACAAGTACTAAGGAAAGAGTCAAATGCGTAGGGAAGTTCCCAACTTTGTACAGTAGCGATGCCAAACATTCCCATATTTTCAGCCTGATACGTAGTACTATTTCCATACACTGTATAGGTTAAAAACTTCCATTTATGTTTAGGAAGTTTACCAGAAATGTTTTACAGTGTACAGTTTCTCCGCCTGACGTATCATTACGCCGACCTTCAAGAGGATGAAAGACGAATGAGTAAACCAAGCTATTGATAATGGTAATAACAGAACTGCGAGTGTATCAGTACAAGCCACTTTAACGTACTACACTGTACTGTAAAATAATACGAACACATTCGTCTGCTAACTTACATTCTCCATATATGAGCAGCATTCCTACCTTCTCGTTGTTAAGTACATTTCCGTTACAACTCTTCTCACCTTGCAGTGTACTGTATTCGACTATACACAGATGATTGAGCAGTCGTCACGTCATATGTGTACCTTTGTTTCCTCAAAGCGAAACCGCTGTGGAATGGGGCACGCAACTCTGGGTGCCTGCACTGTTTACATCACCTCTACATTAAATTCAGAGCGTCAACGTCATACTTAACTGTACCACGGGGCTTAGGTGGCTGAGCGGTTAGACTGCTCGCCCCCCACCAAGGTGAACCGGGTTCAATCCCCGGCCGGTTTACTCCGGATTTTCGCAAGTGGGGATCGTGCTGGACGATGCCGCTGGTCGGCGGGTTTTCTCGGGGATCTCCCGTTTCCCCCACCCTTTAATTCCGGCGCTGCTCGATCCGCACCTAACTTCACCCTCATTGGCTCTCAAGACCTCGACGTTGATAGTCGCCCAAATCTCTTCACTCACTCACTCACTGTACTGTACCATGCAGCGTAATAGTGTCACAAGGCATCGTATAACGGGTTTTCATGAACCCTTAGGAGGCCCAATGTCTGCGGTGGTTTTAAACGAACTGATTATTAGACTGGTTCATTGTGATACATTTTTGAATAGATCTCGACGATCTTCATTGAACCTGTGACGAATAGATACATGGTTTAATTTAAAAAAAAACTTATGTTAGTACTTGTATCTCACTAATAAATAATTATATAAGGCTGACTCCTTACCAGTATTATTTTCTCCTTCCAGTTACACAATTTTTGTATGAAACACTTTTTCATTTGGAGCCCCGGTACGGAGTTATTGTGGGTAGTCAAGAAGAATGGACACTCTGTGTAACGTCAAAATGTTTTGTAAAGAAGCACATGTCTACACAAAATAACAAAAACAATCTACGTCATTGGAAAAAAAAAATTATTCCGACAGTTCTTTAGGCGTCTCGCAAGCCCTTGGGAAGCATGCGTAGAATACGAAGTTCAGTGTACTTCATACTTATACTACATTTTAGCCGAATCCGGATTGTCACCAGACACGTGAGTTACGGGGATTTCTAATTAATATATTTTGGCTTACAAAATTTAAAATTTTGCGTGATCATCATATTTGGCTACAGCTGTAATTAATTGCTGATGTCATTAGAATTAGATAAACAAGTTTCATGGAAATCCTTCAATAGATTCGACCGTGATT
Organism: Dryococelus australis; assembly: GCA_029891345.1. Classification (NCBI taxonomy): domain Eukaryota; kingdom Metazoa; phylum Arthropoda; class Insecta; order Phasmatodea; family Phasmatidae; genus Dryococelus; species Dryococelus australis. The sequence continues at coordinate 69,298,224 of CM057003.1, read as the reverse complement.
TTATTTTAAGTTTTATAATAAAATTAAAATTCATAATAGCCGGAAGTTAAACCCTAATCGCCAGCGAACAATATGCCAGACTTTAAAAAAATATATTTTTTCACGGTGTTCCTAAAATTTTAACAAACACTTCAGGCGGAAATCAAACACTGTGTTCGTATAACTTTTTCAAGTTTTGTTTGGCACAGTATTTAAAGTTTAAGTGCTAATAAGAAAATATGCAGAAAATATTTTTTAACTGATTTGGCATTTTTATCCAATTGTTATTGATAGTGTATGAGAAAATCGTGGAATATCTTAAAAACACAGAAAGAAATTCTAGCCACTTAAACGGTCTTGAGTTTAAGCCATAGTAAACAAGGTCGCACTCGGTCATACGGATTGCACTGTGACGGCGATGGAAAAGTAGCATAAACAAGATTTGCGTGTCTTCTGTCTCCTGAGAACTTTGAGCGGTGACTATGAGGTTATAATACAGCAATCTGTTCAGGAAAGATGCAGCATTGCCGCAATAGATTAAAACAATTTTTTACAGAAGAGAAAATATAATAAACAAAGTATCACTTACAGCGAATTTTGCTGACCTCGACAATTTTTCAACGGCCACATTTATATTTCAATAACCAAATTTATGAATAAACTACAAAATATCGACTTTCATTTTTGTCCTGTAAAAATATTTTAAGGTCTACATTTAAATATTCCACAGCTTTTTTTAAATTATAATAGACAAAATTGCTTACAACGAGACAAGTATGAAAACTAGGCAGATACCTTAAGCTAATGCGCGCCTCTTAAGGTGCAGGGGCCTGGTCGGGAAAAGTGTCGTTGGTCAGTGACAAATTAGACGTATAAAAGAGGCCAGCGGAGTTCACGCTGTTATAGGCTGTTCACGGTAACGTGATCACTTTTTAAGGCCCTCCCAACAGGCGTTAACCGCTTATAAATATATCATGTTCCAACCTTAGGCGTTAAATTTTTATGGTGGTGAAATGTATACACTGTGTTTATTGGTCACATTGCAATATTTATATTAACAATCATCAGGAAAATGGAAATTGGATGAAAGGAAAAATTTATAAGGACCTTAAAAAGTGCTCACTTTACCGTGAAAGCCTATACTACCAGTTCCTTGCCAAAAGCTCCCTTATTCTGGCATACCTATTCCATTCGCGGTTACTTCCAACTTTTCAGAAGCCCTTCTGAAGTTCTACTTTCAGGATATTCGTCCGCCTCATTAGAATGAAACTTAACCAAGTCAGGAAAAATTACACGGAAGGGATTACGCGCCACATTCGTGTGCAGTCAGTGTAATGATATTTTGCGCTGGAACTATTTCTTGCCAGGCATTGCTACCAACACACCTGTTTTCTCACTGCTTTTGTCGTATTAATTATAAATGAAATACTATAATTTATAGATAAAATATACGTAAACCATCAATTGAACAAAAAATAAGGCACAATTATGTTATCAGAAGTGTGAAACTCTTGTGATGGATGACATATTTGGAAAATAACCAAACATGTCATACACAGGATGATTTTTTTCAAGGGTTACATTCAAAACGTGTGAATAGACTATGATTAGGACGAAATACGAGAACACTTTGAAAGTTAGTGTATGCCACGCTTCGAGTCACGGGGAAAGGAGGAGGGGGCAGTCTGCTAGCATTTTATTACTTTTTCCCTCCTGTATTTCTACAGTAGGCCCATGTGGCTCCGGCAGTAAAACAATACAATTCTGTGGACATCTCATATACTGTTTAGCAAGCAATAGTTAAACATAATGATGTCCTCGTGAAATCAAATGGTTTCGTGTTGGTATGATTGGACTATGTCCATTGCCGACCATGAAACTAAATAAAAACCGCACACACACACACACACACACACACACACACACACAGAACTCAGCACACCAAAAAACGAAAGAACCTTTTACAACACCACAGACAGATAATTAGAAGAAAAAAAAACCGTTTTCTTTACAATAGAAAAAATGTATGCATATAATTAGAATGACAGAAATACGTACGAACATCTCATTATTACAAAACAGGACAATCGACAAAAGCCAACCCAAAGAAAAGACAACACGGGTGACGAAAATGAAAAACCCCACACAAGTGAACAGAACAGTGCTAAAACAATATCAGTGGACGGTGGACACAGATGAACAATATAAACTAAAACCACACACAAAAACAGACCGTAAATCACAATGAAAAGGTTCTTTCGTTTTTTGTCTTGCTGAGTGATGTGTGTGTGTGTGTGTGTGTGTGTGTGTGTGCGCGTGTGTGCGTGTGTGCGTGTGCAATTTTAAATTAGTCTCATGATCGGCAATGGACACAATCCAATCATACAATCATAATAACATGAACTCACCATTGTCATTAGATTTCAAAGAGCAAATAATTTCGGTTATAGTTTGTACACTACTTAACGGTGACATTATTTTACTGTTTAGTCTTTCAAATACATGGAATAAAACAAACCATCTACAAGAAAACGAAAACGAGTACGTCAAAAGGCACTTGATTTTATTAATTTCAAAACGTGCTTAGCAGAAGTTATCTTGCGAAATCAGGTACAGTAACGGGTAAAAAAAAAAAAAACATATTTTACTCAAAACTTATTTTTATGGCAAAAACGTTTCTCTTAACACTTTTGAATGCTACCGGCGTAATAACACGTCACCTGAGTTTAACTGAATTGTATTGCGTTTATCCTGAAATTACGACTTCCACGTTCTTTGAATACATGGGCGACGAAATGTTACTTCAGCAGTAGTTTCCATAAGGTTCTCTGCAAACGTGTCACGTCCGCAGCTCTCAAAGAAAAACTTGCTCAAATGAACAGGATGGATAGTATATTATTGTTACGTAGAAGAGGACATCTGATCGGGACACTTACGGCTCGGAATTATGTTGGCAGCGAGAAGGCCAATAATTAATGTTGTACTGTGCAGTAGTCTATAAGTAGAGACCGGAGAAATTAGCGAGTTCAATGACTTGCAGGCTAGACTCTACAGTCTTATGTACAAATACGCCGATGTCAACTGTGCATTGCTTTTCTGCTGTTACAATGGAAGGCAACGATTGGGTCAGCGTTCTCCAGGAGGTGTCAAACACCATGTAGACCAATGGATAAAGTTATATAAATACACGTGTTTGTAATTCCAGCTTGTCGCAAAATGAATCCGCGAATTCTTCAGGTCTCTATCTATAGGCTGTTCACGGTAAAGTGGGCACTACTGGGGCCCTAGTTACTTTTTCCAATTCATTCATTTTTAATTCTTTAACCACTTATTTAAATAAATATTTCCATGTAAGTAATAAACACAATGTGTATATTCCATCGCACTTGGAAGTGAGCATATAAAGCTAAACTAATTATATTTATTGACTATTTTTCAAAATGAGAGGGCTTTCAAAACTGCCCACTTTACCGTGAATAGTCTACAAGCGTGTCGGGTGTTGTATGGACCAATAGGATGGTTGTAAATGGAAATACACACACCAACGGAAGCGATGGTCATGAAAAGTCGTGAATATATGCGTCTCACTTCTAGTTTGTATTAATTTTCAGTACATCTGTACCTCACTCAAAAGTGTTAATAATTTCATAAATATCTTGCTGAAACTCATGGAAATTTTTGTAGGTACATGACCTCATTTCGGAGAAAGAGTTAGCTTTCATTGTTTCACCAAAAAAAAGTCATTTTAACATGTGATTATACAAATATTATAAAGTCTTCAATTTCCTTTATTAACTATTCTTTCACATATGTCTATTAGTATTTGATACTAAAATAAAATTATATATTTTCACTACCTCAAACGTCTTTGCAGATAATTTTTTGCATAAACAAATATCCCAATGTACTTGCGCGTGAATTTTAAAGTTTTGCCTAATACTACAACCTATAAAATCCGAGAGTAATACACTTTTCTCTTAGAGTAAAACCTCTTTAAAAAAAAAAAAAACTGACGGGACGCATTTGCTTCGTACTCAGTATTAAAATCCACAGTGTTTTCGCCACAATCCGAAAAAATACCATTTGCATCAAGAAAACTGACTTCGTTTCTAATAAAACCTGTTTATTACTGTACTCGTAACTTGACAACAATCTTATAACGAAACGTATTTAAAAAAAAAAAAAAACTGGCACAACAAGACAGATTGCTATGGTATAAAACGTGTTCGGGTCCATTAGACAAGCCTTTCTCATGAAAACTTATTGACAATTCCAGAAAATATTTTTTACTGATCTTGATACGTGAGTGGGTGAAGAGATTTCGGCTGCTCTTAAAATCAAGATCTTGAGAGCCGATGAAGGTAATGCGAGCTGAGACAGGAGCAGAAAACCCGCCGACCAACGGCACCGTCCGTCACGATTCCCACATGAGAAAATCCGGAGTGACCCGGCAGGGGATTTAACCCAGATCGCCTTGGTGGGAGGCGAGCAGACTAACCGCTCATCCACCGCGGACCCATCTTCATACGTGATCCATTACTATTCACTGGTGCCTGTTCTTATCCTTTAAGACAGATTCCCACCCGCCTTCTAGGATTTATGGAAATTCTGCCATACTCTGCGAATATATTTTTGTACCTATCAGGTTTTTTGGAACGACAGAGCATTGTCTAGTGCATTCTCTGAGATCATTATTTCTGGATTACTGTTGATACTGTCGCCTTTATAAACGTTCGCAAGAAATAATCTCGTGTTTCGCCTCTGCAGTTACTAGCTAAATATCAATAAATGTGGCGAAGCTGTGGCAGTTCGATTAAGTTTGGGGAGCCCTTATTTAAGCTATATCGTGCGGGAAATTTAAACACACCTACTGAAATATAAGTTTTGGCGAAAAATTTATAAATCCAAGATGGCGGGTGAGTACGCCTTAAAGTGTTGTGGATGACTGCAGTTTAAATAACTCTAGTTTACACACAGTTCAGTACGTATTTCTACTGAACGAATGCGCTTAGCACGCGTGACTCGCATAGGAAGGTTATGTGATTGATACCGCCGCCAGCATAGACTTATTTTAGAGTGCACCCACTTTTCTCACTGGTAGCAGAACATTAGACAACCTCCTGTTATGTTTTAGATATATCGGTTCAGTCAACACGATAAATTTATTACACCTAGTCGACACGCATAACCAACTATTGCATTAACGACTAAAATAATGTTTTCGTATATTCCGCAAGACACAAGACATAGCATAGAAACACAGAGGCGAATTGGCATGGCAGTATTTTTTCATGCGGGCGCACCCATTCTCTGATTGGATGATCGAGACTCTGAGAACGGTAATAAGTGCTGATTGGCTATTGCGTGCTGCGAAGGACTCGCTACTAGCTGGGAAGACGGTTAGCGAGAGGGTTTAGCAGGCGCTGATTGACTAAATGCGTTCCAACATATCGCTACCCAGTGACGTCACTGGCGGAAATAGCTGCTGTTTCATCTCTGTAATCTTAATTGCTTTGAGCTACAAATATCACCTCTGTAATCTTAATTGCTCTGCGCTACAAGTGTCACCTCTGTAATCCTAATTGTTGTGTGCTACAAATGTCACCTCTGTAATCATTATTGCTCTGTGCTACAAGTTTCCCATATGTAATCTTAACAGCTCTGCGCTACAAGTGTCACATCTGTGATCTTAATTGCTCTGTACTACAAGTTTAACCTCTGCAATCTTAATTGCTCTGTGCTGCAAGTGTCACCTTTGTAATCTTAATTCCTCTGTGCTACAAATATCACCTCTGTAATCTTAATTGCTCTGTGCTACAAGTGGTACATATGTAGTCTTAATTTCTCTGTGCTACAAGTGTCACCTCTGTAATCTTAATTGCACTATGCTACAAATTACGCATCTGTAATCTTAATTGCTCTATGCTACAAGTACCACCTCTGTAATCTTAATTGTTCTGTGCTACAAGTGTCACTTCTGTAATAATTATTAATCTGTGCTACAAGTGTCACATCTGTAATCTTAATTGCTGTGTGCTACAAGTGGTCAGTTTCATGATCGTTATGTCGGTGCCACATAGCCCCGACAAGCACGATACGATAGCCCCGACACGACACATAAACTATTACCAGCCAATGAAATGCAAGATAGATCTGACGTAAGCCCGACGAATTCTGTCGTCCTACCAGCAATTTCGGATTAGAAATGATATTTTCGTCGTGTCGTGCGGCACGACACACAGAGTGTACAACCTTGCAAAATGAAATTGTATGGCAAGTTTTCCCTACTATTGAAATACGCAGCTTAAAATAAAAAAAAACTAGAAAATTAATGTATTGGAACTCTTAAAAATAATTATTTAACCTTTGTATGTATTAGTGATAACATTTTGTCACCACCATGTATCCCAAATTTCCCGTGTGCCCACCGCCTCTAAAACTAGCGTAGTAAATCAGTGCCTTCTAAAAGGTTCTGAAAAATTCTACTCTTTGTGTCGCTTCAGTGAACTGCCCTGCTGTAAATTCGAGCAGTCACATTGAAAATATACATGTTTTGTCGTGTCGTGTTGCGTTTGTCGGGTATTATTAGGGCCACTGATTTTTCGCGAATAAATCGAAGCACACAGTAATACTTAAATACGATGTGTATACCTCGGCTGCTGTTATATCTCCATTGGGCTGTTTGTTTTGTTTCCGTATTTGAGCGAGCCACTCAGGATTCCGCAACTCCGACACTATACTTTCGTGATTCGTACGCAAACGATTGCCAAGCACCAGAACAAGCTTCAGCCAATCAAATAAGCTGGACGACCTCACAGTGCTTTCAACTGTATCTTGTCGCGAAATATCACCGCCCCTGGGTATTGTGTGACTTTCCGCAATATTGTGATTTCGCACGGCGTCGAAAATCGTGTCTGCAGCCGCGGCTCGCTGCGAGCTGGAAATTACGACAAGACAACGGAAGCGTCTTCTTTTTTGGGCAGTGTAGTCACGCCACACGACGTGACACGCGCGGAGAAAGCGTGTGACCTGGCAACGCTGGAGGAGTGTGTCCACACCAAACGTCCTTGTCTCTCCGGTCGCATTTTCGCCTTCAACTAAATTTGACAAATACAATTTGCAGACAAAGTAGGGGCCTCAAATTTTTTCCCGCCAACAAATGTTATCAAATAATCTTGAACGTGTTTGGAAATGTGTCACACTGTCAAATTTTTATACTTAGAAAATCTCATTTGAATTATCATTTGAAAATTATTTCCACAGTGAGATATTGCTTTTGTTTTTCAATGCAGTCCATTACAGGAAGTAATTTACAGAATGTTGTAGTTTATTTTCGCTTCTTTACTAAATTGAAATTTTATTTATCAGAAATGTTTCCTGCACAGTGAAATAGAAATGTCTCTGAGTTCGTAATATTATGTGCAATATTCACTTATAATAGCATTCAAGCTCAGGCAGCTTCTACATAAATAATTAACTTCATTACCTATTTAATTTCAATAAATTGTTAGTTAATTTAAAGTTTCTTGACGTACAATTTTGTCGTGCATGGTTGTGATTGGCTGAGACCGTCAAACATTAAATAAATTTCAGAACCGGTCCAAATGTTGAATGTAAACAGAAGCCATCCAACTTTCCCAGACAAATATAGGCATTTATAACGTTTCAATGACGTCATAACTGTCCAACTTTATTTGACCAAACTTGGAAGCAGTTTCACGGAAAAATTTGACGGTTTGGTGGGGGCGCTGTTCGCGATAAAGTGAGCACTTCAGAAATGAACCTTGGGAAAAAAAACTGCCTCGGCAAGCATATATTTTAATGGGCCCACTGAGTGACATTCGCCCAGTAAAGTTGGTAACGATGGATGTAAAGCAGTGCCGTATCTCAAAGTCGAATAAAAAGTTTTAGGTAGCCATTTGTGAAAATTTATTTCTTTCGCTTTTTTTTTTTTTTTTTTTTTCGCATCGAAGTATAAAAATAATTAGATTTGAAAAGTATTTACTTTCTTAATAACTCCACAGTTTCATTTTACGGACGCATGAATAAAGTGATGAGGTCCATGTCAATGTCAATTTTACATAAGGCGGAGGAATATACAACGTGTATACAAGTAGATCTTGAGCAGGGCTTTCAGAAGTGATCATTTGACCGTGAACAGCGTATAGAACATCGCACGCACGATGTTCATAATAAGCATAAATCTCGTTTTGAGTATTCAGATATCCGCCTCGGCTAGCGAAGGGTAGGACGCGCAGACTGACATCTTCCTTCGGCAAGATTTCACCGCATAAAATTAACTACTCTAAACGCGCGCCTTGTTTTTTTTTTTAACGTTCATTCTTTTTCTCTTTCCAACTCGAAGAAAGTGAAATTTCCTACGTCGTCTTTAAATAATCATAAACGCGTGAACTGGGTTTGAAGATCCTTCGCCGAGCTTCCAGTTTCCATTCAAATGCCGGATTCCCAAATCATGCAATTCCCCAATTCCGAGAACTTCATTCGAACGGCCATTCCGAGAACCTGACTAATTTTTTGAAATAATAACCCAACTTGATCGCTGCATGCGGGCTGTAATACTAACCTATTGATATAACCAGCGTTGCTATCATCGAGTTTTATTTCTATTGGCTGTTCACGGTCAAATGAGCACTTTTGAAAGCCCTGCTTAGTATCTACATGTATGCACGTTATGTATTCTTCCGACTTGTGTAAAATTAACATTGCCATGGGCCTAACTTCTTTATTCGTACGTCGGTCAAGTAAAACTGTGAAATTATTACAAACGTAAATATTTTGCAAATCTGCTCGTTTTTACACTTCGATGCATTAAAATTAAAAGATAAGTTAAAGAAATAATTTGCGTCATTACAAATGGTTACGTGGCACTTTTTAGTCGACGTTAAGATATGGAACGATTTTCCATTGTTTGTTACCAACTTTACTGGACGAATGTCACTCAGTTCGCCTGTTAAAATATATGCAGGCAGGAGCAGTGACTTATTTTCTAAGGTTGATTTCAAAAGTGCTCATTTATTGCGAACAGCCTTTGCATAAATCATGTTCCCATGCTGAAGTACATATATTGCAATCAACCGTTGCAGATGGTACACTGTAAACTAGAAACACGAGAATCGAGCCAAAACAGTGAAAACTGAGCGACCAATAATGAGTGCCAGCTAATTAAAGGCTATTCACGATAGAGTGAGCACTTTTGAAATCAACCGTAGAAAAAAGTCGCTGCTCCTACCTGCATATATTTTAACTGTCGCACTGAGTGACATGTGTCCAGCAAAGTTGGTAACTATGGATAGAAATTAGTTCCATATCATAACGTCGAATAAAAAGTGTTAGGTAACCATTTGTGATAACTTAAATTATTTCTATTGCTTTCTGGTTTTTTTAATAATGCGTCGAGGTGTAAAATTTGCAAATTTTTTAAAATAATTACTTTTCTAATAATTTAAATTTTCACGTGACCGACGCATGAAGAAAGCGATGATGCTCATGGCAGTTATTATTTTATATATATATCGGAAAAACACACAACGGGCATGCAAGTAGATCTTAAGGCCATTGGTGCATGAAATCAGTAAATTTATATATATAATTTTTGTCACAACTTGTTTCACAGCGTATTTTTCAAAATTTCTGGCTCGTCAGGACGTAAACAGCGACTTTTAGCACCCTCTTACGTTGTTGGATTTTCACTACAGTCATTATTCTCGGAGCTCTGATTGCAGATAAGAAATAAAAAAATTCTTTCTTTTCTTCCAACAGTGCTCCGAGAATAATGGCGGCAGTGAATATCTAACAACGTAAGAAGGCGCTAAAAGTGGTTATGTACGTCTTGACGAGTCAAAAAATTTGAAAAATAAGCTATGAAACAAGATATGACACAAATTATATAAATATACTTCATCCATGCACCAATGGCCTTAAGCGAGGCTTTCAAAAGTGCTAATTTTACCTTTGAACAGCCTATAATTAATGTGGTTGCTGAATTTCACTGATTTATTTTTGATTGCAATTGAACGGCAACAATTCCACTGCTATAAGTCGTTTGTTCCCACTTAATTTACTTGATATACCAGTCGGCATTAGCTTACCAACTGACTTTCTGTGAATCTAATTTCACTGATTGGTATCACTGATTCGGGCCGAGTGTAACAATCGATACTTCATATCAGCGAGGCAGTTAGGCCTACGTCCAAGTCAAAGGCGTTTAGCGTGGTAAATGGGGCTTGTGAAGACATTAAAAACGTTTCTCAAATGAAATAATTTTAAATCATGTCGCGAACGAGTTTACGTCTGTTTATGGGTACAGAAAATGGCCACTATTTTCATACGACGCACAGTTCCTCTGATACAGGTCCCAAATTGATGCCCATTAACGCATTACCCCTTTACACTATTGTTGGCTGTTGATGCTAAAATGAGCACCTTTGAAAGCCTTGCTTAAGATCTACTTGAATGCACATGGTGTATTCCTCTGCTTTATGTAAAATTAATATTTTCATGGTCCTCGTCATATGAAAAGGACAGAAAGCGAATGAACTAATTTAAGTAATCACAAATGATTACCTAACAGTGACTTTTTTCTACGGTTGATTTCAAAAGTGCTCACTTTATCGTGAACAGCCTTTAATAAGGAGGAATACATCATGTTTATGCGCTTGTTGTCTAAGCAGTTTACTGCAATTTTTAAAGTCTATGTATCATATGAAGATATGTAGGTCTTAATGTCTCGTTGACAGCGAGTAGAGACGTATATGTGTTATAAGTGTAAGTGAAACAAACCATTTCCTCCACCCTCCCCCTTGCACCCCCCTGCCCCCCCCCCCCCCCCCCACCACAACGATCAGCGCTATGGCCACAACCCCTCACCACAAACTTACTGGTTGCCCTAACAATTACGTACATACATTCCAAACAAGTACTAATACTATTCCTGCAAAACCATACATTTCAGTCTTCCCCATTCATTAGTAAGGAAATTTACTCTATCAATTTTTAGGTATAGTAAATCCTTTTCGACCCCATGCAATATGTATGATTTTCGACGCGTTTATTTTTGTAGTGTAATCGCTGGGAGGCATAAAAATACACTGTGCAAAAAAAGTTTTGCATCGCTGAGAATTGAGAGATACTGATGTGTTGCTCACGACCCAAGTGAAAAGAAGAGATGAAATTGCACACTTTATGTATAGATAACCGCGCCTGATGACTGACGAGACAAAGCAATAAAGTAACGGCTTCGAAAACAAGAAATGATATGTGGTAATATGCAGCAAAATTACAGGTTAGGCAAAACTTTTTGCTGCGCAGTGTATATCGTTTTTTTGGTAATTGGCAGTCATTCCATAGAGTAGCTTCAACAAGCATCAAAAATCATGCTTTCGTCTACATGGTCTGTGAGGTCAACGAGGTTATCAACAGACTTCGTTGCTAAATTATGCGGTCTAGCAAAGAGCCTCCATCGATCATCGTGGAGTTCTCTAACGCTAATCGTACATCATCTTCTGCATCTTCACCACAGTCGTGAACATCTCATAAACCTTTTATTTCTTGATCTTAGATATGCCATGTTCGCTGAAACATGAAAAGAGGGAACGGCGAAAACTCTAAATTGAGGTATTTTTGTAGCTCCGATTTGCTTTTTTCGATATGGAAATTCTCTAAGATGGCAGATAGAGATCAAATGGCGTAATTGTACCCCTAATTTTTACAGCAGAAGTCACAGCTGAAGGCATGGCCATTGCGTTTCGGTTTGTTCGTTAAATTTTTTCTTACTTCATTGGCATTGCAGCTGTGAATACTTTCATCTTCACAAGGCCAGCTGTGATATAGAAATTGAAATCTTTGTTTCAGGGAATGGCGAATGTAGGCAAAAATATTCGAAAATGTTGTTGCGAACATCTTTATCGTCTCTTTTCATACAAGAATCTGTCATTTCAGTGTGATGGTCAGATGGCACACAAGATGTTTGGGAAAACATTTCTACAGCATCACAAACCATATTATTTCTGCGAAAATATAGGATCAATTTCAACGTCCAACTTTCGGTCATTCCTCGATCTTGTGTTAAATAGTCTATGCTAATTCACGGACTTCGTTAATGTCATATCACTCCACACTCCTACCTAATACTTCTCCGGTCGTCGAATCGTGAAGAGACGTTCTGCGGTGAATCTTTCATATTTCGTAGAATCCATTTTTTATTTCAAATCGACCATGTCTTGGAGATAGATCTGGCATGATTTGGCAAAGCAAAGTGACTCCCCGGGCATGGAGAAAAGGGACTGTTTCTTTCACGCAATTCAAATGTAAATACCAATCACCTGTCCATTTAGATGGAATAAAGTTTTTCAGAAGTGTAACCATGGTGGAAGTGATGGACCAATAAATGCGTTGTTCAACCTGTTTTCTCAAAAAATCTTTAAGTTTGTTTTGAAACTCACTTGTTCGTAATCAATACTACAGCTTCACTGTCTTAAATAAAAGGCCGTGGTAAGAACGCAGTGCTTAATCTTTCAATAAACTTATCGTAGTATCTCTCTAAATCGGTACTATATGCACTTCCGAAAGTATCAGTTTACCAAGATCCAGGTGCATTAGGCGGTGATGGCTCTGAAATATACACGTCCCTCTAGCATAATATCGACCATATTAGCTGCATGCACAAAGCTCAATAAATATTTTAAGCCAGAAACATCCATTAGGTAACCAAAGCAGCCAAGAAAATACAGTATACGAAAGAAATTCCCCAAGCCTAATTAGAAACTATTATTTTTTGCAGTTGTCCAAATGTACTGGCAATAAATATTTCCATAATTTGCAATGACTGGTCTAATGTTATTAAACATGTTTTCTGTCCCACTGATGAAGGGTTCTAGGCTGCTGAACAAACAAAAAATAGCGGTGTGAAGACCGTCGTAGCTACTGGGTGGTAGATTAAATAATGGCAATTACACTACTTGAGAATATTTTTCCTTTTGTAACCTCTTGCCCAAAACCAACTAACTACCTATATTTCGAATTCCTAAGTACTTCCTTGTGCACCGTACACTATCATACACTGCATTGTTTTTGGATCAAACTTCAATTCTTTATTTTGAGATATATTTTTTATAAGTTGGTAATATGTTTATGGTGAGGGGTTGGGGCCGTGGAGGGGAACATTGTACCGGGGGAGACAGGGGGTTGAAGGAAGGAGAAAATGGTTCGTGTTACATATGATACATAACCTTAAAAAATTGCAATAAACTTAAAATGGAGTGGGGAAACGGATATCAATTGAGAGCCCGTATCTCAGGAACTATGTGCTTAAGAAAAAAAGAGCCATAAGCTATAAAAAAACTAAAAACTGGTTTTGGCCACCATTTTTCCAACATGGCGGCAATTACAAGCCAATTGGTCAGAACTTTCAGTATGAATCAGTGTGTAAATCTAATATACGTGTCTGCCAAAATTCTGCTTTTTTATTAATCATCTCCTCGAAAACACGAAAATTTAGCTAAATAACTTTCATCGAGATCGTTATTTTAGGTAAAACTCCCCTGTTTAAATTAGTTTGAAGAATTTTTATAAATTCAATTGGAAATTTTCAATTTCTGTGAAAAAAAAATGGGCTCGAATGATTCTTAATCGCCAAACAATTTCAATTATATCTCATTTTATTTGCGTTATGTAAAATTAACCTTTAATGTAGGTGTATTGTATATAACTGCGTTATACCTCTTTCTAGCTATATCATTGTTTAACTATATTTTGATAGTAGCTAAATTTTAAAACTCTCATATGCATTTAACATAATTTTGCCACTATATACTTGCGCTGACTAAAGGAAATTAAAACATAAAATTTACTTGAGATTTTTCTTTGTGTAAATGTAAAATATTTAATTTTTTCGGCAGTCTTGAGCCACTATTATTAATACTTGTTGAGCTAATATACGAAACACAAAAAACATGTAGACAGTTAAAGAATGTCTGCATATTTCGACATTTAGTATGACTGATTTCAGTAAATTACATCTGCTTCGTTAATTGAATATCGTCAAAAAAATGGATTAATAATCTCATGCATATTAATATACAAACACCAAATATTAGCTTTAGAAATGTCCAACTAGCTAAATTCTTATTAGAAAATTACAATTTGCTTAACACGATCGGCAATTACACAGCAAGGGAATCACTAGTCTGTCATGGGCTCGAACGACTCGTAACACGGATGAGAGTCGATATAATCTGTAAAATCTAGGTATTTCGGAGCAAACAACTTTTCCTTTCCATCCACAAAGAGGATCGTAAAACAGGCGTGTTGTTTTTCACATTCACGACAGGCAGACACTGCCACGTACTTTACGAAAGTCATTTTCGAGGATCAGTTAGTTTCCTTCCAGCATTAATGCCCTGTATGGCATCCAGATTAAATAAAACGAATTAATTCAGTCGTATGTTCAGCAAAGTTAGTCAGATCGTTACACGACGCAGCATTTCTATCGATTACGTCGATGGTATTCATTCGACGGTGTAAATCTCCACGCCGGGATTTGAAACCCTGGGAGAGACGAGGATTGTTCTTGGCCAAGACTTTGTAAGAGAAGCAGGGCCGAAACCGCGGTCTTAATACTGAATACAAATACACTTCACACACATATAGCACCACGAGTAACAACAGAAGCAAGGACCACTCATCGTCGCCTTGAATTTCTCGGTTTTCAACTCCGATTCACGTGTAGGATTGCGGGTCGAAATTGTTGGCTTTTGAAGTTACGAGTAAAATATTCCCAAGTTTCTGCGAGCTGAAACAGTTTGAATGTTACTAAAAATATTCTGACTTTTGGAGGCAGGAGAGAAATACACAGCTCACTGTCCCATACGAGCGACAAGAAAGCAATTCTAGTACACCGAGGTTTAAGTCAGGAAATTCACTCATACATCCTCTATGCTCTACGGAACCGGGCAGTGTAATGATAACATCAGGTACTGACTTCTCAACAGCCCAAATTCACTCATACATCCTCTATGCTCTACGAAGCCGGGCAGTGTAATGATAACATCAGGTACTGACTTCTCAACAGCCCAAATTCACTCATACATCCTCTATGCTCTACGGAGCCGGGCAGTGTAATGATAACATCAGGTACTGACTTCTCAACAGCCCAAATTCCAATACGGCGAGCAGCACGTACATCAAACACGTCACCTCAGCAATATTTGTGCAGGAAGGTATCTTCCTGCTTCGGGCAGGATTCCGGGTTCGAATCCCTGCTGAACCGGGTATGTGCATGTGTACCGTTGATAAATGTAAGTTATAGACTGTTCACGGTAAAATGAGCACTTTTGAGAGCACTGCTTAAGATCTACTTGCATGCAAGTTGTGTATTATTATAGCGCATTATGTAAAATTACCACTGTCATGGTCTCATCACTTTATTCATGCGTCGGTCAAGTGAAACTGTGGAATAATTAGGAAGGTAAATATTTTACAAACCTGTTCATTTTCACACATCGACGCATTAAAAAAAATAAAGCGAAAGAAATAATTTTAGTTATCACAAATGGTTACCTAACACTTATTCAACGTTAAGATATGGGACTACTTTCCCTCAATCGTTACCAACTTCAGTGGGCGCATGTCGGTTAATGCGCCCGTTACAACATATGCAAATAGGAGCAGTGATTTTTTGTAAGGTTTACTTCTAAAGTGCTCATTTTGTCGTGAACAACCTTTACCAAGTTAGGTTATAAAAGTGTGTAAGCCGACCGCCGTTTTATTTATTCCCCATCTCCACTTGTTACGGAGGACCGCGGTGTTGCAGTGGTCACACTACTCACCTCCCACCTCGGCGGAACCGGATTTTATTCCTGGCGGGGTCGCTCCTGGATTTTCGCATGTAGGAACCGTGCTCAACGATGCCGCTGTGGTGGGTTTTCTCGGAGATCTCCCGTTTCCCCCGCCCTTGCATTCCAGCGATGCTCCATAGTCACCTCACGTCACCCTCATCGGCTCTCCAAGACCTTGATGTTAGGTGCCATCCCAATTTCTCCACTGCACTCCACTCGTTATAAAGAGAACTGTTAAATAAATCCCAAAGATATAAATAAAAAGAAACCTCATCGCCTGTATGCGCGCACCATTTTGGCACACATGCCGCTTAATGTGAATTATCGGGTTATTGAGCTCCAACACATTCTAACCCCTTTCAGCCCTCTTCGGCCCGTTCTACAATGCACGGATACGTAGGAAAACGGATTCGGAAACGCAAGCGGAAAAAGCCGGCGACTCGGGATGAATCTTAACCATTCTACAATACGAATAAACGTATGGTCTTGCAACTTACGAAATTAAAAATACTCAGCTGTTGCAAATTACTGATACAGGTTTTACAATATGCACATCTCATTTTGCATATTTTACAGTGTTTGTAAAAATACGTAAATGCTACTGACGAACCATGTTCACTTATTTACTAAAACAAAAATTATAATCACGACGCCAAATCGAAGCACTTGCCGTGTATACCACAATGGCCACGAAAACGAGTATCTGCAAACAAAATACTCGATTCCTATTGGCTATAGGCTGTTCACTGTGAAGTGAGCACTTTTTAAGGCCCTCCCAACAGGCTTTATCCACTAATAAATATATATCTTCTTGCAGCCTCAGATATTAAATTTTGAGGGTGGTGAAACGTATACACTGTATTTATTGGTCCCATTGCAATGTTTATATTAAAAAGTTGCAGGAAGATGGAGATTGGATGAAAGAAAAAAATTTACAAAGGCCTTAAAAAGTGCTCACTTTAACGTGAACAGCGTATACACGGATTCACGGGCACGCGAGAGTTGGGAGTTGCCGGGCTTTCGTACGTGTAATACCCGTACGTTACCGCGTATCCCGACACATACGTGCCATTGTAGAACGCGCCTTGGGGGTCGAATTTCGAGAAATACTTTCTTAGTGGGTGCCTGCGCCCTAAGCGGGAGACATCTCTAAATTCCCATGCTTTTGGGTCCAGCGATTTGGGCTGTGCGTTGATGAGTGAGTCAGTCAGTCGGAAACTTAACTTTTGTTCATAGAGATCTAACATAGGGACAAAATGAGACGTGTTTATTCCCGCGATTAAAGGTACGATGATGTTCATCAAGAGGTCACAGGTACAATCCCAGCGAGTGGTACTGGAAACTGTTTTTCCCCGGCACTTTTGAATAATTTTTCAAAGTAAATATTAGCGTCATCCCTAAGCGGATTTCGTGAAGGAAGTGTACCCACAGAAAAGAAAACACTAACAATTAATGAAATGACAGTTGTCCCTAAGGCATCATTAAATGTCTATTTTTCATTGAACTTCTTAACGCACCTGGTATTATTTCGGAACGTTACTTGGGGAGGTGGCGAAAACTCAAACCTAATCTAAACTTTAGGGAAAGTCGTATATATTGAACTGGACCAGTTTTCGAAATTATTTATTACTTTCCATCACGAAATTAAGTTTTAAATGTGCAAAACCACTTATCGTCACACACTGAAGTACACGCTCAGTCCGAAGTTCACAAGGGTGCAGATAAGCAGCAAGAGTAAATACCTTTAAAGGTAAATGTCGCCTGGTCATACAAATACCGCCAATATAGACATGGTTCAATTTAGCTGGTCCAATACAGGCAACTTTCCCTTACATATACAAACGACACGCACATGCGTAGGTTGCTTGAATGTGTGGTGGATATATGGAGGAATGCAGTGAATTGAGGGGAAATGGAAGCAGTCCCAGAAAACCTACGACCGCCACATGCGGAAGTCTGTGCTTGGGTCTAGCGATGTTGAAAAATTATCGATACGTCGAACTGACGACATTACACCAACGACATATCGATATAAATTGTCAATATGTTTCAACGATATTTTATCGAAATCAATATGTAGCCTTTTCCATGGCAGCCGCGAACTTCAAATGGGGAATCAATGTTATAGGTCGCTCACTGTAAAGTGAGCACTTTTTAAGGCCCTGTCAAAATTTTCCTTCGAGCCAATTTTTTATTTTTTTACCTATTTTTAATATAAGACAGTGCAATGTGATTAATACACACAGTGTATACAATTCACCACTCTTGAAATTTAACAACTGAGCATGCAATAAAACATATTTATTAGGGTTTTATGCATGTTGCGAGGGCCTTAAAAAGTGCTCACTTTACCGTGAACGGCATATAAACCAAATTCCTTCTCATTGCGTCAATTTTGAAGATAACTGTTTCAAACAAAAAGTATTCTACGTGCAATGTCTTGAGGAATTTTGCTACATTAAGACATCTTGCCGATTGTTTTTTTCTTTCTAAAATCTAATTTTGAAATTTACACATTAAAAAAAAAACGAATGTCCCCCCCCCCCCCCCCCCAAAAAAATTAATTTTATGTAGCAATATTTTCCGAGAAAGTGGAGTCAAAATGTTTTTTCTGTTTGAAATAGTTATCTTTAAAACTGACACAATGAGAAGGAATTTCGTTTAACATTGATTCCCCTTTTGAAGTTAGTGGCTGCCGGCTTGGTAGGCAGAGCCGTTAATAAGCTCTCTTCTGAATACAAAAATACTATTTAAAAATTATCATGTTTACTTTGGCAACATGCATTAAAACAGGCGCCAAATAACTATGCAATATCTCGTATCCTCAATAAACGCAGATGAGTTCTGATTGGCTCTTCCCAGTTACCGCTTTTCCTGTTCGGCGATCTCGGCGTACATGTGGAACAGGCTTAAATCTTAACCGGGGATCGAAGCCGGACTGCCAGCGTGTTAACCGTACGGTATGGGGTACAGTTCTTAACTATATATGTATTTATTTCATTTATTTATTTTTCACGCAACACCGTTTTTAACGTTTCAGTTTTTACTCCGGTAGGGTGGTCATGGGACGTTACATGCTGAACGTAAAACTTAACAACAAACGAAAACTTACGGTTTACTCAGGATTTGAACACGCAACCCTATGATCCAAACACTAAAGGCTGTGGTGCTACATCACGCTTCATATTGACGCACTACGTTTTGTACACACCGACAAGTCGCCTTAAGATGCCGTCTCATGAATAACATGTGGGGGCCTCATAATTTGATTCCACACACGTAGCCGACTTCAGATTTACTAAATAAAATTTCCCCCGTGTTAAGTTCCTATTCCTGACACGTGATTAATTTCATGCGCAATATCAAGTCAGCGATGGTTTCATGCGCTGGACGATACAAATGAGCAAATAGTGTCAGTTAAAAATCTAAAATTATACGAATTGAAGAAACCGAATTTAAATCGCTATATTTCTACGCTAGTTTACGCAACGCGCTCGCAATTTATTTACGTGCAAAGGAAATATTATAAACACCGTAATTCTAAGTTGTAAACCAAATTTACCGCGCCAAGCAGTTCCTTTGACGCGTGACTTTTAACTATTCTTGATTTACAGCTGACTGTTGCGTGGCTTGGCTCCTTCTTGTTTACACCAGTTTCGTGGAAGCTTTATAGTATCCAGGTCTGGTTACCTGCCGTATAAAAGGTGAAAAACGGAAAAGGATCGCAATGACTTGACTTTGTAACTGTGGGTCTACCTGTGCGGCCACCTTCGTTGCCCTACTCCGGCTCCGCCCACGTATTTAGACGACAAAAAAAGCTACCTGCGGAACAATAGTCTAAAGACGCCCTCTTTCCTTTCCTTTAGTGAATGACCTCAGGACTGCTAGGGATTGTCGTGATAACTTCAAGATGTGTGAGCTACACGAAGGTGCAATAAACACTTTAATCCATTCAATTTTACCGGTTATTAAATTTGTATTGTTCCCTGGACATTTTTCAAATGTAAATGTACCTTATATTAGGTAGAAAATTATTAACCTCCACCATCACCAAAATAAATAAGTTTCACGAGATTATGTTTAGGTACATAAACTCACCCGTCATGCAGGTAAACGTCCTCGCGATGAAACTGTCTCTTCCGATTGTCAGAACTGTCCTTGGTCGAATTGTTATCGATTCTGAATGATACAATTGTTTCTTGTTCCTTCCATGGTGAACGTAAATGCACGAACAGAGTTCCTATCGCACACCGCACTGCACAACCGAACTGTGCACTGGTGAGAAGGCGACTGGCGGAAATCTCTTCGACGCACACCTGCCGGTAATCACTTCCTCACCTGAGTTTGTCGGTGAATGCGCTTAGAATGAAGAGGAAGGAAGAGTACGGCACAGACACCGGTTTGTGCTGCCCGCCCGCCAAACTTGCCAAGGAACTTCAACCCTGGCCCCGTACACAGCCCAAAGAGTTTCACTGTCGCAGATGCTTCTCTCTAAACGTCCCGCTTAATGCTCCAAGTATTTTAGCTTAATTTTCTGCAGTTATAATGCAGTTTGACGTGTAATATAATTGTATAATATTATTCTATTTCGGTTTTTATATATATATATATATATATATATAACACTGTAGTTTTTTAATTCAGTGTGAGGTATAAGAAAATATTCGAAACAGGAACTTTTAAAAACTCACAAAAAAAAAAACATTAAGTATTTTTCTTGTTCAGATTTTGCTATCGCTAAAAGTGACATAAATCAACCCGGCATTACGCACATTTATAAGTGTACTTTATGGCATTATTAAATCAAGAAGTACAGCCGCATATTATGCTTTTGATGATATCGGCTGATTGTGAAAACTGGTCAACTAGCAACCAAATTATTTCGTTGTGAAATGTTTTAATATAATGTACTTTAGTTCACAATTCGTCCATTTCTTAGTTTTTAAAGGTAAGTTGAGAGGTCGAGCGTCATTGTCCTAGAGCCATTTCAAAGACGGAAATGTCCGGCAGTGTTGCCATCATAGAAATATGAAAAATCCCTATATGTCACACACATTTCCCCTTGGATTGAGAAGAATATCTCTAAATGTTTTTATGAGAATTTTTGTAGGAAAAAATTGAAATTAACAAAAATTAATACATTAATATGTTTCCTCATTTATAAAGTATTTTTATTTATTTTCGTTACACTCCAGAAACCATTTACTTGTTTGAAATATAACAATAGAGCAGGGGGAAAGTCAAACCAAATGTCACAGTATAAATTAAAATAATAAAAATATATATATTTCCGACAGGCACTATAAAATGTATAGAATAAATAACATGTGTATACCACACCCTCTTACACCTTTAGAAATAATCATAATACATATAATTTCTACACACATTAAGATATATTTCAACAATTGAAATATTCATCTACGGAATAAAAAGAGTGTGCAAGTAGTAGTTTCTTGCTTTCGAACATGAAAGCTTATTTTTCAGTGTAACATAATATCCTACAGTTGCGTGTATGCCTTTCTGAAAAAGTAATAATGTTTTATATGGGACGTCCATGTAATTGTCTGATCTAGTTAAGTATTTTACCATTGTGTAATTTTTTATTTATTTATTTTGAGTTTCATAGATCCCACGTAAGCTTGTGATGCTCGAGGACATATATGGAACAAGTCAAAGATATATTTTACAGACACAGAACATATAATTATACAAAACAAAGGACAGAACAAAAACTTAGTATGAGGAAGTGGAACAAGTTAAAATGGCTCAATTTACAGACAACACATATACAATGCAGAGGACAGAACAAACACGAGATAGAGCTACATTTAGAAAGATATCAAACTGAATACTACCAAATTCAAGAGAAATTAATGCCATAAAAACGCGTAAATGACATTTTCACAAAATGTGATACGAACGTATTGTGCTCATAGAGTAAATCCCATATACAAACACAGAATACAATAAATGATAAGAAAAACTGGTAATTTAGGCCGTGATTATCTACTTATGGACACATTATTTGGCTATATATTGTGTACCTATACAAAAATACATAAACATAGTTCACACACAAACACATAGAGATCACATGCTAAGGAATTAATCCACTGAGTAAATGGTGTGTGTTAAGAGTAAATATTTGAGTTTAGCTTTAAATTTTTTTACATTTGTTCGGCTCACTCTTTTAAATCTTTAAGTACCTTATTGAACATCTTTATGCTCAAGAAATAAGCACCCTTCTGACCTAATTTTAACCCATCTGACCTAGTTTTAACTCTTCTGACCTAGTTTTAGCCTGTTGAGTGGCAAGTGTATGCCATTTCTTTTTCTGTGTTGTACGTATGCACATCTGGGTTTTTATCGAAATAATCCAAGTTTTTATAACAAATTTAACTAACGAGAATATACATTGAGGAGGAAAAATTAGAATGTTATGTTTTTTAAAAAGAGGACGACACGAATCCAGTTTTTTTTTTCTCCTGCTACAACTCTGGTAGCCTTTGAATTGCACAAACTTGCACATAGTGTGAAGAATGTGCACAGAATATTATAACAAATGACGTAAGTTCATAGAAATAGACTTAGTAGATCGGTTTAATAGAAGCTGTGATCATTAAGTTGGCCAGATTACGTAATGCAAAACAAGCTGCTTTAAGTTTCGGCACAATGCTATCAATATGTTTGTTACAATTTAAATACCTGTCCACTTATAGTCATAAGAATTTTGTATTCAGGCATTAGTATACAAAGGTGTTACCATACTGAACATATAGGGGTGTTTGTTGTAAGATATTTAAGAAAGGCTCTTTTATTAACGTTTGGGGTCAGCTTGTTCGCCTCTAACCATGCTCCTAATCTGATAAAGGCCTCATTGATATTATCTGCCAGTGACTGATTATTTGCGTGATTGAATAAAATCCTTGTGTCGTCAGACAAAGTAGTGTGTTAGTTTTATCAGAGATTTATGCAGGTAAGTCATTAAGATTCAATAGAACAGCAATGGGCCAAGAATAGATCCCTGAGAAATACCGTATCTAATTAAACCTCCTTCAGAGCGTGTATCATTAACATTAGAACCAGTTACAGCTACTTGCTGATATCGTTGAGACAAATATGGTGTGAGCCACTGTAACGCAGTACCTTGAATGCCGCAAGAAAGCAATTTGTCCAAGAGTATTTTGTGATCGACACAATCAAATGCTTTGGTCAGATCACATAATAGTCTTACTAGGTTTTCTCCTTTGTCTAGGAAGTTCAATATAGATGTTTAGTTAAATGTTGCTTCATTTACAGACTTGCCACTCCGGAAGCCTACTGCTTATTTGTTATATATTGTTCGTATCAAGGAAAATATAAAGTCTTTTATACATCAACTTCTCTAGTATTTTATCAAAAGTATGAATAAGCGAAATGGGCCTATAGTTACATACAGAAGCTTCATCGTTCTTTTTGTGAAGTGGCTTAGTAATAGAGAATTTAAGACGGTTTAAAAAAAACCTGTTGTAAACTATGTGTTAAATATATAGCTAAAAGGTACACTAATTAGGTCAATGCAGTCCTTTAGTAGTTTACTGGAAATTATATCATAGCTTATTGAAGTTTTGGATGCTAGCGAGTGAACTACTTCACA
This sequence comes from Dryococelus australis, assembly GCA_029891345.1. NCBI lineage: Eukaryota > Metazoa > Arthropoda > Insecta > Phasmatodea > Phasmatidae > Dryococelus > Dryococelus australis. The sequence goes on along the minus strand of CM057003.1, from coordinate 69,274,752 downwards.
GATATCTGCTGGAGTGGTGGAGATAGGTATGAAGTTGAGTCTTTTGCTGGGAATAGATCGTTCTAAAAGTATCACAGGATCATTTGGGCTATTCTTTTTATTTATAGATAAGTCCATAATTTCTAATAAATACGTTTTAAAAACATTAGCTACTTTATCAGGGTCCTCTATTAGACTATTGTTTATCTTAATATAAACAGAGGAATTGTACATTTTACATTTCCCTGTAGTAGACTCGTGTATAGGCCGTTCACGGTAACGTGAGCACTTTTTAAGGCCCTCCCAAGAGACATTAACCACTAATAAATATATTTTTTTTGCAGCTCCAGGCATTAAATTTTGAGATTGGCGGAATGTATACACTGTGTTTATTGCTCACATTGCAATGTCTATATTAAAAAGCAGCAGAAAGATGGAAATTGGATAGAAGGAAAAATTTAGAAGGGTCTTAAAAAGTGCTCGCTTTACCGTGAAGAGCCTATACATTAATTAGTTTAGTAGGTAGTTACGCTTCAAATATTCTGCAGAATTTTTAGTGGAACAAATTAAACTGTGTGTTAGTATCATTAACTGTAAAAATTTCAAACCAGTTCTCAGTTTAAAATCTTCTCTGAAATGCTGAATGGTTGTTTTGTTTATTGTTTTTACTTTTTTAATCGATTGTGGTTTTGTTTCCTTTCTCAAAGAGAGTTTAATATTGTACAGCTGTATTAATTGACCGTCATGAACAGAAAAGACATTTATGAGGGGAGCGATTTTGTAAGTACCTGTATGTTCTGTGCTTCAATAAAGATGTTACCGATGTTATATTGAATCCTTGTAGGAAACTGGACAGTGGGAATCAAACTGAAAGGCTGAAACAAGGTATTTTGCTATGTTTATGAGGAGTTAATTCTAGGTAATCAATATCAAAATCACCAGAAATGAGTGTTTTGATTTTAGGAATGATAATTTTTAACAGTAGATAAAAATTCCACTGCCTTTAAGAAATTTTAAAAGTTATCTAAAAGAGTGATTTGTAAGTGGCTGTTATTATAATTTTTTGTGATTGCGTTTAATAAGAGCTTCTGTACCTTCAATATATTTTTCTACACTACACAGCGTTAAGCTACGTTGGCAGGCTAGACTGGTATCCAATCCTGAACAAATATAAACACGTCTCCACCAGACGATTTATTCTTGTAGTAGTGTGAGATAAGTTTAAAACCAGTTATATAAATTTGAGTTATTTGGAAAGATTTTAAAAAATATTCAGATAATCAGATTTTTTTTCACGGAACTATTTACTTTATTTTCTGCATAAGACAGAGTTTTAGCCTTAAGTATTTATGCTTTAAATCGTTTACATTAAAAGTTAACATCAAAGCTAAGGAAATATTGATTTCCATGCAGCAATCTTACATTTCCCTAAAAACGGTTATTTTGAAAGAAATTAATAAATTCCTAGTTCCCTAGATGAACCCCAAGTTCCCTACATCTAAGGATGAATCCCTCCTGCTGGCAATTGAGTAATATTTGCCTATTTGAGCTTTCGAAAAAAGTGGCTGACATCTAGCGGCGCAAATATGTACTATTGTAGCGGGTATGAAATGTTTTTGCTGATATGACTGACTGCAGGAAAATTAAATTTAATGTTTATGAAAACAGACAAATTTCAGCTGAAATTGTATAAATGTTCTTTTCCCTATAAATTAAATAACTTGCTCGAACAAAAACAATTCAGTTATGCTGTGTAATATCAAGCAAATACCTCATAAAGTATTTGTATAAGCTGTTACCGGTAAAATGAGAATTTTTTAAAGCCCTGCCTAAGATCTGCTTGTTTCGACATTGTGTATTCTTCCGCCTTATGTAAAATTAACATTGGCATGGGCCTCGTCACTTTATTCATGAGTCGGTCAAGTGAAACTGTGTAATTAATATAAAAGTAAATATTTTACAAATGTGGTCATTTTCACGCTTCGACGTCTTAAAAAAGAACAGAAAACGAAAAAAATATATATAAGTTATCACAAATGGTTACTTAACACTTTTTGTTCGATATTAAGATATGGAACTAATTTCTATCCATAGTTACCAACTTTGCTGGACACATGTCACTCAGTCGCGCCCGTTAAAATATATGCAGGCTTTGACAGTGACCTTTTACTAAGGTTGATTTCAAAAGTGCTCACTTTATCGTGAACAGCCTCTTTATCAAGACAGTGAATGTCTTACACCAATTTCCTGAAGAAAATGTGATGTAAAAATACTGGTAAAATGCGCTTGAAATTTGCTATTGATAAATCACACAAGATTTAAATTTTGAAAAAATAAAACAATTCCTACTTGAATTCCTAATTGCTAACATAAAATAAGGCTTTAGTAATTTCTGGTATAGGCTGTTCACGATAAAGTGAGCACTTTTTAAGGCCCTCGCAACAGGCATTAACCGATAATAAATATATCTTATTGCAGCCCCAGGCATTAAATTTTGATGGTGGTGAAATGTATACACTGTGTTTATTGGTCACATTGCAATGTTTATACTAAAAAGCAGCAGGAGATGGAAAGTGGTTGAAAGTAAAAATTTATAAGGCCATTAAAAAGTGCTAACTTTATCGTGAACAGCCTATACTCCACTAATCCACAAATTGCAGTTGTGATATTAATAAACATCTTAAACAGAATGTAGTTGACAGACTGAAAAACTAATATAAAAATCTAGACAGTTGCATTGTCTGATGCACAGGCGGAACTCGAGAAAATATTTCATATGTTTGTTGTTAACAGACATTTACATTACGAGTTCCGTTACACTACAAGTGTTTCGGCAAACTGAAACAGGAAGCTGGATCCCTGTATGGAAGAACGCGTATCCAGGATATGTTCAGACTACGGCAATATTTTACTGTGCACAATTATTTTGACGGTTATTTTGAGGGTGGCGGGGAACTTGTTCCGAAAATAGGAGAAAATGTATAAAAATTATAATTCCAGGTCTGCAAGGAGATATTAAATTCAATTGACGTCCTCCCTTGCTCCCCTCCAACCCCCCTCGCCCCTGCCCCCCCCCCCAAGAAATTAGTGTGAATTATTATAAGAAACAGAAATCATGGCAGACAAAAATTTAATAACAAAATAAAAATTAACTTTAATTAACTAACAAAAACTTTTAAAAAATTTCTATAATAGACACGTATAAAGTAACAAAGAAATATTCTTTCACCTACTATCCCTGCTGACTAAAAGTTGATTCATCAACTTTCTTTCGTTAAAGTGGAAATAAAGAATGTAATGCAAAAACGCAAGTATGTAATACATGGTTCAGCATAATCTGTAAACCCAAGGTCGCAGTTCTCAGACTTTTTTTTTTTTTTTGTAATTTCCGAAAAAAAACGCTATTCTTTACAATTACCGAGCTGATTATGCATCTGTCAATGAAACATATAATTTTAAATACGTCCTGCCAAGAAGAGTAACATATCTCTTCAGCACAGATATATGCATGGACGCACACAGGAAGCATTCTGCTACGTAAGGAAGTATGGCCGTCCCGATCTCTTTATAACGTTTACAACCAATCCTAAATGGAACGAAATAACCTGTGGAATTAATTTCTGTGGGACAATAAGCAGGCAGCGTTATTTGTGCAGAGTTACCTGACGTAGTGGAAGATCAGGAATTATTTAAAATTGTAAAACAGCACATGGTGCATGATCCATGTGGTGCTCTCAACCCTCAAACATCAAGTATGAAGGATGGGGTTTGTAGTAAAAATTTCCAAAATAATTTTCAACAGAAACTGTTACCGGTAAAGATGGGTGTCCATTTTAAAGGCCTCAGTCTTCCAAAGAAGGTGGTAGGAAAGCAACGGTCCGCTCACTTAACAGTGCCATTGAAATTGACGGATAGTTCCGTATTCACCAGTACTATCGCGAACATCCAAAGCTCACATCATTGCTAAGATCTGCAGCAGCATAAAATCTATTAGTAAATATGTAAATAAGGGCCCCGACTTAGCGGTTTTTGGTGTGCGAAATCAAAATGATTAAGTAGCTTCATACCAAAATGAAAGGTATATTATTACTTCAGAAGCTGTACGGCGAATACTATAATTTTCTGTCCATGAAAGTTTCCCAACAGTCAAACGCCTGGGCATACATCTGGCAAACGGCCAAAGAATTTATTTCGACTCAAGTAATGTGCAACATAGATTACAAAAAAAAAAAAAAAAAAAACACTTATGACAATTTTTAAATTATGTCAGACAGATGACATTGCCAAAAATATACTATATGAAGAGGTACCCGTATATTATACATATAACAAACGAAATAGAATCTTCGAATGCAGACGGCGTGGTATCTACTTCTGTCGAAGGACACACTGGTGTATTTCGAGAACACTCTCTAGGTAGGGTTTATACAGTAGGCCCTACATCCTAACAACAGCGAATGTTATCATCTTCAAATGTATTACATGTAGTCAAAGGACCGACTTCTTTTGAGAGACTTAAAACAGTAAACGGTATTCTACATGAGACTTACCACTCAGCGCGCCTGGCACTAGGATTATTAGAAAACGATAATCACTGGAGTGACACATTAACAAAAGCATGTGTGAGCAGTGTGGCGTCAAAACTTCGAGAGCTATTTGCAATAATATTGGGTTTTTGTAATGTGTTTGGAGTTATGGAATAAATTCAAAGAAAATTTTAGAGAAGACTTGGCTCGAGATCTTATAAAATGTTATCCAGACGTAGACGTCAATGCTCACGTTGAAGATCTGGATCACCGTGCATGTATTTTGCTACAAGATATAGTTCTTTCAATAGGTGGCAATAATATTGGTTTACCATCTCCACAAATAACCAACGATATGCGTAACAATTAAAATAGAGAATATGTCGAACAAATTAATTATGATTCGGTCGAACTTGAATCTATCATCGCTCAAAACGAACCAAAATCAAACAATCAGGAACATGTTTTTGAAAGAATTTTAACAGTGTGAACAAAACTGCTGGTGGTGTATTCTTTTTAGACGCACACGGAGGAACTAGAAAAACATTTTTAATAAACCTTACACAGCACAAAATACGAGCTAATAAAAAGAGTTCCTTAGCGGTAGCATCTTCAGGTATAGCAGGAACGCTACTCCCTGGAGGCAAGACTGCTTACTCCACGTTTAAAATGCCACTTGAAGCGGTCAAAATGGAAAACCCTGTGTGCAGTATATCAAAAACAGTAACAAGAGTAAGGTGTTACAAGATTGTGTATTTATAGTTTGGGACGAATGTACTGCGGCTAATGAAGAGTCCATAGAAACAGTCGACAGAACATTGAGAGACACAAGAAGGGATGACAGGCTTTTTGGTGGAGTAACATTTTTATTTTCTGGAGACTTTAGGCAAACTTTACCGGTTGTCGCAAGAGGCACGCGCACGTTTGAAATCAACGCACGTATTAAAAGCTCAGTACTTTGGAGGCACATTGACAAACTTTGTTTGACCGAAAATATGAGAACCCAAACAAGAGCATCAGAATTTTGTACAATTCTTTTAGATATTGGAGAGGGAAAATATTCAGAAATAAATAGTGATCACGATATAGAACTACCCAATCCTCTTTGCCGAGTCGTTACAGAAACAGATGAATTGATTCGAGAAATATATGAAGACATAGAAAATCTTGACACAAAAGAAAATTCCTGGCTTTGTGAAAGATCTATTTTAGCCCCGAAAACGATATGTTGATTCACCTTAATACTACAATATTAGTAAAAATTCCTCGAAGATTCAACAACGTATACGTCCATAATTACAATATGTAACGAAGAGGAATGTGTACAATTTTCTGAAGAATTTTTAAATAGCATTGTCGCCCCCGGACTACCTGCTCACAAAATACAGCTAAAAATTGAAGTTCCCATCATGCTATTGCACAATTTTAACCCTCCAATACTTTCTAATGGCACTAGGTCAAGGGTAGTTGTATTAAAAAAAAAAACATCATCGTAGCTAAAATTATAATCGGCTATGGTAAAGGGGACACAGTGTTTATACCACGGATACCTATTATCCCAACTAACTATCCTTTCCAATTTAAAAGGCTTCAGTTCACTATTAGTAAATGTTTCGCAATAACAATAAATAAAACACAAGGTCAAACTTTAGACAGAGTCGGCGTTGACCTGAGCCAAATTTGTTTTACGCACGGGAAGCTATACGTAGCTTGTTCACATGTTAGTTTATAAAGAGGCTTTGATATAAATGAGATTTAAATCACAATGTTTCTACGAAGCTATTAAAAATTAGAAAAATTGAAAATAATTATTATAATTTGTTTGACATTATTTAAGATAATATGTTTATAAATAGATATAATTTAGACAATAATAAATCAATAATAAGAATTATTTAGAACAAATTAAATATAATAATATTATTTAGAAAAAATATATGTATGTTATATATATATATATATTTATTTATTTATATATATTAAGATTATATATAAAGATTATTTAGAATCATTATTTTCCATCATGTGTAAAGTCTTTTTTTAATATATTATACTTTAAAATATATATGCATAAAATTCGATTGAAACCATTCACACCTTATTTCAATTTTATATTTATATTTTTAAACTATGTAAACAAATCCTGAAGTCTACGCGAACATACATAGAGTATAGCTATGAACAAATGCTTGTAAGCTGTAATGTTAAAATAACTTTAAACATATGTACATACATGCTCAGTATATACTGTATGATGGAATGGATATCAATGAAACTTTGAGTGCTAATTACAAATTAAATATAAGTACTTAGATAAACTAATTTATTTTCGAGTTAAGAGCATCCTGTGCTTAAAGGCAGAGAGACTGTGTAACTAATTTCACTGCATTTTATATATAGACTGATTATTGCGAACTTCTTAGACCACAAATAAAAAAATAAAAAATTCCACTAGCTACCTACGGTTGGCTACAGGATATACATGCCTCTTCATAACCTTAGTAAAACCTCAAATGTTATTCAGTCTCGGCAGGAATCACTCTGCTAGTAGTCTGGATGGTATTATTGGAATGTTTTTGGTAGATATGGAGGGTGTTGGATTTTCAGTATTATTCGTATAAATGGTCTCGCGACATTATCGTGTCCGTTTTATTTGTATGATCTCTCTATACTACCAGTATGGCATGATGTTATGGTTGATAAGTATTTGGTTTTTGATATTTTCGTAGGAACGGATAATCGGTCTCTTCTGAAGTATGGCCTGCCAGTATTGTTCAGAATGTCTGGTTGTAATATTTTGTTTCCATGGTTGGTAGGGCTTGTCTGTATGGTTGGCTAGTTTTTTGCTGGTATTATCAGATGGAAGGCTCTTTGCAAATGGATGTGAGTGTCTGTTAGAATGGGATGTGAGTGTCTGTTAGAATGGGATGTGAGTGTCTGTTAGAATGGGATGTGAGTGTCTGTTAGAATGGGTTGTGAATGTCTGTTAGAATGGGTTGTGAGTGTCTGTTTGAATGGGATGTGAGTGTCTGTTAGAATGGGATGCGAGTGTCTGTTTGAATGGGATGTGAGTGTCTGTTTGAATGGGTTGTGAGTGTCTGTTCGAATGGGATGTGAGTGTCTGTTAGAATGGGATGTGAGTGTCTGTTTGAATTGGATGTGTCTGTTAGAATGGGTTGTGAGTGTCTGTTAGAATGGGATGTGAGTGTCTGTTAGAATGGGTTGTGAGTGTATGTTTGAATGGGCTGTGAGTGTCTGTTCGAATGGGATGTGAGTGTCTGTTAGAATGGGATGTGAGTGTCTGTTTGAATGGGTTGTGAGTGTCTGTTAGAATGGGTTGTGAGTGTCTGTTTGAATGGGATGTGAGTGTCTGTTAGAATGGGATGCGAGTGTCTGTTTGAATGGGATGTGAGTGTCTGTTTGAATGGGTTGTGAGTGTCTGTACGAATGGGATGTGAGTGTCTGTTAGAATGGGATGTGAGTGTCTGTTTGAATTGGATGTGTCTGTTAGAATGGGTTGTGAGTGTCTGTTAGAATGGGATGTGAGTGTCTGTTAGAATGGGTTGTGAGTGTCTGTTTGAATGGGTTGTGAGTGTCTGTTAGAATGGGATGTGAGTGTCTGTTAGAATGGGATGTGAGTGTCTGTTTGAATGGGATGTGAGTGTCTGTTAGAATGGGATGTGAGTGTCTGTTTGAATGGGATGTGAGTGTCTGTTAGAGTGGGATGTGAGTGTCTGTTAGAATGGGATGTGAGTGTCTGTTAGAATGGGTTGTGTGGTGTGATATAGTGTGCAAGTATTGATGGTTTGGAATGTTTTGGCTGGGACATTTGATTTACTGGCTGGATGGCATGACCTATTTATACATTTCGGTATTGTTGGTTCGTCGGTGAGGATATTCTGAATTGAGCGATGATATGATCTGTCAAGAATTTGGTTCGAATATGTCCGTAGGAATGGTTGGTTGGAATGTTCTGACAATATGACCTATGAGTATTGCTGGTCTGGCGGTATCGCTAGTATGACTTATGAGCAATAAACATCCTCGAAATAATCTATTATCTCATGCAATTCAAATACGACTATAAACATTCCGGTGTCTTGGCCAAATAAATATGCAAATAAAAACAACATTCACATTTTACTGGAACATTCAATGTAATTGCCATCTTGTTATAACCTTATACGCGTTATTTTCCTTGATATGGTGCTGCGCTCTGGATGCATGGGAAACGCATATGCCGCCGAATAGAGGAAATATAGGGTGGACCAAGCATGTAAGTTTTGCAGTAACTATCCCTGTGTAACGAAATTTAACTGGTTTTCTTTTCTTTTGAACTGTCAGAGCCATGTGGCTTCCCCTAAGGTTAAGACAATAATGACTTAAATAATGATTTAAGATAAGGTATCTCACTACAATTCTGACCGAGTTGTATTGCAATGACAATATGTTCATTTTACGAACAAGTTTTCGGAGGCGTATTTAGGATTCTTTAAAAGGAAGAAGAGACACAAGATTTTTCTTTAACATTTTATACACATCTGTAATTTTTTAATCTACTTCCACAATTTTCTAAAATTACTTGCCGAATCTCAATTGTTTAACTACCCTATAGTATCCAGATTTTCCTATTTTCAGTTTTTCATTTTAGGCTGGACATTATGTACCCTCGCCTAGTTTCCACACTGATGTGATACGAATCACTTACAGACAAAAGTTAATACTTAACATTTTTGCTGAAAGAATAGTTGGCGGGAAATAAACTATCCTTCAGATAGAAAGATTTCATTTAGCAAAGTTATAAATTGCATTTAATTCCTACTTATCTTCTCTTTTGTCACACGGGCACCGCAAGCCGGGGGGGGGGGGGCAATAATTTGGAATTTTGGCCCTCCCCCCCCCCCCCCAAATAATTTACCCAACTAACTATATTTAATTTCGTTATAAAATATGCTAAGGAAAATTTTCGAGTTTCTCAATGTAAGAAACAAATGAATACAGAAGGCCTACTTGTGAATGTTGGCTGTACAGCGAATGATATAGCCAACTGCGCTGCCTTAGACTTTCAGCAAGTCAAGAATGCTGTCCGCAATAGAGAGGAACTTGACATGGAGGAGAAGCGTCGATGGCCGCGATTAATGGCGGAAGAAGGGCGAGCAGGCGAGGGACTGGGACCATGCCATTGAGCCATGGTACTTGTGTTCGGACAGGCGCGAGGGAGACTTGTGTAGCTTCATGTGCAACAATGAAGCGAGTAGCCTCACAAGGGAAGATAACTGCTTTGTTTAACAAGAAACATGCAAAAGAAAACTAGATAACACATAAGGCGGGTAAGTTCAATTATATTATTAGGCACTTGTAAATATTTACCGTATTTTATCGCATGTAGGTCGCAGCCTGATTTTTCCAGGGGCGTTAAAAAATAATAATATTTATCGGTTATAGGTCGCACTCGTTTTTGTAGTTGTGCACCCTGTACAACACAGCCTGCGTCAAGGATAGCAGATTCACGCGATTGGCGGGCTTATATATATTTTTTGCTTTTATGCAAAGGAAAGGCGAAGTACCAACACCGCAGGTTTCGAACTGAAAGTGATTTTGTTCGCTGAAGAGAATGGAAATCGAGCCGCGGGCCGTGAATTTGGAGTAAATGAAAAAGCATTATTCAACTTTTCTTACATTTTTTCATGTCAAGTGTTTAAATGTTTACAAAAAAACTACACATTTCAGAAATTCAAAACTTTTCTGTGCGTTTGTATGTCGGTAAAATTTTAATAAGCTGTTGTATTCCAAGGATTATTATTTTTAAATTGGGATTGTACTGTATTGTTTATATGCCGGTTGCCTCATTTAAAGTCCCGTTATAGTCTAATCTCTAATACATTGCATTCTGTTGAGAAAGCGACACACACACAACTATAGTCCATTCACCACTGGTACAGACTTATGAAAATCAACCTTTCAAAAAACATCTTAGCCATTAGCTGCATGCATAGCTAAGAAAAAAAAAAAAAAAAGTGGCTCCCAACGCGCTCGCCTGTCGCCGACGTAAAGGCTGTGTATACTCAATGCGCCGTGAATTAACTACACTCGGTGCAACATAAATATCAGTTAAAGTATCGTGTACTTTGAATCCTGCACATAAAGTGCGTGATTTGTGTTTTCTTTGAAATGTATAAGAGGTACTATGTTTTATCACGATTTTCGGAGACAATATCACTGTTCCATTAGTAATAAAAATGTGTAAATTCGATTACCCGGGATTTTAATACAACACTTATTCGTGTTTTCTCTGGTATCGATTAACACGGTTAAGCGGGATCTTACTGATTTTTTTCCCAGCACCTTAAAATCATTTTCTCACTTAGCCTATAGGTCAGACCCCACATTTTCAATAAAATTTTTAAAATAAAATGTGCGACCTATATGCGATAAAATACGATATTTTCATTTCAAAATTACACAAACTAACTTAAGCAAGTAATTTTCCTTTGTGTAACATAACTATGATAAGATGCCAATCATTGTCAATTTCTTTAACCCACAGAAGATTGGTAGGTTAGTAAAAGAGCACTTATTTGTTAAACTTTGCAGTAATTACATGGTACATGATTGCATACTTTATTATTAATTTAACTTTTTTCCCTACAGAATATTCTGACGGATTCCCAGTGCAACCAAGCTGTTTATCAGTGACCAGCCTGTGAACATAAACCAGAAATCAGGGTTAGATACTACAGCTGAAACACTAGTTGTGATCTTGCAGCAGCTTCCTCATATAAATCTTTAGGTAATCATATTTTCTTCCTGGAACATACTATTCCATATAGATATGCTGAAAGATTTTAATGATCTAGTTCCGGAGTCTCTAAATATTTTGAGACATAACTCTTAAAATAAACAAAGAGTCACGGGCAGAAAAAAGGCTAAATACCCTTTACGATAAATTTCGCATAATTAGACGTTTTACTTCGCACTAGGTTATTTCTAGTATATTATTTAGATTTTTTAAGTTTAAATACGATATTGCGCAGCATTCTATGTCCGTGTCTGCGTTATATATGATTTTATCAGTTTTTTTACAGACAGAAGTAAATGTAAATCCTAGTTACTTATTTATGCTTAACCACAGCTCTGCGACAAGTTTAAAATTTATAGTTTGTTTACAGACAGATAAAACAGCAGTACAGGACAGCAAACAGCTGGAAATCTTAAGGCTACATATTTCTATGATATTACGTACACAATTTTGCATGTAAATATTAAATCCATGCTAAACGTAAAACACTAAGGAACATTTTGTTACTAGCGAGATTTAAGATAGTGTATCATTTGTAACACGATGGCTCCTATTTGACGCTCGCATTTTATGTTTCCGGTAATTAGTAGATATCGACTGCAAATGTTCACTAGACGACTTTGATCGGAAGCACCTTTTCATTTATAAGTTTGTAAAAATGTCTTTAAGTTATGGTATTTATATCTGTCCTCCATTACATTCCCGGACTGGAAGTCTTGCCACGGATTGTAAAATCACCTAAAAGGTTTTGTGGACCAGGAGAGCAGCACGAGTGGAATTCTTGTGAGGAATTTTACCGACAAGAATATTATAAAGTTATTGAGACAGCAGTTATGGGACTGCAAGAAAATGTTATCGAGCAAAGTGGTGTGCAGAAAATTGCAATGATTGAAAAAGTTCTTATAACTGGGGAAAATACAGAACTCTTAGAACAGAAAGCTCAGAACACTGGCTACATATTTCCCGAAGACCCGAATGAACTTGTTGATAGACAATTGATCCTGTTGTAACAAGATGGAGATTTATCGCACATTAACGAGATAACTTCAGTCATTAGTGACCTGAAGTTCGGGGATTATATCGCATGATTTGATGTACTGCTTTCTTCTAACCAGACTGAACACTAGAAACATCAAGAAAGAGAGTGCAATCTGTCACCTCTCGTAACAGACATTAATCTAAGGCTAGGGACAACTTTGCTCACATTAACTACTTTCCCTATACAAACTCCCTCTGGCAGATGATGCTGAAAACTATAATGGTTGTGCTTAAGGATTAAGCGGCGGTGAATATTGGTCGGACTATAGTTGTGAAGTATGGGGTAACTGAAAAAAAAAAAAAAAAAAAAAAGGCTATGAAGAAGAAGCTTAATTTATTGGAGAGAGTAGCTAGGAGTCGCTTTAGCGAGTGAGGGCGGAGGGAATCAAGCGAAATGAGTAATCAGACAATAAAAATTTGAGGGGTTGATAGTGGGGATCAGTCGTCTGCTGGTCTCCGTGTTGGGAGCTTAGTCGTTGATCGCTCTACCTGCCATCGATCCCCGGACTTCCTGCATGTAAGTATTTAAATACTATTTACAAAATGTTTAATTTTTTTAGAATTTATTTTAAATTTTTGTGGGGTTTGAGATTTTTGGGTTCGAGGTTATCCATGGTCTTTGGGTCAAGGCTACGGACGTGAGGTTGAAGTATGGCGGTCGGGTGACGTCACAACATGGTGGTCATTCGGCTACGACTCTGGCTCCCCGTCCCCTTGTGCCAAATTATTCAACTTTCTTTAATTTGTTTTAATTTTTTATATATGTACATTTTTTAAATAATTTTTTGAACACTTTTAAAACTTTTTTAGGATAATTTGGGAACTGTGCGATTGTTTTGTTTAAGGTCATTCAAGGTCAAAGGTCGCGGTCAAGGTCACGGACGAGGTTGGGGTAGGGAAGGGGGCCATGTTCGCTGATCCGCCCGATCTGCTGGATCTTGCTCGGAGCCTCTAATCAGTTTTTACTGTTCTGATGATTAAGTGGCTCATTCTGCTGGGAGCTTTGAATCTGCTTTGCTCATTTAAGGACTCAATCGGGACATTTCCCAAGTTTTTGGAAATTTTTTGGTGGAAAAAAAATTATTTTTGGGAAAATATTATTAATTTCTGAGATGATTTTTAGGACGAAACATGTTATTTTGGGTATAAAATGGTGGACAAGTTGGCCGCCGGCCAACCAGAACGACACAGCTTGAACAGTCCGGACTCCATCACTCCGCGCCCTTGATCCACACTCGGCTAAATCATTATTTTATTACGGCATGCAATATATTCCTCCATATTACTGGACCATATCGCAGTTGCAACATTTGTAAGATACTGCTTCGTGGTAGATATATTGCCATTATCACATAACCATACCAGGCAGCTTCCATAATAGATTACCTTGAAATATACATGTTCCACGGAAGCAACCCTAAAATTAAAAAGGGCAACAGAAAAAAAAAATTATGACAAAAATTATAGCTGTTCACGATAAAGTGAGAACTTCTGAAATTAACTTTAGAGAAATGTCACTGCTACTACTTGCAGATATTTTAACGGGCGCACTGGTTGACATGCGCCCAGTAAAATTGGTAACGATAGAGGGAAAGTAGTTCCATATCTGAACGTTGAATAAAAAGTGTTAGGTAATCATTTGTGTTAACATAAATTATTTATTTGGCTTTCTGTTTTTTTATTGCATACAGGTGTAAAAATAAACAGATGTGTAAAATATTTACTTTTCTAATAATGTTACATTTTCACTCGACCGACGCATGAATAAAGTGATAAGAACAATTGCAGAGTTAATTTTACATAAGGCGGAAGATTATACAACGTGCATACAGGTAGAGCTTAAGCTGGGGCTTTCAAAAGTGCTCACTTTACAGGGAACAGCCTATACTAATAATATGATTCCATACACTGAAGTGACAAGTATGCCAGACACGCCCTTCTCGGCCGTTCAGCAATATGCAATTAACGGGCACTAAAAGAAAATTATTCAAATTATACCTTACACGACTTCTTTTAGGGAAGTTATGAGACCCAACTATTGGGAATGTCTCGGTTTCATCCAAGCTACCTCTCCCATTTTTACACGTAAAACTTGTTTCTAAAATGATTTTTTTTTTTAAACTTACAAAAATGACAAAGAAAAGACACGAGAAAACTTATAAGGATCAATTGGCATGAGAAATATTAAATTTCAGCATTCCCCAAAATTTATTATGTCGTCTTAAAAGCTAAAACGTGGCATAAATTAAAAGGGATTAAAATTGTTATGGCTCAGTCTTACGCCTGAGTAGTACGCCTATAGATGTCAAAAATGCATTGCTTAAAAAGTACTCTTTCCATATTATACACTCTAAGCTCAAATCAGTTATATCAATCAATGAAATAACATTCACTGAAAGTTAGTTGATAGGCTATTGCCGACCGGTAACTCAAGGAAATGAACTGGGAATAAGTGACTTATGGCAACGGAATTCTCGACATTCAGTGGGAAACACAAGTAAATCAGTGAAATGTAACCATAATTTTGGTTAGTTATCAGGCACTAATCATCAGTTGCTCAAATTTCGCTATTTTCATTAATTTGGCTCAGTTTTCACAGTTTCCGAGTGTAACAGGCACCCCCACAGCTGGAAAACAACTAAGTTAGTAATTTCCGCCTAAACAACGTGTTTTTAAATTTAATGAGGATTGTAACTGCACATTTTTAATGCCTCTCAGCCACCTGCCTCCCCGGCAGGTGGCTGAACGGCCAGTAACAGGAAAATTTAAAATGTATTTATATAGCCCATCGATAAAGTAGTGACATTTATATGTGATTTCAAGCACTTAACGCTTACTGGCATACGCTGTTCACGGTTAACTGAACACTTTTGAAAAATACATCTGCCCGTACCTGGACACATTGGCTGGCATACGCCCTGTAAAGTTGGTAATGACGGGAAAAAATTAGTCCCATATCTTCACGTTGAATTAAAGTTATTAAGTAAACATTTTCTAAATATAGAAAAAGTATTTTACTTTCTTATATTTATAATGCACATAAGTGTAAGAATGAGCAAATTTGTCAAATATTTACTTTAATAACGATTTCACAGTTTTACTTAGCCGACGAATGAATAAAGTGATCGGGCTCATGGCAATGTCAATTCTACACATATGGTTCAATTATACACAAAGTGGATATAGTCCATTCACGGTTATTTCCAACTTTCTGAAATCCTGCCAATGTTCCACTTACAGGATATTCCTCCGCCTCATGCAAACAAAGTGGAACCGAGTCTGCAAAATTGCACCAAACGGACAACGCACCGCATTTGTGAGCAATTACTTCAATATTATACATAAGAACTATTTCTTCCTAGGCATTACAAACACGCCTATTTTCGCACTGTTTTATTCGTACTAATTATAAACAATTTCTTATAGTTTATATATATATATAGAATATAAATAATTTATATATTATATATAAACTATAACATAAATAAAAGTTCTAATTAACCAAAAATAAGGTACTTTTTTGTTAACTCAAGTATAAAATGCTTCTGCTACAGTATATATTTAGGAAACAACCAAACACGACATACATGAGGTGAATTTTCAAAGGTTTGATTAAAACAGTATGAAGAAATGGAGCGCAAGACTATACAAGTAGATCTTAGGTAGGGCTTTCAAAAATGCTCAACTTTTCGCGAACAACATATAGGCCTAAGCATGTGGTTTGGATGCAATGCACAATCTCCCACTTGAAGTATCCTCCTCTTTTATGGGTCGCTAGGTCCGCCACTGGTGGGAAGAACAAGGATTAGTTTACCTTCACCTTGGCATGATAATCAGAAACACCTTCGCCTACTCAACCGTAACGCTAACCTGTATCGGGGCTGCGAACCACATGCGTAAGCCCATTGGGAAGATGAACGAAAAATAGGGGAATGGATACTATTTGCGAGTTTATTAACTGTATTTCACGGTATTCTCGGTTGCTTCCAACTTTTCTGAAGCCCTGCTGAAGTTCTACTTCCAGGATATTCCTCCGCCTCATGTAAACAAATCTTAACTGAGTAATCAGCTCCCAAGGCCTCGTTGGCTAAGAGCTGCCCAAATCTCTCAACTTAACTGAGTCTAGAAAAATTGCACGAAAGGGAACACACACCGTATTCGTGCGTACTCAGTTGAATGATATTTTGCGTGAGACCTATTTCTTACTATGCATTACCAACATACATATTTTATTTCTAATTATATTCATATTTGCTAAAAATTAAATATTATGATTTTCCGATAAAGTAAAAAAAAAGTTCAATTTAACCAAAAAGTAAGATACATTTATATTACAGGACATATAATATGACTGGGATACATGAGATATTTAGGAAACAACCTAACACGTCATGCATGGGGCGATTTTCCAAAGGTTTGACTCAAAAAAGTATGAAGATACAGTGAACAGACTATAGCCATTATTCGACAATCCTACACACACTCGGTCTGCTGTAACATTCCCCAGGTTGCTGCCGTTGTTGGGAGATGAATCTTTAAACTTCCTCATTGTCTTGGCGCACTTCTGGAAGCACAAAAGTACTTTTAACTTCAATCTCGGACAAGTCATGTACGTTGAGGTTTTTCAGATTAACCGGTTTCCAAATAAACTCTCGGAATTTTCCGTTTTTAGCAATGGCAATTTGTCAAATGAGCAATAGTTTCAATTTTGAAAATTATTTTCGATATTCTAGAAACAAGCCATTTTTTAAAACGGTTTTGGCGTAATTTATGAGAAAATTAATGCAGTAGCTCAAATCCGGTTTAATAATTTTGAATTATCGTTTCTCTAATATGGCACGAGAATAAAACTGGCACTATATAAGTAATGATAATATTTAAATGGTAACTCAAGCTGTTTAGCAATAAAAGTTTTCACACGATTGAGTTTGTGTCAGTTGAAATTATATTATTTTCAGTTTGTATGTTCAAATATTGTACATTTCTGACACTTTCTTTACCCACGATAAAATAAAATTTGGGCACGAAACTTATGCTTTTACCTTTGCAATGTCGTATAAATTCCAAAAAGGTTCGATTATGTAAATTGGAGAATAATGAAGTCTGAGAGAAGTGAGTAAGTGGAGAGATTTGAGCGGCTCTTAACATCGAGGTCTTGAGAGCCGACGGGGGTGAAGTGAGGTGAGTACGGAGCAGAGCAGCGCCGGAACGCAAGGGCGGAGGAAACGGGATATCCCCGAGAAAACCCGCCAGTCAGCGGCATCGTCCATCACAGTTCCCACATACGAAAGAAGTCCGGGAGCAACACCGCCAGGAATCGAGCCCGGTTCGCCGAGTTGGGAGGCGAGCAGTCTAACAACTACACCACCGCGGCCCCTAAGTCTGAAAGAAGTTCCTCTGTTGGTACATCTCATTCTGTCCTGGAATATTCGTATGAAATAAGTTAATTACACCCAGACAGTAAGAGTATCATCAGAAAGTGGGGCCACGGTGACTGAGCGATTAGCACGCTCGCCTCCCACCAAGGCGAACCGGGCTCAATCCCCGGCCAGGTCACTGGATTTTCGCAGCTGGGAATCGTGCCGGACGATGCCGCTGGTCGGCGGGCCTTCTCGGGGATCCTCACACAAACTGCTCCACGACCGTAAAGAAAAAAGAAAACAAATCCAAGTGTTTTCACTTTGTCAGCACAAACATGTTTACACCGACCAGTTCGGGAAAATACCATAGACTAAATATGAGGTAGCCCGCGTATTCGTCTTCTGTGCATGTACCCAACATTGACCTACCCCAATCCTACACTACTGTCAAAGTCACATGGTCAACAATGACGAATGTGTTTGTTTACATCTTAATTTTTCAATGACAAGCACTATTATATTAATAAATTACTTTTACCAGTTCGAATGTAATCAAAATGCATTACAAAATGATTAGAGGAAGTATAAAAACATATCAAAAGCAATTGTTTACTAATCAGTGTTCTAACCTCAAACCCAATCCACACCATTTTTGCTAGACGTGTAGGCATGAAAGTTCAATGTTGGGACACGGAGATAGGTTGTGCGCAGCCAGCGAGATCGGTCTACCTCGTCTTTAGTCTGTGGGAAAGACTGGAGCCTGACGGAGATACTGGCTGTCCGGCCGCTCGCGCCGGCTACACGGCGAAACTACGACTAAAAAAGAACGTCTCAGAGGCGGCCCCGCAAATAGTCTTGGTTGGCAACGCTGCGGCCGTGCCCGGAAACTGCGGCGATGTGAGCCGGCACTTTGCCGCTTCCGGTTTCGCACGCGCCACTAAAACCGCGATCAAACCGCCGAGCGTCACTTCCTGTATTTACGCCGGTCGTCCGCCGGGAAGAGGCCCTCGCCCTAGGCGACACGCCGAGCTGCGTATACTACATTCACGGTTAGGCAGAATTTACAACAGCCCGCTGCGTCCGTCCGCCATACGTTCGTCCGTCTCCCAGCCGAGCGATTTACAACCTAACTTCGTACGTCCGTCGTACATTCATTGCTGCAAACTAATAAAAACAAAATTGTTTACAAATAGGAAAATAGTCTCCATAAAAAGCGAAAATATTTTGTGGCGTTGTATTTCTAAGAATCCAAAACAACCATACACGTACGTAACGGAAATTAATCGATGCAAAAAATAGCATATATAAGCTGTTCACAATAAAGTGAGCACTTCGTAAGTCCCTTCCAACAGGCATTAACCGCTAATAAGTATATATAATTGCAGCCTCAGGCATCAAATTTTGATGGTGGTGAAATGTCTACACTGTGTTTATTCGCCACATTGCAATGTTTATATTAAAAAGCAGCAGGAATATGGAAATTGGATGAAAGGAAAAATTTATAAGGGCCTTAAATAGTGCTCACTTTACCGTAAACGGCCTACAAAGCATAATTTTACTATCTTTACTATTGCACAAAAGGAGCTCGTGTTTCCAAACGTAATTATCAATAAATCCTTAGGGAAAAGTAACTTAACTTCATTTTACAGTTACATAAACAATCATATGAAAATAAAAGACAGTTAAAAAAAACACTCACACACTACACAGCCTTGTAAAGAACTCGGGATGAACGAGTAACAAAACGTGTAATTTCATCCGTTCGTCCGTCAAATGTTAAAGTTTGCCAAGGTTTTGACGGACGGACGGATATAATTGAGGGCCACTTCTGATTGGCTGTTGGTCACGTGATTGATGGACGGTTGACGGACGGACGCGACAGGTCGTTGTAAATCCTGCCTTATTACAAACTTTTCTGATGCCCTGATAACGTTCTACTTTCACGATATTCCTCCGCCTCAGATAAACAAAGCTTAGAAAATGACACCAGCGGACCGGCGCACTCGGTGTCATAATATTGTGCATCCTAAAGCGCTTGTCACACTGTCAAATTTTTTTCCTTCGACTATATTTAACAATAAAATTTGAAGACGAAATACGGCCATCAAAATTTTCCTTCCAAAAATGTTTATTAACTAATCTCGAATGTGTTTTAACATTTTTCACACTGTCAAATTTTTTTACTCGGAGATTTGAAGCATTTTTTTTTTATTTTCATTGTGAGATATTGCTTTTGTTTTCCATGCAGTTAATTACAGGAAAAAATATAAAGAATGTTATAATATATTTTCGCTTCTTTACTACATTCAAGCTTTCATTATCATATATGTTTCCTTGCCAATGAAATTTAAGGCCTCTTAGTTAGTAATATGATGTGCAATATTTGCTTAAAATAACATTCTTGCCCAGAAAGCTTCTCCATAAGTGAATTATTTTCATAACCTGCTTAGTTTCGAGCAATTGTTCGTTATTTTAAAGTTTATTGACGTCCATTTTCGTCGCGCACGATTCTGATGGCTGAGACCTCAAACATCAAAGCAATTTTAGAACTGGTCCGATCTTCAAATGTTTGATGGAAACTGAAGCCATCCAACTTTCTCATACAAATATGGCGGTGTTCATGCGTTTATGACGATTCGATGACGTCATAACTGTCCAACTTTATTTGACCAAACTTATTGGAAGCAGTTAGGCGGAAAAAATTGATAGTGTAACAGGGGCTTAAGAACAATTTCTCACTAGGCTTACCAACGCACCTAGTTTATCGCTGGCTTAATGCATGTCAATTATTAATGAAAAAGACATATGATTGATAGAAAAATTATAAGTGAAAGTTAAAATTATCCAAATAATTAGGCTCTTTTATGTTAACACAAGTATAAGACGCTTGCGAAATATGACATATTTAGGAAACATCCAAACACGTCATACATCGGGTGTTTTTTTCAAAGGTTTGATTCAAAAAGTGTAAAGTCACCGCGAATAGAAAATAGCCACTGCTCGCTCTGTTAAGCCCCTGTCACACTGTCAAATTTTCCATCAAATTGCGTCCAATAAGTTTTGTCAAATAACGTTGCACTGTTATGAGGCCATCGAAATGTCATAAACGCCGCCATATTTGTCTGAGAAAGTTAGATGACTTCAGTTGCCATTAAACATTTGAAGATTGAACCGGTTCTAAATTTTCTTTGATGTTTGATGTTCTCAGCCAATCAGAATCGTGCACGACAGAAATGGACGCCGAGAAACTTTAAAGTAACAATCAACTGCTGAAAGCGAAGTAGGTTATGAAGATAGTTAATTTATGGAGAAGCCTTCTGGGCAAGAATGCTATTTTAAGCAAATATTGCACATAATATTACGAATTTAGAGGCATTAAATTCCATTGGCAAGGAAACATCTCTAACAAAAAAGTTTTAATTTAGTAAAGAAGCTAAAGTACAACATTCCTTACATTTCTTCCTGTTATTCCCTGCATGAAAAAACAAAAGCAATATCTTAATATGAAATAATTTTTAAATAATAAATCAAATTCTATTCTCCCAATAAAAAAAAAATTGACAGTGTGGCACATTTTCAAGCACATTCGATATTATTTGATAAAACTTGTTGGAAGGAAAATTTTGATTGCCGTATTTTGTCTTCAAATTTTATTGTGAATTATTGTTGAAGGCGAAAATTTTACAGTGTGACAGGGGCTTTAAGGGCGCCGTATTCCTGTCGCTTGAATTGCGTTGCAGTGTGTTTGAAATCCGTTTCCTTACCAAACCATTGCACGTTCCTTCGTGATTTTGATGTACGATAAAAAGGGAACACACTTCAGGTGAGGTACGTATAATACTCTCAGTGCGTCATGTTTGAACATTATATATATATATATATATTTATTTATTTATTCAGTGCCGCTAGTCTATAATTGAGGAAGGTGGATCCGGGAATGTTGTGATGCTGCTGTACTGTTCATTTTAAAAATAAGAAGGTAAAATGAATGGGATGTTCGTCCAATTAACTTTACATGATATGTAAGCAGTGCTTTTCGTACCTTTTTTATTTGTTGTAAAACGAAGGAAAGATAAAAACAATCACATTCATTCCTTTAAAATGTATCTTATTGCCTTTGGTAAAATGGTTGTTATACTGCAAGAACCTACTCTAATCGCGCAATGTCTAGTGTGAGGCCTGTCCTTTTCTCCTCAACAAATGTTAGCAGTTATCCTATGATGAGAAAAAAACTAAAACTCATTTTAAGTAGTAGCATTTAAGGTAAAAAAATAAACAGAAGTCACCATAGCATTCAGTTTTACATATTTTATATAGAAAATTACAGAAAAAAGTCAATCAGAAGTAGCAGCGTTATATAACTTACACAGACAGAGGCCCCAAAAATACGCAAGCAGTGGCATACTGTTTTATCAAATTATATGTAGACAGTATCACATAAAATAATCAACAACGGACTTCTTTACGTAACAAAAACAAAATACAGTAATTTATATTTAAAAAAATTGAATTACATGAACCAATCGTGCGAGTACAACGAAGGTTGCGGCACAGTATCTTCATGTCTCCCATTTGCGTTTAATGCAGTTTGCTTGCGGGTATGTCCCACTAGGGGCATATATGACCTTACATTATTCATAGATGCAAGACACCGAATATGGCCTTGGTAGCAGTGTGAGCCACAGAGCCAAGTTCAGCGACAAACCTTTGCCCAGCTGGATGAGTGTGAGAGAGGCCGCATCGTCGACCTGCGAGAGTCAGGTTGGACCTTTCGGCGGATTTCTCGCCAGTTGAACCGTTCTACCTACACTGTGAGTCGTTGTTGGACGCAGTGGGAACAGGAGGGCACACACACTCGTCGAGAAGGCTCGGGTCGAGCCCGGCAGACCACCAGCACGGAGGATTGTTCCATCGCGCGACAGGCTGTAAGCTCTCCATGTGCGTGCTGCACGCCATCCACGGACGTGTCACGGCAGCTGGAGATATGCGTGGGTCCACCAGGCGGTTAGAAGAGCGGGGTCTCACGTCGCGGCATCACTTAACGATGTTTAAAATTACGACCTGATCATCGCCGAACACCCGAGACCTTCCGCAGGGAATGGGCAGCATGGCGGCTTGCGCATTGAAGAGTAGTTTTCAGCGACGAATCATTGTTCTGTCTGGATACAGTCGACTGCCGAATTCGAGACTGGAGACGTCCTGGCAGCGCTGTGGTTCACGCTTCATTGTAGAGCGGCACACCGCCCACGATTCCGGTACCTGGTGCATCTTGACAATCCCATTTTCCCGCAGGATAATGCTCAGCCTGACGGAGCACGGGTATCTCTGTCTGGCCTCCTTCATGATGCCAACATGCTTCCTTCGCCAGCAAGGTCTCTAGACCTTTCATCCATTGGGAACGTATGGAGTAGAATTATTTGGTCGAGGAGTTTCGACTCTCAGCATCATTCTCAGGTACATTACTTAAAAGAAATGCCTCGCCTAGGCTAAGTAGAAAGGTTGGTAGCACTGATGTCTGAATATCGTGCGATACAAAACTCGCGCGAGTGCACAAAGAGAACCATAACTGCCCATGTATCTGCACAACTCGTCCGACTTTTTATTTTATGTGTTTCCTTGGACACGACGATATGTTTTTGAGTTCGGAGCGATAAATTTATCGTCCGATAGTGCAAAAAACATCATACTTGTTTCTGTTGTTCTACATGTACGATTTTTCACCGTAGGTTATTGTACGATATAGATCGGGTGGATGAAAGGGCCCTCCTGCTTCGAGTTTTTTTTCCATGCTTGAGGCCAAGAAGCACAAGAGCGGCTATACTGGCACACGCTACAAGAGCGCCATCGCTGCTACGCGCAGGGCTCTGAACTGGCATGCAGTGTTCTCACCGTGCTGCGTGTACTTATGGTGTTTCGTAAAAAGGGCCTTATTGACATTACCTTATTACCTTGGTTTCCCAGTAGACGATAAAAATGTTATGAAAACTACACTATGCATTGTTTTGTCAGTAATTGTTACATCAACAATCCATTTAATATTGCGAAACATACTACACAGCCATGGAAAGCATAACAATGGCAGTACCGGTATAAAGTACAGAAATATTCTAGCGTTTGTTGGCAAGACCCTTTTACGTTTTGAAATGTTGATCGGCCCATCGGCCTAAAATAAATGGTTGACAAAGTCATTTTTACAGTTTCATATTTCAATTCAAGGAAATGACTATGCAGTGTGCCATTTATAATTGTAATTTATTGTGCAAGTTTTGACTATCAAATGATTGATTTTACTATCATATAACAGCAAGTACTATAACTGAAGTAGGGGGTGCATGGACTCCCGAGCTCAAAATCCAATATGGTGCTGTGTGTACGCCCTTCCCCACCCACTGCCACTCCTCCACCCATACCCCATCCCTTCCCTCCCATCGCCTGCTTGTGAGTACCCCATCCCCTCCCCTGAGGATTGTTGTGATTGGTCATCCCCTCCCCTCCCCTGAGGAGTGGTGTGATTGGTCACCCCCACCCTGAGGTATGCTGTGATTGGCTGTTGGTGTTACCCCTTCCGGCATATGGGTTGTTCCCCTCGTTCCCCTAGAGATGTGCTGTGATTGGTCAGTTGGTTGTTAGAGCAATAATTACTCAAGGGATATTTAGAGAGAGTAGATGTTGCGTATTCGGTGTCTAGAGCACGATGAGGTCTGATTATAGATGAGCGGAGGGTGTCGTGAGCTGCGGAGGTCTTGCTTCTTCGCAGTCTGGAGGAATACTGTGGTCAGACGGTTGGTGAGGGGAAGGAGGAGGGTGCCGAGAGCAGCATAGACTTACCTGTTTAGTGTCTGGTGGACGATGAAGTCAGATGGTAGTATAGGTGAAGGAGGGGAAGGGTGTCAGGAGCTGCATTGGTGTCGCTTCTTCGGACCTATGGGCTTACCTGTTCGGTGTTTGGTGGACGATTGAGCTCTGATGGTGGGTGAGGGGTGGGTGTCAGGAGCAGCGGAGGTTTTGCCTGGTCGATGTCTGGAGGAAGGATGAGGTCAGATGGTAAGTGAGGGGAAGGGTGTCGGGAGCAGTGGAGATCTTGCTTCTTCGCAGTCTGGAGGAATACTGTGGTCAGACGGTTGGTGATGGGGAAGGAGGAGGGTGCCGAGAGCAGCATAGACTTGCCTGTTTAGTGTCTGGTGGACGATGAAGTCAGATGGTAGGATAGGTGAAGGAGGGGAAGGGTGTCAGGAGCTGCATTGGTGTCGCTTCTTCGGACCTATGGGCTTACCTGTTCGGTGTTTGGTGGACGATTGAGCTCTGATGGTGGGTGAGGGGTCATTCCGGCGCTGCTCCATATTTACCTCAACCATCCTCATCGGCTCTCAAGATCTAGCTGTTAAGAGCCAACCAAATCACTTCAATCGCGCATTATTTTTATCCCCGCACCTTTGTGCTTTCTGGGTAATCTGGGAGTATAGTAGTTTCTGCAGCTGATGATTGTGTTTCCTACCTGATGATTTTCCATTTTTCTGCTCTCTCTGGTCACGAAATTTTTTCTTTTAGTATGGTTTTTATTACTTTACATGCCGTCACCCTTTGATTATTGTTGGACATGATTTCAAACTATATTTTATTTTACTGCCAAGCTGCTCGGAGAGTGAGTGTGGCGTGGTTGATTGTGGCATCCACCCTGACTCTCCCAGCAATCCGGGGGTTATTATCTCTATTCTAATGTATATATTTCTACTCTTAATTTGTTAAGACATTATATAATGGCTCTACAATATATTAATTATATCCATCCCTCCATTAGCAGCAGCTGGGAGGATGGCCTGTGGATACCTTTCGTTCCCCCTCAACCAATATAGACACTCCTTCAGTCTGGATTCTCGTCATTTAATTTTAATATTATATTGCCAACTCCATATATTTCCAGTTTCATTTATCCTGGTTCCTTGTCAAGGTCATTGTTTCTCCATTGTTCATATTCCTTGTATGTTGCCAGGTCTGCATCATGCCTTCTAGCTTCTTTAGAATTGGGGGGGGGGGGAGGAGGCCAAATCCCTTAAACTCGTCAGCAGTTGTCTGACGAATCATTTGGAAGTTATTCCTTTTCGCACTGGGGTTACCCAAGCCATGTAGTGGATTTTCTCCCACCGCAAAATTTATATAGCTGGTTTACATTTGTCCACTTTAGTTGAGTGGGTCCACTCCCAGCATCGAGGTTTTTATAATGGTTTTAATTGGCAATTTTAGAGAATTGTATAGTTTTCATTGAGAAGTATCTTCATATTCTTGTGGATTATTTTGTATCCACAGATCAAACTCATCTAATCTAATAGAGATTTCCCTCCCTCATATATTTCACCAGTATTATTGTCTTTACCTCGATGATACTGTATCATGTAAGTCACATTCATTTTCTTCTATATTAAGTCTTCTACAGTATTCAATTCTTAAGTCCTCAATCTGAGAACAATCTCGTAGTACATGTAACATTGTGTCTTCAGTGTTGCATATCCTAAAGAGAAGGGAGTCTACCAAACTAAATCTGTGTACATTTGCTTTGAATTTTCCATGCCATGTTAACATCTATGACAGATGATAATCAGTAGTGATCAAATGATGGCAGACTCTAACCCTTATATAAGGGAATATTCTGTACGTTTTATCTCCTTCTCTGAGGCATCCCATCTCACCTGCCAGAGGACCAGAATGTCCATTCTCACTTCATTCTTTATAAGTTTAATTACTTCCTAGTTTTAATACTAACAGATCGAGGGGGATTTTCCAGCTGTCACCTGCGATGCTTCAATATATGTCGTCTTATGTGCTTTTTTATTCGCAAGCAATGCAGCTCTCTGTGTCTTTTGCAGAAGTGTCATCTGTGTATGCACTAATCCTGCTTCTTTGTACCAACTGCAGATAAGCGTAATGAAATTCCCAGGAAGACACTCTTGTACAATGGTGTCATGCTTTTAAATCCAAGTCCTCATTATGATGTGAAACTGCTCACATCTTTACGAAAATGCTTACTGCTTTATCCATGAGATACCTGATGTGATCTTGGAAGCATAGCTTGCTATCCAATACCACTCCAAGATACTTAACTGTGCTCTTTAATTTCACTTGTCTTACCTTAAATCGTATCATTGGCAATCCTTTTGTGGTGTTGTATTGGTTTTCTCAACAGAGAATTCTAACTTGACTATCTTTCCCCATGTCTCGATCTGCTGTCATATTTCTTCTGTTTTAAGTCCCGATTCGGCTCAGCTCTATGCTGGAATTATCACAAGAGCACCATCGGCGTAGGCAAAGCTCTCACTTTCTGCTGTCTGCTGCAAATGCAGTAGTGAGTCAAAAAGGATGTTCATTAAGACAGACCCTAGGACCATTCCCTAGGGATATTCCTTAGCCATTGTCTTCAATACACATTTTGTTCACTTTGTACTGACTTAGTCTGTTCGCAAAGTAATTAATTAATATCGCATATACACGGTCAAATCACTTTACTATGACCATATGCTAGACATGCCATCTGCAGTGTGTAGCCCATGACGTATGGCCTGTGACGTGGGCTGGTGAAGCAGGTATATAATGCGACCGACAGACTGGCTGTACACGATATGCTTCCCTCTGTTATGGGCAAGGGAAGAGATTTAACAGAATTGGATAAAAAGGATGATCATCGGCTTTCGGGCCAAGAGAGGCAGCATTTCGGAAACAGCTACATCTGTGAACTGTCCACGTGCCTCTGTGGTAAAGGAAGAATGGAATTGTTGGGAATAACCATTATGGAAACTGCTGAACTCGACTCGCCATTGATATCCAAAGTAAACATTGACTATGATGGTGTGTGAAGGCCAACCAACAGGCTACAGTGGGACAGCTCACTGTTCAAATGAACCAGGGGGCATCCAGACATGTGTCTACCGCAACAGTTCAGCGAATCCTTCTGCAAATGGGGATCCAGAGTAGATGGAGGGTGACTGCACCCATGTTAACACATGTGCATAGATGAAGATGACTGGAATTTGCTCGACAGTATGGAGACTGGACCTCTGCTGATTGGCGATGGGTAGCTTTCTCTAACAAGTCATGTTTTCAGCTGCATAGAATGGATGGATGCCAGCATGTCTGGAGAGAAACATCGAGAACCGACACCCTGCATCGATTGCTGGATGAACACAAGGTGGTGGCTGCAGTGTTATGGTCTGGGGAATGTTCTCATAATATTCTCTAGGTCCCATTATCCACCTGGAAGGCACCCCTGATCGACTTGGTTATGAATCCATCCTCGGCGAACACATCCCCCGTACATGATGATTGTCTTTCCTCGGGAGGATGGGATCTTCCAGCACGATAATGTGCCTTACCACATGGCTATATGTGTCCGCACATGCTTGGAAGAGCACGATCAAGATTTCACAGTTCTTCCCTAGCACCAAACAGTCCCAATCTCAATACAATTTAAAATCTGTGGGACCACCTCGATCGTCGTGTTCGCCGTCTGTTTCTTCTACCACACACCCTTCAACACTTGCTGCGAAGGGTGGTTTCTCTGGATACTAGCAGGTAGTCATAATAATGTTAGTCTACTGTGTATATTTAGCTGGGCACTCCTATCTAAGATGCCAAATCACTCCTAGCCGCCATGCATTATAGACAGCTCCACTTATACCAATGAAAACTCCAAAGACATAAGATTGCCAGCAGGATTTTACCTTCCGAACCACATAATGAACAGCTCTTTCTGTGCTCCTGATTTTCTGCAAACCATATTGTTGCCTATAGAGTCCCTCTGTTGCATGTATAAAACCTAGTAATATTTTATTTACTAACTTTCCGGTAATTTTCCCGAACACCGGCGGTAATGCATGGTGTCTGTACGATTTTAGGTTTGTTGGATCTTTATTTCTCCCTTTATATAAAATCTTGAGGATTAAATTTTTGTAGATATTCGGGAAGTAGCCATTATGTAAATAATCATTCATCAGTGCTGGTAGATCCTTTCTTATCCTGGGGTACACTCTCGTGGTTATTTCATAAGTTATCGCATCTTGTCCAGGTGCTTTCTTATTTTTCAGCTTCTTTACTGTTCTCTCAAGTTCTTCTAACTTAAAATCTGCAGTATGCGGAGTGTCTGGCAAATGTGTATTTTTTCTCTCTTCATGCGATGTAATTCTTTTTCACCTTCTTCACTGTCCTTTGTTAGGAGAGCATGGACGAGTTCTTCTGCACTTTCCTACTGACTGATCATCACTCTTTCCTGGGCTCTTAGGATCTTCATGACCTGGTTACATTTAAGTTTATTTTCGAGTAATTTCTACACTAGTCCCCATGGATTTTCATTCCCTTTCTCGGTTACAAAACTTCTACAAGATTCTCTCTTATTTTCCTTCAGCAATCTTGCATATCTCCTCTTCTTACTTCTGTATTCATTAACCAAACTTAGGCATTGAGTCTCATTTTTTCTTCTTTTCAAGTTTCTTCCCCCTTCTGCATGTTTCCTTTCATCTCTTCTAGATCTTAATCCCACCATCAGTTTAGTGGGACACCAGGGTTGGAAGTTATGTTACATGTATTCTGCATAATGCTCGTTAACCCTAATGCTTTTTGGTGCTGCAGAACTTCCGAGTATTCTACTTGGTACCTCTAGAGATTATCCATTAGTACATAATAAACTGATGAATACTTAATGAGTCCTCAGTTGCTGCCCAGTTCGTAAACAGTATGACTGCCTGTTTTGATGCCGGAGTCTCGTCCAGGAAAGAATCTGCATTGTGGGGAGGAGAAACGTATGTGGGGAGGGATCCAGGTTCTTTGTCGGCAAGGAGGTCGTTTACCAGTAAGTAGCGATCAGTCACCATGTCTCGGTCGTCTGTGACAGGGGAATTCCATTGTCAAGATTTGGTATTAACATCAGCACTGAATATCAAGTGTTCACTCCCCTGTACTCCAATCCATTCGCCCTACTTCTCAAGATGGACACGGAGATCATCCGAGTATTGGAAGTAGGAACTGGTCAGATATATGTTAGTTGTTCCCATTTCTAAATGAACACAGATGTGATGACTGTTGGACAAATTGCCAATTGTCATTATGTTCAAATTATTTCTCATCCAGGTAGCTGACATTGGCTTATCATCAAACGTGATAACCATTCCTGGCAACCCAAACACTTGTCCATGTACGATGTCGAAATTTCTGTCATTAGCAATGAACAGTGCTTCACCTGTTGCAAACCACATATCTTTGCATATTGATACGTCTCATACTAATTTTCATAGTCAATCCTTTCTAGTTTAATTGGAAATGCTTTCTCGTACTGTGGGCATTTCTTATAATCGACTCGATGATTATACTACTTATTTTTTTGCAGAAACAGGGTTTTCTTTATTGCCTTTACATATATCTTTATCATTGTATTTGTGCCTTGGTATTTACCATCAAGTCTTTCACGCTCTTCCATTCATTCCCACCTTGTAACAGTTCAGGTACTACTAGTCTTTATTGTCTTGAATGTTGTGGAGCACTTCTGTGCACAACCGAATTCTTCTCGTCGGTAACTCGCCCTCCACAGTGCTCTCGTGCTCCCGTCTATCGTTGCACACACATAGGTCCTCGCAGTCGCCTTCATCTTCCATGTTTCTGGAAACTCACCAATGGATCCACTAGTGGTGAACGTTCTAGCGCGCATCGGTGTAAACAGATTGAGAGAAATAACGAATATGAAGTTGTTTATATAATTTGTTTTTGAACACAGTGGAATAATTATAAAACATGCAAAATAATCTTATAACACAGGAAAACCAGCTTAAACACTTGCTGATTCATTTTCTCATCAACGTGCTACATTGACACTGATGTAAAATTGAATTTCAGAAGTTACAATGTTAATGGTTCTATATAGACCGGACCAATGCGATGAAGATAGTGCAACGTTATAAAATAATGATTATACATTTTATCTGGGGAACTGCTCAACCGATTCTTGTCAAATATGGCATATAAGTAATACTATTGTACGCCATGTTAAAACTTGTAATTTAAATGGCTTAAGAACTTATTTTCTAAATGGCGCACACATAAACATTTTAAGTTTATTTGCTATATCCACTATACCATTTAACCAATTTCGGCCAAACTTGGAATGCTGGAAGTATATATTATGACTAACAAATGTTCCAATACATAGCATCTTTTGTCCGTTATTTTGTAAGATAGCTCCGAATGAAAATTAGGCTCAGGGTCACAGTGGCTAAGCGGTTAGCCTACTAGCCTCCCACCAACGCGAACTATGTTCAATCCCTGACTGGGTCACTCCCGGATTTTCGTAAGTGGAAATCGTGCCGTACTATGAAATATTGCGAAGATGATTGTGGTGCTAATAGCGAAATATTGATGGAATGATTGAAAGATGGTGGTGCTGATTGCAAAAGACTCATGAAACGATTGAAATATTGTAAAGCTGATTGCAAAATATTGATGGAAAGACTGGAAATTTATGAAAAGATTGTGAAAGATTGATGGAAAGACTGTGAAATATTAATGGAAAGATTGAAAGAATGCAGTGCTGACTAGGCAGAGTGTCGACCAGGTGAGCTCTTGACTGTGACGTACAAATTGTCACTGGACCACTCGTGGACGTGTGTGCAGTACGACCCCAGCAGCACTGCAAGTCATGGAGTGTAAGCAAAATTGTATCTTTTGTCACTTGTGTCTGCTAGCCACAATGGCTGTTCCATGCCATCCTGAGAACTCAGGTTTTACGTGTGTAAATCGACTGCGACTAACTGGCACCCCAGGTATTTATGCATCTTTCACTTGTAGTGTGGTGGGAACGTGGTCAGATCACCTCAACCACTTCAGACTGCAACAACGTTAATATCTAACTGTTGGATCCACATGTCTTCAAACAATTAGGACATTTAGATTCCAAGGGTGTCACATCAACTACTCAAGGAATCCTTCCTTCATCTGTGCTGGTGCACTTTCTGTTTGAGCACACATCCTTAAGTAATGATTTTAAGTAAGAGATCAGGATGGCTCTTAACAACGACATCTTGAAAGACTAATCATTTCAACTTCATAAACACAATGCTTTGCGTTTAAAAAATATTCTTAATGTATATTATTGAATTTAAGTTTTATTTGATTTCTTTGTAATTCATAAAACCTTACGAATTTGGACTCTATATTTCCTGTACTGATGCATGATAAATAGGTGGCAACATACCTTGTATGAATCTACGACTTCAACTCAGCCCGTAAGAAACCATGGCACCAGCACCGGGAATCGAACCCGGACTGATACACCCTGAAGATGATTACTACACACCATTGCCAGTAACACTAAATAGGCGTGACAGTCAAGCATCCCTGCCTAGTCATCTGAATAAGCCGGCTTACCCACAAGCGAGGATCGGATACCACCCACAACCATCGAGCAGCAAGAGATGACGCCACCCACATAGGGAGGAGCCAGCCGGCCGAAGATGGCCGAACGACCCAAACGGAAATTGAACGACGGGTTCATTCAGTATTCAGGGCCGGACGAACCCCAGAATGCTTCAACCCATTAAACACCCACTCCTCTCGGGAGTGTTTACTCCATCCCTTCAGGACTACACTAGTTGGCAGTGGAGTTTCAGTCATTTTCACTATTGAGTTATTAGTTTCTCTAGAATTGCTCTTTGCTTCACATGTCCTCTTCGCCTGTTATTAACGTAACTACCGCTGGTTGCTTGGTAAATACGAAAGCCTAAGCGTTTGTAAGGATCGCCGTGTTTATTTTACTAGTAGAAATACATTCAAGTCCATGCACTGCATTCTGATTCCAAGGGTAATTTGTACCTTTCAACCCCCCTGTAAACGACATTTCCCAATGGAGCGGCGGATGATTGCATCTTACCAAACAGTTGCCAACAATAGAGTAAGACTCCAGGCTCCCTTAACTGGGCAGTATGTACGTCGCTAAATACACTAAACGATTCGTTGGCCACCCATACTGTGGGCCCAGTGCGTAAAGGTACTTGGCACACATGTATGCTAGAGCCCCCTACTAGGTACATTCCACCAGGAAGCAACTGGATCATCCGAGTCAGCTTACCCACTCCATCCACCGAATGATATTCGTCGGTTGGAGTGCCAGGCCTGACAAACTGAGCGGCTCATGACGAAGCTTTAGCATCACCCCAAGTCAGCTAACTCGTTCCATCCACCGTGTGACATCTGACGGCTGGAGCGCTAGGACTGATGCGGCATGACATTGCATCTGGGTACTCTAGCACGGGAATTTCCGCCACCTGTCTCTTGTTTGCTGCGACGACCTGTAGTATCTAACACCATGCCATTCACCCGACGAGCTGGGACTAGGTCGGCCGATAAGGAGGCATCTACGGTTCCTACAGCCAACCAATTGACAAATAACACAACCCAGTCGGCTTTCAGGATTTCCTCCGCTCGGGAACAGGCATAAGCCGCCCATCGACTGCAGGGTATTCATTTTTCAGTCCGCCTTAGCCATTTATTCAAACAAACCAGAAAGCCGGCAGGGCAATGCATTTAGTCGTCGCCCACCTCCAGCTTGGACTACCCGTGGGCATGGGCCTTGCCAGCACCATTCAAAGGTGGTAGGCCAGCACCTACTGCAAACCACACCACCTTAGCTGTTTACCTAGCTTGCCAGCGCCCGACCACGCCGACTCTGTACACTGGCTCCTAGCGAACCCATAGTAACCTGCCCGTCGGGCCACCCAGGGCTCTCT
This sequence comes from Dryococelus australis, assembly GCA_029891345.1. NCBI lineage: Eukaryota > Metazoa > Arthropoda > Insecta > Phasmatodea > Phasmatidae > Dryococelus > Dryococelus australis. The sequence goes on along the minus strand of CM057003.1, from coordinate 69,241,295 downwards.
TCCTGAGCCCGCTCAGAAAACCTCCACAGACTAGGTGATGTGTTAAGCCTCCCACCCAGCCATCATCCATCAGTATATAAATCACTACATACACACTATTTACAAAATTCACTTCATTAAGTCTACTATGAGTGACATTTGGGAGGAAGATACTGGAATAGGTTACAATAAGCTCACAGCTCAATAACACACCAAATTATTTGTGTGTAGCGTTCTTTTAGAAGTTGTGGATAGTCAGGGCCGAGGCTGTTTTACTTGGTATGAGTTGGTATGGTTTTACTTGGTTTTACTTGGTATGGTTGTGGATAGTCAGGGCCGAGGCTGTTTTACCTCGGCATGAGGCCGAGGCTGTTTTACTTGGTATAGAGAACTGGCCGTTTGGCTTTCCGACTTGGTACAAAGTCAGGGACAGTGAGTATAGCTCTATGTTTGGTCGGTCTTACATTTACCTTTACACTTGGGCGACTCGTGGCCTGTAGAAGCTGCTGACTGCTGCAGCACTGGTGGTGGCTGACTGGTGCGCTGACGGGTCGGCTGCTGATGGCTCCACGTGGGTTTGCATGCTGGTCGCCCCAGATCCCAGGGTTAACAATGCCAAAGGGACTTTCTCACCTCTCAGTCTCAGGAAAGCTTTAGTAATAGGGCAAGTTTCTCCCGCGGTTTTGACTGGAGTTTAAAATAAAAATGGCAAGAGAGCTGGGAAGGGAAGCTTCTTAAATCAACGGGTGGCCCGAGCTTATTACCAGAGAATTGTACTGTTATATACAGTCGGGGTTAGGTTAAGCCCTTGTTTGTACTTGAAGGCAGTTGTCTTTTTAACCCTCTTTTGAATACCACTCCGACAGGAGTAGGGAATAAAGAAGAGGACTACTACCAGTCCTGTAAAGTTTTAAGCAGGTGACGTTTGTCCCTAGGTAGGTGTACTTCCAACAGTCGAAGCTGACATACCAAAGTTGTACCCTGTGCTCCCTTCGCATCTGGCTCCAGAAGTGCAGTGGACATAGAGCATTAAGTTTAATATGGATGACAGTACAACTCTTGGGAGTGGGTCCGCAAGGTGTCAGGCCCCCAGAACTAGGCAGATACTCCATCCGGCACCAGAAGTGTGGTGGACTACGTATAACCTAGACTGATTAACTTGCAGTTTGTAGATTGTATTCCTAATGATAAGGACTCTACCTTTCTATACGCCGGGTTGTATGGTTTTGATGTAAGGGCAAGAAGATGTAAGGCCTGAAGGGGAGCTCACAGTCCTGCACTAAATTTCAGAAATTTAGGTTAAGTAAATATTCCACGGTCTCCTACTTTATCCTTAACGGACCTGATGTCTACTTAGGAAACAGAACAACACACATGGAATAATATATGGCAATGGGATAAAAATGTGTTTATTCCTTGGAGGAATAAGCACGTTGGTACGTACTACCTACTATCAAACAAGAGTTGAACGGAAGTTTAGCTACGGTAAACAGGTGAAGGTGACCTGGTTCTAGACTCTGCTAGGTAGAAAGGCTAAGTGGGTATGAAAACAACTCAACTTAACTATTCTAGACTTGGTGTCCAGAAGGGACTTGAGGGATTTATCACTAGCCAGAAGGGCAGTGGTAATAAGTGTTGGCATTCCTAAAGAGACAAAGATATTTACATGTGGTAGATGCTTTCTGTGGGGGGTTGATTCCAGAGGATCTCTGGAGGGTGATGAAGACGGTCGGCGAAGGCATTGCTGAGCTTCTGGTAGATCTGGAAGACCGGGGTGGCAGTAGACGGCCCCAGCACACGAGGTGATGGAGCGAACTGCTGCTGATGGTTCCTTTGGTGCGGTGAAGGAATAGACTGGTGCTTAAGGGCGATGCACCACTATTTATACTGTTTGGCTTGTCCTTGTCCTAATGGTGGGAGGAGGACTGTGCTATGTCCTCAGGGCGTGTGATGCTGCCAGCTAGCCGGAGTCTCAGCTGAGGGGGCACGAGTCAGTGCTTTTCCTTGTAGTGAAATCCCTTGGTGCGCTATATTACTGCGTGGCCTTGAAATGTCATCTCGGTCGACAGCTCATTTATACTTGTGGAAATAAGCATGCTATTTTACAGTGGGGTGAACATTACCATCTATTGTCGTCTGTAATAGCACCCGCAATATGGGGCGTATCCTGTAGGCACTTATGGAATACTTGTACTGTTAGTAGAAGCCTGCTGGTTGCGATATGAAGGTTCACAATGATCAAGCAAAGTCGTTTTAGTTGTTTGAAAAAGACATCACATGTCATTCTTGTTTAGGTCATGAATAAACTGCCCTTGTGCTCAAGACAACTCTCTTTTCTACAAATTATTGCTTAGAAGTGATATGCAGTGGTACAGGATGTACACAGACCCACCCTAAATTTAGTGAAGGGTTCCAGAATGAGCGTAAATGGGCACCCAAAACGAGATTTATTCACCATGATGTGTTGACATATAGGATACAATCTCTAATGAATTGTTAAAATGTATACCTGATATTCATATAGGCCCTACATCTTTGTTTATAATATATAGATATTTATTTCTCTTTTATGCAACATGTAATTTTATATTCTGATCTTGCCAAACTGTAATTTATAAGAGAAGCACAAATTACTTAAAAGGGGTGCAATTTCCTAAACGCATGCCCCCCTCCTACGTTGGAGTTGTTATTTCGCAGTGTCTACATTGATAACTGCAACAGAAATAAGAGTAATGAAGAAGAAAAATAAAAAGAATGCCGATGTGCAACAAAAATTCTGACATATACGTGACAGTGACAAGAATGGAGAAGGCATGATAAAGGAACAGACTGTTTAAATAGTATACAGAAAGCAAGATTAAAATCTGTTGTGGGAAGTCTAGATGGCATGGTCAGAGACAAAAATGTAAAAGTAAGAGAGCAAAAGACCAAGACGACGACACAGTTAGTTCTGGCAGTGGTTTGACCTGGGACAACTACTCTGGCTGAAGTGAATGTGAACTTGGCTAGTTTAAGGTCAATGGTTCAAAGGTTGTGACGGGCGGCTGTTTAGGTCCCACTGGTTCAACTCCCCCATAGTATGAGTTGGTGAGTCCACAGGACTGGTCCTTCAGAATGCTGCTAGCAATGGGTGTGTTTCTTCACTTAGATGAATGGGGTCATTACAGAGGACCTTAGGTATCTCTGGAAACTGGAGTCGGCGCAGTGATTTTTTTTTATCCTTGGGAGAGGGCAACGCGATCGTAGCAATGAGGAGAGGGGTAAGCTCCTGCAAGCACCCAGAGGCAGTTAGCACCTGGACTATCTGACAGTCTCACGTTCGTGAAGTAACTACAGTTGACAAGTAGTCCTACCTGGAGTGCAAACAAGTGTAGCGTCTGTCGACTCAAGCGGAAACCCTACCACAACACTCGGCGCCGTAACATGGTGAGCACTGAGATTCAGGCCTCACCGTTGACAGTCTCTGCATATGGAGACTGTCTCAGGAGGCAACAGTCACCCCACACTCAGTGAACACTAACTCTGGCATTGAAATGCTATGGAGTGAGGAGTATGCAGCTGAGCAAGCGAGCTGGCCTCAAGAGACTGAGAAACTAGTATTGGGTCTCTACCGTTGTGGACTCCGTGGAACGCACAATGGATGGTCGTCCTAACAGTGCTAGCGAGAGGGGTAGCTATAGCATGGCTTCCTCAAGGCGTGATGGCACCGGTCGGCTTGGAGAATCGAGGTGCGGCGGATCGTACTTGTAGAGCCATCTAGCGACGTGCTGTGATACTCGGTGCCTTGGATGCATAGTCTCGGTGGCCAGTGAATAATATAATCTGCAAGCTGGATATGCCATAGCTAACAGTAAAATCTTAAGTCTCATTTGGGGTCAACAAGAAATACTCGGTTGAAATCAGGCGGCAAGGAAAGGTCACTGATGAGGCAAAAACCTAATATCATTGTTGGAAAGACGTCATTAGTCAATTTGCACCCTCTCCACGGCTCATCCTGGAAGAGAGTCGAAAAAGAAATTCTTTTGAAGGAATGTGGTACTGTACCCTCAGTGACAATTTTTTTTCCTCTTCACTGAAAGAAGTCTCCTCTTAATGCCAGGATAGGATGAGAAAGAAATTCCTTTGAAAGAAGGTTGTACTGTCCTTTCAAGAGCATTTTTCTTCCCTCATGAATTGCTTCTGTAACAGCCTATGCTCTGTGCGTTTCTCTCAGCTTGGTGTTCCTGACCTTGAGCACGTGTAGAAATCAGCTGGGTTTGGAGGTGCTTTGAAATTATTTTCATTTCTTAGAACGCTAGACTGGCTAGGCATTGCAGTCTCTCTCTGATGTATGCGAACTGACCCCTCCGGTTTATCAAATACTTTATAAATTTTCCTTCAGGGTGCCTACACCATCTTGCAGCTTCAGCCAGTGCGGTGCTTCATGCCGCATGCTTATCTATTTTCAATATTGTAACATCTCATCGTCAATCTGAATAATCAGCAGTTTTATTCAATGTGTTTGTGTACTTTTATTCTCGCCTGTTGATGAGACCTAAGGTCACCGGACCTTTATTCCGCCATAAACCTGCCACGTGTTTACCATCACTCAAGTCTACGAGTCTTCACATGTAATTATGTCGAAAGTTTATTGCAATGTACGAAAGGCATGCTGGGAAGCCACAATAGCCCAACTAGAGTGTTTATTTTTATAATTAATGAAAGTCTACAGCAGTCACATAACATCTCTATTCAGACGCCAGGGGACACAGGATCATTTAGCCCGGGCTTTTCAACCACGGCCCACCTCAAGAGTCTCCGTGTTAACCCAAGTAGATCTCCCCTTGATGGTTAGCTGGCGTCCACAGGATATTATAACTCACATTTGAGACCTTGTGGCCACCCCACTAGCAGCAAATCGGCATACCCGCACTTGAGTTTAACAGCGCCGATACCCCGCTAGGCATCAATTGGTGCCCTTCCATGTGCTAAATCCTGCAGTCACATGGGTGAGCAAGTCGTAGAACCTCCATTTTCAGTCGTTGGCAAATTTTAAATTTGCAAGGAGGCCTCCATCGTTGGCGTCATGTTCAAGGAACTCTAGCGGTAACGTTTTTCCCTCCCTCCACTGTTCTATGTACTTTCCCGGTCGTCCGCACAGAGTACTGATGGAAAGAGGAGGGGGGGGGGGGGGGGTTGAGCACATACATGATTGCTCGGCCCCTACACCAGTCGCGACAATCACAGTCATAAACATTGTTCACGTGCGTGGGACAAACACCCGAATGAGAGGACAGTAGCCCCCATGAAGATTTCCGCATAACCGCGCAGCCGCATTGCACCACCACACCGGACAGCAGCGCAAGTGACGTGTTAACGATGGAGTGTTGGCACGCAATCACGTCCGGAAACTGTGGGAAAAGTGAAGGACAGTGACCTGTTTGCCATGTAAGTACCAGCAGCCAACATTTGCAAATGCCCCCAGGCAGAACTTCAACGTCATATACACCAATACAGTATATGCCAACAACAAGATGGACGTACGAGGTGACTGATAACTGACAGAGCAACGTGAAGGACCAGAGCATGATCTGACATCCCGCACATGTTGCTGGAGACAACTACTGCTGAAATCACTCTACACCGCAGAAAGCATCAGAGTGCGGACAGGACGATTTGTGTGCTACCAGTGCTGCATCACCCAGGGAGGGCAAGTACCAACCGCTCAACATCGATGGACTACACAGTCACAAGGGACCGCACAATGGCAGGTATGAGTGAAGTGGAAATGTGTGGAAAGGATTACTCTGGTGAAGAGGCTCGGTGGAGTTAAGGAGTGATAGTTCCTTCAGCACAAATGCATTCAATAAGGGTATATTTAGGATTGAAGCGAGCAGGGTAGATCTCCGGCAAGGACTGCGGTGGACAGAGCAGACTTATCAGTTCCTTCGGCACGAATGCAGTGAAGGAACGAAGGCTGATAATGAATGGGTGAGCGTTTCGCTATTTATTCTCTGGCTGTTCCTCCCCCTTCAGTCAGCTCGATAGGGGTGGTACTGGGGAGGGGGTAGCTATAGCATAGGTTCCTCAAGGCATGATGTAACCGGCCAGTGGCCGGTGAATAATACAATCTGCAGGCTGGAACGTTTATTCTTGCCAAGCAAACAGTAAAATTTTGTGTCTCGTTGCGGAGTCAACAATAAATACTCCGTTGAAATCAGGCGGCAAGGCTTGCTCACTGAGGAGGTGAAGTTATAATATCATTGTTGCAAAGACGTCATGCGTCAGAGTGTACAGAAAAGTGGGCAGATGACTGGGTTAGAGTGAAAAATGATCATTTGTAACGCAAACCCAAAATGAGATTAAACAACAATAATTTTCACGGACATACGTATTATCCAAAACAACTGGTGTCAATTATACACCCCATATGTAGCCTCCGCCCAAACTGGACAAATTGAGCCAGTTACAAATGACACACCTCTCAAGACAATAGCTTGTCGACTTACAGACATAAAACCGCAAAATCAGGTTGAACGCACTTGCCCTTCACATTACAGTGAAATATTATTAAAACATATACAAAGGGACTTTAAATTTTACACTTAATTGTGAAAGTACTTTATAATGAACAGTTATCAAATGTATAGACTCCTGGTAGGAATTTGAAAATACAGTAGGGTGTACATACTTTATAATGAAAAGTAATTTAAAGTGAAGTACTTTGTAATGAGATATTACTGTAATTCTATGAATCTTGACCTATGTAAGTAACTGCTCCAACACTCAAAATCACATGAAAGGTTTAAAATACATATCAAATAAGTTTTGCAGGCGTGGTTTCAGTAGCCCTTATTCGAATGTGGCTAGTGGCAAATACATACTGCTTTCATCTGTCACCACAAAACTTATTTTCTAATAGATTAAAGATTTTCACAGTTGAAGTATCATAAATAAAAACTTCAAACACATGCAACTGTAAATTAATTTAATTCAAACCTTTTTCAATAAAACTACAGTACAGTTGCCACTAAAACATGCTAGTACACAACTTAACATCGCATAGTAAATCAATACACTTAACATTTCAAACATGTATTTCATATGAAATGAGAAAACTAGGTAATAACAATAATACTACTGTAGATTCCAAATTCAGATTCTACACTCAAGACTAGCTGACAATAAAAAAGAGGTAATAATATTCAAATATTTAACAGAGTAATATTTAAATGAAATACAATTATGAATACCTATAAGTCTATGAAAATATATTTATTGCTACTGTAAAATAATTTAATTTTATAAGATTACACAGAACCATTATAAAATGTGTCGCAAAAATCCACCTGGAAGACAGTACCTTCAATAGGTATTACAATGTGTTTTTTCTTTTCAAGGTAGGCATATTAGAAATTTAGTGATTACCGAATACAAACCATAGCATTCCAACACAGTCTAGGGATATTAGTTCAATGTGCCAGCAGTAACTAGGCTTGTATCATTCACTGTCTATACCAAGGAAAAATTTTTCCCATATTAAAAAGTATGACTGTAATGAGGACCAGACATGGTTAAAATAATGACTACAGGAACGTGAATAGATAAGTATATATGACATTTTAATACAACAAATCACTTCCATGCCCCAAATACTAGGTAATTATTGGAAATATTAGAGAATGATGTTGCCAAGGCATTGCCCTCAGACAAAAATGTTCCATATTTTTTATCTCAGGTGAATTTGGATGAGGTGCCTTTTTAGATATAAGAAATATTTAAATAATAACATTATAAAAAGTAGACAATACACAAGTACTCACAGGATGGTACTCATGGACAGACACACTCTCGCACACACGTACACACACATGCGTGCATGCACACACACAAATATCATACAAACACATTTTCCACATGGATACGTGGTCGCAACGTTTCGCTGGCTAGGCCAGCTTTACCAGTGAACTTAGCGGCCAGGAGATGAACTAGGGCGAGGTGATAAGTTTGAAATTTGGTGGATGTGTTATCTCAAGCTTAAACAAGGTGTCTACCTGGATTTAGTGACGTATTGGTTGGCCAAAATTCTGGTCCTGAGATGCTGCATGTGCTGCAACTGGCTGCTCTGCAAATTTACATTTAGTCAAGTGTGAAAGTTGGACCCTGGTTAGACTTTCGGCATGAAAGCAAAGATACCAGCAAGATACCCTGAAATACATAATAATATGAATGAAAGACTAGTGCAGTTATTGAAACTTGAAAGCATAAAAATACTGCTATGTATTTTGAATTCTAAACGTTTATAATTCACTAGGTACAGTGTCATAATACGTTTTAGTACAAAAATACCAAATCCTTAAGGGTGACTGTTCCCTTCCAGATTAGATTTATAGTTTTTCTCCAAAACCCAGCAGTAGCGAAATTGTTTGGCATTTTGCAGGCCAACAGGTCATGGGTAGAGAGGATGGAAAAATAGTTTTAACTACAATATATAGATGCTAATAAATGCTGCAAACATGTTTTCTGGCTTCAGATCACTACAACATCCACAATCTGTAAATTCATATGAAAAAAGTAAAATTTTATAATTATTCAACAGTTAATTGTGGTTAATTTCAGTAAATCAGGATATAAGGCATCCCATTTTTTTTTAATGTATCTAAACTAGCAGTATACACATATTTTCTAAAATGTGTTTCTTAAAGGATGCATTTTGAAACTATGTAAAAACCAATCAATAAAGTAAAAAATGCAATATTAGAATGGTGGATCCACTGGTGAAAATTGAAAATGCAGAAGGCGGTGAAACTGCAATACCTCGGAAACAGAGCGTATAGCAAAAAAAATGGCTAAATACTAGGTGCAAGGAATTAACCATCCTTAAGCATCAAAGCAAAAATAACGTATCCACATGTGCTGTGCCAAGCAACAGAATATTAAACAATTGAAGTGCTCCTGGCTGGACTTATTTGCTGATAATAAATACAGTACTATGATTACAGGAAAGTTACATTTATCACTGTATTTTACATGCAGTTTAGAGTAAAAGTAAAAATTTCCCAATGTATCTACAAAATAAATTTTTATCAAAAATATATTAGTATAATATTTTAATGGTTAAAATTACCATCCTGGTTATGTTTAACAGGCTTTCAGGTAGCAATATAGTGATGCCACGTGACACCAAATAGAGTAAAATGATAGAAAATCTAATCAACATCGAAATAGGCGTACGTGAACCTGAGGGTTCTTACTGTGATTTGTCAGATGTGAAAGAAAGGGAACGTTGTGTTGCATGAAACCAATTCCTGAACAGACAGCTTTGGTGTTTGGGATGTTTTGTCGAGTTGCCACCCCTGCCGATACAAATTCCCATAAGGAGACCCTACCAAATCTAGTACGATTTCAGCTTATTTTCCAAATCATACAATATTTTTTGGCACCTTCACAAAGGACCTACAAATACAAATGGTGTACTGCTATGCAAATATGGGTACATACTGAAGAAATAAAAAATGCACACAATTAAAACTATCTTATTAACTATTAGGGGCACAAAACCAATTAGGATTTTGTTTTGAGAACTTAAATGAAATTTAAAAAAATTAACAAGACTTTTTCTTGGAAAACACTTGAACATTGAGCAGAAAAAATGCACAAACACGGTATATCTTGCGTTCCAACATTCAGTTCACAGTTCCTTGACTAAAGTGATGTAAAATAATTTTTGTTTGTCACATCGTAAATCACATGAATGGCACAGTGAACATATAACTCTTTCCTTGAGTAACTCTTACAAAATTTACATGTATGTTAAGACAAAATGCAGGAACAATTTCAAGCATTACACAAAATATGTACCTTTTATTTGCTTTTTTGACCACCACCAAAAATTCATTTTTGCTATTCCACTTTAGTAAAAATGTACATTAAAATTCAATAAAGTTGCCTTATGCAAAACATAGGTGATTAAATTTGAGATGTTTTTTAAAGGGTAACTGAAACAAACTACTATAACTTATTGCAACAGAATTACACCTAAATTTTTGAAAACTTCCTTACCTGGATTTAAAAATTTTCAGAAATCTGGATTGCACTCCAGCAATCCAATCATAAATGAAATTAAATACTGCACATGAATTGTATAATGGTTCTGTATGTTAAATTTTCTTTATATTTACATATGTACAACCCCGCACCACACACATTTTCACTGCCAAATTATACGCATCACAAACTGAAAAAAAAAAAAAATGAAATTACACATACTTAGACAAAATTTACATTAAACTTGTCACCAGCCCATTGGATTCAATTGCTATCTTAGTCTATTTTAAATTCACCCTTTTCGTTAAAGATTCTGGACACATTATCTAGACAACGTATCTAGTCCCTGAACACCCTCAATAAGCATCTCATATGGACATTTTAAAAAATGTTTTGTCATTCCTGCATATACAAGATTTGTTCATACCAACTTTCATACAACTATTTTCATTTTGGGCATTTAAACTAAAACAATGGCAGGCACCAACATAAACGACCTCCCTCACAGTTGAAAAACACTGACTACAGCAGTTAAATACTGCAACAGTACAAGCAGCAATGGAAGGGAACATTAGAGATATCAAAGTCAATTTAATGATACAGCCAATTTTCAGGGTGAGAAAAGAATTAAAACCTGAAATTTTACTAATTCCTTTTCAAAACCACAACTTTATGAAAAGTTTTTCCAAACACAAATTTTAGCAGGCCGAAAGGAAGACAGCTTGAACACCCTGAACAGTTCAAATATTAAGTGTGTCTAAAAATAACCATCGATATGAGTGGCAAGTGATTTGAGATGTGTCACATCATGACGTTTAACTGTTTTGACATAAAATTAAATTCAGAAATTTTATACGGTGCAGTGCTACTAACAGAAAATATTGATTGAATATATTTGATGTGTCACTCACAAAAATGTTAAGAAATCACTAAAGTAATATGTATTTAAACACCTTTCAATGCATTCCTTTGTAATTTAAAACCTTCTATGTACCAATCAGAAATTAAATGTTTACTGGTAGCTATTAGACTTCAAAACTATTCCCACACCCATACCAACAATGCTTTTATAAAGCGCCACACAATTAATTTGGCATCACAACACTCCCACCATCTCGGAGATGTTCTGATCCTTCCAAGTATTGGCCACGAATAAATATGTAAGTAATCATCTTCACATCAACAGACGGACTGAGAAGACAGGGCAGTGTATGGTGCCCAGTCCAGTCACACCAGTAAAACCCTTCTGCCATGAACGGTAACGAAGAAGTTCCTCTCTTATTCATTCTACCTAAAAAATGTGTGATCACTGCTTGATGTTGCTGATGTAGTCATGCATGAGCAGAGTGGATATATGCTTGTCCACCAGACGGGGCTAGGGAAGATGACGAGGACCTTCTCCAAAAACCCATGTCAGGACAATGACAAAACCAAGCCTTACAATTTATTTTCAAGAGGCAGCGCACCTGAAAATCATACTAACATATATATATGGTATCAGTTATCTCAATTATTACTACATATTATGCTTGTCAGCTCTACAGCTCTTTAAACATTTATAACCAGCATGCAGTTGCAACCTGTTAGCATAAAACGTTGATCTATCTCCATGGGTATGTCGAAGCTAATGGAGTAGAACAAACTACATCTGCTGACAACGTGAAGCAATAAACAAAGCCCCATATTTGTAACCATTACACACATCAAGTTGCATCAATTTACATGTGAGACAATAAAATCCTCTCCAACTAAAAGCATTGACTCAGTGCCTAATTCACAACTCAGAAATTTCACAATACTGTAAAAATTTGTGCACAATTGTCAGTTGTTAATGGGCTGGCAAACTTCGCAAGTGTCCTGGGAAATACAAAAAACATTGTATCAGTAACAATAATGTAATAAATTGCTTACCTTACTAAATCCTTATTATGTTACTTTCCATGAAATAATTATTAAGGAGGTATACTATAGTTTTACAAAATTATAACAATGCAATATTTCCTTCAAGATGAGATTCAGATACAGAGCCACATTATCAACAGATCACATGAGCCACACAACACTGCGTCAATTTCTTGAGTACCCAGTTCTTTACAAAAGGAATGGTGCTCATTTACAGGTATAAAACACAATACAATAACACTGACATGTTAAACTGCAAAAACGTTTTGATGATTTCAGAGCAAAAAAAAAAAAAGTCATATAGAAATAACACACATTTATGGCTCTTTGGACAAAGATGAAGATGAATTAACGGAGGATTACTTACAGATAACTTGGTTAAAACCCCAATCCCCATTTTCAGAATTAATGAACACTGTATGCATTGAATTTATTATTCAGATGGTGATGCAATGTTGAAAGATGCTACAATGGCAATCAACACCGCTTAGCTAAAAAAGCATTACAAATTGTAGTAACATACTTGTTTTTGGTGTTTTTATATCTTCATAAATCTATTACAGGTTTCAGTTTATTATTTTGTGGACAAGTTTATGGTTTGTGATTAAAAATACTGTACCTATGAACTGTGTAAATCCCATGTTCCAAACAAATAAATAAACTGTTTAAACATTATTTTTCCACACAAGGAACACATATGATGAATGCACAATTACATACATGTAGATATGTACAACTGATTGGATTGCATACAATAGACCACCCAATATTGACATATGAAGCTGTATTGAATAGCTTTACAATTGTGACATATAATAACTGAGCCACTGGTATGGCAAATGTTTTATAATACACTTATAATAAACTTATAAGACAAAATTAATTAACATTCAGCACGACTAGGTAGCATACAGTACCTAATACTAAACTGGTAATGGATTGACTATTGTTACTAAATTTGCAATTGGAGAATGTAAAAATAAAATTTTACATGTAAATAAAATATGTCCTCACAATCAGTACACTGATGTAAGCGAACGGGGTACCATATATCTGAGTGATTAATTTGTTTTGTATTAATAACTATATGAATTTTGTAGAAATCATTGGTAAGAAAGTGTCTCACATGAAATACATATTTTTATGGAAACTACACAACCCACATTACCAGAGTAGTATGTTAACATTTAAACACAAACTAACTACCCTAAAATATAAATTATTGTAGCTAACAACGTTGCTTCAAATAAATTACAAACTTTACTTATTGTAAGCAGAAATTAATACCTCCAATAAACTGCTAATATTTTCTACTTAAAGATGTAGCAATAACAAGAGAACATAACAATTTAAATAACGATCTACTTTAAAGAATAAAAAATACTGCAGTGCTTAGCAATAACACAAGAAATCAATTATTTTACATCAGGGACACAAATTAAAAAAAAAAAATCAACGGCCCATGAAAAAAGGTGGCATTACACAACTTTTTGCTAATAATTCCATAATCACACTTTTAGTCTGCTTCAAAACCTTGGTGATAATACTTGTGAACTTAGTTTTTATGTATATGCCAATACAATTGGTACAATAAAGTCAAATTTTAAATTGTGTATCAAACTGAAGAAATCAACATAAAATTATTTGGTCGCACACCTAAAAATGTTGGGTGCCCTGAGTGAATAGGCAACCTGCTACTGGCATTGTACAAACAATAACTATATAGATATTAAGTCTATAGTACATACAAATCCAATAAATAAATTCAACATTTATAATAATAATAATAATAATAACAAATATTGTACACAAAATTCTTATGCAATGTTAAGAAAACTTACCATCACAGTTCATTCAACCTATTTTGAAACACTATAACCCAGTACACAATTATTCAGAAAAAAAATATCAAAAATTTCTTTATTAAATTAAAAATATTGTTTGGCTTAATTTTTGGTTTGGTTGCAGTAATAAAAACATATATAACTAACTACGTATGTGTGTGTACATAAACAAAAAAAAAAAACCCAAATTCTTTCATTCCACGTTCAAAAGTTTTGCTGATGAAATATGGACTATAAACAGTATGGCTAGGTACCTACAGTACGGCTAAAGGAGAGATGACAGGATACAAACAGAGAAAAAGTGAATGTAGTGGGGTGAGATGATAATGAAGTGGAGATGATGCAGAAAAAGAAGGGAGATCAAGAAGAAACTGGAACATGTACTGTGTGAAAACACCTCCCACACAATATCAGGCTAAAAAAATGCCTCTGAAAGTATTGTACGTAGATTAGAAAATATAGTAATAAAAAGAAAAACAAATAATGTACCAATAGGTAATGGTAAATAATTTTATATTACAAATTTTAAAGAATTAATGAAAATATATAAAATATAATAAATATTCAATTTTATTCAGCTTATTCAAAAAAAAAGTTGATTAAAAATCTGTAACAATGATCTTTTTTTGTGATTTTTCTGGGTCAACAGCAACAGTGGCACGCCAGTGACAGCAGACTCACGAGCCAAGTGAGTTTATATCTTTTATTGCGAAGTTATCAAAATTATTTCTCTGTTTATAACTTAACAAATTTTACTAACCTAAGTTAGTAAGTCAAAAAACTGCACAACTACAGTCCCTATATGTAGAGGCCGTAATAATTTGCTAGTACAATGATCTGTAGGCTAGATGCTATGGCCCTGTGCACAATCGCACACAGTACATATAAAAAATCCTAATTGGTTACTTGCTGTCACAGCTCAAGACATGGTTGGACCTGCAATTTGTCAAAGGTTTTTATTGGCTCAGGGTTCTTCAGGAAGTGTGAAATAACACACAAACCAATTACAATTGTAATCTGAACATAAAGAGTTTTTCCATTCCAGCTTGACACAAAATGAATCAGCGAATTCTTTACATCTCTACCTATGTGGTTCAGTAGCATACAAATGACAGCAAATCTGCTATATACAAGTGACTTTTCCTGGTGTTGCAAACAAAAATGAAGAAATTCCCAACATTTCTAAGCACTTAATAATTTAATAGGGGAAAAAAAGTGAAGTAATTAAAGATGGAGTAAATTGCTCAGACAAGTAGAAACAGGGAAGGAATTGACCTGCAATAAGAAACCATCCCAGCATTTGCCAGGAGTGATTTCAGAAAACCATGGAAAACTGAAATCAAGACAGTCAGACAATGAATAAAACTTATGTCCATCTGAACGTAAGTCCACTGGTTTACACCTGTGCCATCTCGTTTGGCAGTAACTTCGAAGTATTTTATTTTTTCAAAATAGTAGTCACTTAGATTATAGACCTACAGGTTTCTTACTTATATTGCACAGGTTTGAGCAGTTCTAAAAAGCTAAAATCTTTAGCTCAAATGGGATGAAGAGATATAGTAACAGCAAGCATCAAAGAAGTGCTACTGTGAGCGAAAACAGGAGTTCCTAAAGAAAAGCTATACGCCAACAACATCCGTCCCATTTCCCACATGCGAAACTCAGGATCTGACACAGCTGGAAATCGAACACAGTTCACTGTCGCAGGAGGCAAGTGGTCTGATAACTACACCAGCGCGGTCCTCAGCTAAAATCACGTAAATGTGAGAGATGAAGTGGGGATGGGGAGGAAGCAGAAAGAAAATTAAGGAAACGTGATAACCCAGACGAATTAAACACATTACCAAATCCTAGCAGTCTTTGTCATGTTTTTCACAGCAGAATATCCATCCGTAAAGCCTGACAAGATCCCTACCTGCAATCAACTTCACAGCCAAAAGGCTACCAAGCAATGAGCTAACTATAGGTTCTTTACTGAATATGTGTTGCATCAAAATTTAATCTTTCAAATAATAACGTAGCAGAATACAAGTAGTATCTGTAAACACTGTAATCCAAAATGCTGCATCATTTTATGAGACTGCTATTTATGTTGTAAATGTACAGATTGAAAAATAACTAAATGTCTACATTTATAGATGTAAGAAAACAATAAATTAAATTAATTAAAGGAACTGAAAATACTGGAATCGTCCTATTTCTAATGTACAAGGACAAAGATAATATTTTTTCAATAATTAAAAAAAAGCAAAAATTAATTATGGCACTAAAATAAATGTAGCATATAGTGACAATATGAACCCCCTAACATGAAAAATGTATGATGCCAGTTCACCAATTCTGGTATTCAATATTGCACAACAAAATGTATGAAAAACATTACGTAGCATAAGTCATTATAAAAAAATTTGTTGTATTTGCAAAATTAAAAAATATTTGTACAAATCATATTTTTCTTTATGCACACTTGCATGTGCATTGACACATATACAAACACAGACCAACATTCACACATGCACAACAATAACAATAACAATGGAAAGATCTGCAAATGCCACACTGGTGTTTTACAGTCTGCAAATGAGAACACATAACTCTTCAAGTGTTTCCCTGTCGCGTGCTGCAATGAAACCTCCACGGTTACAAAAAGCTGATATTCCTTGAGCTGCATCTCCAGTTTCTGATACCTTGTAAGAAAGTTCTCTACATCTGTCGATGTCTGCAAAAAAAACCAGTCACAATTCTCCATTCTGTAACTTTCTTCAACTATTACAGTACTCCATTCTGTAACTGTCTGCAAATATTATACTATCTGGGAAACAAGAGGGTGGAAAAAAAAGGGAGGAGGAGGGAAGAGGGGAGAGATTTGGGCAGCTCTTAACACTGAGGTCTTGAGAGTCAATGAAGGTGAAGCAAAGTGAGGATAAAGCATCACCGGAATATAAGGGCGGCGGAAATTGGCGATCCCCACAAAAATCCACCGACCAGTGACATTGTCCAGCACGAGTCCCACGTGCAAAAAACCTGGGAGCAGCCCTACCAGTAACTGTACCCAGTTCGCTCAGGTAGGAGGCAAGTAATCTGACCAAGATACTAAAGGCTGTTCACGATAAAGTGAGCACTTTTGAAATCAACCTTAAAAAAAGACACTGTCCCTGCCTGAATATATTTTAACAGGCGCGTGAATGACATGTGCCCAGTTAAGTTGGTAATGATAGATGGAAAATAGTTTCATAACTTAAAGTCGAATAACAAGTGTCAGGTAACCATTTGTGATAACTTAAATGATTTATTTTGCTTTCTGTTTCTTTTTTAAAGCACTGAAATGTAAAAATGACCAGATTTGTGATGAGGCCCATGGCAATGTTAATTTTACATAAGGTGGAGGAGTACACAATGTACGTATAAGTAGATCTTAAGCAGGGCTTTCAAAAGTGCTCATTTTACAGTGAACAACCTATACTGTAGACTCTATGTACATATTAAGCACGAATGTAGACTAACAAGAGCTATATGCAATGACTACCAATAACATCTTTTAATTATATAAAAAAAAGCTACTCTGGCCAGATAAGCAGAATAATTAAAAAATTCAAGGTTAGTTTGTCAAACATGGAAGTTTGCTTATTTGCTAGTATCATGACTGTTTTGTGGAATGAGAACACAAAAGCGCACACATAATTTTGTACTGTAAAATAAAAATTATTCTTAAGAGCACTATAGAAGAGAATGAAAGTTTTGTTGTATTAGAAACATCAAAAAGTTTTTTTACCTACAGGTATTCAAGCTGACAATTTTACAATATTGCAGACAGCAATCCAATGCTCTGCAAGTCTCTTGTGAAAATGTGAGGCAGGTGATCATGAACACATGTATCACAATGTGATAAAATTATTTACAGTAACACACTAATTGAAACTGGTATTCATGGTTCTTTGTGTAACTTAGGCAATAGTCACGATGGTAAACAATTACTAACCCTAAACTGTTTATGTTATTCCTGTGAAAACAAGGATGCTTGTGAACCAACTTCAAATACACAGAATTATTCAAACATTTGTAATTAAAAAAAGTATAGAATCTATACTCACACTGTATTAATATACTGACACATGCCTACCTGGAAAATACTATGCTCTGAGGTGGGCGCATCAACACACCATTGACACACGACACCTGAGGATGAATGCCACAAAAACTTAAGATATGTGATGGCTGAAGTAAGAGGCCTTTTTCAACGTCAATTTTATGGTTTAAATCCATGATGCCAGAATCATAATAAACATAAGGGAGGTTCAATGCTTTACGGGTGCTCGGCCAGTATACAATACAGGTCTGGTGGCCTGTCGGAATGGCACAAAAGCAGGATTCATTGTCACAGCCCTGCGAACGGGATGGCCCTTAACAACTGGTTTACCTTGTGGTATGTCGCTCCGTTGTAGGTGAGGGTAGGTGGCTGTAGTTGACTTCCCCAGGGCATGGAGTACTCTTCAGCTGCTCAGAACTCGGAGTAGGACTGCTGGCTGCCAAACCACGGGTTGGCTATCCCCAAGGATGGCTCTTCTCCTCGTTGAATAGCCTCAACCAGTGGATGAGAGTACCCACTGTCTTAATAAGTGGAGGGAGAAGTGGTGGAGGTACCTCTGAGGTGTTAGGCCACTCGGGTAGGCAGGCAGTAAGAACTCGACCCCACAGTGAGGTACTGCCAAGTGCAGGAGAAATTGGTTCACAATTCAAGTTACTCTTGGAAGCGTAAGCTGCCTTTTTAGACCTTCTCTGCGCACCTTCCTTCCGGGTGTATGGTATAGGAATAGGTGCAAATCACTGTCTCACAAAAATGAAGCTGACGACGGAATTCCCTAGCGTGTTCTGCCAAGGGCCGCAGTCGCACAGACAAAAGCTATACTCCGTACTCCTTTCGTCCTAACCTGTAGAAAGCGGTGGACAGAGTGGTGGGTTGGTTCAGGCTGTACACTTACATCCTTGGGTGTGGTATCCACAGGGGGACAGTTCATCAAAATTAATTCTTACTCCTTTCTGGCCCCATAAAGAGCAGTGGCAGAGTATGGGTTAGCTTGATTGACTTGAACACCTGTTGGAGGAGTTACTAGTAGCCGGGGCTCTACCATGCTGTACTCAGGGACACAGCAAGGGTGGTCATCTAATGGGTGTGTATTTGGCTTTAATGAGAGAAGTCATCTGGTTTCACTCTAACAGGCTGTTTTTACATGGGTTAAATCACAGTGACATTCAGAAATTAGTACATAGAAGTCAGTTTAGATCACGTGTATATTCCAGGAGCATAGATACTGTGGCACTGTACTACCTCCTGCAACTAACCCGAGTTGACACGGAAGCTTTAAGCTATGTACATCCAGGTGAATGCGACCTGGTTCTACCCCTTATTGGGAAAGAAGGCGATAATGCTACTAGGTAGTGTACTATCACTGGCCCTAACTATCTACCTTGTCCTGAAGGGACTAAGAGTGGTGACTAGCAGCAGGGTAGTGTTAAGGTTTGCAGTTACCATCTGGTAAGGCAGGAGGGGTCCTTGAAAAGGACAGTCGGCAACCTTTACTAAGGGGTGGTAAGAAAGGAGCTGTTTGACGTCTTCCGGAGCTGTTGGTTGATTCTTCCAGAAGCCCTAGGGGGTGTTACCACAGGCGCATAGTCTTCTGGAGGAGTTGATGTCAATGGTAGGCTTCTGCTGGTGTGAAGATAAAGGCGGAATTAGTGGGCGTACCAAAGAGCGCAAACCAAGATAGCTTCCTCTGGCCCTGAAGAGAGCAGTGGAGGGAACATAGACTGATCATCTGCTGGTGTCATCTGCTGCGTGGAGGAATCGCTGATGCGGCGGGCTTCATTCCTTATCTCACCGCAAGATGAGTGAGTGGTGCCCTACCTCGGCTCACGTTAGAACTAACTACGTGGCCTTGGGTGGCAGGCTCCGTGGCTCGGCAGATAATAGAAACTCACTTCGGGGGGTTGCCGTGATGTCTGTTTGGAGAGTAGGGTGAACAGTACAAGTTAGGCTGTCGTGTCTGTACATGCATCATTGCGAAGGAGTACCCTGTAGCCACATGTCCAGCCTCTTCAAGTACTGTGGTATGATTTGCCCAGACAAAATGAAATGGTGTTCAGATGGGGCGAAGTCGAGTGCATGTCAAAGATGCGCAGAGCATCATGCGTCAATACATACATTATTTTTCATCAATAATGAGATAATTTCATGTAGCTCAGCATGATAATGCACAGTTTCTAGACTTCAAAAATGTGTTAATAACTTTGAATTATTATTGGTCAACAAGTGTGTTCTTTCATTTTGTATCATTTCTTTTAAACTTCCTCACTTCTAAAAACCTTTTTTAAATGTAAAAATGTGCATTTAATTGGAAAGCTAAGTCAAGTACAGTAGTCGCCTGCTGCTATAAATTACATAATTGATTTTATTACCAACATCCAATTTAAATTCACATCATTTTAAGTTATAAAAAAATCCACAAGCATCTTATTTATGATGCTTTGGAATATTCATCTGACTTTTGGCTCTCCAATTGGAAAATTGTGCAAGGAAGTCGTATGCCATCTCACTGTTAGCAGCAGTATTTAAATAATTGTCTCATTTCCTTTTAATGATTACAATGGGATGCATGTGTGAATGTTGTCCATTTTTCCTACATTTACAGATATTAGAAGCTGAAATGAAAATAAGCACACTCTTAGGCAAAATACATAATGTAATACAGTATCTGCAATTTCCTGGATACATAACAAAATAGCTACAATTTAACTGCAAGTGAACACCACCACCTGTGGACCGCCTGGCACTGTGGTTATTCATGGTTCTCGAAAATTTGTCAGTACAACTAAGTTGTTCGTACGAATGCATAAGACTAAAGCCTCACCCGTGTGGATTCCCTAAAACCCAAAAACTGAATTGGAATTGCTAATTTCATGAATTGGACACACACTGGGTATGTCTCCATGTCTCTGGAAGAAAAATTACATTTTCTATCAGTGAATCTTAATTTATTAAATATGTAGATTGGTGGAGTACAGAGGCTTTAACAGTACAACCTTGAAAGCAGATGGGGATGACCCAAAGTGTGTATGGTGCAGCATCGGAATGCAAGGACAGAGAAAACGAGAATTCTCTGAGAAAACATGCCGACCAACGGCATTGTCTGGCATGATTATCATGTACAAAAATCTGGGTAGGTTGATGGGTTCAGGGTAAAATGATACTCAACTGTGCATACACCATTATTGAGCACATCAAAAATTTTTTAGAAAAACTGAACCATGATTGCACACAGACTTAACATATCAACTGTGCATACACCATTATTGAGCACATCAAAAATTTTTTAGAAAAACTGAACCATGATTGCACACAGACTTAACATATGACATGTGGTTAAGTCCCAGGTATACCTTCACTTCAGGAAAATATTTTACAATCATCAAATAATAATATTTTAACAGGAAGACATCTTCAATGTCCAATGTTACAGTTTTTGTAATTGTATGGCGACAAAGAAGGTCACAGATACCTTCTGTGAAATCATGTTTTTTGGAAGATGTCGGTTTCTAAACATAAATTAAAATTTTGCTGAAATATCCTTCAGTTTTTTTTTGCAAATGGCCACCAAAAATTGAATTTGCAATTACAAAAAATTATGCAGTGTTCAATGTTACTATTCTTGTAACTGACTAGTGACAAAGGTCACAGATGCCCTCTCTGATTTTCCCACAAGAGGACACCAAACATTAAATTTACCAATTTTGTAACTGACTGGTGACAAAGGGGGTTGCAACTACCTTCCTGTGATATGATTATATTCCCCTGCCTGTTTGCTAATATAAATTAATGTTTCATTGAAATATCTTCTGGTTTTTCAGCAAGAGGTCATCAAAAATTGAGTTTGCACTTGCAAAAAAGTACACAATGTCCAATGTTAAAGTTTCTGTGTTATTGTTTTATTCAGGAGACATCTCACTATTGAATTAAATGAATATTACATATATGGTGGTGCACAGGTGCAATACCTGTGCACCACGACCAGCTGGAAATCCAACTCCTGGAAGCAAGCTGGGAAACGCTGATGCCGGGGTACAAAGCGGGCCACAACCCTCGGTTTACAAGGGCCCATCCTCCAGGGATTAAGTAAGGAAGTACCCATTCCCGTAGCCCCTCCACATAGCGGTGGAGGTAAATAATAATAGGGTACTTGCCTTACTTAACTTGGTGGCCACCAGAAATTTTATCAGAAAGAATTTGTTAGCATCAGACCAGCTCGCCGAACTAAGACCGCAAACCAAAATAGTACAAATGGCGGAACCTGAATCCACCCTGGATGTAACTGGCCGAATTACTCTGAACATAAAAATTTGAAGTATTGCTATACCGACAGAATTCATTGTATCACCAACCATGTCCGAATCAATGATACTAGGGTATCTGTGGCTCATCCACAATCAATGCATTCTAGATCATGGACAACGAAGAGTCTATCTGGGAGAAACTTACCAAACTACTGTAAACTGGGATCAAAACCCAGACGACATCCCGCCAATGCCCATAGACCATATGAGCATGCCCAGGCATCCAGACGAGGACTGCTATGGCAGACACGTTCCATACAGCATGAAATATGGCTTACCACTGATGTACCAGTCTACAACCGCCCATATTGAGTGTCAGCCCGACGCCGTGACCTATCATGGAGCAGGTCAACGACATGAAGGACCAGGGGATCGTGGAGTCATCGAATTCCCCATATAACTCTCACGTGGTCCTCGTGCATAAAAACGACGGGAAATTGTGATTTTGCGTGAACTACAAGTTGTTGAATGAAATTACCCACTCGATCGCTCCTCCAGCTATAAACTTGTCTCATACACTATGAGACGTTGGCAAGGCCAAAATATTCAGCACTCTCGACATAGAGTCTGGATATTGTCAGATTGTGGTCCACCCGGACAGTCACAAATATACGGTCTTTACAACGCCCGAGGGCAAAACCCTCCAATTTCGAGTAGCGTCTTTCGGCTTAAAAAACGTACCAGCGACATTTCAACAATTAATGTCTGCTGAAATATTAACAGGTTACATAGGCGAGTTCTGCTTCTCTTATCACGACAATGTAACAATATATTCCAACAGCTGGGAGGAGCACCTAGGCCATCTGCAACGAGTATTGGAAAGACTTGAATTATACAGAATGACTTGCAAGCTGTCGAAAACTTCTTCAGCAAGTCTTCAATAGATTTTCTGGGACACAATGCATGATGTCTTCTCAATCATAATAAACTACTGCTACTCATCAGTCAACTACACCCCTGACAGCTCGTCCATGAGTCATGTCGCTGCCGCAGACGTCTGTAAGAATGTATTACCTACCGGGAAGGGACATGTGTCCCATTGATAATTATTATTTCGCCCAATGAGCCACAGAGACTATTGAAGAGGTCTGTGGCAAGTACCGCAGTGCACCCCTAGATGCCGCCACAGACAAGACACATAGATCCTGGCGCTCTTCACTATGCCGCCTGCTCGGAGGATCCAGATGCCGGGCTCGCACCTGCTGGTGCCCCCTCCCCCCAAACGCACTATGTCAGCAGAAGAAGGGGTGACCGAGAAGTATAAAAGGACAGGCAGCCAAGCCTCCTGATCACCAGTTCTTCTTAGTACTCAATCGCTTCCTGAGCTCTCACTGGCCCAGTTACTGGTGTGAGGCTCCAACCTATCCTAAACTTCATAGCTCTCTTCGTAGGGCCGAAGTTCCTCTCCAGAGGAATCCTAAGGAAGACCCAGCAGCCGTCAAGAAGTTACGATTAGACACGTTCAGGACCTTACGGACAGTCACCTGAGAGTAGAGCTTGCCTCGAGGAGAAACGCATTAAGAAACTGCCTAATCCACCCAGCTTTGTACAGGGTGCCGCCCCCTGTTTAACGATAGGGTGTTTAACCTTCCGTATACTCTGTGGGGGAATTAGGAGTTAGTACCTCTACCATAAGTGTTTATTTCACTTTGGTAAATAAATACCGTTCTTACCAGTCATCTAAGCTTCCACTCCAAGCTCCTTCCTGTGTCACAGCAGGGCTGCAGTACTTGGCAGGAGACCGTGTTTTGAAACTGCCGAACGCACAGTGCACAACAGAACAAGTACATCCTTGGAAGGCCACCCGTTCCTTGTACGTCGTAGGAGGAACGGTAGAGAAACGACATTAGGATAGCGTCCTGTGGAAATTGGCTTGTCAGCTCGAAGTTGCCCCTTCCTCATCGCTCCCTCTGTGGTGCCAAGGAGGGGTTCTTCTTTGAGTTCGGGGAGACCAGTGACCCCGGGACCCTCACCACCATTGGAAGGCCACCCATTCCTTGCACCACGTGGAAGGAACGGTAGATCCACAACATTAGGTACGCTCCCAGTGGATTAGACTTGCCAACCAGGTGCTCAACTCTCATCGCTCCCCTAGTGGTGTTGTGAGGGCTGCAGTCTGGTGCAGGGAAGTCTACTCCCATGGGACACCCTCACACCGTTAAACACTGACATGTCAACTGCCCAACTCCTGCTGCTCTGATCTATACCTCATGCCGTACACCCACAGGGGTGGAGTTGAGAGATGGGCCAGAAAGGCGAGGGAAATTGCTAAGCTTTCCCAGGGAGTACGTATCCTTCCTAGCGAGTCCGGGTTTTACTCAGTCCACGGGAACAAGCTGCACTTGGACGACGCCTCAGCATACTAGTTCAAGACATAGTTCCCGTCGGATTGTTCGAGTCACCCACCAGGGTTGCGGAGGGATACCATCCGGTAGTGCAGGTGGCACTCTTTGGCATCAGACAGCCAGAAGCATCCGTACCGGAGCAGATCACACCCCAATCAAGCGAAACACCAGTCAGTGTGAATACACGAGTACCCACCAACCCCACGCCACCTCGCCGAACTGCTGCGCCACTACCCAAACCGGTACATCATAGGGGGGTCAAGGTCGTAGGGCCTGACTTCATGCCCAGCTGTCCACCCACGAGGCCCGTACTGTACATCGGGTAGTCACCTGTGCCCCCGACCGAATAAAGTAGATTAGATGTGACTCGCCTAGTGTCGCCCAAGTTACCTAGGGGCGGGGGCAGTCTGACAGCCAGGACTGTCATGCGTCAAATCACCTGAGTGCAACTTCCCACAACACAGTTCTATACGCGTGATCGAAGAACCGGAAGAATCTTCAAATAAAAAGCAACTACGACGGTACCTAGGTCTGTGTAATTGGCTACAAGACTTTGTTCGAAATATTGCAACATATATGGCACCACTATATCCACTTCTTGAGAAAGACTCATGTTGGCGATGGGGTCCGGAACAACGACAAGCGTTTTCCGACTTGAAGAACAGCTTCAAGAATATCCACCAGCTCCATTGAACGCAAGCAGACAAACCCTTAATACTGCAAACGGACGTGTGTCAAAACGGCCTGGACGCAGTACTGTACCAGCAAGACAGGAGGACATCCCCATGTGATAGCGTATGCATCCACCCACTTAAACAAAACAGAGCAGTGCTACCACATCAATGAGCAAGAGTGTCTAGCGGTTATCTAGGCCATGAAGAAATACAGGTATTATATCGAAGGTCAACACTTCATTCTACGGACCGATTCCAAAGCCCTCCAATGGCTACACGAGTCCTGGAATTCGAAGGCCAAGCTCGGCCAGTGGAACATGTTCCTTACTGAGTTTGACTTTGAGGTACAGCATTGCCCAGGAAAGGAGAACGACTTGTCAAACGCCCTGTCTTGATTCCCAACAACTGAGGAGAAAGCTGAGGAGAAAGAGGAGAAAATTCCCCCCCCCCCCCCCTCAAGACGAAAGAAGTCTGAAAGAACAAATCTGCCTGTTTCAACTGCAAATAACCTTAAGCCTTCAGGAGGACTCTGACATCTGACACCTACTACGGGAACAGCCCCAGCGATTCAAACTACGGGATTACGTCAATTGGATAACTAGCGGACAGCCCAATACGCCTTGGAAAACCACCACACCTACGCGCCGATATATGCCGGCACCACCACGACCATCCCCGAGCTGCTCACCTGGGTACTAGAGCAACACTGCTTACAATTAAAATCTGTTATAATTGGGATGGGATAAGCAATGTCCGGCAGTACGTTAGCAACTGCGTCACGTGCTGCCACGGCAAAGCCTACCTGGTTACCCTTCCCACCGCAAAACCACATAGACCCAAGACGGCATGGACCCACATCGCCGCCAATCTGATGGGCCCGTATCCACGGAGCACAAAAGGGAACCGCTACCTGCTTGTGGTAACCGATCAATTTTCAAGATGGGTAGAAGCATTTCCTCTACCCAGCCAAGAAACCACCCCAATCGTGTGGAAAATGGAGACGGGAGATTTTCACACGTTGGAGATATCCAAAAACCATACTGACAAGACAATGGCACACAGTTTACGAGCCATCAATGGCAAACCGCCTGTCAGGAATGGGAGGTAGAAACCTGGACTACTCCCTCCTGCCATCACCAAACCAACCCCACTGAACGGAGGAACCAGGAGATCAAGAAGTGCTTCCATATCATTGTGGGTAACGATCACAAACATTGGGATACACACATCCCAACCATACTGTTTGCCCTTCGACGTCGCATGAATGAAGCGATCAATACCAGTCCAAGCAAGCCAACTGACATGCCTCAACCCAAGGACATCCGGCGAGCAGCCTTGGCCCGCACCACACATGCCCCGCAAGCCCAAACTGCATACATTCTCAAGAAATACCCCCAACCGAAAAACTGGGGTAAGAGAATTTAACCTAGGGGAAGCTGTCCTTCTGTGAAGTCACCCTCTGAGCAAACTCCGCAACCATTTCAGCGCTGACCACGCTGGCAAGTGGGACGGACCGTACCTTATAGTAGGCAAGCGAGATGTCTACTGGGCCGAAGATAAACGAAGACGAATACGAAAGGCTACTCGAGGCCAGATACGACGCTACCCAGGGGACTTGCTGACACTTGGGGACAAAGACGCAGAAGGATATTCTCTTGGCCAGTTCGAAGATGAAGACGAGCCCCCACCCAAGAGGGTTGCTCCCGATACCGAACTGGGACCAGTGCCACGAAATGAGCAAACACCGCTCGTTAAAAGGGCTCCTAGTTACATAGCTCCATGGAAGCCCGAGGAAGAACGACGCCAAGGTGGATTTTCCATCAGATCAATGTCCTCGACGCCACGCAGTTATGCTGAGAAAATTGCAACCAAACATGGTATAGCACTCTCTGGCTACTCCGAAGTATCATGTTGGAATCCACACAACTGAGAACCCCGTTAGACTCCCCGCAGATCAAGCCAAATTAGCAAACTATCAGAGGCTTCTTCGGTAAGAGGGGTAGGAATTACACCAGCACCTACATCACCACCCAGTACAATTCCGAAGCCAGAAGTCAAGGCTGTAACTGCTTCATCGAAGTCGACCTCTGGCTCCGATGAGGAAGAACCACCAGCCAGGACGTTGAGCTTGGACAAGAGTGCTCCATCTCGGTAACAACAACCTGCCACGCGGGAACACCCGCCCGTCGGGACGTCGAGATGCCACGCCGGAAGTACTCCGCCTCAAGTACCTGCCACACAGGCAGACCTGCCAGCCAGGAAGTCGAGCTCGGACAAGAGTGCTCCGTCCCAACCGCCTGTCACACAAAAAACTCTGCCACCTGGACATGCAACAGACATGCTCCGTACCCAGGTCCTGCGAGGCAGGATTACCTGAAGATCCGGGCGTCAAGCTGCCAAATTAGAAGTGCTATGCAAGAAGCTGTTTTCATCGAGAATGTCCATGCCACCCACTATCCCTCAACAGGCACATCGCCCGCAGTGGAGGTTGAGGTGAATCTCCCTTCCAATGCCTTGTCCCAGGACCTGGCCACTGAGACCGTCATTGCCATCCACGACCTGGTGCCATGATGAGATGTGCTACCCGCAGTAGGGGTTGAGATCTTTCTCCCTCGTGCTGCTCCGTCAGAAAAACATCCCTGTGCAGTCGGGGTGGAGTCCAAGGAAGCAGGAGGTGACCCGGTCTTGCCAAAACCACTGCTGATAATAGTGTAGGACTGTGTGCTCCCTTAACTTGGTAGTACGTACATAAAAAAACACCACACAATTCGCTGGCCACCCATACTGAGAGCTCAGTGCGCAAAGGCACTTTGTGTACACTTACTGTAGAGCCCCTTACTAGGTACCCTCCACAAGGAAGCAACTGGACCACCCGAGACAGCTAACCCACTCCATCCAATGTGGGAAATTCACCGGTTGGAGTGCCAAGCCTGACAAGGTGTGACCCGGTAGCCTACGAGCGGCTCATGATCAAGCTTTAGCACCACCCCATCAGCTAACCTGCTCCATTCAATGCATGAGATTAGCCGGTTGGGGGCGCTAGGACTGATATGGCGTGACATTGCATCTGGGTACTCTAGCTATAGAATTTACTGTCACCTGCCCCTTACTTGCTGCGACAACCCTTAGTACCTAAACCCATGCCATTCACTTGACAAGGAGGGACTAAGTGGGCTGATAAGTAGGCATCTACGGCTGCTACAGCCAACCAATTGCTAGGTAACAAGCCTTTCCTTCACTCGGGATCAGGTACAAGCCACCCGCCGACTGCAGGGGCATATCTCCTCAGTCCTCCCTTGTCATTTATTTGAGACACCCTGGAGGACTGATGAGACACCCCATCCTGTCGTCATTCACCTCAGGATAGGACTACCCATGGGACTGGGTCTCGCCATCACCCACTACTGAGTGACACCGCCTGCCGCTGCCACCCCCAGACGGGGACCGGAGAATCAACCACCACAGCCTGCCAATGGTCAGCTACAGCACCAGTCTACAGGTAGTAAGCCAGCATCCACTGCCACCCATACTGCTTTAGACGCCTACATAGCTAGCCGCCGCCTGACCATGACGACTCTGTCCACTGACTCCCCTTCAGTTAAGGCACACCCACAGTAATCAACACAGGCCACCCACGGTTCTCGGCCAGAACCCGCATAGAAACTATCCTGTAGACTAGGTGACACATCAAGCATCACAGCCGTCATGCATCAGAATAAAACAATTCAATTAGATAAGAAAAGAGTGACATACCATTAGTCTGCAGCACAGAGTTGTAGTCCTTGATGCAACCACCCAGGGAGCAAAGAAGTGCATGCGGTCCACACGTGTCCCAGTAAAATGTTGTTGCCTTAGAAAGGATATAAGCATCGGCTGAGCCATCTGCAACGCACAGCAGTTTGTAGCCGGCGCCAGCAGTATCTGCCGGGGTGTAGCCTGTCCAGCGTAGAGCAGTCTTCAGTGCGGCACTCTCACTGCTACTCAGCACTACCACCTGCACACCAGTTATTATGTAGCAACAGTGACATCACATATCAATTATATACTCAGATTTTAAAAAATACATACAGTACATGGATGTAAAAAAAATACAATGAAACCCTTTTTATTATACTCTACAGAGGAACAGGAAAATTGATGTAAATTGCAGCAAAGTGTAAAAATAAATAAATTTATGCTGTAAAAACAGTAAATTGGGCCAAATAAAGTAAATGTAAAACAAAGGAAAGTGTAAATTCAGGGAGTGTAAGATACTATGAATTTATAAAAAATACAAATATCACATCAAGCTTACTGATTATTTTATAAGCCTCTGAAAAGGCGACTTCAGGGCACCTGTGAACAAAGTCCGAAGTTTGAAGGGCTTATAGCAAAAATTAGGGGAATAAGTACCTTGGACCTTTTAACAAATACTATAAACACTAATACTGGACAGCTGACGCTTTTCTGTGCAAACAGTGATTGCACTGCACTCTGCTGGCTTGAGGTGGCGAAATGTTTGTTTACATTTACCGCTGTGCGTTTTAGACTGGGAATTAACTTATGGTTTATATAGTTAATAAATTTAGTGAATCAATCTAATTTAATTACCATGGCGGGTGGCAATTGCACAGTGTATAATTGTTTCAGCTACACCATTTCTAATTGTTCAAAGTTATTTTTCCATTTTCCAAAGGATGTGACATGTGACATTTACAGAATTTTATGAAATTACATTAATAATCTTTGTTGATTATGAAAATTATAAGCTATCATGTTGGTTTGAAATTTTTCAGTTGCCAGAACTGGGGATTCAACTGCTGGAGAGAGGATGTAGATAAAGTATTTAAGAAGCTTGAGCCTGAATACATGTATCAAAATTACAAAATATGTTTAGACCACTTCACATGCAATTGCTTCAAGTATCCTAAATTAGCATCTCAAATGTATTGATGCATGACTGCCTTTGGCTGCAAGGGGTCATCATGGTTAATCAAAGTTTTGTCGTGCAAGTCAGAAGCACGTCCGAGCTGACTTAGACCTTACTATCAACCGGTAGGGACGCTACCAGTATACAAGTCAGGCACGTGGTCTGGTGGCAAGGTATGAAGTCATTAACCAGTTCGACTGTCCGGCAGAGGGATTGGCAAATTGACACTGGTTTACCTGTGCGTACTGGGGCCCCGGATAGCTCCTTGGTCTGCTGCTGTGGTGGCAACTGGTGAATGGAACTCGGTGGAGCCTGTGGAGGGCTGCTGTCTTGGTTGCACTGGAACCAGGGGATGCAGGGGATGGCGAGTCCCAGTGGAACTTCTCATCCCTGGCGGATGTCTGTTACCACTGGGTGAGGTCGGCCAACAGTTTTGATGGAAGGCTGGAAAAGAGAGTGGGAGGGCACTGAGAGGTGAAGCCTCTTCAACTGTCGGGTGGCTTGAGCTTGTTCCCGTGGGGTTATACTGCTAAGTGCAACTGGAACTGGGTTGTAGCTCCCATCAGCGTCGGTTATGGTAGCTGTCTTTCTGTCTTGCCAGCTGTGGTACCACTTCGTCGGGTGTATGGCATAAAGCAGGTACAATGGACAGCCTCATGAAAGGAGAGCAGAAGATGGAGTTCCCTCGCTATGTGTAAAACATAAGCCGCAGCTGAACAGACCAGTGTCGTACCCAGTGCTCCTCTAACCGGCGACACAAGGCGTTGTGGTTATATAGCATTGGGTTTCCTCTGGGTGCTAGACGACAATGGGTGTGGGTCCAAGTGTATGCAGATCACTAGACTCAGTATGTCACTCCTTTGGCGACAGTTCAGCATGGTGGGTGGAGTGGGAAAACTTGCCTAAGGGCCTGACAACACTTTGATTGAGTTACTAGTGGTTGGGGCTCTACCTTACTTCACACTAGGTGTACAGTACGAATGGCTGTCGAATGTGTGGGTAGTGTAAGTACGTTCACCCTGAAGAGAGCCCGCAGTCCTACACTAGTTTCGGTAAATAGAAGTACAAGTGCGCTGTGTCCTGTTTTGCTTTGGCGGGACATCGTCTACTGTGGAAGGAACAAACACAGTAGACAATAGTACACAGAGGTTTAAAAGAAACTGGTAATGATTATGTACGGAATAAGCACGATGGCCCGTACTACCTCCTAACTAACAGGAACTGAACTAATGTTAGACTACTTAAAACCAGGTGAAGGGGACCTGGTCCTAAACTGAACAAGGTGATCCAGCTAAGTAGCTATGAAAATAACTGGCCCTAACTATTTCTAACCGTTGTCCAGATGAGACCATTGAGAGCCACTACCAGAGGTGGTAGTTTTATTGTGATTGCTATTACCAGCAAGTAAGGAAGGAGTTGGTATGCTCAGAAGGGACCTTCAAGGCCCACTACCAACGGTAGTAGTGGTGATGCGACTGCCGTTACCAGCAGGCAAGGCAAGAGTGTTGACGGCGTCTTCGGGAGCTGCTGAAGCTCAAGGGCTGCTGGAGCAGTGTTGAAGAGCGTCTGGAAGGTCACTGAAGAGCTTCTGGTAGGTTACTGGTGTAGTCGCTGAAGAGCTTCTGGTAGGTCGCTAGAACGTTGAGGTCGGCAAAAAGCTCCAGCACAAGAGTTGTAGAGCGAGCTATTAGAGCTGAAGAACAACTGGTAGGTCTTGAAGACACTGGTAGGTCGGGAAAACTTCAAGGGTGGCAGAGAGCTCTAGCACCAGGAATGGTACAGAAAGCTGCCGTAGCTGAATGGCTCTGAAGAGAGCTGGGAGCAACTGGTGTTTGAGGGCAGTGCACAGACTTATATTCTCTTTGTCTGCGGGCCCTTTGCGACGAGGAGGTGCGTTGGGGTGATGAACTCACCCTTCCAAGCAAAGCTGTCTGCTGGAACTGTCTGCTAGCGGCATCCCTTGGTCCACAGTGCAACTACGTGACCTTGACAGGAGGTCTTGTCTGCTCGGCCGATAGTACAATCACACTTTGGGGAGTTTGACATGACGTCTGACTTTGGGTGAACAGTACAAAGCTGATGTGTCTGTCTGTAATAGCACCCCGTGACAAGGGTGTATGCTGAAGGCATGTTAGCAGCCTCCAGTACTGTTCTAACCCCACCTGTAGTGAAGTGATGGCACGTTCAGATGAGACGAAGTTGTGTGTAGTATAGTCGGGAAGTGCATCACGCGTCAATCACCCCCTCCGTTGCAACGTAGACTCATCTGGGCAAAGAATAAATTTTTCTCTCTTGGGGGTGATGTAGAATTGTCACCCCTCAAGAAAGCTAGTTCCGTATCTGTAGCGTTCCCTCTTCAGTGTAAGCTCTCTGTGATATGGCATGCGGCGCATACTTACCTGCCGCTGGGTGACATGTCACTTATCGGGCAGCTGCATGGAGTAGTGCTGTCTCCGTCTAGCACTAGTGGGCTGGCTTGCTGGAAGAGCGACCAACTTGTGGGTTATAATGCTCCCAAGAAAGAGAAACTGTGTCATGTCATAAGTGTCCTGCTGTTGTAAGTGTGCACGCATTCCTTTGTTTCTTAAGTGGCTCCTGTTCACAAGCTCTGCTGAGGAAAGTGTATTTACACATGAATTATTTACAGATTATTCCTGTAAGAGCTTAATTACATGCAGGCACAAAAAATTTACACATTCAGTATTTACAATCCCACTTATGAGGGATGCGTCACGTCTGCTATCTGTTACCTGCCATGGCACTGAGGGCATAGAAAAGCTGCTTCGCCTTGTAGCGTCTTACGTGTTGCACGGCAGGTAAATTTACGCATGACTTTATGCTGTGGGCGACCAGCGCTAGGCCTCCAGTCACCTAGACCGACCTGCATCTACCTAATTATGTACAAGCACGAGTACCCTTAAATAATTAAAATTAATAACACTAAATAAAGACTTGTGGACCATCCACAGAAAAAAAAAAAACATGTAACCCTTCAAAAGACATACAAAACTTTGTAATCATTTACAATAATATTTCACTTTACAATATCAGGAAATATTTACAACAATATTAATTTTGCAATTTCTTTCTTTCGTGAAAAAGTCTGTGTTTATAGCAGGTAGTGGTCTGTACTTTTGTTCATACCTTTACGGGTAGTCCTTATTTCACCGGTTCTTGTCTACATTTTAGATGTTCAATGCATCTGGTATAGCATTTACTCTTTTTATTTGTCGGCACTATTGGAGTAGTCACACAACTATATTAGTACATAGCACAATGTCACTGGCTACTACTGGAATTTTTATGTTGTAATTACATAGTCTGTTTTTATATCACTGGTTTTACGGGTGACAGTGGTTTATGGCTGTTTATAGCATATGTTCATTTTATTCATTGGTACTAGTGACAGCT
Source organism: Dryococelus australis (assembly GCA_029891345.1). NCBI lineage: Eukaryota > Metazoa > Arthropoda > Insecta > Phasmatodea > Phasmatidae > Dryococelus > Dryococelus australis. The sequence continues at coordinate 69,207,820 of CM057003.1, read as the reverse complement.
GGTAACGACTGTTCTATTTAGCATCTGCACTGTTTTGGTGAACACTCCTAGGCTGGACAGACGAAATGAGGTACACAGACAGGCTTGAATTTAGGTGCAAGGAGTGCCACACTAGACAGTCAGCTCATTGCAACTGGATATCATGCCTGGACCACAGGATCAACATAGTTCACTGCATTCTATGTTCGGAATCGTACCACCAAAGTTGCATTGGGTGGCCAAAAGAGACAGTAACCAGACCTGGTTTGCTATACCGCTGAATACTCACACAACCCAGGGTCAGCCACTCACACCAGCACCGTCCAGTGCACAGGGGAACCACAAACCCCCAAATTTGCAGGATATCTGGATTAAGACCCGTTCGTGTTCAAGGCCAAATGCGAAAAGGAATTTTGTGACAATGAAATCCCCCCAAAACAATGGGTGAAAAGAGCACAAGCAAAACTTAAGGGCAAAGCATTTTGAATAGTTGAACATGTATGGGGAGTTCATCAGAGTCGGGACAGTTAAGTAGCTGACTCATTGCCCAGTTCACTGGCAAAGAGGTACTAACCAACCTCACCACTGACTTTTACAGCCATATGCAAACCCCAGATGAGGAAGCAGAAATATTTGTCAGACGCAAGGTGATAATGTTTTGGCAAATATTCGAAAGCAAAGAAATCTGTGTGCGACATGCATGTTGCTACCCACGGTCAAAAATCTGCTACCGATACCCAAGCCGTTTACGGTAGATGAGTTAGTAGAGAGAGCAAAGGAAACCAAGCAAAACATCAAAGCACAGGCCATACTGGACCGACCAAACAAAGAGGGAATCCTTTCCCCCTGCACCACAAACACCAAAACTTCCGAAATGCTGGTACCGTCAAGATCACCATTTTAACAAAGACCACCTGAACCGGCCAACAGGACGGGGATGAGCAGGGGAAAGGGACACAACACAAGCAACTGCTGATAAGAAATCAACCCCGCAGGCGGGAAACACCGCGGCAGGCAGGTGAAACAGGCGGACCCCACCGGACAGCAAGGGCCCATCATACAACTCCTAGATAAAGAAGTGGAAAAGCCAGAGGTTCCCCACACTGCAATTGAAATCAATTAAAGAAATGTACTCGCCCTACTCAACTCCTCCACCATGGAAAATTTTGAGGGCAGCAACCTCCTAACCATCAAACAAAGGGCATCACTCCACCTGTAAACTCATGCAGTAAGAATGGCGAAATGTGACTACGTCTTGAAAGTCGATGACCGGACCACTCTCAACGTCAAATTGTACAAGCACTCTACACCAGCGGAATTCGTCATCTAGATATCAATGAAGCCGTAATACTTGGGCACCCCTGACTCCACTAACAACTGTGCATAATGGACTATGGACAACGCAAAATATACCTGGGTGAGAAAAACTGCATGACAGTCAACTGGGAACACTGCTCAGATGCCATCATTCCACCAGCCCTCAAAGCTGAAGATATCCATCACCAGTTCCCAGAAGTGCAGTTCAAGGAATTGAAGAAAGTCCTCGACGAACATGCCAGCACCTTCAAATATGGAGGAACCCTTCACCCAACCAGATCAATACAGCACGAAATATGGCTGACTACAAACATGCCCTTCTACAACCAACCCTACAAGATGTATACAAACGACGCCAGCTAATAATGGAGCAAATTGAAGAAATTAAGCTACAAGGGATAGTAGAGCCTTCCAACTCTCCCTACAATTCACACGTAGTCTTGGTCCCCAAGAATAATGGCCAGCTGCAATTTTGTGTAAAGTACAAAGCTCTTAACGATGTCACCCATCCCATTGCTCCTTCAGTCATCAACCTAGCTCACACCTTGCGTGATATTGGTGAAGCTATGATTTTTAGTACCCTCAACATTCAGTCAGGGTACTGGCAGATCGCAGTACACCCAGACGGAAGAAAATACACGGTCTTCACCACACCAGATGTAGAAACTCTCTAGTTTTGAGTTATGCCCTTGGGCCTCAAGACTGCACCCGCTACATTCCAGTGACTTATGTCAGTAGAGGTACTTACAGGATATATAGGCCAATTCTGCTTTGCATACCTATAGGATGCCACAATATACTGAAAATCGTGGGAAGACCATCCCGGTAAGTCGTGGGAAGAGCACCTCGGTCATATCCAACAGGCCCTAGAATGTCCAGAAATACATGGGATGACATGGTGGAGGTGGGGACCAGAACTCCATGCTGCCTTTCAAGCTTTGAAAGAAAGCTTTTGGGATATCAAGCAACTCCACCGACCTCAAGGGTAGGGGCCACTGATCCTGCAAATTGATGCTTGACAGAACAACTTAGGAGCCATTCTCTATCGAGAAAGCCCCGACAGCCAACCCCATGTGATAGTGTATGCCAGCACAAGGCTAAATGCTACTGAGCAACATTGTCACACAAACAAACCAGAATGCCTAGCTCTTATCTGGGCGGTTCGCACATACAGGTACTATCTGGAAGGCCACCACTTCATCTTACAGACTGACAGCAAAGCCCTCTAATGGGCTAACCAAATTCAACTTCGAAGTACAGCACTGCCCAGGCAAGACCAATGATCTTCCAGATGCCTTATCCCACCAACCAGACCTAGATGATGACACAAAAGCCAATGAAGAATGGGATAGGATGACTTCACTCCAGCTTCCAGATCACAACCCCGAACACCACATAAAGCTATTACAGCTACAACTATGCCAAAGCCAAATAGCTTTCCAACAGCAGCAAGACCCGAACATCCAGAGCCTCCTCCAAAAGAAACCCCAGCGATTCGAACTGAGGGATGATGTTGTGTGGTCCCGAAGCAGTCAACCTGGGGCTAAGTGGAGAATTTGGGTACCCAAGATCTTACAGATTGACGTCTGCCGACACCACCACGATCACCCGGAGGAAGGTCACCCAGGAACCAGAGCAACACTAGCCAACATTGGAGTATGCTACAGCTGGGACGGTAAGAGTAGAGATGTCCAGCAGTATGTCCACAGTTGCGAGACGTGTTGCAGGGGCAAGGTATACCTGTACTGCAGCACACCTCCAAACCCCGTCGGGTAAACACGCCCTGGACTCCCGTAGCAGCCGACCTGATGAGGCCATGCACCCCCATGCAAAGGAAACTGCTACATTCTAGTAGTGACCGTTCAGTTTTCAAGATGGGTGGAGGCATTCCCCCTACCCAGCTAGGAAACCTAACACAACATTGAAAAATTTGAGACAGAAATATTTCTACGCTGGGACTACCCACAATCCATCCAAACAGACAATGGAACACAGTTCTCCAGTCGGAAATGGCTGACAGCCCGCAATGAGTGAGGGGTCGAAACGTGGACGACCCCTCCTTGCCACCAGCAAGCCAACCCCACTGAGCGGAGGAACCAGGAGTTAAAGAAGAGCCTCCGCCTCAGTGTGGGTGAACACCACAAGCATTTGGAACAAACACGTCCCAGGGATACTCTTCACTCTCCAAATACGAACCAATGAGGCAATAAATACTCCTGGGCCAAACTTTCCACCACCAACGGGATTGGCAATGGGATAGCCGACCCACAGAAATACTTTTGTCCCGAGGACGTCTGCCTAACCGCCCTAGTCTGAACGGACATCAGGAAGTGCAAGAGGTCTGCACTGGCAGCTGAGCCTTTAATATGGGCAAAGCTGTCCTCTTATGCAGCCATCTTCTGAGCATAGCCAGTGACCAGTTAAGTGCGGGCCTGGTTGAGAAATGGGAGGGCCCATATAAAGTTGTAGGGTGCCAGAATAATGTATACTGGATGGAGGACCACAGAGAGAGCATTCGTAAAGCTATCAGAGGACAAATATGGCCCTTCCCAGGATACGCCCTCAACCCAGAGGTTAATACCGCAGCATCCGTAACCTCAGAACCACCAGCCGACAGACGACCCAGCTCCTGCTGCCACTCTAGAAGCCCAGCCGCCTCCCTTCAGAGAGGCAGAGGTCACAGTCGGCACCAACCAGAGAGCCAGCTATTCCATCCCAACCCAGGTGTAAATCCCTAAACCAAGAGTGGCAGAATCTGTCTGGTCACTACCCTCAAATCCAACAGAAAGACTGCCACCTGACAAGGAAGGTTGACACCAAGCAAGAGTAAAATCTCTTGGCGAAGCCCATTGGAATGTGAAACACGTGATGGGTGGCCACCGCTGAGCCTCGTTACAGAGAAGAGCGAAGAACCCAGCGCCAAAGACCACAGAACGTCAAGAGCCGCCACCTTGATAGACCACCCCAGCATCCACAACCCTGGAGGGCCAGACCAAGGAGATTGCAACGCCAGACATTGCAGCCGCCGCCGAGAAGCCACCTTCCAAGAGAGGGCATCCACTAGAACTACCAGCAGAGACAAGGCCATCCTGGAGGCCTTTGTTCAGCTGGTACCATCAGCCACATCTTACCTGGACATTGCAGCAGCCCAGCCAGTCTTGGCGCCATCATGTGCCGAGGCCGCCACCACAGAGGTCCCGATGTCGCCTGACGCCAAGACCGACTCCAAGGCCCTTCTTCTTGGGACGAGAGGAGCTTATCACCGGCGCTGTCGAGATGGAGGTCCCCAGCGGGCCTCTGATTCAGACGCCACCTGCCGAGGGGGTAGGCGAAGATGCCCTACCACTATCCCTGAAAGGGCCACCGAGGTCCGGAAGTCGCTTGTCGCCGTGGCCAACTCCCAGGCCCAGCTTTCCAAACAAGAGGATGGACACAGCAGCAATGTTATCGAGACGAAGGCCACCCAGGGGCCCGCGACTCCAGCGCCAGCAGAATCACTACCTCCGACTGCTACCCAGAAGGCATCTTGCTCTGACAACACGGCCGCTGATCGTCCCCAGGTTCCTGGTGGTTTGCCAACGACCGCCACCGGGGACGAGCCTTCAATGCCAGCTGAGTCACTCCGGAGAATGATGCCACCTCGCGCCTGCCAGGCCGGTTCGGAACCAGGATTTTACTGAGAGTCATCCTGGAGGCCGACGACCCGCTTCACCTGGCCATACCCACAACACGTGGTGGAGACGACTGCCAAAGAAGAAGCGACCACAGAAGGAGTAAGTGAAGTGCTCCGTAAAGAGAGAGACAGTGAATGCAGATAGCCGTCAATAAGCTATTCATCAGTATTAAAAACGATTAAACATGTACATGCCAAAAGTACAGGTTAAAACAGTGAAGTTTACGGAACGTCAAAATATTCTGAACATTCACCACAGTGCTAGAATTAAATATAAACTGGCTTTACAGCTGTTAATAACTGTGAGGAAAACTCATAAGAAATTATGTAAAAGTGATTCATTATCAGTGATGTTAGATGGCAGACAGTCATTCACAAACATTTACTTGAAACTTTTGGAAACCCCTCAGTGCCAGCACTACATAATTTGGAATGAAGAAGAAATCTTCTATGTAAATAAATACAAAGCCAACCAGAATTTTATCAAAACGAAATGGACAGAAAATCGTAGAAAATTTTCTAAGCATTATTGTACATAATTTAAAGTTTTTTTTTACTTAAATATTTTTGCTTTGCATAAACTCCCTCATGAAATCACAAACAAAAGACATTATGAAGCAAGCCAAATAAAAGTATGTAAATAATTTTCAGAATATTGTTGTAAAATATCCCATGGTTCTTGCAAATGTTTGAGGGTCACATGTTTTCTTTTCTGTAGGTGGTTTTGTACGCTTTTTGGGTAGTTAAAATTCATTTTACAGTACACTCGTTTTGCAAAGTTTAGTCAGTTAGTCGAGATGACAGAAAGTCATGGTTGACATCCCCTAGCAACCTGTCACACTTAACTTTACCTGCTGTGCAACACATAGGAAGACCACAGAGAGGGGTCATTTTATTTCCTCCTTCCATGGCCACAGTAGGCTAGATAGTTAAAACCACACACCTTTACAAGTGAGACTTTGCACTTATTTTCCCCAAGTGTCGATTTTCAAACGTGACGTCCCATGTCTTGTCTTTCTCTCCACAGGTTATAAATTTGTTAACCTCGTATTTTAAGTATCCACAGCCATCAGTTGCGAAATGTAGGGCGACACACGTAAGAAACGAAGGTTACAAAACACCGACATCAGATCCCGCACGCGACACTGATCTTACACACAAAAGAGAAGACATCTGCTTATTACCCAGCCGCCAGCTGCAGCACAGACAGATAGCGCTCACCCGCCATGAGTCAGAGAGAGACAGCACACTTCTAGTCTTCCCGACTGCACCAAGAGAGAGAAAGCGCTACCACCAGCCACCACCTGCCAGTGACGCTTCCAGCATGCCGCTCTGAAGCCACGAGTGCCCAACATAAAGACCAGAGCGAGATGCAGAAGTGAACCGAGAGAAAAACATCTTTCTTGAGGGAATATTCCTACATTCTCTGAAGCAAATTTTTTTCTTTCCTAGCTCCTTCACCCAGACGAGTCTCCGCTGCAATGGAGGGGAGGCGAATTGATGCGTGACGTCTTTTCAACTTAGTTTAAATGGCTACTACTCATCAGTGTGAAACACTCAGCCGCACACCCCAACCGAGTTTGATTGGCAATACAATCTTCCAGATGTCAATAACTTGTACTGTTTACCCAACGATAAAATATATATGCTTTTGTCACAATAAATTGTACTATTCACCGGCCGAGCCACCGAGATGACACTACAAGGTCACCTAGTATTACAGTGCACCGAGGGATGGCACTACTAGTATGAATTGCTGAGACACGCAGGCATGGCCCTTGGAACACCTGGAGCCGAAGGAACCATAAGCTCCCGCCTCATCTTCACTGTGCCTCTGGTACCGAAAACACAGGTCTCGAGATCCCTAACTTTGCCATTGAAGATGTCCACCAGAAGTACTATACGTTTAAATCGTCCTACACTTAAACACAGTTCAGTCCCTTTAGGACATACATGTAGCTATAGCTAAAAAGTTGATTTATTTTCATAGCCACTTTGCCTACGTAACAGGTCACCTTCACCTTTCTAGCGTAAAAAGCTTCCGTCAAACCCTTGTTGATAGGAGGTAGTACAAACAACCATGTTTATTTCGTACAGAAATATACATATTTTATTCCACTTATGCACGTAAAATTAGAACCTTCCAAAGTAAACATCAGGTCCATCAAGGGACAGCAGGAGACCATTAATTGTATCCTAATCCAGTTCACCAAATGTAGCATAAGACTACAAGTTTCCCTTCAGGAAATTTGCACATCAGACACACACATACACCTTGGACAGCCACCCTTTCTATGAACCAATGTATACAGAACGGCACAGCCCGAACAATAGGTACTCATCCTCTTGGGGTTGGACTGTTAGTCTGGGTTGTGCTCCATCTACCACACTCCTGATGCTGGAGGGAGTAGTTCCCTGGGTCTGATGGGCTTGACCCTTCGAAGGAACTCACCCACATATTGAGATCATCAGCCATAGTGAAACCTGACTCTCAGTGTCAACCATGCTCCTGGTACCGGATGCTGGGATAGGGGACGGCCTTGGTCTGGCGATCACGATGCGTGGAAGTAGACCTAGGTAAGGATGAACATCACCTGCTCCACAACCACGAGGCTGAGTGTAGAGAATCTTTTCATCATGACCTATTGCCATCGGGGTAGTATTCAACACTGTCGACAACATAAGGCCACAAAAGAGAGCTCAAGTAATCCGTCATTTAGAGAAGCCAACATCACCAGCCCCTGTATCAGAACTATTCACACAGCCAGTCAAACTCAAAGAAGTTACTCATCCATTGTTTCTCGCCTACCAAAGTGGTGAAGAAGTTTCTTACGGCATTGCGAATCCCTGGATTCGAGGATTCCAACTCACTGAAACTTCCAGCACAGACAAAGACCTACCCATCTGCGCACCAGGTCCTGGTGCAAGCCACAATGCATTGACACCCAAACTGCAGTAGGTCCAGCAGCCTCTCGAGGCCAATCACCACCCAGGTATTCGAGTGAAATGTAAGATTGTGATTGTCGTCCCCAACTTTGTGCCCAGACAGAAAGCCACACGCTCAGTCCTCTATACTGGTCAGGCTCCTGTTCTGCGCTGCGATTAAGAGTTCAAACTCAATCCACTGTGTCTGCCCTCACCCCCACTAATACACTTGGGCTGTTATGTCCTTGCCAACAGAATGTGATGCGTCAAAAGGAAAAACAAACCACGTTTTTATAACAACTTGTTGGTGTTGGGAGTGTTAAAATGGATAAATTTGAATTTAACGAAACAGCAAAATAGTGGATAGATTTTCAGTAACCTGACATTTTGTTAAATCAGAGTTATACTGTAAATATAAAGAGTATTATGCCTACCTTCTTTGTTTTACTGGAGTCCACCACTTTGATTGAACTGTAATTCACACCATTATAACTGATGCCCCACAAACACCTACCATGCCATCTGCAAAACAAAACAAAAAATTACAATTGAAAAATATGAAAATATCAAGAAGATATTTATGAGCACCATACATAAATTTAATCAAATTAATACAACTATCCTTCTCCGAGCTCATTATGGGTTAGCAAGACAAAGTGTAACAATTTAAGTTAAATAAATCTGCATTGCTGAAGCTTTATGACTTTTTCCTTTCAACTTGTGTTTTATTCATAAAAATGTGCCAGAAAACTTACAGGTTCAACATCATGATACTTTGCTCTGTAATAGAGAATTTTATGATCCTTACCAAATTTTTCCTTCAAGAGATTTAACCATTCCAACTTTTTTTTTACTTCTACATTTAAAAACATTATTTTACTTTTGTCATTTCAGAATTTACAATAAACTAATGCTGTAAGAATTTTTTCTGCACTACCATAACAATCCACTCCTAAGCATCTGCTATTACTGTTAGCACAAGCTTGTTCAACAAACATTTTATACTAATCTGTTAAGTTCAGTACCGTAAAATGAGGTGATTAGGGACAGTTTTTTGTTTTATTTGATTATAACTCAGTGAAAAAAAATTTAGGCCTATTCAATATTCATAAATTTAACATTCATAACATATATGAACTATGAAATGATTAAATGGATATCCATTACATATAATTAAAAAATTTTCCCCTTTTCTTTAAATTTATATATTTTTTAAATTAGCTGTCCCTATTCACCAATAGGGGTAAATACGGACACATTCTGTATTATAATTTACAGTATTTCAGCTTGCATAGGACACAAATTTTTTTTACAAGAAAATGTGACAGCAAAAAGTGGGATGCGGCTCATTTACAAGATATCGGCATTTAAAATCCCCCCCGGGCTCCCCTAAACCTAGTTTACAAATTTGTTAACATAGGAGTACATTTTAATGTTTTAACTTTGTTTCTAAGGAAAACAAAAAAAAAATGAATAGCTACTCACCAAGATTTTGTAGGGGCGAAATTAAGACTGAATTCATTATATTTGTATGGAATAATGACTTAACAATACTGTATTTAGGCCTACAGGAACACAAAATTTCTATGCAGCCTATATTCGAAATATTAATTAGGGATGGGATCCTTGATACTGTGATACCTTGCAAGCCAGGCTGGGTCAGGAGTTCCCTACATTGGAGATACTTATAGTTTGGATTTCTTTACTTTAGTAGTGACCAAAGATGAAGGGGATTAAAACCGCAAAGTAAACTTAACATGGAATGTTTCCTGGTATCGTGCGTCTCACTCTTAGAATGCAGTGGTAGCTAAAGAAATTATTTTATATTTATACACTACTATACAATTTGACAATTTTTGTTACATAATTTTGTATGTATGAAGTTAGTATGCCAACACAACATAACCTCTTGGCTGTTGATAACTCCAGCCACCTGTAAACAGTGCATGTCGTGCACACTTTACTGCAATCTAAGAGACATCAAATATTGTGAACCAGTTTAATGGGGGAACATTAGGAGAACTAGGCAGGGACCTTAAGTTCCCGAGTTGCCAGCCTCTATATACAGTAGGCCTAGTAGATTGACGAGAGGGTACAAAATCTGGTTCTACAGTTGTTACTCTACGTCTTTTAGGTACCTGGTTGTTGAGGTGAAGTAGGATGGTCTTTCCTGCTGCCGTGCTCAAGTTGCAGGTGAGCGGTGGTGTCTTCATTACCTTTGCGATGCGTGAAGGGGCGGTGAGAGTGTCGAAGGAAGTAATTGGATGTGGGAGCTCTGGTAGTTCTATCCTATGCCAGGATCAGTCCGGACCCAAGAGAGCCTCTCCTTCCTGTCGGATGGCCTCGACGACCGCGTGTTCTTTAGGAGAGAGATTTATTAATGGTCCAAATAAGGGTGTTGCTGGTTGAACAGGTTGGCAGGTGTCACTATTATCTACAGTGCGATCAACTACCATTCCAATTATTAATTCTCTTACAGCTGCTCGCAGGGCCCTTATACAACTTTAATTGAACCTACCCTGCTGGGCATAAAACTTTAGAACTCTGGTGCAAACTGTAGAGGCATAACTAGTAGTTGAACAGCCCTAACGTGTACTTACAGGACACAGCGGTAGCAGGCCATGTTCCCAACGTCCGGGCCTTGCCAGCTGAGACTGAACTGAGGGTGGTGCAAATTACTGAGCCCTGGGTGAGTAACCCACAAGAGGTCAATCATGCCTGAATACTGCTAGTCTCCCTCTGGCCTTTGCAAGCAGGGAGAAAAAATGACCACCCGGTCTGGTCGATTCTCTACGAGGGTTAGTGTTGCTAGTGGTTTGGGCATAGCCAAAGGTCTACCTGTTGGCGAATTTCGGTTTGCCTCTCTGCATGAGGATGTTCTACCTTAGTGGTTACAAGCAGCTATCAGGTTTTCCACAAAGAAAATTAATTATGAGAAATACGCAAGTCAAAATTAGAATACTACGTAAAAGGGGTTACACAAGTTAAAATGACACACACACGAATAAGGTAAATATACGTATTTTACTATACGTAATAAGAAAGACACCGTCATACCGCACTAACTCCTGAATGAATTTACAGAGGCTACCTGTCATTAAACAGGTGAAGGCGACCTGTGCAAGCGCTAGGTGTGGTAATTAATGAAATCTGAAAGTAATGAATAACTAGCGCATTTGACAATACCTAGTCTATCTGGATTAGAGTTCTTAGGGAACCTAAGTAACTTTCAATTACCGTAAGGGTACTTTAATTAACAGCACCATCCGGTGGGTTACGAGAGGTCCAGAAGGGATGACGGCACAACCTGCTACCAAGGGAGAGCTAGTGGTTTACCAGGAGGTGGGTAGTAGAAGCAGGTAATGTCTTCTGCATTTTCTGGCGAGGTTGACTGGCAGCTGCAGAATCTGCGGGGTGGCTGCTGGTGGTTGCCGGCAAAATGGTGAGCCTCTGGTGCCATCTTCCGAAATGCTTTCACAAAAAGGCCTAGTGATAGTGCCTTTATGAAGTTCTCTGGCCTTCACATGCTGGGAGAGAAGGATTACTGACTACTTACCCTTGGAGACTGTAGATGTGGCGACCTTTCCTATCACCTCAGCTGAGGCATTGACATTCCTTATCACATCGGTGAGAGACTGGAAGCTGGAGCTGCTGGAATAGCCTGGGTGCTGCCCTCCAGTGGCAAGCTGAGGAACTGGCTCAGCCTTCCTTGAGGGTAACAATGTCTCGGTCAACAGTAAAATCCCACATCGGAGGTAGGGCGACAGCATGACTGCTTTTTGTAGTTTCTTAGTGAACAGTAAAATTTCACGCCATGTGTCTGTAGTTTCTCTTGACGTGCACCAACGTACCCTGTAGGCATGTGTCCCATTGTATTGTTGAGGAGTTATGACTTGCCCCGTTATGAGCGGCGTGCTGGAAGATGGGGTGAAGTTGGCGAGTAGAGTGCACATTCCCAATGCGCAAAATGCATTACACGCCACAATTTACAATATTTACGTGCAATATAATAACTTACAAAAATTGTAAAAAAGAAAAATACAGCCAATAAGTGTTATGGCATTGCCTACAGTTGGATTAATATACGAAATCCTATGTCTAAATACACACTGCATTATTAAATGCAGGGGCCGCGTTGGCTGAGCGGTTAGCCTGGCTGCCTCCCACCAAGGCAAACCGGGTTCAATCCCCGGCCGGGTCACTCCGAGATTTTTGCATGTGAGAATAGTGCCAGACGATGTCGCTGGTCGGAGGGTTTTCTCGGAGAACTCCTGTTTTGCCCGCCCTTTCATTCTGGCACTGCTGCATACTAACCTCGCTTGCTTCACCCTCATCAGGTCAAGATCTCGCTGTTAAGAGTTGCCCAAATCTCTCCACAGTATTAAATGCATAACATAATTATTTTAATGGGCCAGTCCCAAACATACATCGTCCTGGTGGACATGCTGGCTTTTCCAAAACCACCAAAAAATCAGATTTCTCGAAATCCCTCTCATCACGAACATCTGGAAACACAAAAATTTTCAAACATTTGCCTGGTTGGCGAAGAAACAATCCATTGTAGATGTTATCTGTACGTTTTTTTTTGTAATGTTCCTCATGAATATTTTAACTCCCGTATCATAACGGAACTGAACTGTAACCCAAGACTCTTCCTTTAAGTCTGCAAGTTCAATGTTTTGGTTTCTGTCATTTGATTCAGTAGTCCCAGGACAGGAGTCTTCACTACATTCTGATAAACTCTCATTATCAACAACAGATTCCTTGCTGCAGTTTCCTTCACGATTCTCTGCAAGTGTGACACTTCTACCAGCACGAACATTGAGATTCTTTTTACGGCTTCATCACCACCGTAGCGCATTTCTTTCAAAAATATTGTTAAACTGTCATTCATTTCGGTTCCATTTTCATTCTCATCATTTTGATCATCATCTTCACAGAGCAACATATGTAAAACTCTTTTCCTATTAAGAGGAAATATGCCTGCTTTCTTGAAACCAGATGTTATTGTCGTATGTCATGATCATTTCCATCAATTTCAGGGTTTTTTTCCAGCAGGGATGGAAAGTATGTTGTCAAATGCGTTACCGGAACCTTTAAATCTTGATTTGGCTTTTTCAAGAACTGTATGCCAGCGTTTTTTTGAGAGGAGCAAAAAGTGCAGTGTCCAAAGGTTGGGTCAAGTGAGATGAATTAACAGGAACACAGAAGTGACGCATTTTTCACAAAATTTATTAACTTCTGGTGATAGATACAAATTCAAATTGTCTCCTACAACAAGCTTTTTCCTTGTCATATCCACGGCAATATGGTATAAGAACTCTCTGAAACCAGTCCAAGAATGTGTTTCCATCCATCCACCAGACTTGGTGTGATTAAAGAAGGTTCCAGGGGAACCATCTTCACACCACATGTCATACAAATGCGTAGACTTTTAAATTACATATGGAGACAGCATTTTTTCCTGGATCCGTAGTTGAAAACATGACAGTTAGGGGTCATCTGAATGAACTGTCTCATTGTAGTTTATAATTGCATCTGGTGAGAAATCATAAATATTTCCTTGAAGCTCATCAAAATACGTATTTATTAATGGTGAAACTTTGACCCTACTACTGGTAACTTTTTGGCACATGCATTGTAAAAATTTTTCTTTAAACCTAATCAAAAACTTACTGCCCAATCAATGCCAAGCATATTGTTCTTGAACCACGTGATGGTTTTACCTTCTCTGTTACGGTAGTATTTAAAAAACAATGCAAGTCATATGTAGTTAATGGGTAGCCCCACTCACCACACTTCACAACAGATTTAACCTGACCATCCTCTACATCCTTTGAAAGAGTGGTTTGGCCACCTTTATTCTTAAAGCAGACTTAATTGTGCTGTTTTGCTGTTTTTGCACATTAACGAGAAGAGCTAATTTGGAGATGTTGAACAATTCTTCAGCTTTTCATACAGTCCTCCTTAAATACAATGCATCTAAAGCCTTCCGTATGTTGTTTTTATCGACTGGACGATGTACTTTCACTTGTGGATCTCTTTTGTACTTTAGAATGTAGCCTAGAAAAAAAAACATAAATCAGGCCTCTCTTTACTAAGTTGGTTACAGATACATCGAAATTAGTATATACTGTCCAATTACAAGTTAAAACTGCATAATTTGTTACTGTATTAGGCATTAATACAGTATTTGCAGGAAGTGGTTTTATTGTATTACAGTAATATCCCTTTTCACCTCATTTTTGTATCAAAAACTACCAAAATAATTAAAAATATTTTACGAAATGTTAATAATTTAAATATTTGAATCATATTTAGTAATATGAAAGTACTCACCAAAATATTCCAAAACAAGAAATAATCTTACAGCATTACTGCATCATTCAGTGTCTTGCAACAGCACTTTTGAGATTATGGGAATTGCACCAAAATAACAAATCATTTGTGACTGATGTCAACTTCAGAAAACAAATTTAAAATCCTATTATAATATTATTTATAAAGAATACTAACTTACCTATCTAACAAATGACGTGTACGCATTTCTGCGTTTCTAGGAAGCGCACTCTACTGAACGACTTCGCACCATCTCGGAGTGCACTCATTCCTTATGGGTAAAAACCCCTTCATTTCACAAATGGATTTTTCACAAAAATTTTTAACAAACAAGTAGGATCTATTTCTCAACAATTGGGGTTATTTTGGTGGTGTCATTTACCATTTCTGCTCTGCTAAATATCGCTAAATTGGTCATTTTTCTTGTTTGACACAAAATTGCACGAAATGCTGGTTTTTTATGAAATTTAGCACAAAATATCACATTTTCAATCATTATTTTTAAGAGTTGCACCAGATTACTTTTTCAAATTCAAGACAAAACTTCACAGAAAACCAGAAAATTTTACAGAATGAGACTTAGAACGAGAATATTTTCACTTCCCTGTTTGGTTAATGTAAATTCCATCTGGTTTTAATGCGTGGTTTCTGAAAAATTTTCTGTTGTGAATCCTCATGTTTACGGGACTAATTCGAAAAACTGTAGTCAGTATCGGGAAGTCAACACAATCAATGTATCGAATATACACCGCTGAAGTAATATCGCAAACGAGTATCTACACCTATGGGATATCGCTAAGTTTCTCAATGTCTGAGAATATAATGACTGACAAAAGAACACACCAAAAGTCATGTAACATGGTAGTAATTAATGACAGTGCTTGCATTTTCCAATTAAGTGTATGCTACTTTATTTTTGTGTACCCCAAGTTTGTTGCAATATGTAATATGTGCGAGTGCTGCCACGTTTTGACCAAATATATACCATTTTCTTTTTGTGCCGTTACCAAATAATTTTTTTCCTCAGCCAAATTTCCACGAAATTTTTGACGAAATCTATCAAAATTATTCACCACAAACATGTGTGTCTAGCTATGCATTTTGGTTCAGAGTAAATGCCATGAACTGACATTAACATTAGAGGTTGTTAGATTCTATAAACAAGTTAAAACAACTTGATATAATTGCAGATTATTGTACATTGTAGTATTCTAACTTTCCAATTATATTAATATTAACACAATTTTTTTTATATGTGTAGGTATTGAGTATTTTCCTTTTATTTAATTTTAAAGGCATTTTTTTGGAAATGCCAGTCTGGGGCCTTGTGTTTTATTTGTAGAGTTATCGAGACAATTTTCTTTACGTGTGATACTTTTATTCTCCTTGTGGTGGCACCGAGGCGCTTAAAATCTCTATGCTATAGTAAAAGCTGTTTCTTACAGTAACACGCTAGAGCACATGCCTTTCACACACACATTTAATTTCTGTTGTGTTGACATTTTCACTAGCTTGAAATCACTACTGTAATTATAACTTATACAAGGCGCTGTCAAATGCTTCAACTATTTGATTAATTTCAATTTTATTTAACTTCACTCAACGTTTACACCCAGCCTTTGTCCAGGTTGCCTTCGCTTGGTTTAAATTCTAGGTGGCTACCGTAAATTCATTCAGGAGTTCGTGTAGCATCACAGTGTTTTTCCTTATTACGTTTAGTATAATATGTATATTTACCATATTTTTGCATTATTTTAGTTTGTGTAATCCCTTTTCCCTAATTTTTTTCTTCACTTACATAATTCCAGTTAAATTTCTTTCACTTTAGAAACGTAAGGAAAATAATTTGGTTTGGGGAAATCCTGGCAGCCACGTGTAACCACCACGGCAGAACACCCACACATTAAGAGGAAAACAGAGTACTTCCAACAGGCAGACCTTCGGCTGCATCCAAAGCACTAGCAACACTAATCCTCTAAGAGATTCAACCAGACCAGGTGGTCAGTTCTTTTCCCAGCTTGCAAAGGCAGGAGAGGGGGACTAGCAGCACTCAGGCATGCTTGGCCTCTTGTGGGTTACTCACCCAGGGCTCAGTAATTTGCGCCACCCTCAATTCAGTCCCAGCTTGCAAAGGCCGTATCCTGGGAACAAAGTGTGCTACCACTGTGTCCTGAAAGTTTACGTTAGAGCTGTATAACTATCAGTTTCTTCTCTAAAGTTTTCACCAGAGTTTAAATACCTTACCCCCAGCAGTGCAGGATCAGTATAAGTCATAGAAGGACCCTGAGGACCGCTTTAAGAGAATTAATTACTTTAATGTCAGTGGAAACCAGCATAGATAACAGTGACTCCTCTCAACCCGTTCAAAGTGCAGTACCTCGATTTTTTCCACCAATAAAAACCTCCACTCACGAACATCCAGCCATCGAGGCCATCCATCAGAAAGGGGAAGCTCTCCTGGGTCTAGACTGGCACAAAATAGGCTTACCCAAACCGCTGCAGCCTAGTATTCCCCAACACAAGCACCGCCTCTTTGCGCATCGCTGAAGCAACGAAGGCACCACCACTCACCTGCAGAGTGAGCACAGCAGCAGGAAAGACCATACAGCTTCACATCAAAAACCAGGTACCCAAAAGATGTAGGGTAGTAACAGTGGACACAGATTTTGCACCCTCACATCAACCAACTCTATATACCACAATTCTGTGTGTATAGGCCGCACATTTTTACAAAAAAATTACTACAAACAGGAAAGTGCAGGTTATGTACCAGATATAAGCAAAAAAAACTTTTTACCCCCGAAACATGTTTTGAAATTTGTAAATAAAGTACATTTTAATGTTTTAACTTAAGTCTTAAAGGAAGGAAGGTAAGAAGAGAGAAAAAAAAATTCCACTCCTGCAATTATTTGTTCACTCACGCTAATAAACAAAATTACCAGCCCGCGTGTGTAAACTGTAAAAATGTTGGAACTCAGCCATAGATGCCATACATGAGAAAGTTATCTTATGTAGTTCGCACATCTGCCGCCATGCTACAGGTACAGATTGATAGGATGCCATTTTGTGCTATATGTTGCAGTGTTTTGCTTTCTCAAGTCACATTACAGTCTGTGGAATAGCAATTGTGCAATGTACATTTTTAAACATTGCAACCTAATACAAATTTTCTGTCACAAATGTTTTGTAGGGGAGAAATTTAATTGGACTAAATTATGTTTGAATGGAATCGTTACTTAACAATATTTACAAGAACACAAAAATTCAGTGCAGCCTTTACTTGAAATATTAATTATCCCTAATTTTTCATCAAAAACTTCTGGTGCTACCTATACATGCCAAATTTATACAGGTTGGGCACCTCAGGAACCTATGGTCCCGGCATAGTTCCCCAAAATGCTCCCCGTGAAACTGGCTTCACGATACCTGCCAAACTATAAGTATCTCCAACGTAGGGAATTCCCAACCCAGCCTGGCATTCTTATATTTTACACCTCAGTGCTTGTTCCACCTGGAACACCCTATATTAAGCACCAAAGAAAAAGGGTGATGCACCAAAATATAAGGAAATTTTATTTGAGCAGATGAATAACTACTTACATGATGATTTGTTTCAAAAGGGCTTATTAACGTCCACCAGTGTTATTCCTGAAAGTTTATCAGCGGACAGCTTACAAACTAACTTATGACCTAACTTACACTAAACCCCATGTCTTACCTGGGATTTGAACCCAGAACCTCCCACACCCCAGATTGGCTGCGCACCAGCCGAATGCACCATGGGAGATAAGCTCACATGATGAAAATATTTCATAAATTAATAACTACCAATCAATAATAGCTTATAATTCCACATTAAAAGTACTTTAGTTTGGCAGTTGATGACAGCATACTGTCATGACAAAGAAAATTTTTTGCATGAAATAATTAAAAATATAAGTTCTTGACTTTCCGAATTCTTAAATATGTATAAAATACATAATACTATTAAAATACTTGGTGATGCAACATTACAAGTAGTGAGAATCAAGAAGAAAATTACACTGTGCCATCTCGGGAAAAGAATGGTTGGTTGATAACGCCAAGCACTGGAGCACCTGTGTGTCTGTCAAAAACACCAATGAGAACCGTGACACATGGCAAGCCACTCTGGTACACGTCCCCTGCTGCGCTCTTCACTTCATCCCCACTGATGTACTCTGCTGTCGAGTCTGTGGAACATCAAACACAGTGACTTTAACCAAGTGTTCTTCTTGTGCTCTCTTTTTATTATTGAACTTGAACCAAAGAAAATTTTCCACCCGCTTCAAGTGTAACCAGAGGTTGGAACTTGTGCTAAAAAATTCCAAAAAACTGTACAGCTGCATTATCTTCTACAAAACAACGATACAAGTGAAGACAAAACTATAGTGACACTAATCTGCTTGTTTCCGTTCATTCACATTTAACAATTACAGCAGTCAAATTACAAGTTGCTACCTACAGTAATAATCAACTTTAAATAACATCGGCACCTTCTGTATGATAGGGGAAGTACTCATTTTAAGGTGTAATTACAATATTTTTTTACAGAATATATAACAGAACATTGTACGTATGTATGTAAAAACTATTTAAAATGTACCAAAATACTACCAGAATGTACAAAATCAGTCTCTAATGTATGTTACATCATTAATATATATATGTACATTTTTTGATATCTAAAAATTGAGTTAAAATTTCAGTCAACACAATTTTTTAGGAACAGTGCAAATATTCATACAGTATGAAAAACTTCTCACAATAGTAATTTACTCATTTTAAACTTTCTCACCTACTTACATTAATTCTGTTTACCATTCTGTACCTACATCTCATAACTTCAGAGGTGTTAGGAGTGCCTGTTATTTACCAATGGGGTCAATCCACATGGCCATCTGATGCAGAGGTACTTCTATATCATGCGGGAAAGTAGTGGACCCAACATTAATATCCTCCGGCAGCATTTCTCTGTGGACTTCTGCAGCCAAAAGCTCTGCAGCTTCTGCATCGCCACCAAGTACCTACACAGTATGACCTACCTCACTAACAAGCTAGTCACATACCACACAACATTAACATTACAGCTGCACATACCAATCATCTATGCACTTGGTGGTGGGATGATTTCTGTATTTATTAAAATATGATTCAGAAACAAATCCTGCCAAACTTGTCAATGCTCTATTCATCTTTCAGTTCTATTATAAACAAGACAGAGAACCTTAACGTTTAAAATAATGCATTTTATTTATGTAAAAACCCCACACATTAATATGATGTCTAAAGATAAATTTAATTTTAATTAATAACATTCAAAATATTTTAAAATATACACAGTAATGTAGAACATGGAACTTTGTGAACACACAACAAAAAAAATATGAACAAGTAGGTTAAAATGTTGATTTTTCAATTCTGATTCTTACTAGAAGAATCTGTGGTTTTGAAGAATTTAAGATGGACTAACTTGATCAGTAACTAACTATATGCACTGGAAGCAATGTGGTCAGACCGGCAGTCCTAGCTTCTGTCTTCAGTGGTTAGTAATTCTAATAGTTATTGAATAACTTTTAATTCCGAAAATTCCACAAAACAGTGCAACAAGTTTCATTGTAAAAATAATTAAAATATTTTGTTACTGTATTATTTTGTAACACAAAAAATTATACACACTGATTGTTATTGTTCTAGTACTTTACAAACAAAATATCTGAAAAGAGATTACCTCGGTAGCACAGCAGTAAATGGAATGCAAAATCATTACATAACACTTGCATATTAACATATTTGAAATGTTATTATGATCTGGCATAATCAATTACTAAAATGACTCCTACATTATACAATCATTAAATTATTATTTTATTATACAGACCTGTAACCTGTAACAAGTTCCATTGCACATGAACACTATGGCATTTCTATTAGTGATGAAAATGTGGTAGTGGGTGGTGGGGTTATTGTGAGTTTTGTGGCAGAGACTGCATTGGTGGACAAGATTTGTTACCAACCAAGCAGTCAGTAAACCACAGGAAACAAGTAAGTCGGGTGCTATCGACGTGTTGTGGCAATGGCCTTATCATCGAAGAAAGGCAAGTTTCTCATAAAACATGTGTTTCTTTGTCACAGAGAAAAAATTCAAGAGGTCCAACAAATAATTGCAAACACGGCTCCAAAAACAGCAAGGTTGTCAAATAGTAATTCAATGTTGCAGTTGATTCAGAAATTCCAGGAAAGTGGTCCTGTTGTGTGATGCTACCAGATCTGGGAGGGTGGAAAAACTGATAGAAGAGTGTATTGGATGTGTTTGACAGAGTGTATCAAAGTTTGAAGAAGTCAATCACAAAACTGTAACAGCAGCATGTTTGTATTTCTTATGGCACAACTCATAAAGCTGTAAAATAATGCCTAAAACAACACCCTTACAAAACACGATCTGTGCAAGATGAAGGTACCCTGAAAATGTATTCTATGTGATTTCTGGACTACCTTGACAATGAAAGCAAAAATGAGAACATTTTGGATAAAACATTCTTCACAGGCAAGGCAGGCATACTTCCGAACAGTAAGGGTACATTAACAGCCGGAAATAAAGCATCCTTTGTTTACACAACCCCTCGTAGTTCCACCACTAAGTTGGCAAGGTTTATTCAGACACATTCCCTCCCTCCCATCTCACTGAGACTGTCTACTCCCAAATATACTGTGACAACATTCTTTACCAGCTCTTTGTACAACTGTCCAAAGTGTAAGTAAAGAGATTTGGGCGGTCCTTAACAGAGAGGTCTCGAGCCGATGAGGGTGATTATGGTGAGTATGGAGCAGTGCTGCAAAGAAAGGGTAGGAGAAACGGGAGATCCCAAAGAAAACCAGCTGGCCAATGGCATCGTCCAGTACGATTCCCACATGTGAAAAACCGGGAGTGACCCAACCAGTTAATTGAACCCGGTTCACCTTGATGGGAGGTGAGCATACTAACCGCTCAGCAACCGCGGCTCCAAATCTCCAAAGATGAACTCTAAGTCGGGGCCTGTGTGGACCTACTTTCATCACTATGGCTCTCACATTGTGAATGATGGTACTCAAACAACATGTTTAAGGGCACTGCCTAGTGTAGGATTAGCCAAGTGAAAGGATCGAGTTTCACATGTTAAAGGGTTTTTTTATGTCTGTCTCTGCCACCTTTTGTGACATTACTTTCAACAACAAACACTTTATGATAATTGATGAGGAGAATCTTGCTACAAAAAAACAAGTAGGCGTAAAGTAATACAAATTTATGTTTCTACATTTGTGTTTTGTCTACAAATCTTTAATTTACCTGCCATTTTCATGATATAATACAAAACTTTTCATAGCAATGCAGCCCGAGCAAAGATGGAAAAGGTGGTTTTTTTTAAAGCTACAATGTGAAAGGTGGCCAAGATGCGTGCAAAACCATTCAACATGTGAAATGCTATCCTTACACTTGTCCAGTACTGCACTGGGCCACACTGTTCAGAACAAGTATTTTGAAAACACTCATCCTCCAAGATCTACACAATTCTCCCCTCTACCTCCGACTAATGATTTAACGCTTAGCTGCTACAAAGCACTCAGTGTATTTAAACAAATGCACACCTGACTACGTGAAAATGGCCATCACGTAATACACATCAGTGTGTCAAGAGATATAGGACACTATGTCACTGTCCAGGCCAGGTTGCTGGTCTAGTGTTTCAAACTTCCCACCCTCTGTGCTGGAGCTACAGTGGCGCACAAGCTAGCGCCATTTTGGTTTTCTATAAGTCGTTCGCATGACGTAATCAAGATAAGTCGTTACCCGGGTAATTGGTAAAATGTTTTAGTATACAGTCCACTCTTTCGTACCCCGAGCCCAGACACTTGGTCCTCTGGGCCAGATAAAGAGAACAATTCTCGTATTGGTTGTTCGTTTGCTCATATTGTTCACGCCATGTTTCCGTTTGTGCTAACACTGATGCCGTTTGTGTGTGTATATGGTGCCGAAAATTGTAAGTGCATATCTGATATTTGAGGATGTCTCCTATGCATCAAGTTAATCAACACACATAATTGGTAAAGATATTTTGGTGTGCAATAAATTTGTAACCTTTAAGTATAATATATAGATATAGGTTAACGGCAACGAACAAAAAAATACTGCAAGATGGCGTTGTAATGTCGTAACAGTACTGTTTGAGTTGAGACCGTAATAGACTACTGCGCACGTTAGACTGACTAATTGATTGTGGACTTTTCACATTGACTTGTTTGTTTACATAGTAAGTTTGTAGTTCAAAACAGGAATCTACAGTTGATATGTTCCTGTCGCAAATAAGTCGTAACTTTCTTTTGCTGGACGTTATTACTGGTGCTACCAGTAATTTTAACTTTGTAGCTATTCTGCATGCTGTTGCTTATGAGAAATGTTCTTAAGTTGGTACTAGGATCTGAAGTACACAGTTTACTGTAACCTTTAACAAGTGAATAATGACTGTGTTTTGTTAAGTACCCCCTTTGAAGTTATTTCTGTTGAATGAAATTTTTATTTTGCTTCACCGATTTTATTTCAAATAAATGATCAGGCCTATCCCATACTAAATAAATGAGACTTATATTTGAAGAAGTAAATAACCGCCTATTGTTCCTCGAGTGCTTTTATGTATTAATGCAGCAATTATCTTTGAGGTTGGAAACGAGCTAACCTTTTAATGCGAAGATCCCGCTGGCTTATAACTTATCAGAGTTTTTGTAATATTTAACAGATTTTCATATTAGGATTTTGTAATCCCTGATAGTACTTTAAAGCCATTATAAAGAGATCTGCGAAACTCTGCTTAAGTATTTTCTCTTGTTCATTGTTTTCACATTTATGAATTATTGTTTTCCACGATTGTGAATATGTATCAGCTACCTTACAGTACAGTAATTATTTTATTTTGTGTAAAATATGTCATTTTTTTAAGGAGAAAAATCAAAATAATTTGTTGTAATTAAATTTTTTTTTTGAAATTCAAACCATGAGATCAATTAAAAATTTAGAAAGGTTCTTTAAATAGAACTATAAAATAAAATTGTACCCATTACTCAATATTCATTTTAGTTTTCCAGAGATTTTGATACTTGTTTTGTCACTGCTGGATTTTTGACATTAAATGTCAGAGTTTTCCTTTTATAATCAAAACTAAATGGTAACTGTTCCTAAATTATAAAATTTTTATCATTGACTTATTGTTAATTTAATCTAAATTTTATTCTTACTAAACATTTTATTTTGTTAAATTGCTATTTATTCCTTTGTCTAATATTTGAAACAATTGATTTCTCCTGTAACCGAACTCCTCTCTCGAGCTAACAGTTGTATTTGTGGGTATTAGTTATTTACTTTAATACTTATAAAAAGTGTGAAAGACACCTACAAGAACAAGCCCCTGGTGTCCATTAGCACTGAAGCCACGAAGCGGTTACAGTGTAGCTCGCAGCATGCATGTACCACACCATCCCCCTCTTCCCCTTTTCTATATTTCCCTTTTCAGGCTTATGTTTTTATTTTAAATTAAAGCTCAGTTTGAATAAATGACCGAAAGATTTTTGTCTCGGACATTATTTGATTCTAGCGCTTCATACTAGTCCCGAGATTTGTGGTCATCCTGTTTTTACAGGTCTGTCTGTGATTTTTGAATTTTCACTTTTAATTATTTTTTGTATAGTATATTTGATAACTAAGCCATATCTAATGTTAATTTTTTTCATGTCTGTCTGTCTGAATGGATTTAACTCAAAAACCATGTAACGTATTGACATGAAATTTACACAGTATATAGATAATAACCCCAGGACCAACTTAGTCTTTGTTTCATCAAGATATATCAAACGGTTCCAGAAATAATGATGATCAGGGATGTAAATAAGTACCGGATTAAGTTTTTCTAAGGATTACTGCATAAAAAACCTTGTTAAAAAAAATTCCTTCATTTCTCCTTTTTTTTTGTCTACGGGCTGTCCTTTCCTTCCAAAAAGCAGTAGTGGCCTAGTGGCAGAGTTATTCAAAGTAGGGCCGCAGTGACCCAGTGGATAGATAAGTGTATATATATCAAGTGGGGCTGCAGTAGCTCAGTGCCTAGAGCACCCAATAAGGGGGCCGCAGAAGCTCAGAGGCTAGAGAACCCAATACGTGTGCCACAGAACATCAGTGGCCAGAGAACCTAATAGTGGGGTAGCAGCTGGTCACGGGCTAGAGCACCCAATAGTGGGGCCGCATTATCTCAGTAGCTTGAGAACGCAATTTAAAAAGTGGCTAGATCAATTCAATGTCTATCATGCTAAAATAAAACATATACAAAGCGATGGTAGGGTATAATTTAATAACTCCATTAAACCCAAAAGAAGAAATATTAGTATTTTAAACATAAAATCTTAATGGAACTATGGTAGGCTTAATTTGAATAACTTTACAAAAATATCATGCGAATGAAGTCGCACGGGTCAGCTATAGACTGTGCATAATTATATGTCAATACGTTCAGTGGTTTTTGGGTTAAATCCATTCGGACAGACAGACAGACACAAAAAAAATTAACATTAGATATGGCTTAGTTATCAAGTACACTATATAAAAAAAATTATTAAAAGTGAAAAATTTGAAAATCACAGACAGACACTTATATTTTATTTAGTAGTATACAGATTAAAGCTGTTTGAATAAACAACAGAAAGCTTTTTGTCAGACACATTATGTGCTTATCCAATTGAAAGCAACTCACAACAGTCCGCCGTCCGTCTATCCTGAAAATTTTCGGTGTTACCACCCAACAACACTAATTTTCTCACGTACAGACAAATGTTTTTAATGAATGTAATAAATATATTCTCTTTCCCTAAAGTCATTTATCAGCATTTCCTCCAAAAATCTACAAGTCATCTTCAGTTCAATTCAAAGGTAAAACGTAAACGACTTCACTGCCTTGTGTATTTAAAAAGGAAAATATTCAGACAAAAAATGACTGTTTTCCGACAGCCATTTCAAGGAATGATATTACAAGGCGGTGACCCATCTGTCCGTCCGTCGAAAGTTAAGTTTGAGATACATTCGACGGAGTGACAGATAGAAAAAAGTTACCCTGCGATTGGTTAAGACCACGTGACCAACAGACGGACAGCCGATTGATGGATGAAACGGATGGTTGTGAGTCTAGCTTTAGTATTATTGAGTCTTCAAGGTTACCCTCTCAGGAATTTAAAATATTTATTGGTTTTTGGCTTTAAGTGTTCTAAATTGTTTTGACCCCCAACTGTTCCTCCCTAAACTCTTTTAACAATTTATCTTTTTTTTTTTAAATCCCCTGTAACGTTATTTTCACACACTATAATACAGTTAACTAGCGACGCAACCTACAATATAGCAGTGTAACTCAGTTCCACATATGGCAACAAGTCTATAAACACTCAAATATGGTACTTTATATGCTTTTTCCATTTTAGATTATGGTCAATCATCAGGCCTAAGAATCTTGTTGAGGTTACATGTGGTTACCAAAATTAGACTGTACCTTGCTCAGCAAAGCAGCAGTAGAGCTCTGGTCTTTTTCAATTTGAACAGTTATGGTGTCACCAAGTGTATTGCAGAACAGGTTGCTCTCCTCGCCGTGGATGTGATCCGCAATATCCACAAACTGAACAACATAAAAACGTCTTCCCAAACCATAACACAAATAATGAGTCATGACACATATATAGAGAATAGGCTATTTCTAATTAAATTCTTATGAAATTCACTAAAATCATATCAAAATTAACCAACACTGATAAGGTAATAAGTTAAGAAGTCAACCGATTAACATTTTCATTTGTGCAATACTCAAAATAATGCAATTTATTCATCCAGAAAAGTTCAAAATAAACACTACAATACTTTAGTAGTTTCCAACTTGTATTTATATTTGAATAAATATTTAGTTTATTTTATATAACATGTCTTTATACTTGGTTCAGTCACAATGACTGTAAACACTGCCACTCCATTTACAAGATGTAATGCAGAGGTGATTACACAATATTTTTTCCATGATGTGATTAGTAAGGAGGGAGGGGGAAGTTGGTAAAACATTTTCACAGACAATGACATGTATGTAAATGCATGCCACTTAAATGGTATACAGAAAGTCAAACATTATTATAAAACTTTCACTTAGGGCTATCGAAGGACTGCAGCCTCCTTACGACTTCATTTCCTCTACATAGGATTTGCCTCTAGAGTAAAGGACCTCCAAAAAAGCTTCCATCCTCATGTAGGATGCGTCACATTTATTAAATATCTGTTCACACTGAATTACAGTAAATGTAACGCTGCCTTTGGACCCTTGAAAAAAATGTACTTATGCGAGACGTGCACTCTTCTATTCAAAATAAATATGAGAAAAAAAAATACTACGTAGACATCTGCAATATATTATTTAACAATTTCTGGTTAAAAATATACAGATACAAATAAGTACATAAAAAGATGCACAATAAAGTTCCTGCCATTGCACATTAGACATTATGCAGACTTCCAAATGATTGCAATCATCATACTTAATTTGAAACTACAATTACATAACAAAAAAAGAAAATTTAAAAAGCAGAGTCTCATAAAAGACATTTCATAGTGTGTTTGTGATTATGTACTAAACCACTATCTGAAAAAAAGAATGCTTTCACAGTCTGGGTGATGGCAGACTGGGGGATAACATTACTCCCTCAAATTACTACCAATGGAGAATTTCCATGACTTTTCCAGGATTTCAAGAACATAGATTCCCTAACCAATTTCAACTTCTCCGACTTTTCCCTTAATTTCCAGAATGTGGACATCCTGTAGAACACAACAGAGCTGTATGTACGTTTAAATTTTTTTATTCCTTTCATTATTTAGCACCCTGGAAAAAAAATAGGACAAAAATAAAACATGACTCTTGTGTTCCAGGGTGGCTAGCAGTATCCTCACAACAAATTTCCTGAAATTTCCCCGACTATTCCAGGACTGTTATTTTTTTCTTGATCAACATACTCTGCAAAAAATGAGAAACAATTTCATATTATTTCCTCAAAAATTATAAATTTCTTCAACGGGCAGTAAAACTTAGCCTGACTTTATGGATGCATTTCTCTGCTGTAATTATTTACAAAATACTATTAAAAAATGATACTATACATATATACAAATATGACGGAAGGGGGGGGGGGGGGGAAGAAGTGCAAAACCAGTGATCAAAGCCTGAACTAAAGTCACGACACAAAGTTACAGTGTAGCAATACTAAAAAGGTGGGATGAACCAAAATAATGAACTCCACAACTAATAAGATGACACACAGCAGAAGTGCTAGAATCAACTATTTATTTAATTAGTAAATATATTTCAAATGATTTTATCAAAAATTCTCTGACCACACATAAACTTACCTGATGTTCTCCTGCCTTTTTTAGAAACTATAAATTCCCTGACTTTTACATGTTTTTCAAGTTTTCCCAGATGCCAACATTTGTGTGTTCATACAGGATGTATGGCCAGCCTAATGTCACAGACAGTAATATTACCAAAAATGTAGCGGCTACATGGGTATAGTGGTTAGAATACTCACTTCCCACCTAGGTGAACCGGGTTCAATTCCCAGCACCCCTGGATTTTCACATGTGGGAATAGTGCTGGACGATGCCACTGGTCCGGCGGGTTTTCTCAGGATATCACATTTCCCTTGCTCTTGCATTACGGTGCTGTCACCCTGCTTCACCCTCATCGGCTCTCAAGACCTCAATTTCAAGAGCCATCCAAATTTTTCCACTCCATCATCAGAGATGGGCCACGATGGATAAAAATCCGTTGAAACATCAACTGATCACCTTTTTGTGCCACAATAAACTTTAAATAATTATTGTTTTAGTGAGATAAGCATTATCTGGAAACATATTTATTATAAACTCACACCACTATTATACTTGCACACTACTAAGTTTCTAGACTTGCCAGAAAAATACAGGCACTGTACATGCAAAAAATATTTATTACAGTAGGTATATACCAGTGGCGTGTAGTGAGATTTTTACAGTGTAAGCAATATAGTAGCCCCACATATTTGAGTGTTTTACATAACATTTGTTAGTGCCGGACTGTAGTTTCATTTTCAATTTCTACTAACAAACGCAACTTCCAACATTGCTTACCCTCTACATGTATTTACCGTTTTATAATACCTAACATTAGTTATAAAAACAGAAACAAAGTGAATATAATAATAATTAAACTAAATATTATTTAGAGAGCATATTACAAATTATAAGAAAACTCCCGTTTTCCCAAACACTTTCTAAGGAAAAATGAGGACTGGAGTACGCAAACATAACGACTGCTTACCCTGCTGCAGGAACGCCGCAGGGTAACTCGCTTGCGATTTCAATTCAAAGCTAGTCGCTCCCGTTTGTGGAAATAAATACTAGATAGCAACGTTATGTGTGCACAGTACGGGAGTTACGAAAACTCTCGAATTGGAAACGGGAAACTCAGACTGAAATGTGTGTAAATTTAAAGTTAAGGCGAAAACTATAAAGGGTCAAACATTTCCAATATGTATAGAGTAAGCATTGCTTATCTTGCATCTATGGAATAAACGCCACCGATATATACCTTTATTAACAAATTTAAATTTAAAAAAAAAATTCTATATAAAATACAGATATGAATGTAGAAAACAATAATTTGGTAATGTGTATTGAATATATTTTCTGTGAAACCTTTCCCCCTTCCCTTATTTTCACTAAAACTAAAACAGTAAAATAATGAATTCTTGGCATTGCCTTGCTTATTCCTTTACCTTACGCCCAATGTCATGTTTCACTGTTTCCTGTATAAGAACATCTGCCAACGTTTTGAAGTCCTGGATAAATCTTGGGTTCTTTTCACAACTTTTCTTTTCCTGTACAAGCAGTTTGAATAAATGCTGATTCTGACGACAGACCCTCGCAATGTTGGCCGCCTTCTCCGACACTTTCAGGAGGGATTCCAAAAAGTGAGAACTCATACTACACTGAGATATATCTGAAACAGAAAGCTTCAAACATTTCCTAAGCTGTAATAATATAATGAAGATAACATTTTGTTACATATCCCAAAAGTATTTTAAATTTGTGTGTTGACATAATAGCATTTACATTTCATATTTCATTGCTTAACTTTTTTTTTTTTTTTTTTTCAATTTAATTCTATTAGTGTTCTGAAGTTCTATGTACAGAGATATGCATGTCTAATCAATAACAATATGCAATAATATACAATGAACTGCACAAAACACATGCATAATGTAACTACAACAATGTTAATTTTAAAATGGCAACAATGGTAACTGTTCTTTTTAATAACTTTTTTAAAAAATTTGGGATTTTGTTTTTCTCCAAAAAAAAATGGAGGTTTTAAGCTCTACAGGTATGTAGATGTAGAGTAATTTCAGTGTAATTGGGTACATTTCAATATTACCCATGTGTATTCTGACAATGTATTTTTTATTTTATATCTGTGTGTCCATGTGTTGTAAAAAACTAGCATTTATACAATCATCAGTTGCGCTATAGGTGCCAGTCAACACATTTGGCTATGTAGTCATGTAGCAGTCGCTTATAGTGCCGCCTCAATCTGACCACATGGATAGCCTGTTTATGAATTTATAAATGTAGGGTGAAAATTTCAATACTTCAGGGATTGTGAATAATTACCATCACACAATCCTGACCACTTTCTTTTGACTATTAGTTAGGCTACATCAAAGCATTTTTTGTATACGGGGAGAGCAATTTGTCATACAGGATGGTCCACCTAACGCGGAAACCGCAAAATTTCCGAAACGGTTGCAGATCATGAAATGCAGTTTTAGCTAAATGAAATTACTTACATGGGCAAATAATTGGCTGCAAAGTGACTATTCGTAACACGTGTTAAACCACATATAATTTTTCCCCTGGTGTAAAGAGATGTACGTATATTGAAATGAATTCTAGCTGCTTATTCTGCTGTGTACGTAAATGTACAATTGGGCATGTGTACTACTTGTATTGTACATGTCACAAATGTAAATATGTATGTGAAAGCTGCACATATAATTAATAGTTCTTTTGTGAAAGAAATAATAAAAGTTTTCTACACTTTAAGAAAGAAAGTGTTGAGCTAACAAGGAATAAAATGGCTTGCTACCAGCACGCAGCTTATGTTCTCTTTGCACGTGGCATCGACAAGAAGGTCAATGATGCCAAGCCGATCTGCTTCGCTTTGAGACACACTGATGTGGGAAAATGGCTTGTATTTAATTACGCTTACCAATTACCACCAGAATAATTAGTTTTGCACAGCAGGTAAATAAAATAGTTTGATTGGGAATACTGTCTGGAGAATATTTGGTATCATGAAAACACAACACATCAAAATTCCATAATAATTAAAAGACAAAACCCAACACTTTTCAAACAATTTGTATGAATAATCCGAGATAATGACATACAAGCACTTGAGAAAATATCTACTCACTACTTCAATTCTACTGAAATCATAACTCCTTAGCATAGGTTGACAAATATAGGGTTTTATTAATTGAATAATTATTACATTACAAATATTGGCATCCAGATAATAAACTGACAATAGCAATGTAGAAATTACTACCGATCATAGGTATTGGAAAATATTGCTGTCTGAAAAATTAAATGAATTTTACTGTATTTCTGACTGGAGACCCTAATCACCCCAAAAGATGTTAGCCAACAAATGGTCAAACATGAGTACTCAAAATTAAGGTCTCTTAACTTTAATCTCAAAAATGAACTTCACTTGAAAAATGGCGGTAATAGTTCAGTTGATTACACAAGCTTCTAGATTGCAGTCTCTGGTTAATTCTCAAAACTTTAGTACTACATGCAAGATTAACTAGGCTTTGTTTAAAGTCAAATTTCGTTCTTCAAAACATTAATTAATTTTACTGAATTAATTTCCTTGAAAATAGATGATTTCTGCCAAAACATCTTGCAATCTCCTCTCGTAATAAGATTATGATGCACGCTAAGATCTTGAAAGGTCATTCATCATCACAGTTGTGGAGTAGGCAGCCGACGTCTTGACACACTAATAATCTATTAAAAATGAGACTCGGGCATCTTTAAGGTTTGCCCGGCATAAGTGACTACTTATGGTGCCTCTCAACACCATTCCTATCATTTAGGACGTGCGGCGGTAGTGTGACAACACTGGCTTGTTTCAGCGTCGGTCTCCATTTTTAAAGAGATGGGACGACGCTGCGGTGACCGTGGAGCAGCCTAGCCTTATGATGGTCCGCTCATCTTGGAGTCCAAGGAAAGTGTATCAAGTCTTCAGTGTCTTCTTCACAACACCTCACAAAATGAGAAAATCTCAGAATTTCCTTACATCATTTCCTATGATGTCACTATCATATAAGCTTAAATGCAATCAACAAAATCTCTGTGGTTTAAGCTTCTGAATACCTGCAGTATACACTGCTAGGAGAAAAGAAATTTACATATCACATTACCTGAATAAAACAAATATAGTGTAGCTATCGCATCACAAATAAAATTAGTTTTAGCATGTAAAACTAACAAATTAAAATTTATGTAAATTCTATATAGAGGGAAAATCCTGAAAATAATTTTGCTATTTAATTGCAGAGGGTAGGGTTGTAAAAAAAAAAAAGGTATGTATCCACGCAAATAAATAAACAATTCAAACGTGAAAAATAATAAGCAAAACAAATTAAAAAAATCTATAGGCCGGTAGCATTGAGCAGTCGATTGGTACTCACAGCTGTAAACAAGCAACACATGTCGTGACTCATCCTGGCGAGACCGCTTCTTAATAGCAGCGCAGCACCAGTCCCCATAAACTATTATGGTAAGTGGTATTGCAGTGTGTGGCTGTATGTACGCAATGAAGTTCATGAATGAGGAAAAACTGGACACACTACTTATTTACGGTGAGTGTGGCAGAAATGCCAAGTAAGCCATCCAAATGTATGGTGAAAGGTATCCTAGACACCCATCTCATGGCAAACAATATGAAGAATTTGCACACGTTTCTTGTCACGATGCTATTGGAATTCCACAACATGAGTGCGTTGAAAGACTGCTACGGGTGAGATGCATCAACACAATGTGTTGGCATGTGTCAATGCAAACCCCCCTATGGGTATGCAATAACTTAGGTTCATAGGTATAAGTAAAAGAAGTTTGTTACGAATATTGCGCCAACGAAAATTCCATCCATATCACGTGGCTCATCAGGCATTACATGAAGATGATTTCCAGCATCGTGTTCATTTTTGGAAGTTTGTTCTGATGTTTGCAAGGGATGACAGCAATTTTCTGAAGAACATACTATTTACAGATGACACAACCTTCATAAACCATAGGCGTGGGAATTTTGATGAAAAATGCACTACTGGGCGACGAAGAATCCATCCGCGTTGGGTACGGCACATGGAGCACCAACGTCAATGGAAAGTGAACGTCTGGTGTGGAATCGTTGGAGACTACGTCACAGGGTCATGCTTCTTTCAAGGGACAATGACTGGCTGTATGTACGCCCTTCTTAACACCTGGGGGCTACATTTTGATGTCAATGAAGGGGAGTAAGATGAGTTTTGGGAAGAAGCCACCAAACTTCTGAAGAAATACTACAGACAAATGTGTAAGGTGCAAGATAAGAAATACGATTCTGTTTTGTCAGTGTTGTTACCTGTTTTATAAGTAAGAGAAAAACTACTTCAATTTTTTATTCACTGTAAAGAAACTCAAAAGCATGCGATTTGGTGGTAGGTTAGTTTAGGCGGACTTTCCCTTCTTTTACTTTTTCCGTATTCTGTTCATCCCTGCCAAAACGCAAGAGTAGAAGCTACGGGAGAGGACCTGGCCACTCCTTCTGTCATCAGCAGTTTCTTCTCTGGGATCCAAACAGCTGCTTCTCCATGCCGGGAGAATACCCCCACCCCCAACCCTCGACCACCGCATCTGCAGTGTGGGAGAATTGCAGCCCTGCTTCAAATCTGACATGCGTGTCACCTCATCCCTACTTCAAGAAATGTGTTTATTCCAGTTTCCTCAAAAAAAAAAAAAAAAAAAAAAACTAACCTGCCTCCCTGAAAAGATTCATTCCCATCCCTGTTAATGGTGCTATGAAATGTGAAAATCTATGTGAATGACACTTAATAAATATGTGAAGGCTCAATGAACTACATAAAATTTGTTTTATAACACTCACTGTGTGGCCTGATATGAACGATGCAGTACGCCAGGTGAATTAGGCCAAGTGAGTGTTGAACACCGTTGCTATACATAAAAACTTTTACTACTTCTGCTAAATTGTCACTGTAATATAGGCAAAGTTGTCAATTGAAATCTGATCGCTACCGGCTTACAGCCACGTTTCGACGAAACTACGTATGTTTAAAAAAAGTTTAGTTCACATTAAATCTATAGCTAAGTAATGTGAAAATAGTAGCCTGTATTTTAGAAACAGTGCTACATGATTATTAAAAACTGTTAGTGCAAGAACGTAGCCTAACATTGGTGACGATTATACACTATGGTGGTGTGGGAAATACCTGAAAAACATTGCTCAAATTGACCCGTATACTAGGCACGAGCCTCTACTGCCAGGTGCCACGAACACAGGCGACCCCTAGATACAGGAGGTGTAACTACAAAAACCTCTGGCATGTTTCATAAAATTCTTTTACTTTCCTTCCCCTTCCATTATATTTTGAGCCACATTTTGGAGTGCATACATAACCGCTTGCCAGCGTGTTAAATTGTGCAGTCTTCCTCTACAAGTGTTGTGGGCTTGGTGGCGGAGGATAACGTCAGCTTTGTAATCCACAGTTGGGCTTCATAGCGCTAGACACGGAATTTTGAAATCGTCAAGAAAGTTAAGTAATGTTACAAGAGTGTTTCTTGCACTTTGCTTTGGTAATCAGTAGATTAGAGATACATACTTGGGATGTTGTATTTTGGTAATATTTTTGCCTGTCCTGCATTTTGAGATAGTTTTATAATGTAGACTTTTTTTATAAATAGTTTTCTTCTTCTTCAAAATTCTGCATCTCATATTATATTAGGGGAAGTGATTCTTCGCCGTTTACATTGTAAAGATCGCCAGCTGGTAACCTTATAACATTTTTTGTAAGAGGTGGATTTTCTCTAATAATGCATTTTCTATAGGAATTCTTAGTGGTATAAAGTTTTAAGAGCATGTTCATAGACTTCATCTGATGTGTGCATTGTTTAGCTACCTCAATATAGTACTATCTGTGAATTTTAGTGAGAGCATTTATGAATTTTTCAATGATTTTTATAGTGGTTTATCAGATGTTTTCTGAGGTTGTATATTATAGGCTTTTCTTAAAGTTGTGCTACTGTTTGCTCTTTTGCCGTCACGGTTAGAGTATGCCTAATATATTATGTTTCCATTGTTATGTATAGCAGATCTTTCATCATCTTAATTTCATCTTAGATCTGGTTTTTGTTTGTCATCTTGTTAGGCTGTTAAGAAAGTGTTATCTTTTTGGTATGTTGCAGTATAGCTCTCCCCCACCCCCAGGTTCATCCAGGAGCATCAAGCAATATAGGAATTGGTTAGTTATCTCAAATGTCATTTTTTTGTAACTGATTGATGCTCAATATATTGACACATTTAAAATTTTGTGTGTTTGACACTGACAAACTTCTCCATAGGCCTGAGTACCTCTTCCTGCATTTCCTTATCTTTGCTACATACCAAAGGGGCGTAACAATCATATTATCAAATTACATATTTAAATTGGTGCTTGAGAAATCTTTCTATTAATCCTTGAAAGGTCCTCG
The DNA here is from genome assembly GCA_029891345.1 of Dryococelus australis. NCBI lineage: Eukaryota > Metazoa > Arthropoda > Insecta > Phasmatodea > Phasmatidae > Dryococelus > Dryococelus australis. Next base: position 69,172,676 of record CM057003.1, on the reverse strand, counting down.
AAAATTCCTTGAGTTTCCAACTACAACATATGTCAACTTCAGTGCGCAGGAATATACAGACTGTGTTTATTAATTACATGTCACTACTTATTTTAAAATGTGGTTAAAGGATAAAAAAGGCTGAAAGGAAAAATAAACTAGGGGACTGAAAAGTGCTCACTTTACCGTGAACAGTCTCTAAAAACACTGATCCAACAACAGAGATTGAATAAAAAGTTACAAAAATACCCCTCATTAGTTACTATTTATTGACACAATTAAGAAATTCACAACTTTTTTAACAATAATTATTAATGATTAACAGTATCTGAAATTTCTATGTAATGAAACTGCATGTTTCCCAAAGTGACAGTAATTAAATAACAAAAGACAGTCTGTACAATATTTACATCTTTATGTTCAAGATATAAAACAATGAACTTCAGCTAAGCACACATTTTCCCATTAAATACATTAAGAGAATGCAACATGTAACTGGTTACAACTAATGTGTTGATAAACATTCAACATTCATTGTACACTTTAAACCAAATTCCTAATATCAAATTTAATCATAATTGGTGATATAGGAATTACAGATATAACGGCACAACTGCACATGTAATTCTAGTATACGGACACTAAAATAGGGAATTTATCATCTCATCTTCAGGTTGACCTGCTAAAAATCGTAACTCGTTCCAACCTCTTTGGGTTTTACGCAATTTCTTTCTTGGGTTATCGCGTAGGACCTGCTTTTGAGAAGAGCCTTTTTGCTGGTACCAACATGGCAACAATAACGGCATAATGTCGGAATTGTCGATTAAGTCCTGGAAATACTTTCTTCATGTCTTCCCATAACTCACTAGGATTTGACTTACCCTACCTACAAGGCAACCCAGAGTAGCAAAACCCTGCACACTACACATATCAGCAAGTTTTATGTCAGGCGAGGAGAACATTTGAGGACTACGTAATAAATGCTACATGAGCATTCATGTTCAGAAAAAGAGATGAGTGAGTGAAGAGATTTGGGCGGCTCTTAACAGCGAGGGGTTGAGAACTGATGAGGGTGAGCAGTGCTGAAATGAAAGGGTGGGGGAAACAGGAGATCCCGAGAAAACCCACCGACCAACGGCATGGCCCAGCACGATTCCCACATATGAAAATCCGGAGTGACCCGGCCGGGGAGTAACCCAGATCGCCTTGGTAGGAGGCGAGCTTGCTAACCACTCAGCTACCATGGCCCTTAAATGTGCATAGCCTAAGCAATGTTAACAGTAACAAGAAGAGTGTGACCAGGTTTAATTTTCCTTGTTACATACATACATACATACACACACTCGCAATTAGGCTACCGCCCAGTGGCGAGCTCTCTCACCTCTCCTTCACCCAACCAACTCCTTTTCCACTCCCTTTCTGAACCTGCCAACCCCTCTCACAGATACCAATTCCTCCCTCAACACATTCCACTACCTCACAGACCTCACAAGCATGGACTGCCTACGCTGCTTCATTCTCCTCCATACCCTCTGAAGCTTCTCACTGTTGTTTCCTCTTCCCCAAAACACCCTCATACTTAGCTTGCAGTGTAGGCCTCCCCATCCTCCCTCTTCATTCACCAACCTGTACATCCTGACTAACCGTTCAACTTTCCTCCTGTCCTTCAATGAGCTCCACCTCATTTCTTTCATCATCACTGATGGCCTATAGTTCCCTTCTTCCTCACCATCTTGCCGTTGCCTTTTCCACCTACCCTTCACCCATCTTGCTGCCTTTCTCTGCACCTTTTCCAGTTCTCGCACCTCCATCTCCACATATGGGTCCCATAATGCTGCAGCATATTCTAACATTGGCCATACCATTGCGCCATACGCCTTCACCTCACAGCTGACTCCATTCAGCACCTTTCCCAGCATACCCAGAGCCCTTCTTCCCTTTGCAACCACCCTCTTTACCTGTTTTTTCCACCTGAGGTCTCCCTGCAGTACAATCTCTAGATACTTATATTCTGCTGCTTCTTCTATCTCTTGTCCCTGCTATCATCTTCTTCCTTGTGAAACTCACTACCTTAGTTTTTCTTACATTTATCTTCATTTTATTTTTTCTGGTCCACAACCATATCTTATCAATGTCTGTCTGCAAATTTCTGCCCCCCTCTCCCACCTCAGCATATACAACACATTACTATCATCATGCACTGATATCCAGCCTATCAGAAGCCCCGAAGATTGTACTACTTAGTAAAATGAACAACCAATTTATCAAAAAAGAAAGTGTGTGTGTTGAATTCATTACTCTGGCCAATATTTCCTTGGAGCATCACAACCACGGAAGTTTTGAAATGTTTTTAGTCTGAAAACTAATTTTGTATTTTACAAATGTCTCAGATCAATAGAAGAAAATGATTTTTTATGTAAAAATGGTACCAACCATACAAAACTTAATTTCTTCAATACCACATGTAGTAAAATAACAAATATTGTTAATTTATATCAGTTGCAGTCAGGCCACTCTGCTTGTGTTGTGTTTGTGCTTATCGTAACCGTGAATGTGTTAGTTACTGGTTTGCCAACTGTTGCCCAGGTTTGAGAAATACCAATATGCAGAGGAAGGCAGTCTAAAAACTAACAAAGCTGTATTGGAGAGGGCAGAGAGAACACATGTGTCAAGCACAGACCATGGTGGTGAGGCCAAATTTTAAGGGGTCTCCAAGGTAAAATATTACCTGTACAATCAATTTTCGCATATACACACAATTATAAGTAAATAAATATTCTATAAATACACCTTTTTTTCAGCAAATGCATATATATATATATATAAAACAACCACCACTTTTTATTTTTATTCAATTAACTTAACTACTGTATTCAAAGACGAAGAAAAAAATTTTTTTAGTTCTCTCCTGCACTGTTTCTTTAAGGGGAATCCTAGTAAAAAATATTTAATGCCTCACTGTTATGCCAGGCCATAAGCAAGCATTTCAATGGACCCTCCCATGACTACGATACACATTCTCAGGTAGCTTAATTTCTTGTATATTTGATGTGTAACAGCAGGATGATATTACATACAATGAAGGCCAGTCAATTAAACTACAACTGCCACTTTGCTTTTCTGCGAATACGAAGCAGAGGTTTTACAGCGCTCTGAGGTTTGTTGCTGCAGCGCAGCTGCTTGCGGCTTTCGGCATACTTTGCGGCTTTCGCCATTGCGGGCACAAGTCCTGGAACACGGGAGTTCATCTTTTAGCCAATGTCACTAATATTTCTCTCTTTGAATATATGTAATAGGATAAAAATAAAAAGTGGTGGGGTTGTAGACAATAGTTTATCTTTCCTGAAAAAAAAAATTGCTTTCCCAAATCATATGTGACGCTGTCGCAGGAAAGGTACCTTAGGCCAAAAAACTCATATTTCAGGTTTTGGGCTGTTTGTGTAGACAATTCTACGAGGAATACAATTAAACAAGTTGCACCCATGTAGTGTTTATACTCTCTCAGCCTGTTCTGTTCATATCTCGAAAATCGTTGAATTTTCAACCTTTTTGTGGACCTCCTGAAATATTTATGTTTTTACCCTAAGGTACCTTTTCTGAAAACGTGTCACATACCGAGATATGTGTATAAACTGATTTTGCAGACAATATGTTACTAGGAAGTGTCCTTAAGGCACAGAAGAAAATAGTACAAAAGAGGCATCCATCAATTACACCATATGTAATAATATCCTACTGTCGCAGATGTAATTGCGACAAACTCAGCTTTCTGGGAGTGTATATTCCAGTCTTGGAAAGGGCCGCAGCAATGCTTCATTATAAACAGACGTGACCTTGCATTACAATTTTATTTACTAGGGATTCTCCTTCAGGGTTTGTCTGACTGGCAGCTTGGACTGTTTTGCACAGTATTTGGAATCCTGGTTTTTTGACAAAACTATTAAACATGCGGCCCCCATTATGTTTACCTAAGAAAAGACGCACCTAATACCCCAGATGATGATGGAATGATAAGTTACCATGCATGATATAAACAATATTTTGGAGCCCTCCAATACAGTTAAAAAGTTTTTCAGGCTGCCATATTTGAACTTTGCTAGAGACTTTTCATCAATAAAATGATAGGGTCACTGCTGAGAGTCCCATAAGTACACGCAGTACGGCAAGAACATTGCAAGGCAGTTCAGAGCTCTGCATGTAGCGACGATGGCGCTCTTGTAGCATGTGCCAGTGTAACCCTTATAGCTCCCGTGCATCTCTGCCAAAAAAGGAGAAAAAACTATTTAAGCAGGTAAGCCCCTTAGGCAGACTGTTGCCATTTGGGGCCCCCTACTTGGGAGCACACAAGCTGGAGTAGTTATGAAGAATAGAGGCTCATCTGAAGGAACGGTCTGAGCAGTACGAATTATGCATATTTGGCTCCTGCCAAGCTTAACATACTGAAAATGTACAGTTGCATCATATTAGATTTCGTTGTTTGAATAGTAAAAATTTGATATTAAGGAAACAATCCCTTGTTTCCTTAATGTCAGATGATACCATAACTGTATGAACAAGAAAGAAAGTAAAGGACACAAATTGCTGCAGCAAATGGTTGTGGGCAGCAGTTATTTTGCATTGCAATGGTTTGTTATGACACATACTAGTCATAAGAAATAAAATAAGATGCACTGTAATGTTATAAAGTAATTTTGGTTTGGCTCTCAAGACCTCTATGTTAAAAACTGCCCAAATTTCTTCACTCACTATTTTTGGTAATGGACATGGTTAAAAGTTATATTTATGTCTAATCTTTTTATTACAAGTTGACACATGGTTGTTCTCTTTCTGTATCAATGCAATTAGTTTTCAGTAGAATGTACCATTTTCTCTGCATAATGTCATTGATGATTGTGCCGTTTTCAGTCATGAGGTAAGTACTACTTCAGTGTTTTTGTAGCCAATGTTGGTGACATTACTATGGCTTTGAATTTCCTTCATATAAGACTTGCAACTGTTTGGACTTTGTACCAATCACCACCTAGCTCCAGAAGAGTTCATGTCAATCTGCAATATTCTGCTTGCCAGAGTGCGAGTGATAGCAAGGGTGGTGGGTTACAACAATTTACCTACTTCTTAGACTTTACCAACTTCGTATAACACAAGTGAATTAGTGCAACCATCTTCATTTGCTAGGTATTGCTCACGTATCCACAAAGCAGAGTGGTGCAGATTTGTAAATTCACTTACCTGGAGCCATTTGTAAACATATTTATGATATTATGTCCTTCTGTATATGTATCAATTTAATTTAAATTATTTTTTAAATTTCTATCTTACTAACTTTTTGATTATCGTAGCCCACCCCTAAGGTACCTATGCAATTGTGTTTTAACACAATTACCAGTACTACAGATACATACTATTTTCCAGGTATTTTTTTCTGGTTTTTTAGAAAAGCTACTACAGTAATCTTCATAATTCAGAAAAGTTACTCATCTTTATAATTACTATTATTACACAGGCGAATGATTGAAGCGATGGAAACTTTTGATAATAGTATACTGTGGACTATTAGAAAATTATTTCATACAAGCTATTTAACGGTTGGATTTTTGAGTTGAAGCATTACTGGTTATTAACCTGCAATATGCAGGAGTTGCAGAATTAGAGGGGGAGGGGAGCATTACAGGAGGGCTGGAAAGGAATAAGTGAGTCTCTAAGATCAGAAGGTATTTAGGGAGCAGGATGATTACAACGCATGGAGGCTGGAGCAATTGAAACAAATGTGCATGTCGGCCTTCAGAATAAAGACTACATTAAGTCTACCCATGGTTGTTTAAATAATACTCTCTACCTAAAGGCCTTGGAAAATTAATGTGACCTAGCATGTTCCTGCGATATAGATATAATGCAAAATATTAAAATATTCATAGGATATTTTCAATATTCAATGCTAGGTAATACAGATAGTGTGGTATCTGACGTTTACCTTATTCAGAACGTGTTCTCAAAATTTACGTATGACGTTTAGTTACACACCGACAAGTCTCAATAGCTGCGTTGTTATTAAATGATAAATGCCCAAATTTATTTACAACACAATGCAAAGAACGCAGTAGGGTTGCTCGAATACTAGTCGATTAGAAATTGTAATCGAATAGAATAAATCGATTCTTTTTTTATAGGCAAGAATTTCTTTTCCGAAGTGCCTTGGCATGTAGACAAGAAGACGTTCCACCTGAAAGTATTGAATATCAAACAAATTAGTTGAGCATTGTTCCACTGTAAAAAACATATTTACTTTTTTTATTACTGCTTACAATATAAAAAACGATAGGCTACTTACAATGCGAAATAAAACTTGTGCAAGCATCCCTACAACCAGAAGCCGCCTGTTCCTGTTCTTGCAACATTAACTTGCTTTGCGCTTGTAAAGAAATAAATATACCCCGAATCGGTATTTGAAAAGTTTGTACAAATTCTGCCCACATCAGTCCATAATGGTTAAGTGAGTTCTGCCACAGCTCACGTCACATTGGGTTGACTCCCCACATTTCCTACCCACTCTTCCTTACACACTCCGTATATTTGCAGGTGGGCCATGCAGTCCTTGAGGAAAGACAATGGATCCTAATTGGGTGTACCAGTGAAAGTCTGTAAAATCTGGAAGCGCGCTGGAGTGTGTTTCTTATCAGTGTCTGAATTCTGCTTGGTGGGGGTCGACTGATTTTCCTGTTGCTCGTCACTTGTGTTCGTTCAACTGGGTTTTGGTCAATCCAGAGTGATTGGTTGGGAAGAGTTTCAAGGGTGTTGCTGCAGGGAAAGGAGTAAGGGTCGATGCCTGTGGGCTGCTGGAAAAGGGTAGAAATGGTTTTAGGGAGCGGTGAATGTGAGGTCTAGGATGTGATTATAACTTATTGGCATCAGACACCATGAAAGCGACGTCAATGTGATTGTTGTCTCTCTTAACATCGAGGTTGTGGGCCGTCCACCCGGACCCAATCTCCTCGGCAATGATGCTGGTGACCTCTGCCCCATTGATTATTGTTCCAGATGAATGATCCAGTGGATGTTTCCTAAACAGTAGCTGATGGGTCGAATATGCACCATTGTTGATCTAGGCGGGAAAGTTGACTAGCCATTTAATAATAGCGTACATGGAATGTCACACCCATAAGATATGGAACACTGCTTAAATTGACATTTGCAAAAGAAATGGTTAATGTAAATTTGGTTGAGCGGGTATTCTGAGGGCCCATCCCCTGACATGCATAAAGCGATAGCAAATATATTACGTATCATTCAGTTCACAGACGTGTCTATTCCGATGAATTTACATCTCCCCGCAGGAGAGTACTTTACATGAACACAGGGTGGCTATAATTGACAACTACGATGAAACTGAAAATGTATTGTAACATACAACAATTTACGGAGAAAAGAAGCTTCCAGGGCAATGCTAATCCCGTGGGAAGAGAAGGTTGCTTACCGGGTAGCTAGAAATGAAAAGAAAGGTTCCAGAATTACAATAAAATCTATTGCAGTGAATGTCCATATCAAAAGTTGAAGACCGTCCGGCACGGGGAAAATGCCGGAGCCCCCGACACCTACTCCATCTCCATCTGATGCTACACGTTACTGACCTTCCCGCCTGACGCACGGGCTCACCTCGGCTTACACACGCTTCAGAGCGGCACTACTTCCTGCTACAGCTTGTGTTTCTTTTCCTTGCAACATACTATTAAGTAAACACAAATATCGAAAATTACAAAAAGAATCCTGCAACACAAAACACGTATGAATGGAATGGACAAAACACTAGATGTGTGATGAGATAAATGATAACAAGTTGACAATACACTATAAAACGAGAATAACTAAACAATTAATAAATCCTTAAAAAAACACAACTAATAATGTCTGACATAGGCCCTGGACATGTAAGTTCAGTTATTGCCCGACCTACTCCATCTCTTTCTGCCTCGCGGCATCTTTGTTAACCATGGCAACCACCAGCTGCTCTGCACTGAAAATGTTGCAGGTCACGGCCAAGCAAACTGTCTTAGGGGTGGGAACATGTGGCACTTGTCAGTATTGTTGGTACCACTGTTTGCATGGTTTGCAGAAAAATAGATGTGGAGTAATCAGCCAGTAATGGTGGTAAGCAAGGTGCAGGCTGTATAAGAGGTATTGTGCGCCACGTACCCCCAACCATAAGACTGTTTGTCAGGCCGTAACCTGTACTACCCGCATCAGGGCTGTGCACTCTACTGGTGTGGAATGTGCGTCCGATCATCGGAACTACCAGGCACAAAGAAGACACAAGGGCACGATGTTGTAAGTGCAGCCGGTGGTTGCAATGGCAATGCAATATGGCGAAGAGGAATAATTAGGCCTGCACATTGAACTGAAAATTTCAGACATAATTAAAAGACTTGATAGTGTTGTTACTTTAAATGTTTACGGTTTGTTTTGCAGGAATGGTTTTATTTGTTGAGTTTGAAGGTAACATGTTTTTTCCCCTTCATCTTGTGTATAGTGGTTTGTGAATCCCATTTCATCAGTGTTTAAGTAGCAGGACTATTTGTATGATTTTCGTATGTCTATTAATTTTCTTTTATTAACGCAAGGGTCTATGATGCAATTCATCTCAGAAAGTAATCCCATGTCGGTGCGAGCCCACAGGTCGGGCGGGTGAGTCCGTCTGCACGAAGCATCCACTGGAGGTGGTGGGTGTGTGTTACCCTCCAGCATTATCCTATACACGCCGGGCAACCATCGTATTTTTTTTTCAACTGGACACATTAGCTGCAATCGAAGTAATTCATCCAGATCATTTGTCTATCACATCGCCTGGAAAGCCAACTCCACTCCTTCTTGGATTAGTATCACCCCAGGGAGCTTAATGTGCATGTAAATGTTTTAATTGTTGTAAGACAATTTTTCTGCTTCACCACATGGCCGGTTAAAATAGCAGAGTGTGTTTCGTGTAAAGTTCCCTCAGATAAGAGGTGTAATTGTAAAAGTAATAAATAACATGTTATCAAGTCAAGTCGGTTGTTTATTCATGAGCGTGTAAGCATTTAAGGGGACAGGCCTTAATAATCCCCTCTCAATCAGCATGTAAGTTCTCATTTCCAGTGTAATCGGTTTTGTTCCAATCTGTATGGACATGTGGGAGGCCCTGACAGTCCACGTATGCGAGTATAATTACTAGGAAGTTTTCTAGCCAACATCACAATGGTGCATAGCCTACACCGACGGGCTATTGTTTAGGAAACAATCTTCTACTGGAGCAATAATCTTCAGGTGGATGAAAACAATTCACCAGCCACGACGAGGAGTTTGGTCCTGGATCGATGGCCCGCAACCCTCAGGTTGAGAGGAGCAGCATCATCTTTGAAGTCACCTGATGGCATCTGGTGCCCTAGGTATATTTATTCCTTTCTTTCACCATCACCACTCCAGAAACAACCCTTCCCACCTTTACCGGCATCTGCCATGCAGCAATGAAAGAAGTGCTGTAGGAAGGGTTGGCAATTGTTGAGTTTATTGAGCACTAGGCGCCTAATGCTGAGCAGGCTGCCTTCTCACGGGCCAGTTTGTCACTAGCACTTATGAAAAAACTCTTAATCGTAATTTCCTTCTGTTATTCAAATATATGATGATTTAGGATGATTGCAAAATGATGTGACACAGCATGAAAACATTTTCACAGGGCTCAACAATTTCTATTCACTAAAATAATAATCGTTATTATTACACCGATAGCGGCCATTTTGCTATAACCCCAAGGTGCTTATGGCATCTAAAACACATTTTTTCATAACTTGTTTATGGCAAAATAAATTGCCTCAGTTAAAACCTATTATGTCACTCTGCTCAAATATATATTGGCTTTCTAGTGTTCATATTGAAAGTCTATCAATTTGCAATCTTTTATGATTTGAGACGAAAGTTAGGTTAGATAATAACGTGATCGATGTTCACATTACGTTACATCTTATATGTTGAAGGTGTCGAGTCACTCGCAGTAAGAGCATCTCCTCTGCTCCCTGCGGCGAGGTCATAGCACATAGGATTCCCTATGTGGCGGCAGTCTCATGTTGTTTTTCTGCTGCTGCTGGCAGACCTGCACTCCAAAGCACGTTGTGCCACTACCACAGATGGTAAAGTCCCATTGTGGTTTTCTTCGCCTCTTGGGACATTGGAGAAACAGCATGCCAGCCGACTCGCCCTGCTCACTGTCCTCACTGCTCACTCAACCACTCTCATCACTGCTGCATCCTTGCTGCGACCCGGTAGTTTCATTCCGGCAGGCCTGTTTCGTTCTCCGACATCCACCTCCTCATCGTTCTGCATCCTTGCAGGTGGTGTCGCTGGGGTGGGAACCTACTCTTACCCTTCTCCGTCCTCTTGAGGCAAAAACCAGGCGTGTTTCAAGCTCTTCTGTCCCAACGGCTTCGCTCGATGACGCATTTCCATCGGACGTGTTGACATCGGTCATCGGGCCCACCCCTGTCGTCAACTGTGTGTCCGACGACGCCGGACCTTCTGCATGATCTTCTGGTACTCCTACTCGAAGTGTTGCATCACCTCCCATTGTCGGAACTTCACCAGCGGGCTCGTCAGCAACACCACCATCGTTGGATGCCTGGTGGTCCTCATCTCGTGCCGGCTGTTCCGTTTCCGCTCATCCTGTACAAACATCGGGAACTCCTTCTCCCCTCTCCCCATCTCCATCGCCATCCATGTCAGATATGGCGACCTGGTTACTCCAAGCGCTGGCGTGATGTAGACCCCTGGCAAACTCCATCTTGTTCGGCGTCGACGTCTCACCTGTACTAGAAGGCCTGACCTCTGCTACAGGTCCCGAGCACTTTCTGCTTCGCTTGCTCTTTGCTCAAGCTCGTCATGAGCAGGTCTGTCTTGGCCATTTTGGGGCTTGTGCCCATCCTAACAGGGGGCACTCTCAATTGCTGCCCAGATGTCGTCACAGTGGATTCTCACAGTTTTCCTGCCTGTTCTCGCCAGGTACGTCGTTGGACCCAGTCACTTCACTACTCGGTGCAGTCCTGTCCATCAATGCGCGAGTCCCATGCAAATTTTTTTCGCGCCGCAGACTTCGGATGTGCTCTGATGTACACAACTTGACCAGTTTTGAGGGCTGCGGGCAGTCTCTTCATCTCCGGGCAGCCATCAGTTTGTGTATCATACCTGCTGTTTTCTTTGGTCACTGTATCGGCACCTATACCTCTTTTCCCATGCACTACTGGTTTCCGTGTCACTGCTGTTTTTCGTACGTGGACAGTTCTGCTCGCTCGGCAAATCAATGTTTCTCCCCAACAGAACTTGTGCCGGGGTTTTTCTTGTGGCTGCATTTATTCTACATCTCAGCTTGAAGAGCATGGCGAGCAGGTGTTCGGTTTAGCTGGTGTGTTGCTCACCCCTATGGAGCCGGAGTTGCACCATCAACTGCTGGTTACTCCGCTCTATGGAGTTTGCTTGGGGGTTGTAAACAGCCATTTTCATATGCAGCATTCTACAGCTAGTACATAATTCTCACCAATGTTTACCTGTAAACTGGGACCCATTGCACATTAGGAGCTCTCTCAGGTAGACCCAGCATGCGAAAAACTCACTCTCCATGCACTTTGAAATTTGACCTGTACTGGCACTGCTTAATGGATAGGCTTCGATCAACATGAGAAGCTGTCACTGACTACGAAAATTAACCTCTTTCCTCCCACTGACTTAGGTTACAGTCTCATGAAATCTAGGCAAACAATTTCAAAAGGATTTCTCGGCTACCTGAGCTACTGCCGTTCATTTCCATCTGTTAGTCGCGACTTGAACAAGTTACACTTTTGACTCTTTCTTACCCAATTTTTTACATATAGTGTCATGCGAGCCAAAAAAATCTTTCTAAATTTTTTTTCACCCTCTGCTCTTGTCCTGGGTGTCTTTCTATGATGCTACAATCGTAGAATGTTGAAAAACCTTTTTGCTGTAATTTTTGGGTACGTAAAGCCTCCATGTATTGTTATCACGTGGCGAGCACGTCTCGATGCTCTTCTTAATCTCGGAGTTGCCGTCCGTCCGCCCAGGACCAATCTCCTAGCCGTTGAAGTTGAAGTGTTGACCTCTGCTCTGTAGGCTGCTCCTATAAATGAATGTTGTTTACTAAACGATAGCCCGTCGGTCGGCTATGCATCATTGTTTATTTTGGAGGGAAAACTATATAACTCATACACGTGCATTCGTGGACTGTCAGGGCCTCCCATGCTCCCATACAGTGCGAAACAAAACCCAGGACACTTGCGGATAAAAGAACTTATGTAAGTTAAATGAGCGGGTATTGTAAGGGCCCACCCCTGACATGCTAATGCGACATAAATTAATGATATAGCGGCAGTTCATACACATGTATTTATTACATTAAAATTATGTTCCTTCGGGAGGGCACATGTCATAAAATACTTTTGATTATTATGACTGGCTTTGCTGTAACACTGTGAAATACCCTGCGACATTTAAGGTTTACATGAAAATGATGCTTACGGGGCAATGCTATTCGACTGGCGAATAGAGGTGGCTTACCGGGCGGCTAGGAGATTAAAAAAGGTTCGTGATGAATAAAAATCTATTGCAGTTAATGTCCAGATACAAGAAATTTATGACCGCCTAGCGTGCACAAAAATACGCCAGAGCTTACGGCACTCACCTTACCTCCATTGGTTGCTTCGTGCTGACTGACCTCCCGCTCGACCCGCAAGCTCGCCATGGCTTGCCCTCGCACCTAAACGGGACTACTTAAGGTCATGACTGGCATTATTGACACTTTGCATATGTGAACAAGTATATAAACCTATTAAAAACCAAAACAAATAATCCTGCTATGTAAACATGGATGAAATTATATGGACAAAACACTCTGCAACGGATGAAATAAATAATAATACATTACCTTGCAAATAGATTAAATAAAACAGAACACACAAAGCATTTAAATGGGAACAACAGAATAAAGTCTTCAATTAGTCCTTTACACTTCAGTTCAGATTAATTGGCCTTTACTTTACCTTCCACGACGTCTCTGGTTCCCATGGCAACCACCAGCTGGATTGCGGCAACGTGCCCTGCACTTGCTTTGCTTCTGGTCTCTCCAGCGACTGGGAGTGCAATCGTCCCAACGGTAGAGTTCGCAGCACTTCTGCGTTTATGTTGCAGGTTACTGCAGGAAAAACAGTCAGGGGAGGAGGCACGTGGCACATGTCAAAAGGTATGAGATGATGTGAGGGTGATACACGTGAGATGTGAAACAAACAGACACTTGCAAATAAATACTTCAAAGGAATTAACATTATTGAGAATTTTTTCTAAAGACGTATCTCTAGTCTTTATCAGGATGTAATTTATGTTTGCCTTAAAGTCCTTTATATTACCCATTTGATATAAGGTTCAGTGTTTTGCACCAGGCTTTAATAGCCTCCACTACACTGTTCGTACACATGGCACACAAATCACTCATCGCAGTGATGCATTGGTTCTTTGGTAGAACACTCTGGTAGAACAAGGATGCTGGCGATTTTTAGTGACTCGATGCGCAGGGAAAACATTTTTAGGGAGAGGAAAACTTAGCACACATCAAATGAATAGCATCTTTCTAAAGGTTTGTTTACATGGTGAGAGTATTTGTTACGATTGTAGCTGTTACGAACGTGTGTGTGAAGGTTATTTCAGCGATAGGTCGTGTTTACACACACGATCGAGTCTAATGCTCAATGGATCGAGACCTGTAATGATAGTTTACCTCATTAGATGAAATGCCTGACAATTGTGTAGATTAATTGATAGGCCCAACATGTATATCCTTATGTCAAGAGGTTGATATTTGTGGGGGTTTTAAATTATCGTGACAGGATAAAACTGACGTGAAAACATGTATTGTTCCCATAGTTTAATGTATGACAATTTGTCAAGAATGTTGTTAATAATGATAATAATATACATTGTGTAATACCACCACATAGTGTAAGAACCGCACAAATATTAACAGAATATAGATTATTCTGACATGTTATTGTCTACGTGATAATAATTTCTTTACTGCACACTATCACCCCTGCGATGATACACGTTTTACATTAATAAAGTTACATGATAGTTGTATTTATGTCACTACAGTTACTATCTAGTTCTAGCTAATCTCGCGATACTGTTATTGCGACAATAACTTTTATGCATTTATCATGGTATTGTAATGTGAGAGTAGTTCTCACGTGAGAAACTTTTCCTTTACTATCGCCTTGTAAACGTGTCATTACATAAATCGTCAGACATACTTTTAATATATATAAAGAAAGTTCAATTTTTTTTCTTGTAAAAAGAACCTTTCAAATTATTTAACATATTTATAAATTTTTTATTAATTTAACTCTGTCAGTCAAGGAGCGTATTGAGCGCTATCTATGTACTTTCCAAATAAACTCTTTCCAACGAACTTGAGAACCGGTTTGCTTATGTCTCCCCCATGATTAGATTTCAAGTGAAGAATCTTTCGAAATGGATATACGTGAAGGTGACTTAGGAATTCAGTCTGATGAAATAACTTCCAGCACTGATTGTGATTTTTTAAGAAATAATACAATTGCAAATTTTTACCGCCCACGTCCACGCAGACCTCTAAGACCTTATCAAGTCTACACATCTCCCTTTCCGAGGTTTTCCTGTCACGAAAGTGTTTCTGCTCGCCTGTCCTTTCCTTTACGAATGGAGTATGGTAAATTATATAAACGTAGATTTAAATTGATTTATAGAAATATTTTAGATGTAATGATGTTTCAGCAAGTGTTTTTTTTTTTTACACATTGTTTATGTTTGTCCATTTTGACGAGCTCTATAAAATAAACACCGCGTTTGTGAAACCCCAGCATCATATATACTTGACCAATCTCAACATGTACATAATAAGATTTTTTTTTTTTTTAATCTGGGACGTAAAAATACTTTATTAGCTTTTTGCTTACGCGAGGAATTAAAATTTTCTGTATGCACGTGCGCTTGCCAATAAACTGTGGACTGCTGTCGGTACAGAATGTATGTACTTATTTTGTCCTATAGGAAGGCAGTGGTTGCGAGTGAGGTATATGAGAGGGTGTGTAGGGATTTGGGGGCTACATTTATAGATAGTAGGAAATGGGTACGCTGGGAAAGTGTAGGGAGGGACCAGGTTCACCTGACAGAACAGGAAAAGAGGATTCTAGGTGATCTGCTATGTAGAAAAGTAGTTGGCTGCATGGAGAGGGTCAGGGCAGAGCAGCAATTATTGAAATAGCAATCGGTGAGAAGCAAGGAAACAGAAGTGGAGAGAAATGAAGAGGATAGCATTGATGAGGCCACAGGGGTGGAGATAGTGGGTAAGCAACATAGGATGGTAAAGCATAGTACTAGTATAAAGAAAATGGTGGTGAACTGTAGGAGTGTGTACAACAAGCTGGTGGGCTTCTGGGGAAAGGTTGAAGGATATGAGGCGGATATAGTGGTAGCTGTGGAGACTTGGTTGACTGAGGAAGTACTGGACATTGAATGTAGGCAGGATGAGTTCACCATCTTCAGAAGAGACAGGGATGGGAGAGGAGGAGGAATAATGGTGTAAGGAAAGGGCTAAAAGGGGCGGTAGAATGGGTTAGTGAGGATGTCGAGGTAATGGAAATTAAATTGAGTGGTAGTAGTAATAGGAGTAATACTTTGCTGGCAGCGTATATACCACCAGGACAGGGAAGGCAGGCAATTGAGATGATTAAGGAGAGGGTTGATAGATTAAAGGACAGGCAGTGGGTTGTTGTAGCAGGGGATTTGAATATGCCAGGGGTGAAATGAGTAGAGGGTGCAGAAGGAATGGGTAGCATGATGCAGAGAATGGCAGCACAGTTAGTCAACAGAGGATTAGTCCAGGTAGTAGAAACACCTACGAGATGGAATGAGGAGGGTGTTGGGTCAGTGCTGGATGTGGTGTTGGTTAGTCCTAGGAATGCTGTAGTTTGTGCAATAGTATTGGACAGTATAAGCTACCATCATATCCCGGTTGTGGAAATTGGGATTGGCAGGATGAGGGAAGTGCAAATGACAGAAAGGTTGATGTGACAGAATGGGCGAGGAGACAAGAAGAGGGCAGAAATATTCCTGAGAGAGAGGTTTAAAAAATGATCTATGGAGGAGGGTGTGGGGGAGTTGTGGAGGGAGTTTACATGAATAATGGTGGTTATGTTGGAGAAATTTGTGCCAATGAAAAGGTTACGGACTGGGGAGATCCGCCATATTATGGACAGGAGATTTTGAAAATGAAGTGCAGAAAATTACATGCCAAGTGGAGAAATGAAGGGATGATAAGATAAGGTAAGGAATGGGGGAAATTGTTAGGGATGTTAGCAGGTTAAGGAGAAGAGAGGAAGGGATCCCTCTAACAGGAAGGGATGGTAGACATGCAACAAATGACCAAGAAAAATTGGAGATGCTGCAAGGACAGTACTTGTCAGTGTTTGAGGCAAAGGAGGGTTGGAATAGGGGGACAAACAGGGTTCGGGGGGTGTTTAGTGAGTTTAAGATGAGGGAGTGGGAGATAGAAAAGGTAATTAGGGGTTTGGAGAGCAGTAAGGCAGGGGGACCAGATGGGATAGGAAACGCAGCACTAAAGTTTGGTGGCAAGTAGATGGCAAAATATTAAGAAGTGCTGTTTAAAAAGTCCCTAGGAGAGGGTAAGTTACCACAAGATTGGAATGATGCTATGTTGGTACCTATACACAAGCAGGGAGAGGATAGGGGGAGGCCTGGCAGCTACAGACCGGTGAGTCTCACATCAAGTACAGAAAAAGTAATGGAGAGGCTGGTGGTGCAGTATGTGGTGAGGGTAATGAACAATAGGAATTGGTTGGAGTCCCAGCATGGTTTCAGGAGGGGTTACTCATGTGAGACTCAGCTCGCTGGGTTATTAGAGGATCTGGTGCAGGTAGTTGATAGGGGAAGCAGGTGGATGCCTGCTTCATAGATTTTGAGAAGGTGCCCCATGGGACATTGATGAGGAAAGTGGAGGCGCTGATACCTGACAGGAGGGTAGTGGAATGGATAGGGGACGTTCTCAGGGGGCCAAGGCAGAGGGTGAAAGTGGGGAGGCAATATTGGAGGAAGGGGAGGTTACGTCAGGGGTACCACAGGGAAGTGTGCTGAGTCCTTTGTTATTTACTATAATGGTAAATGACATGGGTTTGGGGATTAGGGGAAAAATCACATTATTTGCATACAATTGTGTTGTATGTGCTGTGGATGAAGAGGGGAGTGGAAATTTGCAGGCGGACATTGATAAGATATATTGTGGACCAGGAAAAATAAAATGAAGATAAATGTAAGAAAAACTAAGGTAGTGAGGTTCACAAGGAAGAAGATGATAAGTAGGGACATGTACAGATGGGAGGGACAAGAGATAGAAGAAGCAGCAGAATATAAGTATCTAGGGATTGTACTGCAGAGAGACCTCAGGTGGAAAAATCATGTAGAGGTGGTTGCAAAGGGAAGAAGGGCTCTGGGTATGCTGGGAAGGGTGCTGAATAGAGTCAGCTGTGAGGTGAAGGAGAAGGCGTATGGCACAATGGTATGGCCAATGTTAGAATATACTGCAGCAGTATGGGACCCGTATGTGGAGGTGGAGGTGCGAGAACTGGAAAAGGTGCAGAGAAAGGCAGCAAGATGGGTGAAGGGTAGGTGGAAAAGGCAACGGCAAGATGGTGAGGAAGAAGGGAACTATAGGCCATCAGTGATGATGAAAGAAATGAGGTTGAGCTCATTGAAGGACAGGAGGAAAGTTGAACAGTTAGTCAGGATGTACAGGGTGGTGAATGAAGAGGGAGGATGGGGAGGGCTACACTGCAAGCTAAGTAAGGGGGTGTTTAGGGGAAGAGGAAACAACAGTGAGAAGCTTCAGAGGGTGTAGAGGAGAACGGAGCGGGGTAGGCAGTCCATGCTTGTGAGGGAGTGGGATGTGTTGAGGGAGGAATTGGTATCTGTGAGAGGGGTTGGTAAATTCAGGAAGGGAGTGGAAGGGGAGTTGGTTGGGTGAGAGAGAGAGTTGATAGAGCTCGCCACCGGGCGGTAGCCTAATTGCGAGTGAATGTGTGTTTATATATATATATATATATATAATCCTAATCACAGCATCCAATCCAGTTGTGTGGGAGTTCATAGATGAGGTAGCAATGCACTTCTCTGTGGCAATGAGATGAAACCCCATCCTGCTGAAACACAAAGTTGCTGGAATTCTCTCTCTTTTGTGGAAACAACCACAACTCCCAACATGTCAAGATAAGACACATCCATGACAGTGCTTCCGGGTGGGGGATAAAGGTCCATACACTTTTGTGAGATTGCACTGAAGACATTCAGTTTTGGCGAATCCTGTATGTGTTGCACAGAATCACTGGGATTTTCTATGCCCTGTATCCAGACATTTTGATTTCACCTTTTCACCAAAGTGTCGTTGTGCCACTGAACATCAGATGTGTGGCAAATCTGTCTCCCTGCATGCGCTCACAAAATTAAAATAGAATGGCTTAATCATCTGGATGGAAGTGTTGCAACAACTGTAAGTGGTATGTTTTAAGTTGTTACCATCATTACAAAATATTCTAAAGAGTCCAATGAGGAATTCCAAGCTCGTGACTTGCTCAGATAGTTGGTTTTTGTGGGCTATGCACGTAACTTCCCCGCGTTATCTCCAGTGTTTCGTTAGAAATACCTGGTCGTCCTGTGCGCGTACCTTTACAGAGGCATCCTGTGACCTGGAACTGACGGTACCACCGCAGAATGCCCTGGTGACCTGGTAGTTCTGTGTGGAAATGCCTTTGGAACGCTTGTTGCACTGTAACAACCAATAAACATTTTGCATATTCCAAAACACAAAATGCTTTCTGTTGCTTAGTCGCCATTTTGTAAATGGAGCTTGTGCTGCCACTTGGTGTGATGAACAGAAGTTTACACTCGCATAAAAAAAAAAAAAATTGAGTTTTCTTTTGTTTGGTGGTTGGCATAAACCTTTAAGATGAACAGTTTATATATTACAAATTTTTAAAACCAGATGAATAATTTAAAATAACCCTTTACATCAATTACAGTATAACATAACGACATTAAAATAAAATACATCATACATCCTGTTACAGTTCAAAATTACTTCAAAATGTAACAAATGTTCATAAACACAATCATTCTGTGGTAGTATAATGCCCTTAAGCAGAGCTCTAATCGCAGACCATTAACAGAATGGTTACACAGTTAAGGGAAATTGTGGCTTACAGTAAATGAAGGCAATAATATAAGTAAGTTCCTGCTGGGTGAATACAGAGTATGAAGTTACGACAGGCAATTTCAGGCTGTTAATTGGTTGTTCACTATGTAAACGTGAGGAAGTGGAATGTGTTGCAGGAATAGTTGGTGATGGTGAAGGTGGTTGGGCGATTTAGGAAGGGACTGGGGAGGGAGATACGGGATGAGGAAATGAAGCACTTGCCACAGTGTGATAGCCCAACTACCAGTTGAAAGTGATAATGGTTATTATTATTATTTATTTATTTTTTGTTTACCACTAGTGGAGTGTACATTCCAGGATATAGAAAATTACCGTATATAAACATCTCATCCTTGTATGACCAGCGTAGATCAATATTATTTACAATAGTCCAAGTAGTCTTCATTTATAGTTGATAAGAAAATTGTTCAAATCTTTTGATGTGGACCCATCTTTAGTAAATCACGGTTACAGTATTTGCAGATTTACTTATCTAGTCTACAGTGTGAAGTACAAATGTATTATTTGACCATAATTTGTAATAAATTTGAGAGTATGGTATGTGTTTATTATAACTTATACATTTGGCAATGTCTGCTTTCGTTGACATATAAATATGTATTGCCTACTTTTGTGTGGCAAAGAACACAAACATTTACTGTCTTTTGGAGTACCTCTTACATCATAATATCTTTAAAATAGTACTAATTGAAGTGTTAATTCCTATTTCTGTTGTACGCAGTTCATGGATATGACAAATTTAGTTACTACAGGTTGGTGTCAACTGTTACTAATGGCTAACAAATATTTTATTGAGAGCTGTGATGGGAAATATTGTTATGGGAACTTAAATTTTAAAAACTGTTTAGTAAATTACAATATACATAGGCCTACATAAGTAGTCCAATAAATATTATTTCAATATGTGTAAGGTTTCTTCATACATTATACCATCACATTTTGTTACTTGTTTACAGTTTAGTGAAAACAGTATTGTTTATTTAAATAATGGTATTCACATCATTCGTATGTGTGAACAATACTTTGTGGTTTCCAGGGGTGTTGTGGAGCCAGAAATACTAACATTGCTTTGTGAGAATCTTTATGTATGTTGTCCAAACATAATACACTTATTTCCAATTAATGTTTATTGATTTTCTTTAGTGAACTTATGAAAATGGAACCACAATAATGAAAATGTATGATGTTTTAATCTTGTGCACACCTTGTTTAGAGTGAGTGAAGAGATTTGGGCGTCTCTTAACGAGGTCTTGCAGATGAGGGCGAAGTGAGATGAGAATGAAACAGTGTTGGAATGAAGGGGTAGGGAAATGGGAGATCCACGAGAAAACCCACTGACCAGCAGCATTATCTGGTACAATTCCTTGTTTAAAAATGGCAGATTATTAGACAGGGAATGAATTTATATATTAAAATGTTTCATAAACTATCATTATTGTCATAATTTTCAATACAATTAAACTCAAATTTACTTTTTGCCATTAATAATATTGCAGTACACTCCTGTGACCAGGGACATATTAAAGGGGAAGGTGATACACCCTCGACCCCTCGGGGGTGTCACGAGTTTCAACCATGCCTCACTCACACCATTAATTACCACTCATCTGTACACTCCCGCGAGGCGGAAAGCAATCTCGTCTCAAAATTTCCCCATTTGCCACGGCCCATACGTACGTAATACTGTTACAATCCATTTAGTACATTTGAGCAGTAAAGATCCCACAACATTCGGTTTACAGTTCCTTTAGGTGACACTGAAAGAATTTTCTCATAGGCCAATTTTCTGAGTTTCCTACCTTTAATAATAAATTAACAAATACACTGTATTCATAAGCATTACATTGACTTTTACAAGTACAATTAAAAAGTATAAAAAATTCTGGGCCCTCTTTAAAATATATGACACCTCTTCGCTCATAGTGGGACCACAAATATTCTCACTGAACGACGACTTCCCGATAGCTATGTAAGAAATCATTAAAGTAAACCCCGTCGTAAAAAAAGACGTAGCAGACATACCTGATGCAGAGGCACATTGAAACGTGCTCGCAGGAACACGGCAACAAGAGAACCAGCCGTAGTCCTACTTACAGAATACCAGTTCCGACATTTCAGGAACAGCCTCGGATAATTTGAGTCACCATCGAATGCGAACAGAAGCTCGCCAGGACCACTGCACCCTGACTACACACCACTGTGCTTAATCGTCTTGCCCGCACATTTGGTTTTCCACACTAACGGTCGATTCACGCCCGTGAATGATCATGAAATCGTGCATTACAAGGCCCCGTGCATATTTTCTTAACGATAGAGAGTTTGCAACCAATGTCATAAATTTTACAATATTGGGCTGTGATATTTTTTCCCAAACGAGCAATTATTCCTTCGTTCTGAACACGCCAAGAACTCGTGACATGTTGTCTACAACCCCAGAGTAGCCAGTCACTTCAGTGGCAATAAGAAAGAGATTGGACACATTGTGATCTTTAGTTCGTCAGTCAAGAAAACTACTTTGCACTCAGTCCGTAGTTTAAGTCTGTCTTTATCAAAATATGCGATTGGTTTGCACCACAGCTTTATGCCAGCTTTACCATTCATATATTTGTGTAAGTTTAGTAAGTGTGATTTGTTCTCATAATACTTCATGCACAAACACTTCATGTCAGTCAGCACTTTCTGCATTTTACCGGCCTGCCATCCAATTTGGCACACGCCGTGCTACCTCACTGTGCAACGACTGCCCAACTCGTAAAACACAAGTGCTCCGCTCGGCATCTAGGCCGCAACTTTACTGTGACTCGACTCCCTGCCACACTGGCTGGCACTACACCAGCGTGGCTGGCCAGGTGACATCACGTGCCAGCTAGGAGCGTAGCCTAACGACAATCCTTCACACTAAGTCTTACATTTTTTGTGTGTGCAACAAGCGTAAAAATTATTTCACCTTAATAATTATATTATACTTTCATGCTAAAAAAGTATACATGATACACCAAAATATTAACAACTCTGGTTACTAAAGGTAAAAACGGTAACCCCAAACCATATATACTAAAAACTGGTTACTAAAAGATTGACCATTATGGTTACCAAGAGTTACCAATGGAAACCGAAACCTAAACCTTTCTGGTGACGATAATCAAATCATTATAAAGGCCAATAGGGCCCTAGCGACTCCTTGATGTTTGGGGAAAGAAAACAGTTTAGACAATGGCCAATAGCAAAAATGTTGAAAGTTTAGAATCTTTACACAGATTGTAAAATATCTGTAGCGTAGAATGTGGCAACCAACGCATAAAAAAAAGGTTTCTACAGGCTTAAAATGATTGTCACCAAATACACTAAAGGGTGAACACAGGGCAGATGTATACTAACAACACAACCGTATGTGGAAAGAGCGACAGTGTTGGTATCTATTGGCGCAGCGTGATGGCCGCATGTACTGGTACCATACCCAATATTAATTACCTTCTTTTTACGTGAATATAATTACTTTACAAATAATAAAATAACAGCATATTTCAGAATTTAGAAGTAGAATGTAATAGTTCAAAAAATATGCAACGTCTATTTTGTCAGAAATAAACCATATTCAGGTCATTAAAAATTAGCGCAGTTGACTGTAATACAATGCATCTGCACTACAAATTTTTTAAAATTCTCTTAACAATTAAAATATATTTATAAATTCCTGGTTTCAAACATCTGTAGCATTCATCTAAACATGACTTATACATTGACATATACAATTAATGAACAGAATAGAATGCACAGTTTCAAATTCTATAATTTTAATTCCCTGGAACTTTCTTAACGAGATTCAATTCTGGCCATATCGCCAACTGCCCTTCACAATTTGACTGTTTTTAGTTCAGTGTGACCGAATAAGATAATGTGACAAAAGAACAAAAAAGAAATGTGACTATTGAGTTGACATTCATGTAAAGAAAAGCTTGTGAATGTCAAAAGTCATGACTGCACCACCTGATCTCGCAGACCAATTACAATAGGGACGACGTGTTATTTTTGTTTTTCATTTATGTTTTTTCTTCTCAGTGCTTTCTGCTCACATATTTTGCATACCGCATATAGTATGTTCTTCCAGAAATTTGAATGAAAGATGAAAAAGTAACAGAATTTAGGCTAGGATTTTTTTTAAATTCATTAATATATAGGAAACTATCCATTGCCATAGTTGATTAGTTATGTTTCTGAGAAGTACGTATATAAAAGCTGGCTTTCACTGCACATGTTTACAATAAGTTTCCAATTTTTAGTAATTTCTGAAATATAATTTAATTTTCTCAAGTAGGTCAATGTGTATTACGTACAGTTTCCCACTTTCCCAGGGACATTTTGTTCTGAAAGATATGGCGATGTCCTAATGATTTTCAAACTCAGTGTGTATATAAATCATGAACGCCATACTTTTGCAACCTATTGTTACCACATCAGTGTTAAAACAACACAGATATACTTGTATAAGTTTAATTTTCATGGTTTACAATCCGAAAAGCATCAACACTTATCAACATTTTAATTCAGTACACAAAATGTACGTCCTTATGTGATGCATCATATGGCACCTGGCACCCAAAACTACCATATTTACTTGCACATGAAAGTGTGTTGTGATACATGTTAACGTAATGTGAAGTCATCGTAATCCAGGTCTAAAACAGAATTGCAAGCAACAGGAAACAAGTGGTGGGCTTAGAACTATAAGTCTGAGCCCCCTCTATGAAAGATGTCTCGCCCAGCAGGGAAGCTTCCCCTCCGCTGCCGGAATTGTTGCCATAGCCCCACCCCAACATGGCCCAGCTGCCGGAGAGCCTCAGGAGTAGCCACCACCTGAGAACACCATTTGACAGCAACAAAAATATGCAAAAATGTATTTCGTTTTGGTGGAATTACAAGAGATTTTCAGCAGTGACCATATTATATGTTTATTTCACTATGTTCAGAATTAAGTATTCTATGGGTCGAATATTTTACCTTCACATTTTAAGCAACATGCAATTTAAAAAATATAAACTAGAACCCTTGATTTGAGTATTTTTTTGCCCAAAATAGATTTTGAGATGTGAGATGCACCAAATCATCTTTTAACTCTTGCCACAAAAAATCCAGACTTCTAAGTGAATTTTTTCGCTTTCAATACAACAAAACAAAAGACACCACCTTCCCCTCTTCCCAGTTGGGTACATATGACTGTTAAGGCCGTATATATTGTCTTGTGGCTATGAATGATGGAGAGACATGTATGGCCCCTAGTGGCACATCCACACAAGCAGAATGTCAGGTTATGACGATACTGTGTTGTAACCATTGTTGTACTTGTATGATTAGTTAATAATGATCAATTTTTATTTGCAAATCAGTGTATAGTAATTTTAAACTTGCAGTTGAGCAATTGCCCTATGGCAAGTGCTTGATTCCCTCATCCCGTTTCACTCTCGAGTCTCTTCCTAAATCACCCTGGGGCCGTAGTAGTGTAGTGATCATACTATTTGCCTCTCACCAGCATGGACTGCCTTCCCCTTTCTATCTGTGTCCATAACCTCGTGGAACTTCTACTGTTTGTACCTCTCTCCCTGTATAGCACCTTGGTTAAATGTCCACCTAACTTCCCCCACCCTCTCACTCCAACCATCCTGTATATTCTGACCAGCTTTTCCACTCTTCGCAAGTCACTTAAGGAGCACCACCCCAACTTTTTCAACAAGGTTGGCCTAAAATTCCTATTATCCTCACTTTCTTGCATCTGCCTACCCCATTTATCCTTAGGGAAATGGTGCACGAAAATCATATATTTATATCATTTTTGTCGCAATTTGTATTACAGAGGATTTTTCGAAATTTTCGATTCGACAAGACGTAAATAACAATTTTGAACACCTTATTAGAGGGTTAAAAATTCTCTGCGTTCGTTATTCTCGTAGCTCTGATTGTAGATAAGAAAAAAAGTTCCTTTCCTTTCTTCCATCAGTGCTCTCATAATAATGAAGGCAGTGAAAATCTAACAATGCAGAAAGGTGTTGGGAATTAATATTTATGTCTTGTTGAGCCAAAAATTATCATAAACCCATTGGAAAACAACTTATGCTGAAAATTGGGTAAATATACTGCTTTCATGCACCATTCCCCTGAACCTCCCCCCCCCCTCCCTTTTTGCCTCTTCTCCAGCTCCCATACCTCCTCTTCCACATATGGGTGGTTGCATGTTCTGTTATTGTCCTTGGACTTAGAAAACTTAAATGCATTTAGATAAATATGTATTTATTTATGACATTATAAATGTGTGCTTGCACCATACAGAAGTTTGCTATGCAAGTTTCTTTTTGCTGTAGGATCCAGACCCTTGCCAGGTGTCAGCACTCGCAGAGCTATTGCCGTTGTGACTGTTATATTCTTTGTCTCACTGTTTGCACTTACATGTGTGTACATGAAGTTTCCGGAACTTGAAGAGTAAGTAACATTTGTTAACGTGATATAAAAGCATAACTTATTATGCATGTTTATCTAATTTGACATACAACAGGATTTTTTCAGTTTGCTCATAAAAATACAATAAACTACTGTTCTAGGAAAACTGTAGATTCTTGCATGTTAGATTCCCAGGGGGCACAATATGCTCAGAATTTTTCTTATTTTGTGACATGTATGTCTACTTCAAATGTAGACATCAACAGACAACAGATAATACATTACTTGCGCACCTTTTATCCTGTAGTTTTGGTTTAAGCAAAAAAAAAAAACCTTTGACAAAACACTGACAAGTGTCACATCACATGGCTACACTAAACTTGGTACATAAAAGTGTTTTGTAATAAAATATGGGAGGCATAGAACCTAAGTTACTGATGGTGTTTTAGTGAAACAATTTTGTAGCCAACTTTTTGTATAACTTCCAGCATACGGTGCAGTGTTAAATTTAACAAAATATATAATATTTCCATTTGGAGGATAAGAGAAGACAATGAATAGTTTAATAAATTATTTTTTTACATATACAGCATTCAGAATTTATTGCAAAAGTTCATTTGGGGAATTAGACTTGAGCAATACCATTTTATTTGCCCAAAATATTGTGACTTAATTCCAAAGTTTGCTGGAAATTTTGCAGGGTTTCCATGTGGTTCTTGTTTGTGTAAAAGCAGTTTCAAAATTAAATAATTCCATCTGGAATAATTTCACTTGGCTGCCAGCTTGGTAGGATAAGATTTTGCAACCTTCTTGCCCCAGTAATAATAATGAACAAAAGTGTGGTTGGATTATTTAGTTGAAAAAGTGTTGGATAATTTAGAAAATATGGTATCAGGCACCAGTAACAACTAAAATTGAGCAGTGGCAGATCTAGGTGGCAAGGATAGTGGTCGGGGGAGGGGGACGGCAGCCTGCCCAGGTGCTAGGTTAAAATGGGTGCCAGATGGGCCGAAATTTCTTGTTAGACTACTACTAATATTTTGATTTTTGCTCATTATCAATAATATGGTTTTCAACTATAATGCACATGGATGCAAACAAATTATGTACCATAAGGGGTACATTTATTGCTAGGGGGGGGGGGGAAGGAGATCACATCACAATATCTGCCCTGGGCGAAGGAAAGCCTATATCTATCTGAGATGTTAGTTACAAACTTAAAGTGTGAGCCCCAAAACAAGGCATGTCCTTTATAGTCCATTCACTGTTATGTCCAACTTTTCTGAAGCCTGCTGAAGATATGCTTCCAGGATATTCGTCCGCCTCATGCAAACAAAACTTAACCGGGTGTAGAAAATTACACCAAAGGAACGACACACTGCATTAGTGCACACTCCATTCTATAATATTTTGTTTTAAGAACTAGTTCTTACTAGGCATTACCAACACACCTTTTTTTCTCATTTTTATTCTTATTAATTATGAATTAAATATAATTTATTGATAAAATATAAATAAATTACAGTTTGACTAAAAATAATGCACATTTATGTTCTTTTTTCTTAAAAAAAAGTATAAAATGTGTGTTATACATAACATAATTAGGAAAAGAACCATACATGGAGTAAGTTTTAAAAAGTTTTATCCAAAAAGTGTGAAGAAACCACAAATAGACTTAAGAAATCTATCAGAGATACTGATTATACAATTTCAGAAATTTAATGGCAATGGGGTTGCAGGATTTGTGTGAGCATTTAAATGGACTGTATGCATTGCAAAAAATAACTCTAAGAACAAAAGTAAAGAAATCATAAACCAAACACAAGGTAATGAGCAACAAATAACTAGGAACTATAGAAGAACCTACTGTAGTCTTGTGTTAGTGTTACTTTGAATTTTTGTTTTCATTTTTGCATGGTGTCCTCTGATGTTTTTTTTGTTCAATTCGTTATTGACATTTTCATTGTGTTCAGTGTGGTTGATGTTCATCAATTTTCCTGTTTAGTTTGGTTCCTGTTGCTCGTTACTTCATGTTCCGTTTGTGACAATGGATACAGTCAATTTAAGTGCTAATGTAAACACTGAAGATACAGTGGCACTGCAGAACCATTTAGGCTTCTAAATCTTAGAAAAAAGTTGGTCTGTGTTATGATTTGTTACTTCTAAATATTACAGTCATGTGGAAAAATAAGTAGCGCATTAAGTTATAAAAATTAAAGATCTAAATGTGAGATTTAAAACGATAAATAATTTTTTCCTTGCATAATACCAATGTCCCCTCCTATAACTGTCCAACAGGATATGTCTTATAAATATTACATCCCCTAAGAAATTAAATTTTTAACTGCCATTCAGCACAGAAAATTGTATGTGAGCATGCATTAACACCTCTGTGTTTGTTGCAGGCATGAAAAGCAGCATGTGAAAATTCCTAGAGATATAGATGATGCCAAAGAGTTGGGACGGGTTTTGGATAGATACAAAGACAAATATTTTACAGAAGTTTTGGGAGCCATATTTGTCACCTATATATTGTATCCTTCCAGTAGCTGTGTAACGTAAATTATTATATTAATATTTCTGGAGAATTAGTTGTATACAAAATCCATATTATTGTGAACATTGGATTTTTCTATGTTGGGTCGTAGAGTTATTGATGTTGCTGATAAAAGTAAACCAACATGGTATGTAGTGTACCTAGTCTTCGTAGATTTTAAAATGTGGCTTAAGGAGAATTCAATCTTTGCTGTCTGTTATTATTGGTTGTTGCTGTCTTTTGTGCTTGCAACATATTGTGTGGGTGAAAATGTGTAAGTGGTTACAGTAATAACTTTCAAGAAGGTCTCTGTGGAGAGAACCATCTCATTTTGGAGATGTAGCAGAATCTTGTTTATCTTGACTAACTGGGACCAAATGTCATCCAGATTGATTAAAATCCAAATAATACAGAAATTAAGCTGATAAAATAGAATATAGGACTGCCAAACAAAATGCAAATTGTGTATGTTACAACTTACAATTTATTATTTGCACACAAACAGATCTAAAAACATTAATATTCAAACAATGTTATTTTAATGAATAGTGTTGAAGTAGGAAAGTTTGTTTGTGCCAAATGTGTAGATGTTTGCGTGCTGCAAACTGTACACATTTCAATACCAGGAGATCAGCCAGTGTTCTATAAAGCAGGACCAGCATATTCAGAAGGAAGTACAGCTATCGTTAGGTGAGGTCAGGTAGTAACAAAATATTATTGTGCTGTACATACTGTACTGTAATTATCAATCCAGATAAATCAGAAATACAGATTCAGGGACAGATAAGCAAAGGTTGTGCTTTTATTCTGTATATGATGTTGCAAATGAGCCTTAATGAACCATGTGCAGATATATGGTGGCCAATTATATTACTCTTTGTGGTGTAACGAATTTACTCCTGAAGTTTGGCCAAATGTAATCTCGACTCTATATAAATTTCAATTTTTCATTTACCCTTGAAATTTGGAAAACATCTAATTATTGATATGGTCATTTGCCTAGATAAAGTTGTATATGTTTACTATTGGTATCATTTCACAAAGTTTGTCTTAGTATTTTAATAGGCATTATAAGGTTGAAACAAAAATCTTTTATACAAAATTAAAAATTTTTAATTGACAGAATTATTTTGGCTGTCAGTGTAATGTTTAGTATTTCTTAATATGTTTGTGATTTTTTTGAGATACAGTGCTCTAGTGCTATGTTATAGCATATTATGCTTCCTATTTATAACCACCTGAGCATTTACGTTCTTGTAAAGGTAGGTTACTTTACTGATCACAGCTGATTGCACCAAATACAGAATGATGGTAATCGTTCATCAATTCCTTCATCAAGCTATTAATGTTCAAAGCTTGTGTTCATTCTTTATGAGTGTTCAAGATACACAGGTTGGTAATCTTGACTGTGATATTGTGCTTCTCAGGAAAGTTTCAACTTTTTGTAACATGGGAAAACTTCATTTGGCAGTGGCGGATGAAGTTGGAACCACCAACAATAATTTCAAAATATTTTTCTAGTTTGGGAGTAAGATATATATATATAGTTTCTGGATGTAACGCTTTGAATACTACTACAATATCATTCACCGAATTGACTGCTGGAACTAACTTAAGACGTATAGTCAACTCACATCTGAAATTCGAAACATTAATGTTAAAATCTTGGAGACAGTGTGTAGTGGAAGTGTTCTATTCAACAGGTGATGACAGAAGACATGACTGTATAATCTGATATTTTTCATAACCAGACTGGTTAAATCTCTTCTCAATCTCACCTACAAGTAGATCTAATGTTTAAAAAAATGATGTGTGTAACATGTTTTTCGGTGATGCCGATGGATGAGGAGGAGCATTAGTAGATTCATCATAGACATATCACTTTTGGTTTAGTATGTTTCGTGGAAGTTTTGGTTCTTCAAGCTTTAAAAGTATGGCTTGCGCCGTCATTTCTGTCCATAGGTCGAAAAAACCAATAAAAGGGGTCAATGTCCCCCATGTCCCCTCAGTTCCTATGCCCTTGGCGCCATGGGTCACACCAACCATTATAGCCTCGCCGCAGCCATAGTCCCTTTCCAAGAAGAGACATTCAGCCATATTCGCCATGGGTCGCCCTTGAAGACCAGGTTTTGGCTCGGGCCAACTAATGCATTCTCTTGGACTGCCATCCACTTCGCATAACAGCGTGGCGTGTACACATTCAGACTTTGGCCCTGGAGGAGAAACTAGCTGCAAGGTTTGGCCACTTTTGGTCATCTCAGCCACTTATTCCCTTCCCTCTCTCTGCTTTCCACACCCCCTGCGTTGGCCCTGTGCTCTGGGTATATATATAGAGGCTGCAGATGAGAGTTTGAAACTGACTCTTGCAGCACAGTGATAGGGTGTCACTTGGCCCAACCACGTATTGATGCCTTAAGCCTTCGCTTACTACTAGTTGTCTTGTGGCTCAGTTGTAGGATGTTACTTCGCCCGACCATGCACCGACCTCTTCAATCACTAGATGTCTTTCGTAACTCTCGCAGAATGTCACACAAAATGTGGTCTGACCTTACTTTCGTCTACCAGCTATCATAGCTCTAGATAAGAATTCCATGCTGCCCTTCAGTTTACTGAAGCCACCCACGCTTCATTGCTACCCAGCTAGCCATGCTTTTCCACGAGTTCGAGTACCGAACCACTAGGGTCACTCACCCCCCATTTCTCAGTGTCTTTCGAGACTAAGCATCATCCTGATTGGCATCCTAGGATCGGCCCTTCAGCCACTAGTCATGGTACAAGCTGATTATATGTGTTTACTGTTCCAGCAATAAACAGACATAATCCAATTCGGTTGGTTTATCACTCGCAGCTAACTATTTTTCCTCTATCATCTTCTGCTATTTCCTGTTTCATCAAACGAACCTCAGACACTCTTGCAGGAGAGAAGGGATGAGCTGCTGTACCTTTCCATTCTTCACCAATAGGAGCCCTGCCTCTATGGAGCAGTGGCCCTCTCGACTGTTGCACCCACCTGTAAGTGCTTGGGTCTGCCGGCAACTTTCTGTCTAGCCAACACACTTGCAGGGAGGCTAACAGCCGCCCCTGTCAGGGAGCTCCGACTCTTCGTGATGCGTGGATCTATAGCAACATCCTGCCTTCCTGCGTGACACGAGGGAGGTCACACCTGTACTGCTATTGACACCTGCAGTTAAGTGATTGGGTCTGCTGGTGACATCTTGCCTGCCAATTTACTTGCTGAAGGCCAGTAGCGAGGCCTACCCACTACACCCACCAGCCTATACTTTCATCTTTCAAGCCGTGCCTGCCTCTATGGGACACTTACTATCTTCCCCTTTAACCTATCTGCCTCCTTATGTCTCGCCACAGGGCTGGGCAGGGTAAGACTGCCAAACAGGGGCTAGCCTTGATTAGAATCCAGGTAGAGGTTGGACAGAGTGCCAACTGGGGTGTTTCTGGAAGCAGGAAGAAGCAGCTTGATAGAGGAGTACATTGGCCAGCTCGACCAGTGGAAACCGCAACCTGCACTTCAAGCTACTGCGGCACGTCCCCCGTGCTGTTTCGCCACTACCTCTCACTCCATCAAAGAAGCGTCACCTTTAACAGGGCCTCAGCCTCAAAATGGTTTGCTGGTTAGGCCAATTTGTGGCGTTTCAATTGCTAATAACTAGTAACTTTGCCACTGTTACAGACTAGTTCAATTCACTTAGTTTGGTACAGCATAATATAAGGTGCCATAAAAAAAATTAAAAGTAGTATTCCAGTTTGGAATTTGTCTCAGTTTTATTCAACCTTTAAACTCAATCACAGGCACACGAATAATTTCATGAAGAAAGAATACTGGGAACAATGTCTCCTTAGTAATTAACTAATGTTCCAATAAATTCTCACATTGAGACAAGGGGGAGAAAAACGCTTTCTCCCTTGATGCTCTAGCGCCCCCACACCCGTGGAAAGAATTTTGAAGTAAAAAGTTTGTTGCCAGAAGTGCGTTAAGTTGCATTTTATACGAAAAAAGAAGGTTACGGCCGTGGGCACTTGCAGATGTGGGTCAAACTCGTTCAGCTCAAAGTCTCCTCTTCAAAGGTGGTTCTACATTTGCGGACGCGTCCTGGGCTCTCCGCTCGTGCAGCCATCCCTACTCCTCAAGCTAAAAGGCTAAAAATAGGAGTTCCCAGGGCTTGCCGCCTCGTATTGGCTAAACCCTAGTGCATCTCAGTGAATTCAGTGAAGGTTTCCGACCAAATACTGCTGATGGCAGGGGAAAATCAAAGGAAGTGGTAAAAAAACATAATCTCAAAAGCTGACGAAACCTCGCTCCGCTCCTGGGAACTTGAAAATGCCAACGCATTACAGATAACTGCTTGAAATACAGCCCTGTATTAAAAACCGTTAAGCTCTTCCTTTTCCACGTGGCACTAAAGAAAAATTTAGAATATTACGCTCACTGACCAGAAAAAAAGCATTTACCCATAAGTCTCAACTGAAAAATATTGGGCCTATAAAAATTATTAAAAATATCAATATTTCGCAACGTTACAAGTTGCCAAACTCCACATCCACTCTGGTTCATACCAGGCCAGCTCCCACTAATGCTCCTCGTCATGGCCACCAGGCTATAATTAACTAGCTGAAAGCCAATAGTACCACTCCCAGCAATAACCCCGTCAGTTGGACAACGCCTGTTTCCCAGTCATCTGGAGGCGAAAGGTTTAGATGTCGACCAAGACTAAGAACACCCATTTGGTGGGGCGTCAATTTCTTAAACAAACATTCTAGAAACATGTGAAAATTGTTTTAACCTACCTGTATTTTATGATACTCGGTTTACTGTAGTAATTATAAAACAAATTACCTCATTTTTTCTAAAATAAATTACTGTAGATGGGTGCTCATATTCAAGACTTGTAGAGGACTTCTGAAATTCACACTCATTC
The DNA here is from genome assembly GCA_029891345.1 of Dryococelus australis. NCBI lineage: Eukaryota > Metazoa > Arthropoda > Insecta > Phasmatodea > Phasmatidae > Dryococelus > Dryococelus australis. Next base: position 69,139,459 of record CM057003.1, on the reverse strand, counting down.
AAACTATTCTTATTTCAAAGGTTAAATCCCTTATGTGAGTGTGTAATACAAACATGCAAACATTGTCTTCACAACACGGGCATTACTTGTGAAAGAACTGAAGTAAGCTTTCATAGTAAATTGCTTGTAGTAACTGTTAAGAGAAGATTAGCCCTTCTCACAGAACATTGGACAAATTGATTGAATATATCACTCAGTGGTGTGTAGTCTAGGAGAGTTGGTCTATCAGACTAAAGCAACAAGTTGTCCAGTATTCCAGTTGCCTTAGCACTGCAGATTGACTTTGATTGTAAGTAGTGGTACTGTAGTGGGATGCAGCTGATTTACTTGACAGCAAGGTCAGGACAACAGCCAGCACCAAGATAGCACTTAACATTCAAGTCAAAGATTTAATTTTACTATTTTCAATTTTCAAGTTTATTTCCTTAAATTAGCTGCAGCCTTCAAACATTTGCCATTCCTGGCTCCATCTCCCTGTCCATCTTGTGTGGATTCCTGTTTTCATTCCCGCTAGCCCTGGGCCTGGTCTGCTTCTGTTCGGCAACTGGGGCCTCGCTCTGTTACCTACTGTCACTCTTCATGGGTCGACGCGTCGTCTACAAGTACTTTCCTGACAGGGTCAGCCAATGGACTGCAGTGGTAAGTACACTTATGTTCTCTGGCATGTGGGGGCCGCAGTGGCTAAGCGGTTAGCCTGCTCGCCTCCAACCAAGGTGAACTGAGCTCAAAATTCCCGACTGGGTTGCTCCCGGATTTTCTCAAGGGGGAACTGTGCCGGACGATGCCGCCGGTCGGCAGGTTTTCTTTGGGGTCTCCAGTTTCCCCTGCCCTTGTATTCCTGCATTGCTCCATTCTCACCTCATTTCACCCTCGTCTGTTCTCAATAACTCTCTGTTAAGAGAAGCCCAATTCTCTCAACTCAACTACTCTGGCATGTAAGCCTATTTTTTACATTTAACTAACATAATCAGAGCATATTTTGCAGAAAACTTTTGGAAAAAATACAGTATACTTGCTACAGGCTGTCCACCCACAGGGAAAAGTTAGGGAATTTCATGTTACAGGGAAAAGTCAAGGAATATTCTCCTGGGTCAGGGAAAATGTAAATAATTGCTACTCAGCAAAAATTGTTAATTGTGTGAATATAGGATTACATAATTGTAAGCATATGCTTTCCAAAATTTCAATTTTTAAGTTTGTAAACTGACAATAATACAGTTTTGTTGAGTGACATAGGGTGTATATGTACTATATAAAGTGTTTGAGTTAAGGTTAGAAGTATAGGCTGCTAGGCTACCAAAAATATATAAAAGGACAGTAATTCAATTACTTACAGTCTAGTACTTGTCAACAGGAACACACACAAAGAAGAATAACAAGTTTTTCAAGTGGTTGCACTGGTTAGGCTAGTTTCATCAGGCAGCAGTGTCCTACAACTTACTGCCTTATGAAGCTGGCCTAGCCAGCGATACGTCGCGATTGTGCAACTGCGTAAAAAATGTGTTGTCTTTCTTTGTGTGTGTGCCTGTTGACAAGTACAGTACTATAATGTGAGTATATAACTTGACTGTCTGGCGTTTATATATTTTAAATAAAGTGTTTGTAATGGGCTCTCGTGTGAGATTAATAGCATTTATCGCAAGAAATATCAGTGTGCTGAATGAGATGCTGGCCCTGCTTGCTTGGTCTGTTGCAGTGTAATATAATTCACCTTTACTGATAGCATATTTGTGTGGGTGGCTGGGAAAACTTTGCATGTTAGTTTTTCGACCAAAATGGTTTTTAGTAGAAAAATGTTCTGCGTAACTTGCTGAATCCAACAATGTTCTTAGTTAGATCATAAACGCACCCCTAGATAGCATAACATTCATTAGAAGGGCATGACGCACATGTTTTCGTAGTGGAAAAATGTTGCATTTTGTTAATCAAATTTTGGCTACACTGCAGAGGAGGTTATTTCTTCTGTTCTTGGCTTCAGCGTAGTTTGTATTTGGTCTCGCTGTTCATTCACCACTTTCAAAAATATGAATGTATCTCCAAGTGATTTAGGGAGTGTAAACAATTGTAAATGTGTGTTTAAACTGTTGGAGATAAAATCAGAAAGAACATAAAATCTTTCCCAACAGAAGTGAATCACTGGAGTAGGAATGCTCCATCTAAACTGTTCAAGCCCTGATTTGAGCATCTCCAAAATGTACCAGTTATTTCAAGACAAGTACCTGGATAGTTTTGCTCAGCTCTCAAGACCACGATGTTAAGAGGTGCCCAAATCTTTCCACTCCCTCCCCCCTCAACCGATAGTTCTGCGAATTCCACACTGTACAGGAAGATATTCAAGAGAGAATTTAATACAAGGTTTGGCACACCGAGCTCTGACACTTGTAAGCTGTGTGCCAAATAGTATGCTCAGATGACATTGGCTAATAATGAAGAGCAGAAAAGATAGACCATGAAAGTACTGCGCATCACTGCAAAGCTTATACAACCCTGGCCGTAGATTCGAAAAACAACTTCACTACGTTATGTATTGACTTGCAGTAGGTACTTTTTACGCCAATATTAAAACACACTGATGTGTATTACCAGTGCCAGTATTCCAGTGTTAATTTGGCTGTTCACAATGTGGCTGACAACACACACTACTAGCATGTTATTGTGATATGAAAGTATCACCAAACGTGGGTCGAAAGTAATTGGTAAATGCATTTTTAAAATGTTACCACAACATTTATGCCATTATCTCGGGGGCAAGAAAGAAAACTGATTGTGTGGTCCTATCGCAGCCCAGGGAAAAATAATAACTGGAACATTCTAAAGCTGTAGCGATGCCTTATTACATCAGGCTATTTTACTGAAGTACTGCAAAAGTTTTTAATCGTGGGCCACAGTTTCTTGCCATGTAATAGGGATTTTGCCCTTATAGAATGTGATAAAAGAATGCCAAGCTGAACAGGCCTTTCACAATCTTTGAAATGAACCCATCTGACTTTAAAGGTATTACAGTTCTCTCGGAGAGTAAGAGAAAACTGCAGATCACCAATTACATTTGGATGGAGATGACCGCTGATGATCCTGTTACAAACTGTGTGAGGAAATCGCACAACATTCTCATGCCTTAGATATCAGAGTTTTTCCTGCCAATCGGAATAGGATTGATGTAGATGATTTACCATGTTTTTATTCAGTCTCGCTACCCATTCCTAAGGAGAAGGATGATCTCGTGGACATGATACAAAACCAGAACATCATGAGTTTTATGAAAATATTCAGAGTGTTTAAAGTTTATTTCAGTGCATTTAATTGTCTTTCAAATTAACTCATCTGAAATAATTATAAAAGATGACTCGTTCGATTGCAATTGAGTCTATTTTTTGTCACTTTCATGTTCATATTGCATCATTTGTCGATAAGTGCAATAAATCTTCTGATGTGAAAAGATTTAATGTCTACTCTATGAAACAATTGACGTGTGTCACTCCCCACCTTAGGCCGTTCGTCACGCTGGCCGCTTCCTCAGCGCAGCACGCACCTGCACTCGACGTGTGATCAGCGACGAATGTGTTTTGTGACGTGCAGTGCAGGAGTGATTCAAGCGAGTGCAAGTGCAGGAAAGTTAAAGTGGTGCAGCACCACAAGCACGAAACAGCTTAGACAAGGGCGGAGTGATACTCTACCACGTGCAGTATGCATAAAAGGGTTCTTAAAACATTTTAAAGGGAATTTCTGGACACGGGAAAGGACACATGTACAGGAATCACAGATGACATGCATAGAAACCCTCATGCTACTAATTGTTTTGTTTTTGCAATTTTGTGTTTTGCTTGAATGTTTATTTTCACCACCACCAGTATTTTGCCCACTTCATTACATCATGTTAGAGATACAGGTGTATAGTTATGTTTGTTTCATGTGATTCTGCAGGGTTTTAAGTATTATTTGCCACAATGTAACAGCAGAAGTTCTTCCGCGTGTACAAGTAGATCCCTCCACGGTGCATGGGCCCGTGCTTGCTAGCCCTCGCACCACGGCGGGAAGTCAGTCAAGAAGTCGCACTCAGAGGAGGAGATTGCGTGTGAAATCGCGGTCGCCCTTTTCCCGCCTGGACGGCTCTCAACTTCTTCATCGCCGGTAACTCTTCTGCAGTAGCGTAAATATTCTGGAACCTTTTTGTTTTTTGTTGTCCGGGACACTCCCCCTCGTCTCCCTAGGAATTGCATCACCTGGGGAGTTTGTAAATTTAACAGTACACTTAATATTCACGTAGCTTAACAGTTCTTTATCAGTGTAACCTTCGTCGCAGGCCAAAGCGAGCTATCATTGTCAAACACCACTGTCCTGCAAAGTTGGCATTTCATTAAATACATTTTTCTAGCCACCCATGCATTTGTTCTGTCAGCGGTGGGAAATATATGGTATTGTAAGGTTAAGGTTTTGGTCCTGAAAATAGATCAGGAAAAATGGTAAGATTCTGCCTGGAAAACAAGGAATAGTCAAGGAATTCCAAAATGGAATTTGAGTGGACAACCTGTAGTATTTTTAAGGTTCATTGTACTATATTCAATGGAACACATCTTGTTTCCTAACTGAAGTTTTTTTCAAGTTATTCAGAAAGCACCTTCTGTTCACATAAATATAGGCTTGCAGTATCTCCACATTTTTGAATCAAACTCTGGAAAAATTTCCCTGCGTATGATGTGTCAAGTAGAGCTATCTTCTAGAATTTGTAGGTAATTCTGTTCAGCCTAATACATTAGGTAGAAAAATCTTAAGTGGAGGATAAATTTTAAAATGAGAATATTGTTTAAAGTAGTGTATGTTGAGAATATCCAGTTATGGGTCACCACTTATTTACAATCTATTTGATATTGTAGTAGTTTACATTTTGTAGATAAAATTAGAGTACTTTCGTTTGGTCTCTGTAGGTAAACAGGCATCGAGACAACTTATTCAACTACATGTTTTTTCTGCGAGTGACACCTTTCCTTCCTAATTGGTTCATCAACATTGTGTCACCAATCATAGATGTTCCTTTATCCATTTTCTGGACGGGAACATTTTTAGGTAAGTGGTGAATTTAGTAAATGTTTGCCATATTCATTTTTAGACTGAAAGGTATAGAAGTGGTGTTTTGTAATTTTACATACAAACATTGTAATTATTTTCTGTGAAATTTAATAAAAGTGTATTTTATTTTGTGGTATTAATATTAACTGTATTTGTTTTTGAATATTGTATCTACTTTCTTTCTTGTTAACTAATTTCAGGGATTTTTATACCTGTTTTAATGAAACATACATTTTGTACATTTAGTAAGTTTTATTGAGTAATTGGGTTGTACTGTGGTTATAGTTCAGTAATGTGTTAATATTTTCCATGTACTGTATTTGGTGTTTTTGGGACTTGGGGGTGCATGTGAAGTATAACAATGATGTTTTAAGCCATAAAAGAACAAATCAACTGTAAAAATCTTTTAAAACCAATTTTTTGTTTATAAATGCACTAAAAAGATAAAAATTATTATATTAGTAGTTATATAATGTGTAGAAATTATAAGACGTGGACAGCAGTGATAAACTTTACTACAAATTAATATTTTTGTATCCATTTATATTTAGTGTATAAAAGCTTGGTGCAATATAGACCATATACTTCATTTGCATAAGTGTAGTACGCACATATCTTGCATAAGGCTCTGAACTACTCGCTGCCAGAGGCCCCGGTGTCACCTGCCTCCTTTGAGATGTCCACGTTCGAGGTCATCCCGGAGGAGGGAGTTGTCGGCAATGATGTAGCGGACCTCGCTAACCTCTGCAATGTCAATATTGACAGCAACAACGATGTTGGCACCGGAAATGTTTTGATCGCCGAGGTCCGAGCATTGACAACCACCGTAGAGTGCAATAACCTGTAAATGTATGAGGCCATTGAGTACCAGAGGGAGGCCATCAGGTTTTTGGCCCATCATAACGAGGAGATACATGCTACCCACTTAGCGGTCACTGCTCTGCAGAACACGCTCATAGAGGATCATTCTGAGAGGATGTGGGCTCTGGCGATCCAAGATTAAGGTAACATGTTGCTGCACTGTATCATGGACCTTCTGTTATGCTTCCTGGCTGGCCTCCAGACTGATCCGGCTGCTAGTAATGGAGATGATAATGGCAGTGACGTCCCTGACTTTGACATCAATGACAATGACAGTGATGCTGACGTTGACGAGAACGACAACTAACTCATCAGAGGTGGCGGTGACTGAGACATCAACACCTGACAGACTGCAGACTCGCTACCTGGCACACACCATTGTGGCGTCAATGCATGTGGTGGTGGACTCGTCATCGCAGTCGCCATCATTTGGCTGGTAAGTGCTTCTGTATTCATTTCTTTTGACTTTTGTTCTGGTAGTTTCGTTGCGTGTGCAGCGAGGTTACGTATGAATCTGTATCCCATTCTTCCTTAGCCAGTCGCATGCACTCGGTCTATACCCCACCTTCCTCCTTAACTGTAATTTTTTTTTTAATTTTTCCACATTATAGGAAGTGTGTGTGTGTATATGGGGATGAGGAAGAGGGGCATGGGGGACGAGAGGTAGGAAGGAGACTGGGAGACTTCCTGGCAGGGATCAGGGAGGGAGTCATGGTGGAGATTGCCCCTCCATGCAGAATGCAGGAGCGTGATGTGATCACATTCTGTTGGAAGGAATGGAAAAATAAGGTGCAGTGGCTGCAGGCTGTGGACGAGGCAGTGCTTGGAATGCAGAATAGTGATGAGAAGACATACAATAGGATGGAAGGGGGCAATAAGGTGCATAGGTTGCTGGCTGGGGAAGAGGGGATGAGAGAGCACTCTGAATGCAAGAGCATGATGTGAACACATTCTGTAGTATGGACTGCAAGAGCATGAAGTAGCAATGTCCAAGATGGATGCCGGTACACACACAGAATGCAAGAACGTGAAGTAGGGACATTCTGTAAGAGGGGAATGCAAGAGTACACAAAGAAAACTGTATGCTAGATGTGCTGCCCGGGTAGGATAGCTAGGAGGAAACTCCCCCACACTCTGAATGCAATAGCATAAAGTTGGAACATGGGAATGCAAGAGTGTGAAGTAGGCACATTCAATAGGAAGGAATGGTGAACTAAAGGAGATTGGGATAATACATAGAAAACCTCAATCAGAATGCAAGAGCATGCAGTTTGGAAACCAAGATGGCCACCTGGAGTGAGAGGTAAATTTCAAGGGAAAAATGCCTGTGTGATGTCATCCAAGATGGCAGTCGTGGTGCTGCGGCACCGCATCCAACATCCAGGTGGAGTCAAACAGGCTATTTATAACTACCTGACATGATGCCCACAGCAGAACGCTTTATCTCATCCTAGATAGGGAAGGGAGAAGTAAGAGGAAAAGGTGATAACAACGTGAATTTGTGTAGTTCACATGTATTCTGGATGCACACTTGGTTTGGTCAAGTAGTAGCTCAAAGGTAGAAGTGGTTTGTCAATAGTTTCCAGAGATGATACTGTTTTATTTTATCAGTGGTAAAATATTTAACACTGAACAAATCTCAAGGTAATTGCATGTTCTTTCTAACTATTTACTTCATTTGTATGTCAAAGACTGTGTTTCATTGTATACTTTTCATCCAAAAAGTCAATGGTTGTCCTATTTTTTACTAAAGCCCAGTACACACACTCCTCTTTCTTGTCCAAGAAAGGGAACACTAACATGCATATTAGCTAGTATGCATGAAATTGTGTTATCCAGAACACAGAACACTAGTTTGTGAGCAAGAAAGTGAATGTACAAATTTTGGTTATCTCAAACATTACACTTACATATGTACAACCACCCACACAAACAAGGCAAAGTTCTCTATTTTCTTATTTATACACCAAAATAATTAAGACCGTGGGTCTAGTGAACATTTTATCATATTATTAAAAAGATAAACAAATCTCATTGCCAGCATCAACAATATACTACTGTTTGTTTACATTTTATTTGTGAAGAAACATAATTAAAAATACGACCATCCTAGTACAGCAGAAGTTCTTGTGTACTAGTAACTATGATCCATTCCTGACTGGAAGAGAATTTTGAAAACGAACCTTTGGAAAATTATCCTAGGCGTAACATGTCAATCTGTTTTTTCAATAACTTGCATTCCACAAATAACACTATTGACCAAAAAGTAATTGGGTACCTGTCCAAAATGTTTGCTCGGTGGTTGTCACCCTGTTAAGAGTCTCGTAGGGCCACCTCTTGTGGCAATAACAGCAGCCGCCCTGTCTGGCATGCTCTCTATGAGTGTTTGCAAGACATCCATGGGGATTCGTCACCATTCCTCTTGCAACCATTCTATGAGTTGAGAAATAGATTTTGGCCACGCCTGACGAGCCCTCACTTTGCGATCCAATTCGTCCCAAAGATGTCCTTTAGGGTTGAGGTCGGGGCTCTGGGTGGACCAGTCCAGTCGGCAAACGTTGTTGTCGGCATACCACTTCATAGTAGCCCTTGAAACATTGCACCTGGCATTGTCATGCTGGAAGTAACACGGGTCCATTCCGTAAAAACGCCACAATTTTGGGAGCATTTCTTTATCCAGAATGTTACAATAGGCCTCCATGTTCATGCTACCACTGACAAACACCAGCGGTACTACGCCGAAGGACGTGAAACAGCCCCACACCATCACTCCACCACCACCGAATTTCCTAGTTGGCACTATACACTCCGGCAGAAGCCGTTCCCCGGGTGGACGCCACACCCATACACTTCCATTGGACAGAATAATGTAAACCTCAACTCATTACTACACAGAACCAATTTCCAGTGTCCAGTTGCGACGGTTCAAACACCACCTGAGTCGCAGAGCTTTATTGCTTGTCGTGATATGGGGTATATGTGCAGCTGCTCTTCCAAAATATGCAAGTTGGTGGGCCACTGTAAGCAATGTTCCGATGGAAACAGATATTCCTGTTGCTGCATGAAACTCCGGTCGGATAGTAGCCATGGGTTGTGCCCTATTTTGGACAGTTTCACATTTCAGGGTTCTCTGATTTCTGTCGGTCAAGATTGGAGGTCACCCAGATGGCACAATGCCCATCGATGTTTCACTTACACAGGACGATTGTGACCATTGATTTGGGCCTGTTTACCTTCTGTGGAATCGCCCAGCTAGAAAGCCCATAATCACGCCCTTATCAAAGTCCGATAGCTCTGTACCTCGGACTATCTCCTTGTCAACTGGTTCCACAGCGGCCTGCAGCATATGGTGGCCACACAAGTCAACTGACGTACTGAATTACCTATCTTCACGGGTGCCCAAATACTTTTTGGTTGATAGTGTATAACACTGTGATTAACTTTAGAGTACTGTATTATTGAATTAATGAAATTTTACCTTAGTATCTTCTATAACTTGTAATATTTATGTTGTATTAATATGAATTAACAACAGCAAGAGCAGTGATGTGTTGACAATGGTTAGCAAGAAATTACTCACAGATAAATATTGTTAACATAGTTTTTTGTTATACTATTTGTAAATTAAATGTTGCCTATTGAAATATCTAAATATTTAGGTGGCACCGATGGCAACATATTTCATTGTTACAGTTTAAAATAACAGCACAAAACATTGTGTGTAGGTCCACTGACACTAGGTTTGTTTTATTGACTGAGGAAGCAACTGTCCTATGGGTGGAGCTTGTTGCTCTCTCTCTCTCTTTGTCTCACATTCAGGAAATTTTGCATCGCTAGTAAACAAAATATTATACATGTTTTCAATTGTAGCATATTTCGTACTTATTACAGCAAAATAATGATTTTTGAATTTGTAATTTACATCTGAAAAGAGATTTTGATTTTTGAATACTTATTTTAATATATTTAGATATGATGGCGGGGCAGTTACCATCTCAAGTTGGAAGACGTGGCGAGCTATGACATGGCGTGTTGCTCTTTACCAAACAAAGCATAAATTATACGTACTCTGAAAAATACTTCAAATTACCACATCATATTTGTAAACATTGTGTTATTTAAACCTACCTAGGCAAGTTATGATCTTGTGATAAATCTGTGTTTCCACTGCAATAATAAATATACTGTTACATGTGTTTCGTTAACCGCTGTGTGAAATGGTGTGACATTGCTGCATCGTGGTCGATACACTGGCCCTGTGTGTGTGCGTGATTTCAAATATTTGATGTGCACTATTTATATGTTTTAACTGTGAACTGTTTTTATGATGAAGTTAATTATTTTCATCCACCTTTGCCCTAGGCGTTTGAAACACAGTCATGTAACGTGATTGGCCACAGTCCCAACAACATACTAAGCCCAGCCTGATAAATTTCAATAAACCTAATAAACAATATGTAGCAATACATAGAAGAATGAGCGGAATAAAAGTTACCGTATGATTATTTGTGTGCATGTTCACTGCTATCTTTTAAGTTTGTATGACAAAAAATAAGCAACACTAATTGCGTGCTTGAATTTAATGAGCCTTTTTTGTTTACTGCTTGTTCCTTCGTTTTAATATTTATTCCAACTGAGGCCGTCCTTTTAAAGAAATAACCCAACACAAAATATTAACGTGCATTGCGTGTAATGTGCTATGTCATGGAAAACAAATATGTTAATGTAAAATATCCGTAAGAACTGTCATCAATTCAGGCATTTTTAAAATGACATAAAGCTGACCAAAATAATGTTATAGGCCTAAACTGTGAATATTCGTATGGAATGGTTTTTGGAATATGACAGAATTATTTGAAAAGCTGTAAACAGTAAACAATGCAGACAGGTATAAAAGTAGGTGTCACATTTCAATGTTTATGTTTAGGTGTAGCGAAAGTATACTAACACATGTACACACAAACACACAATGGATTGTAAACATTGATATGGTATGTGGCAGTCACATGGCAATGCTTGTTTACACTGGCAGAAGGATACAAAACGGGCCTGCAAGTAGATATTTAGCAGGGCTCCGAGAAAGTTTCTTCCAGTCGGGAATGGACTATAGTTTTACTCTGTGGCCATTCACATGCTGCAAGTTAGGGTATACACAAAAGTGTTCACCTTCTTGTACAATAAAGATGACTGTGTGTACTAGGCTTAAGAAATCTGAGGTAAGTATTTTTGTTTTGAGTCATAAATGATGGTGAACATTTTAAACTGGACGCATTTACTTCATTGTATTACTAGTAGCATAATAAATTATTTAAAAATCATGATTGCATACAACGTTCCTGATAATAAAAAATAAATAAACATGAACCAGTAACAGTAAGAGCATAACTGTATTGGTTTAATGTTTTTGTGTTGTACTAAAAGGCATATTATTGAAAACAGTAAAGAATGTGACCAAACATTTTTTGTTAAACTACCTTATTTGCACAGAGCAATGGTTTTAATTAAAAGTCCAGTGCTAAGTTTTTACTGCACTGAAAATATATTTTGTTCAATTTTATATTTGGCACCAATAAACAGACATGATAAATTTTTAGGTGCCAAGATAAACTATATTTGTAAAGTATGTATACATTTGTAAGAATAATTTTTTCTCAATATCAAAGAGAAAATGTGTGGTTGTCTTTATTTTCAAGGAATTATAGTCAGGTAAATAGTAAATGAGGTACCAAAAAATGAGCTGATTAGCAACAGTGGGGTGAAAAGAAACAGAACTTCAAAACAAAATTTTGGAGTATTCTGTCTGAAAGACAAATCAAGAAATTGTGAAAGTACTATTTTTTCTACAGTAAATAATACTGTCCAATTTTTTGGGTTTGTTTTTCAATACGATGACTTCAAACTTAATTTTAAGTTTTGTTTCTTTTCACCCTGGTGTGTCTAATCACCCCATTTTATGGTACATACTTTCTGTTCTGTTTGGTAAAACTTTTTAATAGTTACACTCTAAAGTGAAAAGTTGGAAATTAGCGAAAGATCTGTTGCTGACACCAAAGTTGGTTTGTATGTATGCTGTGACTCATCTTTAGGTGTAGCGCCGCCGTCAGTGGTTGCTATCCAGGCGGGTCAGACTCTGTACGAGCTGTCGGCGTCCAGTGACGCCTGGTCGTGGTACTCCATTGTGGTCTTAGGACTGCTGGCAGTCCTTTCCTTGGTTCCAGTGCTCTTCAAGCAGAAGCTGAAGAACAAGTTTGATTAGGGTCGCAGTGTGGTTTGTCTCTCAGTGCTCCTGCAGTGCAGGCTAGGAAAGTAAGGTGGAGTTGACGGGTTTAGCTTTAGTAATACATATTGCTCTTTAATGGTTGCTGTTACAAATCAAATTGTAGAGAGAATTGCATGCATGCAGAATGGTTGATTTTACTGTATGTCTGTGTTCTGAAAATTTCATTTTTAAGTAATGTTGGGCATTGTTATTTTTGTTCTTGTACAAATGTACAGTAATTTCACTTTTAACTAGGAAATTTATTGCAGTTTTTTGTCATGATTTGAATAGCAAAGTGTTTATAATATTTAATTGGCTTAGTATTGTGTTATAAAGCTTTAAATTCCAATTTTAGTATTGTTAGCAGCAAAGCTGTGCCTTTTCATAAAATACCATGATTCCTTGTGAAATGCTGCTAATGCAAACATGGAAAATTAAAGTTTTAATGTAGAATAGTATGAATGTAAAGTACAGTAAATGTGAAGACAGGTTCTACTTCTACAGTATATGCAAAGAGTAATGAACTTATCTCATCTTTCACCTAAATGCTAGCATTAAGTATGAAATAAAGTGAGGTTCTTTGTTGTTCCTTTGGAAATAGTGTAGTTATTATTTTGTTACGAAGATTAGCTCAAAAGTGTTGGACATGTCCTATTCAGTGTCTTTTTGCAAGCAGTCTCTTGAACTTAATTTCCATCAGTGATGAGTACATAACTCGTCACATACAAGTTTGTACTTCTGTGCAAACTGTAGTTGTATTTCTCTGTTTTGAACAGTAGCTTGTATTGGTATCTTATAGTGGGAACTTTTTCTAAAATGTGTATCACATGAGGGTTCTGGTACCTTGCTGTGTTCATTGTGAGCGAGGTCTTTTTTTTAATGGTCTAGTAACTTGCAAATTAAATATTAAGTTGTTTTGTAAAGAGAGTATATTTTTATGGAAAAAAGTGTATGATTTTGATACATTATTATGTCATATATTGTAGCCTTCACTTGTGTACGGACATTTATTTTGGACAAGTGAGACATCAACATTTTTTAACTTTGTGTGATATAAGCCGTGCATGCAACTCTTGTGTCTAAGCATACACAGTAAGCTGAAGGGGAAAGGAAAAATAAATGGAGTTAACATAGGTTTTGCAGTGAAACTGTTTTCCAAACAACTTGCAGAAATACCAACTGTAGTTTTTCTTGTGCATAATACCTAGCACTTTCCTAGAATATGTATATGGATGTTTGGAAGTTTGCATGTTTTTACGATAAACCTATATAAATTGTGAATTTAGGGGACGATGTTCTTCAATGACCTAAATGTCCTTTGATATGTGGTTTCCAAATGTGTATTTTATAAAATGTGTAGTGAGAATTCTTTTCAAGTGTCGTAGCTTCATCACAAGCACTGGTGCAGTGAACAGTGTTGTTATACTTGCAGTAGTGGGATGTGTGGCCATGTTTATTGTGCTGAATGTTCAAAAACTTGATCGACTGGCAAACTTAATCCACTCGAAACTTGTTACACATGTATGAACATATATTGAATGGTGAGGAGAGAGAGAGATGATTTTTATTGCTGCTTTCAGCAAGACAGTGGGACTAGCTGTGGTCATAATTGTGCATCAGGGCATTACATAGCAGGCCACATTACCAATGCGGGGAGTTACTCTAGGAACCACCACACGGGCTGGCAGACAGGAGGAACTGGCCGCACACATATGGGCTAGACATTCACATAACAAAATACGTATAGTGTTAAATAGATTGTGGGAATTTTTCTTCCTGTAGGTAAAAGTGAAAATTTGGAGATTTCAGCATTTTTAGAGGTGTATTATGTCAATACTTGAGTAGTAGCAAATGTCAATGGTTTCTGACTACACGTAATTCATAAAAGTATAAACCACTTAACATAATTTTCAGAATGATATCAGACTGTTCTTTGTAAATAAAAAATACAGGGATGGACAAAGAAAATGTGACTTCCTTAGGTTTAGTGTGTCTGAGGTGTCATATACTCTGTATAGTATTCCATTAACTCTGAAGGTAATTTGGCAATTCAGAGATTAAATCATATTGGTAAGTTACATGTCCAAATTTTTTGTGGAAAAATAAGTTCTAGGCCAAAGTAAATATGTGGGGATAGACTTATTTTTGAGGTACATTTTCTAAGTTATCTAATGTTAGGGATAGTCATGTACGGTTTTTTTTTGACAATTATGCAACTTATCGCACAAAACTTTTTTATACTGCTACTGATCCATAGCCGTTTTTAGCCTGTGATAAGGCCAGTGATGAAAACTATCACCATATTTGTCTTCACTCTCTCTCACCCTCCAATTCTGCACCCATCCCCTTTATTATTTGCTCTTCCTTTAAGTCATTTTCGTCAGTATTTAAAATTCAACACTCCTGTTGCCATATTCTCTTATCCAATTCTCTTCATATGTTTGTACCACAGCATTATTTTAGACAAGTTGGGAAATATGTATGTCTAAATTAAAGATTATGCTACAAAATTAAGAGGTTCACAAAACCTACTGTGCATTAGCAAGTTACTTAAACTTAAGAGATGTAAGGGCACTGTAAAGTGTTTGTGTAAAGATTGCACATGTGAGATTAGCTTACTGCTTGTTTCTGTGTTATTTGGCCATATAAATGTTGCAGAAACATTCCTTGTGTGGGTTGTTTGGTTGCTTATCCAAACATATTGCCATGGCCGACCAAAAGGAAAATAAAAAAGATTTTACTGTTGAATTACTTCAGTTAATGTGATTCTCTTGCATGTTTATTGCGAGGAATATATAAAATGAAGGGTACTCAAGTTAAAGCCATTACAGCAAAAACAAATTAATACAAACGACCATAAGAGTTAATTTTTAGGAGTTCATTTTGTTCAGTGCCATAAGGACATTTTCAATATGTTTATCTCTGAAAGTTACTGTTGTAGCAATAAGTTCAGTTGCATCTATAAGAGAAATAGGTAGCATGTACTAAGAAATTCCTGAAGTGATCCAAGCTTTACGATTATTTATATGCCATATTATGTTCTACAGTGTTTATCGTGGTCTGAAGGTTGTTTGTGTGGACTGTTGTAATTAAAATTGATATTGAAAATATGTACTCAAATTACCTTTTGGAAAATATTTTCTGGTAGAAAAATGTAGTGGCAATATAGGCACATCTCCCTTATGATTAGAGCCATCTGTTTTTCACTGAAAGATTTACCCTGTGTGCACACTTGCAGTCTTTATTTGACTATTGGCAGCTTGTCTTTGTGTAAAGACAGTCTGTTTCATGATTAAACCCAACCAGAATTAAGTATCTCAGATACTAACCGTCCGTGATTCACGGGCACACAGGAAGGTACGTAACAATTCAAATTATCCAATTACGAAAATTGTTCTGATCTAAAGTGTTTTGGAACACAACTTGTCCTGAAATCTTTTTGCGAAAAACAAAATCTCTACTTATGATTAAGTAATAGTTTTTATTGTTCTTATTGAAAAATGCACTGACTACATTTCCTCCATGAGAAATAAATTTTTATCCAGTATTGATTGCATCTCCTCTCCAGGATGATACTGTATGTATTTTTAAAAACATTCCTAAAGTGTACTAAACTGTGTGAAATGTGTACTATATGCTGTTCATGGTAAAGTGAGCACTTTTGAGGCCTTAGTTATTTTTTTGTATTAGCCATTTTTTTTTTATCCTTCCACTACTTTTTAAAAATAAATACTGTCATGTAAATAATAAACGCAACGTATATATTTCATCCGACTCAAAAGCTAACATCTAAGGCTACAATAAAATATATTTATTGACTGTTACTTCAAATGAGAGGGTTTCAGAAAGCGCTTGCTTCACCATAAATAGCCTATACAAGGATGTTCTTTTTGTGTGTTCCTAATTTTCAGAAGCTAGAAATTATTTGTACATCATATGTTATACTGTTTATGTCAAACTTAACTATGTTTCCTAATTTGTTGTGTAGTGTTGTTTGTGTTAGGCCTGGTTTTACCCCCTGGAAAAATGATTTTATATACAATACTGTAAAGAAGCAAAATTAATCCACTTCCAATTTTTTCAGCACAGAGTTTTATTGGGGGTTGATTGCTTGACAAGTATACTTATTTTAAGAGTCCAGTCACATGCCGGCAATGTACAGTTGAAATATTTTATACTTTGGCTCAGGTGGCTTAGCATGCCTCCTGTAGTTTTAATAATCCTAGTATGGTGTTATTTTCAGCTGTAGAGTGCATATTGGTGCTCAATATGTAATAGCATTTATTATAAAACCAGGCCTCAAGTGTTAAGTGATATGAGGTTTTCCTTTTCTTCATTCCAAAATTCTTATGCATTGTTGCACTGTGTTAAAATAGAGTTAGGTAATAATTCTGCATTCTGACTGCATTAATGTTACAGTTAATTTTACTTTTACACTACATGAAAATACGAAAAATAGTAAGAAAAGGAGCTGCCTAAAATACATTCATATAATGGTTGTTACCGGTTTTTTAATGAAGTTTGTATATGTGCAGGTAAAAAGGTTATGTTAATGATGGGTATGAAACTTGCAAGTGTACCATTAAATGGTCCAGATTGTGTATGTATTTCCCTGAACATTATTTTTTTTTTTCTTTAAACGTTAGGTGTGTCATATTTTTGTGTTGGGTCCACTTAATTTTCATTGAAAACAAAGTACTGTATTTTGGCATGTATAGGTCCCACAAAAAAAAAAAAACTACATAAAGTGGGGTGCAGCTTATTTACAAGATATTGGCATAAAAAAAAATGTTACCCTCAAAACATGTTAAGAAATTTAACATACATTACATTAAAATGTTGTTAGTTAGTTTTAAGGGGTGGTGGGGGGGAGGAGATGGGCATGTTATCACTTGTGTTTAAACACTTAGGGAGCCTCAGCTGGTGCTGGGTGGCCCATTTCTTTTTTTTTTTCTCGCCCTCCCAGCTATCTTCCTCATCGGCCGTCTGGTGGCTCAGTTTATTTTCTTTCTTCTTCTCTCAGCATTCCTCCCTTCCACTCCCCACCCCTATTTTCCACGACCAGTTTTTTTTATCACTCCCTTCCGCTCCCCTCTCGTTATTAGCAGTTGCCACACACAGTTGCTGGCGGTGTTGGATGAGAAAAGCGGAGAGAAAGCGCTATGAAGGCTGGGTGGTCTATCTGTAGTTTTAGACTGCCCCTTCCACCCTCTTTCTTGTCTCTCGCTCTCTCTCTCTGGCTGTATGCGACAGCCAGCAGCAGGTGTGTGTGTGTGCGTGCGTGCATGCATGTGTGCACGTGCGTGCACATGTTTTTTTTTTCCCGTAGTTTGCTGTTATTGCGCCGGTCTGCCGGTTGGCCTTCGCACTAGCACAATGAAATTGGAAATATTCACAGGAATACAAAAATTCCATGCGACTTATACTTCACATAAAAACTATCCCTAATTTTTTTGTCAAAAACTTCTGGTGCAGACTATACATACCAAAATATGGTATGTACTCTTGACATCTTGCTTACTTAACTATGAGACAGAAATATGCAAGCTTGAGCAGCTATCTTTCTGAAGCAAAAATAACTTCTTTGGAAGTTTTTCATGAAACAGAAAGTACAATGTACTGTACATAAAATGGAGTCGTATGAAGGTATTGTAAACAGAAGTTGGCTGCCTTGACATGTTGTTAATGGTGCTGTTTATGTGATGTGTGTATATGTATCTCAAGGATTTATAAGTATTTATTGGGTTGTACAAGATATTTAGGTAATAAAATGTGACATATTGAAGTATCTAGTTTTTATAGGTAATCTGTGCCATCGTCATAGTTACATTTTTATGAAAATCTTAGAGGATAATTTTTCTGTAAACTGTGTGTACACTAGAGGATCCCAAACATTCTTAACTGAAGCATCCATAGATTTGTATTAAATTTTCAGTCACATATTTTAAATGTACAAATTCAAAGAAGAAAAGTTTTACATTGTTCTTTACTTGCAAGTATGCATAAAATGTCAAATATACAACCAAGTTATAGTGTACACTATATTTGTAATTGCTAGAGCCAGGATTTTACGGTTTTGTTTTAAAAAGTTTCACCATATTTTGAAATTGAGTTTGCCATAAAATTACAAAAATTTATTTGGTATTGTTGCAGTGTATTTTTTTATGATGTGCATGAATAATTTATTGAAGACATACCCCTGATACGGTTGAAGCGAAATGTGCATATTCTCCAGTTTTGAATACAGAAGATAAGTACTTTAAAAGATTGAGCCAATAAAGTCAGCATTTACACTGCAGGCGTAGTACTAACAAATGAGCCTAATGTACCAGTACTATATTTCTTGTGCCACTTTCTGTTAGCAAATGTCCAGGTAAGTAAAAAAAAAGTAGAGTTGTTGCAATACCAGTGCCAATACCAATTCCCTTCGCACTGAATTTTAGAAAAAGTATTACTGTTAATAATACATTTTTTTTTTTAATTTTCTAGGCTCATTTGAATAAAGAAAATAACATCTTAAAATACAGTATATCATTTACTGTAATCCGACACAAAATGCAAGCAGACCAAAAATTTTCAAACCCTCTGAAAATGAAAATAAGATGACACCAAATCCAAGTCAAATTTTAAGTTTCCGGCATGCACTATCAGCTAAGATCGCATGGAGAAGTTATCAATCGGGCAATGTGATGGCTGTTGGTTTTGTGGTGAGGGAGGGGGGGGGGGCAGCAGGAGGATTACCTTTCCTCTCCATGCTGCTACTCAAATATCTGTCAAAGTAATTATTTATTTACTGCAAAGAAGACTTTTAATTTTGAGACACAAATAAGGTGATTATAATTGATTTCTTCACTGTCTTTAATAATTATTGATTCAAAACCACATCCTCTGATTTTCCGTGTCGTAAGTTACACTTCACTCAGCTCGGTGCTACCTACCCATTATTAGATGGCAAAATGTGTCAAATAGGCACTTAAATATGATCAGTTTATCGTGTTAATCCTCCAAATTCTCCACAAGAAGTACTGAAAATGAACCAGTGTCGACTAAACAGACATGTTGGGAAGACAACACATCAGACAGCATGCTGCAGAGCAGTTATAAACGGCGGCGCGCATGGTGTATTTCACATCCAGTTACTAGCTGTTTGCATAAACAAGCTTAAAAATGATAGTTCGGGAAATCTTAGGTGACGGGACCCGAAATATGCTTCTATAAGCACAAAATGCGATAAACGATATAAGGTTATGTTAACATTATTTAAATGGGAATTTCGCCAGGGCCAAAAAATGGTTGGTTGGATGCAGTTTATTTTTTCTTTTTTTTTTCAATGTGCGGTGTACGATCAACCTCGTTAATCCGAAATGCTCTGGACCTAATTTTTTGTTTTCAAATTGCATAATTTTGAATTATTGAATTTAAAAATGTTTGTGTGTATTAAGGAAATGCACATTTTCCCTTTCCAAAGTAAATGCAACTACGGCCCCAGGAATAACTACCCTCTCGAAGTTACAACTCTGTTTTGCGGAACCATAAAGTTATTGGTTTAAAAAAAATGCAAAATTTTGAAGGAAATAGCCCAAAAATAAGTTTGTTGCATTTATCTTGGTCAATTATTATATGTTCACGTGCAGTAAAATATAGGTGTTGTAATTGCTGCCTTTAATTGCTATGCCAAAATATATTTAAAAAAATAAAGTTTGGTTAAAAAACTGCAGTCGTGGTACAGCCAGAATCGCTCTTGCTCCCTCTACTATGAATGGACACTGCCTGGCTAGTCAGCCAGACGCTAGAGTCAAGTGCCGTGTGGTTTTTGTATCAAGCAGCCTCTCACTAAGCTGCGTCTGGCCTCTGAAAAGGTTGCTCGCTCCCTTCTTTCCCCCTCCCCCATCTTTTCCACTATACCCTCCAATGGCCGTCGGTCATCCCTCCCCTTGCCCACAGTCGCCCACACCGCTACACTCCTTTTCTCTTTCCATCATCAAGTCACACTCGCACAGCACCAAGCTTGCTTCCTTCCTCCCTCCAACTGTCACACAGGCAGCCCAAAAAATTTTTTTGTCCTACTTTCCTTAACTTCACGCAGCAGTGTGTAGTACTGTTGCATCTTTTCACCTCCGCTGGCAGAAGAGGCGACGAAAACGACTCAACAGACATGAAAGCTCTACCACATCATATAAAATCCTATTCCGTTTGGGGGCAAATACACACTTCGAATTATATATATGATTTTAAATTAACCAACTTAGAATAAATGAGGTTTTACTGTATACACAACGAAATACAGTAATTTTTGTCTCTAAGAAAGTAATAACCTGACTTAATTGTCTACAACCAATACCATACCCGTTACGGATACATCGGGAAAAGGTGAAGTATCAGAACAACTCTAAAACAAAGCAATGGAAATGGTTAGTGAGTAGCAGACTGTGCAATTGTATGTTCCATTATGTTAACTGTGAGCATTGCCTCATTTCCCATATATTTTCACTTCAGAAAATTTAGATAGCAATAGGCATGCCATCTATCAGTGCAACTCTAAGAAGGCTCTCTAAGAAAGAATTTGTTGTAATTGGTTTTTTTTTTTTATAGATGCATCCTTCCAGATGAATTTTATGTGTATACGTGTCAACATCTAAACTGTACAATTTTTTTTTGTAGGCATTGTCCAAATTCCTTACTTCTCTTACAGTACATCCCAAAGCTGTTCAGTTTTATTGTTGCAAAATGTAGTGCCATTCATTATAAGCTAGAGTTTTCAAGGAAAAATTTTAAAACAAGCTTCCCGGTAACCCATTTTCCATAATTGCTTTTTATACTTTTGTGATAATCTTTCACTTTATGCTGGCATTTCCATCACAGGTTTGAAAACTAAGCTATGTTAGCTCCACAATCAAACACTGTGCTGTTGACACTGACTCAAAGGAAGTGTTAATGAATCACTTCATAATTGATTTGTTGAAAGAGTATCCAAAGTTTTTCTAGTGATGCATATTTGGGGGTTTCTTTTCTATATTCTATATTTTGTATATTGAAGCTTGTAGGCATTCAACCCTTTCATGCCCATTGTAGCCGACGTTTATGTGTTGCACAGGAAGTGAGCGAAGATATTTGGGCGACCCTTAACAGCAAAGCCTTGAGAGCCGCTGCACAAGTAGTTCAGTGCACGATGATTTTCCCTTATAGTAACTGGTATGAAACCATGTTACTGCTCTATTTTACAATTGGTTCGTATCAGTAATCTCTAAACACAACACCTACAGTGTATTGATTGTGATAAAGGGATAAAGTCAATTGAAGTACAGAAAGGATCAACAATTTTCTTATTTGTGACACCAGAAACCATAAATTAGTTTGGGAATGTAAGAGTTAATTATTTCATAGAGAATATCTGATTTTTCAATTAAGCATGATGCACGATGGCCTTTGGCTGAGAGGGGTTGTCGTGGTCAACTACAGTTTTGGTTTTGGGTCGGTCAGTAACATGCTGTCATGGCCAGGCGGATGGGTTAGCACACTGCCACTGGTTTATCTGGCTGGATGGTGGCCCGGGGTGGTTGCGGACACAGTTGCAACTGTAGGTGGCTACTACTGATCACGAGATTAATATTTTTGGGAATGTCGAGTGGTGGGGCAGCAGATTCTTCGCCCCGAAGTAGGTAAGTCAGTAGAGAGAGATGACCGTAACATAGGACTACGGGGTGCTACGGGAGGAAGGGAAGACGTCAGGGGCTCTGCCCTTTTCAGTCAATCGCATGCTGTAAATTGGAGAGAGCTCAAACAAAAAAATGGTTTCCTGGAACTTGACAAAGCTACCAAAACTACATGTTTTGTAAGCACACTTTCGTGCTCCACTCTTTTGCAGTTGTGAAACACATTTCTTAACAATGCTTGTATTTATTTCAAATATTTTTTATTTATAGATATCGTTCAAACTCGGGTGAGCAAAAAATATAGTGTGTAATACTCTGAATAAGTTTGTTGTTAATTAATGATGAGCTATGAGCATTGGTCAGAAGCAGAATTGAATTGTTGTTAATGTCATGTTGTGTAAACTTGTAAATAATTGTTAATTTGGTGAGTAACATTTTAAACCTTATCAAGACAAAGATTTTCAATTATGAGAATAAACTAGAGCTACAGAATCTGGGACCAGCAAGGCCACAGTTAAATATAATTCAACAACAAAGCCAAGGTAATAAATGGTTCGTATATGAGAAAATTCGACGTAAGTACATACAATTTCGCGAATTGGCTATGCAGGTGTGAAGTTGTAAATGTGTCGTTTTGTTTAATTTTTTTTGCTGATGAAACGTAATGATCTTGCTTCGACTGTCAATGGGGTAAAAGGTTTAAAACATTTGGGAGACAAAGTTAAAAGACATAAATCATGTTCGCAACATATAAAAAAAATGCCATAAAATTTTCATTGCTTGGTAAGGTGAATATAAATTGCCAGTTAGTGCGTACAGGTTGACAAATGGATTTTTTTTTACAAATATATTAAAATATACCACTTTCATCCTCTAATTTTGATTTGACATGAATTTTGTATGTATTATGTAAATTAGTATTTGGTTTTAAAAATATTAGTTTTAGCATATTTAAGTTATCATTATTATGGTAGTATTGGTCATTCACATTAAAGTGAGCATTCTAGAAATCAAGCTTTGAAAAAAAACCACCACCTGCAACTGCGTATGTATAACCATGTGTGTCACCACACAGGCTGGGGATGAACACACCCAGTTACGTTGGCAGTGAAATGTAAAAAGTAGTTCTACGAAATAACGCGGTATTGCACATCTAATGTTTAAATTTGTGGCAACTTAAGCTGTTTGAAGTTTATTTTATACACTTTAAAGTAATAATTAGCGTAAAGATAATGTATTTACTGTAACTCATAATTATATTGTGTCACATGATCGGCACAACGGTAAAAACCAACGGTCTGTTGTGGTTCCTTCATGCTTGTTGCTTGGCTTTGTTTGTGAGGCAAACTACAAATTTGGAAACTGAAAGTAGTTGTGTTTTAATATGTCTCATTTATTTTTCATTCAGCTTATCTGCAATCAGCATTGTTTTATTATAAGTCATATAGTGTTTAATTGTGTTGCAGTGATTTTGTGTAAAGTTAATAAGTTCCAGCAAACTACGTACAAATAGTGTCAGGAGGACATTATAAATCTCGCCGAAAGTATTTATTCTTTAACTCATTGAGGAGAGATGAAGCCGTGCAAGGTCATCGAACGAGTTGCAGAAATTATGAAATTTTCAACTGCAACTGTCCGGAGGTAAATGTAAATATGATTTTAAGACGTGTTTTTGCCACTTATCCCAAGTAAAAAAAGTGAAAAGGAACAATTTTAAATTGACCGAAACGTGATATATACGGAAAGTTAAATAACAGAAACGTGATATATATGGAAAGTTAAATAACATTAATTAAGTAAATGAACAACAGCAGAAACACAACATTAATATATTCGTGTGAGTTTGCGAAGTACATGTTATCCTAAGTTTGACAAATAACATTAAAAGTTATGTGTACCTATCTACCTATGCTCATCTGTTTAACCTTCCTTTCAAATCTGTCATTATAACAAGTGCAAATTGGGTAGTCAATAATGATACGTTAATTTTACATGTTTTTATATCACTGTGTAGTTTTGTAATGTAGGCCTAACCTCAAATACATCTCTACGAATCTATTTACGCCCAGCCATGTAACCTTTCTTAAATCTGCCTTGATAGCAGGTGCAAATGTGCCTGTACAATAATTTGACATGTTTTGAAATCACTGTGTTATTTTGTAATGTCGGCCTAACTTCAAACTTGTGTTCATGTAGTTATTCATCCCAAGTTACAGTGTTAAGTTTTACTATTGTAAACGTAACATAAACGTCGCAGTTTGTTGCTACACCAAAGGTGTTCCAACATATAAACTATAAAATCTTGAAGCTGGTTTTGTTAACTATAGACCTATAGTTTTGCTTGTTGCCGACATTCTTTTATAATGCAAGTGCAGGTGTAATTGTTTTATTTGGTAATGCTTGCCATAATAAGTATTAGAAAGTATTTACAAATAATTGCCAACAGTTAGGCCTATAGAAACATTCCATGTTTAAATTTCGAAATGGATGTTCAACAAGACAACTTGCTACCTTTTGAGAAATATCAACAAAGATAGTATGTTATTGAGTAGGCATAATTGTTTGTAATATCTGCCACTTTGGCCGCAAAAATATTGTAGTTATTAAAATTTAATGTAACTTTATTTAGATTTCAATTTTTACTTTAAACATTACCTTAAAGCGTTACAAAACTTCAGTGGTTGTGAATATCCATAAATAAACAAAAGAAATTATCTACACACTTTCTTGATTTGTAAATAAATTTTTCAATTGATAACATAGTATAAGTGTCGGGGTTTCTGATTGGCTGTTTATTAACGCACAGCTATAGTAACTAGGACAGTTAAACCAAGTGCTTATCGCTATGCACAGTAACTTGCCTCTAAGTATGACTTTTATAATTTGTCCTTTACATTATCATTTTGCTGTCATTTGTGGATATGTATTAGTTTTACATTAATAATAAGACATTTGTTTCATCTTTGTGTGTGCACACATGAACCATTGTCGTAAGTATAGTAATTTTCTTTAAATACATTTCTCATTTAGGTTTTCAGTTTTGCTGCAGTCATTGCAATGAAGGAACCACAACAATGATGAGAGTCCACGCACTTTACTTGTAAAATTGGTTTTTTTTATAGGTCTGTGTGGGTTTGACAAAAAGGAAATGTCGCACCCATTTGGGCCACAAGAGACAAAGGAAATGTGGCTATCACCGGATCGGCATTTTACTTAGCTATACATAATTTACATTAATTGTAGAATTATTTTGTACGAATGAAGGTGGTGCCGGTTGCAAGCCTGGTATAACCTTCTTTTACCACTTCAATTCACAGTATAAATGTTCAGTTCGTTTTTGGAGGGTGTCAGAAGGGTATGAACACAGAGTAACAGTGTCAAAATAACCTATATGTATATATACACAATTGCATTTGTTATGTTTATATAAGTGTAAATTATTATTTTTATTTTATATGTACGTTATAGGCCTATGTTGAAATATATTTGTCTCAATTTATAAAGGTGCATATAAAACTATCCTTAGAATGTACATACACATGCATGTATTTTATATATTTTTCTTTTTTTTATATTACATATTTTTATATAATGCCACATTTGCACCGTCACGTTAAGTTTATAAACACCACCTACTTCTGTGCAAAGGCGTAGTCTTTGCTTGGCTCAGATCCCCTCGTCTTTCCTTGCCTTCCTGTCTTCTCCTTTCCCCTTCATGGGTCATTATTTTTTGATTTGTCATTTTTTTATTTAATTCCTTGCACGGCCTCACTCTGTCTACCTTATATGCTTCTGACATCTGCTACATTATGTCGCTACCTTATGCCTGCAGGATGTATGTTTTTTCCTGATGGCTTAGTTGCACCTAATTTCAGTCAGCTGAGGCCAAACACAGCTACCATGTTTTACAGCTGACGTTTTACTTGTCACACTACAGAGTGAAGGGGCACTTAGAAAATGGTGAGTCATGGGAAAAGTTAAGTTTGCGATGCAGTTTTTAAATTTTTGGTAATTTGTGTGAAAAGTGGTGTTGTACCTTGGGTGTGCAGTAGTGCTAGTCTATTTCAAAATCTGGACTTGGCTGCCCTTCCAAATTATCTTTCAGCTTAACTAATGTGTGTCCTTTTTTAAGGGTTCGTGTTGGGCCTTGATCACCGCCCAAGTTTAATGTTACATTTAGCAATCCTGAAATAAATCATTGAGTTTAGTAACATGTGGCAATCACATGGCAATGTTTGTTTACATGTGGTGGAAGGATACATAATGGGCAAGAAAGTAGGGCTTTCAAAAGTGCTCACTTTATCGTGAACTGCCTATAATAATTAAAGCTCTACATAAAGGAAGGGAAAAAACAAATTGCCACGGAATTTGGCATAGCAAAATATACATTGTCAGCGTTCTGAAATAGAGAAAAACAATTTTTTATCACCCGACCGAACATATGACACACCTCAAAGTGACAAGTTCATACGCATATATTTAAAAATCCTGCCACTGTAGGTAATACAGACGATATGCATGTTGCTCACAAGTGACTTTAGTATCAAGATATGCAGAAAAGTCCGGGTTCCGAGATTTCATTTTTATGCTGCGAGCCTTTGAATTTTGCAATCTGAACACACACCTCGAACAAAGTGCGAAATTCAAAGGCTCATAGTAGAAAAATGGAGGTTCGGAACCCGGACTTTTCTGCATCTATATACTATGGGCATGTGATAGCAACATGTTTATTGTTTGTATTTCCTTGAGTGGCTTGAATTTTAAGTATTCGCCTATGAACTCGGCACTTTGTTCGAGATGTGTGTTCAAAGGCTAGCGGAATAAAAATGAAATCTCGGAACCCAGAATTTTCTGCATATCTTGATACTAAAGGCACTTGTGACCTACGTGTGGCATGTTTTATTAACTTATTATGCTTAGTTTTAATTTTATAAGCTTCTGAAAATGCTACTTCCAAGCACCCCTGTGAGAATTCCTGATGCAACCATATTGCACATGTGCGGTTCTGCCGCTGAGTGCTACCTGTTATCCTCACATATGTGGCGCGAGTCACAGTTACTTTCTTGACCAGAGTTTGGCAATAAAGATTCGAATCTGGGATTCAAAGCTAACTTACTTTCAGTAATATTTTGCAGCATCTAATTTTACCTCAAGAAACTTTTTGTGTGCATTTTACTATAAAGAACTTCACTATATCAAACTAGCCATATTTTTGGTCCCTCGAGGTTTGTTAGAGTGAAGCTTTACTGTATTTACACTAAACTCAAACACATAGGTAAAAAGTTCCACACAACGGAATATGTAAACTCACTTATATTGGTCCATAAATCCCTCCACTGCATAAAAAACTTAATCATACAGAATTGTCTGTTTTCATGATGTAAACTTCGTATATTACTTGGCAGGTAATTAAATATACATGATGTTTAGTACAAGATCTAGAGTTGTACCGATACTAAGTATTGGTATCTGCTGATACTTTGCCTTTTCCCCGATGTATCTGCATCAGGTATGGTATCGGGCCAATACATTATTATCGGTTGTAGACAATTAAATCAGGTTGTTACTTTCTTTAGAGACAAAAGTGACTGTATTTCGTTCTGTAAACAGTAAAATCTCGTTAATTCAAAGGTGATTAATTAGAAATCATATATAAAACAAATTGTGTATTCACCCCCTAACGGAAGGATAGGATTTTATATGATCATGCCAGAGTTTTCACGCTTATTGACTGGTTTTCTTCGCCTCTTCCGCCCGTTGAAGAGGTGAAAAGATGTGACAGCACCAGGCACTGTGTGAAGTTAGAGAGAGAGTAGGACAAAGAAAATTCTGGGCTGCCTGTTGTGACAGTTGGAGGGAGGGAGGGGGAGAGAGAGAGAGAGCGAGAAAGTTTGTTGCAATGCGGGCGTGGCTTGATGATGGGGAGAGAAAAATTGAGTAGTGGTGTGGGCGTGGGTGGAAGAGGAAGGATGCGAAGCGGTGTGGGCAGCGTGACTAATGGGAGGGATGGATAGCGGGCAACCTTTCAAGAGGCCAGACCCAGCTTAATAAGAGGCTGCTTGTCACAAAAAATGCACGGCATGTGGCTCTAGCGCCAGGCTGGCCGGCTAGGCAGCGTGGGACTGAGGCAACCTCCGCCGGAAGTGCATTCATAGTAGAGGGAGCAAGAGGATTCTGGCTACCACTGCTGCAGTTTTTAACCAAACTTTACCTTTTGTTTTTTATATTTTGGCGTAGCACGTAAGGGCAAAAATTACAACACCTATATGTTACTGCGCGTGAACATATAATTAGTGACCAAGATAAATGCAATAATTTTAAACTTTGGGCTATTGGCTTCAAATTTTTGCCTTTTTTTAAACCAAACATTTTATGGTTCCCCAAAATAGGGTTGTAATTTCAAGAGGGATGTTATTCCCGGGCCGTAGTTGTGTCTATGCTAGAAAGGGAAAATGTGCATTACTTTAATACACGTAAACAAACTTTTTTTTTTTACGTTGGATAATTCGAAATTATCTAGTTCAAAGTCAAAAAATTAGGTCCCGAGCACTCAAATTAACTAGGTTTTACTGTACCCTTCACATTATATATATATATATATAAAAGAGGCAAAATAAGAACAAATAAATTGCACGCACCAACAATTTTTCGAGGTCCTGGCGAAATTCCTATTTAAATATTGTTAACATAACCTTTTGACCGTTTATCACATTTTGCACAGTTAAAAGTATATTTTGGGTCCTATAACCTAATATTTCCCACAACTATTGGCTTTTAAGTTGTTTATGCAAACAACTACAGTAGAACCTCTATTACGACTCCTCACGGTCCCAAGAATAGAGTCGAAATGGGGGGTGGAGTAATAAAAAGTTTGGTAAATTTTGAACCACCCATATGCCACCAAACCTGCCAATTTTTTGCATGAAGTTCATGTTCAATTGTCTCTAGCACACAAAAAAATCCACTTTAAACTAAATATAAATACATATGTATATTTTAATAGCTGGACGTCTCCTGATTAATTTGATACCGAAGGAAGGCATATTGGACCACCCCTTGTCGTAAAAAAAGAAGGCCTAAACACAGTATGACATGGCCATCGAAAGCACGTGAAAAAATTAGATTATGTATTATTAAAATATAAAATTATTAAAGAGCTATTACGCAGGTCTCGTGGGTCATACATAATGAGGCATGTAGCGATCAAATGTTTAGGTGGCATTTCGCAATACATGTGCGCACACAGTGCTATCACTTTGGTCTGACCGTTTCATTGCTAGAATATTGGCGGACGTATTACATACAAAGCAGTAACTAAACACACTGTTGGAGATGCCTTACATTTGAAGAAAACACAGCACTTTATTTATTGATAATATATATGAAGATACGTTATTTAGATTAAATCACTCGTGTGCTGCGACCAGCAGCGAATACATTGTTGTGTGTACGCCTCTGGCTGGGCATCACGCTCATGCCAGGCCGCCCGAATGCCACTCAGTTATTGCTCATACCACGGCTGACTGCCTCACGCAGCTGTCGATCGCTACAAGATTACTCATGGGCAGCGGCTATCCAGCGCCATTGCCATTGTTACTGCTGGTGTTGGGAAAACATGCTGATAGATGCTATTCACATAAATGTGTTGAATTTCTAGAAAACTTAGGCGGTGTGTTGGCCTCTCTGTACTGGTACAATGAGGCCCAGCAATGTTTACAGGCATACAAAAATGTAGTATGGTCTACTTGAAATATTTACACAAATTTTTCATGAAAAAATTCAGACATGGCATATACACGCACACTGCCTAACTCGCCAAAATAAATTGCTCACCATAAAATATTATCACCTTACGTAGGTATGGGCGGAAGAGAGTTGACAGAAGTAAAAAATGATTGGTAGGGGTAAGGCAGAGGCGGCAGTACGGTACAGTACGTGAGTAGACAAAGAATTCTCAACCCGGCCTGCTACCCCCAACCCCCAAATACCACAGTCCCCTTCTGAATTGAAGTAATTTATTGCTTCACGCCGCTTGGAACAACAATTGTCAAAGTTTTGAGAAATGGGTGACCGATAACATCGTTAAGTGCCAGTTTTCCATAGACAATTCAGTGCATAACTGAAACCACATTTGAAGATACCGCGGTTGTTGAGGGATTACTGTATCAATTTTAGACTTGCCTCAAATTTTCGACTTTTTTGACCCAAACTTTTCACGGTTCCTTGGGATTGGGTCATAATAGAGAGGTGGTAGTAATAAATGGGAGTGTAATAGAGGAGTTTTAGTGTGGATGTGAAATACGTCACGCACTCCACAGTTTATAACTGCTCTGTGGCGCACTGTCTGATGTGTTATCTTCCTAACATGTCTGTCGAGTCCACACAGGTTCATTTTCAGTAACTTCTTGCTGGGAAATTGGAGGATTTATATTAATTTATTTCAATAGATACAATAAACATAATATGTAAGTCCCTATTCGACACCTTTTGCCATCTAATAATGGGCGGAGTGCAGTGTACCGAGCTGAGTGAAGTGTAACTTACGACGGAAAATCAGAAGACTTGGTTTTGAATCAATAATTATAAAAGACAGTGAAGAAATCAATTATAATCACCTTATTTCTGTCTCAAAATTACAAGTTTTCTTTGCAGTAAAATATGATTAATTTGTTTTACCAAACAGACATTTTACCAAAGCCACAATTTTGTAGAAATTCATGAATTTCTTGGGTATTATAAAAACATTGGGAGTCAATTAGTTTTCTTACTATATTCGTAAATTTTTTAATATTTATTCCTCTTTTGATATTTTAAGGTTATTTATAGTAATATTATGAAATACAGTTCTTCTGTGTGGGACAAATGAGTGTGTGTGAGCATTTCTAGTATAACGATTATGAATCTTATAATTTGTTTAATATTGTCCAATATTTTATAAGTTTCATTAAATTGAGTACATATATGCATTATAAAGTGGCACAATTTTATATTTATTAAAAAAAGGTTTATACAGGAAGTCCAGTACTTTACATTTGCTAAAATTCGTAATGCTTTTTATTTTGCAAAATAAAAATCTTTCCATCACCCGTCTTACTGCCACAAAATTCAATACCATACCTCATGATGGAATGGGGGAAAAGCATAATATATCATTCTTAATGTTTTATAATCTACTATTTATTACAAGGTTCTCAACATAAAGCAAATTTGACCATTTTGTTTCAAATATTGATGTAAGTACATCCTAAATTAAGTATTTATCAATATGAAGACATAGAAATTAAAAAAACTTAAGATTCAGTTATAATATTGCAATTATAATTTTTTTAATATGCTAAAATTAATAGTTTTATTTATGCTAAATAAAATTAATTCTGTTTTCGAAACATTTGGTACTCAGCTGCTATTTTTATGAAACCAATTTTCAATTGTCTGTATAGTTTCTCATTTATGTTGTAAAGATACAAGTGTTATACTGTGAGCAAAAAATATTGAATCATCAGCAAATAAGCTTACTTTTTAATGTAATCTTGCTTTATAAATTTATAAATTGAAATGCATAACCCAAAGTGAGCCTATATATTTGTTTACGAAAGTCACATGGAGGAGAATGAAACTAGGGCATTTATTAATTTTTCCAAAAGAATGGCAGTAGTTGTGAGCACCAATAGCGCGATGTCATTGCTAAGGGTGAGTGCATATTTCTTGCTATTTCAAACATTGCCTGAGTTAACACGTGGGATGCGCTTAAATGCATTCCAATGCAGATGACTGTTGATGCTAATCTTTGTAAGTTTCATGCTTCATTGGCACCTTTGAAGTTATATTTGTGGAAAGATGCACAGCTAAAGAAAACACTCAAAATACGCAATAATACCAGGTTATATATTTGCTGTGTTTTCTCCGTACTAAATACTGAAAATTTTCTTAGTACATATCAACATTATCCAGTCTTTATGTGCATTACCTCGGCAAGTATTCAATACTTGTATGATAAACAACTGTATCCCAGTCATGAGAGAAACTTGATTTGAAATACGAATTCTGGTAAAAAACCTAAATGAAACTAGTGAATAGCACCAGAAATATGTATTTAGCACCCTTTACAAGGTGATCTTAACTTGATCATTTTTAAAACCAAAGTACACATACAAATACTGATGCAAAATTGTGCATTTGAATTTTTAACAGCACCTACATTAGGTCAACCCCATACATGGGTTCATTGATAGTCAATTGCCCCTCTTAAACTAAACAACATCCTCACTTTTGGAGAAAAAAATCTAAGGTGTCACGTAATTACTTACAACTGTTGCCAACCCTAATCATTGCTAAGTAAATTTTTGTTAATGTGAGTAATCATAGTTTCACTGGTATCACTGTTAATCTCAACAAGTGCAAATCCCACAATTTTCATTTTTACCACATTGTTTGTTTACTTCATAACATGCAATTGGCTCTGTATTCAATGAAGAAAAGCCATTGTCGAGTACTTCCTTGACCAGTTTAATTTGAACTACAAGTAATTGTGATTAGAATATGTTTGGAAGAAATGTCAACAGAGCAGAACATGCCTTAGTGAGAAGTACATCTGTGAAATGTATGATCACTGGGTTGGATACTAACACATGACAAAATTTCTTGTGTTCTGTGATGAAGTTAGTATCCAACCCATTGAGTGAGTGAATAAAGTTGAACTGCTTTTAACACTGAAGTGATGAGAGTATGGAGCAGCGTGGGAATGCAAGGGCAGGGGAAGCAGGGTAAGCATCAGTCTGCAGGATCATGGGTCCTCCTCCTTTAGGCTGATTGAGTTGTTTGATTTCTTGGAAGCTGTCTTTAAGGGCTTGAAAGATAGCGCAGTGTTTTGGCCTCCATCGCCACCAGGCTCCCTTATCCAGTAATGTGCCCAATGGTGCCATGTGACTGGCTATGTTGGACACAAAATCTCTGAGCCATTTACACAGGCCAAAGAAACGACATAGCAGCTTCGAGTTGGCTTGAGGGTAGTGGCCTTCGGGACCCTATGTATCCTGTCAGTAACTCTGCTGACATGAGCCACTGGGAGGTTGCAGGAGAAAGGCATGACTTGAAATTGGAGGGTTTCTGCCTCTGGAGTGGTGAAAACAGTGTACTCTCTGCTGTCTGGGTACACTGCAATCTGCCAGTACTCCAACTGCACGTCAAGGGCATTGGAAATCTCTGCTTCCTCTATGTCCCACAAGGTGCGCGCGACAGTAGGTTAATGGCTAATTGGATGAGTAGCATCGTTCAAAGCTTTGTAATTGACCCAAAATTGCAGTTGCCTATTTTCTTGGGGTAATCCGAAGGCTCCACATTTCTGTGTTGCTTCATCTCATCTAGTTGCTCCCATGATGAAACAGTGTCTTCTCGCGAACATCCTGTGGTCAGTTGTAAATTGGGATGGTAGTAATCAGCTGTATCGCATGCTGGATTGATCTCATTTGGCGAAGAGTTCCTCCCATGTCCGAAAGTGCTAGCATGTTTGAGAACTTTCTTCAATTGTTTGAACTGTGCTTCGGAGAGTATGTGGAATAACGGCATCTAGGCAGTGTTCCCAATTGATAGGCACGCGGTGTTTGTCGCCCAGGACTCATAACGCATTGTTGCTGGTGGAGTCAGGGGTGTTAAAGTATGACGGCTTCGTGGATATCCGGCGAGACAAGTTTCGCCGGTCCTGAGTTTTTTGTGAAGTTGAACGATGAGAGTGGTCCACCCATCGACTGTGAGAGTGCAATCTGGATTTACAAACTTTACGGTGCATGTTTGTGGGTTGATTATGCCCTTTGCTTGTCGGTCAGGATGTAGCTGCGCACAAAATTGCCTGTGGCGACTAAGTCGAGTAGAGCGAGAACTTTGCTCCCGTTTATGCATACTTCAATGTGTGGAGCTTCTGGCAGTTCAACTTCCCCATTTAGGAGCTGGATGACAGGTCCTTGTGGTCCGGTGGAGTCTGCCTGTTTCGCCGGCCGCGGGGTTTCCTGTCTGCGGGATGGATTGCGTCTCATTTCCCCTGCTCGGCCCCTTCAGGTTGTCCATTGCAGGCAATCTTTATTGAAATAAAATTCTGGGCAGCACCAGCACTTAAGTAGTTTTGGTGGAGGGGGTAGATATCTTGCTCTGTGTGTTCAGGTGATTTCTCTGTTTTGATAGGTTTGCTGATTTTTGGTAGGCCCAGGATCGCTTGCACTTTGGTTCCCTTGCTCTTTCTACTAATTCGTCCACCATGAGCAACTTCATTATCAATAGCAAGTTTCTTAGCTTGGGGAGCAACTTACGTGTCATATGTCGGACACAGCTCTGGAAGATTGTGAAATATTGGTACCTTGCACCATATGAATAATATCTTGGCCTCCTCGTCCGAGGTTTGTATTCGGCTGTAGAAGTCCGTCATGAGGTTTGCCAGTACCTCTTTTCCAGCGAATTGGGTGACAAGTCGGCTACTCAACTAACTCCATTCAGAGAAATTCACAGTACTTGTTCCACCAATCTAGTGCTTTGCCCTGAGTTTTGCTTGTAATCTGCTTACCTACTGCTTCAACAGGATGTTGTTATTGCTAAATTTGCTCTCGCATTCCACTAGGAATATGAGCAGATCCTCATGGGGTCATCCTGCAAATTCAGGGATTTGAGGTTCCTCTGTACATCATGTGGTGCGGGTGGCATGCCCTCGGTTTTGTGGTTGGTATACGGTGGCATGCTAGCATACTTCACATCTGTAGACCTTTTGGGTCTGGTTATTCTCTCATCGGGCCACCCGATGCAGCCATGATGGTAGGGTTCTGCACATAGTATACAGTGTACTATGTGGGTCCCGCATCCTGGACATGTTATCCAGCTACAAATAGTGGTTCATCTGGCCCGACACTCTTTGCACCAGTATTCTAGTCCATTGGTGTACCTCATTTTGTCTGCCCAGCTTAGGCATACGTAATGAAATCTTCTCTGGTAGTGGGCACATTCTATGCAGTGTGTCCCTGTGCCAGGGCAGTTAGGTTTGGGACATGTTTACTTTGTCTTGCTGGCCAGCACTTGTGTCTGATGTTACGGGTTTCTTGAGCACCACGGGGAGTGTACAGACTCCCTGAAGTCTGAGCAATAGGCGGTTCGGCTCCCGGCTAGGTTACTTGGCTCGGGGTCCTACTGGCCTGGTTCTGCTTAATCAATCCCCTTAATTAAGGCGGTAGGCCCCACGTTGGGCACCAGAAAACTTCCTCCTTTTGACACGTGACGTCCTATGTCAGCAGGAGGTACGTCATGGCCCCAAGATGTTTTGAATCTATACACCCAGGGTGTATAGATTCTTTTGTCACAGCGTACAATTGGAGCCCAACCAGAATACAGGAGGGGTCATGTGGCTTTCCGGCAGGGCACAAAATCTGGGACTGCATTTAGGCAAGACTCCTCTCGCTGGTTAGCCTGGACGATGTTTGACCTGTGGAGACTGCTGGACCTGCTGTGTTTCGAACTGTGGTATACTGGAGTGAGCCCCTGAATCTATTGTGCTGGTGCCAAGTGCTCGCAGGTACTGGTTATCATGGGAATAGACTGAGGGAGTGGGGTTCCCTAAAACCACAGGTTAACTAGACCATGAGATGTATCTTGGCCACTCAGGTAAGCTAAGCATACTGGGTGAGTAAGGCCAGCAAGCTTGGTGGGTGGTGTGATGAGAATTGGGTCATAGGCTGGACTCTCTAATCAGCGGATGATTTCTGCTCGCTCCCGGGAACTAAGGTGCTGATACCACTTTGATGGGAGTAGGGTATTCACTATGATCAAACACAGGTGGAGCAGGTAACATAGTGGTCCTACTCTGGTGTACTTTCACGTACCGTCTCTGTCAAGCCAATCCCGGCTCTCTATCTCAGTACCCAGCACCAGCAGTGCTGTGGATACTGAGAGTCAGACATCACTGGCTGACAGTCCCAATAATGAGTGAGGTCCCCTCAGACCCGGAGAAATACTCCTTCCAACACCAGAAGTGCAGTGGATGGAGCAAACACCAGACTGACAAGCTGACCCCAAGAGAAAGTGTACCTAGTGTCAGGGCTTTACCATTCTATACACCTGGGTAGATAGGATGAGTGGCCGTCCAAGGTGTAGGTTTCTGTCGTTGATAATGGCAGTTTGGATAAATTCTGAAGGGATTTGACATTTACTAGGTAGGGT
This sequence comes from Dryococelus australis, assembly GCA_029891345.1. Taxonomy (NCBI): domain Eukaryota; kingdom Metazoa; phylum Arthropoda; class Insecta; order Phasmatodea; family Phasmatidae; genus Dryococelus; species Dryococelus australis. The sequence continues at coordinate 69,103,432 of CM057003.1, read as the reverse complement.
TCTAGTGCTACGGGAAAGATATCCTTAAGTGGAGTAAAACTTGTTTATTCCAGTATGGAAATAAACAAGGTGGTTTTGCACTATCTTCTATCGAAGGTGAAAAGGGGTTCTCAGACTTGGACTTTGGCAACAAGAGCACAGTTAAGACCAAGCAGAGCTAATGGTTGCTTCGGCACCAGGAATGTGGTGAAGGGACGTGCCCCGCTATTTATACTCTTCCTGGGTCAGGTTGGGGAGGGGGTATCCGTGGCATAGATCCTCTGGGCATGTGATGTCACCGGCCGGTCGAAGATCCAGGTACTGCATGTCTCGGCACACTACAGTAATTGGTTCCTCTGATGCATAATCTCGGTGGCTCGGCCAGTGAACAGTACAATTTTTTGTGCATGGAGCATGTCTTTGTTCATGGAGCTGTTGTACTGCCAATCAAAATCCATTAGGTGTGCGACAGAGTCGTTTGCACTGTAGAAGTTGATTTAAATATAAATAAATCATGCGTCAAAATGAGAGTGTGTATTTATACCTAAAATGTAAGTGAAAGTTCAATTTAAGCAAAAATAAAATACTTTCACATTAACGGAAATATAAAATGTCTGATACATGACTTAAGAAAGAACTATACACTTTATACCTGGGGTGATTTTTCAAAGGTTTGATTCAAAATGTGTAAAGATACCAGGAATATCAATGTTATGAAATAATATTCATGTGAACATTAAAGGGACACAAAATGTTGCCTTGGTTTAATATGTTCACGCAAATGGTTTTGAAGAAAATGTAGTAGTTTCTGGTATTTTGCAAATAGTTACTTTAATTCCCAATTTTCAAGGGTTTGTCCCTCCCTTATTACGCCATGTGTTGTATTATGTTTTCTTCCCCATTTTCCATAATGACTCATCACACCAAAATATTGTACCTTAGATTTAGTTTAATACTGCAGAATGTAAACATGGGGTTTCACACATCAAATAACTATAATAAAAAAAAACTGTATTCCATAATAAACATGCTTAAAATTGAACCAATAAAAAAAATACATGATGTAAATTAAATACTTTTTACAGATACACAGAAAGACTAGAATACATTTTAAAAAAATATATGAAGTCTCAAAAAACAGTTTCTACTAATGGACACATGTTTGATCACAAATAAATCATTAGAAATTAAAAAAAAATGCTAAACTACATACTATACGCTACAAAAACTACATATCCATAAAAAATTGTATTACTTTTAACCTGCAAGAAAACAGTCTTCGTGAGAACCTGAGACAGTTTTTACAAAAACAGTCATTGGAAACTTCAGATAAAATTACAGTCTTACCAGCAAAATGTATAAAGTATATTACTATAGGCTGTTCACAGTAAAGTGAGCACTTTTGAGGCTGTAGTTACTTTTTCATTTCATCCATTTCTTATTCGTTAACAACCTTTTTAAATAAATATTGCCATGTAAGTAATAACATAGTGTGTATATTCCACCACAATCGAAAGTTAACATCTAAGGCTACATTTAAATATATTTATTGACTATTATTCCAAATGAGCGTGCTTTCAAAAGTGCTCAATTTTCCATGAATCGTCTATAACTACATTTGTGTTAATCACAATAATTCTTTGGTGTGAATGGACTGCAATTGCAGTACGCCATCTTATACTGTAAGGGTTAATACACAAATGTTGAGAACTGTCCAACATAACTTTTAAAATGAACCCATATAACTAATGCTCACATTGGTGCTATTTTCGACAGGATAGCTTCGGGGTCGATAAAACCAGCTGTTGTAATACACTGAAAAATAACATACAATTACTTCCTTGCAAAAACCTACAATTATAATATATCACACTTACATAATCATAATGCACATAAGCTTTAACACACAACAGCAAGTCGCAATTACAGGGTTGACACCTTTTTTCTAATGGAAAATTCCATGATTTCCAGGCAAAAAGAATCTTTTTTCCCCTGACCCTTTTTAACATGTTCTTTTCAGTAAGGAATAGCGCTTTTGCATTATAACACACTTTAACACCAAAATACTCTAATCTTAAAATTTGCTCACCACATAGATTGCAAAGAAAAATACCTAAGCATTTAGTTCACAATCATTAAAACAACTTTACATTATTCTGGCAGCGGTGCATGATTAATGACAGAATTGCCAAATACAGCATGCATATCGCAGAATTCCCTGACATTTAGCTAACTTGTTTGAAATTCCCTGACATTTCCCTGTTTGCCTTACCTGTGGCAACCAGATCACAGTTCTGTGATCTGGTAATCAATATACTACTTTTTATTTTTGTATCCTTCTGGTACATGATTTTAATACTTAATTAATATAGCATACCCTAGGTGTAATTGAAATTCCATAGAACAAAATTTCTTTGCTAATATGTTTCTAGATGTTTATTAGCTTCACATAACACCTTGACTGCAGTGTACATATAACCTTGACTGCAGTGTACATATAAATTTGTGACCTCATGTAGCCAAAGTCTATTTTGATCAAAAACAATTTAATCTGGGTTGAAAATATGGTACATACCTAAATTAAATTTTTGTGTTCAGTTAAGTGAAAATAATTAAAAAAAAATTATAATTGTGACCCTTTGGTGGGCTACCAGTTCAGGCAAACACAATTTTAACAGTGGGCCATGCTGCCCTTATATGGGCTACATCACTAAACCACTAAATAATTTTTCAATTTAAATATTTACCACACATGCATGCACACGCACACACACACACACACATATTTGCAATGTACAACTAAACAAAAAAGTTAAATGCTTAAATGCAACGAGTTCTTTTACTTCCCGCTAGATAGTACTAGTAGTAAGATTATAGTTTGTCTTTGCTTTTACATCCCTTCTACCGGCCAGTGACGTCAGATAGGCAAGTCATGCAGTTGCTCAGCGACTACCCCTCGCCTTAGTGATGCCATCCAATCAGTATCGGAAAGCGGCCCAATTTAGTCTAAAAGGATAGACAGCCCACGTCTCCAGACCAGTCTTAGTTTCCAGCACTCATTCCTCGGAACTGACCAGCCTGCTAATTCAGCCTTCGCTTATAGTTAGCCTTCGTTCCTAGCATCAGTCGCTCATGATCTGACCACATTGCTCCAGCTATCCAGCACACGTTGCTCTAACATTGACCACTTGACCTTCATTAAAGCCCTGCTAATGAATAGGTTTTACTTCCAGCACTAGCCGCTCAGAGTTTAAACTTGCTTTATGATAGGATCTCTTTGCCTGCTTCGTACCTTGCAAACCCTAACCGCCTTGCAGTACATGGACGTATCTGTAGGTATCCTTATCCTGGAGTCCTTCTCAGGACTCATCCTAACACCACCATGCTTAGTATTCCAAGTCACGTATCATTATCTGTATGTAATGTCATTCTACACAACATGTTCAACAATGCAAGAGAAGACTGCTTAGACGTTCAGCGCATTACACCCCGCATTCCCCCAGTTTATTCACCGGTTACCTCTACTGGCCTATTCAGTGTAGTACTCTAGCTTCCCGGCCAAGACTCATGCCAGCGACAGGAGTTAGGGTGCATTCATAACAGAAATAAGCGTGGATCTGTCTTCACTTTGAGTTCGCTTCGTGTAGATTTAGCACCTTGTCCGTAGTTATCCTCGCGTAACAATACCGCAGGTAATCCTGGGACATGTACTCATTCGAGCCATCACATTGAAACTTTTACCAACACGCACTCAACCAGGCACCCTTTCTATCAAACTTAGTTGGTGGAAAGGAGGAGCCACACAGGTACACTGTCCTGAACCAGCTTGTCAGTTCGGTGTTCTTTGGTCTCTCCCCTGCTTTCTGAGCGCCAAGCAAGGCAGACGTTCCCTGGGTTGCGAAGACTCAGACAGGATCACACACCCGTGTGTGACCTTGACTTCCATCACTGACTGCACTACGTGCCAGACATTGGAATAGGGTGTCCACCAGTCTACAGCCTGCATGTGGTGCTACACGTATTATTGTGCACAAGGAGCCTGCCGTCTTGGTGCGCATCCTGATACCCTATTCCAAGAGGAGATGATTCAAGGAGAGGGTTAGGCAGATTCTCCTGGCTTCTGGTCGTCTGAATGAGTTAAAGTCTGCCCTGGTATCTCATTTAGCTAGCCTTGATCCTAAAACTCAAGCCCAGGCCCTGAGGTACTTGCAAGACCCAGTTGAACTGCGAGTTCCCAGAGATCTGATCACCGCACCTGAGAGCACCAGCCTTGCAGTATACCCTTGGCAGATAGTAGAACACTTGAACCAGCCAGAGCAACATGCGACACCTGTCACCGCCTACCTGGTTCCTAAGGTACTGCATCCCACACCTTGTCCACTGCCACAGTTCACACCAACCTTCTTTGCCGCACCTCCGACACCCACTACTAGCACAGACCTAACGCCCATAGCACGTCGCCCAGGCATCGTCAAGAAACCAGTGGCACCTAAACATAGAATTGTTCTAACTGCTCCTGATTTTGTGCCCTGCTGCCCTGGCCAGTCCTATACAACGGGAAAGCACCAGTTGCCCATCAGGAATAAAAACCCCAACAATATAGGAGTGCCAGGCTTAGCTCCTAGCCAAAAAGATGGACACCACCAGTGCCTCTGACAAGTGAGTATTCAATCCTGTGTAAGTCACATGTCAATATATGTAGTTCATAGTGTATTTGATGTTGACCTCACTGATGCAATAAAACATCAAAAGCAGAAGTTAATTTTTAATGGTACAAAACTCTAAAATGCTGAAAATAATATGACTGGTTACTTTACTATAGAAATTTTTTTTTTATTCCAATTAAACAACACACATTGCACATTAAAGCACTGCATGGAATGTAATTGGTGTTTACTTTCTGGATGTGGGCCAGTGCATATTTTTGTCCACTCACCTATTCTCCTTTGCTGTAATGTCCTGAACATCTCCTTACTTGACCCTTCTGCCCAGGTACTTCAACCAGGCAGTGGGTAGGAGAAGCTGCAGCAGTGATGAGTGTTGGACTGAGCAAAGACGGATCTTTTAAATGTAAAAAATTGATGCATTACGTCTTTTCAACAATGTATTAATGACTTCGCCTCTCAGTGAGCACGCTCTGCCACTAGTTTCCTATGGAGTTTCATTGTTGTCACACATCACGAGACGTTAAAATATTGTACCGTCTACTACGGCTCATGGACGGATGCTCCAGCTTGAAGATTGGACTGTTCACTGGCTGAGCCACCGAGGCTATACGTCCAAGGCATTTGAGTACCACAGCACGCTGTCAGATGGCTCTACCAGTATACTCTGCCACATCTCAATCTCCAAGCCGGCCAGTTACATTACATCTTGAAGTTATGCTACAGCTACCCACTCTCCAACGACCAACCCTATCCAGCTGACTGAAAGGTAGACACCAGCCAGAGTATAAATAGTGGGCTGCAGCCCTTAAAACGCTGTCTGCTCCAGGTCTTCACAGCACATTGTGATTAAAGGTCCCAACGGGATCCAAGCCAACCATTGACCAGTCTTCATTTTCTCCACCGCAAACTTGTCTCCACCGGAGATACCTTCCACCAAGCTTAGTCTTCACCGTATGTCATGCGGTCCCTTTTTGGGCAAACAGGAATAGTACCAGTTGAAGATAGTTTCATAACGCTTGTCTACCCTGCCATTGTTAGCCTAGGACCAGGTTGCCTTCACCTGGCTCAGTGTAGATTAAGATTCCGTAAGCTCTTGCCAAGGTTAGGAGGTAGTGTGACACCACTTTGTTTATTTCATGTAAGAAGGAATAAATAGATTGTTTTCAAAATCAAGGGTGTATTTCCCGTAGTTTAAATTCCTCTCCCAGTGAACTCCACACTCGTCCAAGGGATTGCAGGTGACCGGGGAAGTTATTTGATCTGGCCAAAACACTAGCAGCGTACCCACACGCACATTGGAAGGCCACTCTTTCTGTGCACCACGGCGGACAGAACGGGTGTGCCCCGACAATAGGTACTCTGTCTCTTTCGGTTAGCTTATCTGCTCAGTGGCTATTCGCTCCAGGATGCCAGAGTTAGTGTTTCCTGAGTTGGGGGAGACTGTTCCTCCTGGGATGCTCACCCATGTGCTTGGATTGTCCACCGGCGAGACCTGACTCATTATTCACCATGTTTCAATGCCAATTGCTGGGATAGGGATACAGCTTCGGTTGTCAGACACTGCCCGTGGCAGTACACCAGTACAGGACAAAACGTCACATGTTCCTTAGGACTTGACAACCCACGCTTTTGGGGAACTGAGCTGGCAGAACAAATCCCTACAACTACGTAAATACTGAAATTGTTATCAGAAACCCCCCGCAACCAGTTGCACCTGACTTAGCACCCACCAAAGGCACTGTAGACGTGGTGATGATGCTTAACACCCCAGGCATCACGCGTCAAGATGTAGTGCCAGTTATTCTTGAAATTTTATTTTCATGCCCTTGCCAAGTGGGTAGTTGACCTTATTGAAAACAGTTTCTGTATTGAAGCTTGCTCTCTCTAGTGGTGATCAATGTGGACAGATAGTATGCTACCTATTTGAGACTATAATGGCATTTGCCCCTTATTGGGCACCATTTTGGAGCATCTCTCAATTAGTTGGGCCATTCATTGGGTGCCATTTTGATGGAGGCCTAGAGTTATGTCACAAAACTCACCACTTTTAATTTAACACCTAACTAGGATGGTGATCTTCCACGTTGGGGTGAATATTACAGTTTGGGCTTCCTTGCATCAACCCAGGACCAAAGGCTAGGGAATTTGAGTCCTACACTAATTTTGACAAGATAGGTTTCCTTATAGGAAGATTTAGTCTTGGTTACTTTGAAAGACTTCAAATATTGCGATGCCAGAATCGCGGGGTACATTAGAGGAGACAAAATAAGACTGGGTCCTTAATCCCTCTTTAGGGGCCTGCCAGTACATAGCGTGGGCTGTCTATTCGGTACGAAATATGAGGTCCATTGCAGAACCGTTCATCTCAGCGGGCACTGTACCTTAGGGGTGGTTTGAGGTAGGGCATTCCTCATTGCGAACTGGCTCACACTGTGAGTGGTGCAGTGGTCCTTGTCGTCAGAGTGGGCGCGGGGAGGGGTACCTTGCAACAGTACCCCTAAACAGGGTCATGCAAGGCCTAGTGGAACCTCTTCTCCACAAGCAATCACCTCTACGATCAGGTGCGGTTTGCTGGGTAGTTTGATTAACGGTAGAAATAAGGGTGTTGAGAGGAGCGAGGGATAAGGTGTGTTAACGTCACTTATCACAGTCTCTGAAGTTTACAACAAGTTGCAATCAATTCATCACTGCATAAGTACCAGCACAAACAAATCTACATTGATACTATTACTTTACGTGTTCTTGACAACACAACATTACTGAAAAATGTTTTTAATAACACCACCTTTTACTTAAAATAAAATTTATGTACTTTTTAGGTCTTGAAAACTTGTACTTACTTTTCTCTCTACTCAACTTCACATGATCATGAACAATTCCATGCATTATAGTCAATATTGATTCATATATAAACACACTATCCCTTAGTCTACTTGTTCCTGGCCTGACTACTTTCTTAACCACTAATATTAACCATTAATACAATGACAATTTATCATCAATTTCTGTCCAAAACATACAAAAATAAACTCTCACCATAATAATTATTCACAAAATGACCATCTACTGGCCAGCAAGTCTAAAATATTTCACTCACCCTAATAATCTAATACCTTATAAACTGTTGCCTATCCCAAGGCTTAAGAATTTAAATATTATAATTTACTCCATTTAACTTCTATATATCATAACTCTATTTTCTCCTCCATTTAGCATGATTATTCTAACAAAATAATTATTACTCAAAATAAACACACTAATATATAATTTTTTACATTATTACTGTACAAAATAAATGTTAAAATTACTATACAAGAAAAATGTTAAAAACTTAATTACCTACTTAATAACCTAAATAACCTAAAAGCTAGCCCCCCTTTTTTCCTTTTCCTCACTACTTTTCTAACCTTGCATTCCAATCTGATTTTTTGCCTTACAAAATTCTTCCTTAACAATACATAGTTTTTCACTCTTAGAGTACTCCTCACTTTCACAATAATCTTGTACTACTGGCAATGTATTCTCAATAAACTCTGACTGGTGTAACATCACAGCTGTTGCTAATTACCCATTTAATTTATTACAGCTGTTGCTAATTGCCCATTTAATTTATTACAAACATGTTTCACTTCCCAAACTTGAAGTCTTCCTTTCTGTTCTACATATCTCATTGATGCGTTTACTTCTGAACAATTAGGTACACTCTTCTCAAAATCATTCATTTGCCGCACCAACTGATTTTCACTTAAAGGAACTGATTTACTTAAAAACTTGCTGCATTCATCACAACATTCCTACCTATCCTAATTCAATTTGACATTGACGCCATCGAGTGAGACACAATGATGAACGAATACATTATTACTTATTGGTGGGTGGGCACCAGTGGTGGTTCCTAGGCACTGCACTTTGAGACTCAAGGATCTCAGGGATTATGTGGGTTTTTGTGCGTTCGTCTCACCCGTGCATACTTACAAACACTTTCCAATACTAAACATTGCACTTAAATGGAGTAGGAGCTGGATTCTGATGTTACGAAAATACATAGATTTACACTGGGAAGATTGATTTTATTGTGCTTCAGTTACACATAGTGCCAGAATGAATATTAAATGGTTAACCTCGGACGTAATTAGCCAGTTCCGGTGGGTGATTCCCCCCAGCATGTAACTCAACTTGCGCACTCCTAGATGGATGATTTCTCCGTGGTGTATGAGAACACAGTCTCCACACGGAAAGGGGTCTCCAGCTGCTATGGTGGACTGTAGATTTTTCCTGGAGGTAGGAAATGGGGGATGGAAAAATGAAGTTACCACGTGCATTTATTCTCTCTCTAATGCCTACTCGTCCCCAAACCACGTGTTGTGTGGCGACTGTAAATACATAGTGGGTTAGGATCAAACAATACTGCCATACAAAATATCACTTAATGAAGGTGGGACACTACATGAACAGGCAGAATAAACATGCGGATGCGTGAAGACAATCTTATATAGCGCGGATGCCACTGGATGAAGTTCGTAGTAGACCACGTGGGCAGATGTAAAACACAATATTTACTGTGAAAATTGGTAAATTAGCACCGGAAAAAGTGACAATGGCTTTCAGAGAAGTGTTCTTTGTGTGATTCAAGCATAGAAAAACTTCTAGCTCACCTGATGGCGGAAAGACTGTGTCGTCATACACAAAAGCATCAAACATGAAAAATTACAAGAACCCCTACGTGAAACAATACATATTACCCAGAGAAATTATGATGCACATGAAATTACAAGAAAGAACACTTTAAGCGCAAGGATGGCACAGAAACGGACTTGGCGACTTGTAGCGTTCCAACCGGCTGGAAACTCATATGAGATTTACGTGAGGTTGGTAGCGGCAACAAAGTGCAATAACACATTATGATCAAGAGATTCCATTTGACATCAAGTTTATTGACAGTCATATAAGGTGCAATATATATATGGTTTGACAACTTGATTCTCACTTAGCGTTATTAACATTACAAGTGCTCATACACTCTACTAGTCTCGGGATGCATTACAGTGATTCCCCAATCAGACTTATAGTCATGTGATTCGTTACAGTGATTCCCCTAGTACTAAGAGTCACGGGTTGCGTTACAGCAATTCCTCTAGGGCTCAGCGAGCTACCGACTCCTTATCATTCCTTTTGAGGATTAATTTATACTGTCCAACAACATGCACTTCGCATTCCAGTTGAGGGCCGTCGGTATGCTTGAGGCTCGTGTGCACCATTTTAGTGCCGCGAGCAACTGTGCCCCTTGAACTCTCTTTCTTTGTCTTACAGTCTTACTGCGTTACTCTTACATATTATAACTACATACAATGGTGTAAATTTACAATTACACTACAGGCTGTTAACCACATGGTCGCAAATGATGTGGCCATAAAACAATTAAACATAACAAAACCCTAAAAATATCCACACACAAAGTTACCCTCAATATTGCCCGTAGCAATTGAGCAGAAGTTACAATAGAAAAACCCTTACCACAGGCTGATGTCACCTGATTTACAAGTTGCGCGGGCCACGTGGCCTCTCCTCCATAATCTCTCCTCATCTCCATTAAAATTCAAAAAGCTACAAGAGCGTAAAATAATTAGTTAAGCAGAAGCATATTGCTGGAGATGTCTGGCAAAACATACGCAAAGCAACAGTTAACCAGTATACTACATGAAAACTGGAAATCTAACTCAGTGCAACAATATGAAGTGCATATGTGACGTCTTACCTTGCCAGCTCTCCTAGAATGACTGCCCAAAGCAGGGGTCCCGCGCGGACCTATCATGGCTGCCTACGGTGTTCACACAAGCGGAAGTGCTATGCACGCCCAGCAAAAATATTAATGTTCACAATGTCAATAGTGCATAGTACTCTCTGTGTGTGTGACTGGCTGTTTAGTTGGATATACTGGGGCCATTGTGTTTGTTTTGACTGAGTGCGAACTATCGTGGTGGCGGGTGATGGTTTGTATTCATTCGTGCTCAACATTTTTTGGTCCTAACGGCCCGGATTAGTGTAATTGGTACGTGTAATATGCGTAATTGCAGCAATGCGATTTGCATAATGATGTGTGACACCTCTGACTGCTTTTGACACTCGTACGGGTAAAGTCAGCTAACGGGATAGCCTATAAGTGAAAGGTCGAAGTCGAATTGTGTACGGGAAATAACTGCAGTGTATAAGTACTTGCTTTAAACTGTGCAGTTTGGTAAACCATGGGAGTGCAAATAATTTGATTATACAGTCCACTTTCAGAGTTAAAACTGTCAACGACGTCGCACAAAATGGCGGCAACAACACCTTACAACATGTAACTTACTTTCCTCTTGTCACAAGCTGAAGGTGCAAGGGAATTATGTGAAGCAATACAAGAATATGCCAAAAAAAATTGAGGACTTTGAGATTGTAGTTGAAGAGGTTATAAGCAAGAGAAATGAAGTGGTCGCCAATTTTGATGCTTTGTGTGCAACCACCCCCCTCCCTCCCCACGAAGACATTGATATAGATGAAGTGAAACAGCAATTTGTTGCTTACAAACTAGTGTTTTGGGACTTATGTAAAGTATACAACAGAACAAAACGATAATTGTCAAACTTGTTGGGTAGCGAGCGCAATGCATCTAGTATACAGGATTTTCTGAACTTTTTAATGGTTGGGCAAATTCCTAGCATAAGTAAAGTGCAAAAACTCCACTACTTATTGAGCTGCTTGAAGGGAGAACCACGGGACCTAGTTAGCAACATTTCAGTTATTGATAAGAATTATAATGTAGTATGGAATTTATTGGAGAAAAGGTACAAAAGTGTATGGCTTACAGCTACCATTCATGTGCAAAAAATCCTGCATCTTCCACCCATAAGTACTAAGAATGAAGCATTATATTCAGGTTTTCTGTGCACAGTTGAACAAAATCTTAATGCATAAAGGCTTTAGATTTTCCAGTTCACAAGTGGGATTTTTTGTTGCTGAATATATTGTCGGAGAAACTTGATGAACCCTTGACACAGGCATTCAAAATGTCACAGGACAATGAACTTCCATCATACAAATAGCTGTTGCAATTTTTGCAATGCAAATCACTTGCTACGGAACATGCACAGTTGTTGACACCCTCTGAACCAAGGCCTAACAAGATAAGGTCATTAAGTGAAGGAATGCAGCCTGGCCCAGTCAACTCTTCGAAGACTACACTAGTATCGGTGAAAAGGCATCTGAAAAACAAAAGTGTGAAGTGTGTGATGGATCATATACACTGACACGATGCCAGTCATTCTTGTCGTTTAAACCCGATGAAAAAAGGAGACATGTTCTAGAGCAACAGTTGTGCTTCAAATGACTCAGAGGTGGTCATATAGCAGTACAGTGTGGATCAAGATTTCGATGTCAATGTTGTGGGAAATCACACCACACTTTGCTTCACATAGCAGACAATGAAGGGGTAGTAGATCCAACACCAGATACAGATACTGACGATGCAGCTGCTTGTCAGGATAGTCCTGTGCTGCTAACCACAGCATTGGTCAAGGTCATGGATGGTGTAGGGAAATTTCAAACAGTGAGAGCCCTACTAGATGGAGCATCGCAATCATCCTTCATCACAGATGCATGCGTGAAGTGCTTAGGACTGAAGTGTTGCCGTTCTAAGGGTTAGCATATCTGGGGTTGGACAGATGTCTGCAGCTGAAGGGGAGAGGTGGTGTGCAAAATTGCACCATTGCACTCGAAGTTTAACCTTGTAACTAAATCTTTGATCATTAACAGAATAAAAAGGGACATGCCATCGGTACAGGTAGATACGTCATTCCTTGCTCACCTAAAGGATCTCACATTGGCAGACCTACAGTTTGCGACTGCTTCTCTCTGCAGAGGTTGTTGCAGAGGTAATGACGGGTGCCAAAATTACTAGACAGCCACATGCCTTTCAAACAGAAGTTGGTTGGGTGCTGGTTGGAAAAGCCCTGTGTGAATACAGTAGTCCAGAGTCAACTTCATTACTTGTGCGCACAAATAGCAGTCTTGACAGCACCCTGCAGAGGTTCTGGGAGATTGAGGAGGTTTCAGGGGGCAACTTCATTTCCAAGGATGACAAGAAATGTGAAGTGCACTTTGTAGGTACGCACACTCGAGATGATACAGGAAGGTATGTATTACGCCTTCCATTTAAAAATGATGACTGTGATAATGTATTGGGGAATTCATGTGGGGTGGCTCTCAGACGACTTCGTGGTCAAGAGTGAAAGTTGGGAAGGTTATCAAGTTTGCACTCTGAATATAAACATTTCATTGAGGAATACGAGCAATTAGGCCATATGACATATGTAGGTACCCTGCAATCTGATGAATATTGTGAAATGGAACTGACCTCTTTATCACATGAAAAACCTGCTTACATCATCCCCCATAAAATAGTTGTGAAGGAAGACAGGGTGTCCTCAAAAGTTAAGAGTTGTGTTCGATGTCTCGGCACAGACGGTTAATGGATCATCCCTTAATGACATGCTCTTTTGTGGTCCCAAGCGCCAGAAGGCTATCTGTGATATTATGCTGAACTTCAGAACATCAAGTGTAACATTTACAGCTGATGTGCATAAGATGTACAGGCAGATAGGTATTGACCCATGAGACCGGCAGTATCAATGTGTATTGTGGCGACCAACCCCAGACTCACCAGTCAAACTGTATGAATTAAATACTGTGACTTACGGGTTAGCATCCTCATCCTACCAAGCACTGCGTACAATTAAGCAATTGGTAACTAATGAAGGAGCCCAATACCCCTTAGCAGCATGTGTTTTACTGCACAATGTCTTTGTTGACAACACTGTCACAGGAACATCTACCATCACTGAAGCTAAAGAGTTAAACGGAACAGCTCATTAGATTATTGGATGCTGGAGGGTTTCAACTACATAAATGGTGTTCTAATAGTCAGGAGTTGATGGATGATGGAAGTGTATCATCTGAGTCTAGAACCCTGGACTGCAGTGAATTTGTGAAGGTGTTGGGGCTGCGCTGGGATCCAGGCCATGACTGCTTCATATACAGGATACAGGTATATGATGCACTAAACACCAAGCAAGGCATTCTTTCAACCATTGCCCACTTGTACGACCATTGTGGATGGCTGGCCCCAGTGATCGCAACTTGCAAGATCTTGCTTCAGTTATTATGGACCCAAGGTCTTGGCTGGGATGAACCTGTTGGGACAGGATGTACTTAACCAGTGGGAGGAGTTTTAAGAAGTCACTTCGCAGCCTTAGTGAGGTTAAAATTCCTAGGTTTATTCCATTTCAAAGGTCTGTGGTGCAGTTTCATGGATTCTGCTACACCAGTGAAAGGGCCTATGCTGCAGTAATTTATGTCTAAAGTGTGACAAGGGACGGGAATGTTAAAGTCTGTCTCTTCTCTGTTCAAAGTTAAAGGTGGCCCCTTTGAAGCCACTCATTGTGCCCAAACGTGAGTTATGTGCAGCATTGTTATTGAGTAAGCTGTGGCAGCACAGCAACAGGCTGTATTTTGACAAGATCAAAGAGTTTGAGGTTCATACTTGGACAGATTCAAGTGTAGTATTAGCATGGTTACATCTGTCACCACACCAGTTGAAGACATTTGTAGCTAACAAGGTAGCAGAGATTCAGGACACTGTACCCCCAGTACATGGAAGCATGTCCCATCTGAGGAGAATCCAGCAGACGTGGCATCATGCGGTGCTCTTCCTGAGCAGCTTCTCAGGCATTTGTGGTGGTTCACAGGCCCACCATGGCTGAAGCTTTCATAGGAACACTGGCCAGATACAGGCTGTTATACCAATGAGTCTGTGCCAGAACTGAAGCCACCTGCATCTGTTGTCTTGGTGGCAAACCAGATCGAGTGTAACGGCCCTGAAGATCTGTTTGCTTTAATTGGCAAGTCATCTTCGCTGGTCAAGTTGACACACATCACAGCATGGGTACTGCAGGCAAGAGCAGCATTCAAAGAGTAATTTCCTGACACTGGGGGAGTTGAAAAATTGGTCAAACATGTACAGTTGTGTAGCTTCAGGGAAGAATTGTCTGCTCTTCAAAAAGGGAGTAGGTGCCCCAGGGTTACACAGCCACTGATGCCATTTCTCGATTCAAATGAAGTTATTAGGGTGGGCGGATGGCTACACCATTCTTCACTACCAGAGTCTGTAAATCACATAATTTTGCTGCCAAAGCAAAGCCAGTTGTCCAGACTGATTGTTGTCTATTGTCATACTATCAATTTACACCCAGAGCCACCCACAAACTTGTATCTAGTCTGCAGAAAGTACTGGATAATTTCTGCATGTTCTGTAGTGCAAAGCATGATTCACAAGTGCATACAGTGTTTCAAGGCCAGACAAGTTGCTCACAATCCAGCAATGGGCACATTGCCAAGAGCACAGTTTTCGCAGGTTCGAGCAATTAGGTCCGTTGGGGTAGATTTTGGAGAGCATCTCCATGCCACACCAGTACGAACAAGGAAGAAGGCAACCTTCAAAGTATACATGTGTCTGTTTGTTTGTATGGCCACTAAGGCAGTACACTTGGAGCTGGTCACAGACTTGTCAACTGCAGCTTTTCTGGCTGCATTCAAGCGATTTGTGTCAATAAGAGGAATCCCTACTGATGTGTACTCTGATAACAGCACCAACTTGGTGGAAGCACATAAACACCTCAAGGAGGTGTATGCAAATTACTTTCAAAGGATAATGAGGAAGAGATAGCAGCTAAGGTGAATCTGGGAGGGTCGAAGTGGCACTTCAACTCTCCAGCAAATCCAAACTTTTGAAGGTCTGTGGGAAGTAGCAATCAAGAGTGCCAAGCAGCATCTATACAGAGTTGTAGGTACTAAGTTGCTGACCTTCGAAGAACTCTCAATGCTGTTTGCACAGGTTTCAACCATGTTGAATTTTAGACCTATATCAACAGATCCTCGGGAGTATGATGTTTTGACACCATGCCACTTCCTTGTGGGTGAGCTATTGGTAGCTGTATCTGACCACAATCTGTGTGATATTCCTTCGAACCATCTGGATCACTGGCAAATGATCACGCAGTTTCACCAACAAGTATGGAAGAGATGGAGTGTGGAGTACCTACACAAACTCCAGCAAAGGGGAAAAATAGACACAACCAGTTTCTGACACGTGCATCGACCAGTTAGTGCTGCTGAAAGACTCCAGGCCAAGATGGTTTAGTTCGTGTGGCAACCTTAAGAACACCACAGGGGGAGATCGTATGACCTGTCAACAAGATGTCCACTTCCTGTGAACACTGATAGTAGACCTACCCATTTCATGTTTATATTGTATAGTTTTTTTTTGTGTGAGCTTGAAAATAATAATTTTCGGTGGGTGGTATGCTCACAATGTGAATAGTGCATAGTACTCTGTGTGTGTGTGACTATCTGTTTGGTTGGCTATCTGGGGCCATGTTTGTTTTGACTCAGTGCGAACTATCAAGGCGGTGGGTGATGGTTTGTATTTGTTAGTGCTCAACAATTATGTGAAAATAAATGGCACCCAAATTATTTTTAATACAAAATAATCAAAGCAATTTTAAATCAGAAATATTGTTATTAAAGGACTGTCTTTTGAAGGCATTCATGCCTGAATATCAATGTCCAGCTCTTCAGTGCAGCACGCACTTTTAAATTTCAAAAGCCAACATTGTGCAATATTAGAAAAACAATATTTTTACACTCTAACATATTTTGCCCTGAAAAAGACATACATAATATACTTGCAATACATTTGGACCCTGAAATAAAAATACATAACACTGAGATAATTTTCCGTTGGGAAAGTCCATGGTCATGGCGGGCTGTGCGCATGTACTACCCATGTGTCATTAGCGGCGAGTGACATCATGGTCTAACTGCCGCTGTCTCTTAGCCGGCGTCAACATATAAGTCCAATCTTATTTCTACCATACCCTTAGTATTTTTATCTACGGTCCTTAGTACCCTGTTAATTGAATGTTTTTGCTGTGTCATTTCTTCTTTTTTTGTTTGATCATGAGGTTTACAAGCAAGCTTATTTGTTCACTTATTTCCGACATCTCTTTCCTCTCAGTTTCCCTATTTATGTTGCTAAGTTAAAATTTGGTTCCTTGATTTAGCATATTGTTATCAAAATCTATAACATCTTCCCTTTGTTAGCCATTATGAATATATTTAACTTGTATGAACACAATGTTTTATATATAATTTAATACACTGAATACTAAACATAAACAAAACAAATGATGTGACGTATGTTGTTGACTTCATTGATGAATTCCCCATCGTGGATTGATAAATTAATACCTTTATACCCTGCTGCTGGGGATTAGTCTGTTGTTATGGTATCTGGATCTTTGGCTGAACACTGCTTTGCATCACTGCTCACCTGATTCGGAACTGCCGTTGACGTTTGTAAATAACGTTCTGCTGTTACTTTTATAAACATCGCATCTTCAATAGTGTAAATCAAGCCCTGCAGTTGGACAGCCATATTTTGTAACATCGCAGTTATCAAAATAACGAACGGACATCACAGTTTGATTTAGCTCAGCCAGTCTAGACATGAAACTTCAAAGGCGCCATATCGAAATCAGAAAAAAAGATTTAAAGTCTCGCATTAGTTCCTTTTTATTTAAATTCCAAACAAGTTCACAATCCTCTCTAAATTCAAGCACGAATTTTCAGTTTAACAAGACAACCGGAACAGAACAGCACCACAGTAGTTATTTAATTATTAATGACAATGATGCCATGTAACACTTGCATCGCAAGAACATATTGCTCTCATCACTGCCGGTAGTATTCTTCTGCGCACAACAGGCACTCGGAGCCAAGGTCGCCACGTGCCTACCCCCCTTCTTGCACCTGTGTCCCAAAAACATGACCAAATGTAGCCATGGTGTGGCACCATATCCCTCGCCATGTCGTACTGTGTCGCAGTAAAACTTTATTGAACTTCTAGAACAATCTCTAAGGAAAAACTGTGTACGAAGTAGGAAAAAATTTTATCTCTAAATGTTGACGCAACCTGAACTACAACTTCAGAAAAAGCCAGCGTATGACAGATAAACACACCAACACGGCCCAAACTTCAAACACTGATAAAATACAACACTCCTTGCCAAATTAATTTTTTTTTTACCAAATGTCCTAATTAAATCACAATAAACTGCATCGTTACAAAGTCTTTTATTTGCAATGCAAGTCTGTCGTATTTTTGGAGTTCTGAACTGTTACCTAAAATTACATTTGTCAGGAAATACTTGCTTTATAAACACGGGAGAAAAGAATGAAAAACAATCAACCTGGTGAAAACGTTAACTAGGTGTCAGTCATGTGAAGTTATGAAACTGTTAGAACCATAAATATGTCACAAATTTTAACATCACAACTGCTGTCAGGTGTTAAGACGCAGGACTCAATTTTCTAATTCGCTGTCAATTTGATTAATGCTTTGTTAAAACTGTTAAGAGGCAAGAATTTTTTTGAAATATTTATTTTGTAAGTGTTAATTCAACCACAAATAACATATACAAAGAAAGAGTGGGCATAAGAGTGATACTGAAAGGCCTAATTTCTGGTTTGAATTAACATTATACATTCTATGGAGCTACCAAGACAATACTTTCACAGAGACCAGTATATCAGTCCATTGTGAGAGAAAACATAAAAATTAATTTAAGTCCTCATTTGTTTGAATCTCTACTTACGAAAGTAGGAAGGCTTCATGAGAACGGAAACACGAGTGCAATTAGCAGCACATCCCAGGACAGGTTCCAGGACTACCAACCTTTCTCCACTGCCTTGCATCAGAAACACTTTGTAGCCCTCAGGGAATGGCTAGAACAATTACAAAACACATAACTATGGTGATATAACTAAGTATTATTTTTATTGCTTACGTCATATGCTACAGCACAACTGTTTTTACAACATCATGTACAAAATTTTATCACTAAATCTTACCATTTCATAATGCCCTGCCTTCGGCTCATCTATCAGAACAAACCTCTCCACATTTACAGTCTTTGGCAGGAACTCTGGTCGCTTGAAAAGTTGTCTTAGAAGCCGGGTTGGTTCTAAACGATTCAGTCTCCTGATGAAACAGAGAAGTTTTATGTATGTTTGTGCACATTTTCTTTGACAAAACTAAAACCACATGACCTTAAATATTTAAGGCAAAACTATTCCAACTTAAACGAACCACAGGTAAAGTTATATTGCACCTAGGAAGTTCTTGTAAACTGTTTTAAACACAAAGATATTTATTATGTTTTAACAAGGAACGTTAAAGATACAGCAGAATCCCAAAAATCTAAAATTTTAGATAATCTGAACATTATTTCAAGAAAATTGACTGTAAAATTAATTCTACGACAAAAAAAAAGTTTTTTAAAAATTAAATTTCACGTAATAATTTAGCATAATAAAACCAAAATACATTCAGTACATATGTATCTTATAATTTCAAAAACACGCTGAAATTATAGCGTAGGCGCTAGGCAATTGATATTGCACTTACAAACTGGCTGCATAGCACAGTCAATTTATAAAACTTTTTCAATTTACTGTAGTTGGGTCACTGTCTTATTTGCATTTAGGTAGAAAAATTGGTAATCTTCTTTTGATGTAAGGAACTAAGCCTGCCTGTTAAGCAATGTTACACCAGCGTCGCATAAACATCAAGTCTGTTGGTGTGGCGGCAGTGTGCTTTTCTACATAGAGTAATACCAACTCAAATGCATTTACTGTGTATTTTACACAATACTTAGGATAATCCAAATTTTCACAATCAGGCCTGTTTCCAATTACTAGTTCAGATTTCTGGGGCTCTACTGTAATTATTATTTTGTATACATTTGTTTGAACAGATCTTTGAATATACACATTCCTTTACCACTCTATCTTGTATGTAACGGAATGTACAAATTTATGGCGTACAAAAAGTGGTTCATAAGAAATTCATCACTGGCAAAATATTTTTCATAAGGTTAGCAAAAACTGTTACGTTCAATGTCCCTTCCTTGATTTTTTATACTGGCTTCCAAAATCCAGTACATTTCGATTAACATGTTTAGCATGAATTTATGTCCCATGTAACCTTAAGAAGTAAGTAACCAGAACAATATTATGGCTCCTAAGCAATTTAAATTTTCTCACAAACACAATTTAGGGATCATTAAAATGACCTATAATTACAAAATGAACTGTCTGTTATAAAAAGTATAAAAAATATAAATCTCTAACAGCTGTATGAAAAATATTCGTAATTAAAAAAAGACACAACAAAACAAAACTACTAGATGACAAGAGAATCACTGAATTGCTCAATTTGAGCTCTATCCAAAAATCTAAGAAACGTTTGTCCAAACAGATCACTGAACATAAAGAAATATTATTAAAAATTGTGTGTATCACATGCACAAATTCTGATAAAAGTATTTATTGAGCACTCAAAGTTGTTTGTAACATCTTGTACAGAAAGCTTCTATAGACCTCAATACAGATATTTATGATGTAGTTTTAAAATATATAACCTCCATCAATGTGATGATACACCCAGTGCATTCGACAATGAGTCCAGTAATGACATAATACACTTACCACACTGTATGTGAATCTTCAGTCAATGTGGAAATGATATCCAAATTATAAGCCATAACATCATGAATAGTTGCCCAGTTAGCTTCTGTTGTTGAAATTCGATATGCATCCCTATCAATCATTGCCTGGTAGTTCTGGTACAATTCTTGTAGTTGACTAAAGATGACCACAGCTGATGCACCCTAACATGACAAAATTGATAAAGTTAATCAATTTGCCTCTTTTTTCCGAACACACCGTTCTCACATAACTTTAGTGATTTATTTAAAGAACAGAAAGGTGACTTATACTTAAAACTCAATCACTGCAAGTTCAAGTTTACTGATGCAGCAACTTTTAATTGTCTTAATATTTGGATTCTAAATACAACAATTAAAAAATACAACTCTGATAAATTTTTTTTTTTAAATATAAGGATATCGTTCAGATTTGAACACATGATTCAAAACATACAGAAATGATTGAACACTACTAATTTTTACTGAAATATTATTCGAGTGAAGTGAAGAGATTTGGGTGACTCAACATCAGGGTCTTGAGAGCCAATGAGGGTGAAGTTAGGGGAGTATGGAGCAGTGCCGGTATGAAAGGGCGGGGGAAACTGCAGATCCCAGAGAAAACCCGCTGACCAGTAGCGTCATTCGACATGATTCCCACTTGCGAAAATCCAGAGTGAACCGGCCAGATTTGAACCCGATTTGCCTTGGTGGGTAAAATTTGATTTGTATGTAATTTGTTTTGCCATGTAAAAGTTTCAAACCCTAAATTGTATAGGATGACAATAAATCAAAATATAGAGGCGCCGGAATTGTACCATCTCTGAAATACATCATCTCCACATTTTGTATGCTTTAAACCAAACAGGAAATGCATAATTTCCAGTTAAGACAGAATTCCGACTAATCTTAACTAGACAACAGGAATTGTATCATCATCGGAAATGTATCCTCTATGCCTCTACGGTTTTCTTTAATGGTAACACTGGAAATGTTACATATCCGGTTTTTACTCCTTAGATGTTAACTGGAAATGTATCACATTTGGTTATGACCCAATTCTAACTGCTCCTAACTAGACAGCCGAAATTATATCATCATTTAATAATAGTGCAGAACTGCAATGCTGGGAACTGCCACTCCAATACATCACCAAATTCAGACAGACAGACAGTCAGTCAGACACCTGGCTTAAACATAAGATAACCCCTCCACCACACTTCCAATTGACCGCTTTACCCTAGTTCCCTTCCTGGCTGCTAGGTTCACTGTTTGCTAACCACCACTTGCCATCTGATGAAGGTGACCCAGCCGGGTGGGGGGTTTTAGGTGATCTTGTACTACTTGGAATTTTGAGAACCAAAGTTAAGTACTAGACACTTTGTAAAGGGGCTTTATAAATTTTGCAACAAACAAAAAAAAGTTTAAAAGTAACATATACTTGTATCTGCAAATAGTAATACTTGTAAAGTAATGATCTTATTCTAAGTATTACCATAACTAAAAACATTAAAATAAATTTTGACCAGCAGTTTAAAAAAAAATTGGAGAGCCGAAATAAAGAGAGTATTTTTTGCAGAGTCAGTTAATTTACGCCTTATTACTAAGCTTATTTTACTGTCTATCTCATATAAGATGGTAAGAACTTGAAAGTCAGTGAGTGGCAATTTGACGTATATGAAACAAAGTGCAGTTTACAAAATAGTGTATCAGCTGAAGCATGAATTAACAAAAGTTAATATTAAGTTGACTATTCTGAGTGCACTGGCAATGCATATCAGACAGTACAAAATACACGATAACAAAGAGTTCCTAGATTAATTAATATATATTATATTTTACATGGTCACAAAACAGCGGTTGTAAGTGTTACAAATTAATCGTCGTGCTAAAGTAGCAATGTATAGGTGTTCAAAATTAAATGCACAATAAGACGATTCACAGTCGAATGAAACGCGACTTCAAACCTTAGATCTTTCCATGTCATATTCCAACTGTCCATCCATGCTTTCCATATGTGCTTGATATTAATTCCAAAAGCCTACAGAAATATTGAATTATTTTTCAAATAATTTGACAAAATATATCTCAAATTCGTGTCGTTTTGAGACAGTAATAAGAGAAAATCCAAGTTTTAAAAAGCAGGATCTAGAGGTGGCACACCTGCTGCTATCTGTTGGTACTGCGCACGCCTCACACGCTCTACCATGTCATGCATGCCATCTGTGTGCTCTTTCTCGAACCTAACCAGCTATAAAGCTGAAATGAATATGTTTTGTATGTAAAATAACAAATTTACGAACAGACACCAATAGTTTTATTTTTCCCCGAGATCTGCGTAGTTTTTAAAGTAACATATATTTAGTGTACAGCGATTAGTAATTTTTATTGGGTCAGAACTTGTCTATGTCCTAAACACGCCATGTTTTTTCCCGGAAACCCATTTCCTTGTTTCCGTGTAGCCTCCAATTGACGACCAGCTGATAAACTAAAAATAAACATTAGGTGAACTGTCAAAATCTTGCCATCTTATATGAGATAGACAGTATGTCTAGTACAGTGTGTTACATAACCTCTTACTGAATATCATGTTTGGTACGATGGCTGAATTGGTGCCATATGAGATGTATGCAGTGATGAGTATGGGTTGTTCTGTGTATCTTCCTCGGGGATCCCTAGGATCCAATCACTGCTGCACATATTAGAATAAATTTACGGCTAAAAATAAGACTGAGAGGTTCTTCCTTTAGGTATAACAAAACATATTATTTACAACAATATCCTCAATTTGTTGGATGAAAATTTATAATCAATTACACATTATCTAGCCACAACAACAAAGTTACAGCAATAATAATGAGTAAGAGTAATTTGGGCAATATGTACCAGCAAAGTTCTTCAGCACCAACAAGGGTTAAGATGTGCGAGGATGGAGCACCTACTAAGACAGTGTCTCAATTGGCCCAGAGAGCGCTTTCTCATGCTCTCATGATGACACCATTATGACATCAGAGAAAACGCTCCCTCGTAGTCTCAATTTGTCGGAGAGAGCGCAAAAGAACGAGAGCACAAAGTTGTATACTCACTGGCGCTCTTTTGCAAGCACCATATTTGATTACAGTATTTCCATGTTTGAATAAGGTTAGTAGCTTTCCGGGCCAAAACCACATTGCATTTTAACTGTAAGTGAATAAATTCAACTGTTTTAAATAGCGAAATGACATACGCAACATGTATGTATTTATAAAAATATAAATACAGATTTCTGAGTAAGTCTAGTTTTCTTTTTGTCACTTTGCTGTAACATGACACTACAATATAAAACAAAAATAATAGTATTTTATGTGCTAATAATTATTCAGGTAGTGCTATAATTATTTGTGAATTATTTTGAATACACATAAATTAATTACAAATGCTATGACTGCAATTTTTGCTTAACATGATTTCCTGCCTCTTGGCATCAGCTGTTTGCCTGACGTCGGAGAGAAACGAGAGAATGATTGTCTCAATTCCTAGAGCGAGAGCATGAGAGGGTGAATCAGTGCTCTCACCAGGTTATGCGAAAGAGTGCTCTTGAGAGAGAGAGTATTCTTAAATTGAGAGACAACCTAAATGTGAGTGGAGGTGGGGGGGGGGGGGGGGGAGAGAAGAACCACCTCCAAGGAAACCCACTGGCTATTGGCTACCTGTAATGTCTACCACTGGTAATAAATAATGGATTTTCAACAAAGTGGTGCAGGTGGAGGCAAAGGAACTTGGATTTTAACATTCAGCTACTCATTTGCATTGCATTACATGTGCAAAGAGCTAGCGCTCCATGCCTAAATGTAAAAATTCTTCAGTGCAACCAATGTAATAAATAAGAAAGCGTAATATTTTTTTACTAAATAAAGTTGAAATAGGCATTTTTATTCAAAATTAAGACATTATTGGGATCACAGATTGCCAGCAACTTTCTCGTGGGTGACATTAGAGTTGCCGTCACAATGTAATGCAGTCTCAACAGAGCAGCATGTTTACTTACCTCCATGACGAAAGGGAACCCTGAGTGGGGCTGGACATCCCACGGCACATCTGTTTCGGAAAGGTTGAGCACACTGCGAACATCCGCACAAGGCCAGCAGTTGATATCAACTGCTTGGAAGTATGGGTTTTCCACCAGGCACAACTCATCGTACAACACTGCAGGCAAAAAAATGATCACCCAAAGGTAACTAAGATTCCAGTAGCCTGTCCTTCTTCTTACCCTATTAATTAGGATTGGCCACAGTTTTCTAATTTTCTTCAAACTAATCAGACTGTACAACTACTATACAAATTACTGAGAGCAAGACAAAATGCTCCCAGAGCCTACAAGATTCGTATAAATAATAGCAAAGCCAGTGAGTTCTTGTTTAATAATCAAAATGGTATATACAATGTGATAGTTTTTACACCCTACATTTCAATTGAAGTGAAGCTAGCTTTGAATCCCAGCTTCAATCTGGCGCTGCCAACATTACCGCAAAAAAAATCACTAACGACTTTTCCACTCTCCAGGAAATGTGTTGAGCAAAAAAACTGCACATGTCCCATTATCTTTAAAATAATTGTTGAATTGGTAATTATAACTGCTAGCCGTTAAACACAGCACCCTAAAACTGTATTTCCTGAGCCTAGCTCGAGTTGTTTAACAACCTGTCAAGTTGCCCCAGCAAGTCCTGATTACCATTAACTGTCCCCCCACCCCCCAAACACCTCTGCCTGCACAGAGGTCATGGGAGCAGGTAGCAGTGAGTTACCTAGTATTGTCTCTTTCATTACTGTATTTTGAAAAAGCACGTTCACCATGAATCTGATACATTTTGTGCTACAATGGGGCTACATTGAAAGGTAGACAAAATTTTCAGTGTAGTAGGATTAACGTGGAAGATGTTTCCTGGTCAGAAGTAGAGAGAGTTAAAAAGAAGATGAAAAGTAGTCTCTCAGCAGGTATGGATGAATTTAACGTG
Organism: Dryococelus australis; assembly: GCA_029891345.1. Classification (NCBI taxonomy): domain Eukaryota; kingdom Metazoa; phylum Arthropoda; class Insecta; order Phasmatodea; family Phasmatidae; genus Dryococelus; species Dryococelus australis. Next base: position 69,078,157 of record CM057003.1, on the reverse strand, counting down.
GATATGATCAAACCACTAGGAATACACTGGATTGTACTACAGAGTAATAAGTAATAAGGGCTATCTGAAATGAGAAAAAAATCCTGGATGATTGGAAAAATTGATTAATTATTCCATTATTTAAAAAAGGGGACACAAAAAAGTGCTCAAATTATAGAGGTATAACACTTCTCTCCCATGGACTCAAGATTTATGAATCTGTGCTATAAGGAAAATAGGGGAGCCAAGTCTAGAGGAAGAACAACATGGATTTAGACCTGATCGACCAACTGTAGATCTTATCTTTGCTACAAGAATGCTTTTTGAGAAATACTAGGAAAGAAATAAACCAGTTATAGTCATATTTCTTGATATAGAAAAAGCTTACAAACACATTCCTCGTCACCACATTTGGAAAGTGTTAATTAAAAAGGGTGTACCAGAAGGCATTGCGGAAAGAATTAAACAGCTATATCAAAAACCTGAGAGAATTGCATTCAAGTTTAAGCTAGTAGATCAGGTTGGTTTGAGACTATACGTGGTGTACAGTAAGGGAGTTGTTTGTCTCCACTACTTTTCATAAGCATTATGGATGAAATTATGTTATGATATGGGGGAAAAGTAAAGACGAACTGCAATTCAACAGTTTGACTGGTGGAAAGATGAATTAGAAAAATATGGATTTAAAATAAGTGAAACCAAAACTGCGTGTTTGATGGCCAGCAGGGAAAACAAACCAGTCAAATTAAAAGTAAGACAGCATAAAATTGACACTGTTCCAAACTTTAAATATCTCGGCAGTGTTATGTCAGCTGATAACATGCTAATTTCAGAAATAAGTAGTAGGAGTAAAACAGCTGCAAATTTCTATAGTAATGTTCCATACATACTATTATGGGGCAAAAGATTTCCTCATGTAGCAAAAGTAATAATATATAAAACTTATCTGCTCCGCATATTAACCTATGGATTAGAAGCTGCCACAGTGAACAGAAGAGACAACACCCGGATTCAAGCGACTGAAATGAAATTTCTCAGGTCCAGTATCCAGAGGTCCAGAAGAGATTAAATCAGAAACGAATCAGTCCGACTTCAAGCAGGACTACAAAAAATCATTCTTGACATCTTAGAAGAATCAAGACTGAAATTGTTTGGTCACATGATGAGAATGCCACCACATAGACTACCTAAGGCATGTTTTGAAAAAGTAGTAACTGGAAAAAGACCAAAAAGAAAGACAACCAGATAGTTGGATGAAGCAAGTACAAAAAGATCTGGCTGGCCACAGTGCAGAGTGGGAGAAGATAACGGAAGACGAGCGATGGCATGACAGAACATTATGGAAAGGAATTGTTTATTACCACATCGGATCCGCTGGAGTGGAGAATCGATGACGATGATGAAAGGATTTTATTTTAGAAGGCTGTAAACTCCCCTCCCAGAACCGTCAAGTTGTTCTGAGTCACACGTTTATCTGGCCTTAGACAAAATCTGGAACAGTCGCCATGTATCTGATACACAATGGGTAGCTGTTGTTACAACCGTCTGTGAATATTTCTGCTAGGCCTACATTGGAATGATTTGATTTTAGAAGGCCATAAACTTGCCTCTGAGAATCGCACACTCGTTCTGAGTCTTAAGTTTATCAGATCGTTGACAAAAAATTATGTACATTCGCTATGAATCTGATACACTCGGAACTATGCAGTTTTACTCCAACATGTGCTACTAGTAACTTTTAAAAGTTGCACTACTGTATGTTTCTTCGTATTGTAGAATTGTTAAAAATCTATGCCTAGTTGTCCATTTCTGCTCGCTCCATAAATAGAGTAAATACGTGTTCAGAGTCAGTCTTACTATGCATCAGTGTGTCATAAAATGGATACGTACCATATAGTGTAATAAAATAGTACGCATTACATAAAATGAAGGGGTATAGAATAATGTACGGATCTAATATAAAAATATGTGATGCATAATGGTGGTGTGTTCGACGTATAATTATATACGTACCGTGGTGCAAACAATGTAAGCGTCGAATAATGACGAGTGTGGCAATACATGTTGGCAGAAAATATATATATTTGGTACACGTGTTATAACTAATGCGTGTATAGGGTGAAATTAAGTGTTGTAGTTAGGTAATGTTAGGTCAGGATTCAGTAGCAGGTAGCTAGTTTTTACATTTGTAATTAATAATGGATTATGTTTGATGTCTGTAGTGACACGTAGAATTAGGTTGTTGTAGGTAGGTCCCGCTAGTTTAGGGGTAGTCTGTTTAAGCACTATTCGATACAGTGAATCGTATAATATAACAGACATTGTATTTACCTATACAGGAAATGTGATTGTGTGTTGAAAAAAATTCTTTCAAGTGGTCAAAATATGTACCAAATACATAATTACATTGAATCGGCAATAACAAGATCTGTGATAAACAAGATGTGGCTGATCTACCGAAAAATGTGATTCGTCGTTTACAAAAATGATACATTAGTTTAGGTGGAAAAATAGTAATTTATCGACTATGAGCCCAATGTGGTATCGTGTTGTACACTTGGGTGGATGGTTCAAGTATACAACCCGATACCACATAATATGGTATCGGGTCGTACACTACAGTGGATTGACTCATAAGTGTACTTCGCGATACCAACGTCTATAAATACTGAAAGAGTTCCCGCCCGAAAAACCCCACATTCCCGTGGATGCCCTGATAAATTGTATAGGAAAGGGGTCGGGCAAACGTAAAAAAAAAAGAAATAACACCATTAACACCATATTGGTGATGTCATAACATTAGTGTAAACAACGTGGTATCGGGTTCTACACTAACCCCATATTTGATAGGTAGAAACGTCCGAAACTCACTACTTGCACACAATTCATACCTGTCACTGAAGGAAACAGTTTCACCACTGGCAGAGCAAACCATCGCAGTAGTTTCATACAAGGGTATATTAGTTCCTGCACATTTCTCACCACGATGTTATATGTTGGTTTATGGTACGTAAGAACTAGATGAACACAGAACACCAATAAAAGAAAGTAGATTATCACTTCCGTTACTGATCTCAGAAAAGTGAACTGCTTCTTGCCGCCCGCATAAGAACTATTAACTATCTCTGGTCCCTCTTTCTGGATTTCATCTTCCAAAAAAGAAAATGAATTTTCAATGATCTCATCTATTTCCTTCTCTGAAAGACTCCATTGTTTCCCTACTTCTCTTAATTCCGCCACTTTGTTTTGATATGATGCTAAAATCTTACGCCGCGTAACTTCCGAATGCATTTCAACGATAATTATACATCGATATGAATCAAAACGTTCTCGGTGTTGTGAACTTACCTAACCTCTTTACATGTCAAACAACGGTCGGTCAAACACTACATTAAATGGCCTTTAATACTATTTAGCCAACAATATTAGAAACAAATGACCATAGAGAAAGAACATAAAAAAGCTATTGAAGAATTTTTTATGTAGGAAAAAATTCGTATATTAATTTGACTGAAGAGCGTTTGTCAACTCTCCAACCCGGGAGCGGGCTTAGTGGCGGTGGTAGGGATCAAATTAACGGTAGAGAAGGAAACAAAAATAAGTGGAGAAGGTGGAAACACGATTTGGGATTTACTGAGGGGAAGCTTTGTAGAGAGTGTGCCAATGACAAGGATAGAAGTGGCTAATGCGGAGAGGTGGAAAGGGCAGATGATAGATTTGATGAGCAGGAAAGAGAGGGAAATGGTGCATAGGACTGAGAGGATGGAGGAAAAGGTCAGGAATGAGATGGGTAAGAGTGGAGTAGAAATGAAGTGGATAAGTTAGAGGAGGAGATGGAATATATAAAAGGGGTGCTATGGAAAATGCAAGATAGTCCACAGAAGAATAAGCCGAGTAGAGAGAAAGAGTTAAGCAGAATGCAAGTAGGGCTGCAGGCGGAAAGGCAGAGAAGGGAGTCAGAAATAGAGGTGGTAAGATTAAGGAGGAGGATAGAGGAGTTGGAGGCAGTGGAAAGGGATAAGATAGTAGGAGATATAAGACAGCAAATAAGGTTAGAGGAGCACGAAATAGTAACAAGCAATCTGGAATAGAGGAACGGGAAACAGAAAGCAGGGAACAGGCAGTGGTAGAAGGTAGGAAGCAGTATGCTGAGGCTTGCAAGTAAAGGATTAGCAAATACCAGCAAGCAGGACAAGGTGTACAGTTCAGGGCTAGAGGGGAAAGAGGAGGGCTGATCAAAGGGAGGGAAACAAGGGTGCTGCAGGAGGCTGGAGACAGGGATCAGATAACAGACGAAATAGAAAAAGGGGGGGGGGGGCTGGTGGGCGGAAGAGCCACAGAGCAGGAAAAGGTTGTAGAAAAGGAGCCAGAGGTTGGTATTTATAGGTAGCTCTATTGTAAAGGGGGTGGAGCTGAGGGAAATCAGGTAGGAAATTACGTATAAATCAGCATTTGAAGGTGTAAATATCAGGGATTTGGAGGAAAGGGTTAATTATATGAGAGGTAGAAGGGTGGTAAAGGTTGTTCTAATTCATGTAGGGGGAAATGACTTGGCTCGAAGGGAGGTGGGGCAGGAGGTAGAGCTGGACCTCAGGGGATTGCTGAGGAAATTGCGGGAGAAGTTCCCTGGAGCTAGGGCAGTTGTCAGTGGCGTGCTGGTTAGAAAAGAAGTATCCTACAGGAAGGCAGTAGCTGCGGGTGAGGTATATGATAGGGTGAGTAGGGATTTGGGGGCTACATTTATAGATAGTAGGAAATTGGTAGGCTGGGAAAGTGTAGGGTGAGACCAGGTTCACCTGACAGAGCAGAGAAAGAGGATTCTAGGTGATCTGCTAGGTAGAGAAGTAGTTGGCTGCATGGAGAGGGCCAGGGCAGAGCAGCAATTATTGAAATAGCAATCAGTGAGAAGCAAGGAAACAGAAGTGGAGAGAAATGAATAGGATAGCATTGATGAGGCCGCAGTGGTGGAGATAGTGGGTAAGCAACATAGGATGTTAAAGCAGAGTACTAGTATAAAGATAATGGTGGTGAACTGTAGGAGTGTGTACAACAAGCTGGGGGGCTTCTGGGGAAAGGTTTAAGGATATGGGGCGGATATAGTGGTAGCTGTGGAGACTTGGCTGACTGAGGAAGTGCTAGACATTGAATGTAGACAGGATAAGTTCACCATATTCAGAAGATACAGGGATGGGAGAGGAGGAGGAATAATGGTGTGTGTGTAAGGAAGGGGCTGAAAGGGTATGTAGAATAGGTTAGTGATGTTGCCAAGGTAATGGAAATTAAATTAAGTTTGTGATAGTAATAGAAAAACTACTTTTCTGGCAGCATCCAGACTACCAGGGCAGGGATGACAGGCAATTGAGGTGATCAAGGAGACGGTCGATAGACTAAAGGACAGGCAGTGGGTTGTTGTAGCAGGGGATTTGAACATGCCAGGTGTGAAATGGATAGAGGTTGCAGAAGGAATGGGTAGCATGATGCAGAGAATGAAAGCACAGTTAGTCAACAGAGGATTAGTCCAGGTAGTAGAAACAACTACGAGAAGGAATGAGAAGGGCGTTGGGTCAGTGCTGGATGTGATGTTGGTCAGACCTGGGAATGGTGTAGTTGGTCCATTGGTATTGGATGGTATAAGTGGCCATCATATCCCCATTGTGGAAATTGGGATTGGCAGGATGAGGGAAGAGCAAATGGCAGAAAGGTTGGTGTGGCAGTATGGGAGAGGAGACAAGAAGGGGGCATAAAATTTTCTGAGAGACAGGTTTGAAAATGGTCTATGGAGGAAAGTGTGGAAAAATTACGGAAGGAGTTTAGAGGATTAATAGAGTGACGGCTATCGTCGGATGGTATGGGGTTAAATTGTAGGTTATAGAGGTGGTGAACAATTTGGAAGGAGATTGGTATGGAAATGATTACCCGGGAGGCGCCAGATGTCGCCAGTGCGGCATCAATGATGATAATGCGTTACAGCTGAAATCTTCTTGGTGCTCTCAGGGTGTTGCGAGCTGATCACCCTGCCAAACTTCCCCGCGATGGTCTTGTTATTCACCTGGTGTGGAGGCATCGTTGCATCACATTGTATTGCAAATTATTGAAATCGGCGTAATCAGATTCCCTACGAGTGGATTGTTAAGGCCAAACCACACGCCCATAAATGCTAAACACGGTACTTTGTAATACGCTGCAACACACATCAAAACAAATAATTATCCTTAAAATTCACGTTAAAACTTGCAGAAAAATGGCCGTTTTTAAGGTGCCAGTGCCCTTAAATGCCTCTTGGCACCGAATAAATAGCACTCGTCAATTCATGCTATTTTATTTGGAGACTCTAACGTTCCTTCCAGCAGTACAGCTTCCAAATTTGATACTTTCAGCCTGTGGTGAAGGCTACGTGGTAATAAAAGCACCAGGCTGGTGACGTACAGTGCACTGGCCTCAGTTAGGAATGCCAGTGGAAAGATACTCTTGGGCATGCCACTTGATGTTCGGCGTGCTGGACCATGGGGGGGAATGAGGTGTGGATAGGAAATGTTATTTGCCAGGGTTAAGGGCGCCAGCCCACGGTGCGAGCACAAAGTTATACTTGCTAGAGACGCCTCCTCTCGGATTGTGATTGCCAACGACTGTTGGCCTGCCCCCATGTCCACGTCTTGATAGATGTTACCAGTTGGAATTCCTTTCTGCCAGCTGTAAACCACACTCCAATCACCTCGTCTAGTCAGGGATATCGGCCCCCCTGATATGCCAGCTCACTCCTGAAAGGTTATTTTGGCTACCCAATGTCATTATTAAGAACACGTGGTCAATACAAAGTATCGAAAAAGGTTTAGTAACCGATAGGCAGTTAATCATAATAACATGTCAGCACCTCACTAGTACGTATTGACGCCATCCGCTTCCATGTAGCCCATTTCCCCACCATTGCCGGTAACTGCAGCAGCTACCAGCATTCTACCAGGCGCTCGTGCGGATCCAATTGGGGAGTGCACTGCAGCGCTCGAGCCACCAAAGAGAGCACTCATTGTGTGAGCAGTGTAGGGAAGTGCAAGTACCGAACAAGTCACATGTGCCCATGCGCACATGTCTTAAAAGAAGACCCTGCAGAATTAGGCATAAGCGAAAGGAGCTCTAAGTAAGGAATGCCCAAGGATGCCCATCCATGTAACTCTAAGTTAAGGAGCCATATAGGGTTTTGATGCACCCACGGGCTTTAATTATTGTGTTTTCTATTTTTCATCATTTACCATTTTCCTGTGTTTTATTCTCATTTCATTTCACAGAGTGTGACATGTCTATTAAAGGGTTTCCATGCTAAGAGTAATTGTTTTTATCAAAGTTATAATGTTTCAAGTCACGTGCATTAGTTTTCAAAGACTTTGTGTTTCTAAGAAAATAGTCCCTGCCAAATATCGGCCGGCATGCAGCACAGGTCAGTAATTAAGACAGTGGTATCTTAATATGTGGGACGTGCTGACCGACGGTGTCGCATTTCGCGCACTTGGGTGGCACTTCATCTTTATTCGCCAATCACATCGCAGCAATATACACTTATTAACCGGAACCTTTGTATATTTTGTAGCTGCCCTAGAATTACCACTCCTACCTTCCTGTGGAATAGTATCGCCAGGGAAGGCTTAAGTCTTCATATCAAGTTTTTGTCGGCTTCGGGCATTTTGTACAGTGTCACCCTGCCAGCGGGTTAAGCCTGACAATGTGGAAATTGCTTCGTAGATGTGCCTCAATAAAACCCAATGATCTAATGTAAATGGTGTTCGTTCTCATTCAGGTTGCCTACAGGCCATAGGGGCGCAGGCCTCCACTTTTTCTGCCATTCATATAGGGTTATATATCAATGTGTATATACATTTACAGTGTTTTATCTACGTACAACTAAATATGAGCATGTGAGCCACTTTAAGATCTCACTGTGCAGGTTTTCAGTATTGCAATTGTGTCTGCATCAATAACGACAGTAGGAGCACTGGGAGGAAACCGCCCATAGGTTGTCTGCACTGGCCCTGGGAGAAGAAGAGTTGGCTCTGCCGCACTAGTTGGTATTTCGCTTCAAAATACCTGGCGCTTATCATGTACAAACCAAAGAGATGATGAGAATCTACAGAACATTTACCTGTCCCACTTCCTACCTTTAATGAACAATTCTTTGCTCCACTACCTTGCCATCAGTATTTATTATAAGTTCTTCCCCATTGGGGCACTGAAGTTGACATACAGCCGTTTTAGCAAGGTGGGCTCTTACACAGATGAAAATGGCAGTAGGGCCTATGAACTTAAGTAGTATATTACGCCTCGGCCGTGTAATAGACAAACCGAGGGTGCGAGACCCTGTACTCAGTGAGAGCAATATGCAAAAGGTTCAAGTATACTAATGTGAATTAAGCAGAATTACGTGATTGTTAATTAACAAAGATGAAGTGCCTGGAGCACCGCAGCTCGGTGGTATTCTCACGAGAGCTAAGAAGCTATTACTTTTTTCGTTTGGCACGGAGGGCACTCACTGCCAACGTTGCAGCCCAAACATCACGTGACATAATCTACATAAAGTGAAATAAAATTAATGAAACGAAATGGGTGCTACAATGCCAATGAGATGAACATATCAATAAACTCTTAACAATAAAAAGTAAAAGCACACATTGATATATATATAAACACGTTTGACCAGACCGTTTTGCCATGGCAACCTAACATCAACATTGACTCGTACAAATAAACAATAATACCTTCATAGGGTCTGTACCCAGTCAAGTTTATTACATCTATATGATTTGTGTTCGTGGCAAAACATGTGAGTTCATACTAATCTGTATAAAAACAGTTCAAAAATTCTTTTACAATTTTTCTGTGGCTATTTGCCACGTGGCTGTGTGAACTGGCCCAATTTGATGCGTCGTTTGGTATGTGGTAGGAAAGTCCATTAATTCAAAACTGCAAGTACTGGTCGAACAGACTTTAAAATATGAAATATAAAAGAATGATTTGCAATGCATTAAAAGTTATGTTAATAATTATTATACATATTATAGAGAAGTCTATTTATAACATTAGCCTCATCTGTGGCCATTAAAGTTTGTACACGTTACGGAACACTGACACTTGTGGCGTAAGAATATTTCACATTTATACACTAACACTTGTGGCAGTGTACGATGATGACGTACACATACAAAAACAAACATACAATGCACACTCCCTAACAACTGACATAACCCTAATTAAACCTTCCATATCCCCTTGCACTTGATACCTATCACATGCATGGCACTGGTTCGTCGACTCAGGTGCTCTACTGTGATATTGTATTGCATTCTTGACGTCTCTGCTGGCACGACGTGGTGAGGGGCATGACGCCTAGCCACTGTCGACGTCCCTGATATGGAATTAAGTGTGCTGATAAATTTACGAACTCTCCAGGAAATGCAATTCCTGGGTGGCGAGGGGGAGTGTTCCAGATGGCAAAAAGCAAAATGGGTTCCAAATAAATTAAGTTAATGCAGAGAAGTTACCGATGATGAAGAATTGAGACCGTCCGGGCAGGAAAAGAGCAAGCGCGGTTTCACACGATAGTCGCCCTCTAGGTGTGGCTTGCTGACTGACTTTCCATCATGGCACAAGGGCTGGCGAGCATGGGCCCGCATGCCACTGAGGGATCTACTTGCACTCAAAAGAACGTATTTACAGTTACATACAACAAATAATATTAAACACTGCAAATACAAATCAAATTATTACTTTGAGGTTTACCTTGCAAATAGGATGAAATGGAGTGGACAATGCACTAGTGGTGGTGAAAATAAGCATTTATGAAAAACCACAACACTGGGGCATAAAGGTTTCTCGGCATCTTCTACTTTATTTATTGTTCACATGCCCTTATCACGTGTCGAGAAATATTCCTGCCAAAATGTTTATAATCCTTTTGATGCAAAAACACATGTTCAAATATCACTCCGCCCGCTCTCTCGAGCTGGTAAATACACATGACATTACTCTACTTTGCACTGGGCTTCACTTACCCTATCCTGCACTTGCATGCACCAATTCTGCACTCACACGATGCTGATTCTACTCGCCGGCGATCAATGGTCGAGTGCACATTAGAGCTGCATTGTGGAAGGGCTGGCTTAGCAAATAGTCTAGGGTGAGGAGAAACACATCAAGAGGTTATGCTGGAGAAATTTGTGCCAAAGAAAATGTTACGGACTGGGGGAGATCTGCCATATTATGGACAGGAAATTTTGAAAACGAAGAGGAAGTGCAGAAAATAACATACCAAGTGGAGAAATGAATGGATGATAAGATCAAAGGACATTATTAAACAAATGAGTAGGGAGCTTGAAAGAATGATCGAACAGGCAAAGAATGTATTTTTGGGGAACATGGTGGTAGAAGGAAAATGCAAGGAATGGAGGCAATTGCTTAGGTATGTTAAGAAATTAAGGGGAGGAGAGGAATGGATCCCTATGTTAACAGGATGGGATGTAGGTATGTGACATATAACAAAGAAAAATCGGAGATGCTACAAGGCCAGTACTTGTCAGTGTTTGAGGCAGAGGAAGATAGGAATAAGGTGGCAAATCGTGTGTGGGGTTGTTTAGTAAGTTTAAGATGAGGGAGTGGGAGATAGAAAACGAAATTAGGGGTTTGAAGAGCAGTAATTCAGGGAGCCCAGATGGGATAGGAAACACAGCACTAATTTTGATGGCAGGAAGTTGGTGAAATATTTAGAGGTGCTGTTTAAAAAATCCTTAGGAGAGGGTAAGTTACCACAAGATTGGAAGGATGCAATGGCTGTACCTATACACAAGCAGGGAGATGATAGGGGGAGGCCTGGTAGCTACAAACCGGCGAGTCTCACATCAAGTACAGGAAAAGTAATGGAAAGGCTGGTGGTCCAGTATTTGGAGAGGGTTATGAACAATAGGATTTGGTTGGAGAAGTCCCAGCATGGTTTTAGGAGGAGGTACTCATGTGAGACTCAGCTGGCTGGGTTATTAGAGGATCTGGTGCAGGTAGTTGATGCGGGGAAGCAGGTGGATGCCTGCTTTATAGATTTTGAGAAGGCATTTGATAAGGTGCCCCATGGGGCATTGGTGAGGAAAGCGGAGGAGATGATACTGGACAGGAGGGCAGTGTAAAGGGCAGCAGACTTCTTTAGGGGGGATGGCAGAAGGTGAAAGTGGGGGAGGCAATATCGGAGGAAGAGGAGGTTATGTCAGGAGTACCACAGGGAAGCGTGCTGGGTCCTTTGTTATTTACCATAATGGTAAATTACATGGGTTTGGGGATTAGGGTAAAATTGTAGTTGATTGCATTTTTTATGATAATGTGGTTTATTAAGGGAGGGGGGGTGGGGGATTTTGCAGGCGGACATTGACAAGATATGGTTGTGGACCAGGAAAAATAAAACGAAGATAAATGTAAGAAAAACTAAGATAGTGAGGTTTTACAAGGAAGAAGGTAACGAGCAGGGAAATGTACAGATGGGAGGGACAGGAGATAGAAGAAGCAGCAGACTATAAGTATCTAGGGATTGCACTGCAGGGAGACCTCTAATGAAAAAAAAACATGTAGAGAGGGTGGTTGCAAAGGGAAGAATGGCTCTGGGTATGCTGGGTAGGCAGTCCATGCTTGTGAGGTCTGTGAGGGAGTCGAATGTGTTGAGGGAGGAATTGGTATCTGTGAGAGTAGTTGGTAAGTTCAGGAAGGGAGTGGAAGAAGAGTTAGTCGCGTGAAGGCTATGTGAGAGAGCTCCCCACCGGGTGGTAGCCTAATTGCGACTGCCTGTATTTATTATTATTATTTACCACTGATACAGTTGCAGACTTTTACATGTACGCCGAGACCGCTGAACAGAGATAGCGGACAGAGCAGGCGGAATTTAATAGACACTCAGGAGCAGAAAAAATACCCAATCAAACAGCAGACAATGTTACGAAGATAACCTGACAAGTTCCATACATATATATGAAACTTGTCATATATATATATATATATATATAACATCTGCTCGGCGGTGAGGCGATAACGCGACTGACTAGACATTGGCATGTGCCACCTTTCCGGCCCCTAGACCATTCACCACATCTGGGGAGAAAACAGCAAAGCCATCTCATCGCCACCAACTACAAGTGAGTGCAGCCAGTGTGTGTGTGTGTGCGATCTAGTATGAATCGAATAGGGCATGTGGTGTATACGTACTTAGTGTTTTGAATTTATATTTCTTGTGTGGCCCTATTGTGTTTTGCTTTGTCTTATTATTATTTCGGTGTTAAAAAGTGTAGAAGTACATTTATGTAATTTATATTGGCCATTTTTTAAAGTCAATATTATTGTTTACATTCATGTGACCACACGGTCTCGGGCACGCCGTACACTGTGTCTACGGAAAACATGTTATTGAGTTGACAATCTGTATATCACCCGTGCGATTCAGCATTATGTGCTTTATTATTATTTAATGGTTTCAAGTGCTTATGTTTCTCGTGAAATATATTTGTGTAAATTATGTGGATGTGCGCAGCTTGTGCAGAAGCAAACAAACTGCGCAGCCACTTGTGAGACACTACACATGTGAAATATTCACCTCATATTTTGCTAAGTATTTTTGTTAAATGTGCTCTCTTGTTTTTCTTTAATTATATGCATTTGCAAACTGAACAGTATGAGGACAGTACAATACTGGACAGAGCCCGTTTTAATGTTACCTCGATTGAAAACCATGAACCCCAGTAACGTAATGTATTGCCACATGCCAAAGAGTGGCCTAGTATTAATAATTGTTCCTTTTAAGTAAAATTTGCCATGCAGAATATTTTGACTATGTAGTGTATGATAGCAAAGTATTGTGTAGGTACATGCATGAAAGGAAATCCCAGCACGAGTAAGGCAGTGCTCGGGAAAACCGTAAGGCACCAGAGTGAGGTTAGTGCACCTTATGCCAGGTTTGTGTTACATTTACATATATTTTATTTTTCTCTTAATATTCAATTGTGCTTTATAGTGTTACGTTTTATGTGTATCATATTCTTCTAGGGCCATATTCATTCACTTCATCTCATTTACATATTGTTTTAGAGTAAATTGTTGATCACATGACATGGCGTGGGAGTTGGCATCAGGGAACAGGCAACCCACCACCAAGTTAGATGGTTGACCTACGGCTTCCACATGAGACAGACCTGCATTGCATGCCCACCCTGGGTACTTCACCATTTGTACCGATCATGTAGTCTTCAACATTCTTAATGTAATTTTGTGGAATCTTTGTTTGCTTTAGCCCAGGGAGTGAGTCGTCTCACAGCCTGATCCATCTTTTATATGGCCAGGGCAAAATTCACATAATTTTCATGTAGGCACTTTGCCACCTTTTTGCAGTTAAAGTGAGCACACTGCCTTAGCAGGGAAATCGTATCAGTGCTTCCTTAGAAGGTAAATTGAATAAATAAGCAAATCGCGCGAACTGACTGGTTATTATTTATTTCACCGGCCATTTCATAGTCATTTCAATCCTAACGTGTATTTTTCTTAAGGCGTATGGTGGCCTATATCAGCCTGGGCGTGAGTACGAGAGTATGGGAGTAGCTCTAATAACTCTCACTATGCCAGGCATCTTGGATATATCAAGTATAAACTTCACAAGTTTCTACAACTTATACGAGATGTCGAACATCAAGGGGGCCACATGTAAGCTGTCGTCCACATGACCTATCTGTACTTGTGCTGTCCGCTGAGAACACTGTTGCTCCCAGACAACTATGGTAGTATTCTTTTAAATCACATCCACATAACCTTGTCCTTATCGATAGTCCAGCCTAAGAAAGCTTGTAGCGTCAACTTGGTGATGCACGGCAGATGCTGGTAAAGGTTGTAATGAGATTTTCTGGAGCAGTGCTGGTGAAAGAAAGGAATAAATATACCCAGGGTGCCAGACACCGTCAGGCGACATCAAAGATGATACTACTACTCTTAACCTCAGGGTTGTGGGCCATCGACCCGGGACCTAACTCATCGCAGTGGCTGCTGAATTGTTGTCATCCGTCTGTAAATTATTGCTTCAGATGAAGATATTTTCCCAAATGATAGCCCGTCGGTCGGCTAAGCACCATTATTGATGTTGGCGGGAAAACTTCCTACTCATTACACTCGTGTATGTGAGCCGTCAGAGCCTCCCACATGCCCATACAGATCGGAACAAAACTGTTTACACTGATAATGAGATCTTTTGTGCTTATTGACCAGGGATTATTAGGGCCCATCCCCTTAAACGCTTACACGGCCGCGAATAAACAACTGATTTCAAAACAAATTATTTATTACATTTACATTTACATTCTGTGGGGGAACTTTACACGAAACACACTCTGCTATTTTAACTGGCCGTGCAGTGAAGCAGAGAAAGTTTCTTACGAAATTTAAAACATTTATGTGCGCATTAAGTTCCCAGAGCGATGTTAATTCACTGGGGAGTGCAGGGGGCTTACCGGGCGACGATGTAGAGAAATGTTCCAGATGAATTATGTTTATTGCAGCTACATGTCCAGTTGAAAAATGATGATGGTCGCCCGGCATGCGCAGGAAAACGCCAGAGCTAAACACACGCCCGCAACATCCAATGGATGCTTCGTACTGACTGACTCTCCCACCCAACCCGGGGGCTCACCGCGGCTTGCCCTTGCACCGAAACAGGACTACTCTATGGCATGACTTGCAAAACTAAAACTAATGACTGGATAACAATAATTAGACCTCTTTAAAAATTACATCAACACAATCGCAACATAAAGCTCTGGTGAAATGATGTAGACAAAGCACTTGTGGAAAAATCAAATCATTAAATAAACATTACCTTGTAGAGAGAAGATGGGACAATAAACAATACAAAACAATCATAATCAGTTTAATAAGCAAAACTCAACAACATCTTTAATTAGGCCTGAAACATTCCAGTTTAATACACTGGCCTAATCATTCGTCCACTGTATCTTACATTGCTATGGCAACCACCAGTTGCACTTGTGCCGGCGTGTCCTCGCATCTGCTCTGCTGCCTGGTTGCTCCGGTGACCAGGCACACACTAAACACCCAGCATAGTGCACAACCCTGCTGTGGGCAATGTAGGCTTGGCCGGACAAACAGTCTTAGGGCTGGACCATCTAATATCATTGGCAGCAGCTGCAGATGCAGGCAGACCTGCGTGACCACAGGGGGTACCACCGCTCCTGTGGCCCTGCCGCATGATGATGCATGTTGGCGGTGTTTTCCCCTTCCTCCTAGGCAACTCTGAATGCCTGCATTGTTGACATTGTGGTGGCAGGAGTTTCTGCCTGCGTGATTACCGAAGGCACAGCGAGCTCCCAGACTCACTGCCCTCGCTATCACCTTCCTTGCTCCTGCTGTCCTCTTGTTGACCTCGCTGCCTCCAGGCGCGACCCAACTGAACAGCCCCTGCAACAACACTTGCACTTGCATGAATGTCTGTCCCTTGTTTAACATGCACGTGCACATGCCCCTCCTCTGGAATCACTTGCGAATGTTCACCTTGCTCATCTTGCTGAATTACTTGCATATTTTCTTCCGGCTCCTCTTGCTGATTTACGTGTGTAATTCCTTCTTTCTCCTCTTGCCGAATTACGGGCATATTTCCTCCTAGCTCCTCTTGCTGAATTACATGTGTATTCCGTCCTTGCTCCTCTTGCTGAATGATGTGCATATTATCTCCTTGCTCCTCTTACTGAATTACTTGCGTATTTACTTGAGGTGTTACAGGCTCTGTGCTGGGTGTTTCAACACAGGGGTGCTTCCCGTAACATTCCTCCCCTTTGCTTGCTTGCCCTTGAAATGCCTATGCACCATCCTCCTCATCTTGCTCAAAGCTGAGCTCGTCAGCGATGTTTCCGTTCAGCTGCACCTCTGGTAGTGCTTCCTCCTCGGTGCGCACGGTTGGGTCCCCTGCGGGATCTCCCCTTAGTGTGCCACCACACCTTGCATCACACCTCGCTCCTCTGTGAGCTCGTCATGGCCCACAACGTCTTGGGGTCGGGACACACTGGGACCGACCTCGTCGTCAATGGCACCCGGGGTTAGCTGGATGTCATCCCGATGCACCCACAGCCTCTTTTTGCCAATGTGGATTGTATATGTGGTCGCCTCGTGGACTTGCATCATGTGATGCGGCCCGCTCCACCTTGCTGCTGATCCTGAGCAGAAATATTTTCCTGCCATAGATTGCTGATGTGTCTGCACATACACTGCTTGACCTACATACAATTGCGGTGGTGGTCTGTTCGTGTCCGGCAGCCACCTTGCTGCATACTTTGTCGTCGTATCCTCTGTGTGTCAGTACTGGGTAACTCACTACTTTCTCCTCACTGTGGGCATCTTACCTCTCCTAGAAGGCATAAATTGCCACCCAGTAACACCTCGGTGGGTGACCTCCCCGCTGCTGCATTGACTCGCCCTCTCAACATGTATAAAATGGCAGAAATGTGGTCCGCCCAAGCGGTGTGGTTTTCACCTTTATGTAACCGCAGCTGCGCTTTGACCTCCTGGTTTCTACTTTCCGTCGGTTTGGCCCTTGGGTGGTAGATAGCCATTTTGATGTTGTCAATGGCCCACTGCATACATAACTCTCTCCATTTCTTGCCAGTGAATTGTGTACCATTCTCTGTTAACAAATTATGTGGGAATCCCCAGCATGGGAAAAATTGTTCCTCCAATACCCTGGCTACATTTCTTGCACTTGCTCCACTAGTCCATAGTGAGAAATTGTCCGTTACCACAACGAAAAAACTCTTCCCTCCCCTTGTTCTGGGGTAAGGACCCATTAGGTCCAAACATACCTTCTCAAATGTCTTTCGGGGCACATGGGAGCATTGCTGCTGGCTCTCATTCACTCGACACATTTTATACAGGTTGCATTCCTTACATTGTCACATGGATCTCCTCGCATCCTTTCTGAGACCAGGCCAAAAATAATGGTCGTAGATATTTCTGACTGTCTGTTCAACACCAGGGTGTCCAACCATGCTGCAAAAGTGTGAATAGGCGAAGACATGATCCCTCACACACATGGTGACATACACCCTCCACTTCCCTGGTTGCTGAACCAAACACGTCTCCAATCTGTCGTCGACTATGCTCCATCCTTCAACCTCCTGCTGTGCGCATTGTTGCATCTGCTCCTCTGCGAACCTAAAATTTCATTGTGCCTCAATGACCTCCCTGTACACATCGCTAAGTAGGTCCACATTGTTGGCAGTGTTGATCTGTTGCACGTACACTTACGATACCGGGTCATGTGAATTTGGCGGCAAATGTCATCCCACCCTGTTTCATCTCTGACTTTTACCCCATAGTTAGAATGCCATGAGAACATATCTGCCTACTCGTACTGTTTCCTGAGCACATGCTCCACTGTGAAATCGTATGATTGTAAATGCAACGCCCATCATGTTAACTTACTCCGGGCTCACGCATTCTGCGTAACCATACTAGACACTGATTGTCAGTTCTAAGTGTGAAATGTTGGTATTCGAGATATGCGCAGTATTTCTTAACTGCCCATATCACTGCTAAGCATTCCCTCTCATTCATATCATAACATCTCTCAGGTGGCCCTAGTTTCGTGCTTGCGAATTTGATTACATGCTTCTCTGCACTGTCGCCGAACTGGCACAATACTGCACCGATACCGTCCTGGCTGGCATCATTCTGAAAGTACAAATTCTTGCTAGCATCATAACATGCTAATGCCGGACACAAACTGAATGCCTGATTAATTTCTGTGAATGCCTTTTCCATCTCTCTCGTCCATTAAAACATCCTTTGTGGTGACAAAAGTTCAGTCAAGGCCACGGTGATTGTTGCGAACCTCGGGATATGTTCCTGTAGCCAGTTAATCAATCAGCTGCTTGTAGTTTTTCGGCTGTGGATAGCTGTCGATTAGCCTTAATTGCGGTCCAGAAAATCGATGCTCGTCTTCTCCACATGGCATTTCTCAATTGAGCTCGTAAGACCATTTATCGCAAGCATCCAGGACTACTGCTAAGTGATGTACGTGTTCCTCCCAGCTGTTAGACCAAATAATGATGTCATCGGGATACTCCAGTGTATACTCTCCAATAATGGCATCCAACACACATACCATCATAGCCTGAAATGTCGCAGTTGCACATTTTAATCCAAACAGCATTGCACAAAATTGAAAACGCGCACCATCAGGAGCCATAAATGCTATTTTTGGCTATTACCAGCACCTGCCAGTATCCACTTTTTAAATCCAAGGACGTCCAAACTTTTGCTTGCCCTAGTGTACTCAGCACGCCCTCCACACTTATATATGGTGGTGGTAAATTACACGTGACTTGATTCAGCTGTCGAATATCTACACAAAATCGTTATGTTCCATCCTGCTTTGGAGCTAACGTAATTGCAGAATTGAATGGGCTGTCTGTTGGCTTTATCATGCCGTCATCAAGCATTTCCTATATCTGCTTTTTGACTATTCACATTTGGTGTGGTAAGTAACCTCACGAACTAGTGTAAACTGACCTTTTGTTTACAAGTGGTTTAGCGTGTTCTGCTGCGGTTGTACATTTCAGTGTGTCACTCCTTCCAAATACATCGCATCGCTCATCAAGTATGCGTTGAAATGCGGTCTGGTATTCGCACGGGACCTGGTTATTTAAATTCTCTATTTTGACCTCAGGTAGACTACACATCGGGCAGCAATCCAAATTATACACCGTGCATCTTCCTTTCTCGCCAAAATGTATCCTTCTCGCAGCTGGTTCCACTATCGTGTACTGCTCGGTTAACGAAGTTATCCCTAGAACAGCTTCCTCATGTATTTATGGCATAACAATAACAGTCATTGTTGTCTCAATGTCATGTACTTTAACTGTCACTACAGCCTGTCTTAAGGCCACACTACAATGCTGGTTCCTGGCGAACCGAATTATGGGGTCTGTAGGCATCACTTCCTGCTTGCGTACGAAGTGCGATCGTATGAAGTTGTTCGAAGCAGCAGTATCAATTAATGCATGGCACTACTGACTGTTAATGGAAACTAGGATACATATAAATGGTACGTGACTGCTGCTAATATTTTTTGTGAGTGCTTGCTGTGGAGTTAATTTTGCGTTTGGGGTTATCCGAATTTTTGCAGGCGGGGTGTCGGAAGCGTCCGGCCCTTTCACCCCTACAACTCATTTCCCTGCTGTTTATGGTCTGCCGCTTCCCCGATTTCTTTCATGTGCGGAATGTTTGGGCATTTGCTATGCCAATGATACTGTGGTGTCGGACAATACCTTAATGGATAACGGGAAAGGTAATCCGGATTCCAACCTTGCTGTTGCGGATTACTATTACCTGGTCCACCTCGATGCGGTGGGCTATGACGTCTCGTCCCTGTTGCTCCGCTCCTCTGCTGCTCTTGCTTGTACATGCTGATGTATGTACCCCCTCTCAGGAACAATGTGGGTCGCCCTGCATCTGACCCAAGGCAGGGGCGAGATGATGTGTTGCCTGGTACCAGCTCGATTGAGCAAATGTTGGGGTCATGAGCCAATGGCCACGGGGATACCTGGAGGTTGCTGTCGTTCTGGTTGCGGTGTTCATTGTGCATTAACCAACACTGATGTTAAAATAGTGGTTTCTACCACTATACATGTGTAAGCATAAAGGCCCCCTTACAACGCAGTTGACAAACACTGACTCTACTCTGTCTATTGAGGGCAGGACCCATTATACTCAACACAAGCACTGAGGTTAAACTTCGGCCTTAAGGATCCCATGCTCTAAATTACCTAAGGTAAAAGAAAGAAAAGGCAGGAATTAATCACACACACTTTTATTGCATATAACTGAATACAACTGACCTCGTACTCTACAAGTCCCTATTATGCAGGTTCGATGCTGTGGCCTGCCGATAGCCGATGCTGCTTTCGAAACGTGCATACTGCTCACTTTTTACTATGGTAAAATTAAATGCTGGCCTGCCTCTCGGTATTAGAATAAAATCAAGGAGGTTCCAGAAGTTACACTATTGATAAATTAATGATTAACGCCCAAAAGTTGCAATACCGAGGAGGCACACTGAAGAGCGTGGTTACCGAGCAGCGTGCTGTCTGATGGCGGAAGTTAGACTCCGAACGATGCTCAGTTTCACACAGGCGAAAGCTAAGGGTGCGTTCAGATTCGTGCTATCTCATTATGCTTTTTGCCCTTACTGTTACACAAAGGTTATATAACACTTATATATGCTCTCTTAATTCATATTAATGACACCACACATATTGGCACGTTCCCGTGGCTCTAAATTCTAAACTAACAAGGTTTTGTGATGATGTCACGGGAATGCCGCAGCCCTTACGAATGTTTTATATAAACGTGAATATGTGGGATGAACACTGTGTGAAAAATGCTTCAAAATGATTAATTAAAACCCTGTGCATTTATCTTAAAAACTCCGCCCAAATCTGGTACTGGCGAGAGTACTTCACTTTGACGTTCACAGGGCATCAGTTGCATAAGGTTACGTCCTGTCAACATGCCTTTTCCTTGACGTCACACATATGGTATTCATTTATGAGGTGCAGTCGAATATTAAAAATGTACTGAGTGAGGCTTCATTCTGCATGCCTACAATGGAATTCATATTAACACTTGTGACCACACGAGTGACGTCTTGACAAAATGAAAGGGGTATATAAAATAGCCTTTTGAAACACTTCACTTCATCGCTACACTTATACTTCAGCCAACAGGCCGCCTACACACACCAAACTAGAGGCACGTGTTATGCTGTTGTACAGGAAGCCCCCACATTCCCTCCAATTGTACTATTGTCTGACGGTCGTGGTTTCACTGGGACACAATGCCAGACTGCAAATTTATTGTCTGGAAGAGTTCCCTCTTGTGAGAAATAGGTTAAATGGCCGATTTGGAGTTTACGCGATTTGGGTCACGGGGAAAGTTACTCGCTATTCCCAGCAGCCTTCACCAGCATACTTTGGGCTGTTAGACTTACCCCTGGCATGCACTAATGCGATAGCTCATTGTGGCAGCCCAAATAGCCATAAGAGCACACAGGAGTGCTTCCAGGTGCTTGTTACCAGTGCCACTTTACATGGTGCGTATTTTATACTGTTTACCATGCATTGGTGCCCTATGACAACCAGATTGTGGTTGAAAGATACATGATACGCCAGAGTTAGGTTGGTTTTCATTTTCGTCTTTCGGCTCGTGATGCCATTTTACTCCATTTCCATCCTGGTGGGATTGTTCACCTTTTCTCTCTATAATAATTGTGTCATGAATTAGGTCTTCAAGTGTTCCATTCAACAAAGGAATTACATCTGCTCTCAATTCTGGCCGAGCCGTTTCTGCAATTACTTCTAGAGTTTCACATTCTGCCAAATTTGTGTTTGACAAGTTGATTTTTACATGCAATGAAAGCTATTAAAGACTCACCCAATTGTTGACTTTCCATAGTCAACCTACTCTGGGCCTGTACAGATGTGAAAACTCCTCGAGACCTGCAGTGGAATGCACGCCGAAACTCCTCCCATTGAAATCCATAATGGTTGAGTGAAACCCACCTAGAGCGCACGTCTCCGAAGAGTTGCGCTCCGACGCAGCTGGCACATTCATCACTGCTAATGCCATATCTCCTGAGACGGGATACACAGTCTTCCACAAAGGCTGCCATATTTTCTGTTGCAGTACCCACAAACGTGGACAACGTTTGAAACTTTGAAGGTATCTTCGTTGTGAACGGTCCTGGCAGATGTGGGGTTTGGGTGGGCTCCGTGGTTCAACTTCGGACTGCGTTTTCCCATGCTTGCTGTTAGAGGAGTTTTTGTTATGCACTGGAATAGCAGCCCGTGCTCTGAAATGGAAAGTTTATATCATATATAGTCATATAATCTCCATAGTTTCATCACTGCAGCCCAGCCATTGCTCCCTCGACCACCGAGGTGTTACGTGGCCAATTCCCAGCAAGTTGGAGGGGGGGTCAGCCACACTCCATTCAATGTCTTTGTACTTCTTATTTGAAGTACAGGCCTTGGGCCCCAACGGCCTGAGTGCTAAGTTGTCCAACAACCCGCCAAGCGGTCGAGCCTTGGTACCAGCTATCAGTCCAACCATCATGGCAGATACCCCTCGCCAGTCACGACGACTCTGGCAACCCATAGGGAACGGGCGGCGTTGTCAATGGCTCAGCTATGATGTTTGCAGATAACACAAACATTTTGGTAACTAGTTCAAATAACACTGTTCTTGAAGGAAATGTAAAACAAACAGTGTTTGAGATGTCCAGTTGGTTCCAGTATTATACATTAATATTAATAAACAAATTTGTGCTCATGAGTTTCATACAAAGAAATAAACTTACAATGCAGGATGAAAGATGCACAACAATAGAAAAATACGGGTTACAAACAGTAAATAGTACTAAATTTCTAGGGCTCATTAATTTAACATGGACTGAGCATGTTGATAGTTTCTGTAAAAAATTGAGTTCAGTGTGTTTTGCGGTACATACCTTAAAAAAGATTTGTAAAAATAATACAAAACTTGCATACTATTTATCAAATATTCAGTCCATAATAAATAATGGAATCATATTTTGGGGTAAACCGACAAAATTGAAATAGGGTTTAAGGTATACAATTAACTTATATTATTTTGCCTGTTATCCACATATTGTCATGCAAGCGTTAATGTAATATTTTTCACACATGTCACTTGTATGATTTCAACTGCCTATGTAAATTTTATTTATTTTATTTTTCTTGAAGGAATAAGATTTTTAAAACTTAGATGTATGGTGGCAGTAATATTTATGTGTAATTTTGATAGGCTAGTTCGTTTTCTTTTGTGTATTTATTTTTTTGTAATTAATACTTATTTTTGGTGTGATCTCAATTTTGTGTCTTTCTACTTTTTATTGTATTATATCTCAGTTCCGAGATCTCGTATTCTTTGGTTTTTCTTCATTTAGGTCGTTAGAAGTGGTTCATGTGGGTAGTTTGAATAGTTTTGATGCCCATTGACCTGCAGGTTTAAATCCTGTTTATTGATTGGCTGGCGCTAGCGTCAGCCTGTAGGGACTAACACTCTCTTCGCTAGCAGCCTCCAACGACTTCAGACGTAGGGCAGGACCTCCCGTGTGAAGTGGACGGAGAGGTAGGACTTTAAATTAGTTTTAGTGTGTGTAGGCATGTCCCCGAACCAACTTTTAAGTAAATTTGTAACCAGCAATGGAGCTTGTGTCAATGGTTGCCCATTCGCGAGGTTAAGTGGTCAGGAGCTAGATAGTTTAAACACGCCGTTTACGTACGTGTAGAGCGGAGTTCCACATATCTCCACCTTAATCCTGCTACGCTAAACCTTCAATCCGCTTGGTGATCAAAAGATAAGTCCTACAAAACGATCTAACATTTTCACCTGAACCTAATTTTATTTACAGTTTTATTCAGCTCGATGTCCGTTTATATAAATTCGTTTATATAAATTCGTACAGCTACCAGCCCAGGACTGCACCGGGCAATTATACAGAGGCAGCCTAGGTAAGATCACATCCTTTACCACTGATTTATTGCAAGTCAGCTGTGCAGCCTGGTCACTCAAGTGCTATATGTGTTGTCCCGTTGTTACGTATGCAAATTCTTCACTATACACAGCACACATCAATTTGAAAATCTATGACAATATTTCATATTGGCTATTCCAACGAGGAGGCCTTGTGTGTGTTCTTCACAACTCCCTACACACTATATTACATATTTATATGAAATATAAGCAATATTCTAGGCTTTTAGATTACAGAAGAATATAGTGAGATTAATAAGTAATAAGGAAAAAAGAAGCCATTGTAGGCCGCTATCCTATTTAATAAGTAGACGATCGCTGTCTATCTGTCTGCCTGTCAGTCTTTAATACCTCTAAGTCCCTTGAAACTTAACACAAGTTCTTCAAATTTAGCAGAGCGAATCCTCGGGGTAAAATACAGGTCAAGTTCGAATTTCAGATTACGTAATCATTACCTTCTACACTAAAAACTCATTTTTAATTATTTTTTTCTCTGTGGAAGTTTTGTATTAATGCATAGAGAATATTGTATAGAGATATGAAGGTATTGGAATATCATTTTTGTTTACTTTAAATGTCTCGCGTCAAGGTTGAGTTAATAAAGTGGGGCCGCAGTGGCCAATTGGATAGATATATATCAAATGGGGCCTTAGTAGCTCAGTGGATAGAGAGATTCCATGTGGGGCCTCAGTGGCATAATAGCTAGAGCGATTGCAAGTGGGGCCTTAGTGGCTCAGTGGATAGAGCGATTCAAAGTGGTGCCACTGTGGCTTAGTGGATAGAACTATATACAATGTTTAGTTAAGTTCACATAATATTTTTTTCAGTCTTTGTATGATAACAAAATTTTGTATCTTCGTAATTGTTCTAGGCACGTGACAGTACTAAAGCACTGTCACGGCCTAACCCCTAGTTTATAAATAACAAAATTATCACTCTTCCATGGCATGTATATGTACCGTAGTTTTTTTTACATGGAAAACATTTTAAAAAGTTAAAAAATAGTGATATACACCATCACTACATCAGATAAGCTAATCATCTTCACCTATTCTCCTACAGAACCGCATAATTTACATCAAATCCATACTATGCTGGGGCAAAACTAATAAATAACCTACCCAGTCATTTGAAGTCAATTAATTATTTCGCAGTAATTAAAATAACTTAAATCCTACTTTTTTAATAAGGCCTTCTATTCCGCAGAAGAATATTTAGATAAAAATGAATTTCTATAATGCAGAACAAGACTGATATAAGGAGTTTTCATGTAATACCTTGTGTTTCAATCAAATTTGGACTTTACATATTTATAATTTAATATTTATCTGTATATGAAATGTAATACCTTGTACTACAACCAAAATGTAGTCTTTACATTTGTGTTGAGCTGATAAAATTAAGTGTGTAAATTATATTATTTATCTGTTATATATTTTTATGTTAATTTAATTGTGTGCAAATATCCATATTGTATAAAAAATATCTAAAAAATAATAAGAATTGAAACGTCCTTTCCAAATTGTATTGGAATACGGGATGCGAATAAATAAATAAAGTGATTTCGCTTGGCTTCTTTTCCGCCATGCAGAAATAAGCATGTGTCATCTATTCCTGTTCTTTTTAAATTGTGTTTTATTACCACTCAGTGTGGTGTCTTCCGCCAAATTAAAAAAAGTGGTTTCGCGATACTATAAAGTAAACAATGACGGCCTCCAACACACGCGACACCTGTGATGCGTTACTGTAATGAATCACTGTGCGCAGAGAGCCAATCATCTATGGGTGGACGCGTGAACTACGATATATATAATCAGTGCCAAATTCCGCGTGAACTGCCGTTTTCAAGTTTTAAGGCGCAATACATTTTACAGCTTGTGTTGCTTCTACATACATCCACCAATTTTCAACGTCATGTACACAAATGTGTTGTGGATTGACACTTTTCAGTTTTCCATTTGTAATGCAAATTTATTGGTATTCGCCTATTGAATTTCGTCATATTGACGGCTATAAAATTAGTAAAATAAATCACATTTCGAAATTTCGGGTGATGGAAATCTAAAATCCAACCTTACACAGTATCATAATATTACACTGATTTCAAAATATGTAACGGTTCTCGCAGTATCTCTTCCGCCACGAACGTCGATTTCGCGGCTCACAGCCACATGTCCCACACCCTCTTAAACTAGAATCAAAACTACATGGTTTAGTATGTGCTGATAAAGATTCAGAGAAATGTACATTTGAAACGAATATTTAACACATGTTTCCTTAACAACAAAATGTGAATATGCTACACTATAAGTTACAGAATACAAATCTTTATTAATAAACACATACTTGCAAATTGGTAAGGATATCATTCGGAATTAGCCACTTGACACGCATATAAATCACACATTGGCGGAAAAACTAAACCTACTTGTTCGAAATTAAAGTTGCGAATGCCCCCGTTACAGGTCTCCTTCCAGCGAACGGTGATTCCCTGGTGAGGTCTGGTGAGTTGGTAGGCGATTACTCCATGCTCACACTCCTCTTCAAGTTCCTCGGCAAGGCTTTCGATCATAAAATCTTCTAATGTTGATGGTAAGTCACTGTCGGGGTGAAGATATCTTACAGCACAAATGTTGCATGGTATTCCTTCATCAAAGCAAGTGCCGAGACTGTTATCGAAAGTGTAGCACCAATGTTCTATATTTTTGCAGACTTGAACTGGAAGAATACCGTCATACGGCTTAAAGAAAACTCTCCTGTATCCTATTTGCAGGATCCTGTATATGTCTGTAGGGTCGAAGATGCTAGCCATGACTGACAGTCTATTACTAAACGCTCTTCTTTATTTGGTCGTGGTTGACATCATTTAAGTGTTCTTACATAGCCAAACTTTACAATTCCACATACCACACAGAGTAGTTAATTCTTGGTTTCCTATGTACGTAAATGTTCCTTGTTGTCACATTGTTCGCTCCGTGCTGTAGTAAGAGAACAACAACTACATTCCTTCTGCATGATGTATTTGATTTTCTTGTAGGACGTATGTTTCATGATGTGTGCACTTTGAGCTTCACAAGTTAGTTGACTCTCACTGCAAGGTAGCTTGCTGTCAGGGCGCAAATTATACAAAGGACAATAACTTCGCCCGTAACAAACGTGGAAAACTTTTAAAGTATAATGAGGACTAATTAATGAGAAATGCCAATGTTCGTCTCCGTTATACAACTGAATCTGTAGTGTACTATCTTCTTCTTCATTCTTCAATTTGAAACCTCACTCGCCTGTAACCTGGAGTAACACTGGCATAAGGAAGTGATGTGTTGAATCTCGCCATCGTAACTGACGCTCCGGTCTATGGTTCTCTCTCTCTCTCTCTCTCTCTCTCTCTCTCTCTCTCTCTCTCTCTCTCTCTATATATATATATATATATATATATATATATATATATATATATATATATATATATATATATATATATATATATATATATATATACACTGAGATTTTCTTCCAGTCTGAGATAATATCATTTTTTAAAATGTCATCTTGGTTCAATAGAATCTACAGACATAAACATTTCTTTCCCAAACTTCATAGTTCCACATTCCACAAGGCGACCTTTGAAGGCGGCTACTGCCTTGCATTTGCGTGATGTGTGCCTTATTATTATATGTTTCAGTCCATAAAGTGGGGCTGTACTAAAACTATACTTAATATATATTTTATTTGTCTAAATACTGGTTCCTTGGTTATTTCTTCACTTCTAGTTTTAAAACATAGGTCCCAAGAAGAACATGGCAGTTCGCTATCGGGTCTCATATTAAAAACCGGACAGTCATCTTGTTCATATCACAACACTCGTTCTGTATAAGTGTTTCCTTCGAAACTTTTTGCAAAGTTCCAATGTTCATCTCAGTTGAACACCTGTATTTGGAAGCATATGTTGTTCAGAGACTTGAACCACGCTCTCTTGTAACCTGGAGTAACACTCTTGCACACCTTAGCAGGATTTAAGGTCTCCATTTCAAAGTAACAAACCATTCTTTAAAATTAATATCTTTACACGTAAGTAGGATGTTGGTACAAATATTCTCTTAGAGATTCGCTTTTGCATTGTGAACAAAACATTTTTTTTCTCATAGTGATTAGTGTTATAGCGTTTGACTATTGAATTAATACTCAAACAGTTGTGATATCTTCTGATATTTATGACTTCTGCATTGGTTAAACTTTTTAATATTTCCTTCTGCGCTTTTACAAGCACACAAACTTGATAGTCTTCGAGGAGCATCGTTTACGTATTGGAAACGCTCTTCGTAAGCTATATCACCAGAGTCCCATTTTAGGTCGTGTATCTCGCAAGTATGTTCCCAAAACATCATTTTTAATTCAGGTTTTAAAGTATACTTAGGTCTGGGAGATTTAAAGCTTAATACTTTTGAATCATTGGCGTCAGTTGCATAAGAGATTTCAAGTTCTTTAATTACAAAATAACTGTCTTGATAGTTTTCGAAACATTTCGCATAGCACATCATTGTTACGTTATTTCTTTTTACACTATGTACAAAAAATCTCCACTCGTCTTACTTATCAAATATCAGTGGTCGCCTCGTAATCCACCTAATCAAATCCGGAATCGTCCATTACTCCATTTGGGATCATTCTGGCTTCAATTAACTGTTCCAGCCTTCGCGACATACAATCCCCTCGCATATGATGCAAGTTCTCATCATTAACAAAAGCAGGCATACCGTATGGGCAGTCCTCACGCAGAAGATATGACACGATATCCTCATCAGCTTGTAAATGTTCAAGAAGGAACGGATATACTAGCTTGATTTCATGTCACGCAAAAGTAATGATAAACTATTTTGGCAGCGCCCCCAATTGAGAACAGTCTAAATTCAATAACGTTTTCGCTTTTCCATGTGCTAGAATAGCATTAAATATACTTCAACACATTCCTCATCACAATGGCCACAGCAGTGAGCTTGATGCGTTCTACTTGTTACGGGGTGATGCAGAGAGAGAGGGAGAGAGAGAGAGAGAGAGAGAGAGAGAGAGAGAGAGAGAGAGAGAGAGAGAGAGAGAGAGAGAGAGAGAGAGAGAGAAAGAGAGAGAGAGATATATATGTATTCCCCCTGTAAATTCTGCGTTGTAGATCTAGATGATGCAGTGGACACTTGACGTTGTATTAAGAGCATGGAATCGTTCTCGGCGTGGACGCCTAGCGTTGATGTAGACGTCTGGCATCGTTCTCGGTGTAGACGCCAAAGTCTCGCTACTGCTAATGCAATGCACACACGCCCGCGCACACGAAGTGACTTTGACAGTTGACTTCTTAACACTGAGATAATCAATCAATTAAGCCCAATTAATCCCAGGTGAAGTGAAACGGCTACGTCCCTACTGCTGTGTATCTAGGCCTAGTTATGGCCAGTTATATTTTTTCCGAATGTTTATTTCACAAGTGCGTTAACAGCTTTTACTGCATGGGACTTGTGAGTTGTGTGCCGTTCACTTTATTACGACACGAAGTGCAAAGAGCAGGAACTGCACTGCTGATAGAAAAACACGGTAGAAGGACACGGTGAGTCAAGGTTTAACCTGGGGTTATGTAATTCAAGTTTGTGATTTAAAAGTCACGTTTGTAATGAACACGAGAAACGAATGGTAAGATAAGCGCGTACTGTCTCTAAGGTAACAGGTTTTTTTTTTTTTTTTTTTAGGAAGAGTAACTCTAATCGTAATGGGATTTAAGATGGCGCTGCAACCATATCCGAGTGCTTATTATGTAAAAAATAAAATTTCGTGGCTACTGTACAGCGCAACCACCGCGAGGGTCGCTCAAGGCATCACTGCATCAGCGAGAGAGCAAACTTCTTGTCATTTAGATTTGCTGTTCATTGTGGGTTTATCACTAGAAACAACCTTCCTCTTAATGTGAACAGTTGTGTTGCTTTGTTGTGTCCGGAGTTTGTTGTTGAAAGGAATAGGAAGGCATTCCAAAAGTTTCTGCGTATAGACAATATGGGAAGTATTTTTATATTTGGCAAGTTTTTATGATTTAAACTGTTGAAATATTTTTTTTCAATCATCATTTTGACAGTAAACTCACGTCAGTTTCAGCAATTTAAAAAATACTGAGTAATTAGTCAGAATACATAATAATCAAATGGTCACAGTCCAGTGTATATATATATACTTTTTTGTAAAGTGTATATATATATATATATATATATATATATATATGAGTAAATCGTATATGAAAATAGAAAATATAATAAAGGATAAAATTATTAATTATTTCACATCTTAGAAACTAATTATTGCATTACACTACACATTGGAAAAAGTGGCAAAAATGGAGGATTATTTAAATACGATAATGTGGACACAAAAGAGCAAATAATTTCTAAATGCATGTTTTGTACTGTACTCAGGTCTTCCCCAATTTGCTAGAGAACAAAATATGTGGGAAAAGATAATATATTTAGAAAGTCTAAGGTATCAACCCCGTCTCTAATGACCTCGCTGTCGATGAGATGTTAAGACCTACTACCATTTAAGGCTACAAATGAGCTCATTTGAATTGTTACTAGTGTCCTTGCTTAAGCTTTAACGCCAACATCGGTTTATATATTATTATATCAAACTTTATTTGTTAGGTGTACAAATGAACCTGCATTTAGATGAATAACTAAGAAGGAACATGAACTAGAGCGGTTGAACGATAGTGGCTGCAGTCTACATATTGTGTTAGATCACTTGCTGCGTTAAGCGAATGGATGATCTTCCTTTCTTTGTGTTAAATGAAGGGTCGGTTAAGAGAGTTCTGAATGCTCCTCAGCCAAGTCAAATTTATTGGTATATATTTCGAAATTTGTAAAATAAATACAATGAAATACATATTACAAGTTTATAAACCTTTTAATGCCATCTTCCAATAAAAAAAACTTTACCTTATTAAAAATAAGTAATTCTTATAACTTTTGTACATGAACATTTGGATGAAAAGTAAAAAGGCCATTAAATTTAATGCAATTTTGAACGTGCATTGAAAACCTCTTCAAACAACAGTATCAAATTCTGGTTAGTTGAAAACATAATTTGAGACGATGCCATTGATCGGTGGGTTTTCTCGGGATCTCCTGTTCCCCCCGTCCTTGCATTCCAACGCTGCTCCCTACTCACCTCTCTTCGCCTTCATCGGCTCTGAAGGCCCCCCACTGTTAAATAGCAGTCCAAACGTTTCCACCCCGCTCTAACTTTCTAGCCCATTACAGCCCAAACTTTTTCCCAATGTGGCGGCTTCGGTACCTCCAAAACACTGCAATAACACGCACAAGGCTCCAAATGAATCTCGGCAAAAATATGTCATCGAGAACACAGTCTCCAGTGGGTATGCACTGGGGGCGGGGGGAGAGGGGATAAGTTTTCGTAATAGGCATACAGTCTATTCCCGGTTTCTTCTTACTTTTAAAATCAAACCTTAAAAAAATCACACAACTTATGGCGGTTTTTTGGTTGTTTCCCAAGTATGGCATGCATCAAAAGCGTTTTACACTTGTGTTAAGATAAAATACCCGTATTTTAGTTAAACTGAACCTTTTTTTTATGTTCTATCTATAAATTATAATTCAATTGTAATTAATAATAATATAATCATAAATAATATAGCAGCGTTGGCATTGCCTAGTAAAAAATAGTTCTTATGCAACAGATTATTACACTGAGTGCGCACGTAATTTTCTAAACCTGGTTAAGCTCTGTTTGCACGAGTCGGAGGAATAACCTGGAAACAGTACTTTAGTAGTGTTGCAGAAAAAATTGAAGTAACCGTGGATGAACTATACAATTCATTTCATCCGAGTACCCTTTCTAATTCAAGAGACAGCTATTACCCTTCAAAGACTGTTTTGCTATGACTATAAATGAGGCTCTAGCGTATTTGATAATATAAGGTAACCTTCAGATGTTGTTATCTGCTTTATCCAGTGTGAATTAAACCCTGACATAAGCTCGCAGGAACACTTTAAATGGGATTGTAAACTATTATCTGTAATTTGCGCTTAAGAAGTACGTGCAGTAATGTACTTGTTAATGTTTACGCAGATAATGTTCTGCGGAAGAGGCTTTGCTGTTCATTACTTTCGTGTATTTCGAATACATAGCGAGATGAGGGATACACTGGCGTTTTGAAGTTATGTTAGAGTCAGAGAAAAGCCAAATAATACAGCTCTACAATGTACTTATCTTTATTCATACACGATTAAGAAATCCTGCTTACTTACGGAGCTACAGTCGCATTAGCATTATACGCTGTAGTAATTTATCTTTGGAACGTGCTAGATCTGTCGATCATCCAGACAGACTTACGCAAGTTTTCACTTGGAAAGACATTGATGTACGGACCGTCGCCTGCATTAAACTGCATATCACGAACAACCACGCCTTATGCCCGGTTGCACCAACATCTTTCCCGATCTGAGATCAAATGATCCTAGTTCAGAACCAGGATCCAGTTTGATCTTGGTTCCAATGTAAAAGTGTTGTGCCAACGAAATTTCATGATTCTGGATCTCTGATTCGTCGATCTTGGTTCCAAAACGAGATATCGATATTAAGCATGGGACAAATTTTGCTATTGGTTCGTAATATATGTCATGGAAGTACGCGTATTTTTCATAATAGATAGAACTAGATGCACAATCTTTTATCTGTTTTAGTTAAATTATTGTTGTACGAGTTTTACTGAGTAATATTCAAGTACGTATAATGTTGTTTTAATTTCCCAAGAAAACAATCGAACGTCTCTATGGCCTTCGGCTTTCACGGTTCCTAGTTCGAATTCCGAGCAGGCAATGTGCGTATGTTATTTGTCGTTATTTACAGGGTACGTTACAAATGTACCAATGTAATAAGATAGTTTACTGAGCCAGTGTCTTTTGACGTGAATACGCCTTTAAATTTGCAA
The DNA here is from genome assembly GCA_029891345.1 of Dryococelus australis. Taxonomy (NCBI): domain Eukaryota; kingdom Metazoa; phylum Arthropoda; class Insecta; order Phasmatodea; family Phasmatidae; genus Dryococelus; species Dryococelus australis. Next base: position 69,045,582 of record CM057003.1, on the reverse strand, counting down.
CCATAGTGGGAGGGAATCCAGAAAATCCGATAATTTCAAAATCGGGGGATATAGTTTGGCATTGCAGCTCCGAATCTATCGTCTACATTCTAAATTAAATTACACCACTCTTTTACCAAAGGATCTGAGAATATGTTGCCTTGAGTGAGGACTGCAAAGCATCGCGCGCGGAAAAGAGAAAAAAAAAGGGGGGGGGGAGGCGCAATTTATAGTTCGTCACACCGCGTCTCATAAGTTTGACTAGGAGAAGCTACGACGCTCGTTTAAGTTTCAATTGACAAATCTCAAGATCAATCAATTACGTGTATAAAAACATTTGTGTGGCATGGTTATGGCAAAACTGTATGAGTTCAATGCAAAAAATTTTGAAAACTTAACACAATGTCGACATATACGCGTCAAAAAACCAAGTCGAAATACCGGTATATGCTGCTATACTGCTCGGTTGCTACCGGGTTGCCGACTAACCCTGCTCGCTGCTATCACCGTGGTTTGGTATAAGGAGGCACTTCAGAACATGGGTGCCTTAATAAAGTATGTTCCATTTCATATCGTGTACCACCCCTATTAATTTGTAACACTTATTCACTGACATTCTGTATATTTGCCCCGGCCAAAATTTCAAGTATTAACTTTATTCTGTAGCTATTATTCATGCGCTCCAATGGTGTTTACAAGAGCAGATAGTAAAAATACAAGTGTGTTTAGCATTGGGCGTTCATAAGCAAGCTTAATTCAATGGGTCAACGTTAAAAATTTTAGTGCAAAAAAAATACAGCTGTCCTCGAAAAGAACTTTGTACTCATCTGCTCTTGCTCAAGTAAACTGCTCAGGGAAGACCTAAAAGTGATATTTTAAACCATTTCACTATTATAATTTCAGTTCAGTTGTGATATTTTAATAAATTAATTGTGTATAGATTGTTCTCGGTAAAATGAGCACTTTTGAAAGCCTGCTTAAGATCTACATGTGTGCACGTTGTGTATTTTTCCGATTTATGTAAAATTAGCATTGCCATGGGCCTCATCACTTTATTCGTGAGTCGGTAAAGTAAAAATGTGAAATTATTATAAAAGTAAATATTTTTAAAATATGCTCATTTTCACACTTCGGGGCATTAAAAAAAAACCAGAAAGTGAAAGAAATAATTTAAGATGTCACAAATGGTTATCTAACACTTTTTATTCTAAGTAAAGATATGGAACTACTTCCCCTCTATCGTTACTAACTTAACTGGGCGCATGTTAAAATATATGCAAGGACGGGCAGTGACATTTTTCGAAGGTTGATTTCAAAAGTGCTCACTTTATAGTGAACAGCCTTTAAGCCTACGTTTTGATCAATCAAATTCACGACAGAATATCCAACATTATGGGAATATATTTCTTAATGTTTCCACTCTAGCGCGAAGAACCAAGTTTATTCTTTATGTAGGGTCTAACACAAAACCACCCAGAAGATATTACACAACTACAATTATTACATGAAAATGGCAATTACATATCCCATTTACTTACATACAAAACGAAAAAATTCCGCACACGTGAAACAATAGTACACCCTGGTGAGGAGAATTTAAGTTGCCAAACTAAAAGCACCGACCTACCCAACCTGAGTAGAGCGAACGTTAACTAAATGTAGTTCTGTATTAGGGTTTCTGGACAAACTCGAGGGTTAGCATGGGGCCACAGTAGTGTAGTGATTAGACTACTCGCCTTCCTGTATGTGGGAATCGTGCCGGACTATGCCGCTGGTCGGCGGGTTTTCTCGCGGATCTCCCATTTCCCCCGCCCCTTCATTGCGGCGCTGCTCCATACTCACTTCGTCAGACCCTCATCGGCTCTCAAGACCTCGCTGCTGTGGCTGTGTTCCAAATAGCCAGCACTCAGACTTACACTCACACCCGCTCTTGCTCTCGCACTCGTAATCGCTCCTTATGGAACTATCGTCACTCGCACTCTTCAAATTAATCGATACGGTCTGCAATCGATTGTTATTATGCATAAACAAAATAATATTTACTTAGAAAAACAATTTATTCATTAATATTTACATTTCAATTAACAATGGATTGATTAGTAGGTATGTTGATGGGTAATGTATGAAGAGAGTCAGGTATACATTTGATCTGAAATCAACAGTTTAAGCTCGGAATTTTAGCACCGTTTATTCTACAATTATGAAATAATAATTTCCGAATTTATACATATATTAAATATTTACTGAAAATACTTTACAGTGAAAGAGTGCTTGTTGCTGTGCCATTCCACTGTTTTCAGTAATGTAGTATTGCTTTGCACATTCATAAATTGTAATGTGTAACCCAAAATAGGCCTGCAATATATTTGTTTGAGAAAGTCACACGAAAAAGGATGAAATCAAGGCAGTTTATTTATTTATCCTGATGTTAGAAAACCAACAAAAGAATGGTGGTTGTAGCGATCACGGATAGAGAATGCATGTGCACACACTCGTAAACAAACATTCGCTCTCGCACTCGCGCTCGCTCTCGATGGACATTTGGAAGAGCACTCTCTGACGTCATAGCCGAGTGCGAGTGATCGAGAGTGAGCATTTCTTACTTTTTGGAACACGGCCTGTGTAAGAGCCGCCAAATCTCTTCCCTCACTCGAGGGCAGCAGCGGGACAGAAGAGTTGCTCGGGAGCTGGTTGTGCTCAGTCTTAATGCACGTAAATGCTGTCGAGAGGAGAATATGTAATTGAGCAATCGTGACGAAGCCTGGCGACCGCAAGGTGAGTTGAAGTGGAAGGGCGGGGGGGGGGGGGAGGCGGGCAGTAGCTATACAAGTGTTTAACTCGAACATCTCCAGTAGTACCTGCGACCTCGAGGTGGCTAACAGCAGCTTGTGCGGCGAGCAGAGTACATGTCTTCGTCGCAGAATTCTCACGTGCTCCACATCAGGGAGTGGATGAACAAGCAGCCGCACCTACCCTGCGTGCAAGGTGACTATAGGCTGTTCACGGTACAATGAGCACTTTTGAAAGACCTCCTTGAGATCTGCTTGTAAACACGTTGTCTATTCCTCCACCCTATGTAAAATTAATATTGCCACGGACCTCTTCACTCATAGTCCACACACGGTTTCTTCGGCCTTTTCGAATCAAACCTTTGAAAAATCTCTCCATGTATGACGTGTTTAGTTATTTCCTAAATACGCCCTGTATCACAAGCGTTTTATATTTGTGTTCATAAAAGTTGCTCTTTTCTGTTAAATTTAAATGTTATTCATATTTTATTTATAAATTATAATGCTTCATTTATAAATAATTTTAATAAAAACAGGGAGAAAATAGGTATGTTGGTAGCACCTAGTGAGAAAAAGTTCTTGTACAAAATATTATTACAAGTTAGTGCGCACGAATGTGGTCCGCTGTCCCTTTGGTATGGTTTTCCATACTTTGCGCCCATTAGGTTACATGGATGCTGGGTCAGTGATTTTTTTCTAAGGTTCATTTCTAAAGTGCTCACATTATCGTGAACAGCCTTTATCTCAACAACAATACAAGCGAGTGAGGTGTCGCAGTAGTACATCTCTCGGCTTGTATCCGGGAGGAGACGGGTTTGATTTCCGGTCCGTTCATCCTGAACTAGTTTTTCCGAAAAACAATCCTGGGGAATGCTAAGGTGGTTTCTTAAGAGTGCAGGACCCCGAAATATTAATTATTATATAATTATACCAAACATTTTTTGACTCGTACGCATTGTATGCAATGACAACTTCCTAGAATAAAAACATTGTTACACTATATATTTTTTGAATCATTTTATTTCAGTTACAATTTTTTTTTTTTCGCAGCCGTAATAATAAAAAAAATACTACTTGTACACATGAAAAAAATTACATCAACTAATGCTGTGGGCTACTGATTGACGTAAGTTATATGGAATCATCATGCAACAGTTCATGTAGATTTTTTTTATTTAAAAAATACGCAAAAAATTTCATATTTAACTTCTTTTTAAAGTATTAACAATTATTTGGTGATTAGGTACATTTATATCAAGCAGTAGCCCACTTCACTAGTTTATGTTGTAAGTTTCATTCATATGTGCAAATATAGTTGGTAGTTTTACTACGTCTGCAAACAGAAGAATTTTGTATCTGACATCAAATTATTCAAAAAAATATAAAAATGTTAAATTGTTTATCCGAGTAAAATATTGTTACATACAACACGTACGAGTTGAACAATGTTTGTACATATATCAAATTATTAATTTTTTGATGTCCGACGCTCTTAGTGCAGTTGCTGGCCGATTCCTTCTTAATTTTTTAATAAATAGTGTTCCATTTCAAAGGCTTTGTCCCGTTCAGGTGCACTTGAAAATCCACCAAATGAATCAATCTTAGCTGGTATTTTGAGTGATCCCTAATTATTATTGGGTCCTGGTAGAGAACAATAAATATCAAGAAAATTAGAAAGGCATCGACCAGCGTCCACATAAAGGAACGATACAAGAATTCGCCAGGAGTAATTTTGTAAAGCCCTGATAAGCCGAAATCAGGATGGGTCCTCCCGAATACGAGTAATTTTTTTTTTTTTTTTTTTTTTTAACTTCTGCACTACCTCACATGTTATAACAATAGTAATAAAAATAATCATGTTTTTATTTTGCGAAACCCACACTGAGAAAAGGTTTGGTTGAATTAAACAAAAAGTTATTTGGTGTAACTTAACTAATTGTTTACATAGAGACAATTGAATATTTTGTTGTTGAAATCCATTTACAATTTTGTTCTTATTTTGTTGCCCCAATCGTGTAAGATTTCATTTCGCGCAACAAATAATTTGTATGACTTTGACGTGCGTTGTAGTTTCGGTTATTATAAGAGGTTCAACTGAAGTTGAGACGCGGTATTTTTGTTTCCTAACGTTTACGTCTTAGTGCCCTCAACCTAAATAATATTTCTTGTTGAACTACGTGTTTTTTTTTCTGTTTGTATGGAGTCTTTATGCATGAAGTCTACATATATGAATATTTTTAAATTCTATAAATTTACTTGTTTGGTTTGTGTTAATTTTTTTCATTGGTATTGTTTGTTCCTTTATCATTAATGTCATCAGTAAATAAACTGACCAACTCTGTTATAATCCCAATTGTGACAAAAATTATGAACAATGACTCGAGCTGTAAATTCTATCGAAGGCAATCAGATTACCATAGAGCCAACCAAATAAATGTTAGTACTGGAGCAAGCAGATAATGTTGCCGTCACTGACTATATGATAATAGACATATCAGACTGTCTCAGTTAACCAAATATTTATTCATTCCGGACGAAACACCAGTTACTCTACCGTGATATGTATAATGTTAACTGCGACCAGACCTGGTCAGTTGAACGTAATTGTAAAATGGTTGCATGTAGAGCCCGGTGCCATGTCTTGGCAGATAAACTCCATAATGCACTGATGGAATCCGTCTGCCTAGACGTGGTTCGCGGACTGTACTAAATACATGTATGATGACGTTGGAACAATCAAATCAATTTTGGGATCACCAAATTAAAAAACAATTCCTCATGACCAATAATATGCATGTCGTCAGTAGTACCAACTAATTTCCAATACAACCAAATCTGATCACCAAGTTCCATCTTCATCTTCTTACGTGAAGACATAGACACATTACTAAAAACATTAATTACAGCAGTATTGTCTGCCTCGCCTTCATGAACTGGAAAAGTCTTCCAACAGATTATCCTGTTTGGATCAATCTCACTAATATCCTTTGGTGGAGGCTCCTTCTCGACATGAGACCTTCTGAAGAATCACATTTCCAACAAACCACTACCAGCTTTAGCAGTTATTCCTTGAAGACCAAAACGGTACAAAAAAGACAACAAAATATAACTCTCTTCCATATCAAGGATTTTAACTGTTCAAGACGTATCATCTTTATTGGCATCCTTAGTAAAAGACACAGTGTTACGATAAACTTTCCTCGGGTAATAACCAGAAGAACGAATTCGCCTCCGATTCACGTTAGGATGAAATCTGCAAAAACACATAATAAATACTGTTAAAAATCGTGAAAATTAATGTAATATGCAAAAAAGAATTAAACTATTAACACAACACAGATACATACATCGAAACAAGGTAAGAACACAATAAAACTAAAAACAGAAGAGTTCAGGATCAGCCCGCACCTACTACTTTAACCTACTCGCTCGTCATTTAATATGCGAATGGGGAAACCCCGCGGCAGTGCTCTGTATTTCTAAACGCTGCCGCTGTGTGCTGGTACCTTAACACCGGATGTACTTCCAGGCCCCACCGAGCCACCACTTCCGGGCGTTTATGTATTCACGTAAGACAGTGAAGATGGAACTTGATGATCAGATTTGGTTGTATCGGAAATTAGTTGGTACTACTGGTGACATGCATATTATTGGTCACGTGGAATTGTTTTTCAATCCGTGATTATGTGTTAGTATTTTTTATTTTGCAAATGAATGTTTTGTAGGTACAAAATGTACTGCAGCATTTTTTTTCGTATTTTTTATTTTCCTTTCCTTTATATTAAAAAGGGGATGTATTGAGGGGGGAATATTTGAACATTTACTTTATGCTATTAAATATACAGAGTGATTAAATACACATCAAGGATATCACATTAGATACTCAAAAAGTGCAACCCTCAAAATTCCTATTATTAAAATTAATAGCGAAATTTATAGAGCTTCCTTGGGAAACGTCCAACATGGTATACAGAAATATATATAAATAACATTAGATTGATAAAAGACATGCACGAAGAGTTAAATTCATTCCCCCCTCTTTTCCTCTCTATCTGTTCCCTTTAACATGCCCGAAAGGAGTAATAATGTTTGTTAAGTTGTTGGATCAAATGTTTATGTTGACCAACATGTTTGCACTTGTGTGTGGGCAGCTTGTAACAACGAGGTATTGAGAGTCGATGAGGGTGAAATGAGATGAGAATAGAACAGCGCCGGAGTGCAAGGGCGGAGGAAACTGGAGTTCTCCGAGAAAACCCGTCAACCAGTGGCATCGTTCGGACAATTCCCACTTGCGAAAATCAGGGAGTGACCCGGACAGGGATTGAATACGGTTCGCCTTTGTGGGAGGTGAACAGTCTAAACTGCTCAGCCACCGCGGCGTCCAGGTGTTTTGAGAAAGAACAAATTCGTTGAGTGAAGAAAATATTGTCGAGTGCAAACCAATACTTTTCAAGTTAATTTATTTCATATCTGAAATCAATCACCCTCTCAAGGCACGGTTGTCTCAATGCTGCTGACCTCCATAGCATAGTTGGTCCTGCAGTGACTTATGGAGTGAGTGGTCCTGGGTTCAAGTCCCGCCTAAAGCTGGCTTCACAATACAGCGACGTGATGTGGCGCGACGCGTCTGGCGTCGACAGGCGACGGTAAAATTCAATGGTAGTTTCACAATCGAGCGACAGTTCGGAGATGTAAACCATCTCAGACCGACAAGTAAGTCACATATTGAGACCGTATATAGGCTATTTACGGTAAAGTGAGCACTTTTTAAGGACCCCCTCAAAAGGCATTAGTCACTTATAAATATGTTTTATTGCAGCCTCAGGCATTAAATTTTGACAATGGCACAAGTATACACCGTATTTATTAGTCACATGGCAATGTTGAAATTAAAATGTGGCGGAAAGATATAAATTGACCAAAATGAAAACTTTAGAAGCGCCGTAAAAAGTGCTCATTTTACCGCGAATAGCCTATATGCGAAAACCGATATTTAAAACCTAACACACAAAAAAGAACGATACTGTAAGCATGGGGGGACTTGTGTCATGGGGGGGGGGGGGGAGGTGACATTGTGATACAGGATTTTTCACTGTTATATTTTATTTACCTTTCCTTCCATTTCAAAAAGGCTATTTGTAATGTTCGGCGCATCAATTGCCACCACTGAATATCTCAAATATTGCACTTAAATACGGTGACATTTAAATGCTATTTTATGTGTCACAAAGTCACCCCAACTTTTGACACAAAGTGACTGCCGCTTACGGTACATCATGTATTATAAACGTAACATTTTTTTGAATGGATTCTCGATTTACAGGGTTTCTTATTCTTCTTTGTCAACCGACGCAGACAAAAGCAACGTCAGAATTTCGTACAACGCACTCGTCGGGGTCGGCGTCAGCCAGCTGCTTCACTCTGATTGGCTACAACTTGTCGCATCGCGTTGCATTGTTGTGAAACCAGCATAAGGTAGCAAGATAATGGCTTACGCTGGATCATTGTAACCGACTGTATAAGATGCTGAATGCATTAAAAAGTAGTGCGCACGCTACCAAAATTGTCATTAAAGTAAGATTTTTGTTGAATATGAAAGAAAAATGCGTGTATTTGATAACACTCTAAAGTCGAATTTCAAATAAAAATTATGCTTATTGACATCCTGGATGCTTCAGAAAGCATATTTTGAAAAAATAAAGGTTCATCAATCAAGTAGTAATAATGTTAACAAATATTCTTAAGAATTAATCCATTTCGGCCACGAAAACTATCCTTTTTATGACTGAAGTAGTTGTTTATAAAACTAAGTTTCATAGGATTCTATAGAAAATATGTGAGGAACGCTTGCCTAAGGCTGTAAGATGTTCGACTTATGCCATTTAGTTAAAAATTGTATAGGCTATTCACGGTAAAGTGAGCACTTTTTGAAGCCCTCTCATTTGGAATAGTAGTCAATAAATGTATTGCTACGTGCTGCAGCTGGCGCCGACTCAATAGCCCGGCGCCGTAATCGGAGACCCACCTCGCCCTCCCCTCTTCCTGGAACGATGCACTCGCGGCCTCCTGAATCCCCCATCTGGGAATCCCGTGAATGCCAACAGCGGCGAGACTTGCTGGCGTCGCAGACCTCCTCTCGCCTGCTAGTTTCCGATACGTTTAGCGACGACGCAAGAATGTTCTGGTGAGACTGGCTGGAGCCTCAGCCCTCCGCGACGCATCACGCGAGTTGGGGAATATTTTAGGTGGCGGCCTAAGACCTATATATACTGCCGCAACCCAGCGGACGGCAGTCATTGGTGGAGGCCGTCTGGTGAGTGTGCGCGAGTTTAGAGAAGTGTAGACGACGACTGGAGATTGCGGGACGACGGCAAGTGAGGTATTCGTGGCTTGAATGGACGAGAGGGTGTGAAACCGACGAGTGAAGCCTACTGTGCGTGAGGGCGCTCTAGAACATTGCGACTGGCGGGACATGGTCTGAACTGAGATGGTACTGAACGGAAGTAGAATACTGATTTTACTGTAAATATTCGAACTGTCAAATATGGACGCATAAATTATAAAATAATTGAATAGGTTGATACACTGTCTATTAGGACTGATCTTTAATTGTTCAATTTCATTGATTTCCTTGTCGTAATTATAAATTTTATTAAGTGGTGTCAATTGTGAACAGTAAGTGATTTCAATTTATTGTGAGAAGTTGAGCTCAGAGAATTTTGCTGTAGTTATTGTAAATAAAATTAGAAAATTATAAATAATTATTTTATTTGATTAAAACCTCCATCCCTTAACGAACTTTGTTTAGCCCACTTAATTTCTAGAGAGAGAATTTGTAACAGTCTATTATCGTAGCTTTAGACGTTAAATTTCGAGTCCGGTGAAATATATACACTCTGTTTATTACTTGCATGTCAATATTTATTTTAAAAATGGGTGGAAAGTTAAAAAATGGCTTATAGGAAAAAAGTAACTAGGGCCTCAAAAGTTCTCACTTTACCGTGAAAAGCCCATAGTAATCGTTCACAAACTGAAGGAAAAAAATATTTATGGCTGTTTCAATTTTGACGTATGTTAAATTAATCACATTTTAATTTTTACCATTTCTATTACGTAAGTCTAAAATTGTTCTTTCGTCACCTTGTGGTAATATAGAGGGGGAAAAAATACGGCGATTTTTAAATTACTATTTGAATTTTGGCATACAAAATTGTGATTACGTATGATGCTATTTCAGCACACCTAAAACAATCACGAAAGCTACGTCGTGGCTTGAAATTACAGTATATTCTATTGTTATGTAACTACTGTTAAGAACCAGTTCCTTTATTATAGCCGGCATACTGGTTGGCAAGCAGCTAGTTGTTCATCTTGATTGTTTTCTCCTGACGGTTCGCTTGCGCATTTCTTTAGAAAGGGAGTTTCTCCTAGCGTACAAATACAGAGGACATTATTCTTTATCAAATGTCGAGACCAGGGACCAAGGTGTGCGAAAGCTTTCGAAACTCTGCAAATATGCGAAGAAGCTCAAGTTCAGAAGTCCTTTTTTCGAAGATATTATTTCGCACAAAACATGCGTTTTAGTACCGCAGGTCCACGCCCTACTGCTCGCAACCACCACCTGTTTCAGAAATTTTTTATGATTGTAATTTTCTTTAATGAAGGTTGTAAAGTGAGAAAATTATCTGTATTATCTGTTACACTTATGCTAATTTATACATTATTTAGCATAATTATGACAGTATGAGTACCACCTAACAGAAATTGAAATTGTACAGACTGTTTACGATAAAATAAGCAGTTTTGAAAGCTCTGCATAAGATCTACTTCTATATACGTTGTGTATTCTTCCGCCTTATATCACATTAACATTTTCAAGGGAGTGATTACTTTATTCGTGCGTCGGTCAAGCGAAAATGTGAAATTATTATAAATGTAAATATTTTACAAATATACTTATTTTTACACTCCGATGCATTAAAGAAACGTAAAGCGAAAGAAATAACATAAGTTTTCACAAATACTTACCTAGCACTTTTTATTCGACTCTAAGATATGGAACCACTTTATCGTGAACAGCCTTTACAATATCATAAGCTCTGGTATAGTTGCCTTGGCGAAAAACTTTAGAAAAAGGAAAAATAACATTATCAAGGCGACACCAACGTAAAGCGCGTGCTTGACAATGATAAAGTATTTATCTCTGGAGATCAACATTGACGTTGTCTGTGAACCACAGGCGCAACAGTAGCACACGGAAATGCATTTTTCGTTTCGAATTTACGCGGTTTTAATTCTGGTGCACTTTTATACATCACTGTAGCCGAGTAAGTTGGCGCAGTAGTAAACCATTGTAACTCGCATTCCGGAGGTCACATGGTCGATTCCCAGTCTGTACGTCGTGGCTTCTCTTTCCCTTGATTCCTCCGAAGTCTCTCAAGGAGAAAGCTGGGAGCTGGGACTGTTCCGCACCACAACCCGTGGCGTTATTCCTTCCACGCTCCTGTTTCTTCGAGAGACTTGCTGTGCCTCTGCTGACCTTGCTGTTGGCGAGAGGTTGAGGGGCCCGCCTGCCTAACGCCGTCGTTTCTTTCCTTTCCTTCGTCAGGAAGCACGGGAGCTGTAAGGGTCACACTGGCACGCGTTGCAAGAAGCACCATCGCCTCTACGAGCAAGGCTTTGCACCGGCACGCGGTGTTCTCGTGGTGATGCGTTTACCTACGAGACTTCCAGTGGTGACCCTATCGTTTTACCGATGAAAAGTCTGTACCAATCTTCAATACATGCTCATATAGGCTGCTCACGGTATTATGAACACTTTTAAAATCCCTTCTTAAGGTCTACTTGTATGCACGTTGTGTGTTCTTCCGCTTTATGTGAAATTAACACTAGCAAGAGCCTCGTCACTTTATCCATGCGTCGGTCCAGTGAAACTGTAAAATTATAAGAAAAATAAACATTTTAAAATTCTGTTAATTTTTACACTTAGATGCATTAAAAAAAAGCGATAGAAATAATTTAGGTCATCACAAATAATTTCCCAACAATTATTTTTCGACGTTAAGATATGGAACTACTTTCCCCTCCATCGTTACCCACGTTACTGGGCTAATGTCACTCAGTGCTCCCGTTAAAATATATGCAGGTAGGAGCAGTGATTTTTTTCTAATGTTCATTTCTAAAGTGCTCACTTTATCGTGAACAGCCTGTATCGTAGTTTAACTCGTACCCGGCTAGTCTCTTTTTAAGGCATGGCAGTCTGAAAAAGCAGTTTTTAAATGTACTAAAGGGCTTCTAAATTATATTTACAACATGCTTGGTACCATTCTGTCCTCGTCTGGAGTAAGATGTACTTTTACAGGCAAACATTAAAAAAAAAGGGGGGGGGGCACGTTTAATAGTTTCAGCAAAATAATAAACGTATTGCAAACACACTTCAACGCAGTTGAAGCGGCAGGCATGCGGAACCCATAAGGGCGAAGTATCCTTGCCATTTTGAATGTAAGTATTTTCCTACATAACTTAATTTTCGGCGTCAATGTTCAAAAACCAAACTAGCCAACTCGTAGGAAAGACAGGTACAATTATAACCGCAAATTTTAAAGAAAGTAGTTAAGTAGTCCTTTATATCATTTCTAGTTAAATTTTTTATTTCTGGTCACAAATTTTCATTACGAAGATTTGTGATAAAAATCTAAGATAAAATGAATACTACTCCCTTAAGGATTAAGTACCTACCTACGTCCCTTCATACCTACCTACATCGCTCTACCAGTAGTTCTTCAGTTGAGCGTTTTATTACTTGCTTAAATACTGATTACAGACAATATACGTGAAGCATTTACGTACATTCCATTCACGGTTTCGTCCAACTGTCATGAAGCACTGATTAGGTTCTACTTTTAGGATATTTCTCTGCCTCATGAAAACAAAGCTTATCTGAGTTTAGAAAATTACACTAAAGAGACAACGGTTCGCATTCGTGTGCACCCAGTGTAATTATATATTTCATAAAAACTATTTCTTATTAGGCATTTCTCTCTGTTTTTATTCAAATGGAATATTATAATTCATAGATAGAATATAAGTAAAAGTTTTATGCCACCAAAAATAAGATAGATTTAGGTTAACACACATATAAAACGCTTGTGATACATGGCATATTTAGGAAACAAACAAACACTTCATACATGAAGTGATTTCTCAAAGGTTTCATTCAAAAAGTGTAAAGAAAACGTGACTAGGCAGTATTTAATATATTACTGAAGTGTGTGAAATTATGCGTCTGCTACAGTTGGTTTTAGTTTTAGAAAGTGAATATTTAACGGTGTAAATCACTGCAAAAAATATTTGGTAGCAGCCGTGGTGCAGTAGTGGTTATAGCTATCGTCTCCCATCTAGGCGAACCGGGTTCGAATCCAGATTTTCAGATGTGGGAATCGTGCTGGACGATGCCTTTGTTCGGCTGAGTTTCTCGGGGATCTCCCGCTCCCCCCGCCCTTCCATTCTGGCGATGCTCCACACTCACCTCGCTTCACCTTCATCGGCTCACAAGATGTTAAAAGCTGTGAATATATGTCCACTCTATACACTTTTTTGGGGAAGTTTCCTGCTGAATATTAAGTCTAACCATAGTATAATAGTTGGTTGAAAAGGGTTTTATGGAACTCTGGGGCAGATCAATGTCGCAGCCAAAGACTTTTCACGAAGGGGGAAAGCAGATTGCCTGAAGTGAAGGGAGGAAGGTCATAGTCTATTCAAGAGGTTTCTTCACACCTTATTTAATTAAAACCTCTGAAAATTCACCCCATGCATGACGTGATTGGTTTTCTATGTAATATATCACAATCATTTTATACTTCTGTTAATATAAAAGTACATAATATTTTAAAAAATAAATTGAACTTTTAAATATTTTATTTGTGAATTATTTTTAATGTATAGTTAATATGAATAAAAACAGGGAGAAAATAGGTGTGTTGGTATTGCCTAGTAAGAAATAGTTCTTAGCCGAAATATTATTTAAATGAGCGCGCACGAATGAGGTGCGTTGTCCCTCTTGTTGTAATTCTCTAGACTCACTTAGTTTTTGTTTGCGTGAGGCGGTGAAAAGTTGGATGTAACCGTGAATGGATTATACACAGACATTAGCAGTGCTGACACAGACATTAGCAGTGCTGACACACACATTTTAGTTAGGACAAACGTTTCAAGAGAAATTACTTCACAGTATAATAAAATGCGGCATAGTTTAAAGTAATTACATAATTTTTATCACAATTAAACAATTATTAACAATTCAATACCATTTTTGACAACGTTAAAACAAGGGTGTTTACAATATCCACCCCCCCCCCCCACACACACCACAATCCCCAACCATCCCGGCTACGCCCCTGGTGCAGATACGAAAAAAAAAACCCTTTTTCCATAAGACATTGTGAGCTGAAATATTAGACGCCTCTTCAAATCTAATGTTTCTGACTGCCGTATACTACTGGTGCTGGTATTTAAACGTACATTGATATTACTGGGGTGAATAGGAAGGCAAAATACCTTGTCAGCTACTGGAGAGTGCTGGAAAAAAGTGCAAGTGATCATAGACTCAGTCTATGAAATTTGTGATGCAGGAAGAAATTATGAACGTATGCCAGAAATGGGAAAAGAGGTTCAATTTGCTCATCGAATGGCAGATTGGCCATTATATGACAAAGCCCTGTTGAGTAAGCTGAGAAGATGTACTGAAGTCCGGCTAGAGGATGTGGATGTGGAAGGAAGAGTAGCATCAATTACTCGAATTATCACCGAAACATGTGAGAAAAATCTCTGTAAGACAAGTTATGGGCTCCCGAATATGCTATTGTGGGTGGGGTTTGGAGCTTGTAAATGAGATTAAGCAAGAGCGAAGAGACAGGAGATGACTTTCACAGGCTCAGGCGTGAGGAGAGAGAACAATTCGCTCAAGAGTACAAGCGAAAGAAGCAGGCTTACTTTAACAGGGTTAAGTCTAAAAAGATAGTCATGGGCAGATCTTTTTACTCAAGTTGGTAATGAGGGCCCTTTCAGTGTGGTTTACAAGATTACATCTGGAAAAATGAAGGAGACAATAACTTCACCAAGCATAAGGATAAATGATTAGACTTTCACTGACCTCCAGAAGACAATGGAAACTCTGCTCTATGTGCTCCTGCCTGATGACTCCCAGGAAAATGAAGGAGAGGTGCACGTCAGAAAGAAACAACAAATGGGCGAAATTCCAGAAGAAGCTGATGCACCAGAGTTTGACATGGAGGAACTAACTACAGTGTTGTATCAATTGAAGAATGGGAAAGCCACAGTCTGTGATGGCTTAGAGGCAGAGATAATTAAAAGAAGCTTCTGAAGTATAAAAGTGAAATTATTAAAGGACTATAATCACTGTCTCCGATATGGTGTATTTCCCATCCCATGGGACAACGGAAGTCTGCAGATCCTGTATAAGAAAGGCAAGAAGGATCCTGAAGACCCGAGATCCTACCGACCCCTTACACTGCCTCCGGCACTGGGCAAAGTATATGAGAAGCTAATCAACAGACGACTCACAACGGCCTTAGAAGCCGAAGGAACCCGCAGCGAAAGACAATGGCTTTCGTAAAGGAATGGGTATAGGCTTTGCTTTGCACGGTAATGAGGTATGTGAATAATAGCATTAGCGAACATATACAAAGTAATCTTGGACTCTTTTTGCAGACAAAGAGACCACATACACTTTCAAGAGTGTGCAAGTGAAAGAAGAGGCTCACGAAGAGATGCCCCCAGGGGTTGGTCCTCGGACCGATCTTATAGAATGTCCTTTTTGATGGATTCCTGGAGCTGGATCTACCTCCGGAGTGTGTGGCTATGCAGACTATGGCCTTATCCTTGTTTCTGGTAATGCAAGAAGGCAACTTGAAGAGAAGGCAGTAATGGCAATGGATAAGATATGGATAGGGTTCAAACAAGCGAGGCTGGAATTCTCCACTCCGAATACGAAGATGATGCTGGTAAAGGGGAAACTACAGAGGCCAACGATAAATTATATTATAACCCATTTTCCCAATATATGAAGAACAATAGAAAAGCCTCGTAGTTTACAAATTCGTGAAACATTAAATCAAGAACAGAATTTAAAGTAGTGTACCAATATATTTTATGGGGATAGATTTATTGATACGACGTTTTAATAAGTGTAAATATAATGCATAATGATAGTTGATACATTACATAGTTTTACACTTAAAATCTGCTAACATTTTGAGAAAAATTAGGGATGTAAACCAAGAAATCAGTAAATAGAAAAAAAAAATGATTGCGTTAAAACTAACAGATTATTATGGTCGAAAATTCTATAATATTTGAATTTGTATATATTAAATTTAATATCCTTTTTTACCAGAGTTTCTAACGGGAACTTTAAAAACAGACATATCTATTAAAATGAAGGATTTTTAAAAATGTTATTAATTAAAATATATTTTTTTAGTGTGTTTACTGATTTTACTTTTTATAATAATAATTATTGGAAAAACAATCAAAAATGTTTTCTTTTAAAAATTGTGCATGGAATCGACTATTGTTGTATGTGATAAGTTTATAAGTTCGGATATACAGTCAATAAAACAAGCCGCGACGAAATACATTTAGAAGTTCGAATTCAGTTCTCGATTATATGTTTCTGGCATTCACGCACGCTTAGACTAAGTAAGCACGTATTAGTTATGCAGTAGTATACAAGACTTGAATGCGAAATATCGCGGGTTTCATCCCAACCCGCTTCACTGCAGTTGGTTCTCATCCCTTTCTACGCAAATGCTGGTGCATTTATTTTATATGAAAGTTCCCAATGCCTCGCCAATGTATCTTCACATAGTGATAAGCGTTTGTGCTCAAAATATGTATTTATTATAATTAATTAGGCAGTTGGAAATTTATGCTCCAAGCAAAAAAAAAAAAAAACTACTAGACTCTCAGAATCGGAATCATTCATGGTATGATATCTCCTTTGAGCAACAGCCCTGTTCATTTCGTTTTCCTTTGCGTCGCGAGTATGCCTTCACACAGCCATAGTAGATTTATTTGGCTGGGACTTTAAGCTCGAAATGGAAAATTTTTTTATAATATTTATTTATAAGAATTATGCCGCAATATCATTTCGCTCATGCTAGACCTTTTTCGGACCTGGAATATAACTATAAGAAATAAATGACACAATACTTGCTGCAAACGGCAGTAAACTAACTACTATCACCCACAGGCGCCAAAGATGATTGAGCAAATCCTAACTGTCCATCACGTACCCTAGTCGTTACCATTGATGCCACCATTCGAGGTAGAACGTAATGACTGTTAATGCATTTCATAGTGCTCTGCACCCATCACCTGACCTCCAAGTAGAAAACATATATTTAAGACTTTGGTATTATGAGCCACTGGCCATATTACGTTAAGTAAATGATTAGTGGTGGCCCTGAACTACATTTTAAACTTTTTTGTTTCTCTTAGTTTATGTATTTCTTAATGCTTTGGATGGATTTGAAAATACGCTCCCTCAAAATTTGCCATGATTTCCATAAGTTTAAATGGTACAGTGTATCACAATATGCCACCATAACTGTATTTCAGAAGCTTCATGACTGCCTTTACTTCAAATACAAGTATTTAGGCGCATTTACAAACTTCAGTGTGGCGAAAATGGCAATCATATTAAGGCCATGTCCTGCAAGTAATCTCTAGGAACAAAAATATATTTAGTTATGGCAAAAAAAAAGTGTCTAGCGTATCTTTTTTAAAAATAAAATGCGTATACACACTGGTGGGGCGAAATTCGACCTATAAGCTTCATGAGGTGATTTATTATGGAAAATAAAATGAAAAATATACACGATATTTTCTGGTTAAATCGAATATTAAGGGATATTAATAATAAATCGGAAATCGATATTTAAAATTCTATTTTTGCAAAATATCGGATAGGAAGTGAGATCAAACTACATCTCTCCGAACGTTGTTTTATGATAACGGGATCTTCAATCTTGCAGGCAATTTTTTTCTGTAAGGAGTTGTGAACTTTTTATGCCAGTTTATTGAGCAGTATAACCTAATTAACAACGAAAAGTTACTCATGTAATCAATGAGCCTACTTTCCTCAACATGGGTTGAATTAAATTTTAAGTAGTTTCTTAAAAGCAGAATTGGTAGATAGGACTTGTCTCGTTGAAAGCAATATCAATAGAGATGAAACCAGAAACATGTGCTACATTAGTGAGATAATTACAAATACACACGTGCCTTACCCGGGACTACATCACAGAAAACCTAATACCATTAGCTAACCTTAAAGATTTATAGGGCCGCCATTTGGAAAATAAGTGTCTCAGTCATTCAAAATATGTCAGTTTACATGACCTACTATATGGCTATTTGTAAGAAGAATTTGATGATTATCACTTGATTGATCCTTGAGATACGTCATTAAACATCCGTATTTTTCATGTGACGATCATCATAAATGGAGGACATAAAAGACATGGGTTAGCACATTCAATGATTATCTACTATTTAAAATAGATTACATAGTTTCGTATATATATAGCACACTAAGACAAAGCCTTTGTATAACTGTCATTCTGAAAATAAGTGTATGTCACCCTTAAATAATACATATAATTATATGGCCTACAACAGTACAAGCTCTTCGCTAAATTTGGGAAGAAAGAGTTGAATGTTTCCCGAGATATGACATAAAAACTTATTTTTGTTGTGGGGCTAACTTACAAAATTGCAGAGAAATAAGGCTGTGTATATACACATCTGATGGTAGTAACTGATACTGCCAGCGCAAAGTTGAGTTGGGCTTGATTACATGGTTTAGACGATATAATATTCTAAGCTAAGATAGCTATATAGTCGCCATTTTGAAAGTAGATGACTGACATATCTAAAACATATAATTCAACATTAGCTGACGCAATACTACTTGTTTGCCAAGTTTTGAAGGAATCGGTTTTTTTTACCAAGATATGACATGAAAACTTTATTTATTAATGTGACGCTATCGTATAAAACGGCTGACGAAATGTCTATTTGTTGGCGTATATGATGCTTGTAGTAGATACTTTCAGCACACAAAATTTTGTCAAAATTGGTTAATGGTATAGTAGATGTACCAAATAAACCTAAAATATTTGTTTCCGCCATTTGAAAATAAACACCTAATGAAGTTCACTCACTTACGTTTACCTGGCCTGTCATAGTATTACTTACCTAAACAACTAGGTGAGAATTGCTGAAATAGTTTTCCAGATATAATGAAAAATGTTAATTTTTTTTATTGATGCTATCTTACGAAACGGCGGACTAACGAAAATTTATATTTCAAAATTATTTGCTTACATGATGTTGTCAACATACATCATTTGGTTTGAATCGGTTGAGTTGTTCCCTGGCGTGGTTGAAAAATATTTTTAAAGTGTCCTTACTAAGTACTATACTGTATGTGTACCGATTGTACTGAAATTCGGTTCACGCATTCAAAAATTGAAAAGGGGAGACACAAAAAGAGTGAGTCGTAGCCATATTTCTTACACCTATAAACGTAATTTATAATATTTTTTTCACTGTAGAAAAGGGATTTTTTTTTCGGAAGGACAATGTTTAGCAATATTTTGATTACTCCTGCAGCAACTAAAATTAGAAAAAAAAAGTATATATTTTTCTGACTCCAGCAGCCTACTGGAGTTAGGCTGCTGCTACTCTGAAAAAGTCTATAGAGTTGCTCTCTAACGTTTACTATTAAGGATTTTTTTTTCACACGAAGCGAATCATTTTTACTGTAGAATACATTGTTTTAGCCATACCATAGGAGCTGTTTTGTCCGTATTAAATTCAACGCTTGGTTTGAACTATGCGAACCAAAAATATATAATTTTGGTCGCCTGTTTGAGCAGCTGTAGAGTTTTACCAGCTTCAAGCCGAAATGACCCGAAATACTACGTACTGAGTCTTGGCCAAACTGCTAATCATACTTATCGGCTGCATATATGTTTGTAATAAAGTATAAGCATTCCCATTTTTGCTATGGATGTAAAATACATTTCTGGGATATGAAAATAATACGAAAATGAATGGCAACACCAGTTTTATCCACATTGGATTGGCGATACAGAAGGAAACGATATCATAACGTATTTTAGGCGGCGTGGGCCTATTGCGGCTGGTTTACCCGAATATTTGGTAGGCATCTGAAAAAAAAATTGATATATCTCACTGCCCGCTCGAAGCGTTGCTAAATAAGAGTTATTTATCTTAGGTTGCCTTAGCTACCGCCGTTTGCGCACACAGAACTTCAAAAGACGTTATCCTGTAATATTTTGTTTAGAATTTTTATAGTACATAATATTTTTAAATTATCAGTTCAAATTGAAACCATGGCATTTTCGAACGAAAGGAACAAAATATTAGTAAACTTATATCCGGAAGGTACGTCAAATAGTAAGAAAAAAATAGCTACCAAATATGCCGCAGAAACGCCGGAATCTTTCGACTTCAAGTAATACCTATGTGTTTAACAAATTGCATACCACAAGGCGTTACAGCCCACATGTAGCTGCTGTACATGTACGTACATTCAGATGCTGCATATTCCCGTCGTTGCTACATTCCGGATATAAGGATAGGTACTATAATTTTATGTTCCTTTGTGTGTACTGGCTCGGTAGTTTCAGTGTGGATAGACAGTTTGGAAATGTGTATGTTCGGTGCTTCTTTTATTTTAGTTCGCTTGACTTGGATTTGTAGCTACGATTGATGATAGTAGGTGTATGCTTATTCACTAATAACAGGGAAGGTAGAACGACGGAACAGCTGGCAATTCATGGGTCTCCCAAAGCTACATCCTTCTTTCTGAGGTCTCACCCCACATAAGACATGAACATAAGTGCCGTTTTTAGATGTAAGTTTCTGCTGTATTAAAATGTAAACCATTAATATGAATAATCACAACAAAACAAATAGAAACCAATTATTAAATACTCATAAGGACACATCAGCCAAAGACTTTCTAATGTTTTAGCTAAGTTGCCCTAGAGGATTTATGAAATTATCTAAAAAAAAGTTAAGTGTAAGATTTTACCCATTCTATCAACACACTTCATCGTCGACCGTGAAAAATTAAGGTTTAAGAATGCACACCCAGAGGCTGCCGAATGACTTGTGTCTTTTGTTTTCATGAGACGATGCTTTCCTGGAAAAGTTCCTGCAGGGATGCAAGAACAGTCTGTCCAGATGCAAGGAGGTACTGGACATGCACTACACCATGAGGGCTGAGAATCCGGAGTTCTTCAGGAACAGGGATCCAACCAGTAAGGAAATTCGAGACATCGCCAAGACAGCGTGAGTTGTTCCTCCTGCAACACCACACTCGAGTTGTTATAAAATTGGAGGGGGAATCATAATAGAACTGCTATTTTATTAAATTGTAACTAACTCGGCAAGTCATTTCTGGAAGTTACTTTAAAAAGTGTCTATCTAGATGTAATGTGTCACCATTTTATTGGACAACATGTTGAGTGGCGTCCAGTGCTGTCTGTTCGATTGCCGAGGAATGTCTGCACTACGTCATTGCCTGACGTTATGGATGGCATCCTGCGCACGTTATTTCCTACAATCACTCAGCCCTTAAGTTGTTTATTTCTGTACATAATTGCAGTGCAAATATGATTTATATTTATTCACTAGCCACCGTTTGGGAATTAATTTTGTTTTATAAAAAGGTGACACTGCACCTCTAACTAGACAGTTTCAAATGAAACTTCCAAAAAAAAAAACAGGTCGAATTATGCATATTTAAAAACCGTAGGTTTACTGCGAGCGTACTGTATTTAAATGTAGGAAACTATAGGCATATGTCCACTACGTTACCTGATTTGTCAATTCCTCTACACTTTAAAACTGAGACAGTTAGAACCGCTCCAAATAAGCGAATTTGTGTGTTAATCTGTTGAAACTGCTCCACTTGAACAATCAGTAAAATTTTGCTTATGATTTCATCTGCTGGTATTCACTTATCAAGGTGATTTCTAATTATTCCTAGGGAATTGTACTGGCCAAGCAGTAAAACCTCAGCGCATTCCACTGATAAGCATATATATGACCTCCCATTAACTGAATATTCAGTTGAATAATTCTAACAAATACACCCATCAGATTTAGAATGTGGTCTCAAACCTATCCCTACGTTTTATTCCAGGCAGTTTGGATATATTTGTGTAGGGAAGACACAGTTGTAGTTTGCAGAACGTTAATACTGTGGGTTTTTCTCCAACGACTATCGCAACCTTCAACACTCACCAATCACGTTCATCCTTAATATGAGTCGAGTATAGTGGCCGGCAGACGTCCGGGCATACGAGTCTCCTCGTACTCCCTAGACTGCGGCTCGGCACGGACCGGTCTGTAGCGGAGGGGCAAGACAGCGGCCCAGCAGTATACTCGCGGACATAAAAACATTCGGCGAAACCGGACACGGAGACTTTTTACTGACGACAACAGATAGGAGTGCTCTTGTGACAGCGTGCGGTGGATGATGTTACCATCTGCGTGCGCTGTTCGATAGAAGTTAATTGCTTTTCTGTTACTGAGAGCAAATGTTCTGTTAAAATATTCATCATTATCGAATTAAAGTCACGTTAGATAAAAGCAACAACGATGGAGGTGGAATATACTATGTGGCCTGATGCTTCAACAGATGAGGGGTTTCGTTTCCAAATTTGCATAACATGAAGACAAATTAAATGTATTACAAACGCTTGCACAGTGAAAATGGCGAAAAAGCGTGGCCGGGGGGGGGGGGGGATATAAATATTGGATGTGACGATTTACGGCGCGGCGTAGGAAATATCTAGAGGAGAATGGATTACTCAGAAAACAATATATGTTCACACAATATACCAACATTGAGGTGTTTGAGACAGCATAATGTCAAGCCAACGTAAACACGTGTTACAGAACAGCGGTGTTACTTCTAACAGAAATGTAAATATCACGCAAATAATAACACATAAATTTGTACAGCGCTGTTATCTATCTAGCCAATGCCGAATGTAATGTCCTAGCATATTCATAGTTGTTGGCACGATCTTTTCGATGGTACAGAATTCGTGAATCGTGTCTCATATTACTCTCTCGTCGAAATCAATCGCAATACAACCTTTAGTTTTAGTGCTGCGAATAAATGTGTAATACAGAATAATAAATATAAGACATATTTAAATATAATAATGTTACAATAAATGACACACGAATGTTTAGAATTGTCAGTGCTATAGAATAACACACAATAAAACTGACAAAAGATAAAAACAAATTGTTATTTATATTTGTATTCCAACGAATAACGTGATCGATGAAGTTCAAGCTAAACTATAAATGTTTTAAATCAACGTTCAAAAATCGTCCTCCAATAACTGCATTTAATTCAGCGCAAATATAGGCAAGCGAATTCCAACCAACATGGCAGTAAATCATAAAATGTGGAACAATCACTGAATGTATTACGTAAATTGTAACTTCCAAATCGTCTCCAATGAAATAAGCAGCTTGGTGTTCACTTTAAATAAGTTCATATAACCACTGACAGTGTTCTGGTTAACCTATTGACTGCCCCTTGTGGCGCAGTCAGTTGAGTGATGAGCGTGAGCGGTTCCAGTTTCGAATCCCGGGTAGAGCAAGGGTGTGATTTATGCTCGTCCGTATGGGTCAGCCTTTCATTGGAAACATCACTTCCGATACGTAAACTGCGAGAACACTGTTGTCACGGAATTAAATGAATGTGTGCTGTACACCTGGAAATATATCTGCATTTTATCTTGTACTTTTACATGCAAAACCTTGGATACTAGTACCCAAACGAATACTTGCTGTTTACTTGTAATAAGTACATTAACCTAGTAAGTGGACTTGCAAGATTATATATATATATATATATATATATATTACAGTTACGCTTGTATTTCAACCACATTGGTAAATAGCGAATGTAGAAATATAATATGCTATCGGAAATATCTTTAATTGTACCATAACTGTAATACAAAGATTATAATTTATATTATATCTAAAACAAATAGGCTACAACGTGAAATCGAACCTGCACCTTCTTGAGCAAATATGTGTGAACGTAACTTCAACCCCAACAAACAAATCTACGTAACGATAGCGTTAGTTTCGAAACTGTTTGTCTAATAATTTGGCAGCTATATAATTTTAACCTGTTAATTTTTTAGTTTTTAATGCTTTTCCAGTATGACTACATATTTGCACATGTATTTTTTCATAATCGAGAACTTATTTTCTCTTAATAAACGTTGCGTTTGGAATAACATTTACTGGCATAAATCACATACGAAAATTTATTACGGACTGTTAAGTTAGTAAAAACAATTATTTTATCATAAAGGCTACATAAATAGTTTTGCAGCGATGACACTGTGCTGCCGAAACCAGCATTATTTGGGAAAATATCTTTACAGGTGGCATTACTCTTGCACATGAATAGGAATTCTAGAAATAATACATAAACCTACATGGCAATTAAAACCTTTTTGTCTAAACTTACAATGATTGCTACGATTTCCGTGGGCTTTGTAATTCGAACACCTAGGCATATGCAGACCATAATCTCACAAAAAACTACCGCCACACAGTAAGAATGCTTACTCTCAGTTTAATTTGGTGGATTTTGTAAAGTCGATGGACATTACCCAGTATAGTGTAATATGTCACAGCGGCGGCATTGTTTAATATATATTATTTAATGTTATAGCATCTGTGTGTAGGCTTTCTTTATACCGCGGGACAGTCCACTATAAATAAAAACACCCATTATCACGACTTTGAGCACATAAAGCTATACAACGTTTCTATAGTATCAAATGAAATGCACTGGCCTAAAGTTACTGTTTAGTTATACTTCGTTAAAATGTACGCATAAATGAATTAGTGCGACATTGCACCGAGTGTTACATACTACGTAGTATTTCAGTTGTATCATTTTTATATGTGGTCGTTCATGGATATTGCGATTGTGGGCAAGTGCAGTTTTGTAACACTGGAGTTAACTTTTCCGTGCCTCTGCAAACGTCCTGCGTCCTCCATCGCCTTACATACAACTGAACTCGCAGTAACTGATGTTTGTGGAATAGCCGATAGCGTGGCAAGATCTGCGCGCGCATGTCGTCCCCCCTTTCTTGGCTTACCACGCTCCCGCCATCTCCCTCCTCTTTAATCTGGTGCGTTCAGACGTTCCAGGCCATCCCCGGCTATAGTAAAAGGATCGACTCGCTCACATGTGCAGTCTGCTCAGTGGCGTCTCGTTAGGGCCTGCAAGGCAAACAGTGTTTGCACAGACAGTTTCCTGACAATGTTTTATTTAAAATAAATATTAAATTCTAACTGATGTTTACTTTAAGGTAACTTTTCACTCATGCGGTACACATTCTACTCAGGAAACAGTACTGTACACTATAAGAAAACAACTCGTTGGCTGGCAAAACCAAGATGTTTGGAAGCTCTGTAAGTAATACTTTCAGCAGGTAGGCGGTCACAATGGTTTCCCGGTCGACAGAGGTGAGGGAGGGTAGCAAGACCAGGAAGACCGCCCGGGGAGGGGCGGGGGCTTATGGCTGGGTCAACCTGTGTTAGAAGCTACGATGGTAGTGCTTTCTTCACCGAACTGAAGCGGACATAGCCGAAGGTGGCCTAGCCGCAGGCAGTTGGCGTTGTGTAGTTTACAGTAACTAGATCTATGCATGGGCAAGTTCGCGCGCCCAACACGAATCGTATTGTTTTTATTTAATATTGTTTTGGTGCTGAGAATGTTATACATATTCGTGCGTGATGTATACCCTACGTAAAAATTATAAAATTACCGTGTGAGACTGAGAACTGTGTAGATAGAATGAGTGCAACAGAAACACGTGGATGTAAGTGTGGTGTGTGTGGATTACGAGCAAAGCATTTTTCCAGCAGTGCTTTCACTTTTCAGGAAAGATGTGACATCATAAAAGAGGGTAGGCCGACACCTGAATTTACGATCACGACAACACGCAAGAAAGGTTATTTTGTACGTAATTTCTAAAAATGTTTTTATCATAAACACTCGTGGTTAGCTGGATACAACAGCCTAAACAAAATTGTTTTGCTGGCCATATTTATTGTTTTCAAAGGATGTTAACACGTAGACTGCAACTGGGTATTGTGACCTTAACAATCTGTGCAATACTGTTCAAACACACGATCGTTCTGAAGTTCACATAAATTCGTTTTTGTCTCTTAAAGATTTTGGTAAAAATAGAGTTGATTTTGGTCTAGATAGATCCAAACAATTAAGCACACAACGACACAGCGAAAAAGTTAAAAGAA
Source organism: Dryococelus australis (assembly GCA_029891345.1). Lineage (NCBI taxonomy): Eukaryota > Metazoa > Arthropoda > Insecta > Phasmatodea > Phasmatidae > Dryococelus > Dryococelus australis. The sequence continues at coordinate 69,019,378 of CM057003.1, read as the reverse complement.
ACAGAGAAATTTTGAAGCATTTAATATATGTTGTTTGTTTATTGGGTGTACAGGAACTGCCTTTCCGTGGTCATGATGATACAAGAGAATCAGAAAATCGTGGCAACTATGTTGAATTACTTGCTTAAATTGCTTTAATTGGACAAAGTTCCGACAAATTTCGTGTTAAAACATATTAATATTTTTACAAACGGTGTATTTTATATTTAGGTACGAAAAATGTTTAAATGGCACCATTTTGCACCTAGAAATCCAAATTTTCCCAGGGGAAGACCCCTGGAGCCCCCCCCCCCTTTTTATTGGGGATATCAACTCTCTACTGCCCCCTAAATACAGTAGCTTGCTCATGAAATCATAGCACGCATCGCCACTGAGTCTTCTCGTTCTGAAGTAGTCTTCAGGTTTACCGAGAACGAATGATAATAAACACCATGGTAGGAGGGGGCCCGGTGATGTAGTGGTTAGACTACTCGCCTCCTACCATGCGAACCGGGTCCGATTCCCAGCGGGGTCGCTCTCGGATATTCGCATATGGTAATCGTGCCGGATGATACCACAGGTCGGCGGGTTTTCTCGGGGATCTCCCGTTTCTCCAGCTCTTTTATTCCGGCGCTGCTTCATACCTCAATCACCCTCATCGGCTCTCAAGACCTCGGTGTTAAGAGTCGGCCTATATACACGCCACCACTATAGGACAGAGTGGTGCAAAATGAACATTTTATAAAGAGGAGCCTTTATTCTTACGAGATCCCGTCTAGCCATTACTGATAATGAGTGTGTGAAGGGGCGGGCAGGTCACCAACATAATTACCCGATATACAGAGCAAACATCACACTGCTATTTATTACTGTCAATAGTACACACATGTCCAGAAGGCAACACGTTCGCAGTTTTGCTTAAAATGTCGCCCACCTTTGACCATACAGGTTATGCAGTGCAGCTGTACGTTGAGAAGTACAATTTCGAAGATGGCTGGCGTGTAATTGATTGTGTCAATTGCGTGCCGTATTGTGAGTAATCAGCTACACTCTGGTGTAAACAGATGTCGTATTCATAAGCGACTGATTGTGGGTCCAAATGTAGATATCCGATAGAGACATCAAGTCATCGTGGTGGGCACGCAATGGGTCCTGTTATACTCCCTTATGGAGGTACACAACTCTAAATGGAGGAGAACCACGTTGTAAATAGCGAGTCCGTCTAATATAACAAAGGAGTATTTACTTTCACGCAAGTTTACATTAAGACCTGGCTTCACCATACCTTAGTCGTTTTTTGTGGTAGTATTTTCAACTAAAGATTTTTTGTTAGAGATTGAACTCATCTAGATTTGTAAACTTTTCAAATTTTAATTTTTTATTACAAATCTACGTTTTATTTATTTATAAAAGTGTGACATTTTATAAATAATTAAAAAGTGCATTTAAGATTTAAAAATTAAAGTTTAGAATGTTTTACAAATGTAGATGCGTTCGGTCTTAAACAAAAAATAACTTTAGTTAAAAATACTATCACTAAAAATTACTGAGAGATCTTTGTCCGAATTTAGCCTTTGATTCCCTATACGCCCATGCATAGTGAAGCCTGGCCATAAATACAATTTATGATATGGCATGATGGGTCGGGTTTCGGGGCCACGGGCTTGCTCTCACACCCTAACGTGAAAGCACTTACTCTAAGATCGCCGTCCTCGTACCGCGTCCCTGGAGAGACCGTCACATGCCGTGTCCACTGCCTTTTACCTCGGTGTCCACCACACTTCGCTTACACAACCACCGTCTCCGATATGTTCGCTTCCTGTTGGCTCTCACTTGTAGCCTGGGCGGGGTTATTGACACCGGGTGTTGTTAGAACGCCTCAGCCCCACTGTGCTAGCCAATCCCCATTACTCCGCGAGCTTCGGCAGATTCCTGCGGTTGTAGCCGTCGCGCCACGTTTCCAGTTGTTCACGAACTTCGTTTTAACAGCGTCCGTTGGCCGCATTTCGGCCTCGCCCGACGTCGGTCTTCATGTTACAATTGCAGCATCCGCCTCTGCTAATCCACCGGTTCGGGAAATGCGCGTCGTGACGTTGACGGACCGCAATAGCGAAATGAGACAGGGCCCCGTCATTATGGAATCACTTCACCTGAAGTGCATCCAAAGGCCGTGCACTCTGGATGTTTCTTTCCGAAACATCCAGAATGGAAATTCGCTTAAATTTTGTTTAAAAATACGGACTATTTTGTTCGATATTTTTTTTACACTGAAAGGTATATTTTAGTAACATATTTTAAAATGTTGCAGAATACTATATACATTCTCCTTTAATATAAAGCATAAATCGAACTATTCTGACAATTTTTATGGTGTCTGTACTAATTTTTTTATGAGTTCTTTATGTTGTATGGTCGGGTGCAGTGGTCCATAGTCAGTGGCTTCACTTCAACATTAAGTTCCATAGCAGAAAAAAATCTGAAAATAGAAGAATTAACTCCTAAGTCTTAAATTAACCGATCACTGAGAAGCATGCATTTAAATGAACACATTTTTATATTTTTATTCAAAATAACCAACTTTCAAGATTGATTTCTTTTGGCATGTTCTTAAAGCAAAAGTAATATTAAATAAACACCTGCTTCAGTTTTGGTTGTCAAATAACACACTGTAAACTGCCTTTCTGTTGCTGAACTTAGGCAGTAGGGTAGTTATTGCGTTAGTTCAACTTTTGCAGCCAACTATTTACTTCTTACAGTTTAATTTTTTTTTATTTTATAAAGCCCCTGTCACACTGTCAAAATTTTCCGTCAAACTGCTTCCAATAAGTTTGGTCAAACAAAGTTGGGCAGTTATGACGTCATAGAATCGTCATTAATGCCGCCATATTTGTCTGAGAAAATTGGATGGCTTCAGTTTCCATTAAACATTTGAAGATTGGACTGGTTTTAAAATTTCTTTGATATTTGACGGTCTCAGCCAATCAGAATCAAGCACGACAAAAATTGACATCAAAAATCTTTAAAATTACGAGCAATTGCTGGAAATGAATTAGGTTATGAAGATAACTAATTTACGTAGAAGCTGTCTGGGCATGAATGCTATTTTAAGTGAATATTATACCGGATATTACGAACTCAGAGGCATTAAATATCATTGTGCAGAAAACATATATGATAAATAAAATTGCAATTTAGTAAAGAAGTGACAATAAATTACAATTTTTTTTTACATTTCTCGACTGCATGGGAAAACCAAATCAATCTCTCATTAAATAAATAATTTCTAAATAATTATTCAAATTAGATTCTCCCAGTAAAAGAAATTGACAGTGTGACACGTTTTCAAACATAAGATCATGTGATAAAATTTGTTGGAAGGAAAAATTGGATGACCGTAATTTGTCTTCATATTTTATACTGAAATATAGTTGAAGGCGAAAATTTAAGAGTGTGACAGGGGCTTAAGGCCTATTGATCGCAACATATAAATACGTCTCCTACAGAATTGCCAAGTTAACTGGGAGCATACCAGTATGCGTGTTTTTTAAAATACATACAGTTAGGGGTAGGGAATTCTCCGAAATGTTGGTATCGAAAGTGTTCAGGCGACCGCAAACCAGGCTGTACCCGCCGAGTACTTAACACTTTCAGACCCACTTTAATTTACGGGTTCAGGTATTGCAAACAAAAAAAGTGCTATGAGTAAACCCTCGAGTATTTCGCGGATTGAGTTGGCAGCAAGCTACGCCGAACAGCCCTCTATCCACTCGATATAATATAGTTTGCTTATTGGTTGCAGTGACCAGGCGAGGTCTCTGTACAGGACTGTTAAACACTTACACTACTGATTCCTCCTTATTACTTGCTCACAGTTGAACGGGGCGTGTCTAAAGAACTGTCGTCCAATCACAACAGTAGGAGAAAATAACAAGTGTTTTGAGTCTAACTCGTCTTCGAATGAATTCGCGAAATACTAGTGGCTCTAGTTATGAGTGTTGTGCCCAAGTCGACACTTGTTTCGTTGTCACAGCCAATAAGCTGTGGGGTGTATGTTCGGCTACAGTTATACGAACCAATTGTGGTCTGGACCAGTCAGACGGTTCGCGGATCATTCACCCACAGGTAAGATCATTGGTCATTGAGCTTCGCAGTGTGTAGTAGAGACTAAAAATTACCTGCACGTGCGAAATGTACACAATTGTGTACACTGGGTCTGAACGGGTTAAGAATTCAGGGCGAAGAAATGGCTTGTACCGCCCGTGAGCTTATGTCGCACACGCCACCAAGATGGCGGCACCAGCCAACAACATGTTTGGAACACCGTTCGCCAGTCAGCGCGCGCCTGATAACTTACTCGCCGTCGGGACGCCCAGCCAATCGGAGAAAGGGTACGCGCACATCAAAGGAACCGCCAGACAATTTTGTCTGCGAGTACTCATCTACAGACTATTCACCGTTTTTTTTCTCACTTTTTGAATCCAACCTTTGAAAAATCACTTCGTGAAGACGTGTTTCGTTGCATCCTAAATATGCCGTGTATCACAAACTTTTTTAACTTTGTGTTAACATAAAATTCCCTTTTTTTTGTTAAATTGGAAACTTACTTGTAGTTTATCTATTAATTACAATATTGCATTTATAATAAACATGAATAAAAAGAGGGAGAAAATAGGTAAAGGCTGTTCACAATAAAGTGAGCCGTTTTGAAATCAACCTTAGAAAAAAGTAACTGCTCCTATATGTATATATTTTAACGGGCGCACTGATGGATGTAAGCTCAGTAAAGTTGGTAACGAAGGCTGGAAAGTAGTTCCATATCTTAACGTTGAATAAAAAGTGTTACGAAACCATTTAGGATAACTTAAATTATTTCTTTCACTTTCTGTTTTTGTTTATGCATTCAAGTGTAAAAATTAGAAGATTTGTAAAATATTTACTTTTCTAATAATTTTGCAGTTTTACTTGAACGATGCACGAACAAAGTGGTGAAACCCATGGCAATGTTAATTTTACATAAAGCGGAAGAAGACATAATGTGCATACAAAAATATCTTAGGCAGGGCTCCCAAAAGTGCTCATTTTATCGTGAACAGCCTATACGATGGTAATGCCTAGTATGAAAGAGTTCTTATGCAAAATGTCATTAGACTGAGTGCGCACGAATGTGGTGCGTTGCCCTCTGGTGTAATTGTATAGAACGGGAAGGTTGGGAAGATCAATGTTAAAAGTTTGGCGAAAGGAAAATTTTCTCTACTACGTAAGTGCTAGTGTTGTATGTGTACCATGTTTTCTCTACTCCTACGTTAAAAAACAGGATAATTGTAATAATCGTAAATCAAATATAAATAACTTCGTAAGTAAGTAACATCTTTTTAACTTTTTATGATTTACATAGCATAAAGTTTTAATTAAAAGTTAACTTTTGGAACACTACGCACCTAATTGCGAAAATTTTCCTAACCTGAAAATAATTGACCTTAATGTGGTGAAGCTTTGAATGTACGAGGCGAAGGAATACCCTGGAAGTAGAAATTAAGCAGGGCTTGAGGAAAGTGGGAAGTAAGAGTGAATGCCGTACACTCCGTGTTGTAGTGGCGTCGACTGTGCGCAGGTTCCTGGTGATACTGCCGGAGCTGACGCCAGCCGGCTTCAAGGTGACGGTGCACGGGCTGCTGAAGCCGGACGCCGCCCTCTTCAGCCCGCTGTCCTACATACGGCGCCTCTTCATGCAGATGGATGTGGACCTGGCCAGCACGTGGTGCGCCGGGGCTGTCGTCGTCGTTGACCTGGCGGGCGCCTCGCTCGGCCACCTCGGAGGCTTCTCGCCCTCCCTCCTCCGCACATTCATCATCTGCACACAGGTAACCTCACTTCTACTATACCCTGCCCTCGGTTAACCCAGCACTTTTCTAATCAACCTTTGAGAAATGTTCACTGCGCGTAATTCCTGCATCCATGAGAGAGCGAGTGAGTAAAAATATAGTTGGGTGGCTCTTAACATCGATGTCTTGAGAGCCGATGAGTTGAGTATGGAGCAGCACTGGAATGAATGAGCAGGGGAAACGGGAGATCCCAGAGAAAACCCGCCGACCAGCGGCATCGTCCGGTACGATTCCCACTTGCAAAAATCCAGAGTGAACCGGCAGGGGATTGAACCCCGTTCACCTTGGTGGGAGGCGAGCAGTCTAACTGCTCAGCCACCGTGGCCTATTTGCTCAGAGTTCTCCCATTTTTTTGCATAAAAACTTTATGGTACAAGACTTTATGTGGGCACAAGCTAGACTCTGTATTGTAAATAGAAGTGCATTTATATAGAAAAATAGCAGTTGTCGTTCTGACCCCTTGAAGTGAACGTCGATCTGGAAGCGCTCTCTTGTAATACCACGAAGATGAATCCTCATTACGAAAGCCTACCTTTGACCTCAACGAACATGAAGCCGTGACCTGCATCATCGCTGCCTGATTGTTGTTGGTGTCGATTCTGCGATATAGTTTTCACCTATGTTCAAAATGCTCGTCGGCATGAGAGGACGGCCTGTACGAAGAGTCCTTTACGCGCGATGAAGCACTGTGACATTGGTCCCATGCAGTTTTTGCAAGGCGGTACATTAAAGGAACATACTGAGATCTGCAAGGATTCGTCTACTGGGAGCCAGCAAGTGTTACAACCAATACCATTTGTCGCATCAATGGCTACTGATTCCACAGGCGATTATGATGAGACAGTTAGTGCTTAAGACGGAATGGGTGTAGTAGAGTTGGTTAGCACGAAATATACACTTGCAAGACTTTCGCATGAAATCGATGAAATTCAAAATAAATGGCCATCACCTCTAAATACTGATAGCCATACAACTTCTGCTACAAAGAAAAGTAAATTCAATATAGAATACGAAACAGTTAAGGTAAAGATCTGCATACAGAGTAGTAATGAGGACTTTAAGCAAAAAATATATAAATAGTGTATACAAAACATTAATTCAGTCAACATATACAAATATAGAGATAGTTGGTGAATGAATGCAGTTTATATACACATAGGTGGGGACAGACTACAACCCCGAATGATTGATCGAAGGATCGATCGAAGTGTTGGGATTGATCGAAGCATTGGTGTGGATTGTTGTGGATTGCAGCTAATTATGGTGTCAATTGTAGTGCTTGTGGTGCCGAGTGTACTGCGTTTGGTGCCGATTGTGGGGCATGTGGTGCGAATTAGGGTGCATGTGGTGCTGATTGTGTTGTGTGTGGTGCTGATTGTGTTGTGTGTGGTGCTGATTGTGTTGTATGTGGTGCTGATTGTGGTGCATGTGGTGCTGATTATGGTGTATATAGGACTTATTGTATGTGTAAATGTATGTGTAATCAAATTAAGAGCACACTTGATAATACCCTGCAGAATTTGATGGAAGAGAAGTACTTTAAAAAATAACTTACCATAGTGAATGCTGAAAACGTCAAGGAAGAGCATGTGAAACGTCACCTCTCCGCATCAGACGAAGAACTTTGTTCTGCCGCACCTTTGGGTACATTAATTATCTGCAGAGGACGAGATATAATGCAACCAACAACCAATCATGAGCGATCGATGTGATAGGTTGCCTTTGTTGGATGAGGGGTGGAGGGAATTCAAGCGAACACAAATTCTAATCAGCGAATAAAAATTTGGAGGGATGGTAGTGGGGTGTCAGTTGTCTGCTGTTCTTCATGTCATGGAGCTTCGTTGCTGATCACTCTACCTACCATAGAGCCCCGGACCTCCTGAGCGCAAGTTTTTATTTTTATTTTTTTTTTTTTAGACAGCCATGAATAAGGGGTTTATGTCATCAGATTTGCCCGTTTCCTCCGGCGTCCAGAGGACAGATTGTGGAAAGACTCGTGCTAGCAGTGGGGAGTGCTCGGGTTTTTGACTTGAGTATCCGTGATGGCAGTAGGTGGTTTTTCTCCTATTCAAGGAGAAAGCAAAGGTCAGGTGACAGATGGCCGAAAAGAGAATGATCCTGAGAGATGGGAAGTCAACATAGGGCGCCAAGGGCTGGAGATTTCCACTGCTCGGTCCGAGGGGGCCTATACCCAACGAAGCCACAAAATGGGGAGCAACAGCAGAGAATCGAAAATAGGGGTCAAGAGCCTAAGATTATTGTTGCTGTAGTTGTCATCGGTGCTGTCGGTGTTATAGATTGTAAGTCTTCAACCATTGAAGCCATCTTTAGCAGAGTACACGGTCATAGTAGATGATTCCGCTCGTGACAATCCATCTTCCGACACGGTCGTTAGCGAAATTTCATCCGTTCTTACATGATGCAAGCTTATACACTGTTTTCACAACAGAACAATTAGTGAATGTTATCCATTTCAACTATCTCACTATAGGTCTGCTGATTAGGAATATGTTAAAAGCAATATACTCAAGTCAGTGTTATACGAAGGATTATCAACCTGTTCATCATCTAACCTGCAAATTCATCCATTAAACAACCATTCGTCTTTACACTTATACATCTTTCAATGTTGGATACACCTTTTCTTTTTCTCTTGTAAACCCATTGTAGTTAATGTCGTGCATATATCAGAATGAATTCTTTACGTATGTAGGTATGCGACTTTAGTAACACTGTGTGGAGTTCTTCAAGTGATTTAAGCTTTCCACATGTCACATTAGCTGATAAAAATTGTCTGACTGCTAGAACTACAAACCATCATTTCCACTATACCTTCACAATGAGAGAAAGGCGTTTTGGATTATTTGTAGCGACGACCCACATGCTCCTTTTATATGTTTAAAATGACGTAACTAAGTCTCAAGTCACTCGAACTCAGACAGAGAAAGATAACTTTTACTCGAACGACAGACGAACTGCAAATGAGACCATCTCGACTGTCTTGATATATGTCTGAAAATTATTTACATTGCCCAGGATTTGAACCCACCCTACCCTCGTAAGAAACTAGATCTTAAATCCAATGTGTTAGACCGCTCGACAACCTGACAAGTTCAGAAAAAGTTAAACTCTTAACCATATCCTTGGATGATGTCATAGGATTTTAACCTTACTTACCATCTGCTCAAAATCTACCGTTCAAAACGAAACGAAACAGTTTTTTTACCAAAATTCTAAATATACCGAAAAAATCATAAAACCTACGCGATTGGGAACACACTGAGAAAACCCAAAGACACGTTCACCCAAACGAAAACACACAATAGGTATAGTCCCATATTATATATATAATTATGTGTATTCCTATCTTATAGATAAGTGTGTGTATATATATATATACCTATCTTATATATATATTATCTCTTAGATATTTATATATTCCTATGTGTTTTCTTAATTTTTGTATAAGCCATCTTGCCTGTATATTATTCACTTTTGAGTTCTTGCTAAGCAGCCAGTCTACCATGCAAGTCCTAGGCTCTGTAGCTTCAGCACGAGTATTTTCAATACTCATAGTTTTATTTTGGATGAAGTTACCGTCTTCCAATGATCCACTTTGCAGTATTTCTTACTCAAACTGCAGTCTTTTCTTGACTTTCAATGGTTCAGAGCCTTCAGAACCATCTTGTTGCGAGGTCAAAGATCCAGCCTCAGGCGCTTTGATGACTTTCCCATGCTTGTCAACTCGTACAAACTCTTGAGCCTTTTTGATGAGAAAGTGATGAGTTTTACGTTGTGCGATGTGCGTTAATATTTCTTGTTCTTTTATCAAAGTATTCAATATATGTAACACAATCGAAAGTGTTGGCTGCTGATTGAGTGCTAATAATTTCGTGTTAAATGATGTCCCATAATGGCACAATGACAGCATTATCTTATTAATAGTGGCTGCTATAAGATTTAGTCTGTCATCAATTTGAGACGTGGTGTTTTGAAGGTTGGTTATTACGTCTCTAATCGCTTGGTTATTTGTATGTACTGAAATTCTGAGGTTATTAAGATTCTTTATGAGAATCTCATCGTTTGCCATCAACTTATCGAAATGTCTATTTGATAATGTATTACAGCACCATGTGAACAAATCGCCTGTCAATTGAATATCTCTGCTTGCGCGTATTCGTGGTTAGGTTTCTGCCCGAAATTCTGTGACAAAATGTGTTTGTAAGTTGTCAATGGTTCGTGAAATTGATTTTGCATTCGTGCATAAGTACGTTATGTTCAACTGGCACATGGAATGTTGTAAATTAGTGGTACTGTTTCTTTGCAAACTGTAGCCGGTTTTATTTCGTAGCAATAAATACCAGAATGTTGGATGCACAAAAGGACAAATGTACTACGCAACACAATTATCATGTTGGTCATCTGAAAAACAACATGACTTACAATTAGTATTCGTGTGCATAATTTTGTCTCAGTTGTATGTTGCGATGTTTGCGTGTTTATTTGTATGACAGTGGCGATGGGCATGACCCATATGGCTGCAGGAGGAGGTGTGGAAGGAAGTGTGGTTTGTACGTTGTTTGTTAACTGCAGTTGGCTGCTGTATGTATCTGGCCCTTTCTGAGTAGTCTTTGCCGTGTTTCCTTAAATAGACCGGCTTTAAATTCCGAGTATTTGCTGTATCAGTATATTTCTTTCCCTGTCTCCTCATTTCTAGCAGGACTGTGTTTTTGAAAAGGACTTTCAAAATTCTTAGGGTCGTGTAAATTTGAATGAAAGTACTTCCCTTCTCGAGCGACGTTTTAGCCACACCCACTGATTCTCTTTATAACTAACTGCTGTGAAACATTTACTAAAATATTTAGCTTGTTATATCTGGCCTTTTGATACATTTTTTGCTGTTCTTTCTTGTACCTTTCCTATTGATTGTGGCCACTAGGTTGTCCGTATAATTATCTGGCTTATTTAGAACCATGTTTGAAGGTTGGTTTGCATTAACTCCATGTGTAAGATCAAATGGGGAAAATCCAGGTGTTGCATTTACTGGAGTGTTATAATTAAATATTATAAATTCTAAATATTTGTCCCAGTTTTGTAGATCTGATTCAACATACATAGTTAACTGTTGTCCTATGACTTTGTTTATTGATTGTGTTAGACCATTAGTTAGAGGGTTATAAGCAGTAGTAAACATTTTTTTTTTAATTTTTACCTCTGCTAATAAGTTTGAAATCACTTTATTCGGAATGTTGTGCCTCGGTCTGATAATAAATATTCTGGATAACCAAATCTAACAATACCTCTATTAATATACTGCACGTAAGTAGCTGGCAATAGTGTGGCCATTATATATCGTGTAGCATGTTCTGTCATATCAAGTACATATTTGTTGCCATATTTTGTGGTTGGGAGAGGGCCTTTTGCATCTATAGACCACATGGAAAATATAGGAGTGGGAGGGAGGTGGGTTGTAGTTCACCTTCTGGTTTATCGTGAGCTCGTTTTGCACGATGATATGTTTCACATGTTTTAATATATTATTTTACGCCTTTGTTTATTGTCTCTCAGGTGTATGCTTGTTTTATTTGATCAGTTGTTTTACATATGCCAAAATGTCTACCCTCTAATAATACATAATGATGGCCTATAATAATTCCTGGGACATAATGTTTTGGCACCCCTCTTAAGTGATGTTCCCTGTTGGTGTACGTGCCTTATTAAAATTTTCCCCGTTTGCTGTTATCCCATATCTACAAGATAAACTACGAGTAGCTGGTAGCTCACTATCTGGTTGTATAAGGGCTTGTTTTATTTTTTTGTTGAATGGGCCCTTGTCATACTCTCTTTGAAAGGGTGATGTATTAGAAGGAAGGTGCTGTAATGGGAATATATTAGTTTTTTGTCCGGTTAAATGGTCTGTGTTGCATTTGCGATTATAGGTGTAAAATGTACTTTATTATTTATTTTATTTGTGTACAATGAGACATTTGCAATGATTGTGATTTGTGTTTTCTCTCCTGGCACTATATTAATTTTAATTTGAGAATATGTTGACACTGCCTGTATTATGGCTAATTTAACTGGAAGGGCATGTGGTTCGTTTAGGAACTTCATTTTTATCTTATTTATTGCAGAATTGTCTTGAACATTTCAAGTGTTTCTATAGTCTTCCCAATTTTGGGTAATGTGTTCTTAATCTCTTCTGTTTTTTTTTTATTATAAAATTGCTACAAAGAGTGCCTGAAATCTATTATCTGAGTGTGTGGGGATATTAAGTAATGTGTACTCTTTGTCATTTATTTCTTTGTGGTTCATAATTTGTGTTTCCATTTTCGGTACTCTTGATAAGCAACCTGCTATGATATTATGTTTACCTTAAATAATTCTGGTTTCAAATGAAAAATCGCCGAGAGCTGTTGAAAATTTTTGAGTGCTGTTATTATGATCTTCCATTGATGACAAATATTTAAGTGATGCTTGATCAGTTTCAACTATACATTTGCGACCGTATAAATACTGCGAAAGTAAGTACAAAAATACTTACCTGCTCCGAGTTCTCTTTTTGCTGTTCTTTCATTTTGTGCTAATTACTTGGATGTGTAAGCGATGGTAAATCTCTGACCCTATGAGTCTTCTTGTAATAATGCTGCATCAATAGCTGTATTTGACGCATTACATACTAAACTTGTTTATCTATCATCTTTAAAAGGTGCTAATATGGGCGCTGAGATTACAGGTTCTTTTAATGATGAAGTTAGAATTTTGCACTATTAGTAAAATGCATGCTTTCTTGGTTTATGATCCAGTTTTATCCTTTTATGAAGTGTAGAAGCAAGCTTAATTATATAATTCATGGGTCAAATGGTATGCAAATTCGTTTGACAATTTATTAAATTTCTGTCATGTGCAATAATATAGTTTGTTCCAGGAGTACACATATTCCATGCTCATTTAAGCCAATTTAAATACTTGCCTAAATGTCCGTTGTAATACCGTACTACTCAGATACTAGTAAATGTGGTACACCCAACCCTTGTTGAGCTTACCCCTCACAACGGTTCGAATTTTTTGACCTCGACGTCGGGGTTTCGACGTTTAATAGACTTATATATATTTCGCGTTGTGACTTTGAGATTTATTCGATTTTCGGGGTATTCACTGGCTGCATAGGCTACGTTATTATGGCCAGTCGCTAATTTTATTAATGTGGTACATTAATACCAAGAGTAATCCATGCACTGATTACAAAAACATGTCCTCACGAGATGCTTTCCTGAGCAATAGAAACATATACTTACTTCCTAACATGTCAAAACAATTTGTATTTTTGACAGCCATGACCGTTCCGGCCTACATAGCATTATTCCCTATACAATACTGCTTATATAAAAACCATGCACACATCAGTCGGGTTACGCGGTATTCACATATTATTTAAAGAGAATGTGTATATTTTCACCAAACTGCAACATTTTCTGTACATTCGCATTCGCCTTCGTTTGTACAATATTTGTGTCGGGTTTTTACGTCTGTACACATCTTGAGTTTATTCACTGATAATTAATGTATGCTGTAGCGATTATAGTAAAACACGTAGACTGTGTAATAAAATAATGCTCTTGGCAAGCTTGTGGGAGAAACTGTAAAGGGTCTACGTATCTAAACGAGAAAGTTTCACAGTCAGGAGTCAAAACGTGGGCAACCCAAGTGACTCAGGATTACTCGAGTGAAAGGGGCCTCGGTGGTAAAGTGGTTAGACTACTCACCTCCTACCTAGGCGAACCCTGTTTAATTCTCGGCAGAGTCACTCCCGGATTTTCGCATGTGGGAATCGTGCCTGACGATGCCGCTGATCGGCGGCTCTGCTCGGAGTTCTCCTTATTCCCCCCACCCTTGCTTTCTGGCGTTGTTCCTTGCTTATCTCGCTTCATCCTCGTTGGCTCTCAAGAACTCGCTATTAAGATCCGCCCAAATCTCTCCAGCTCACTACTTGTACGAAAACTACATTGTGATACATTATGCGCAGGGTTGTGTCGAGCACCCCCATATGAATGAACGTGTGCACGAGCAGTCTACCAAAATGTAAAACTGACCCGAAAATATGCACTGTGTAATTATTTCTCATCCCAAGACTAACACGACCGTCCAGTTTCATAGAGAATGTAACAGATGTAAAGGTTGGGAAAGTAAATTTATTATAAGTTCAATATACTTATTTTTCTCCCCTTTTTAAACCATAAATCTCATTCCACAAACAACTCCCCAGCCCACCGAAAATGTGGGATTTGTGTTCCCAACTATTTTTCTTTATAAACCTATACAGGATGTATGACAATTACAAATCATAATGGGGAAGTTCAGAAAGTGGATTACATAGTTGTACAGATAATACATAATATAAATTATACACAGTATTTATGCTTACCTTACAGCAAATGATATCAAACTCAAAGGACTATCTGTTTTCCATGAACATGAAATTATTTTAGATAAATTTGTATAACCTCGAGTTTCGTACTTACTGGCTGTGTCTTTGTTTCAGGATGCATGGCCAGTTCGCATCAGGGAATTTCATATCATCAACGGCCCTCCACTTACAGATAAAATATTTGAACTGCTGAAGAGTTATGTAAAGGAAAAAACCGCAACAAAAGTAAGCATTTAATTACCTTGTATTCATTTCGTACCGTATGAGCATTAGCCATTAGTCTATTGTATGCTGATGGAACCAATTATCGCATTGAAAATAACCCAAAACTTTCATGCACATTTAATTTATTTCACATTAATACCATAATTCACCGAAGTTGTACAGTGATCTTGTTGATATTTTCCGAGAAACTTCACAAGTGAGGTCGTCATCCCATGACAAAAGAATTGCCGTGTAAATATGCATCGGCAAATGCCTCATAATCCTCAGGCATCCTAAATATCAGATGGAATAAATTAGAAAATTGAATTTGTTATGGTTACTGCATTGTTAATAAGTATGCATTCGTTTTGTAAATGCCGTTTAGATAAGCAGAGGAGAACAGAACATAACATATTGAAATGGCACCAGTACCCAGCTGAAGCTCATAACTGGCCTTGGTGACTAGAATCTATACTACTGAATAAAATAGAAGTGTCTGTCTGTGATTTTAGAACTTTTCACTTTTATTTATGTTTTCATATAGTATAATTGATGACTAAGCTATATCTAATGTTAATTTGTTCGTGTTTGTCTGTCTGTCCGAACAGATTTGACTCAAAAACCACTTAACGTATTGACACCAAATTTACACAGTATATAGACCCCAGGACCCCAGGACCAACTTAGTCTTTGTTTCATCGAGATATCTCAAACGGTCCCGGAAAAAATTATGATAAGGGATATAAATATGTACTGGATTAAGCTTTTCTTAGGATTACTGCATAAAAGCAAACATCGTTAAAAATTTTTTTCGTAATTTCTCCTTACTTTTTTGTCCATGGGCTATCGTCCTTTCCTTCCAAAAAGCCGTAGTGGCCCAGTGGCTAGAGTTATTCAAAGTGGGGCCGCAGTGACACAGTTGATATATATAGTGGGGCCGCAGTAGCCCAGTGGTTAGAGCACCCAAAAAGGGGGCCGCGGTAGTTCAGTGGCTAGAGAACCCAATAAAAAAAGTGGCTAGATCAATTCAAAGTCCTAAATATCATGCTAAAATAAATCACGTGGGAAGCGATGGCAGGGTGTAGTTTAATAACTCCATTAAACCTGAAAGAAGAAATATTTGTATTTTAAATATAAAAACTTTATTAAGCTATGGTGGGTTTAATTTTAATAACTTAAAAAAATTATCATGCGAACGAAGTCGCACTGGTCAGCTATTAGAAATAAATTTGGAAAATAGTCGAAACATCAAATTTGTCACGCTATAAAAATTAAAAAGAAGTTAAATTTTAAAATTACAAAGGCTTAAAATTATATTGTGTCTTAAAAAAAATTACGTTAGAGTTTAAAAATGTCAAAAGTTAACAGTTAACATTCCTTTTCCTCCACCCTTGAACCCTCACCATGCCATCCTCTCCGGAGACAGATGGCCCGACAGTTATTGTTGTCGTTTTGTGAGGTGTCCGTCGTGTGTTTGATGTCTGTGTCGGTGTTGTGTTGGTGTCAGTGTAATGTTGTTTGTGTAGGGTGTTCTACAGTGTAGGTGTTGTTCCTTTAGATTATTTTTTGTATACATCTGTAAAATTGATTTCGTTGCGAGTCGGACGACAACAATATACGAGATTATGTTATTGTTTATAATGATATGTGATGTATTGTTGGTGAGGGCTCAAGAGAAACATTTATTAATTTAGTTTCGGAAATTATACTAATAACAATTTTTAGATTGGTAGGTATTACTTTGATTGGTGATAACATTTCAATACGGATAAGCAGACATCAAACTGCAGACTATAGTCCATTCACGGTTACTTCAACCTTTTCTGAAGCCCTGCTAAAGTCCAACTTCAAGGATATTCCTCCGCCTCTTGCAAACTAAGCTTAACTAATCCTGGAGAATTACACCAGGGGGACAACGCACCCCGTTCGTGCGCAATCAGCTGTAACAGTAGTTTGTATAAGGACTATTTCTCACTAGGCGTTACCAACATACCTATTTTCTCCCTGATTTTTATTCAGATTATTTTTTAATGAAGCATTATAATTTACAGATAAAATATTAATAACCTTTCAATTTATAAGAAAAAAAAGTAACTTTTATGAACACAAGTATAAAACGCTTGTGATACAGGGCGTATTTAGGAAATAACTAAACACATCATACATGGGAAGATTTTTCAAAGTTTTGCTTCAAAAAGGCCGAAGAAACCGTGAATGGACTATACATAATCTTTTTAACATGTATAGTAGAATGCAAATGGGAATGCCCAGTAGTGCAAAACGCGTCGGGGATTCGGGAGACTCCATTGCCGCCGCACGGGGGAGTGGGGTTGTTCAGTTCAGTAGTGACAGCACCTGTAAGTTCTGAACACCTATAAATATACCTTAAACTGATTTTTAAAATAAAAAACAAACAATAATACTGTATACATTTTAATATCTCCTACCTCCTCCTCCTCCAACCATCAACCCCCTGTGTGTTCGTCTCACACCAAGACGAACCGAGTTCGATTCTTGGCGGGGTCGCTCCCAGATGTTCACGTGTGGGAATCGTGCTGGACGATGCCGCTGGTCGGCGGGTTTTTCTCGGGGATCTCCCATTTACCCTGCCCTTACATACCGTCGCTGCTGCATAATCACCTCGCGTCACCCTCGTCGGTTCTCAAGATCCCGATGTTGAGAGGCCCCCCCCCCCCTTCACTCCTCTCTCTCTCTCTCTCTCTCTCTCTCTCTCTCTCTCTCTCTCTCTCTCTCTCTCTCGTCCCTTCACCATTCCTCACTCACCGGCCATCAAATGGCCAAGCTAGATGTTAATGGAGACAATATGTAAGGGATTCTTTCTGTATACTAGCAAGATCTCTCAGATAATTCTGTGGACTACAGTTATGGTTTTGTTTCTAATTGGTTAGTATCAATGTTTACAACTGCAGTTTTCATGCTCCTTCCAGCACGTACGTTATGTCCGTAATTCATTTAAGGAAAATGTTTTAGTAAGAGCTGTAAATTTTTGCATAGATCGTCTATCGAGTGTGTTGGCAGCAAAGCTGCTATGAAAAATGGGTGTCGCGGGTTTAATTTCTTCTGGATTCAACCTACTACTAACAAAATTTCACATGTACAAACTGCAGAGTGCGCACGAAGATCGTATACCCCTGTAAGTCAATCTAATAATCTAATACAATAAGTCCACGTGTATAAATGTCTCAAAAAAGGTGGACCATACCTCTTGGGAACCAAAAACATCCGTTTGTGTGTTCCTGTGTTGTTTCTTACCATAGCTGAATGCGCTGCAGAGTTCCGTTGCTCATATTAATCAACATTCTTGGAGCCACTTTCTCGAAGGCTGCGCGCACTGCATTTTCGAGCACTTACACAATTTCCTTGCCGAATCTCCATAGTGCGTTATTTCGTGTAGTCAGATCAGGATTTCTTGGAGGCCAAGAAAAATTGCCCGATCCTCATCCGATCCATCAATTACTAAAATACTGCGTTAAGACGTTGTCGAACAGCCAATGGTTATGTTAATCAATTCATTTAACCCTAAATGATCAACGACTGACTAATCCCACATCTGTGGGACGTGTGGAGCCTGGACAGCTTTTGGTTTCAAAACGATGAGGCACCGACTCACTTCGCACTGGCTGTTTGACAACGCAGTCTTTAGATATTGTTTTATCGGACAAAGATCGGACGATTTTCAGGCTCCTCTCGCATGGCCTCCAAAAAGCTCCAATTTGGCAATACCAGACAGATAACGTACTCTGGGGTTTCATCAAGGAAAATGCGTGGAAGTGCGTCTATTTAACCAACGATCAGCTCAAAAATGTAGTGCACACGGCCTTCGAGAAAGTGACACCGGTGATGAGCGAAACCTTGTCAACAGCCTGACATTTGTAACATTAATTCTGTCACGAAGGTAACAGGTTAGATCCCAAGCTCCAGCGGTTCGGAAATTTTCAAATGGAAATTTTAATATGTGTAGACTGAGAGTCTTTTCGGAGTAATCATTGTCCTCCCTGTTTTCATTCCACCACCCATAACTACATGCGCATGTAATTTTTGTATTATGTATATTATACAGGATAATTTTTATGCCAAATATTTTGATGGGCAGTAGTGAGAATTATGGTCACCTCTCGTGCTTTTTGTCCTCAGATCCACATGCACAAGTGTCCAGAGACGCTGTACAATTTCATACCACGAGAGATACTACCTTACGAGTATGGAGGAATGGGAGGCAGTGTCAAAGATCTCAATGGTGAGTTATCATACACGAATGTAGTTCTTATATTTGCCAATACATTTATGTATTTCGCCGATAAATGCGTGAATCACTGCGTGTATCTAAAATATGAGAGTTTTATGAGTTTATGATAGTCTAGAAGTTAATATGTTTTTAAGTACTGAATCTGCATTTATATTCTACTCGCCGCGTTTTGTGCTCTATCACAATAAGTTGGGAAATATGTTGAAATGACATTCCCCATATTAAAATTGCTACATTTGGACAGAAACATGGTCCATCCCGTACCTTGACCACCCAGTTTGTGATAACAGACATATCGCCCCGTCACTAAAGATGCTCCCAGCTCTTACCTGTGCTGACCATACAGCCTTCAGTCTGCTTCACAAATGCGCAAGACCGTCTGACTGGGGCACTATCAAAGCCCATGACGTGTCTCCAGGAGAACATCGGATTGTTGTCGCGACTCAACACATTGACCACTCATTGAGAAAGGCATTTCCCTCATTTCCTCCTCTAGCATGCGGAATCCAACCTCAATGGATCGGTCACCAGAGAGAATATCTGGTGCAGCCAAACCGATCGTCCCGTGATACTGTTCATTTTCCGTGGCACTTGTGGGTTTGTCAGGCTTGACTGCATGGTCACATAGTGGTCAACATGTTGGACCAATACAAGCAATACTGACATACCGGTGGGCTAGAGTTGCCATTCCCATATACCTGGTTAATAAAATGCCAAGTCACTGGTGAGTTATACTCCTTTCAACAATCAGGAACAGTCCAGCCTGATGCAAGTCTTATAGGTATTTCAAATTGGCTGCCCTCATAGATCCATCCAGAGCCTTTTAAGCATCATTGGGTATTTGCACTAATTCTCCGGTACAAGCCCTAGGCCTCACTGTCTCCAGTCGTTGCCTACAATATATGGGAATTTTTTCATATTGCTATTCCTGTCTTGAGCCCCTCTCGGCCTGAGCGTTAAATATCCCAAAATCCCACCAAGTGGTCGAGTCTGTGGTCGAGTCTCGAGTCTTGATACCATATATTCGTCCCGACATGGCTGATACCCCTTTCCTACCTACTCTTCATTCATTTTTTTTTTCACCTTATGCTCTCTTCAAGCTTGTCAAGAGCAACAAGCAGGTAGACCAGATTCATTTGGGACGCTGTCTCATATTCAAACTATCAGAAGATTTTCATTAGTGCCATTATTAATTATTAAACGTTTACTGACTGTTATTAGTTCGCGAAAAGCGATTATGTGAATGGATTATGGACTTATAGTGTTTTATGTGAAGAAGGCTATCAGCTCAAAATCATTATGCTATCCATGTTTGCAAAACAGCACTAAAAGATCTAGATTAAGGAAGGAGATCTCATTGACAAATGAGCTACTGAGAAATAAGAATTTGCACTTGGTGTTCTCAGTACTATTACTCGGAAACTGTCATGTCAAAGTACATTTTTAAAACTGAAAGGGGCAATTTGGAAAATTAAAATATATTCCTTCGCGCACATGAAAGCCCCCCATGGAGGAAAACTTCCTCCACAAATGTCGGGGACAATTCACCAGAGCCTGCTTCCAATGTTGATATTGGTCACTAAAATGTTCCACTTATTTTTATCGCTCACACTGACTAAACGCCTTTTCATTACCTATATCGTGGCTCTCGCTCCTGATTGCCTAACACTCCCACTCCCCCTTTCATAGTCACTGTAATTCCACCCTCTGTTTACATTAGAAAACATCAAACAATTTCCGAGAGAGAACAAATCATGTTTATTATTTTATGTAACTGGATGAGATGCACTGCGCCCCTATTGCCACAGGTTAGCTCTAAATGTAAATTATAACATCGGTTTAATATATATGCAGCTGTAAAAATGTTAGTGAAACTAACTGAAATCGATAAATTAACCATTCGGAGTTCATTCCTACTCCCACATTTCTAGTGGAAGTGTGCCAGTGCACAAACTTTAAAACTTTTAATTATGCAATGCTCACAAATGTGAACAAGTGCGCAGGAATACAAGTATGCGAGTAAACAAGTAGAATAGTGTAAAACAAGTGTATGTGCTCGTAAATTGTACAACCATCAAACAACAGCACAGTTTTGGTGACATACAAGTGAGAATATGGTGCACTGACAGTATTATTGTTACAATTTCTCTCTCGGCTAAACCTGGTTCGTTAAGAGATGTAAATATAAATTAATTTCAATTTATTGTATATATAATTATGTATATATGTAGGTATATAAATATCTAAATATAAAATTGTTTTAAATTAATTCTATACATAAGTATGTAATATAAATATAGGAATATAAAATTGTTTAAATTGTATACATAATTATGTATAAATAAATATGGGAATATACATATTCCTACAAATATATTTAAAAACATATTGTTATGTATGTACCTGCAGTGTTCATCAGGGGCGAACGAGTATTTGGGTTTTCTCAGAGTGCTCCCATAACGCGAAGATAAATTTGTTGTCACCAGAGTCGATTCTGCGATCGAGTTTTCACCTATGTTCACAATGCTCGTCAGCATGAGAGGGTGGTCTGTACGAAGAGTTCTTTTTTCACTCGATGACCGGCTGGGAAGCATTGTTCAGTACAAAGTTCAAGTTGTGCATCGACCAATGGCGAAGCGTAGTGGGAGCCTTCTGTAGTTCTATGCACTTTTATTGCAAATTTCAAATACATTTTACCCAGGAAGAGTTTAAATATACCGAGGGACCTCGATAAACACATTTTTTTAACGCGAGACTATTACACCTTTCAACTTTTGAAGGTAGGGCAACATAATTTTATTTTAAAATAGGGGGTTTATTTTGACTTGTGGCACACACACACCAACACAAAGAGCTCAAAATATTCCAATTTGCCGACTATCACCACTCCTACCACCACCTCGTGTGATTGGCCAGCTGCATTCACGTGGCAACTCGGTGATCGGCTGGTCGATGTCCGCACAATTTATTAATGGTGTAATACGATCTTCGCATAGATTTTTTCGAGTTTTTTGTTTTCAAGGTCATTAACGGTAATGTGGTCAAGGTCAAGATAGTCTGCATATAATATGGCGGTAGTAGACTGTAATGTAATATGCTTGTTGACTTTTATGCATTTCTTCTCGAGTTTTGTTTACATGGTCGTTCGAATTCATGGGGTTAACGTCAAGGTAGTCTGCATCCAATATGGTGGTTGTAGTCTGTAATGTAATATGCTTGCTGAATTTTATGAATGTTTTCGTGGGTTTTTGTTTTCAAGGTTATTCAAAGTTATGGGATCAAGGTTAAGGTAGTCTGCATTTTACATGGCGCTAGTAGTAGTAGTTAGTAATGTAATATGCCTGTTGACTTTCATGTATTTTTTCTCGAGTTTGTGTTTTCAAGGTCATCCAAGGTAATAGCGTCAAGGTCAAGTTAATCTTCATGTAATGTGGTGGTGATGTTCTTTAATGTAATATGATTTCTGACTAGATATGGACGATGAGGGTGGAGGCCTGCTGACTAATTGGTTGTATGGGGGGTGGCGAGGGGGGAAACTAAGAAAATTTAATTGTTTAATAAAATTTTTAATAACAATTTTTTTGTATTTTAAAATATTTTTGTGATTTTTATTTTTAAGGCTTAAGGTCAAAGGTCAAGATCAAAGGTCAAT
Organism: Dryococelus australis; assembly: GCA_029891345.1. Classification (NCBI taxonomy): domain Eukaryota; kingdom Metazoa; phylum Arthropoda; class Insecta; order Phasmatodea; family Phasmatidae; genus Dryococelus; species Dryococelus australis. The sequence goes on along the minus strand of CM057003.1, from coordinate 68,996,966 downwards.
GGCCAATGGTTACTGGCTTCCAATGTGGTGGGGTCGAAGACATGTGAGAAATGACCGACTAATATGGCCACCTTCGAAACAATTGATGAACGAGAAATCCAACATGGCGGTATACGATAGAATGAGTATGAGTGAGAGGGGTGGATGTGAGAGTGTCAGCTGTCTTCAGGGTGGAGTTCTGGGGGGGGGGGGGGGCGGATCTGGAAATCTAAGTTTTTTTTATAAATTTCTAATAATAATTTATATTTATTTTAAAATAATTTTTTATTAATTTTTGATGATAATTTTAGTTATATTTTTATAAAATTTAAATAATTTTTAATAATAAAGTTGTTGTGATTTTTGGAATTGTTAAAAAAAAAAAATCGTTTCTTTTTGAGGGGTTAGGTTAAAGGTCAAAGTCAATGGTCAAAGGTCCTTACCACTCCACTCTCCCCGACCCAAGGTCATCTGGGTCGCTTATCCACTTTTCCTGCTCCAGGAAAAGTTGGACATTTCTGGGGTGTCCTTTTTTTTTGCAAATAGGAAAACAGAGAAACATTTAAGGGAAAAAGGGAACTTTAAAAAGTCTTTCTTAGGGAAATTTAGTCGATTTTGAGAGAAAAAAGCGTCATCTTGAAGGTAAAAAAAGATGGCGGTCGTGTAACTTAACAACATTGTGACCCCCTGAATCCGAATCCGAATCCGACCCCCCGAGCCCCTTGTATTTCAACTGCTTTTTTCCTACTTCTGATTTGTCTTACATAGGTAACAGCAATTTCTGCATCCAGCAATTGTGATTTTTATTATTTGTTTTCATGTGATTCTCCCAAACATACAAAGAGTAAACTATGACCATTAAGAAGATCATTAAAATTTCTGAATCCAGACGCAATACTGCTTCCTACCTGCATGAAGCATTTCTTTACATTCACCATTACGCCATAGGAGATGGCTAGAATAGTATGACAATGGAAAAATAACCTAATGTTAGCTTCATACAACCATAACAATTTAAATTTTTTACGAAATCCGTTACTGGTATCTTTGTTCCTGGAGAAAAAGACAACTTAAATAATTTATACATATTAAATTGTATCATACATTTTTTTATAGATGCAACTCAGCAGAAACTCGAATTGTCAAGAGAGTGGCTGGCAGAAGAAGAAAGAAAACTGGCTGATCTTCCAAGACGGATAAAAAACAATACTCCAAATCTGGAATCATGTTATGGCTTGGATGGTTCATTTAGAAGACTGGCTATCGATTAAGGAGCTATTATTGCTGTCTGACCTGAACTGCGGACAAACTGAAAATGTTTACTAAACGAAGACTGCAGTAAGCCCCTATAACTGTATACCAATTAAACCAATCATTATATAGTTATAGTGATTGCTTTCTAATTTTGAAGATCGTGAGCTAAAAGCTTGTTTCCGAAACTGATATTTTGGCGTTTTAATGTATTTAGGATACGCTTACTACAAACTTTAGACAGAGACAATGCTAGCAATGCAGCATTCCTGAGGAAACAATTTTATGCTTCATTTTCTTCCCCTCCCCAGACCACTTTTGTTTCCCCACGACTCAGTACAAGTTGACTTCTGTCGCAATATAAAAGAACGTGAAATTCTTTTCGTTTCCTGCCAGTGTAGAAAATAGATACAAACGTTAGAAAACAAAATCTATAAATTTTTATAGCAAAGATAACAAACCTTATATATTCTACTACCCTTGTATTTATTTGTGTTTTTCTAATGTCGCTACTTAATTTTTACCAGTTTTTATAATTTTACCTCACCCAAGGTTTATAAAAAACTCTTGCATAGAAACTAACTGAAAAATGCCATGAATTCAATAAATTCTATTGCACAGTAAGAGCTGCTATTTTCTGATTAAGTGTCATGTGAATTAGAGTTTAAACTTTAAAATTAAACAAGCACAAAATTTAAAATCTCGATAAGTTGATGAAATGTTTAATCAAGTCTTTCTCACTTTGTAGGCTTAATATTTTTTGAACTATTGATTATTTACTTAAGTTATTTAGATAACTTTTATATATATTCTATCAATAATTAATATTTCATTTCTAACTAATGTAAATAAGAATATAGAAAATGGGTGTGTTGTACTACATAATAAGAAATAATTAGAGATCCTTCGCTATGTCCTTCGATCGGGACAACACGAAGGTCAGCCACAGTTCAACCAAACCAATAAGAAAAATACAGAGCAAGCCAGAAATTATTTTTGGCTCAGTATAAATTGAGAACCAACACAATAAAAAAAGAAAATAAAAAAAAAGAAACTGTAAGAGCTCTTAGAAAATCTCCTACCTATATTGACAAAACTTCAAAATCTACAAGCATTCAAAAAAATAAAACTTGTACAAAGAGTGATATAATAATCCTACTGCACTCCTGCTACCTTGGTTACAATTTCCATTACAACACCAAGCCAGTATTATTACTTGTCACTACCTTCCCATAAAACTGCCCTCTTAAAAATTTTCATATAAAATATCTACCGAGGACCTAAATTGCTCAAAACTATAATTAAATTTATTTTCAATATCTGGGTAATTTTTAATACTGGATGTCTGTATGGAAAGTATTTCAGTTTTCTTAATTGTCCCCATAATCACAACGTTTATACCAAAATAAACATTTAGTCATTTTAAATCTTTCATGTACTGATATTTTACTATAAGTTTTGTCCAGACATGTTTCCCTAATTGTTATGTATTTCATTTAGCACAATCTCACTATAATGGAAAACTAATATAAAGTTGTTATAATTTATGTGCCTTCACAAAAAAATTCATTACAAGTTTACTTTTTTTTTCTTACAAAGGCACCAAGCAAACTATGATTTCATCATAATTACGAGACAGATTTAACTTCTATGTTGGCAATTTCAAAGGCTGACTTTAAAATACATTTTTTAATCTAAGACGCAGCCTCTTAGAAAAATTCCAATTAAAAACGCAACTTTGCATATAACTTTTGCGCATTTAAAAATAATCATGATCTTAAAAGGCAATTTTCATGTATGCGATAAAGCACCCCTCCAATTATTAGGAATTATTGTTACAAGTTCTACTTTTCAGGACCAACATGTCCTCTACCAGTATTTTGGTCTGAACGACCCATCTACCTTCATGCAGTGTACTTAACTGAGTGAAGTCCAGGAACCCCTGCAGCCATCTAGCCCAAATTCCAGAACTGCAGGGAATTAAATACAAAAGATTTTAGGGGTGTGAACCCCCTTCCCAAAAAAAAAAAAAAAAAAAACAAGGGGTATATCGTTACAAAATAAACTAGCCAATCATATTCCACCTCCCCACGTAAGCTGCTAAAAGGTATACATTTCCCCCAGAATCTACACATTTACAGCGCTCTCTTCAATAAAAAAAAAACAGATTCAAAGTGTCGCGCTGGTGGACGTCTAACAAGCGACGGTGTCGCTTCCACGAGGCGGGCGGGCGAACCACATACGCCGCCAGTCTCAGTGTAATATGATCTCCCGCGGCGGTCGCCATGCATTTTCCTTGAGCTGCATAATTTTCGGCCGTGTTCGGGAACTTCACGTGTCGGTTCCAGTTCCAACATCAGGACACAGGGCTCGGATAAGACAAATTCATATTTAATAAGCCTTTGTACTGTGACTTGTTAAGGAATATCACTTTTAAGCAGAAATTTGTCCACGTTGTGTAACGGCAGGCAGGCAGGTAGCCGGCGTAGGTGGCAGCCGGCCGAGTAAGACAGGGCCAGGCGGAAACTTTTTCCCACATTGCATGAGACAATTTGTCTCAAATTCCCATGCAAAATGTTGTTGAGTTGAAATATTTGGACGGATCTTAACAACGAGGTCTTGAGAGCCAAGGAGGGTGAAATGAAGTGAGAATGATGGAGCAGCACAGAAATGCAAAGGGCAGGGGAAACGAGATATTCCCAAGAAAACCCACCACCGATCAGCGGCATCATCCGGCACGCCACCGCGGCCCCTATGCAAAATGTTATTAAACTGAGTGCACATAAATGCAGTGCATTGTCCCTTTGGTGTAATTTTCGAGACTTAATCTTTGTTTGCACAAGATGGAGGAATAGCCTGGAAGTAGAACTTACGCAGAGCTTCAGAGAAGTGATTTTGGATGGCTCGTAACATCGAGGTCTCGAGAGCCGATTAGGATGAAGCAAAGTGGTTATGGAGCAGCGCCGGAATGAAAGAGCGGGAGAAACGGGAGATCTCCGGGAAAACCCACAGACCAGCGGTATAGTCCGGCACGATTCCCACATGTGAAAATCCGGGAGTGACCTCGCCAGGAAGTCTGAACATTACACCACCATTGCCCTTAACAACAGTGAATTATCATTTTCCACAACGTACGATTGTACACACATTAGAAGGGGTCACACGCCGGTTTGGTGGTATAAAAATATCAAAAGTGGTACAAGGGAAATTTTTATTAATCTCGTGGAAGGTGTCTTGCCCAACCCCTCCCCCCTGGAGGTGTGTTGTGATTAGCTGGCGCCTCCCCCCCCCCCCCAATCCCTCCGCCCTGGGAGGTGTGCTGTGATTGGTTTGATGAGTTACACCCCTCCCCCTGGGAGGTGTGCTGTGATTGGTTTGATGAGTTACACCCCTCCCCCTGGGAGGTGTGCTGTGATTGGCTGTTGGCTGAAGGGGTACCCTTTTGGCTGACAAACTGCCCAAGCGAAATTTGTGGGACATTTCAATTTTTGAGGCTGTGTAGGCAGTCCTTGGTTCGAAACCCATCGAGGATAATTATGCATAAATGCATAATGAGTAATTTCGCAATTGCATAATTAGTTATTAGTAATTGTGTAATGAGACTAAGTACACATGTTCACATATAATTAGTTTTGGTACATGTACTTAGAGAGTGTGTAATTTCTCTTGGTACTTATTCATGTACTTAGTCATTATGCAATTGCTACATTTGAACAAGTGTTCTTTATTGAGGTAAGCCGCAAGGCATCTCAGGGATAGGCCCTTATAATTTCCTGCTCAATCGCACCTGTGTTGAAACTATTATTATTATTATTAAAATTGCAAGTGTTTACAGGACTTTGTAACATAATATGGGCGTGTGGATAGCCTTCATAATTCACTGCATAGGACGCGTACCATTTTTAATCAACATTCAGCAGAGGAGTGATGCAGCACAGAAGAAGGATAGCTGCCAATGGTTGTCGGCTGCACAATCCTGAGTAACGGAAGAGTCTGCTCTACCACTTCAATGGCACTAGGTCTGGATAGTGCCTGGTGCCCGGATAACAAACATAATTCCAATCACCTCTCCTAGACATAACCACTCCTCAAATTTATATTTATCACTCTGGCCACTGAACCACCATCCACTGGCCAGGTTCATACACCTTTCCGAGCACTCGGCAACCGTCAGTTACCTGCTGCCTTTGATACTAGCCTGGTAGCAGTAGTTGCTGCCAGAATTTCTAGTCATGTGATTGTTGTTTTCTTGGTGGGGGCAACCCTAGCTCTTGCTTTGATGAGATTAGCTTCAATGCCGGAGAGTAATTCATACCTAAACAAAACAATTGAAGCATATGCATGTTGGCTTGCATCACAGAAGGTATGCAAATTCCACTTGGCACATTCTTTGGTGATATACATAGCAATAGCTCTCTTCATCAAAGAAGAGAGAGACTTGACTCATCCTCTGAAGCTCTCTTCAACCAATCTCGGTACTTGTGCATCCCAGCTTACATTGTTCTTCCACAGCTGTTGAATCAATAATTTTGAAGTCAACGTCACAGGAGCATTAAAACGGATTGGATCGACGATTTATGTGCAGTTGAAAAGATTTTTCTTTTCATCACAGGCTCTGGCCCGATTTCAGTAATCACTGAATTGACGGATAATATGTTTGATCCCCTGCTCCACAGAAGACCTCAAACAGGAGTCATTTCACTATAATTGACAGCAGGGTTTGTGTGCTCCCACCCTCGAAGTTCAAAGTTTGTCTCTCGGAAAATACTGGTAGACTCTTCAATGAATCTATGCAGTTGATCCTCCCGAACACTTGTGGCACAATTGTCCACATAAAAACATCAAAAATGTTCTGTAGTCTAGTGATGGTTTCTTTTGTATAAGAATTCTGGCCAACTTCACAGTCCTGCAAAACATTGGCTAAATTATGTTCAATTACAGCCCCTAAAAGGAATGGACTGGAAGTGACACCAAACACTACTCTTGTATAACTCAAAGCAATCACATGACCTCATTTATCCTTTAGGAGAAATAATACAATATCGCTATCTTTGTCGTAAAGGCTGATCTGCAAAAATGCTTTCGCAATGTCTGCATTAACTCCAACAGGTTTCAGTCTGAACCGTAGCAGGAATGGTGGTATAGCCTCTGTTAAGTTTGGTCCTTCCTCCAAACAGTCATTAAGAGATGGCCTATGAGTAACCTTACAAGAAACATCGAACACTGGTTTCACCTTCATTGCGCCTTGTTACTTTATCACAGGTCTATCTAGTAAATAATGTCCATAATTTGGGGTAAAATTCTTGACATCTTCTATTTTGCCCTCCCTTTTACATTCTTCAAAAATTTTCTGCATATGTAACTCTTCTATCTGACAAGACCAATATCTGAGTAAGATATTACAAATGCTTCCTTGCTGCATGGTAATTAGTAGGAAGAGGAGATGTCCTTATATCCAATGAAGCTCGACCTCACATCTGTTGTCCACATTTCTTCTGATGCTTTTTTTCAAAATGTTCCTTCGCTGCAGACACTCGCTCTTCCTGTGTCCTTTGTTCCTCTCGATCGCCAATACCTAACACATCAAGCTCCCATAGAGCAGACAAGGACATCTGTGAATAGAACAAGGTTGACACAATCATTGTCTGTGAACACGACTCAGGATTTGGAACTTTTCCCATTAGCTTCCATCTTAGATATGCATTGACTGCTACCAACCCATCTTCCCAAATGATCCTCTCTCCAGTTAGAAGCTTACCAGTTCCATTAGCTCCCACCGATACTTGTATAGGACTACTATCATCTTCGATTTTAATGACAGTATCTTTTAATGGTCTCTGACATACTTGCCTTTTAGCTGTGGGGACAGAGCGACAAAAGAGTCTCAAAACCACATACATAGTTAGTACCTGGATTTTCAAGAGTTATGTGACACTGCTTGTCATTCAGCTTATTGGACTAATGACCACCAAAAAAAAACCATGCCTGAGCTCTACTTCCCTAACTGACTGATATTCCACTTTGGTCACCAATTCGTTGGTGATTGTGGACCAGTATCAATGAGGATTCTTATGTGCCGGTCACCTCTCTTCCCTTTATTCTAACAATAAGAATATGCAACAAAGTATCAGAGGACGAATGGAAGCCTAATGCTTACTCCTCATTACCTTGGAGAGTTTTATCATGAGATTCAGGCTAAACCATTTCAAGTTTAGGGCACATTAGTGGTATGTGTTGACAGTAGTCAGGCTGCCGATAAGGTGTTACTGAGGTTTTCAGGAGCTGAAAATAAATGGCCTGAAATAGGATGGTTAGGATTGTATAACACCCGGGAGCCAGATAATGTCCAGTGACAATGCCATGATGTGGTAGAGCTGAATCTGTTTCTCTAGGTTGTGTGCTGACTATCAAAGGCAGAGATCCTTCCGGCATTGTATACCTCAGTGATTATTCCATTTTAAAAAGTATGTGCTGCGCAGTGAATTCTTAGGCGATTCACACAACATTAATAATAGGTAAACGAAGACATAAAAACACTTGATGCATACATAAAACATTTGAAAATACTTGCTGGTAAATGTAGATTTGAGCGGGAAGGTGGAGGCCCCCGCCCCCAAAATGCCTGAAGAGGTGACCCGAAAGAAAGACTCATACTCACACGTAAATTCAATGGGTTTATTAAGTTTCTTTGTGTAAACAGCTTACGTACATCTGTCTGGCTTAACCTGCCGACAAGGTAACACTGTATAAAAACGGCACGAAGCCGGGTAAAAGTCTTACAGATAACTTATATCTTCCCTGGCAATGCTAACTAGGGGAAGGTGAGAGGTGGAGAGTCCTGGCTGGTTAATGAAAAAGGTTCCGATTAATTAATAGACTATTATAGTGCAGTGATTAAGGAAAAGTTGAATACTGTCCGAGCACATAGGAAATTGCGGAGACGACGGACCACGCATCCACACTCTCGAGAAACGGGACAATGACTAGTTTTGCAACGTGGCATGCCGGCCGAAGTTTGCGGGCAGGCGAGCCGCAGGGACTACTTTCTTGCACTATTAAACATGACATAAGGCCCTTACACTCTCCTTGAGTGAACAGCACTTGCAGATAATAAAACGTGTACACATAACAACGTTAATATATAAACATAGACTCTGGTGAATGACGTGAGGATGGGATAATGTGAGAATGAAAACAACATAAATACAGAAACACTACTATTAACGCCCCTAGGGCTTAAAGGGGGGGATTCTTTCAGCATTTGTTATGCCCGGGTTACCTCCCATGGCATTTTACTTGCAAAATTTGTGTATCGTAGCATGATAGCACACAAGTTCTCATTTTACATATTCGTGTGCGCGAACGCACATGTCCGCATGGGTTCCCAGCACTTTCCTATGCGGCACTGTTCTTGCAGTTCAACCATGTCGAATTGATGTGGTGTGTTTGGCTTTAGTCCGAACACGCCGCTTAACTGCACTGGTGCGGGTTAGCGCTCTGGTAGAGTCTGGTGTCGGCTGTGTTTCACTGAATTTATGGCGGACAAATGGTCTGGAGGTCGAAGTCGGCGTCAGTATTTGGCACCACACACAGCACACATAATTTTACACCTTTTCAAAACATGGCCACCCTGTAAACAAATAAAACAACAGTGGCTCTTATCTACAATTTTACGTTTCCTAATAATGAACATCCTTCATGCCTTAAGACAATCCCCAGAAAAATGGGCACCCTGGCAGAAAATACACATAACAATATTGGGAACAACTTTTTGTGTTCACCAGACCTGCCACAGTGGCTATGCTTGTTTCCATTACTGAACCACATGGCACCTTCGCTCTACTATCGCAGCGGCTATCTATGTTGAACCCCTTCATTGCGATATTGATTCGCTCCTCTTGCTCAACTTCCTTTATGAGAAATTCCATCAAATTCACTAGCCTATTATCTCCCTGATGTGACACACCACTATGTTGCCAGGCAAGTAGAAAATCCTCATTCAAGCATGATTCCACTAAAAGGAATAACATGGTGGTGTATTTGTAGGATGAGACACTCAAAGTTTCAAGGGCTCTAAGTTTAGTTTACAATTGGCCATACAAAAAAGTAGTTTATAGCAGACATGCTTTGGACCGTAAGATTTAAAAGCTCCTGCTGATGTTGACATGAACATAGGGTTCACTCTGCGTCTTCCCTGACCATTAGCACCGCGCGGTCACGAATCGCACATAGAGCACGTCGAGGGTCGACCAAAACAGCCAAGAGTACGCTGGTGTAGGTCGCCGAGAACGAGCAAGTCACTTTTCTCGGGGCCTGTATAATGCAACTCCCAAATGGTCGAATTAATCATTTGCCTTCAAGAGGTAACTCCTGAAGGTAAATTGTTAGCGATCTGGTAAGGCGTCCCCGTAAAGCTACGACTGTCAGGTACATCATACATTGGTAGGAGCTAGTGAACTGCCTGTGCTGCAGTGTAGTAAGCTCCTACCATGTGTGCGACTTTAACAGGCCTGTAGGCCTTTGTAAAGTGTGTCGCGGCCCCTATGTAACTCAGAAAGGCAGGGAACAGCATGGACCTGCCCATGTTAGATTTTCGTCCGTACGAAAAGCAACGAGTGATAAGATTCCTCTGTAGTACAGGCAAATTGAAGATGTCATAGTCTCATTTAGCATGTAAAAATTCAACGCTTTGAAGTTATGTCACGAGCATGGCATAAGCAGGGCAGAAGTGATGTTTCTGCGGTGCCATGGTGATGGATGTGACGCCTGTTATAAAGGATCCTTAAATGACAACCGAGGACCTTCAAGTGCAATTAGTTAGCATCAAATGTAAACATAAAGTTATCCTTTTAATATGAACTACACAGCGCAGATATAGAGTGATTTTTTAAAAATGTAAGTGCGGTGATATTCCCTGTAAGGTGTCTTTGAGCAACCAGAGGAACACCCAGAGGCTCGTGGGGATTTCACCAACATGTTTGTATTATTATGTGCGTCAGATGTATCATGTTCATTTTTAAAAGGGCAAGTACATTATTTCATGTAGTTGACAACTTGACCTTGGCACAGGCTCTAGGAGCCCTCGTCGTGGCCATGTTGGAATCTTAGTCTGGGCAGGCAAAGAGAGTAGTAGTGTGGGAGGTCAGCTCCACGACCATACTCGGCATGCTTCATTTAGGCCTTTGAACACTCATCGGCAATAGTAAGTGTTAACTGCCGGAACCTTTTTTTATTTGCAAGTGCTGAGGGTCGGACCCACTACTTTCCCATCAGTGGGACTCTACTTTTCAACATAATTATTAATGGTCTTGCCCAGTTTATGCAACAGTAATTTATCGGCAGACTTAGAAGTGCCGAGACCGCATCACACATTCTATTCATAAAATGCATTGTGTTTATGTTAATAAACGACCTTTTACTAGAACTACTGTTTATTATTAGATTAACTGTTAATGGTATTTATTGGGCACGGCATCCTAAAGGCCGAAGTACAAGTGTGTGTGTGTGTGTGTGTGTACTTATGATCATGGGAGCTATCCCCTAGATAGCACAGAATCAGTGATTAAATGGCGTGTGGGAGGCCAACAACCCACATTTTTTCGATGGCACAAACCACCACCTTAAGTCTGTCTGAGCAAGCACACGTGGTATCCAGCACCTGCAACAGTATTACGCAGACTCCCAGGGATCCCCGTGGTCCGTCGGCACATGATCCCCATTCATTTCTCTACCAATAGGTCTGGTGCCGACACTCTAACCACTTTGCTAGTCTGAAAAGTCAGACTGGTCAAACATCATCCCTGGATCCTGGGAACCACACCAACCTCTATTGACATGCCTTCGTGGCCGAACCTGGACTTTAAACTTCATACAGCCTTACAATAATTCTTTACCAATAGTGGAAATCTTTCAGCGACTTCTCCTGCCCTAGAACGGGGAATTGTGGCCTGAATCAGGTACTGAAACTTGTCTGTATCATCTAACTCCTTGTTCTCGTCGATTTTAGAAAGTTGTCTCCAGAATACCGACAATTCTGATTACTCCCTTCCACACTTCTTTAGTTCCACCTTCGGTAATACGTATTTCTGTTTCGACATGCTTTTGCCCCGAGTCGATGCACCTGCACATTTCCCAGTACTACCTTCACTAGACACAATATGTGAAATTCGTGCACACAAAGTGGCATATTTAATCTTGTATAAATCTGAGCCACTTAATTCTCCTTCCAACTCATCTTCGTCTAAACCAGCCTCTAATATCAAGTCAAATACACATTGATCAAGAGTTGAAAGTTTAGAAATCTTGGGATGCAGTATCTCTTTATTAGCTTTAATAATAATCGGGTCGAACTCACCTTCACATTCTGTGTGTAGGTTACTGATTAGTCGTGTTGAAAATTTTGGTGAATGATGAACGCAACCCCACCTATTTATTTACAGCTGACACGTGAAATACCATTTAGCATTCCATTGTCTTACTTATAATTGATTACAATTTGTCCTTTGCAATTTGCAACATCTAAGTCTGTGTCCAGTAACATAATTCTGTTAAAGTTGTTTCAAGTGATAATATTTAAGTTTTAAGTACATTTTTAAATACGTCATAGTAATATGAATAAGCAACTATTATATTACATTCGGCAAAACAACACGTTTCAATACTGCGAGACGACAACTGCACTTAAAACGCGCAAGCCGAGCCATGTATATTAGAATTTCCCGGGTATTCGTCAGCACAAGCCGCTAGAAGCGCTGTTGTAACGTGTCACGCATGTTGACATTGTTAAAACGCCTCAGATTCCCATATTGTCCCACCATATTTGCTTTAATTTCGTATGCTCTGAGTTGAAATAGATTCGCATGTACCCTGATAAGAGAGAGCAGACACAACTTTGGTTGATACGTGCCCGAAGATTTTTCATAATGACAATTTGCTGTTTAGGTTACAAAATATAAGCGTACAAGCATTTTCGTCTATTATTTACAATACTAACATTATAAAATAAGAGATGGACAACAAACTAGACGATGTAGTGTTTCTTGTGGGTCGCATTTATATCAATGTATGAATTTTCAAGAGAATCTATTTTTGTTGTAAAACACCAATAATTAGTTGCAAATTAGCGCCACCTATCTCGTGAATTACGAACTACATTGTTAAATACAAATTTTGAATAAGATAAAATTTTTATTCTCTCTTAGTTTATTATAAATAACTGTGATAATCTAATAAATAATTCCTCGCAATAACCAACCCGCACTGCTGCTTAAATTAAAACAGAAAGTTTAATTGGTGCATTAAGAATATTGTTTCTGAAATATAATTTTAGGTTCATGTAATGGAAGAAGGCACATTACATCACGACTCTTTTCTTTTACAGTACCAAAAAATACCTGATTCTCACACCAGCCAAGCTTCTATAGTAAAACTTGGTAACGAAGGCTCAAAGGGCTTTGTTTTCGTTTCGAGTTTCTTAACGAACATAGTGACGTCAAACAAACCAGGGGGTGGTTATGTCATATACCGTGCAGTATAATCAAGAGAAGCCAGTTCTTTGGCTTGGCCTTTGTGTCTGCTGGGTGTGCATGACTTGCTTTTCGGGTTCTTCGCGACTAGCTCATGGACACACAGAGATATTGCCGGCCTGTTGCTCTCGACAACAGGCCACCTCGAGCCTAGCCAGTTTGTGTCAGCAGCAAGGCTCTGTTCACCGAACTAGGTTGTAGCTGATACTTAATTATTTAATTCAAGCCATAATTTTTATTACGAATTATTTCTACACGTTACTGTTCCAACAACCTACAGGCCCTGGACGGGTCCGTGACTCTGGCGATGGGCGACGGCCTCCATCAGCAGGCCACACTGACATCCATACCAAACAATGTCCAAACAGGTTCCGCTCTGGTTAATTACATTAATGAACAAAATTTTACTGATGAAGTAATGCCAGCTGAGCAAGAAAATACCACAATACAAGAACTTACAGTCCTTCCCACCGAACTTGACTTCGAGATGGACCGAAATGACAATATGGTACTGGAACGAGGTAGCTTAGCCAGGAAATTAGAGATGAATGAATGAGTTAAACGAATGAACAAACGCCAGGCGGAAATGAACCTCGAGTACGAGAAGGAAACAGCGATTGTAGCTCAGAAACGACTGGCTGTGACTAGAGAAAGCCAAAGAAACCACCGTCCCTCACAACCAGAGGTTGTGCAGTATGGTGTACCGATTTCGAATAGGTTCGACGCCCTGCAAGAAGTCACAGACTCTCACAAAAACCCTGGCCCCTCAGGCAATCCACCCCCAGCAACACATCTGTGCTCCACACCGAACATGAAGAGATCCCAATACAGACTTGTCCTGCGAGACACATCTCGCTATACATTCCTTGTGACACAACTTCGAGCGATCCACGCCTCTGGATTCACCCTTTCCATGGCTCGCAATGGCCTAAACATCGTGGCTTCCAACCTGACACTCTACAATGCAGCGAAAAACCTTCTCAAGGAAAACCACATCCCATATTTCACTTTCAGCCTTAATGTGGATCAACCCCAGAAAGTTGTGTTCGACTTGCCGGCGGACCCCCCCCCCCCCCCGAAACCATCCGCGACGAGTTTATGGAGCGTGGCTACACTGTACTGGACATGTACCAGTTTAAAACCCTGCGAGTTGATCCCACCAAACACACACAAACACCTCAGCTGGTTCCGCTGCACGTTTTCAGTGTGACAGCCGCTCACAACGACACTCTGCAACCACTTCTCGGAGTCAAACAGCTCAATATGAGAATTGTACACCACCGCCCCTATCGCATGCGGCTGTCAGATGCAAAAACTGCAAAAGCTGCTTCGCCCTCGGCCACACGAAAGAGTACTGCACTCTGCCTACAGTTTGTCCCCACTGCTCTGACCCACACACCCTGGAAGTTTGCACCAAATCAAACCCCAACCCTACTTGTAACTGTTACGGAGTTCACCTGGCCTCCTCCAAGCAGTGTCCGAAGGTCACAGAAATTGTCGAATGCCAGCAGGCAGCTGTTGAGCGAAAAACAGAACTGAGGGCACAACACAGATTGGCTGCATCTGCAGCCCCTCACCCCGGCCGAAACCTCTCTGCCTACCCCAAGCTCTTCGATTCATGGACACTGCATCCTGCATTTTCATATGTGAGTGCTACCAGGGGCCACACACAATCCTACACACTTCCCAGATAAGGTTCCGGTTGAAAACCCACGCACACCTCTTCTCATCACACCCACACCCCGTCCAATCCACATCTCAGTTACGCCTTCAATGAGTGTATTTGGAGAACAATGCAAGAGGTCCAGGAATTCCTGGCTTTCTTGCATGAGGCCAACTTCAAGGCTTTGTCAAGGCTTTGATGGCGCACTTCTGTTTCATCATGGATTTTATTTCTGTTTACGAGTCACAGTATCGTGCTTTCAAATTACAACATGTAAGATGGTTAATAATGTGAGATGGCTAATATAAAAATAATATATTATTAACAATTTTAAGAGCTCTAATACTTTAAGTACAAATTGTTTATAAATCCCGGAAATGTCCCAAAAATGTTTTTTGTGTGAAATAGTATAATAATAGCACACGGTATTGTCAAATACGTATTTATTTATGCTGATATGGACAAAATTCGATAATTGGAAAGTATATTTTGATCCCCAATTACTTTTTTTTTTTTTTTTTTTTTTTTTAGGACCATACTGAACCAATGAACCATACAAAAGAGCCGGTTCATTACAGGAAGTGAATCGGTTCTGAAACGCTCCTCTAAATGGACCATCTTGCCCACGACTAGTATTAATGGAATTTTCAATAAAAACACACTGACAATGATAACACTAATATGAAATGGTTTCCACTACAGCTCGTGTATTTAACGACTTGCATCCTTTAGAAATCTTAAAAAGGACTTTCTGTAGTTCGCAACGTTGTAATTATTGCAGCCAAAAAATGCACAAATCTTTCCTGCTATTATAAATAATCACGGAAGCGATAAAACTTCAATTAAAACACATCCAAAATACTCAAAACTACCCACTCAGAGCACATCTTATCGTACGAACAGCACAAACCACTAGGAGCACTGACATCGGTGTCACGTTTTTTCTGCTACTTTCCCATATTGTCCTTCTACCGTATTTGATATTTCTTTGTGTAATATATCACACGTCCAGCCTAGCCTAGTTACAAAATAGTACAATGTCATCAGCAAATTTGATGCACTTGACAAACGAAATATACCTTTTTCTGTAACACATTATGTAAGTAGCCCATTTGCAGAACCTGCTATGTGTAAGCTAAACGAATTCTGATGAATCACAAAACACTAAAACAATATTAAATCATTTTTACTAAAAGGCTAAAATCTCCTATTAGTGGTTAGTTAGTTGTAAAAAAAAATAAAATACAGTAAACAAGTTTTGAAACTGTATTGTTCACAAAACAGGTTTTGCAAATCTTTTGGCGGTCATTTGTATTGTCTTAGGGAGTTTCTGAATTATCGAAAATTGCATACTTGAGGGTACTTGTAGTGACATCACCATGTGTATAGTCAATTCTCCATTGGAATCACCTTTCTCGGAGCCCTGCTAGATATCTACTTGGAGGCCCGTTTCGTATCCTTCCGCCAATTTTGAACAAACATTGCCATGTGGCTGCCATGTAGCATCTGTCAAAATCAATGTTTACATTACATAGTGTGTGTTCGTATTCTTTCACTATACCTAAAATTAAACATTGAAATGTGACTTCTACTTTTATACCTATCAAATGTGTTGTTTACTGTTTACAGCTTTTCAAATAATTCTGCCATGTTCCAAAAACCATTCCGTATGAATATTCAGTGTAGGCCTCCGACATTATTTATGTACGCTTTATGATGTATTAAAAATGCCTGAATTGACGACAGTTCTTACGGTTATTTTACTTTTAACATATTTATTTCCCACGACATAGCTCAATACATTAATGCACGTTAGTATTTTGCCGCGACTGTGTTAACACTGTTACAACTGCGAGGTAAAGGGCCGTACCAATTATCCTTTTGTTCTTGATATGTGTTGGGTCATTTTTCTTAAAGGGCGGCCGCAGTTGGAATAAATATTAAAACGAAGGAATAATCAAACGTAAAAAGTGGCATTAAATTCAAGCACCCAACTCGTGTTGCTCATTTTTGTCATACGAACTTTAAAAGGTAGAGGTGAACATGCACACAAATAAGCCTAAGATGCCTTTTATTCCGCTCATATTTCTGTGTATTGCTACTTACTGTTTATTAGGTTTATTGAAATTTATCGGGCTGTGCTTAGTATTTTTCTTCTGGGATTGTGGCAAGTTACGTTGTTTCAAACCCCTTAGGACAAAGGTAAAATGTTGTGATAAACAGACGTGGATGTAGATAATTACACTTCGTTATAATATCGGTTCACAGTTAAAAGGTATAAATAGCGCTAATCAAATATTTGAAATCAGGCAGACACAGAGATAGCGTATTAACCACGATGTACAAAGACACGCCATTTCATAGACGCAATGATTAACGAAACACACGTCACAGTATATTTATTACTGCCGCGGAAACACAGATATATCACATCGTAACTTGCCTAGGTAGGTTTAAAAAACACAACGTCTACAAACGTGATGTATTAATTCGAAGTATTTTTCGGCGTAAGAATCATTTACGTTTCGTTTTGACAAAAAACATCACGTCATGTCACGGCTCGCCATGTTAGCCAACTTCACTAGGTAACTGCCCCGCCATCATATCTAAATATATTAAAATACGTATTCAAACATTAAAATCTCTTTTCAGTTGTAAATTACAAATTCGAAAATCATTATTTTGCTGCAATAAGTACGAAATATGCTATAATTGAAAAAATGTATAATTTAGTTGCGTACTAGCGAAGTGAAACTTCCCGAGTTTGGGAGAGAGAGAGAGAGAGAGAGAGAGAGAGAGAGAGCGCTACAAGCCTTGTCCAGCAGTTTTTAAATACTTTCTCGCTCAATAAAACAGCGCCGTACCAATACGGCCTTCTCACGATATTTTACGCTGTTCTTTTAAACTGTAAACATGAGATATGTTGCCATCGGGGCTTCCTAAATATTTCAATAGGCACAATTGAATTTACAAATAGTATACTAAAAAACTATGTTAAAATATTTTAACTGTGAACTATTTCTTCCGGCCGTTGCCAACACGTCGCTGCACTCGCTGTTGTTAATTCATATATTAAAAAGAAATAAATATTACAAGTTATAGAAGTTATTACCGTAAAGGTTCATTTATTCAATAATACAGTACTCTTAAAGTTAACCACAATTTTACGTATTTGTTGAATACAGGTTATTGAAAAAACAGGTTGACATGTTATGCCTAGAGTGTTTTTTCAAATGTTGATTTTCATAATTCGCTTCCAATCGGGAATGCACTATATACTAGCTGTATTCAAATTCACAATTGAGTACACACAGGAAGTATACTTAGTAAGTATTTGAAATTTTATACAGGCTGTTCACAATAAAGTGAGCATTTTTTTAAGGCTCTCCCGTAAGGCATTAACCACTAATAAATATGTTTTATTGCAGCCTTAGACATAAACTTTTGAGAATGGTGAAGTATACGCCATATTTATTAGTCACGCGACAATGCTGATATTAAAAAATGGCTCAAATATAAAAATTCGTTAAAAGAAAAATTTGGAATGGCCTTAAAAAGTGCTCACTTTACCGTGAACGGCGTATACTTGTGGAGCATACCCAACTAATTTACGACTGTCGCCATATTGTATTTCAGGTGTGAAAATTAACATGTACGTTTTGTGGTTATATAGTTCAAAAAATGCCTCAACAGGTATACACAGGTATCAACTATATATACATGCATACACTCGCAATTAGGCTACCGCCCGGTGGCGAGCTCTCTCACCTTTCCTACACCCAACCAACTCCTTTTACACTACCTTCCTGAATTTATCAACCCTCTCACATACCAATTCCACCCTCAACACATTCCACTCCCTCACAGACCTCACAAGCATGGACTGCCTACCCCGCTCCGTTCTCCTCCACACCCTCTGAAGCTTCTCACTGTTATTTCCTCTTCCTCTAAACACCCTCGTACTTAGCTTGCAGTGTAGGCCTCCCCATCCTCCCTCTTCATTCACCATCCTGTACATCCTGACTAACCGTTCAACTATCTCCTTTCCTTCAATGAGCTCCACCACATTTCTTTCATCACTGATGGCCTATAGTTCCCTTCTTCCTCATCATCCTGCCCCTGCCTTCTCCACCTACCCTTCAACCATCTTGCTGCCTTTCTCTGCACCTTTTCCAGTTCTCGCACCTCCGCCTCCACATATGGGTCCCATACTGCTGCAGCATATTCTAACATTGGCCATACCATTGTGCCATACGCCTTCTCCTTCACCTCACAGCTGACTCCATTCAGCACCCTTCCCAGCATACCCAGAGCCCTTCTTCCCTTTGGTACCACCCTCTCTACCTGTTTTTTCCACCTGAGGTCTCCCTGCAGTATAATCCCTAGATACTTATATTCTGCTGCTTCTTCTATCTCTTGTCCCTCCCATCTGTACATGTCCCTACTTATCATCTTCTTCCTTGTGAACCTCACTACCTTAGTTTTTCTTACATTTATCTTCATTAAATTTTTCCTGGTCCACAACTATATCTTATCAATGTCCGCCTGCAAATTTCCGCCCCCATCTCCCACCTCAACATATACAACACAATCATCTGCAAATAATCTGATTTTTCCCCTCATTTACCATTATGGTAAATAACAAAGGAACCAGCACGCTTCGCTGTGGTACCCCTGACATAATCTCCTCTTCCTCCGATATTGCCTCCCCCACTTTCACCCTCTGCCTTCGCCACCTGAGAAAGTCCCGTATCCATTCCCCTACCCTCCTGTCTGGTATCAGCGCTTCCACTTTCCTCATCAATGTCCCATGGGGCACCTTATCAAATGCCTTCTCAAAATCTATGAAGCAAGCATCCACCTGTTTCCCCTCATCAAAAATATCACAAGTTTAGCAGAGTTTCGAATCTAGGTCACCTGCTGCCGACTACTTTGCGTTAGTAGCTCGCAAGTTTTAAAAGTTAATAAGTAGTATTTACAAAGTGTTGTGTTGCATGTGTAAATAATTGTAAGATTAATAAATGTGCTTTCAATTATGATTAAAATTCTGAGTGTTGTTTAGATGTCTGTAGCATATTTCCCAGGTGTATGCTTAAAATAATATTACAATTTCAATCCGTATTTCCAAGATATTTCAAACCCCATTGAGTTGTATTTATCTTTCTTTTGTTATCGATGTGTATATTTCCGTGAATGGGTTGTGTAAATAATTGTCAGGTTAATAAATTTGCATAGAAATATGGATCATATTCTGAGCGTTTTATAAAATTCTGTACCATACTTCCGACATTTGCATACAAATAATATTAAAATTGCATTCTTCATTTCCGATGTAGTACTAACCTCATTTAATTGTATTTATCTTTCTTTTGTTATCAAACACATGATATGTGAGGCATCTGAGGAAGAGGAATGGATGCTAGTGTCTGTGTAATGCCCTTTTATATGCGATAAATAAATGTAAAAAATTAAAATCCTAAATCAACTGCCCTAATTTGTTTACAATCTTTTAATGATGTGATAAAGTAATATCGCAAGGCTATTGGTGTGGTATGAATATTTGTGAAATCAGCAGAGAAGCTGAACAGATAAACATACCTCAGGATACCGAGGGGCAAGAATTTTTATATTCCTGCAATGGTGTAAATTTATAATAAATAGCATCTGTAATGTGTGCGACTAACATTAGCTTAAAGGTGCCAGGTTATTGTTTATTTTCACTCCAAGGTGATCCCTTGCATTCTCTCTTGGCCCTATGTGGTGGCATATTTCATACAATAGACGGTACATTTGCCCTAAAAGTCAGAATAAAATAGTGGTAACCAAAGCAGAGTAAAAACAAAGTAATTCATAATTACCAGCATTTGTGAGTGCAGTGTTCAAGTAAACTGTGTATTTTGTGAAAAATAATTGGAGGGAGGAAGGGTTAGACATTGTAGAGAAAAATCTTTTCATATTAAATTAAATTGAGTTCAATAGAGCATTGATATACATTGTGATTGTAACAATACAGGATGTTCATCCTCAGAAAAAACAGGGAAGTGTCAGGGAATTACATGTGACGGGGAAAAGTCAGCGATATTATCGGGAATTGTCACTTGGGTCAGGGAAAATGTTAATAGTTGTTACGCTGCAAAACGTGTTAGTTGTCTGAATACTCGATAGTGTAATTATGAGCATACTCATTGTAAGATTACAATTTTCCAGTGTGTGATCAGTCAGTAAGACCCTATTTGCCATGTGTTTTCCCTTCGCCAAACCTATGGGCACATCAAGGAACGAGACCCTTCACAGCCCGCGAAACCACTTTACCTTTGAACAGTGTGTTGTGAGTGTAATTCTTTCAATCATGCAATATGTCAGTAGTTCAGTTTCAGGTGTGTGGGTCAGTCTTTAATAGGCCCACCGTTTAATGAACTCTGCAGATAATAAATGTGGGGGGAGATCGGCCCGCTGTTCGTGAGAACATCACGAGTCTCCAGCTCTCGAACAACCTCAACACTGCAACACTGCCTTAAGGCTGGCTGACAATGACAAGTTTGGCCCTCCTGTAGAGTAGCATGCTCCACTTGGGACTATCCCCCTCCCCCATTGCATCCAGTGACCCAGCCTGAGGTGGGAACAAAATTGGAACATTATTATTGTAATACACAATTACATTTTGCCACAGATTACCTACATTACGTAAAGTGATCTACCATTTTGTATGTGAAGTGTGGAACATTGTTAAACTAGAGAAATGTTAAGTGTGCAGTAACATATTCATGGTTTTCAAACCATTATATAGCATGGCATCGTGATGATACGTAGTAAAATGCTTGAGACTTGGCATTGTAGGTTAATGCAAAAGTCAGAAAAATATGTGTTTATATTATCTCTTTTCTCATTGTAGCAGTAAACATTCTGAATATGAACAATTAGAGTGTTTGGTGCGCATGCAATAATACCCAGGATTTTATTTCACATTAACCTAAAACAAGCACTGTAAAATATAAATAAGTGGGCGTCCAGAAAACCGTCGAGGAGTCTTGTGTGACTTTTGAGAGATAAAGTATTAGTTCCTGAAGGACGAGATTCCGGTGCCCCTTTGACAGTAAAGCCCCATTTCTGCAGCAACACCCTTTCACAAGGGCTGGTTTGTGTGATACCAAACTGGCAACTGGACAGTCATGTAAGTAATACAGTCATGCTTACAGAATAGCAATACAATATAATTACATACAGGCTATTACTACAAAACATTCTACTAGTTCATATATTCATTAGTGGCATTCTTAATTAGCCCCTAAAAGCATGTTTGCAGAATAGAAACATTGCATCATCGTTATTATGAAGAAATAAAACAATATAATAAACCCATTACCTGTAGCAGTGCGCTGGTGGAGTAGTAGTTTGAGGTATAATTAGAGTTTTAGGAGTTAAGATTAGTGTTTTATGTGGTAATTAGTTATAAGGAGGGAGTAGTGTCCGATTGTGCACGAGGCCGAGGCCTTTGTTAGTGTACGAGTGTAAAGGGTGTATGGTGTAAGTTAGGCTAGTTAAGAAAGTGTGTGTATACGTAGATATTTGGTGTATGTTATAAGGGAGAGTAGTTTTAGTTTTAAGTCAGTTTAACTATTTTTTTTAAGAGAAAGGGTAAAAAAAAATGGTAGGGAGGTGTAAGTGTAGAGGCTGTGGAAAGGAGTGGAGAAAGTTAGATAGTGGTGTGCAGTGCGACCAGTGTGGCGGCTGGTACCATGTTGGCTGTATAGGGATCAGGGAGGAGGAACTGACATCACTGTAGTGATTCACTACAGGAACATGAGTGGAAGTGTGAGGAATGTGCTGAGGGAAAGGGTTTAGTGGCAGTGGTAGGGAACAAATTGAGGATAGAGAAGGAAATGCAAATAAGTGGAGAAGGTGGAAACTGGATTCGGGATATGCTGAGGGGAAGCTTTGTAGAGGATGTGCCAGTGCCAATGGAAGGGGCTAAGGAGGAGAGGTGGAAAGGGGAGATGGTAGATTTGATGAGCAAGAAAGAGAGGGAAATGATGCATAGGATTGAGAGGATGGAGGAAAAAGTCAGGAATGAGATGGGTAAAAGTAGAGTAGAAATGAGGGTGGATAAGTTAGAGGAGGAGTTGGAAGATGTAAAGGGAGTGCTAAGGAAAATGAAAGCCAGTCCACAGGAGGAAAAGCTGAGTAGAGAGGAAGAGTTAGGAAGAATGCAAGTAGGGCTGCAGAAGGAACTGCAGGAGGAAAGGCAGAGGAGGAGGGAGGCAGAGATAGAGGGGTAAGATTAAGGAGGAGGATAGATGAGTTGGAGGCAGTAGAATGGGATAAGACAGTAGGAGACATAAGACAGCAAATAAGGTTAGAGGAGCAAGAAATAGTAGCAAGGGATAAGGTGATAGTAGTAGGCAGGAAGCAATCAGGAATAGAGGAACGGGAATCAGAAAGCAGGGAACAGGCATTGGTAGAAGGTAGGAAGCAGTATGCTGAGGCTTGCAAGTGTGGGATTAGCAAAGACCAGTAAGCAGGACAAAGTAGACAGTTCAGGGCCATAGGGGAAAGAGAAGGGCTGGTCAAAGGGAGGGAAACAAGGGTGCTGCAGGAGGCCGGAGACAAGGATAGGCAGGTGGTTGAAAGAGCCACAAAGCAGGAAAAGGTTGTAGGAAGGGAGCCAGAGGTAGTTTTTCTAGGCAGCTCTATTTTGGGAGGGCAAATACCAGGGATTTGGAGGAAAGGGTTAGTGGTATGAAAGGTAGCAGGGTGGCAAAGGTCGTTCTCATTCATGTAGGGGGAAATGACCTAGCTCATAGGGAGGTGGGGCAGGAGGTAGAGCTGGACCTCAGGGGATTGCTGAGGAAAGTGCGGGAGAAGTTTCCTGGAGCTAGGGCAGTAGTCAGTGGCGTGCTGGTTAGGAAAGGAGAATCCTATAGGAAGGCAGTGGCTGCGAGTGAGGTTTATGAGAGGGTGTGTAGGGATTTGGGGGCTACATTTATAGATAGTAGGAAATGGGTAGGCTGGGAAAGTGTGGGGAGGGACCAGGTTCACCTGATCGAACACGGAAAGAGGATTCTAGGTGACCTGCTAGGTAGAGAAGTAGCTGGCTGCATGGACAGGGTCAGGGCAGAGCAGCAATTATTGAAATAGCAATCGGTGAGAAGCAAGGAAACAGAAGTGGAGAGAAATGAAGAGGATAGCATTGATGAGGCCGCAGGGGTGAAGATAGGAGGTAAGCAACATAGGATGGTAAAGCAGAGTACTAGTATAAAGATAATGGTGGTGAACTGTAGGAGTGTGTACAACAAGCTGGTGGACTTCTGGGGAAAGGTTGAAGGATATGGGGCGGATATAGTGGTAGTTTTGGAGACTTGGTTGACTGAGGAAGTACTGGACATAGAGTGTAGGCAGGATGAGTTCACCATCTTCAGAAGACACAGGGATGGGAGAGGAGGAATAATGGTGTGTGTAAGGAAAGGGCTAAAAGGGGCGGTAGAATGGGTTAGTGAGGATGTCGAGGTAATGGAAATTAAATTGAGTGGTAGTAGTAATAGGAGTAATACTTTGCTGGCAGCGTATAGACCACCAGGACAGGGATGGCAGGCAATTGAGATGATTAAGGAGAGGGTTGATAGACTAAAGGACAGGCAGTGGGTTGTTGTAGCAGGGGATTTGAATATGCCTGGGGTGAAATGGGCAGAGGGTGCAGAAGGAATGGGTAGCATAATGCATAGAATGGCAGCACAGTTAGTCAACAGAGGATTAGTCCAGATAGTAGAAACACCTACGAGATGGAATGAGGAGGGTGTTGGGTCAGTGCTGGATGTGGTGTTGGTCAGACCTAGGAATGCTGTAGTTGGTGCAATAGTATTGGATGGCATAAGCGACCATCATATTCCGGTTGTAGAAATTGGGATTGGCAGAATGAGAGAAGTGCAAATGGCAGAAAGGTTGGTGTGGCAGTATGGGAGAGGAGACAAGAAGGGGGCAGAACTATTCCTGAGAGACAGGTTTAAAAAATGGTCTGTAGAGGGGTTGTGGAGGGAGTTTAGAAGATTAATGGAGGTCATGTTGGAGAAATTTGTGCCAATGAAAAGGTTACGGACTGGGGGAGATCCCCCATATTATGGACAGGAAATTTTGAAAATGAAGAAGGTCAGAAAATTGCATGCCAAGTGGAGAAATGAAGGGATGATAAGATCTAAAGAAATGATGAAACAAATGGGTAGGGAGATTGAAAGGAAGATCAAACAGGCAAAGAATGTATTTCTGGGGAACATGGTGGCAGAAGGAAAAGGCAAGGAATGGGGGAAATTGTTTAGGTATGTTAGGCGGTTAATGGGAGGAGAGGAAGGGATCCCTCTGCTAACAGGAAGGGATGGTAGGCATGCGACAAATGACCAAGAAAAATCGGAGATGCTGCAAGGACAGTACTTGTCAGTGTTTGAGGCAAAGGAGGGTTGGAATAGGGGGACAAACAGGGTTCGGGGGGTGTATAGTGAGTTTAAGATGAGGGAGTGGGGGATAGAAACGGTAATTAGGGATTTGGAGACCAGTAAGGCAGGGGGACCAGATGGGATAGGAAACGCAGCACTAAAGTTTGGTGGCAAGGAGTTGGCGAAATATTTAGAACTGCTGTTTAAAAAGTCCTTAGGAGAGGGTAAGTTACCACAAGATTGGAAGGATGCTATGTTGGTACCTATACACAAGCAGGGAGAGGATAGAGGGAGGCCTGGCAGCTATAGACCAGTGAGTCTCACATCAAGTACAGGAAAAGTAATGGAGAGGCTGGTGGTGCAGTATGTGGTGAGGGTAATGAACAATAGGAATTGGTTGGAGGAGTCCCAGCATGGTTTCAGGAGGGGTTACTCATGTGAGACTCAGGTGGCTGGGTTATTAGAGGATCTGGTGCAGGTAGTTGATGAGGGGAAGCAGGTGGATGCCTGCTTCATAGATTTTGAGAAGGCATTCGATAAGGTGCCCTATGGAACATTGATGAGGAAAGTGGAGGCGCTGATACCAGACAGGAGGGTAGTGGAATGGATAGGGGACTTTCTCAGGGGGCGAAGGCAGAGGGTGAAAGTGGGGGAGACAATATCGGAGGAAGAGGAGGTTACGTCAGGGGTACCACAGGGAAGCGTACTGGGTCCTTTGCTATTTACCATAATGGTAAATGACATGGGTTTGGGGTTTAGAGGAAAAATCAGATCGTTTGCAGATGAGTGTGTTGTATATGCTGTGGTGGGAGAGGGGGGCGGAAATTTGCAGGCAGACATTGATAAGTTATGGTTGTGGACCAGAAAAAATAAAATGAAGATAAATGTAAGAAAAACTAATGTAGCGAGGTTCACAAGGAAAAAGATGATAAGCAGGGACATGTACAGATGGGAGGGACAAGAGATAGAAGAAGCATCAGAATATAAGTATCTAGGGATTATACTGCAGGGAGACCTCAGGTGGAAAAAACAGGTAGAGAGGGTGGTAGCAAAGGGAAGAAGGGCTCTGGGTATGCTGGGAAGGGTGCTGAATGGAGTCAGCTGTGAGGTGAAGGAGAAGGCGTATGGCACAATGGTATGGCCAATGTTAGAATATGCTGCAGCAGTATGGGACCCGTATGTGGAGGTGGAGGTGCGAGAACTGGAAAAGGTGCAGAGAAAGGCAGCAAGATGGTTGAAGGGTAGGTGGAGAAGGCAGGGGCAGGATGATGAGGAAGAAGGGAACTATAGGCCATCAGTGATGAAAGAAATGTGGTGGAGCTCATTGAAGGAAAGGAGATAGTTGAACGGTTAGTCAGGATGTACAGGATGGTGAATGAAGAGGGAGGATGGGGAGGCCTACACTGCAAGCTAAGTACGAGGGTGTTTAGAGGAAGAGGAAATAACAGTGAGAAGCTTCAGAGGGTGTGGAGGAGAACGGAGCGGGGTAGGCAGTCCATGCTTGTGAGGTCTGTGAGGGAGTGGAATGTGTTGAGGGTGGAATTGGTATGTGAGAGGGGTTGATAAATTCAGGAAGGTAGTGTAAAAGGAGTTGGTTGGGTGTAGGAAAGGTGAGAGAGCTCTCCACCGGGCGATAGCCTAATTGCGAGTGTATGTATGTATTTATGTATGTGTGTGTATGTATGTATGTGTGTGTTTATGTATTTATGTATGCATGCATGAATGAATGCATCCATCCATCCATCCATCCTCCCCGCATGCATGCATGTATGTATCCATCCCTCCCCCCCATACTCACATTTGTTTACACAACTGTGTACAAAACGTTCAAATTATCATATTTCACTCCTGAGAGTCATCATTACATTTCAGTGATATTTATTATAAATTTTTTATTAATAAATAAAGGATTTTTTTTAAATTTCAATTCTTCTTATTTGCTCCCTGAAGTACTCAGTATTTTAACTTTGTGCATACACCTATAGTATTAACTTGAATGAGGTGTTTTTCAATTAATTATTTTGCCACATTCTGCAATGCAGATAAGTCACTTATATTGATATGCACACATTTCTTTTGACCTGTTAGCCTATTTACACAGTTTTGTTTGAGGTGATCACAGTATTGGAGAAAGTACTTGCAAATTGCATTACAATAACAAGTGCCGTGAATTTGAACAGAAAGTACCTTAAATTCATGACCAAGGTAAGTTATTTTCAGTTCAGCTGCAATTCTGCTGCTAGATTCTGCAACTGTTTTCCAGTCTTCTTGCCATGAAACATATGAAAATCTGTGGTAAAATTTATGTTGGTTATTAGAAGTGACTTGTTTATGATGATCTAATGCTATAAAAATTTGGAAATAAGCTTTGTTTTTGAAAGTGAATTACAAAATTAAATGTGCTTAATGCATGCAAAACTTGAGAGGTGACGTAAATAAGCTGAATGGCTTGAGTACATATGTTAGTATATTCTATCAAATATTTAGATCAATTCCATTTGCGTCATAGCGCCAGCTGTACTGCATAAATTTCATTAGTAAATGGTGGGAAATGATTGATTAAAATGTTTAAAGATTGCCATCTAGTTATGTTCTGAAATACTCTCCAGTAGACCTTATTTATAATTTGTGTTGTATTTAAATTATTTATCTCATCTATAATCTCTCAAATGTCACTTAAGTGGCAAGACAACAGAGGTGATGGTACATTTTCATATTTGGTATAGGCGTACCATTGTGTTGTTGAAAGCTCTACACATTTTGCAGTCGATGTTGCTGCTTCCTCCATGGATTATCTGCACTAGCCAAGAAAATGAATGTCTTAAGTAGGAAGTTGTGTTACAATGCATGTATGTACTGTATGAACGCACAATGTGTGGTGGTCAAAGTAATGATCAAACTTAATAGTTCTACGAAATTTAATTTGGGTACTCTCCGTAGTCACTGACATAGTATTCTAAGAGGTAACGTGACCTGAATTAGTAAAATAAAATAATGACGTATTTGATATTTTACTATGGAACGATACGTACTAAAATCCTAAATTACCAAATTGCAATCACATCTGAACAAGTGACTTAATAGCATCCGAACTGAACACTACTACATGTTAAAATACAATCGTACTAAATGGTAACTTTGAACACAGTCTCACTATGTGTAGTTTGTTCGGGTGTGTGTTTCTTTTTACATAAATACGTACAAATAAAGCATTTCGAAAGGAGTGAGGTGAGCAGTTTTACAATATTTTATAAAAACCTGCTAAATGATGAAGTGATCAATTAGCATCTATGAAACCAGCATTTGGAAATGAGCAGGAGGAGGAGGCAATACTCTTGCTCCTTCTGTACTTAACTGTGCCTTTAGTACGGTTACAAATTTGACAGTACACACATTTCGTTTAAAATTTCCCCCAATCCCTAGTTGCTCTGTACCACAAAGATACTTTGTTTTGTTGAGGAACAGGCAGTAGATATTACCAAGCTACAGAATAGTCCTTTGTGTATAATTTTTGGTTACAGCTCCCAAAATTTCATAAACTTGTTCAATCAGATGATGAAGAAGTGACTGAGGTTTCAAATGTTTGTTACTTATGGTTGAAGCATGGCTGCCAGTGGGTGTTACCATAGCTGCCTGTGTTTCACTTGAGGCAGTGTAGTTATGGCATAACTGCATGACAAAACTGATTATTATGTGTAAAGGTGGACTCGCAACCATCCTTCGCATCCATCAGGTGGTCACATGATCTTCAACCAGTCGCAAGGCAGCATTTTTTTATCAGTCAAACTTTAACTTTCGACAGACCGATGGATGGGCCACCATCTTCTGACGAGATTCTGTAGACACAAATACGCACTTTGAAATAAAATGCAACGCGCTGGATATGTGTTTATTTATCTTGGTGGTAAATTCAGGAAATTAAAACTTAAACAATAATTGAGTATACATTTTTATCTTATGTTAAAATTTACTTCCCCAAAATGTTTCTCTCTTGAAAATGTATTTCCAACTAAAATATACCTTCTGCGAAAGAAGAAAGAATTAAAACCATATCTGTTAGGAATAGAAATTTGTGAACTATTTATTTTGTTGCTAATTTAATGATAAAAACTTCAAAAAGCAGTAAGTTAGTATTTAGGCAACTTATTTTGTTGCTAGGTTAATCTTAAATATCTAAAAGATATTGATGCTTATAGAGCTAATAAAAGCCACAGTGTTAAATTACTAACTGTAGTAGAGCTATTTTTTTATTACTCTTTCGTTAATATAAATCTAGATAAGTTGTGGAGATATTTCTGTCCAAAAAAAAATGTTTGGTTATGTTCATTCCCGATTTTTTTGTAGAAAAATAAACTTGGCGACAGCTCCATTCTCAAGAATTTATTGAATCAATTACTGTTTAGCATTCCATTCTCTTACTTATAATTGATTAACATTTGTCCTTTGTAACTTGCAACATCTAAGTCTGTGGCCAGTAACATGATTCTGTTACAACTGATTGTCCTTGTTTCAAGTGACAATATTTATACTTTAAGTGCTTTTTTAAATACGGCATATAATATGAATAAGCAACTATTATATTACATTCTGCAAAACAACACGTTCTAATACTACGAGACGACAACTGCACTTAAATTGTGCATGCTGAGCCATGTAAATTTGAATTTCCGGGGTATTCGTCGGCACAAGCCGCTAAGAGCTCTGTTGTAGCGTGTCTCGCACGTTGACATTGTTAAAATGCCTCAGTTTCCCATATTGTCCTACCATATTTGGTCTTAAGCCTTGCTATGGATCAACGTACCCACTGGGTAGAACATGTGTCCGATATATATACAAGAGTTTACTACATGATTCACGTCATACGGCACCTTGAAATGTTTCTACTGCAAAAATTTAGACTTTGAAAAGGCCTGTCATTGATTACTGCGATACTGTGTATGATTTAATTGTGCTGTTAGCTAGGAGAATACTGCAAATTCTAAATGCTTGAGTACCATTATTCTTTAATCTAAATTTATGGGATAATGTTAGTTCCTTCTCTACAGAAAATTCTTCCACACTAGAAAATCTGCGCACACTTAATATGCTTGCTGCACAACTCAAAATTCTCCTTACTGGCACACTGGCCTACCCCTCTGATCGTTTCACATGTTTGCTTGCATATCGTTCAAGAAAGTGACCCTCTAGAATTGTATACAAACATGGATTAAAATTTTTAAGATGAAATGACATTAACATGGTTTATGTTGACTACAAGTCAAGATTACTACATCTTTTAAGCTTACTTCCCAGTGTAATAAAAAAAGACTATGAAATCATTTCCCTGCCTGTGTGAGACTGTGTGGCTGTTGTGTGTCTCCCCCCTCCCTCCTCTTCCCAATGTAATAAAAAAGGCTATGAAATAATTTCCCTGCCAGTGTGCATGTGTGAGACTGTCCCCCCCCCCCCCCCCCCCCCGGGTCCCTACACCATAAATCCCCCAATTTTGATAGCCTCAGAAGAATCTCACCAAACCCAATACACATACATAACTAAGTAAGGACACATGACTTTTATAATTTTAGACCATGCCAGCTACTTACTTTCAAAATGGTGGTCATTAAAATTCTTTGGTTAATATCCCTTAAACCATTCACCCGATTTAAACCAATTTTTTTTCTGTCATCCCAAGTTGTAAGCATTGAATTCATATGTCAATATTGCTGTTGGCCCGCCATTTTGGAAGATAGCACCACATGAATATATAAAACTTTTATGTTATATCTCGAAAACTATTCAACCAATTTTCGCCAAATTTGGAAAGTATGTAGTACTATGATAGGACAGGTAAATGTAAATGATTGAACTTAATTAGGCCCTTGTTTTCAAAATGGCGGCTATACAAATATTTTAGGTTTATTTCCTATAGCTGTTATACTGTTTGACTGATTTCTACCAAAGCATCATATAAACCTAAAAGAATGCATTTTATCTGTAATTTTGTAAGGAAGCACTAAATGAATTAATAAAATGTTTGTTTAATATATCGGGAAACAATTTGCAGATTACTACAAAATTTGGCAAACAATTAGTACTGCGGCAGTTGGCATCTACAAATATGTTTAGAGAGTGTCAGAAACTTATTTTCAAAATTACTTTTGAAAGACCTGCTTAAGATCTACTTGTATGCACATAGTGTATTCTTCCGCCTTATGTAAAATTAACATTGCTATGGGCATCATAACTTTATCCAACTTTAGCCCAGTGAAACTGCAAAATTATAAGAAATGTAAACATTTTACAAACATGTTCATTTTTACACTTTAATGCATTAAAAAATCAGAAAGTGAAACTAATAGTTTAAGTTATCACAAATGGTCACCTAACACTTTTTATTCAATGTTAAGATATGTAACTACTTTCCATTTATCATTACCATGTCTCTCAGAATGCCTGTTACAATATATGCATGCAGGAGCAGTGACTTTTTTCTAAGGTTGATTTCAAAAGTGCTCACTTTATCGTGCACGACCTCCAAGTTTTTTGGGTAATAACCCGGGAAACAATTGACTGATTACTACCAAATATGGCATACAAGTAGTACTTTGGTAGGTGATGTTAAATTAGACTTTTTATGTATTTTGCATACTTATTTTCAAAATGGCGTCCATATAGCTGTTTTAGTTTTGTATGATATATCAATCAAAACCAAGTAACTAATTCCAATGAAACTTTGTATGCTGGGTATATAGTACATGCCATAAAATGTGTCCAGACAAAATCTCTTTTGTTCGCCATTTTGTAAAATAGTATCACATTGCAAATCAAAATTGTGATATCTCCAAAAAAACAACCTACTTCTACTAAAATTTACAAATAAGTAGCACTATTGCAGGTCATGTAAACTGATAAACTTAGAAAATGTCAAACTCACAAGTTGGCTGACATGTAAAAATTTTAAATCAAAACTTTTTATCTACGATATCACAAAAAAAAATTTCAACATAACTTTGTGTGCTGAAAGTATCAATCCATCAAAATTGTCAATGCAAAGCTTCATTTTTTCGCCATTCTGTAAGATAGCTCTACATGAAATAATACAATTTTTATGTTGTATATCGAGAAAATAATTAACTAATTTCTTTCCAATCTGGGGAAGAAATTGTAGTGTGGTACGCCATATTAATCTATGTTGTTTAATGTATCTTTTATTTTCTGAATAACACCAAAATAGAAATTTATCTTACTGTGTTATTTCTATGAAACTAAGTAAAATATTTAAATTTAAATTTGTTTATCTATACAATCATGGAATGTTATCTATACAACTAAATAAAATAAGAGTGTCTGTCTGTGATTTTCGAATTTTCCACTTTTAATTATTTCTTCATATAGTATAATTGATTACTAAGCCATATCAAATGTTTATTTTTTCATGTCTGTTTGTCTGTCTGTCTGACCAGATTTAACTGAAAAACCACTGAACATATTAACATCAAATTTACACAGTCTATAGATAATAACCCCAGGACTAACTTAGTCTTTGTTTCATCGAGATATTTCAAACGGTTCCAAAAATATGATGATCAGGGATGTACATAGGTACTGGATTAAGCTTTTCTTAGGATTACTGCATAAAAAAGGAATTGTTAAAAAAAAGTATCGTCATTTCTTCTTTCTTTTTTGTCTATGGGCTGTCCGCCTTTCTTTCCCAAGAGCCTTAATGGCCCAGTGGCTAGAGCAATTCCAAGTGGGGCCTTATTGACTCAGTGGATAGAGCGATTCCAAGTGGGGCTGCAGTGTCCTAGTGGATAGAACTATATCAAGTGAGGCTGTAGTGGCCCAGTGGATAGATTATATCAAATGGGGCCACAGTGGCCCAGTGGCTAGAGCGATTTCAAGTGGGGCCTTATTAGCTCAGTGGATAGAGCGATTCAAATACCTAACTGTCATGCAAACGAAGTAGCACCAGTCAGCTCGTAATAAAACTTTTTGTTCTCCATTTACAAAGATTGTCACATGAATAACAGAGGTTTTATGACATATATCGAAGACCAATGAACCAGTTCATACAAAAATTTCGCGAATATTTGCTACAGTTGGATATGTAAATTTAGAGTTGTACATAGTCCCGTCTGGAGTGAGAAACGCACAGTGGTTTTGTAATAATGGTTATTTTGGAACTATTAAAGATATTTCAACAGA
The DNA here is from genome assembly GCA_029891345.1 of Dryococelus australis. Lineage (NCBI taxonomy): Eukaryota > Metazoa > Arthropoda > Insecta > Phasmatodea > Phasmatidae > Dryococelus > Dryococelus australis. Next base: position 68,963,943 of record CM057003.1, on the reverse strand, counting down.
ATTTTTGTCCACATAAGTAAAATATTTAGTTGTTCGAGCTGGGGTTATATTTTGCTATTCTGTCAATATTAAATATATTTTTTTAAATATGAAATCGCGTAACTTTGCATATGATTTTTAGTCAATTGGAAAATAAATACTTGAAACAAAAATTGTAGTGATATCAGCTATAGTTTTCTGAAAAAAATCATGCCAAAAAAAAAAGGTATTGTCACTGTATTTAATTTTTAGACCTTTATTTAAAACTGTAGGTATGTTGTGCACATTTTAAGACCTGTGTCATGCTACTCTCTGCTATAGGCTGTTCATGGTAAAGTGAGCACTTTTTAATGCCTTGCAAAAATTTTCCTTTTAGTCAATTTCCATCTTTCTTCCACTTTTTAATACAACCACTGTTATGCGATTAATAAACACAATGTATACATTTCACTCTTCTCAAAAGTTAATTTCTGAAGATGTAATGAAATATATTTATTAAAGGTTAAAGCCTGTTGGAAGTGCCTTAAAAAAGTTCTCACTTTACCGTGAACAGCCTATAGTTAGGCAATTCCCTCATTTCATCCGTAGTGTGCAACTGTAAGAGGGGGGTAGAGTGGCAGCGGCTGGGCGGAAGGGGGGTATTGTATGCTCTCAAGGACAGGTGTTTCCCGTTAGGTGAGTCAAGGAACTAGGCTTGGGCTGAAGGGTTATTCCGAGAGATTGCGACGCGATTGTTCACAATATTGGCTGGAGTGTTGCCATTATTCACTCTGCTGCATTCCTTGCCTTCTAAGAACGAATATTTAGTGACACAATTTTGTGCCGTAATTTATCAACCTACTGAACATATAAATGTTTTCCGCTAGTTCTGATGAATTTATAAAAGCGTAGTTTGATGTATGAATGAAGAATATTTCACACACACACAGGCCGTGTTCCGTTCCCTGCGCTGATGCGACCAACTGCATAGCCGTCAGTTGTTGTTCCGTTACTCCATGCGTTTAATGCTGGGCTGGGTAACGGAACAATTTCCATGCTCTATTTTCGGCGCGTAATTTGAGTATTTTGTTTACGAATGGCAAGATATTTACATATACAGTGATGGTAAACCCTTGATCCTGTCGTACGACTTGACGGGATAACTTGTTAACAATTGTCATATATGTAAACAGGCCATAATAAAATTAATCAAATATTAAATATTTAACAGCCACCACGAGTACATGTTTACTTCACCAAAACCGTTTGTTCATCATTAGCTTTATATAATTTAGTTGCAGAATCATTGAGTACAATCAACACTGAGCACATTTCCTAAAATCAACAAACTTGCCCTTGGTTGCCACCGATGCTAACCTCAAAATACGTACGTTTCTGGCATTTCCAGCCTCTGTGAAGTCAGCGCATGGAGCATTTGTGCTTTTTCCTCGTGCAGATTATGCGTGAGATTGGCCGGAAGTAGAATGATGTAGTAGGTGCAACGATGCGCCTGTGCGAAGGGATTGGAGTTATTTCGCTGCGCATATTCCACATTGTGGAGGTAACGGAACACAGCCATAGACAAATGTTGTGTTTTCCAAGTTGAACTTGGGTCCATGGTTGGCACAATGGCTAGGGCTGTCATCTGTATAAGGCGATATCAGTTAAACTCCTGACATGGTTACGATAGGATTTTGGCATGTGAAAATAAGTGTTTGAAGATGCTTCTGTTGGATGGATTTTCTTGGGAGTGTCTCGTTTTCCTTGGTATTGCATTCCACCATTTGTCCACATCCTTCTCAAGTTCATCCTCCCTGCCCTCACACAAGACTATTGATGGCACCCAAAATCTCTTAACTCTCAAATTAAGCACGGAACTGGCTTAGCCGGCTACCTTGTCAAGTACCTATACAAACTTCTTAGTTACAATATAAGAGCTAAAACGACTTACAGGCTAACAACAATATAACAACTACAAAGTGTATGCAAGTATACAAAAGTTTATCAAACTCTACTTTCAAGTGTGCCTAATTTATATTTCCTTATTCTCATTTTTTAATTTTTTTTTGTTAGCTATATGGAGATAGATGCAGAACATGTGCTCGATTACCATTCCTTAATATGGAAATACTTAGGATAGTGAGTGTTACCCTGTGAATCATATGGCTACAGTAAGGGAGGTTCATCTATTTAGTTAGTTACTTTTCAGTTCCAGGCAGATTTTACATTTTTTTAAATATATGATTGTATAACTCTCCATCTATTTGGTACATCCAATGTGTGTCTCTGCTACTGCTTGATCCTCGTATTATTCTTGCTGCTCATATTATAAGTACCTCTGAAAATAGCTTTCCTTATTTATATTACTTTTGCACAACCAAAGATAACTTTTACAAAGAATCAACATATTCTAGAGCAAGTGCACTTTGCTAAATCCAATTGATGGATTTGTCAGAATATTTATTCTCATGCTATATATATTTTTTCCGCTGATGTTGATCAAGTCAAGCATGCATTAGCATTGCTGGAATGTTAACACTACAAAATCGTTTGGCAGATCATGTAGATCCTATATCGTATATGAAATTAAAGCATGTGTTTTACGCCCTACATAAAATTTATTTTGTCAGTGGTTAGTGTAAGAGTGAATACTGCAATAAATTAATTATAAATTCGTATCTAATGTTGTAATGTGTGGGCAGAAGTGCAGAGGTTAACATAAATAATAATGATCCAGGTTGAAAATAACATTTTTATTAAAATATTTGTAACACAATACGTAAAACTCTTTTTTTAGCACTGTTAATATTTTTGTAAAAAAATTTCAGTCGCACGTAGTTTATCAACAAGTTTCTATATTAAATATCAATAAAATACAATAAAATGCACAACCACAAAGCTGATATACATAATTCATAATTACAAAATAATTGTGTTATGTATGTACATGGCATTAACAAGAAGACTAGATCATTTTATAGTTTACATTTAACAATTGTATTCCAACTCTTCACTTTTTGTTTAACATGTGTACGAGTACGGTACACAAATATCACAACAGTTGCAGAACATTTGTAGTTATTAAGATATCAACAAAAACAATAAATTTTTCACTCATAATAATTTAACTGATCTACTCAATAACTTATTGTGTTTACAGAACAAATTATAAAAAAAAAAAAAATTGTATTTGGAACTCTATTAATCAGATTCAACACAAATTGAATGATCAAGTATGTTTATTCTTTCAAGCAGCAGTGTTATAGGAGGTAACCTCTGCTTGACCAAGATGATAATGGATTGTAACTAAACATTTCTTAAAACTTGTTTTGATTTCTTATAGTTTAGATTACATAGACAATAAAGGCATGTCTTTTAATTATACAAAAATAGCATTCATGTGTATAATTGGATCTGGATCTGGATCAAACATATTTGTTTCACTTAATTGGTATGTCTTTAATTTAATCTTTATAACTGATAAAGCAGTTTTATATATATATATATATATATATATATATATATATATATATATATATATATATATATATATATATATATATATATATATATATATATATATATATATATATATATATATTGCAAAGGTATTGCAAAGGTTTTAGAAAGGGAGCTCCTGGCTAGTAGGTTAACATGATGGCTAGTAGGTTTAAATGATGATTGGTGAACTGTTAGTTGAAATGTACACTATAATTCAAGTAAATATGATACTGTATTACTTTCCAGTTTTTTATTACATAAACATTTTGATACTTGGATACAGTAGTGGTGATGTCACTGTAGCAAGCATCATGTAAATTGAATGTGACATTTAAGTGCTATAGTTAGTGGCACCTGTTTTTTGCTAAGATTTCAGGACAAGTTGTGTTCCAACAAACTTTAGTTCAGAAACACTTTCGTGATTGGGTCATTTCAATTGTTGCGTGTCTTACCTGTCTGCCAGTGACGGTCAGTAATCTGAGAAACTTAACGCTGATTAGCCCACTCGTGTAACACTGTCTTCAAATAAAGACAAGTAGCCAATAGTCAAATGAAGACTGAAAATGTGCATATAGGATATTGAAATCTAGCCACCGTGTGAATCTTTTCACTAAAAACAAGTACCCCTAGCTATAGTCTTTTCACAGTTTCTTGACACTTTTTGAATGTTTGGTTGTTTCATAAATATGTTATATATCACAAACCTTTTACACTTCTGTTAACATAAAAGTTTTTTTTTTGTTGGTTAAATTTACCTTTTACCTATATTTTATTTATGAATTATGTCTCATTTATGATCAGTACAAATAAAAACAATAAGGAAATGGGTGTGATGGTAATACATAGAAATAAATAGTCCCCATGCAAAATATTATTCAAGTGAGTGCGCACTAGTGCAGTTTGTTGTCCCTTTGGTGTAATTTCCTAGACTTGCTTGAGCTCTGTTTTCAGGAGGCGGAGGAAAGTAGAACTTGAGCAAGGCTTCAGGAAAGTTGGAAGTAGCCAATAATGAACTACTACAGTTATCAAATTTTCCATTGATAAATATGTTAATGCTGTGTCTTATTTATATAAAAGTATTAGCAGTTTTGTTCCTTTACTAAATTCTCTGTTGCTTACCAGTGAATTCTTTATTTTAAATGTCTCGTTTCTAAGAAATTGCTTTCTACCACACTAGGCCGTACAAATTTTGGGGAATCAATTAAGTCATTAAGTTTGCACAAAGTTTCCTGGGAACTTGAAGCAGCACAGATTTTCAAACAAAAGACAGTTTGGAAGTTTACTACATATTTATGTTGTTGATCCATCTTTCCTTTACCAGCACCGTGTTGTATCACAGGAACCATACTTAAATGATGCTCAAAAATATGAAGGTAATTTCTTGAATATAAATTCTCGTATAACAAGCTGTGATGTGTGACTTTTTTTCAGTTGTCATCAGTATTGTCCATTCACATAGTGTGGCTTAAGTGGAATGGAGTTTATTTGTAAACTGCAATAATTTATATAAAATGCCACAAAAATTTTGAACTTATGCTACATAGATAAAGTTTTAATATTTTAAAACTGTTGAATGCTGATTCCGTTATGTCAGTTGTATTTTTTAAGCCATTGAGATTGCAATTGTCAATTTTTAAGTTTTGGTAGATGTACTCCTTTACAGTATTTAACAGCTATAAATAAAATGATAAGAATTTTAAACACAAGTCATGTGTGCACTACATTATATGATCCAACCTACTTTCAAATTTTCATTGGTGGACAAGATTGCACATAATACCAGAGTTGCATGGTTCCTCTTTATAAAAGAAACTTATTTTATAAGAAGAGAAACAAGAAAAAAGAAAATCTGTTACAATAAAGTTTTTAGATCTGAATCACAGTTCAATGGGCTTTTTATTATATAACTACATCCAATCTGCAAATGTGGAGAGAGGATGTACATTCAGCTGAAACAAAATACTAAGTAGTTTTTTAAAAAGTGTTCAGTTAAACTTTTAAGATACTATAGTATACAGGTGTCTATGTGTGTGTGTATTCAGAATACAAAGTTCATGCACAAGATTGGTGAGCATAGTTAGTGTTTTGGGAGTCCAAATTCCAGAATGAAAATAATAATATTGTTTTATAAAATGCCACTTAAAATAACAGTGAAACATTTAGAAGGAATGCAGTTATAACACGCATAATTTTTAAACTGTAGTACAATTAGACAACATGTTGAAAACTTAGAAACAGTACAAAACTTTCTAATAACATTACTTGCAGTTCTATGGATTGGTGGTGGTGTATCAGCAGCAGAATGGGTGGGCCCATAATTCACACAACAAAAATATTAATAAATAACAGTAACTGCTTATAAAAATAACAATTTCATTCACAACAGATACACATTATAAAAATAATAAATCACACTACTCTGCAGAAGGTTGTTGTACAACCTCAGTTGTTTCTTGGTTAGAATGTGGACTGTTTGAAGACAGTTCTCCTTCACCCTCAACATCACGTTGAAGAGTAGTAGTACCTGAACCCCCCACCCCTGCTGCTACAGACATTTCCCTCACATTGCCTGGCAAATAGTCCTTCCAGCTTCGAAACAAGTAACGTGTAAATTTACGCAGCTGGCGGAACTTACAGTATGTTGCCCCTTCAGCTGATTCGAGTTGCTGAGTTTGTATCAGGAAACCTTTCTCTTTAAAAGTCTGTTCTAATTTTTCTCTCGCAAGCGACTTACGTGTTTTCCGTTTCCGTCGCGTCTTGAATTGAGAACCACATGATTCATCTGCTTTGTTGGCAGCATAACTATCTGCCTCACTACCAACACTAAGTTTTTTATTGAAGTCCACACCAATATTAATATGCTCTAACTGATTTTCCCCAGATTCTGTTTGTTTCATGATGGCATCACTTTGTAATGTATCAAGAATACCTTCAGTAAAGCCAGGTATATACATCTGATGACCTAATCGTACATCACTTGCAGAGAAATTTGTTTTGGCTTTTTCTGTAAAAGTGGGTGTGCCTAGGCGCTGGCTGTTTGGAGATATACTTTCACAACTGCCCATAGCAGATGCTGCAAAGAAATTCTCTGAAGCTGTTGCATTATTTGTTCCTGAAGATGGTTGGAGGGATTCTCTAGGAAAGAATTCATAACCTCTCATAGATTTATCACCTGTTCCACTGTAATACCTGAAATTTCCACCCGAGTCTACGGACAACATTTTCTTCTCCTGCAAACTTGGTTTTGCGCCACCTGTAAATTTAAATTTGCAGATGCTTACTTCTGTTGTTGGATTGTTGTTATTTTCTGAGGGCATTGGTGGTATGAAAATGGCAGAACGCTTTCGTTTAGTTGTTGAAGTACTTCCAGGCTGAAGTAAATTTCCAAGAGGTGCTAATCGTTTCATCCTAGGAAAGGATAATTCGGAGGGCATTTCAGGTGGTTTTGTATGAAGAATGGAAGAAAATCCTTTTGGAAGAGATGGCTTGGTGCATGATGCTGTTGGTCTTTGGTGATCTTTAGTGTTACCATCTCCAGCATCATTGTTTCGTTGGGCAGCCATCATTGCTGGGAGATTGGGAATCAGAGTATTTGGAGTAATTGGGATGGGATAAATGTTGGTGATGGTTCAACTGGAGGTACAGGAAGAAGTGGAATAGCTCCCATCTTCTGGTAGTAAAGAAGTTGTGATTGTAATGCCATTGGATGCACAAACACTCCAGCATTAGGCCAATACACATAGCCACTAGTTATTGGGTTTATTGCATCAGTGGGGAGGATAGGTGGGTTGGAGAATTGCGTTGGGATGTTGATTGGTGGGAAAAGAAGAGAATTTTCATGATCCAGCTGCCGAGATGACAGGGGTGTTTGATTTCTGCTGCTGCAAGTGCCAGTTGATTCTGTATCATCTGAAAATTTAGACGTTGTTTCTTTTGGAGAATCTCTCAGTTCAATTTGTTCTACTTCACTTGGTGAATTTGGCTCACTCTTCACTACGACATTATTACTTCGTGGCTCATAGAAGTTTCCATGTTTCCTCAACAGCCTTATCTTCAGTTGGTTAAGATCCTTAATACAAAGGTTCAGTGGCTCATCAGTCCCAGCTGAAGGAGGTGTAATGTGTTTGTGGTTTAGCCAAGGTTCTCTCATGCTGTTTGTTGTGTTTACACTTTCTGTTTGGCCCTGCCTAAGTATGGAACTTTCAAGATTTAGTGCAATTCTCTTAGCATCCATTGAAGCAGCTGTCAATCTCTTCTCTAACAAACTGCTGATAATTCGATTCTGTACATCAGCATGATTTATAGGAGGACTTGATTTTAAAGAATCCAATGGCCTGCATTTGATTCCTGTTGACAAAGGACCATCTTTCTTATTGGTTTTTGAACTGGTATTGCATGTTGAGGGAAAAGCAGCACCTTGTGTTTTCATCTTCAGTGAATCCTCAGATTCTGCAGTAGCATTTTGGTTTGGGGCCCCTGGAAAAATTGTACCATAGTTTTTGTAAATGAGGTGGCATATATCAGCCTTCTTGGGTTTTCTACCTCGCCTTGGCTTTGTGTTATCCAATGTTATTTCACCCATGTACGGAAGATCTTGATACTTCATAACTCTGCTTGTTGTTTGAGCTGCAGTTACTACTGGCGTAGTGGTCCTGTTGAGATTTGTACTTGTACAGTTTGTCATTATCACAGATGACCTTTTCTTCTTGTTGGCATCAGAACATGCCTTTACGCTTATTTCTGGAGACACGTTACTGGAAAGTAGACTTCCTAGCAAACCTTTCCGTTGTAAAATATTGTCACTCGCACTTGTTCTTTTATCATTCACTGTCATCTTTTCTGTCACTACACTAATGTCTTCTGTTCTGTACCTTTGAAAGTTTTGTTGAAGCCTACTTAGCAATTCATTTTCACTACTGACACTCACTGCGGATATTGGCATAAACTGAAATTGGTCTGCCGGACACAGGTTACGGAGTAATGGTGGCTGTGAAGGCCCGAGCTTTCCTGCATCTTGTTCTTTCTTGATCAGGTAGGCCAGGTTATCAAATTTCTTCTCTGTCATCACCGAACGTGGCACTAGTGGAGGCAATGCCTTGGTTGTTGAGTTGGCTGTCCTGGGCTTGGCTTCAGGTTTGATAGCAGGAGTAGACTTGACTGCAGCATCCTGTTGAGCCATTGCAGCCTCATAATGATCCAGGTATTCAGGTGGCAGAGCTTGGTGATGAAATTTGAGCTTCCACCGGGAACGACGCCGACCTCTGGAAAATACAGTGAACACACTATTTAAAACATGTTATTCCTGATAAAAAAATAAGCTAGCATTTAATTGTTATTAAAGAAGTGGTGGACACAACAATGTTATTGAAAAGTTATTTGTGAATTAGCCTAGGTATTTTATTTTATCACTTTTCGAATACTGTATTTGTAAACATAGTAGTAAAACTGAAGAGGATAAATTTCATGGTTAATTTTCAGTGCCTTCTAGTTGACTAAAATATATTAGTTAAACTGAGAAAATTCTGCAAATTAGATTTCAAGACACTAAACTCCATTGCACTTGATGTGAAAATCATTGGACCCCAAACCAATTTTTGATTTTGTCAAAATCAAATGAGTACAGGATATGCTGTAGTTATGTTCCTTTGTTTTATGACGCTGGATCAAGTGGAATTGTCCATGTCCCAATTCTTGCAAGAAAAATGACAACTAATAGTTTGTGTTGCCAGGTTTTACTGTGCAATCTGAGGTTTTTGGGTATTCAAAACAAATGTGTCAAATGTGTATATGAAACTATACACATCTACACACAAATGTATAAACAGAAGAGATCAAATGGAAGACATGTTGCGGACTCTAGCATGCAACTGCAGATACTGGCAACACTGGATGATGAATCTGACTGTGTTCGTTATCGAAAACCTCTGTCCAGTCTCCATTACAATTGTTTTTTCTGGATGCAGAGACTGATATTTTCGTTAGCAACTAAGCTGAGCTGTCTCAATTATCATATTGGTTAATATGTGTGTGTGTGTGTGCGTGCGTGCGTGTGTGTGTGCACACGCATGCGTGTGTGTGCACACGCACGCAAATAGTGTTTTGTCGTGAAACGTAGTTGGTAATAGCATCCCCTTACATTGGGGAAATGGAGGTTGTGACCCTGTTTGCATGAAACATGTTAACAAACAATTGTAAGTGATTAATTGCATGCATTTATTAATCAGCACGTCTACATTAACAAAAAGAGTTGTCTTGTCCGAACACACTCAGGTGAACCGTTTGCGAGAAATCCGTGGCGACATCATTTAAAACTAATCCTGACTTTTTACATTTAATTCACTAAATAAAACGCTTACATAATACGTGACGAACAATTTAGGAATCTACCTCCTTAACTACATGATGTAACACCGATAGCCCCTGCTGTTGCGCGCATAGCATTGTGTACATCCATGAATGTATGTAATTTATCGGGAGTGTTCAATGAAACCATTGTCCGTCTTTTATCATAGTAACATGTCCCCAGTGATGTGGATTGCCTACTTGCCAGGCCACTCGCTTTCTGTTCAGATTGATGTCGCCACGGATTTCTTGCGAACTGTTCGCCTCAGAGTGTTCAGACAAGACGACCTTTTTTGTTAATGTTGACGTGCTGATTAATAACTTCATGCAATAAATTGCTTCCAATTATTAACACGATACATGCAAACACACGGTTGTAACCCCCATTTCCCCAATGTAAGGGGATGCTATTACCAACCACGTTTCTTGAGGTGAACGATCTCCATTATTACAAAACACTATTCGCCGATTAGTCGTTTAGTTGCAAGTAGTTTCTAAAATATTCAACTTAAGGTATTTCAAAATCCGACTTTTGGGGGCGCACAGCTCCCTTTATAATCTGAATTGTGATGGCCCCAACAAATATAAACAGAAATGTTCAAGGTGTCTGTGAAGTTTTGTTAACCATTAAAAAAAATAATTTTGTCGTAATCTTACAAGATAGAGTAATTCTGTCTTTTGTAAAGTGTTCTGTGATGGAAAGTTTTCTTTTATGCTGCTTAACTGGCTTGCAACTTTCTCTGAACTTTAGCATTACCTAAAGTGCTTCTGAACTAGAGATGTTCAGTATTTCAGTATATTGATAATATTATATTTACTAAAAGTAACATTTTGATAAAAATACATTTTAGGAAAACATATATAGATAGTGATAATGTTGATAATGTAATGTTTGTGTTCACTAATATGCAATATAAATATTACTGATAGTTTTAAATGCAGTAGTGTTAGTGTTCTTGATTTTTACTTACTAATATAAATATTCCTAATAGTTGTATCATAACTTTAATATAAGTTTTATCACAAACATTAATATATCTCAAACTAGCAATCTGCCCCAGCTTCGCTCAGGTGCAATTTAAAAATAGTTACTGTGGGTCATCCTTAAAAGATAAACATATGCTGTAATGGACACTTTGTAGACCTTTTTGAGATCTACAGTTGTGTAGTACATTAATTTGGAGTATCTCTTATGGTTTAGCCAGCGTAAGCCTTGTAAACACCCGAAAAGCGGCTTTTCACAACTTCATTAGAAAACGTTGACCTTTATCTACTATCCTTACATTAAATATTAATGTATTATGTACCTAAACCTTTCTCAAGAAATTCTCTAAATGATGGTGAAAACCACATAAAAATCCATCTAGTAGTTTAGAAACCTTATCCGAATACACAGGCACACACGGCCGGGTGACTTTGTTTTATACTTATGTATAGAAATCAAGTACCTACCAGTAACTGTTTAGGTCAGATTTTAACATAAAAATTAATGATATTGGACAGATCTATTTTGACTGGATCTTGATCAAAAGGTTTCCTCACAGCGTTTCAGATGCTCGGCACATAATATGTGACACATAATTTATCCTTCAAAAAACCTGATATAACAAAGGATATTCTGAAAGTTTGTGGGCCAGCAGTACTGCATAGATTTTGACTTAATGGAGATTCTACGGAAGCGATTCTATTAGTGTCACCCGTGAAGGATAGCTCGTGGCATGCTTTAAGTGAGTAAAGCCAATGCTCAATTGTAGTTTTATGTTTGATATAAGAATTTGACTGCAGTGTTAAATACAATAGCATACCAAAAGATATATAATTCATTCATTAATAAGCAGACTCTTATTATGATAATGTTTTGTGCAAGTTGTGGACTTCTTCATAAAGGATGTTTTTTCTGTTCAGAGTAATGCTAGGTAACACGTGACACAACAGGCTATGGAAGCTTTAGAGAAAATTAGTGGGAAGTCTCAAGACAATCGCCACAGAAAGCCCAAACCCCACATTGTGCAGTTCAGCATGGACCAGGCAGTGATAGGTTCCACATCCATCGTTTTACACTAACACTCAGAAAATGGTCTGCAACATGCATTTGAGAAAGTTATACATTGCTGAAAATAGTTTCTAGAGTTTGAAGGTCACAATTTCAAAAATAAAACATCAAACTTCCTACTGACGGAACTTCAAATAGTAACCCATCCAAAAAATTTCAGAACAACCCTTATAATTAATTTTTACTGCCTAGGATACATTTCTTTAGGCAAAATCACTTTATGAGAAATCCGTGGCTACATCATTGGACCCCATTTTGTTTAAGGAAAATTGTTATTATCTGTCTAGTTATAAAAATGTCAAAAATATGGTTTTTTATATGCAAAGGTGAGAGGGAATTGGGTATAAATTATTGTGGGGCGCCTTTTATATTTCATGTTAATGATTTGGCAGAATTGTTAATGTGTGTTGTCTTTAAGTCACGTTGTCATTATTTAGATTATTATGGACTAGCAGCCCACCATCGCTTTGCTCAGGTTTTATAGAGTTATGAAAATACATACCTATATATGGTTTGTAAGATTTTTATTTTTATTACCGGTAATAGTTTTAATGTCACACTAGTGTTGGTTTTTTGATAAGATGTATTTTTACTACCTGCGACTACCTGTGACAATTTGGAACTATCTGCGACTGCTTGCGACTACATGTGACTACCCATGACTACCTGCAGCTACTTGCGACTACCTGCTGCTATTTGCGACTACCTGTAATTATTTGTGACTACCTGTGACTACTTGCGACTACCGTATCGTGGATAACAGTATTACTCTTGCATCACAATTTTCTCTTGACTTACTGTAATAAGGAAATTTCGCTGCAGGACTGGTGCAACTCAGAAGGAATATTCTTTTGAGGTGTTGAAACAAAGTGGCATTAGAATCACCATTAAAAACTATAATGAAATTATGTTATGACCTACAAAGAAAAACACAGGAGCTTGTATGGAATCACACCATCTTCAATTTTAAGTTTTTCTAGTACTTTCAGATTAAATAGATCATTTTCAGCTAAATGTCTGCATGTGACATGTGTTATGTACTATCAATGAGTAATAAGTACTCGTTTATTCGTCAGAATCAAAAAATACTCAGCAATTCTAATGTTAAGATGTTTAAAACATCCAAAACTATAGTGGTAATATATGTTACAGAAAGAAATAGACTGAATTTTGTTCTCCTTTGGAGAGGCAAATTTCTCACCAGCTGATGGCTGTAGCATGCATCAACACAATGTCACAGTGTATGCTAACCTGCTGCGCCCTCTGTCGCCTTTCTGCTGGTCCGGTAAGGATAAGCTGGTGAGTGGGCTGGCTTCGTCTTGCCCTCCCGTCAAGCTCACCAACTCATCGAGACAGTCGGGCGTAGGGCACGGTGCAAGTGCAGCGGTGCACTCTGGCCTGTAACCAACCCATTGCTTCTTTTACGAGTGTTCGAGACATCAGTTAATGTTAATGTTAACTCCATTTGATAATGTTAACTCAGTTAATGTTAACTCCATTTGAATCTACAATTTTTTTAAAGGAAATATAGAAATACCAAGAAAAGGCAATTGCCGTAAAGTGGGGTGAAATTGATCAAATGAAAATATTCTCTAAATATTGTCAGATATGTTACCTAAACATGTACAGCAAACTGTCGTGTTATCAATCTCACCTCTGCTGATCAATTTCACCTCACTTTACAGTACCATACAACAGTTTTGGTCCATTTTTTAAGTAATTTGATCAAATATAATGCATTTTATTCATCTGCGAAAAAATTCTTTTTTCTATAGAATTTGTTTAATTAAAACATGTGTCAACACCGATAATGCCGGTGCAACATTTCTCCTTTCACTTCAGCCTCAGTTGGCAGGGGCTCTGATAAAATAATGGCTACACCACACAACTGATTGGATTGCAGTATATTTTGCTAAAGAAATGTATTCAAGCAAAGACTTGTCTAAACAAAAGTACTAATAATATTATTCTCAAAAATTACCTTTTGCCAAAACATTCTTGAAATATTTCTGTAGGCAGCAGTTAACAAGAATGTGGTAGCCACAATAAAACAATTACGTGTGGACCCTTAAACCCTTTAAGTCAAGATCTGATATTCTAGATGTGTTGTTCTAGTAATAGGAAATAAGTTACGGTTTTGAAATAGACCAACAGCCATTATAGGAAGACCCTTACCAGATCTCTGCCCACACATATTCCTTTACCAAAAGGTGCTACAATCCAATTACTGGCATAGCTAGAATTTTCTCGGGGGGAGGTAGTGGTTTCGTGACTGAAGCGAAAAGAGTGATGTTACACCGCATTATTGGTACAGATGCATATATGTGTTAATTAGAACATATTCTAGGAGAAAAATCACTTTACAATATAATATGTGCAGCAATGTATGTAATAACTGAAAACCGTACACCACTTCATGATGTATTGGTTGCAATATATGGCTATCGTTAACATTTGGTGTGCAAGCTATGTAGCTAAAGATAGAATGCTAAAAAAAAATTGGTGTATTTAATGAGACTGAAAAATGGTGCCAATGCCTGTAAATTATTATGAAGAAATAGAACAATGCCTGTGGATTCAGATATAATGTGAAACTGGAATAATAAGTAATAGCACTAAGAAAATCTGTAAAAATGGTTGATGTTGCATTATCAGGTAGTAGGTAATGAACATGGAATGTGAAAAGTTCATTTCACAAAACAGTTTCACACTCACAAGGGGATATTTGCTTATTTCTTTCACAATATGAAATTGTTTCAAAACTACCCAGGCCTCAAGTCATTCTTTATGGACTTACAAAAGCTTTATTATTATTCATATTGTATTTTTGAGTTGTGAAATAAATAAAAAAAAACTAAAAATTATTTTGAAAGTTGTCGGAGCTTATAAGTCCACTCTTTGGGTTCATAAAATATAAATATCAGGTAAGTATTTAAACATTTTAGGAGAAAAGGAGTAATTTATATAATTTTAACTAGTAAACTATTTAATAGCCTATATGTCTTCGCTTCTACCATGAAGAGGTGCTGTAATTAGTATAATTTTGTTTCCCAGTAAAAAAAATGGGATACGTTATAACATTTTGCATTATTCAATTGAGAAGGGTGAATGTTCAACAAATTTGTATGCAAATTCTAGAGCTTTACCTAAATCTTTCATTGTAGTCTTTTTAATATGTAGAGGCACCAACAAGGAGACTGATAACAGTAACAGTAATTTCATGTTTATTAATGAAAATCAGTTTTTCTGCTCTCTCAAATATAGTTCATCTGTCATGCAAAATTAAATGACATATTGTTTTATAGCCGTGCATGGAAAAAATAATTTTGTGCTTATTTTGGCCCATTCTTTCACTTCTCACATCTGAGGGTAGTTAGCTGTAATGGATTCCAAATGGACCTAACTGGTTAAGTGCTTTATTAAGGCAGTACTTTTTCAGTTTGACTCTGGTATTCATAGTATAGGTGTGACCACACAGTGAACCAGATGTGCACAGGATCATTCATTAGGCAGGTGTTAAAACTAAATGACACCATCTTATTCCTTGTGGCCAACCAACACCTGAACACGTAATGAATATGATGAAACTTTTTATATTTTACATTTTAGTTACATTGTGATAAAGGAATATAAGTTACAACGTTCTTGAAGGAACAACACCAATTGTAGGATGGACCTTGGTTATACTCCACGTTTAACGAAGAAGTTGCCACCTAGAACTTAAGAATGTGAGGCCACTTATTAACTTGGGGCCATGGTGGCTGAGCGATTAGCACGCTCCCCTCCCACCAAGGTGAACCGGGCTCAATCCCCGGCCGTGTCACTGGATTTTCGCAAATGGGAATCGTGCTGGACAATGCCATTGGTCGGCAAGTTTTCTCGGGGTTCTCCCATTTCCCCAGCCCCTTCATTCCGGTACCGCTCCATATTCACTTCAATCACCCTCATCTGCTCTGAAGACCTCAATGTTAAGAGCCGCCCAAATCACTTCACTTCACCACTTATTACCAAAACTCTGTCCATATGGATAGTTGTTAGTTCCTGCTTGATTGTAAGTTTGTTGTAGTAAAGACCTTCGTGTCATTCAACATGAGATGAAGGCTGTGTCCAAATTCACCATGTAAGGGGCCTTGCGTAGCTTTGTGCCATGGAAAAGTACTTCATGGTCAAGATGTCACTTTGCTACTGTCAAAATTCACAACAAGGGCATGAGTGCACTCTACAATGTCCACTTCAACTAAGAGGACATGAATTATGCCCATCCTCGAACTCTTGGTTGGTTTTCAAGGTTCTGCCTGTTTGAAGTAGCCTACAGTATTTTGTTGATGTGTTTACAGCTTTGTACAGCTATGGAAGATGCTTGCTACTGTCACAAAAGCAAATGAAACTTGCTTAGAATAAAATTTGATACAATATAAATTGAAATGGAAATGAACAAGAGCACGTGAATTCACAAATATTTTGTCAGGAAGGGAACAAGGAGTCATTACACATGAAGGGATCAATAGCAATTTGACAAGGGCATATGGTACTTAATTCGCACACAGCCTGTGCTGAACAATAATAAATTCATTATGTACTTCTCAACATAATTAAAATTACATTATTTGTTGTAGTTTGTTTGTGGTTACCTTGGCATTAGCCATTCTTGTCAAAGAGGTGTAGAAAATTCCACAACATAAATCAGATTGGCCCCAAGGAAAACCGAGCACTGATGCCCTGCTGTGTACAGGACCAGTCATAAATCTCATTCATTTGCAACGTGTCCATGATCGTGTGGAAACAATAACTGGACAGGTTAAAATATCACCTTAATATTTCCATTAGACTGAACCAGTTGAAATTGGTATACTCCAGTTAATCAAGTTTCACTGGTAAATTCAAGAGTTTCAGCAAGGCTAGGCAATATGGAAAATTCCCGACATACAGATTGTCAGGAATTTGGAGGGAATGGGGAGTTAATCTTTCAAAAAGTTATATCTTACAGCTTTGAAACTGATTCAGCAATGCACAGTAGGTGAGGTATGTTCTTGTAGATGTGCGTTGGCAAAGTCCCTATTTTGTCATGCGTTATTTTTTATAAACCTCAACAGATAGCCAACAGCTAGCATACTGCTTACATCAGTGAAGGGACAGTTTAAAAAATTACTGCTAAATTTTTCTTGTGGGTTTTTTATGTTGGATTTTCTTTCACAGCCAAAATAACTTTTCATACATCAAATAAATTAGAAGCTGAATGAAGGCTGATATAATTTTGTCTAGTGTCAATTAGATGCTGTACCACATGTACTACAATAAAGTTCATTAACTGATAATAAAAGCAGGTGCAGATCTAAATTGTTAGGGGAGGGGTTCACGTTCCCATTGTGCAGGGGCCATGGTGGTGTGGTGGTTAGACTACTCGCCTCTCACCTAGGTAAACCAGGCTTAATTCCCAGCAGGTTCACTCCTGGATTTTCACATGTGGGAATCATGCTGGACGATGCTGCTGGTCGGCGGGTTTTCTCGGGGATCTTCCATTTCTCCCACCCTTGCATTCTGATTGCTGCTCCATAATCACTTTGTTCCACTCTTTCAGCTTGCAAGACCTAGATGTTAAGAGCTGCCCAAGTCTCTGTATTCCACCCCATCATGCAGCTCTAGACTCAAGTTGTGGCACGTGAGGGGAGCACCATACCATCATAATTTTGGGAAACTATATTAAATTTATTAAATAAAATCAGAACTTTAAACAGTTCTGACATTATTTCAGTGTAATTTTAAAATATTCACAGGGCAATTTTACATCAATGTGTGGGTTTGGAGGGGGTGAGGGTTAGTTACATCCCACTCTGAATAAAATAATGTTGAGTGAGTTTGGTCAGTGCTTAACAGCAAGGTCTTGAGTGTAATAAAAGTAATAATTTTATAATCCTACAGAATCTAAGATTTTCGTATCTGAAAGTGACATGTGACACTACTACGACCACCTAAGTTTAGTTTTCTTATGTTTGTGGATTTGATATTCACCTCAGACTGCTGTGGACAAACTCTTCAGACTCGCAGAAGGATTGTTCTTGCACTTCTAGCGAGTCGGAGGCGAGACATTCCTCTGGCAGGATGGACGAGGGTGAACATTCACACACAATTGGCTGTGGTTCTTCCACTTCCTCTTTCACGGTCATGTCTGACTCCAGCTCTTCTATCACTTTGTTCGAGATCTCATCCACTTCTTTGGCACTGACATCTTCAGTTTGCATAATTCCTGTAAAAAGTGTGAAAGGAACATTTCAGATTGTTAAATTAATGCTTATACAGTTTTTTATAATGGACAATTTTAGTAAATTCTTTATGTAGGCTTAAGTCATTGCTAAGTTTGTCTTTCCCTACTTTTAAACAGATATCATCACATTTGAATGCTTATAAGTTAAGGTTCATCATCATAAACAGCCTTGTGAAGGTTCATTACCATAAACAGCCTTTTTATGGTTCATCACCATAAAGATGCTGTTGTTCAGAATTGTTGACATATTCATTATTATATATAAAAGTGAGTCAAATGAAAACCTATTGAGTGTGACAAAAAATCAAAACACTCATTAGTTTTCCTGTCAGCTGGTATGAGAAAAGGGTGCAATGTGATGCGTAACTGACAGGTGGCAGTACAGGGCTGGCATGATTTCCGAGGGTGCAGCGGTAGTGTCAATATTGTGACTCCACTGTCAATGTTCACCAAAGAGGAGCAGTGGCCCATTATTTATTTTTTGAATAGTGAATTGATCAGACATTGCAAAATTGAAGTGCAGAATGGTGATGCATGTTTGTCTGTGCAGCAAGCATACAAATGTAGCAGGAAGATTAGTAAAGGCATTACCGGACGTCATTGCAGGAGTGGAAACCATATTGAAGGAGAATTGTTGGGGAATATGTGGAAAGTAATTTAATTATGTATATTTTCTGTTGAATAAATTGCTTAATGAAAAATATTTATAAAATTTTCATTTGCCTGAACCTCGACTATGCCTTGATTTCAATGATACAACCGTTTGAATTACCACCTGCCAATTAGTTGTCTGAGCAAGGCAATTTTCTACACCAAACTGAACATATCTGTACGTGTCATATAAATAAGCAGTTATCTAAACTAAGTTTAGCTTAGTGCAGAAACAGACTCAGGCCGCCAGAATTTCTTTTTTAATGCTAGCAGCCCTGTAACTGATTTAAGTTCCCGTGTTTGATTTGTCAGTATAGTGAGGGATTGTATGGCTAAATGTATGCATTTATTGATATATATGAAGCAAAACACAAATTCATTAGTTTTAGCTTTAGTATTGTGCATGCATAATGAAAGAAATGCATTTATAGAAGCTATACAGTAAAATGAGCACTTTTGAGGCCTTAGTTACCTTTTCCTTTTAGCCATTTCTTATCCTTTAACGTTTTAAATAAATGTTGCCATGTAAGTAATAAACACAGTGTAGGAAATCCATGAAAGGGTCGTTCTGCATACAATTTTTGCCTACTTTAAGAACAAATATTTCACCAGTGTCATACATGCCTGTCGAGCTATTTGGAAAGGTATATATTTGTATGTTTCTTTGAGTGGCGTGCAAGAAATGATGTGAAAACAATGCCTCATTTGGTCAAAATATTTGCTCACAAAGTTAGCAACTACCATTGTCTAGGTATGCAGTTGGTTACTTTACAAATAGTGGCTTCAAACAGCTGTAGATTTAAGATTCTACCCAACACCCTCGAAAATGGGATAACATTTATTTTGGGTTAAATTTTATTTATTTACTGTGTTTTGGCTTTAGTTACCTACCTAATCAGACTTTTTAGCATATAATGCCACAAATGTCTTTGAATATTTTGATGACATCTACTGAACAAAAGTTCAGCGAGCTGTTTATCTGCTAATATAAACAGTGAGTACAACACTGATGTCATACAAATAAAGTGAAATGTGATCATTGAGTTTTGGTTGCTTGATGGTGTCTGGTCTCATCCATTCTACATGTTAGTTATAGTTATTTTTACTGTTGTTCTTAGTGACATTGCATTTCGGTTTGAACAATACTAATTGCGTAAGATGGTTTTTCATGTATTTATAAAAATTACGTCTTGTGATGTGAAAGCCTGAGAATATGAACTCTATAAAGCATCTCTATCCCTCAGGTAAGGCATTTAGCTGCCTTCTCTCCTGCCCCAAGTGGACTCACATGTGGAGTTTTGTGGAAATACACTATATAAGTTAACAACCATAGAAAAAATTGCATTTGATATTTGGTCTTGCACAACTCTAAACTCAGCATTCACCACCACACAGACTACAAATTTAGTCATTTTCACATTGTAAATTTGTGATTAATAAGATATATTTTGCTTTTTTAAACTATTGTAAGGAAAAAAATAGTATGTGATTCACCGGATCACTAATACATATTTTCACACAAAACCCAAACAATTTATTAATTGGTATGCCAATTTCCCCAACTAGATACACATGTACTCAGCATTACATTTTTAAATTCAGGATGTAAAATAGTTAACACAAACAGCAGAAATGTTATATATATTTTTATAAGCTAAATACATACATTAGTTGGAAGAATTACATTATTGCCAAATTCTGTTTAGTATGAATCCATTTTATATTGTATAACTAAATATCACCAAACCAGTTTCGCTTTATGGATGGTACAGTTATGATTAATGTTATGTAGTAGAAATATTTTTAATTTTTGCTAGTAATATATATAATGAAGAAGACGCTGAGACATTATTAACTGTGGTATTGGAAATGTTGACTTCGAGATTTGAAGTCAGCAGTACTCAGTCGAAATTCTTTTAGGCCATGAGAAAACCATCAGTTCAAAATAAATTATGTATACAGCCACTTGTGTTCGTTTCTCTGCTCGAGTAAACCAATTTTAGACTTGTTCCAGAACTCGTCGGTGTAATGCCTGGTGGAAATTGCTGCGTTGGATGTGTTATAACATTTGTTTCAGATACACTTTTTGTGATTTCCTTGCAGTAACAGTCTTGTGTGTAATAATTGCAAACTTTGTATTCTGACAGATGCTTCCATTTTAAATTGGTTAAAAAGTAAAATGTAAGCTGGAGGAAACTGAAAGATTTACATGTAAGTAATTAAACTTCTATTTTACGTTCAACTCAAATACATTTTTCCCTTGAAGATATTAATTTTTTCAGGACCTATAATTTTCCTTATGTTTACAATGTATTAAATTCTTGCCATTTACGCTGCAATTCAATATGGTTTCTTTTGTTTTATAGCTTTTAATTCAATCCATGTGGTTAACAAAATTTGTAAATTTGCACATTGCAGTAACATTTAAAAAAATTCATTCATACATATATTGACAGCTGAATAATATGTTTACAGCACAGATTAATTGGAAAGTAAAAGTGTTACTCCTGAAAATGTTTACAGCGTGAAGAAATCATGTATCAGATCTGCAGCAGGATTGGATTATAGACCAACAGAAATGGAGATGTATTGTTCTGTGATTTAGTAATAAATAAAACTTAAAATTTTAAGTGGGGAAATTAAAGTTAACAAAGTCCAACAATTACTGTTTACAAACAGTAGTGGAAAACCTATCTTTCAAGTTGGAAAAATATTTTTACTTCACTACAAAACTGACCTTAATTTTAAGCATTGCTTAAAATTGATCAGATATATGCTTTGGCAGCTGAAATATTAAAATAGTGTCTTTCCTGCCCATTTATCTGCATTAAAATGAACTAGTAGATTTAGTTTTCAAGTTTGATTGTTGCCTTTCATTTACACTTTCCCCCATTTACACCTTATCACATTTGTTTGTAGAAAAGTGTAAAGTAGTGTTTCTGTAGTTAGAAATGTCCTGTCAGAAAAAAATAAATAAATAATGACATTATTATTATTATTCTCGTTTTGTCACACTCCTTATAGTTGAATACTAATATAGTATTGGTCTTTCCTGTTGTCACGTAAGAAAAATTGAAGTAAATTTTACACAATAAAATTTTTAAGGTAATTATTGTAGAACTTTACAACTTTAAATCATTATTATACAACTTTAAATCATTAGGTGCTGATAGCTGAACATTTTTTTTACCATTTTTGTTTTATGTTTGATGTACGAGACAGAAATAGTATAGAAATACAAATTGTTTGAAATTTTATATCATATGAATGTTCAGTATTCAAAATAACATCATAAAAAATTTTGCGTTATTAGTTGACATAAAAGAATTTGGGAATATGATTTTTTTATTACTAAGCAACACATTATGTACAGTGAAGTGTACACCACCAAATGTAATTTCAAATATGTTGCTTCAAATATATACATTTTTTTGGAAATAGAAGATAGTACTGAGTCTAGTGTACCTACCAATTTTACATTAAGTGAATAAACAAACCAAGGTTGCTGGTTCCTTTTAAAACAAAGTAATATCCTGGATTAGAAATTGAAATATAATGTAATATTTAAATGTAAGTTAGGTTCCACCTCGTAATTAGTCGAGTCTAAAATTAGCAGGGATTTCAAAAAGCCCAGTAAAAAATATAGTTACCTTCCATATAGGCTAATTAGTTTTGCAGTATTTAGTTGATTCATTTTATCATGCAAATTGATGTGGTGGTGCTTATTAGCTGGCATCTCGGTGATGAGTGCCTGTCTTTTGACTTGGTGGATGATCCTGTGTTCCAGTTGTACGTTGGGCATGCATAGTGTGTATTTTGTATTCTTCTAGTGTGTCCCCTTGAGACACTAAGCATGGGAGGTATAAAAATATTTGTTTCTCAGAAATGACACATTAACTTGTTAAAATTTGAAATCAAACATTTACTATATGTAGGTATTTCTAAAGATCTTAAAGCCTAATTTCAATTGAATATTTTATTATTGAAACAGTTGCAGTTATTCTATCTTTTGGCTCATGTATGGAACTCATAACTGAAGTACAATAATGCTTTATAATAAGTGTGTCACTCAGTTGACATGAGAGCTTCTATAAAAAAAAATAATTTGCAGTTACCAATATTATTTCCATTGCACATTGAAATATACAGAAAATAGTAGTTCCAGTAATTAGAATAACTGGCATCTCGAAAACATAGCTAATTTATATTATTTTGGTTTATTAAGGAGTTGAGCAACAGCAGTTTTAAACCAAATCTAAAGTTAAAGTTGGTTTAAATTATAGACAGTACCAATGGTTTTGGAACAAAACATAAATAAAATTTAATGTTAATAGTTGTTTAAATAGATTATTTCATAAAGATTCACTGCAAAATCAATTTTCCAAAATCAAGTGGTGGTAGCAGAATAAAAGAAAATCTTGTCATGCTTGTGTATTACCAAGTTAACATGTTAATAAGTAAATAAAAAAGTAACCTTTTGAGAGTATGTCCTCATACACAACACACTGCTGTACTTCCAACATTAGATCAAGTTTTAGTTGAGAGTGGAGGTCCTTATTTCAAAATCTTTGGTACCAGGTAGTTACTATCACAGTCAGTCTTGCGAAGCATATCACAGCACACGCACCATCACTGAACACACACGGGTCACGTAAGGTCACCTTTCGGCACGGCTTTGTTTACGTTCGTCTCTGCGGGAGGACGAACCTGACGCCATTCAACCCGGATGACGCGCGCGACATCTCTCTTCTCCGCCCCATTACGAGACACTGTGCGCTAAAATTAAAAGTATTCTCCGCGGCACATTCGAATAATCCCGCCCCCTTCCGTCGGCCGGCCGAAACGCGCCCCTCCCTTCCCTTCCCCCGGAGGCCGTTTCCCTTAATTTGGCGCACCGCTACGAAATCCGAGATTGGCCCATATTTGGCCTAGGTGTAAGGTTTTAGCGGCGGCGGGCCTAGCGGGGCATTGGAGTTTTAGTTCTGCTTTTCTAAAATTAAACCTCCCGCGCCCTAGGGAGGGGAGGTCGGTGGGAGGGGCGGCGACGCAGGGGCAGGCGGACACAATGCGCGCGCGAGCGGGCGGACGAAAATACGCGGCGGCGCCGCCGCTGCTAACGGAAGTGGAGTGCCCTTTAGCCGGTGTTATTGGGCACCGCGGGCCGCCATTGTCCGGCCGGCTTCACGACCCTCCTGCCGCGCCCGCCAGCGCACAGTGCCTACTCGACAACACACAGCCGCTAACTCCATCTGCACACGTCCAATATCTTACGGATGCAATAAAACAAAACACGTCAGCAGAATGGTGTCCTTGGTATGTTACGGGTCGGAATGGCGTTAGCTTATCGACGCCTGGTAACATTCCCGGCAGCAACGGCGAATTAGAGGCAAGGATAGTTCGCAGAGCCTTCCACAGCCAATCGCAGAATGGGTACTACGCCCACATCGAAGGAACTGCTTCCATGCTATTTCGCCGCTGTATACCTGACTACTCTGTGACGTCAGCTTGTGCGTTTGTCCCGGCGGGTGTTGGCACCTCTGGCCGGTAGATGGCAGCATGCTGGTGCTGGTCCGCCAGCGCCTTTCATTGAGCTACGTTACCGAGACATGGCGGTGGCCGTACAGTCTCGACTTTGGTTTCACGTCATCTGAAGAGTTTTATTTATTACTACGGCCAGAACTGCAGCGGCGAAGACAAAAATCACGTCAAATGTGCCCTTGACGTATGTCGACAGATCATTGCCAGTGGCGACACCTGTTGCCGCGGGGGTTATTTTCCTCGCTCGCGCGACCGCGTTGTTCGTACAGAGCGCATTTGGAACGGACAACCTTCGAGGGCGGTCGCCCGGAGGCGCGCGAGCTAGCGAGCCGCTTTTTTCCTCCTTCCTCGCGCTTGTTATCGCCGGCTTCCCTCTCGAAAATAGACGCGCTCTCGCAGTTACAGCAAGAGGTGAAATCCTCCACGCCCGTTATTTATAACATGTCCATGTTTGAACTGTTGCGCCATTCGGGTATAAATAATGCGCCAGCCCTGCTCTTTTGCCTTCGCCCGCGTCTCCGACCCCGAGCGCACCCGGAGAACTGCCCCTGCGCCGGCCGCTGGTCTCCCGAATTTCCTTCCGGCTTCCGGTGGCCTGCGACCACCCCCCCCCCTCCCCTTCCTCCTCTTGTTTCTTCCCCTCCATTTTCAGCATTTCATGGCTCCTTCCGTTACTGTTGACGAGCAATGTCACTGATGCTCCAGGTTCATTAGTACGAAACGCTCGGCTGCCGTATTCATTAAAATTAAAGAAATTATATTTTCCTCTTGATTTAAAAGACAGCTTACTCGTGCATTTTTATAATAACGCATACTCTGTATGGGATTAATTTAGTACTGCTTTTGTGCGGACTTTCAATCAGGACTACTTTGTTGTACTTAATGATGCTACCATCTGCACACATACGAATATCTCGAAGAACCTGTGACTAGAGACCTGCAAAATTAGCGTTATTATTTGAAGACATGTTAAATCTAAAACACTTTTCCTTTGCAATATGTTTGTCATTGGACCATTCTTTATTTGACACGCCCCGGGTAACATTGCGCCAGTAAATTAACACTTCACAATCGTGTGACCCAATCACGTGCAGTTCACCCAGGAAGAGCGTGACTGGGCATCTAGGCAGCAGCCCATGTAGAAACGACGCTGACTCGAGTATATACAGTACTGTGAATTTTAGCTCAATGCTAAAATATAACACGAATTTCGCAGGTCCCTACCTATGACTTGAATCTCCCGCCAATATCTTGTTTCACTGGTACTGCCAACCTCTACAGCTCCAGTAGCTACTCAGTACTTTCAGGCCTTGTTCGAATTGGCACATTCGATTTTCTAAACGTTAACGCGATCCGAATTTGTCAGCTAAAATGATGACGTACTTGGTGTTTTAGTAGGTATTTAATTTTTTAGTATGTAACGAAACTATCCAAAATACAAAATTATCAAATCGCAACCATCTTTGAACAAGTGACTATCGACAGCTTCCGGATTGTACGCTACTAAGTGCTAAATGGCCAATTAGGAGACTCGGTAATCAATCAAACGTCGCGAAGGGCGTCGTCCATCGGCGCGCGGGAAAGAACGTCTATCATCTTGCACGTAAACAATATTCAAACAGTAGCTGGCACTAAATAAATACCAGTATGTCCCTGGTCGGATATAATAATCACTCGAAACCCTAAATTTCGCGGATTTATTTTGCAACAGGCTAAACTCCACAATCTTTTGTGCACCCGACCCTAGCTCTTCACTGACAGTTGATCTAGTTTAAGGGCTCTGTGTACTGAAACGTTTTCTGTGAAATCGTAGTTTGCGCGTAAACGCGTGTCTCGGTAAATAAATGTTCTGGAAATACGAAGTTTTGCCAGAAAGGATAAAAAAAAAAACTATTGTCTATATCGCTGATTTTTGCTTTTATTATATTAAGTGTATTAATGGAGAAAAAATCGCGAAAGTGGTCAAATATCGCATTTTTAAAGCTTGCCTTTTTTTTTACCGGGGTCACTTTGATCTTATCTCTCGCGACTTCCGAGGAGTAAAAAGTAAGGTGGAATTGAACAAACGTCTTGTTCTGCCGAGTTTGTTCAAAACAATGATGGAAACTGCACGGTAAAGCTCAACACATCCTTACTTAACGTGATTTAAGGTTGATGTACGCCATATAACTGCTTACCACATCGCAAACAACCAAGTACACATAACTTATATGCATTTATGCCTATACCAATCTAGGCCACCACTGAATATGGAGAGATTCGGGCGGCTCTTGGCATCGAGGTCTTGAGAGCCGATGAGGGTGAAGCGAGGTGAGTATGGAGCAGCGCCGGAATGCCAGGGCGGGGGAAACGGGGCATCCCCTCAAAACGAGCAAATAATAATATTCAGGATTGTCGTTTCTTAGTTTTTCATTACTGGATTATAATCTGTACTATTCACTTAATACTTTTAACGAACAATGTACGTCCCACGCACGTCTAAGAGTGAGGTGGACCCCCGTGGGAACCCCGCGTCCAAGGTCAAGAAGCGAGGGAGCGATACGGGCGACACTAACATGCACGCCTAGTTCATCATCGCTCCTACGCGCAAGGCGTGCAGTGTTTCCGTCGTGACGCTCTACTGTGCAAATTAGATCTGTAACATTAGAGGTTTTATTACACACAATGAAAGACCACAGATTAAACTACGCCCATATCTTTGTACCTTTCTATTGCCGCTTAAGGAAACTGCACAAGCAAGCTTTAACAATGCGATATATGACAATTTTCACGAATTCTTTTCTCCAAGAATACACTTAATATGACAATAGTAAAAAAAAATAATAGGGGCATAGATAATTTTTTTAAATCTTTTATGACGAAAAAGTCGTATTTGCAGACTATTTAGCTACCGAGATACGTGTATATTCGCGCAAACAGCTATTTCACAGAAAATGCGGGGGTCCAACCCACTTTTAAGGGCGCCGCCTACCGGCGTCTGAATTGCGTTGCAGTATGTTTGGAATCCACGTTTTTTTTTTTACTAATCGAGTAAACGTGTCCTCATGATACCAATCTTCGAAAACGAAAACACACTTCAGACGTACGTATAATACTCTCAATACATCATGTACATTATAAATGCTATTCAAGAGTGCTCCAACATAGCCAAACACGGCTTTTTCACACTGCTGTAGCTTCTAACATACTGGTCGGAAACATGCGAAACTATTATAGGGACCTATAGACTTTCCACCAATAAAATGGTAGGGTCACCGCTTAAAGTCCCGTAGGTATACGCAGCACAACGGAAACACTACACGCCAGTTCAGTGCCTTGCGCGTAAGAGCGAAGGGGCATCAGCCGCGCGTGTCAGTGTCGTCTTTATCGCTCCCGCGCTTCCCTGCCTCGGACGCACTAAACGCGTAGAAGTAGGCGGCGCCCTTACGAGTTAATGACCTCCAGTGGTGGCAGCGCCGCGGTGGTATAGTGCTCAGGCTATTCGCCCCTTACCGGTTCGATTCCCGGCGGGGGTTGCTGATCGGCGGGTTTTCTCGGAGGTCTCCCGTTTTCCCTGCTCTTGGATTCCGGTGCTGCTCCGTACTCACCTCGCTACATCCTCATCGTCTCTCAAGGTCTCGATGTTAAGAGCCGCCCAAATCTTTTCACTCACTCACGGTTTGTATTCACTGGTATCCTATTATAGTCATCAATGTGTATATCATAATCATAATTCATATCATGTTTTTTTATTTTATTTTAATTTGACGTAATTTCACGTTTTCATTATGAAGAAATGTAGTCTCCTTAAGCAATGTTTTTTTTTTCTCCAAGTGGAGAGCGGAACTGTCGCAAACTACTTAGGCAGGCAAGATACGAATTTAGGCACAGCGCATGAATAATACCAATAACAAGTACTATTACATACTACCAAATGCAACAAATAATGTTTCCGTACATATTTTTTGTAGGATCTTGAAATCTTGACAATCACACGAACCAGTTGCAGTAAGTTACTAAAATAATGTGAATACTAACTTTCAATTTTGCCAGATATTGGAATAGTCACAGTGTTACCATATCAACACATACCCACACATATATTTATGTACCTGCCTGTACCCGTAACTAGTATAACATATTCGTATGAATCAGTGCTCATGAAAGCTACATACAAAAATATAGTCAAGTACACTCTAAATTCGAATCAGTGGGAAACGACTGATTCGCATTGAAATTTTACTACTCTAATCAGTGAAAATGGCTCCACTTAGAATCAGTGAGAAACTACTGATTGTTTCAGTGAAAAAATTTCACTGATTGAATTAGTGACGTGAAACAATTTCACTGATTAAATAAGTGACGGACGACTGCAGTGGCCAATTAAATTATTGTTTTTATTGAAGGTAGCTAAATAATTACTTTAAATAAACGTATTTACGATAGTTTACTATATATATGTTGTGCAATTTACCGTAGTTAAAAAAAAAGTAAAAAAAAAAAAATATATTCGCAGACGACCGGAATTGAACTCGCACACCCTTCAACGCCAGATCGTTACCTGGCCATCTGAGCTACCACGCCAAGTTTAATTATTATTAATTAATAGGAGGAAAAGGCATGTGTTATAATCTGCTGCGAAATTGTGTAGTTTGAAGTTGTATGCTCATTATTTTCGTGTTTTTTGTTTGATTGGTACCGTTAGGATTGTTAAAACGAATGAATAGTATATATGAGTGCACTCTTTTCACCACATTAGATACAGTTTAAACCTTCAAACAGAGCGCTGTGACGATTACATGGAATCGAAATGAAAGACGTACAAACGGAATGAAAGGCTGTGTGTTCAGAAGTGGCGTTTTGAAAGACGAAACACATTTCAGAAAGTATTTTGTATTAGTTTTATTCGTTTATTCGTTGTTGCTTCACCCTATTTTAGGGTCATTTTTTCACGCTGTTTCACTGGTACATCAGATAAGAATAATTACAGACGGAGCAATATGCTCAGATGTTTCACTGGTCCATCAATCAAAAATAAATCACTGAGTAAACAGGGGGGAAAAATGACTGACGAATTAGTGGGAAATATCACTGAATCAATCAGTGAAGGAAATACGGCATTTTTTCCCTGGTTCATCAGTAAAATTCACTGACATGACTGATGTATCACTCAGATACGTTTGACTGATTGAAACAGTGAAATTCTCACTGATTCAGATTTAGAGTGTAGAAAGTGTTATTCAAAGAAGTACAGTGAAACTTTACAAGCAAGTATAGCAGATCACAATATCCGTGTTGGGATATTGTCATTAATTTTTAATTTTAACTGATTTCCTTTGGACGTCATTATCTGTTATGTACTACTTGCATGGAGAGGTGTCGAAAAAATTAGCCACGAAATGTTAAGCCGACATATGCGATGGTACAACAATTTTATTACATACAAAACTCAGAGAAAAATTTCTGTAAATGTTTAAAAAGTAAGTAATTTCTGTTCGTTTTGAACATTTGTTTCAAACGTTGCTAAACGACCATAAAACTATGTGTAAAGTATTCTGGACACATCTGCAGGTTAATCGACATTCATTTAGGAATGTGAAGAGTAAAATAATAAACGTGTATGCCTAGTGAGAAAAAAATTGACTACGTAAACACTGTTTCTTTCAGTGTATGGAATTTTTTTTTTTTTATTTCATAAAAATGCAAATTTTACAAATAAAACAAAATCAAACCAATTTTTACATTGAAACCAAAGAAAAAACAGTTTAGGAAATAATGCAATTTATATCCTGTATTAAATAGGGTTCCTGAGATTAACGGAGACATGAGCCAACACAAAAGAAAGATATGTATTTTTAACGAAAAGTATTCTAAAATGCCTTTGAATAGAGTGGCTTTTTTAAAACACATGTTTTACTTTGCACGTGTCTTCATTAAATACTTCATATTAAATCGTGCACGTTGATTAATAAATTCAAGAGGAATACACTCATGCTATAGTATCCAGGTGATATAAATCCATCTTTCTTTACCAAACTTCGAATATATGTATCATTTAAACTACCAGGAACTTACAAATACTATCACATTTTGGTCCGTTATCGTAATTTCCACGACACGTCGATACACAGCTGTTTGAAGGCGTTTAGTAATTCTTGCAACTTTAACACAACACAGAACACCGCAAAACTGAAGGCGTACTGCCGGAAACATTTCACGAACTCGATTAAACAGCGCCACCTGCACTGGGGATTGCCAGGGTATAGGCCGTTGAATGATAACGCCGAAACCTGTTCCAGCCTTTGTGCTGCGGCTTATTATCTGGGTTCTCACTCCACTTGGTAGGCCTGGGTGACTCATGATTAGGGCCGTTGAATGATAACGCCGAAAAAAAAATCGTTGCACAACGCACTTACTACTGTTAGCCAATCTTGTATAACGGCTTTGAAACAATTCGAAGTATGGTCGAGGGGCCACTGTGGTTAAGCGGTTAGACTGCTCGCCTCCCACCAAGGCGAACTGGATTCAATCCCCGGACGGGTTACTCCCGGATTTTCACGCTGACGATGCCGCTGGTCAGCGGGTTTTCTCGGGGATCTTCTATTTCACCCCGCCATTTCATACCGGCGCTGCTCCATACTCACCTTAACAACCCTCATCGGTTCTCAAGACCTCAATGTTAAGATCCGTACACATATCTTCACTCACTTCAACGATCGAGCAAGTTAAAATAACAGGAATGCCACCACAATAGATCAACTTCGAAACAATGCTTCATAAACCGACAGAGCTTACCATATCAATTTCTTAATAGTATTAGCTTGCATAGGTGAAGACAGTAATATTGCAGTAACAATAAAGACGAATATTTTGCCAGAAGATTAACTTAATTTATACACTATCTCAGTGTCAATTATACTCCAGTGCTGGTATACACACAATCGTCATTGCTCAATAAGAACACTATAGGCCCTATATGGTATGTCTCTCCTTCCCTTCACTTTTGGTTATTTCTATACTATTTATTCTTTGTATTCAATGAAATGACATGATGTCGAATGTAGTTTGTGCAATAATGGTAAAAACAAAATATGATCCTGGCTTATTTTAGCTTGGCTTATGTGTATCCAAATCCGACTATCTTAGTTGAGTGGCCAAGTTACCTCACTTGTAAAATAAAGATACCGGAATTTATGATTGTAGAGGTATGGAAATTTTCCTTCGTGGGTTCAAGAACTGGTTGTTGCAACGATCGAAAGGTAACAGCAAGCAAACCACTGAGTCGTCCTTGCTAGGTGTCAAACCAGCTTTCGGGTCGAACATCTATCATCATAAAAATCCTACGCATCACACCATATCCGTATAACAAAGGCGAATAAAATGTTCATGTTTAACACGCCACAGTCGCGCAGCTGAACACAGGGAAACTCGACGATGTACTTGGCCTGCACACTCAGCGTATGGTTCTGAACCAAACAACACACTACGTTGGTCTACAAGAACAGTGAGAGAAAGGGATTTGAGTGTCGAGAGCGGGAGGAATCACCTACTCATCTATTCTTAACAACACTTTCTACCAAAAAGTAATTGGGCAACTGTCCACGATATTTACCCGGTGGTTGTCACCTTGTTAGAATCCCGTAGGGCCACCTCTTGCTGCTATGACAGGAGCCATCCTGTCTGGCATGCTCTCTACGAGTGTTTGCAGGACATCCACGGGGATTCGTCGCCATTCCTCTTGCAACCATTCCATGAGTTGAGCAATGGATTTTGGCCGCGCCTGACGAGCCCTCACCCGGCGTTCCAATTCGTCCCAAAGATGTTCTATAGTGTTGAGGTCGGGGCTCTGGGCGGGCCAGTTCAATCGGCGAACATTGATGTCGGCGTACCACTGCATAGTAGCCCTTGAAACAGGGCACCTGGCAATGTCATCCTGGAAGTAACACGGGTCCATTCCGTAAAAATGTCACAATTTTGGGAGCATTTCATTATCCAGAATGTTACAATAGGCCTCTGTGTTCATACTACCAAGGACAAAAAGACAAACACCAGCGGTCCTACGCCGAAGGACGTGAAACACAAGTCAACTGACGTACTGAATTGCCTGTATTCACAGGTGCCCAATTACTTTTTGATAGATAGTGTAGTAAGGAATAGGCAAAATATAGGTATAGTCCATTCAACATTACTTCACTCTTTTCTGAAGCCCTGCTAGGGTTCTACTTCCAGGATATTTCTCCACCTCATGCTAAGCTTAATGCAGATTCCCACACGCCATCTTGGATTTATGAATTTTTTTGCCATACTCTGGAAATAAAGATTTGTTTTGTGTTTTATGGAACGACAGAGCACAGAGCATTGTCTAGTGCATTGTCTGAGATCAGTGTTTCTTGATTATTGTTGATACCGTCGACTTTGTAATCGTCCGCAAGAAATAATATCGCGTTTCGGTACGACAGTTACCAGATAACGATTAATAAATGTAGCGAAGCTGTGGCGATTCGATAAAGTTTGGGGAGCTGCTATCTAGGATATGTCGTGCGGGAAATTTCAATACACCTTTTGAAATAGAAGATTTGGCGAAAAATCGATAAATTCAAGATGGTGGGTGGGAATCCGCCTTAAAGGAGTCTAGAGAATTACACCAAAGGGACAGCGCACTGCATTCATGAGCACTCGGTATTACAATTTCGCGCAAGAACTATTTCTTACTAGGCATTATCAACGTACTTATTTTCTCCTACTTTTTATTCATATTAATTTTAAATGGAATATTGCTATTTATAGATAAAATGCAAGTAAAAGTTTAATTTAGCCAAAAACAAGATGATTTTATGTAAACACAAGTATAAAACGCTTGTGATACACGACATATGTAGGAAGAAATCAAACACGTCATACATGGGGTGATTTTTTCAAAGGTTTGATCTAAAAAATTTGAAGAAACCGTGAATATACTATATCTCCGTGCTATATTATGGTTGTGATACGAAGGGAAGGAAACACACTTTCCCTACATTTTCACTCAACAGGTGCGTCGCTCCCCCGGGTTGTAAGGAAAGTCTCTACTTCACTTCGTAATAAGTATTTTAAACTTATAGTAGCCTAATATGCTTGCCGTATTCTTTTTCGAATACTTTATTTATAAGTATTTACATAGACAATTAGCAATATTTCAGTTAAAATCATTTTATTTTAATTTTTTAAATATGTACATTTCTTATAAGAAAAGCTAATTTCGGTGTGTGAACCGATGTGGCAGTCGGCTAAGAAGCTAAATTTTGTGTTCGAGTTTCTGCGCACTTTAAATTCATAAATTAATTGCCATAATGTGTACCTTTACTGCTTTAAAGCACGGCAATATTCCTGCGAAAATCTTAATATTAAATTTTTAATGTTCAATAATAAAGAAGCTTTTATAAACTGCATTGTTTTGCAATCAAAATTTACACATATCCAGTAGCGTAAGAGCCCTGTGGGTGGGGGTGGGGGGATAATGGGAATAAATCCCCCCTTTTTTTTCATGTAAAAAAATTCCCTCACTTCTACCACCACATTTTTTTTTGTGTATGTCAAAAAATACTCAATGTTCTTTTCTTCCCCATCTGAAAAATGTTGCTTATTCCTGTTAGGCTGCTTTCATATTTTTATTTCATGCATGAGTCAATCAGTTTATTGTCAAGCATGTGTGCAGAGAGAAAATAATATCCCAGGAACTAGGGGGTGGCTATGTCGTATACCATGCAGTGAAAACAAATGATGTCAGTTTTTATTGTGGAGTTAGATGGTTGTTTTCTCGTGTAAAGGTCACGTGATCATTGGTAGGCCAAAACATCGCGCCAGCTGTTCTCACACATGTGTTTTGAAGTGTATTAAAATAGACATGAATTAACGTACAGCCCCTTTTGACTTTAACGATAATACATATTAAGCGTGTGTACATTTGTATCGTCGTACTGTAAAGCATACTTATTTGCAGCAAGCCTGGCCAAGGGAATTAACTTCATTCCCTGTGTTAAACTGAACAAAAAATAATAAGATAATACTTAAGTAAATGCATATAAGGCTGGAACGAGACACTGCAGTAGCTACTATACTTCTGACTTTTCCTAAACAGCAAAATAATATGTTCTGTCCTCTGGTGAGAGAAAATTCTGCCTATGAAGAGGGGAGGGAGGTTTCTGTAAAAGGCCTTGAGCTCGGGGATTTGCGGGTGATTCATGGGCCCTCGCCTTGGGGCTGCTTTGTACACCACCCGCCAAGAAAACAAGTTTTGATAACGCTGCTTTCGTCTGTGTAAAACAACATTTTCGCGCAAAGTATCAAAGATAATAGAACAAGGAAGGTTTTCTATGGCCATGCAAACAAAGTTAGGATGTAATTTAAGTCTTCAAATTTTCATAAATATTGTACATATGTACACTGTGGCAATTTGATTTATATCAAAGCAAGGAAAATGAAATTTTGTTACTAAACAGTGTACACACTAAATTACTTAAAAATGAAAAAAAAAAAAATCCTACTTACACTTACAACACAAGCTTAAGATCTTCTTTCTAATTAACGAAATTTTGAAACTGACGCTGCTTTACTTCAGTTATTAACTTTAAAAAATACTATTATATCATACTAATCAATTAATTTCAGTATGCACTATTCAAATATGAAATATAAAAAAAACTCCGAATGGCCTTAAATATGTAAAATTATAAATTGTTTACAATTAACATGGAAGTGTTCTGTACGGCGTTTTGGTTGATTTTCTTCCACTAGTCTTTCCAACTCTATTAACTAAGAGCATGTTTTCCAAACACTCTGTCCCCTGTAGCATTCTATTTAATTTAATTTAATGTATGCAATCATTTTTTAATTTTTACTTCTCTGTCGCAAGGGGTTTTACGTCTCTCTTGACGGTTTTTCCCTTGCTCTTCGTAGTTAAGACTAGCTCTAAATACACTTAGGGAGGAAGTCATGTCTTCAAAGTGCAGGCTATGGTTACACAATGCCTCTTTGCCGCGATGCATGTCTCCTTGCATGATTTCCCTTCCTAGCAGGCGTAGGGGGTTAGCCATGAGACGCAATAAAATCCCGCCCTACCTTCGGGCCTTAACTTCACATAACACTTAGAATAAGGTAATTTAGAAAAAAAAGGTGTGAGAATTGACGGGGAACGGGGAGGTGCCGTTAGTCTCAGTTCATCATATGCGCGTTTTTCGACGCGCGCCCAATTTTTTTGTAAGCGTTAGTACACAGCCGGGCCGTCACTAATATTATCAGCCTCCGCGTGCTGGGCGGTGCCGGCGGCCAAGCAGAGCGATCTAGCGCGGCTCGCCGCCAGAACATGTGGGCTTTAGCCCCGGGAGGCAACATCTTAGGGGCGGCAAAACCATTGAAACGGGGAAGTTAGCAAAATAAATACGTTCCTTAAAAAATAGTTTAAAATATCGATGTCCACAAAATATAGAGGTGCGACGTTCTGAGGCGGGTAATCGTAGTGGTCCGATCGCTAGCAGCACCTGGTTTACCTTTCAGGAGGAATGCTGAAAACTTTCGTTCGGCATCTTTAAGGGCGCCATCTACCTGTCGCTTGAATTGCGTTGCAGTGTCTTTGAAATCCGTGTTTCTTTACGAAACCATTAAACGTGTTCTCATTATACTGATGTACGAAATGAAAACACACTTCAGGCGAGTTACGTATAATACTCTCAGTACGTCCTGTTTGTACATTATAAATAGGCATACTATTCCCGAGTCCTCCAACATATCTAAAAACGGCCTTTCCACTCTGCTGTATCTCATAATATACTGGTTGTAAACATGGGAAATTATTACAGGGACCTGCAATGAACTTTGCTCCAGACTTTCCACCAATAAAATTATAGGATCACCGCTTAAAGTCCTATAGGTACTCGCGGCACGACCACAACACTGCACGCCAGTTTAGCGCCTTGCGCGTAGGAAGGAAAGAACATGTGGCGCGTGTGTCATTGTAGTCCTTATCGCTCCCAGGCTTCACTGCCTCAAAAGCGCTGTAATCCTCCAAGTACGCGGCGGCGCTCTTGATTACTCTCCTAGTTTAACCTCTTTCGAGGAAGGGGGGACTGCGATCAGTAGCGCTGCGAGGGTATAGGGCTACTGGAAATGAGGAGGCGGCAAGATCTGTAGAGCCTCTTAAGCGGATATTACACGATACCTGCTGCCGCACTTGGTTCTTGTACAAGCTTCTACAAGGCCTGGCACGGGAGCCGGTATACCAGCCGCTATATGAGCTGCCATGGAAGTATTATCCGCATCTAAAATTTAATGATAAACAAATTTTGGGTCCGACGGAATTTCGAACTCGCGGGCGCCGCAACTTTATCACTGTACCACCAGTTCACACATCGGATGTGGAGTTTATATTCTGGTAATACCATACATTATTCAATTAAGTTTTTCATGCAGTAGGTAATGTATTAAGTATTTAGAACGGTTTTAAACAGTAATTAAAAGTTGTCATCGCCAATATTATTCGTTGTTGTCGTATTTTGAATCTATTTGACAGAGTTTCAACCTCACGGATGTATAATCAAGATGGAGGCGTCCTTTTAAGTCTCTACATCAACTCGTTTCAAGTAGTAGCCACGGGGAGCGTCGTACGCTCTGAAACTGCGATGTGATTGGCCAGGTACGAAAGCCTGTCTGGGACCTGCCACGAAAAATAGGAAGTGTCCAATTACCAAACCTGGTACGAAATCTGCCAGCACAAGGCGGGAGATGCCATGGCGGGTGCCACACTAGCCCGTATACCGGCCGCTATGGCGGACCTTGTACAAGTTATTACGGAATCTGGTATCGTGTAATATCGCCTTTAGCAGATAAATTTAAATCCGCCTCCAACGGTAGTCAGTAAACAAACGTTACAGTAGAGCTCCTCGCACTTATTTTGGCACACTTCCCGAAATTTGCAGAGGATGTCCTTGAATCAGGCGTCTTTCGTGTAGAAGGCCGTCACCTGAGACCATGAATCTGGCCTTAACGGTGTCTTTTCCGCATGGCGCAATATGGCCACGGACTGCGAGGATGGCTAATGAGGGAAATTACTGTTTACATTTTCATTTGCCTCTTCTTTATAACGCCAAGGTGCGGAGAACTGATAAGGCTCCTAGAAAGTAATTGCACCAGCCTTAGTCTTAAAATGAGCGATGAGATAAAAAAAAAACACAGGAAAAGTCAGCGTTCGCGTAAAGCTGTGCAATGCGATGACGCATAAGTCAGATACAATGGTTTCAAAACATCGTATCTGCAGTGAGGTCCAAACGTTTAGAGAAATATATTGCACATCGTTCGGTATACTTGGAGATATTAACAATTTTGGGAATGTAGAATATTTAGGACATTGCAATATTTCAGCATTAAAATTATTGGGTGATATAAATCATTCAAATTAACTTTATTATTATTCTCGGTGATGCTGTTACCCGTGGTATTACCAATGTTCTTGTTGTTGTTAACGAGATTTGCAAAGTCCACAATTACGATAACAATATGAGCAATATTTGAAACACTGATATTTGCGATGTCACCATCAACGATAACAACGGTGTGCTGTCGTTGATTGTCAGTATTTAGTGGTAGCGATTTACGCATCTGTATCGTTATGGTTAGGACACATCGAAACGATATTGAAAAGCGGAGTAGCGCAACGCTGCCCCAGTACTTCCGGTCGGGACGAAACCCAACGACGACTCAAAAGCGAGTCCCGCTTCAAGAAACAAGCACGGACGGGATGAAGAAACAGAACAATATCGGGAGTAGTTCGACTGATGTAACATCCTAGTGAGTGCTGGCCCTCTCCCAGGTTGCCGGGACAGTTGCGGTTGACTCCCTCTCCCCCCCCCCAACCTTACCTGCGGTAGTGCCAGCAGGCACGTCGTGGGTTCGAGTCCCTCGTCGAACACGTACAGGAAACCGCGGTGCTGTAGTGTCCAGACCACTTGCCTCTCGCCACGACGGCATATGACTGAATCGTAGACTAAAGTGAAATGAAGAGATTTGGGCGGCTCTTAACGGCGAGGTCTTGAGAGCCGATGAGGGTAATTGAAGTGGATATGGAACGGCGCCGGAATGAAGAGGCGGGGGGAAACGAGAGATCCCCGAGAAAACACGCCGACCAACGACATCGTCCGGTACGATTCCCACTTGGGAAAATCCTGTGACCTGGTCGGGGATTGAACCCGGTCCGCCTTGGTGGGAGGCAAGCGTGGTAATCACTCAGCCACCGCGGCCCCTGGTAGACTAAAAATGAGGCAAGATTGATTTTCTTTTTCCGGGCCTGTCCGCAACATTGGCTCACAAACTGCTATACTGGCTATCTAAATAATGTGTTCAATCAGAGCCTTGGCATTTGTTCCAGTTTTCTTTCAAAACAAACCCGCTATTTTGCAAACAATATAAATAACTTGGTTGTATTATAGTTACACTGCAATTCGTTCAGAAGTAGTGTACCAACATCTTACGAACCATAGGATATTCACGGTAAAGTGAGCACCTTTCAAAACTCTCTCATCGTATATAATAACTAGACGATCTCTGTATGTCTGTCTGTCTGTCTTTAATACCTCTAAGTCCATTAAAACTCAACAGAAGTTCTACAAATGTTGCAGAGCAAATCCTCAGGGTAAAATACAGGTCAAGTTCGAATTTCAACAAGATCAGATTACGCAATCATTTCCTTTTACCATAAAAACTTATTTTTTTATTACTCGCATAGAGAATATTACATAGAGATATGATGGTATAGGCTATTCACGTTAAAATGAGCATTTTTGAAAGCCCTGCTTAAGATTTACTGTTATGCACGTTGTGTATTCTTCCGCATTATGTAAAATTAACACTGCAATGGGCCCCATCACTTTATTCATCAGTCGGTCAAATGAAACTGTAAAATTATTAATAAAGTAAATACTTTACAAATCTACATATTTTTACACTTCGAAGCATAAAAAAAACTTAAAGCTAAATAAATAATTTTAAGTTGTCACAAATAGCTACCTCACACTTTTTATTCAACGTTAAGATATGGAACTACTTTCCATCCATCGTTGCCAACTTCACTAGGCGAATGTCACTCAGTGCACCCATTAAAATATATGCATGCAGGGGCGGTGACTTTTTCTAAGGTTCATTTCTAAAGTGCTCACTTTATCGTGAACAGCCTTTAATGAATATCATTTTTGTTTACTTTAAATGTCTCGCTTCAATGTTGATTTAATTAAGTGGGGCCACAGTGTCTCAGTGGATAGAACTATGTTAAGTGGGGCCGCAGTGGCTTAGTGGATAGAATTACAGTATATCAAGTGGAACCACAGTGGCTAAGTGTATATATATATATATATATATATATATATATATATATATATATATATATATATATATCAGTGGCGGCTGGTGACTTTTGAAACTGGGAGAGGTGGTAGCGATCCTAACTCATATCATTACAAATATCATTTTTTAAATAGGCACAGTGATAAATATATTGCGTACAAAAGGCTTAAGTAAGTGTAGCTTATGTAGCTAAATACAAAAAATAAGTGTGGTTGTTTGAAGAAAAATGTATCATCTGCCAATTTGTAATGGTCAACATACTGTGGCCGCTGGTTCAGATCTAATCAACCACAGGTATGTATTTGTTTTAAGTTTGTTTAGGTTATATGCCTTCCAACCAGTACCTATATGGTGTGGTATATTACACGAGATGACGAGAGATAACATAATAATACCAATTCTACCATACTAATGATGATAATAACTTAAATATACTAAAACAAATATTTTTAAAACCAAATACTAATTTACATAGCCTGCAGTACATACAAAATTCATGTCAAATCTAAATTAGAGGATTAATTAATATATTTGTAAAAGAAAATCCATTTGTCAACCTGTACGCGCTATCTAACTGGCAATGTATATTCACCTTACCAAGCAATGAAAATTTTATGGCATTTTTTATATGTTGCTAACATGATTTATGTATTTTAACTTTGTCTCCCAAATGTTTTAAATCTTTTACCCCATTGATAGTCTACGCAAGATCATTAGGTTTCACTGGCAAAAAAAAAAAAAACTTAACAAAACAACACATTTCCAACTTCACACCCGCATAGTCAGTCCGCGAAATTGTATGTACTTACGTCGAATTTTCTCGTATACGAACCATTTACTACCTTGGCTTTGTTATTCAATTATATTTTACTGTGGCCTTGCTGGTCCCTGATTCTGTAGCTCTAGTTTATTCTCGTAATTGAAAATCTTTGTCGTAATAAGGTTTAAAATGTTACTCGCCGAATTAACGATTATTTACAAGTTTACACAACACGACATTAATAACAATTCAACCCTGCTTCTGACCGATGCTCATAGCTCATCATTAATCAACAACAAACTTATTCAAAGTATTACATACTATATTTGAAGCTCACGCGAGTTTGAATGATATCTATAAATAAAAAATATTCGAAATAAATACAAGCATTGTTAAGAAATGTATTTAATAACTGCAAAAGAGTGCAGCGCGAAAGTGAGCTTACAAAACACGTATAGTCCATTCCCAACTGGAAGCGACTTACGCAAATCAACCTTTGAAAACACTCTAGGCATAACATGTCACCTGTTTTTTTTTCTTTTCAATAACCTGTATTCCACAAATATAATTAACAACAGCGAGTACAGCGACATGTTGGAAACGATCGGTAAGAAATAGTTCACAGTTAAAATATTATTTTAACCTCGTTTTTTAGTATACTATTTGTAAATTAAACGGGGCCTATCGAAATATTTAAATATTTAGGTAGCCCCGATGGCAACATATCTCATTTTTACAGTTTAAAATAACAGCGGAAAATATCGTGAGTAGGCCGTAATGGTACGGTATTGTTTTATCGAGCGAGAAAGCAATTGAAAAACTGTCTGCTGGCGAGGCTTGTCGCGCTCTTTCTCTTTCTTCGTTTCTTTCACACTCGGGAAATTTCACTTCGCCAGTAATGAGAACATTATACATGTTTTCAATTGTATCATATTTCATACTTATTACAGCACAATAATGATTTTTGAATTTGTAATTTACAATTGAAAAAAGATTTTAATGTTTGAATACGTATTTTAATATATTTAGATATGATGGCGGGGCAGTTACCTAGTGAAGTTGGCAGACGTGGCGAGCCATGACATGGCGTGTTGATTTTTGTCAAACGAAACATAAATTATTCTTACTCCGAAATATACTTCAAATTAATTCATCACGTTTGTAGACGTTGTGTTTTTTAAACCTACCTAGGCATGTTACGATGTTGTGATAAATCTGTGTTTCCAAGGCAGTAATAAATATACTGTGACGTGTCGCTAATCATTGCGACTGTGAAATGGCGTGCCTTTGTGCATCGTGATCGATACGCTGGCCCTGGCTGATTAGCGCTATTTATATGTTTTAAATGGGAACTGTTTTTATGACGAAGTTATTTATTTACACCCACGGCTGTTTATTTATCACAACGTTGTACCTTTGCACTAAGGGGTTTGAAACACAGTCGTGTAACGTAATTTGCCACAATCCCAGACGAAAAATACTAAGTCCAGCCCGATAAATTTCAATAAACCTAATAAACAGTAAGTAGCAATACATAGAAATATGAGCGGAATAAAAGTTATCGTAGGCTTAATTGTGTGCATGCTCACCGCTATCTTTTAAGTTTGTTTGACAAAAATGAGCAACACGAGTTGCGTGCTTGAATTTAATGTCCTTTTTTTACTGGTTGTTCCTTCGTTTTAATATTTATTTCAACTGAGGCCGTCCTTTTAGAGAAATGGCCCAACACATATCAATAACAAAAGGATAATTACAATAAGTACAGCCCTTTACCTCGCAATTGTAACAGTGTTAAACACAGTCGCCGCAAAATACTAACAAGCATTACATGTATTGAGCTACGTCGTGGATAACAAATATGTTAATGTAAAATAACCATAAGAACTGTCTTAAATTCAGGCATTTTTAAAACGTCATAAAGCATACCTAAATAATGTTAGAGGCCTAAACTGTGAATATTCATACGAAATGGTTTTTGGAATATTACAGAATTCTTTGAAAAGCTGTAAACAGTAAACAACACATTTGTCAGGTATAAAAGTAGAAGTCACATTCCAATGTATATTTTTAGGTGTAGCGAAAGTATACGATCTTATATACACACACAATGGAATGTAAACATTGATTTTGACAGATGCTACATGGCAGTCACATGACAATGTTTGTTTAAATTTGGCGGAAGGATACGAAACGGGCCTGCAAGTAGATATTTAGCAGGGCTCCAAGAAAGTTGCTTCCAATGGGGAATTGACTATAGTTTTGGTAGCTTTGTCAAGTTCCAGGAAACTATTTTTTTTTGTTTGAGCAGGGGCGCGCCCAGCTCTCTCCGATTTACAACCAATTTTTTAAACATAGTAACTGTTCTAGCCCGGTGACAATACAAAAAAAGGTCACGGGCTGGGTCCCCTAGTTTGGAATAATAGTCAATAAATATATTTTATTTCAGCCTTGAGCGTTAACTTCCAATTGTGGTGGAATATAGAAACTGTGTTTATTATTTACATGGTAATATTTATTTATAAAGGCCTTTAAATGATAACAAATGGCTGAAGGAAAAAAGTAACTAGGACCTTAAAAGTGCTCACTTTACCGTGAACAACACTTACTTGCGTAGACCCTGTGTCAGCTTCAATAGAAGCCACTTAGCTTCGTCAGTTGTAACAGGAAAACAGTCGTCCAGTGTTGCGGCACGTGGCAGATAGTTACAGCGCAAATGAGATGCGCACTCAACCCCGTTACTCCGTCTGCGAGTCGAACCAGGATGATCGTATTTTGGAAACGTGGCGGACGTTGCAAATTGACGCGTGTGTGTGTGTGCCCCCCCCCCCCCCGCCGGTGTACGCACTCTCCTACACTTAGAATTTTGGTCGCTGCTCCATCGTACCTTCCCTTCACTTCATCGAGGCTAAAGATCTCAGCTGTTCAGTGCCGCTCACCAGTGCCGCTCAAATCTCCCCTAACCCGTTACCCCTTTCTCCCTTTTTGCCCCGCTCCCTTTTTTTTTCTCTCTCTCTCTCTTTATCGCGCACACTGGGCACGTATAGGAGCGTACTGTTAGAATCAAAGTGTAAGTGTAATCAAGCCCGCCAAGAGAAATTCCGGGCCCCTGAACAATGCGTGCTGTGAGCCCCTTTACCCCCTACCCGTCAAAAATCGACCATTCAAAACAACATAAATAGTCATCATCCATGCAAAAAACTTAATAAGCTTTGAGTGTCGAAATTAGATTTTTACGTAACACTTAGTTTTATAAATAAACATTTACGAGTCGGGCCCGACCCGGGCCCCTGAGCATTGCACTCCCTTAGACACCCCTCCACCCCCTCTTGCCGGGCATGCGTGTAATTAAGAGCGTGTGGTACATACGTTACCGCAATTAACGTTAATCGTATTCTACATGATTATTGAAGCCAATATAAGGAAAGAAAGGTCAGTCCTGCATATAGGCTGTTCACAGTAAAGTGAGCACTTTTGAGACCCTAGTTACTTTTTTCTAACAGCCA
Organism: Dryococelus australis; assembly: GCA_029891345.1. Classification (NCBI taxonomy): domain Eukaryota; kingdom Metazoa; phylum Arthropoda; class Insecta; order Phasmatodea; family Phasmatidae; genus Dryococelus; species Dryococelus australis. The sequence goes on along the minus strand of CM057003.1, from coordinate 68,920,030 downwards.
TTTATTATCCTTCCACCACTTTTAAAAATAAATATGACCATTCAAGTAATAAACGCTGTATATATATATATATATATATATATATATATATATATATATATATATATATATATATATATATATATTCCAGTGGACTCGAATGTTGACGTCTAAGGCTACAATAAAATATATTTATTCATCATTATTCCAAATGAGAGGGCTTCAAAAAGTGCTCACTTTACCGTGAATAGTCTATAACTATTTTTAGTAACGTTATATATTCTAATTGTATCGGAATGGGCTTATTAACATCCCCCGGTGTTATACCTAAAGGCTCATCAGGATATGGCTTACAAACTAACCTATGACCTAACTTAAGCTATGGCGTGATCACGGTAAAACGAGCACTTTTGAGGCCCTAGTTAATTTTTTATTTCAGTCAATTTTTATCCTTCAACCAGCTCTTTAAATAAACATTGCCATGTAAGTAATAAATACAGTGTGTATATTCCACCACACTCGGAAGTTAATATCCAAGGCTAAAATAAAATACATTTATTGACTATTTTTCCAAATGAGAGGGCTTTCAAAAGAGCTCACTTTACCGTGAATGGCCTATAACATCCATACCTTACCTAGTATTCGAGCCCAGAAACTCCCGCACCCCAAACGGCGGCGCGCCAACTGACTACGCCACGGGAGGTCGATATTAATTTTGTGAGCAAATATTTTACCAGACTGACTTATATTTGTCAAGATATTTCTGACGCCGTAAAAATGTATACTTTGTTGCGGCCGGCGCGAGATATGCGAACTAAATTCACGAAACTGTGGAAACATGCAGTTGCTTAAAGGCTGTTCACAATAAAGGTGAGCACTTTTGAAATCAACCTTAGAAATATTTCACTGCTCCCATCTGCATATATTCTACACGGCACACTGAGTGGCATGTGTCCAGTAAAGTTGGTAACGGTGGAGGGGAAAGTAGTTCAATATATTGTCGAATAAAAAGTGTAAGGTAACAATTTGCAATGACTTAAATTATTTATCTGGCTCTCAGTAATTTTCAGTGCATCGAAGTGTAAAAATGAGCAAATTTGTACAATATTTACTTTTCTAATAATTTCACAATTTAATTTTATCGCCTCACGAATAAAGTGACGAGGCCCATGGCAATGTTAATTTTACATAGGGCGGAGGAACACACAACGTGTATACAAGTAGATCTTAAGCAGGGCTTTCTAAAGTACTCATTTTACCGTGAACAGCCTATACAAAGTTCGCAGCGGCCGTTATCTAGGAATGCCCTTTTTCAATTTCCCATTGCTGGCTTCCAAAAACGTGTGAATTTCAGTTGGTGTATTTAGAGCTAATTAATGTCTACGTCCTCAATATAACATGCAAACTTTCTAAAACAATATAATACCCCTGCTTCTACGGCAATACCTTGCAAAGGAAAACCACACGTCAAAGGCACCGAAATATAACTTCCTCGGGTGGTTAAAACAGCTTCACAGTAATGCTTGCTGTGGTATATTCGCGGTTTGTTCACACTTTCTGAATCGAACCTTTGAAAAAACACCCCATGTATGACGTGTTTGGTTGCTTCTTAAATATGCTGTGTATCGCAGGACTTTTATACATGCGTTAATATTTAATTACCCTGATTTTGGTTAAATTAAACTTTAACATATATTTTATCTATAAATTATAACATTTCGTTTATAACAAAAATGAATAAAGCCGAAGATAAAAGCGGTGTGTTGGTAATACCTAGTAAGAAATAGTTCTCATGCAAAATATTACTACACTGAACGCCACGAATGCTGTGCGTTGGCCCTGTGGTGTGATTTTCTAAGCTTTGTTTGCACGAGGCGGAGGAATTTACTGGAAGTACAACTTTAGCAGGGCTTCAGAAAGTTGGACGTAAATGTAAATGGACTATACGGGAACTTCTACGTAAGTAGTTTCTGTAAACTTCTAGTTAATTAGTTCCTGTCAAATCAGTTTTCAGGCGTATGCGCATGTTCTACGAAGACAATTTTTCTTGATAAATGGTAAAAATAATTTACATAGGATTGTTTCTTTCACTTTTGTATATTATATAAATTTAAAAATATATAAAGTTTTGAAAATTGCTTTAAAAAATTACTGCATGTTTGGAGATTGTCTGAGAAGTTTCTTTGGATGACGGGAGAGGGGGAAAAAGTGTCTTCTGCATCTCAGTCCGTTGTTTTTAATCACGTGTGATAATATTCCGCTGTTGCAGGTATAGTTTGCCAGGAATCCATGCACAGCGCGTGAATGTGGAATGACGTCCTTGAAGGTCGCCGGTCGTCACTTCCTAATGGCTTGGCTTGACCTCGGGGTTTTGAATTTTCATTAGGAAGCCGCGTTATGGCTGCAGTTTTTCTGCGGCTGTTGTCACGCTGGTTGTGCTGACACCTGGTCCGGCTGGCATAGCTGCTTTTCAGGCTTGAAGGGTTACATCTGTATGTATTGTTACGCGCGGTAGCTCACACTGACCACAAGTTCCTGTTACGCGTAGGTCGAAGCTATGGCGGGGGGGGGGGGGGGGGACTAACCTCCCTCACCACCACCCCTCCTGGGGAAGCCTGGGAATGATTGCCAGCTGCTCCTGGCTGGCGTCACAGCCCCTCCTCCCCCCTGCTGGAGATGATGCCGACAAATGTGGCGGAGGCGCAGGAATATTCTGGGAATTAGGACACTCGGGGAAACTAGATAATTAGCGAAACTTCTTAATGACGGCCTATGACCCTATAAATATTGCAGTGGTACAGCGGCCACCAGTCTTGGTATGGGCCTTAGGGCTGAATGCGGTAACCGAGATACCGGTGAAGAGGCCGGGCGACGACGGGAGATTACGAAGCGGCGGCGGACGAGGTGTTTGTGGTGTGAATGAACGAGAGGGCGTGGGACCGGACAAGTAAAGGCTACTGTGCGTGAGGCGCTCGGAGAACTCTAGAACATTGCGGACTAGCGGACCATGGACTAAACTGAGGTGGGATTGAATGGAGATGTAATACGTATTTTATTGTAAATATAGGAACTGTCAAATATGGACTCATAATTTATACAGTAATTGAATAGATTTTGAAACACTGTATTAGGACTGATTTTTTAATTCTTTAATTTCATTGACTTCTTTAAAGTAATAATACATTGTATTAATTGAAGTCATTGATTATAAACAGTAAGTTATATCAATTTATTATGAAATGCATATCTGAGAGAATTTTGTTTGTATTTATTGTAAATAAAATTAGGAAATTATAATTAACACTGTTATTTAATTAAGACCTTCATCTCTTAACGAACTTGGTTTGGCCCACTGACCTTTGAGAGAGGAATTGTATCCGTATTTTGCGTATTCGATACTATAGTATATTTACGGTTACTGCTAACTTTCTGAGGTCCTGTTAAAGATTTGCTTTCAGAATATTTCTCTGTCTCATACAAACAAATATTAAATTCGTCAGAAAAGTTACTTCGAAGAGGCAACTTACCGCATTCGTGCGCACTCGGTGTGGTAATATTCTGCATGAGAATTACAATGACCCGTCGCGTCCGTCCGTCGATCACGTGACCAACAGCCAGTCAGGGGTGGCCATTATTTCTATCCATCCGTATAAACCTTGGAAAGCTGTAACTTTTGACGGACGAACGGATGAAATGGCAACCTTCTAAACTTGCACATTTTGTTACTCGTTCATCACGAGTTCTTTACAAGGCTGTGTAGTGTGTGCAGTGTTTTGTTTTGGCTGTATTTTGTTTTCATATGTTTGTTTATGTAACTGTGAAATGAAATTGTGAAACATTTTTCTTGACATTTGATACGTTCGTGTATAGTTGTTTTGGGCACCTACTTAGAAACATAATACCGCAAAATGTTTTCACTTTTTATGGAGAATATTTTCCTATTTGTAAAGCGTTTTGTTTGTATTAGTTGGCAGCAATGAACGTACGACGGACGTACGAAGTTGGGTTGTAAATCGCTCGGTTTGGAGACTGACGAATGTATGACGGACAGACGGGAGGATGGCGGATAGACGAAACGGGCTGTTGTAAATCCTGCCTTCTGGCACATGACATATTAGGAGAAAACCAATCACGCCACACATGAGGTGAATTTTCAAAAGTTTTATTCTAAATTGTGGAAATACCGCGAGCGACTATAAAATCGTGGAAGCGCTAGAGCGGCTCGGGTACTCGCGTCAAATGCCAGGTTGCCTTCACGCGCAAAACACTGAACTGACGAGCAGAGCTGTCTATCTCTCGTCTACTCGTCTCATAAATATTTCACTGGTGAACCTACCATTTTATGGTAAATGCTGTTCACGGTTAAATGAGCACTTTTGAAAGCCCTGCTTAAGATCTACTTACATGCACGTTGTGCACTTACACCTTATGTAAAATTAACGTTGTCATGGGCCTATTCACTTTATCCATGCGTCGGTCAAGTGAAACTGCGCAGTTAATAGAAAAGTAAACATTTTATAAATATACTAATTTTTACACTTCGGTTCATAGAAAAACACAGAAAGACAAAGAAATAATTTAAATTATCACAAATGGCTACCTGAAACTTTTTATTCGACGTTAAGATACGGAACTACCTACCCTCCATCGTAACCAACTTTACTGGGCGCATGTCACTCAGGGCGCCCGTTAGAATGTATGTTGGTAGGGCCAGTGACATTTCTCTAAGGTTGATTTTTAAACTGCTCGCTTTATCGTGAACAGCCTTTATAATGATAGAGACACATGTTTGCTTCGTGTCCTTATTTTATGTTAAGTAGCCTGTATACTAGAAGTGTCATACAGAGAAACACTCGTATTAACCCTTTTCTACTTGGAAACAAAATACGTATTAGAGGAGGAAATAAAAAACGGGAACTAGTATTCGCATGTGAAAGTTTTGTTAAATGCTATTCGTAAGCAAACACCGTTCGAAAAATACTGAACAGTTGCTAAGCAACAACTGTACGACGGAATTCCTGCATTGTGTTTAAGGACGTGGTCGGAGACGCCCTGAAGGTGCTTTCTGAACTGTGTGGGGAAACATGGGTCAACTATCATTTCGAAGTGGTTTATCTTCGAAAGTCAAGACAACGTCTTAGTCTGTCTTGCTAGGATCGCAGTTCAAATCTGCGTGCATGCCAATGCTGCGGAGTATTTCCCGTGGTTAACGCCGTCTCTTTCTGTCAACTGTAGCACATATTCGCAATTCCTCGACGTACGAATTTAGTCATCTGGTCCGTGCCAGTGTTAATTTTACATAAGCCGGAAGGTTTCGAAGTGGGAAGAAAAGTATATCACAGGGACTTTTGAAACGTCTCGCAGAATACCCTAAACGTAAAATCGAGACCAGGATTTCAAATACTTAATGTATTTTGATGGTGTTTGATTTGTTGATAAGATAATTAAATTCTTTTAACTATAATATTCAGCAATAACTGATACCGTATATTATGTTCAATATAGAATTTGTGTACTTTTTGGAAAAAAAAGTTAGGTATACAAACCACATAATCAGTAAATATGTCAAAATGATTTCCTTAAAAAAATATATATATATATACAATTCCATGATTTTGAAACTTATATATTTTAAAGAAAAATATTTTCGAAACAAAATTTTTACAAGGGCTTTTAAGAATATCAAATTCGGTTCAAATTAAGAAGGCGATTTCTTTTTAATTTTATGGTTATAGAGTTATACACAATAAAATTACGTAAATCTGAAAATAATTATTTTTGCACACGTACTGATTTTGTTGGTTATTTTAAAAATTATTTAGAATATTTTATTCGATGACTTTAAATTGTATAAACTATTGTATAGTATGGTTCTGTCAATTCAGATTTACAGCCAATTAGAGAAACTCCATAAAAATACATAAAGTAGTTAAAATTCCTTGTTTGATTTTTGTGCCCAGGAAATTCATGCACTGCAGGATCTTTAACTTTCAGAAGTGCTCATCTGCGAAAAGCATAAAACCATTAAATTTTTTGTGTGCTGGAGCGATGATAACTCGTAGTATCTGGGGGGGGGGGCTACGGTGGCTGAGCGATTAGCACCCTCGCCCCCCAACAAGACAAACCGGGTTCAATCCCCGGCCGGGTCAACGGATTTTCGCAAGTGAGAATCGTGCCGGACGACGCAGTTGGTCGGCGGGTTTTCTCGGGGATCTCCCATTTCCCCCGCCCCTTCATTCCGGCGCCGCTCCATATTCACTTCAGTCACCCCCATCGCCTCTCAAGACCTGGCTGTTAAGAGCCTCCCAAATCTCCTCACTCAATCACTTCACTAACGCGATGTGCCAGCGTGGAAAGGAAACAGGCCCCGACTGGATGCGCTGCACAACTCGACGGGAGCTGAGTTCTTGTCCAGCCATTCCCGATTTAGAATAGGAATCAGAGCTAAAAGTGAACCGCGACGCGCCGCTATGGCGTAGCGTTCCGTCCGAAGCAAAGGAAAAAGGGGCGTTTGCGCAGTTTGAGAGACAAGACTGCAGAGACGGAGGAGTTGCAAATGTTTCCATTGCCACTCTTACAGAAGTAACGCTTCGAAAACATTAAGGGGACTGCCTAGTAAAAAAAAAAAATTGTTAAAACGTCAGGCCGCAAGAAAGCGCTGTAAGAGCGATGGAGAATAGGACAAATAAACTTCACGTGTGCCCTGTTTCCTCTGAATTTTAAGGGTATTATGTAGCTGCGCGTTCAAGGTCAAGAAGCGAGGAGCGATACGGGTGACATTAACACGCACGTCTAGTGCTTCATCGCTCCTACGCGCAAAGCGTGTAGTTTTGCCGTCGTATCGCTGCACTGTACATAGATTTGTAACCGTGAGGTTTTGTTACACGCGATGACAGATCGCAGATTAAACTACGTCCGTATAGTTGTACGTTTCTCTTGCCGCTTAAGGAAACTTCATAAGTAAGCTTTAAAAATGTGATATTTGACCACTTTCACGAATTGTTTTTTTTTTTTTTTTCAAGAATACACTAAATATGACTAAATTAAACGACAGGAATATAGAAAATAGTTTTTCTTATCCTTTCTGACAAAAAGTCGTATTTCGATGACTTTTATTTACCGAGATACGCAATTGCGCGTAAAGGACGATTTCACAGAAAATGTTCCCGTACATTATCCCCTTAAGCGGTATAAGCTATTCATGGTAAAATGAGCACTTTTTAAGCCTGTTTAGGAACTACTTGTATGCACGTTGTGTATTTTTCTGTTTTATGTAAGATTAACATTGCCATGGGCCTCATAACTTTATTCATGCTTCGGTAAAAGGAAATTATTAAAAAAGAAAATGTCACAAATCTGTTCATTTTTACACTTCCATGAATAAAAAAAAACAGTAAACGAAAGAGATAATTTAAGTTATCAGAAATGTTTACCTAACATTTTATATATAACGTTGAGACAAGAAACTACTTCCATCCATCGTTACCAACCTTACTGGGCGCATGTCACTCAGGGCACCCGTTAAAATATATGCAGATTGGGGCAGTGATATTCTTTAAAGGTTGATTTCAAAAGTGCTCACTTTATCGTGAACAGCCTTTAACTGTGGGGTTTTAATGCACCAATATGTTCAGAACGATAAATATCTTAAACAGAGGGTTACTTACATCATTTTCTCTTAACGTTGACATTTCTTAACGACCAAATTTGTGAAATGGTAACAAAAGATGGATTTTTATTTCTGTCCTAAAAATAAATTTACGTCAAAATGAGGAGACTTGGGCGACGGCTCTTAACATCGAAGTCTTGTTTACGTCGAAATATGTTATTGTTTTTTTTTTTTTAATAACAATATAATCCCAAAGAATGACTACGCCTACTTTATTAACGTTATTCAGCGCCAGAGCGTGAATTCTGCAAGATATGGCTATTCTCGCAGGTAACGATCGTGGAGGGCGTTGCTGGCAAATTTCATTGAGGTATTCCCTGTTCCTCTTTCGTTACATTCCTCCTCCTCCTCCTCCCCCCTTCCGGTGATATACCGAGTGATGTGGCGCATTGGTATTACGCTGTTCACGGGAAAATTACCACTTTTGAAAGCCCTGCTTGAGATCTACTTGTATTCTTCCCCCTTACGAAAACTTAGCATTGCCATCTGCTAATTTCTACACTTCGATGCATAAGAAACACAGAAAGAGAAAGAAATAATTTAAATTATCACAAATGGTTACCTAACACTTTTAATTCGACGTTAAGATATGGAACTACTTTCCATCCTTCGTTACCAACTTTACTGGGCGCATGTCACTCAGTGCTCCCGTTAAAGTATATGGAGGCAGGGGCAGTGACGTTTTTCTAAGGTTGATTTGAAAAGTGCTCACCGTGACGTGAACAGCCTTTAACTCACTGAACTCTTGTTCAGGTGGGCCCGGGTTCGATTCCCGGTCCTGCGATCCTGACTTCGCTTGTCCACTCGCAGGCTCTCGCTGGGTTGGTTTCTTGGCGCAGGCTGCGGCCGATTCTTTCCTCGTCCTTGATCCTTCGAGCCACCCTCGACGAGACATCAAGCAATACCTATATACCGTAATGTTGTGGTTGTCGCCTCATACAACTCGTCGAGGAGTGACCAGTACACGTGGCCCCTTACTCCTATGGACGTCGGGCCACCTCCGCGGAACGCGAGGTTCTGGGTTTGTATCCCTGGTGAGCCATTTATGTGTGTGCCTTTTTGGCCTACTTCTCTTGGAAAGGTAGGCTTATGCAATAATGACAACATTCGTCTGGGATGTATGTCTGCCCTTTTTCCCATGATAACTTTTCAACCCGTAAAACTAATTTAGCTGGCCTCAGTACACATATAGGTCTAGTACTTAGTACATACATCTGAATTTTATAGTATTCAACAACGTCGTGTGTTTATTTTCAAAATTGTGACTGTTTTAATATTTATTGCGCTATTTCGTATATCGGGGACCATATAATTATTTAAACCAAATTTCGTATTTTGACAGGTCATCGCGTAAATATTTTAATCAGCGAGATATATCGTGTTAATGGCCCGCCGTCTTGGATAATAACGCTGTATGAAATAACTAAGCTTTTACATCACATCTCGGAAACTACCAAAGAGTTTCTCGTCAAATTTCGCAAGTATATGCCGTTCATGATAAAGTGAGCACAGTGAAAGCCCTGCTTAAGATCTACTTTTTCTCCTCATTTTGTATCCTTTCGCCATACGTAAAATTTTTATAAGCCTTTAAGGGCGTTGGTCACGGGAAAATGTGTTATTCATATTAGAACCACACATTGTTCAACTTGTAAGCACTACCTGTGACTACCTTTTCCTCAGATAAAATATTTTTAGACTACATGATTTTTGCAAGAATGACACGTCAAAGTCAAAATTTTACTGTTTTTGTAATGTACAAATAAAATAAACCAAACTATTCGCAGAAATTCTAAAAAAAAGAGCATCTGAAAGATCTTGTCTCGATTTATTTTAAGGTATGTTTAGCATAAGTTATTTTCAAAAAATTTAGGGACAGCCAAAATAAAAAATATGCAAAAATATTTCCTTTTTTTCAGAAATTTTTTTAAATTGCAAAAACAATTCCTTGTACAATTTTATATGCATCTTGAAGTAGCTCTTGACATTTTCTTTCAATGTTAATTATCTCAATTCTGTACGTAAGATCGTTTTCATTATTTGTGCATTGCTAAAACAGTAAGATTATGATTTTGACATGACATTTTTCAAAAACCATGCGATCTAAAAACATTTTATCTGAGAATAAGGTAGACACAGATAATGTCTACAAGTTGAACAGTACCTATATAGCACAAATATAGAATAACACATTTTCCCGCGGTCAGAGACCAGCCTGTGCTGCTATCTTTGCTTAAAAGAGGATTTTCAGCAGTTACCTGAACAATCGACTGCATCGCAGTCTCAGTGCATATTCAGAATATTGGTATATTAAGAATAATTAAATGTGTTTATCACTGGTGTACAAGAAGACATATAAATCAAGACCTGTTTCCTGTAATGTTTAAGTCAATTCATTATCAACAAATATATTTTTTCAAATTTCTGAACGTAAAAAATATATAACAGTGCAACTTTGGTGGGGAGAGGGGGAATGGGTGTAGCCCCTTCGTCCTGGATAGTCAACAAATCGTGAACTCTGAAGGAAACGTTACATTTTGTGCCAAATGATATGTTATAAAACCAGCCACAGGTAATATTCACCTTACTACATCAAAGAAAGAGTTTAAATATTCAACCTTCTCCTCTGTGACTTAAATATGTATACTTTTAATCGCATTTCTCGACGCACGACGAAGATTTTCCTGTGGTATGGATGCAATACACATTTCGGTGTAATTTTACAGTTCAGCCTGCCCAGGGTTCGAAGGTTGTTTTCATACACTTTCTGCATCACACAGAGCAGAAAAATAATCAAGTGAATTTAAGTTGACGGAATGAGATGGCTACGAACACTCAAAAATCATATAGTTATAGTCCATTCATCGTCAATCCCAACTTTTCTGAAGCATTGCTTAAGTCATACTTTCAGACTACTCTACCAGCTCATGCAAACGAAGGTTAGCAAAGTTTAGAAAATTACAACAAAGCTACAACACACCGCATTCGTGCGCACCCAGTGTAAGGTTGAACTCCCTTGAATATTCACATTCCGTGACTTAACTTATTCGACCTAGTGGATATCTTGCAATCATAACACCTGCACGACACCTTGCCGAAATTTTAGTGCTGCCATGCATATAAACAAAATGTTCTTCTTCGATGCTTTTGTTGCGAAGATTCCGTGGCTTTTGTCAGGTTGGACCATTCTGTACATGAGGTGGCTAATCCTGGTGGTCACGTGCTAACGTTAACATGGATATCGTGGGTTTGATTCCTGGAGCAGACGGACGAAGTGGTCTGGTCATCTCATGCTCACGCTGTCATTCACCTTACCATCCCATCCCTCTCCCCCAGCCTAAAATAAAACGGCAACCGCTGAAGGGCTGGCTACCTACCACATGTACACTGTGAAGGCACAACTTTGAGACCAGATCAACATCGATGCAATTTTACTGCAGAACATTAAAAATGTGTCCACTGGAATGAGGTGGAATGATATTCACCTACTGCTCATGTATCCAACTTTTGCCCACGACTTGAGTACATGGAACTGTCGAAATTACGTGTTCAAGCAGTCAGGTAGAGAATGAGAGAGGGTACATACATTCCCAAAACAAGTATAATAAATTCATGTTTAGGGGCCACTGTGGCTGAGCGGTTAGCCTGCTAGCCTCCCACCAAGACGATCCGGGTTCAATCATTGGCCGGGTGACTCCGGATATCCGCATGTGGGAATCGTGCCGGACGATGCCATTGGGTTTTCTTGGGGATCTCCCGTTTCTTACGCCTCTTCATTCCGACGCTGCTCCATACTCACCTCAATCACCCTCATCGGCTCTGAGGATCTCGATGTTAAGAACCGTCTAAATTTCTCCACTTACATTCATGGTTACTTCAAACTTTTTTGAAACCCTGCTTGTATCAGGTTATTTCTCCGCCTGATACTAACAAGGCTTAATTAATGAAGTCTAGATAATTACACTGAAGGGACAACGCAACTCTGCCTTCGTGTGCACTCCATTTAATACTACTGTGGATGAAAACTATTTCTCACTAGATAATACCAGCACACATATCTTATCCCTGCTTTCATAATAATTCTAAAATGCAATATTATAATTTATAGGCTTTATATAATGTATATAAAAATATGTACTCGTCTTTATGATCAACCAACCGCACGAGACTAGAAACCTACAAAGTAGTGATTTATTAATAATTTCACAGTTTAGGGCAAACAAGTAAAGAAAAATTAAATCGTAAGTTTCCTTTAGAAATTAAACACATTCATATAAATGCAATAGATAACTTAGTATTCTTATTTACCCCAGCAATTTACGGCACGAAATAAAATATCGCCATTTCGTACACGTTTATACGTGGAGAGTGTTCCTATACGGCACGTACACGATGGCCATGAACACTTTCGTGAAAATACTTCCTGTCAGTCTGATACGTAGGCTGAACGTTCGTTATGTAATACGTTTTCCATCGAGAACCTAGCCCTCCTATAGTGAGTTGAGTATGCATGAACTTTGTCAAGAATCGCTGTAACACGGGGTTGGGTTTCCTTTCAGAAAACGAGACCGTAATAACGAAACACATAATCGCTATCCTGAAGCATAAAATGCGGTTACCTTCTCCGTAAACTACAAACTCTGCCGTAGCAATACGAAATTTTCGTCGCCATTTAATCAGAAAATGATAGTTCACAGGCAATTAAGGCATTCATAACAGATACATAGTTTTAATTTTTTTTTTTCTAAGTTTGCCAAAACCGCACCTCAAAACTAGTAACAACCCGAAGCACCGCTATAAATACGCCCCCCCCCCCCTTGTCCACTTACAGGTATTAGGCAGGTAAACATCGCTTGGCTTATCTTTGCAGAGCAGTTAGATGTTTTCTGGTTTATGGCAACCTTAAGAATAAGATGGGGTGAGCTATGGATTCGAGGATCGGTTTGTCTTGATGTGTGTGGTGAATTAAGTCACCATATCTGGGTGAACCGTGTAGCGTGTCTGATGAAAGAGTCGACTTCGTCAATTAATATTAATAAGCCAGGGAAAAAAGGACGTGATACTTGCGCCATACATTTGTTTTTCGTGTTCAAATTTCTGTCGGCAGCAGAAAAAAATTTGTTTATGAGTGATATCACAAGGATGAGTCCAGAATCATCTGCTCACCTATTATATTGTAACATCCGTTGGCCGCAATTTTTTAGCAGCGCTTTCCGTTCAAGCTCGCTGTGTGATCGTGTTATGTCAGCTCGTCTGTAACTGCGGTGCGAGAAACAATGACACTTGCACGAAAGGAGAGCAGCGTGCAGTGATACTTTATATTGTGGTCGAAGAATGTGCGTGGTGCCGATATGTATTGAATAATGTTTATTGAAGTCAGTATGCACAATATGGAGAAAGTGTTTTGTCGCGAAGAAGTGTGTATGGATGGATAAAGATCGAGGAAGGCTGCGCCTGCCACGACGAAGGGACCGGAAGCCCGTCTACATCCACACTTAATAGTGTGCACGTGTTGGATAGATGAGTGATGGTGGGTAATCTTGCAGATCATTTGCATATCGTGACAGACATGGGTTTCGAAAATTCTGTGTGAGATGCTTACCGAAAAACCTCACGGAACAGCATAAACAGGCGTTTGGACATCTGAAAACAACATTTCGGCCAATAATCTCAGTAAGATTAATGGTTCTTTTTAGCGAGAATCATTTTCGGTGACGAGTCATGAATACATCACTACGAGCCTGAAAGTAAACGGCAGTTTATGGAATGGAAACATCCGCAATTGTGGACTACGGGAAAGTTTAAAAGTCAACTGTCAGCTGTAAAATTGATGTTACAGTTCTCTGCGATCACTAAGGGCCAGTATTGGGACATTATCAGAAGAAATGTTCAACGATCAGTAATGTTCGTTACAGTGCGAAGCTCACTGGCGAGTTGAGGCCTGGCGTTCAGGTGAAACCTACAACTGCTAACCATAGGGCGTTGTGCTCTTGCATGACAATGCACATCTGCCCACATTGTTGACTCTGCAGAAACTTTGTTTTCAGGTGTTGAGGCATCCTCCCTACAGTCCTGAGATCGCCACATCGGACTTTAGCGTGATGTTTGGTCCCCTAAGAGCAGTCGCACAAGGAAGAACTAGATTCATGTCTGGTGACGATGTGAAGACAGCGGCGCAGTCGTGGCTCGTGTTCAGCCTAAATCATTTTATAATATGGGATCACGGGAGCTTGTTTACAGATTGATAAGGTGTATTGAAAAGCAGCAACATTATGTCGAAAAATGACGTGTTTTTCTTTTTCACGTGTCGATTACAATAAATTACACAGCCATAGTGTGGATAATTTTCGACATTCTTGTATAACCTATTAACAAAACAATGGAATATATTTTCATAAAAAGTTCCGTGTGTATTTACGGAAGCTGTGTAACTAACCGTGCGTAAGTGTGCTTAAAATTACGCAGTTATTTTCGTACTTTGGCGAATTAGTTTTGCAATTGAAGCAAAGGATCCGTAAATTTACGAAGCGATCCGGTTGATCACAGCCCCCCCCCCCAAAAAACTTTACCGTAATTTCATATTAATTCTGTGACTGAACGAGATGGTTCAGCGGTTAACCCTCGGAGTCGCATTCGGGAGGACCCAGTCCGGCCAACCTAATTTCAGTTTCCCATAGTTTCCCGAACTCACTCTCAGCGAATGCTGGGATGGTACAGGCCATGACCGACTCCTTCGAATGGCCCCTCTGTCGACAAGACGTTAACCCAGGTCCTACCTACCTGCTTACTTCAATTTTGTTTGGCCACGAGTGTTTAGCGAAATGACATCGGAGATGCTTTGACGAAATGAGAGTAGATCGAGATGCTCTATCTCTTTGACGTATTGCTGCGCTATCCCCGTGCCCTCAATAAATATGAGAGGTGACCGGATGTCATATGTGATTGCGACCGAAACACTTGATATTCGGGAAGATTGGTGTTCGCGCATCGGTGGTGGATTGTTACACTGTCCTTTGTGGTGCAGAATTCAGATACGATCATCATCGTCACTAAGGCTGAAGAGGCACTCTTCATGGAAAACAGTGCATTACCATTCCTGCTCCAAGAAGCGACTTTCATCGCACCTCTGCCGACGTGTCAAAGGAGGTCGAGGAACCACAGGCAAACGTCACTAATTACACATAACAGACTTCACGATATCTCTGAACACCAAAAAAAAAATTTGGAAAAAAAAAAAAAAAAAATTGGAAATAGTTGCTAAAAACGTTTTTAGTGCCATTACAAGTTAATACTTGTAAATTTCACAAGTGTCAGTATTATTGAAAGGATTTTTCTGTCGTTCTACAAATCCTGGTTTTGCACAAGTACAAATTCAACACGTTTACAACAAAATGCTTTGTAAAAGTACTACCATTTGTATTTTTACAAGAATTTTTCTGTTCGGCTTACAAAATATTTTTTTCTGTGTGGGTGTTGCACCACCGTCTGGTAGATGTATTGGAGATCGGCGGGAATTGCAGTTTTCTGTCTGTAGTGCGTCAGGTGGCGCCATCACCTGGCTAACGTGGCATAGTCCTGTACGTATACACTCCTCCTGATTTCGCGGCCTAAATGACTGGCCAAACGGCGAGCTGATCTTCCGGTGTCACGCATTCCGACAACGCAACCCCGTACTAATTAGTTACAGCGTTACTCGATTCATTTACGACACCGAGTCATGTTAGTCTATGTAGAAATGATAGTCTTGTCCGTGCTGCCATTTACATGGCTTTTCATACCAACAGGGTTGACTGCGTCAGCCAACGGCCTGTATACGACCAGCGGCAGTAACGTTTCTGGGATACCACTTGAATCACATTCATATCCGTCATTCGTAATTTATATATGACTGATTCTGTTGCAAATAAGCGACTCCGTGTGTGCGAATTTTGTTGTATTGTAAAGGACTTTTGAACGTCCCCGGTTTTATGCTTGAAAGCCTAGCAGGGGAAGGCTTATAGACCAACGTATAACTTAACATAAATTAACACCCATGTATCATTCGGGATTCGAACCCAGAGCCTCCCGCACACCAGATCGGCGGCGCATCAACCGACTGCACCACGGGAGGTCGGCTGTGTGTGCGAGTGTAACAGTTTCCTGTCCAACAGTGTATATGCTAGCAACGACCTGCAAAAGTACCAGATAATTTCAGCACTTATTTCACATAAAATTATCAATATTATAATGTCCAGCTTATGGTCGTTCGGGATAATAAATATAGCTTTGTTTAAAATTTAAATGAATGCGCGACAGCGATGTCCCTTACTCTGCCAAGTACCTACTCTTGAGCTTCAACGCATGCGAGGATCACAACAGAATATTCCACTAAATAATAATCAACTGTTGTCAAATGCTATGTACTTTCATTTCTACTTGATTTTTATCGTAATTTATGGCGAAAAATTATAGGCTTGACGAGCGCTTCTCCGCTCGCCACCAGGCCACGCCCCGACACAGGTAGACCACGCCCGACACAGGTAGACCACACCCCGATACAGGTAGACCACGCCCCGACACAGGTAGACCACGCCCGACACAGGTAGAACACGCTCCGACACAGGTAGATCACGCCCCGACACAGGTAGACCACACTCCGACACAGGTAGACCACGTCCCGACACAGGTAGACCACGCCCCGACACAGGTAGACCACGCTCCGACACAGGTAGACCACGCCCCGACACAGGTAGACCACGTCCCGACACAGGTAGACCACGCCCCGACAGATACAGGGCCAGCCTCGCGAAATTGGTGTAAAATAGATAAACGACTGCAGAGTGATGTTTTATTGCGAATTATTACTGGGTACAGGTGCCAGACATTTGGTGTGCAAGACATAGTTTAAATAAATACCTGCTCCAAACTGCGCTATTACCTGAAATACAGCAGGACACCTATTGTCTGTATGCGTATCGCCCTACATACTATAACAGGAAGTTTTCTAGTTGCTATATATTTCACACCGGAGATCTCTTTCGGCTTCACTCAGGATGCTATTGACGTACCACAGTTTCTTTTAGCAGATGGCAGCAGTTACATATCTGGTACATCACTTTGCAACCATCTCAGTAGAAAACGTAAGAGAATTTAAAAATTTTTCTGGTGTTATACTACAGGTATAATAAGGTAATGAAATTATTCGCTAATTTGAAAATAATCATTATGTCTACCCAGTTACTAATATAATATAGGTCTAGTGAAAAATTATATATTTGGATCAACATCGTTAAGCTATTGTAATGAGTAAATGTAATTACATTAACTTCCTCATCAGTGGACTCATTCTTAGACGTAGATTATGAGATGCGAAAATCAAGAGCACGTTGCAAAAGAAGATAAAAATAAAAGTAAATTACAGGGAAGGTTTTCAGAGGTGTTTAAATAACCAAGAACCTATTTGATGTTGGGATCAAAACTTTGTGGAGTGCCTGTGTTGTGTAGAGTCGTCGAAAAATAGTCGCTTTTCTGCATTTTTTTTTTTTTTTTTTTGTTATCGTAACTATATGTACTATTCAAGTTATTTTACGCCACTTAAATAAAATATTACAAATGTTGGTTTTCGTTTACAGTGTTGTGGGTGAACAGAGTGGCGTAAGATTACTCTAGGTTAATATCCCTTGCCTCTCCTGTCTCCGTTCTTAATTTACGCCCCTCGTGTTTATATATCTCCAGACTCGCTAGTGAGGACTGTCACTGCACACGTTGAACAGTTCTCAGAGGGCAGCCAGCTCCTATATTTTACTGGCCCTTAGCCCATCCTTTATCCTACGGAAAATATATGTAAAAGAACGCGGAAAACTCAGAGGCCGTTTTACATTGGCTATGAAGGTTTCAGATTGCTTGCAATAAATCAGTCTTCTCGTACATTTGATATTCAAGGAATGTATTACTAGAGGTTTAATGATGAATTTCTCTTGTGCTCTGGGGGCTTATTCTAAGTTATTCGTTTCGTTTCCTCTCGACAAAATTATTCGTTATTACTCGAATTTTCGTTTACTAACGAAAGGAGCTATTCTAAGCACATTCTAGTGTTCTTTTGACGTCACTATGTTTGTTAAGAAACTCGAAACGAAAATGAAGCCCTTCGAGCCTTCGTTACCAAGCTGTATTATAAAAACTTGGCTGGTGTGTGTGTAACAAATTGTTTTTAGGACTGCGAAAGAAGAGAATTGTGATGTGCCTTCATACATTACAGAAACATAAAAATATATTAGAGAAAAAATATATTTTAAAAGCATCAATTTAACCTTTCTATTTTAATTTGTGAACTATCTACGCAGTAGTATAGGCTGGCTATTGTGAGAGAATTTATTAGATTATTACAGTTGTTTATAATTAAATAAGAGTTCATAAACACCGTTTTATTCGAAAAATTAGCTTTGAACAATGTAGTTTGTAAATCATGTGATAGGTAGCACTAAACTGTAAATAATTTTTGGTGGTTTACAACCAAAATGCTTTCTCTGTAAATAATTGAAAAAATGCATACACTTTTCGGACATGTAACAAGTAAAGTTCTATCTGCTCTCGCGTATCGGCGTACATGCAAGTCTATTTCAACTCAGTGCAAACGAAATTAAAGCTTATCTTTATGTGTAACACATCACATGTCAAGTCGAGTTACAAAATAGTACATATCGTCAGCAAATTTGACACACTTGACGAACGAAATATACCTTTTTCCAACAACGCATTATGAATTTAATACTAATATTAAAAACACGCCAAAAGCAAACAAAATATTTTAAGAACTTTACTGGTTTGGTCTAGTAATGTTTTTAATCACAATTATTCATAATTTACAAACAAAGTCACATGAAACAGTTAAAGTTCATGCGCATAGTGTTGCCAACCTGCGTTCGCTAACTAAAACCCGAACATTGCCGAAGTATGAGTATTAATGACAGGAAATAATGAGTATTAATGACTTAGAATACCAAATTGTCTTTCTCGACGAATAGGAAAAATTAAATAATAACTTAGAATAAGCCCCCAATTTAGTGACTGCAAAACTGTAAATCATTATTTTCAAGCTTGATCTCGTATTTTATTGTGTGTCATAAGTTAGGCTCATATGATTGATTTTTGCACTTTTTGTTTGTACTCCAGAGTTGCATGAATAGCTAGCTAATAATGTATTGTCTTTTTGCTTCGTACATTTTCTTTCGACCAAAGAAGTAACAATGAACCTGGGATGGTATACTGTACCGTATTTTTTAAAATAAATGGGACAGTCAAGGTAAATACGAAAACTGGCACATACAAGAATTGCTGCAACCCCGTATGCCAAGACACGAAATATCGCGTGGTCTTAAAACTGTGTAGCTTGCGCAGTGATCCTACAATAGAGTTGTCATCTTGCCAATATGGTATGTATTATAGTATGATGATTCCTGTCGTAGCAGTCTGAAAATGCATTTACATTTTATGCAGTTTTGGTATTTCGTGGTGTCGGGACTTCTCCTCGCAAACCCTGCAATCTTCACTTTCTTGCAATAGTTATGTTTTTGCCCGGAGTTCAGAGTCCTGCCGGAAGGTTGCAGGGGTTTTGTGTTCGCAACTAGCCACGACAACTATTGATGAACGTGGAAGGTTTGTAGTTCATCTACGTTCGTTATATCGCTACTTATGACTGATATAGCTGTGCCACAATAAATCATGGGATAAAAATAATCTCTATAAATGCAAAATAAATCAAGAAACAACAAGTTCTGACAGAACTTGCGGTATACTTGCTTCAATAAAATGTGTAAATTCATGTCGGTAGCTTAGATGATGGAACAATGTTTACTGATCAGTTGTTTTTATGTTGTATTCCAGCTTGAAATGCTAGATTTGTGTTGAAAAGATAGATTTAAAATGAATTTTTTTTAAGTACATTCGTTGCTCAATTATTTCACTTATACATCAACACGGAAGAGTTATAACGATATTGTGCAGCTTACCTGAGCAGTTATAAATTGGCCTAAGCAAAGATGCGTTATTTTGAAATGCCATGCGTGACTGTTTCGGGCCAGGCTGTTCGAGTTTTTGAAGTGAAATATGTTTCTGGCATTACTTCTCGTGCAAACACTTATGTCGAATTTTTAACGCGTAAATAATTAATTATGTCTGTACTTCATAAAAAATAAGGACAATATCTAAAGAAATATTTTCAAATAATAAGAAAAAGCAAGCAAAGTCCATATGAATTCAAAACCCGTAACCTTACTATAAGGGAACCTATATGTTACCTGCTACGCATTGATTTTTATCTAGGTGTGTCGGTACCTAATATAAACATATATAATCTTTATCGATTTACAGCTCGTAAGCGTTCATAAATAACTATTTCAGAATTTTATGTCCACGTAAAGTGTCCTATTCTTAGACCTATCGTGGTTTACAGGCAAGACACTGTTGTTACAAGGCTGCTCACAATAATGTGAGCACTTTTGAAATCAACCTTACAAAAATGTCACCGCTCCTGCCTGCATATATTGTAACGGGCGCACTGAGTGACATGCACATGGTAAAGTTGGTAACGTTGTGTTAGGTGACCATTTTGATAGATTAGATTATTTATTTTGCTTTCTGTTATTTTAATGCATCAAAGTGTAAAAATGAACATGTTAAAAAAAATATTTACTCTTCTTGTAATTTCACAGTGTCTCTGGAGCGACGCATAGATAAAGTGATGAGGCCCATGGTAATGTTAATTTTACATAAGACAGAATAATACACAATGTGCATACAAGTAGATCTTCAGCACGTCTTTCAAAAGTGCTCATTTTAACGTGGACAGCCTATAAGCGAAATTCGTACAGGAGTAACCACGACGGTAGGTTTAAGGTTAATACGCTAGTTTTAGCAACGTAAGTGGTGTAAGTAGTCGGGATCGAGCTCTCAGTGCCGACCTAACGATAGAGGTGAAGGGAGAGGTGTGATGTGTGAAAGGCCGGATAGTGCCAACTCATGTTCAGAGAGAAATGTATTCAATTCCTTGCAAAGTGCTGGGTCAGTATGTATGGGAGTCATTGTTGAATGGTTGCACTCTAAGAAATTATTCGAAAATTTATCACACAAGTGTATACGCTTTGTGAGAAAGCAGGAATGGTAATGTTTGCTCTTATATATTCATCGTAGCGTTCCTACGTTAGCTCAGGAAACAGTCAAATGCATAGGGAAGTTTCCAACTTTGTATAATAGCGCTACTAAACATTCCTATATCTGTAGCTTGATGTGTGGTATTATTACTATACAGTGTATAGGTTAAACACTTCCATTACAGTCGGGGCCGCGGTGGCCGAGCGGTCAGCCTGCTTGCCTCCTACCAAGGTGAACCGGGCTCAATCCCCGGCCGGGTCACCGGATTGCGCATGTGGAAATCGTGCCGGACGATGACGTTGATCGGCCGATTTTCTCGGGGATCTTCCATTTTCTCCACCCTTTCATTCCGGCGCTGCTCCATATTCACCTCAGCCACCCTCATCGGCTCTCAAGACCGCACTGTTAAGAGCCGTCCAAATCTCTTCACTCACTCCATTACAGTTTAGGAAGTTTACCAGAAAATTTTCTACAGTGCGGTTTGGTAAAATGATAGTGAATTGAAACAGGTTCAGATCACGCTGTGATCACGGTAGTTGGATGCTCGGAAAGGAAATGCTGGAATACGCGCGACGCTAAAATTTCAGTATTTTGCAGTGGGCGATAATAAGGATCGCATATTTTCGGCAGTGCGGCGTCGTTTTCAGAAAATTGTTTTCGGATTCATGGTGGTTTTTCTGTGAGCGAACAGATCGATTGCAACGATAATTTTATTTGGTGAGATAATACTGCTGGTGACCACTGCCTATACAGTTTGTGATGTGTTATTGGTAAAGCCACGAGTATTTCGCGAATTCATTCGGAAGCGAGGTAGACTCCAAACACTCCTTCTCCTCGCCTACTGTTGTGATTGGACGGCAGTTCTTTAGGCACGCCCCGTTTAACTGTGAGCCAGTAATAAGCAGGAAGCATTAGTGTGAGTTGAGTGTTTAACAGTCATGCACAGAGGCCTCACTTGATCACAGCAACCAATAAGCAAACGATATTGTCTCGTGTGCATAGAGAACTGTCCAGGCTAGAATGCTGCCAACTCGATCAGCGAAATACTTGTGGCTCTAGTTATTGGTGATGCCATCCATGCCTGAGGCAATGTCTATTTTTATTGGAGGAACGGCAACTGGCACCAGGAATGAAGTGATCACCACTGATAAGCTAAGAATCGTATTTCCTGAATTATGACCGTATTTGAGCGTGGTGATCGTGACCTGGGTTTGATCACGGTGATCAGATGTGATGGCGTGATCTACGGTTGACGGCAGCCTGGTATGGGAGTGAAAGTATGTGGTAGTGAATTATAAGCGTATCAGGTAGCTGTAACCAAAGGTGATCAAGGTTTGTGTTCATAGTTTGAGATTCTTGGTCTTAATAATTGGAATTACAAGCAAGCACTGTTATACTAGACTACATCACTTTGTTCGTAAGTTTTCGCAGTTATAAATCTTATTCATAATATGATACCTACATACCGGACAACTCAATGCGAACAATTCAAGCAAGAGTACCACTACAGTAATTCTTTTGCGAAAAAAGCTTCTTGTATCTTTTAATTATTATCTGTTGCCGTATACGTATTTTCCTCTTTGTATACGCATGGCACGTTGATGATTTGATTTCGCAATTGCACTTTGGATATTTTTACGGAACAAGAAAAAACAACACTGGATAAAAGTTAAGTACCACAGTCCATTCTGTTGGTATCGTAACTTTAAGATGAATAATTTTATTTTTGCCGCAAAAAAGTTGGCAAAATATTACAACACTAACAACACTGCCAGCATTTCTCACAGAAATGATCAAGGTGTCCACTTGTCTCTTGGATGTAATTGTATTGCATTTCAGTCTTGAAAAATATGATAATACTATTTTGTAATTACAGTCATGTGCAAAATGTTTGTACACGCTGTAATATTATTTTTATATTCCTACTAGCAGTGCGCATGTAAAATTACCACATAGTCAGGATTGGGTAAGTGATTATAAACATGTGTAGATAATGACCACGGGTCACACTAACGTTAAATGAATGTTTAATAACACGCGGGCTGATGCATCATCTTTGTAATGACACACTGATGAGAAGTTTGCACGTTCAGAGTTTGATAAATACAAACGATGTATTTTTTATGAAAGGTTTCTTCGCAGCCGTAGTTACTTTCGTCACTTGCCTTCACAATTTTATTTCAGTATATTCGGTAGTAAAAATATTTAACTGCACTGAGGGGGGAGGAAGCATTCAGACGTGCCCACGATCAGTCAAACGATGTTATAAGTCTATATTTTCAAGCAAGTAGTCTTTCAGCTGGCATATACACATTTCAAAATCGGTTTTTCACCGCTGGGGTTGCTGAGTTAACTAGGTTTCTCGCGGTCTAAAAGAAAGCCTGGGTACATTCTGTATATATACATCGGAGTACCGCTCCGGACTTGGCACATGCCTTCTCGTAACGCGCCTTCTGTCTCAGCGAACACTCTTTATGTGTAGCCAATTGCAGGCGGTGCAAAACATTTCTTGATATGTACATGTCGGCAGCTCATTTTTTTTTACCTCGTGTTAAAATTGTGGTGAACAGTGTATAAATTAATGAAAATATGATCGGCTTCTATTCACTGCTCATTAGAATATAATTTACATGATTGTAAGATATTTGTGACGATTGCATCTCCACTTGTACGAAGCATGGATGGTATTTATATTTTTCTTTAATATAGCGGAAGTACACATAGCCATTAGGAATTTAAAAATAAAATGTTCAATCATTCACGAAGCAACTACAGTCTTCCCGTTCGATGGGTGCCGAGATAACAAGGGTATGTGCCTCAGACATAGGACTACAACCGCTAGAACTCCGCTGGAGGGATGGCTATTGTTACGAGCAGCAACAAGCATGCTAGCATGATTGCGGTAGCACAAACATATTGCGAAGAAGTGGAGCGAAGCCTTGAGCGCTTCTAAACAAACCCCGCCAGGCAGGCCGAGTGCGCCAGATATTACGGCTGGAAACCCGGCGAACGAGGTCTTTGTCGTCGTGACACTGCACCAGCAAGACGTCCAGAGATGAAGGCGTGCCGGCCGCCGACATGCGTCTAGTCTTCATCCTACGGCATCATGGGCAAGGTGAAGTCGGACAATAGTAAACTAGCCAGAGTGGCTTTTATATATACACAAGTAATTTAATATTAATAATAATATTTTACACAATGTAACCAAGTAAGCTTAACGAGAGCTCCTCCGATTTAACGAGCAACTAACATTCTATAACGAGATGAAAAACATGTTTTAACGAGATGTAATTTGATATTGATTGTTATACAAAGACGATAGTAAATATAATTGAGTTTACCTTTGAGCACCCCTAACCCCAACATGTATTTATAATATGTAATATAATTATCCACAGTAAAGCCACACGCATTTAAAAAGGCAACACTGCGGTGGTGTAGCGGTCAGACTATTCAGCTCCCATCAAGCAGAGCCAGGCTCGATCCTCGGCAGGTTCACCCTGGAAAACGCTGTGGGCATTGCCGTTTAGTTTAGCGTGAAGGTTTTCTATGGGTACTCCTGGTTCCCTCGCCCTTGCATTCCGTAGCTGTTCAATCCTCCCTTCGCCTTCACCGGCTCTCAAGACCTTACCTTTAAGTGCCGTTAAAAACTTCTCAACCCCTTGGGAGGGGCGTTGGCCACCAGGCGTGCCAAAGCTATGAACCTGTTCGAAGGGATTAACCGCTGTATTCTTTCATCACGTTACCCCGCCAGCCCAGTGTGATTCACCAAAGGATATCCGGTTGGAATTTGGCCAATCTCCTTGTGACCTGTTGCTGGAACAAGAACGCGATACTGGTCCAGAGCCATCAAGAGGCTGCCCACGCTGCTCATGCCGTTTGAAATTCTTGACTTTCATTCCGATACACTGTTGCGTGACAAGACAACGCAGAGCGTCGGGGCGCTGTTGCAGTTCTCCTCCAGTGGAACAAGAACAACTATTGTAATGCAGAGTGTTGGCAGCGTCTTCACAGTTTATCCTGATCGTGACGGTAATCTTAGTTTAGGCACAAGGAATGAACACTCCATATCCTAGTTTGCTCCCCTTACGCCCTAAATCCCAATCACTGATATCAGTCAGTGGAATACTAGTCACCGAGAGTAAATTGCGAGGTGGTTACAGACAGGCCAACCAGTTGAATTAATGGGGAATCATTATGGCAGTGTGATATTCATTGCCGTGTTTTAAGACGCACTTTTATTCTTTTAGATAACTTGTGTTTTATATGGAGACTTTGATATTTTACACGCAATGAATTAGATGAAAAGTATTTTTGCCAATACTAAAACATATATTTCATAATTCGTAAATAATGTGGGAAGTTGATGTAATCATACCATGACCCAAAACGTAGAGTACATAACACGTTCGCGAGGCGACCACGGCACCTATCACCCAGTGAACCCATTTAATGCTGCGTAACAGAGTCAAATGCCAAACGAAAAGTTTGCAAAGTTTAAAATTTAACTTGTTGATGGGTAGGCCTACCCACCGTTTACAGTGCCACGAATCAATCACTAATATCGGGGGAACCAACGACTGTAACACTCAGTAGGTTTCATCTCATTTCTAGTGGAGCTATTTTCACCAGATGTCATGATTTGACTCCATGCGCAGTACACTTTGCAAAAGAAACAGTACTTTCGCAATAATATTTTCATTTTTATTGTGAAGTTTTTACGACTGCTGCGGCTGTATGTAGTGTCTTGGAGTTGTGGTAACGTTTATTATAACCACTACAAACTGCTTGCAAAGGTGTGTTTTGATTTTTATAACCTACCTTGGAATTGCATTCGTATGTACCATAGACTTGGGATGAGGTAGACCGATCTCGCTGGCTGCGCACAACCAGTCTCCGTGTCCCAACATTGAACTGCTTTTCTGCCAATACGACTGGCAAAAACGGCGTGGATTAAAACGGCGTGGATTGGATTTGAGGTTAGAACACTGTTTAGTAAACAAGTGCTTTTGAGATGTTTTTATACTTCCTCTACTCAATTTGTAATGCTTTTTGATTGCATTCAAACTGGAAAAAGTACTGTATTAATATAATAGTGTTTGTCATTTAGAAATTAAGAAATAAACACATTTATCATTGTTGACAACGCAACTTTTACAGTTGTGTTCCTTTAGGTTTCGAATACATGCGCAGGAGACGAATAAGCTGTTTACCTCATATTTAGCCCATGGTATGTACAGCAGTATGTGATTGAAAAAGAGTGTCATTCGTGAAGTTTTCAGAAAATGTTTGTGTTAAATGGGCGTGAAGCTACTCGGGACGTGCTATGGTGCTAACAAGCTCATTTTAAGTTTTTTTTTTTTTTTTTACTTTTGTGTAATTTATATTCGCTCAACAATTCTGTATGTGTGCTTAAACGCGTTAGAAAAGTATGTATTTGTTAAACAAGTAACGTTGCTAATACTTTGGATTTGTAACAAACACCACTAATGATTTGTTCCAGTGATCCCTTCACATTAGGTAGTATTCCACGGACTTAATTATTCGACGCTGTAAACTCAGAAAAACTTGCCAGCACTGTTGACCAAGTGAACTTTACTTAGTTATGTAACAGTTTTTCTAAAGGCACTGGAGAGAATAATTTAAAGGGGATGCGAAAACAGGACTCAAAGAAAAAAATGAAAGTTAAATTCAAGTTGGCAATCTGTAGTGTAAATACAGCAATTGAAGTTACATTAATGGCTCCAAAGTCAATTCTCAAATTTGAGGCATATCCCTAAGAGTTATGATTAAGACTGGTATAGGCTGTTCACGGTAAACTGGACACTTATGATCTACTTGTATTTACACTTTGCATTCCAGCTTTCCTGAAGCCCTGCTAAAGTTCCACTTCCAGGATGTTCCTCCGCCTCGCGCAAACACAGCTAAACCTAGTCTAGAAAATTATACCAAAGGGATTCGTATACCCATTCGTGCGCACTCAGTTACAAAATATTTTGTATAGCCAACTGTTTCTTACTAGGCATTACCAACACACCCATTTTCTCTCGGTTATTATTTATATTAATTATAAAAAGAATATTATACTTTATTAATAAAATAACTATAGAGGTTCAATGTAACCAAAAATAAAGTACTTTTAATTTAACAAGTATAAAACACTTGTGATACATGACATGTTTAGAAAACAACCAAACATGTCCCTCATATGGTGTGATTTTTCAAATGTTTGATTCAAAAAGTGTTTAAAAAACCGCGAATATACTATAATGGTTAAAGAGTTGTTCAGGGCGTTGGAAGTTGAAGTCAAGTGAGCATTTTTCTGGCTTTATCCCCTATTGTGTTTCCCGGATTTTTTAAATAAAAATATTTATGAAATTGCTGAACGCATGACTGTGCGAGTAAAGGAACTTCTCTGACGAGGGATAAGCGTGATGCCATCACGAGAAGAAAGGATAGAGACAGCCCGATAGTTGCTGTTGTGTTGATGTTCTTGAATATGGCCATCGCAGAGTGGAGCCGAGCAGTTCGCGGTTGTCCTCACAGTACAGGAATGTGCGATGTCCTCTTTGTTACGATATACGCTCACAATATCGATACCAAGCTAGTCTGGACAGTCCTCTATACGCTCGAGACATTATCGATTTCTTATTGGTTGCTGTGATCAAGTGAGGCTTCTGTACAGGAATGTTAAACATTCAGGAATGTTAAACATTCACTCACACTACTTCTTCCTGCTCGTTACTGGCTCACAGTTAAACGGGGCGTGTCTGAAGAACTATCGTCCAATCACGACAGTAGGAGAAAATAACGAGTGTTTGGAGTCTACCTCGTCGCCTCCGAATGAATTCACGAAATATTCATGGGTCTAGCTGTAGCATATTCGTATCGCCCATATTGGTATTAAAATGATCGACATCGTAAACCTTCTTAATAACGACACACACATCGATAATATATCTATTGGGATAAATAGATACCATTATGAAAAATACAAATATTTATGTCGTCGATATCGCAATACTGCTAATATCACGATATCGCAATAACGCTAATACTACAATCTGGCAAATATCACGATATGCAGCATTTGCCTTAAAATTTTTAAACCATATCGAAGTTGAGATGTTTGACAAACATTGCACCGTGGCTGAAATGTAATTTTCTCTAACACTATCGCCGAGGCGAAGTGTAAATTTCTCTGCGTGTGAGACCTATTTTTATCTTTTCTTCTGTGCCTCGTCTAGGTAAAAGTATCTCCTGGCAGCCTCCGCCGAAGAAATAACCGGAAGCAGTGTTTCCGTGCTTCTTTTTTAAACGGACGTGTTAATTTGTTTGACAGCGACGATTCTACCGGAAAGTCTCGCCTAGGTAATGGTTCGTTTCTGTGCGAGACGGGAACTGACAAATCAACTTCACATGTGGATCCTGCCCACATTCCTGACGTTCGTGGAAATTGTTTTTTGTTCGCACATTAATACGTTTCCAAGGAAGAAGGGTCTAAGTATAATCAAGTTCTATTTAAAAATTAATTTTGTTTTTATTTTTACTTATATGAATACCGAAACTCGTCTATGGCATATTTATTATCCTCGTATCATTGATTTACGTTTGGTGAGAGGAAAAAAATAGAATGTCTGTTTACTACTGTTCACATGAAAATCTTACAACGGAGTAACGCTCACTTATTGAGAAAGAACGTTTTGTTGGGAGCTGTACAACTTATCCAGAAGACTTTAGATAAGCCCCTTAACTAGAACGAAGGCTAAATGTGATGTAGTATTACGTACTGTAAATCGAGTGTTTTCATTGAAATTTTTGTTTGAAACCTTATGTATTAATGTATCTGTTAAATGTGATTCAGACATTTGGAGGTGTCTATTGATATTAAAAACGTTCGTGCGACTGTATGAACTATGGCAATTTGTTATTTAACCCGTAGGTTTGTGTTATTTTCCAGCAGCTTAACAAACAGAAGATACCCACCTTCAGCACTGTTATTCTTTTGAATGCAAGATTAGTTTACATGAATAATTTT
The DNA here is from genome assembly GCA_029891345.1 of Dryococelus australis. Classification (NCBI taxonomy): domain Eukaryota; kingdom Metazoa; phylum Arthropoda; class Insecta; order Phasmatodea; family Phasmatidae; genus Dryococelus; species Dryococelus australis. Next base: position 68,891,219 of record CM057003.1, on the reverse strand, counting down.
CACGCGTGGACTAACGTCTTGTCAAAGACGTGGTTGTCACATACGGGACCAGAGGAGAGAAGAAGGATGCGGCGAAGGCAGCATCAATAGAGCTAGTGAATTTTCGCGAGAAAAAAAATGAGTACACAAGAGATTTAAATACCACAAGCACCCAACAGCAGTTTGTCTATTCCCATCGGTTGCTGTCTGCTTGAGAAGTCGTCTTCATATTTGACAGGGCCAATCGAAATTCGGCAACATAGGCATGGATCCTATGCGATTCGTGTGCAGACCGTTAACTCATGTCAATAAGTAATTCAGGCAATCCAGATAGGTAAACCAACCTACAGTGTTTTGAAATATAACTTGTCTTGTAATCTTTTCATGAAATTTCCCTACCCCTAAGCACCAAGGAACTTGCGTGATATATACAATGAGGGATCTCCTACCCAATGAGCAGCCGAAGTTGCTGAACTACAAGAACGCTCCAGTTATGTCCTGGAGAGACACTTGGGATTTCATCCCACCCCGACGAGACCACACGCTTAACCTATCCAGTCTCTAATTAGTCAACGAGCTCGAGTGTTGCAATCGTTAAGTTTTTGTTGGTGGGTGCTGTACATGTGTGGAGCGTGCTTCTAGCACCCATTGGCCAACGTGCTGCGTGTTCGTTGACGCCAAAATTAATCACTCGCAAACGTCAGACGTAGAAACGTTAACAAATCAGATCACTCGGAAGGAATACGATCAAAACACAGGATACAGATTCCTTGTTGTGTACAGTATAGTTCCGGCCATAAATATCCTTCACTCGCAACATGTTCTCGATCACAGATGCGGCAACTAAAAGAGTTAATGCTGAGAACAATGAGAAAAAGGTTTTTATGAACCAAACAAAATTTGTTTGGCGCAAGAAAATTATTGTTTTTTGTACAGGGTCAATGAAATATTTTATTGTTGAAACCAAATTATTTTGTTGTTCTTTTATTGGTTGCCTCAAACAAATATTTGGTTGATGCAACATAACACTTGTTTTGTTCTAAAAAAAATCAAACATTTTCGATTAAGGTGTTTCAGTCCCCGCCATCTTGGATATTTCCTTTTTTCGTCATAATTTACTTTTAACTTGGTTAACGAAATATTTCACACGACACACCATAAATAATATCTTCTCAAGCTTGATCAATTTGCTAGTTTTTCACTGTCTTTATTAATTTTTAACTAGTAACAGCTGCGAAGAAATAAATAAATTTTCGTTGCGGGCGACCACAGAAGTTCAACTAGCCACTGTAGCCAAGCAATGCCAACTTCATAAAATGTATAAAGTATTGTTCAATGCCCTGTTGTTACGTAAAATTCAAAGCAACATATATAATGCACGTCTTTTGCGAAAATTCTACAAATCCAACGTAGTATTGTAAAATATTTCAGAAGCCCGGCCGAGAATTCAACGTAGATCATCTGAGACCGAGCGTCACGCCTTAGCAACGTCAGCTCAAGTGACTACTGAAATAACTACGATGTTTCAAATAAAGGCTGTTCACTATAAAGTGAGCACTTTTTTGAAACCAACCTTAGAAAAAAGTCGCTGTCCCTGCCTGCATTTATTTTAACCTGCGCACTGAATGACATGCGCCAAGTGAAGTTGGTAACGATGGATGCGAAGTAGTTCCGTATCTTAACGTCCAATAAAAAGTGTTAGGTAACCATTTCTGATAACCTAAATTATTTCTTCCGCTTCCTTTTTTTCTTTTAATTAATCGAAGAGTAAAAATGAACAGATTTGTAACATATTTACTTCTGTACTAATTTCACGGTTTCACTTGACCGACGCATGAATAAAGTATGAGGCCCATGACAATGTTAATATTACATAAGGTGGAAGAATACAAAACGTACATGCAAGTAGACCTTAATCAGTGCTTTCAAAAGTGCTGATTTTACCGTGAATAGCCTATACATACATTTAAAACACTAGACAACGTGTGCAAATAAATGTTTCAAGTTTTGCAGCATTACTTTTTAGTTTCCTGTTCAGATTGCTTTTTTTAAAGGATGTTTATGCCATTATTAAACATCAATAAATTAACTAACAAACACTGTTACTATCCTAATTATCACCAAAAATGCAAACAAACACACGAGCTCTATTTTCAAACGAAGGCAGTCAAATGAGTAGCCAAACAAATATATACAGTTGAGTAAACAAAATATTTTGTTGACAGCTTAATTTATTTTGGTCCAAAACAGACGTTTTGTTTATGCGAACGTGTATCTGGTCATATGAACAAAATTAATTATGTTGCTTTTCAAATTTTGTCAACTCAACAAAATATTTTGTTGGGGTAACTGGGTATGTTTTTGTCTCTATACAAGCAAATGTTTTGTCGGCTGTTGACTCGGTTCACGAAGGTCACAGTACTTGCGGAAGGTTGTTGCAGTTCGCAGTGTTGCATCAAAATGGAGCATTGATTTCGGTTGACGGCGGTGTGAGAGCTGGGACAATTGCGTTGATAGGACGTGATCACAGACTAGATGAGTACAAGAAGCAAAACTGCGTGGCGGTTCCTTTATTGTGGGCGTACCCATTATCTGATTGGATGCGCGAGACTCTGTGGAAGGGCCTTGCATCTGATTGGTCACTGCATGCTGAGCTACCGGCTGGCGGGTAGGCGACCAAGTGCAGATGGCGAATGGCACTACAACATTTTCCTGGAAAGTGACGCCATTTTGCTATCGTGTGCGGCTGGAATTCACGTTATACGCTCTACATCTGAATCAGTGAGAATTTAATTGTTTCAATCAGTCAGTAATACCTGACTGATTCAACAGTCACTTTAGTGAATTTAATTGATGAACCAGTAAAAAAATCCCAGATCTCCTTCACTTATTTATTCAGTGACACTTTCCACTGATTCATCAATCATTTTTTACCTGTTTTCCAGTGGTTTGTTTTTTTTACTGATGGATCAGTTAAACAGCGTGTAAAAGTGGCCGTCTAACAACGTTTCAAAATGGCCTTTAAACAACGTGCATCAAGTGAAATAATAACGCATAAACTAATAAAACCAATACAATATACTTTATAAAATGTGTTTCGTATTTCTAAACACCATTTTACGAAGTAATATCAACAGTCAGCCTTTCATTCCGTTTTTACGTCTTTCATTTCATTTTCATGTAATCATCACAGCGCTCTGTTTGAAAGCTTGACCTGCATATAATATGGTGAAGAGAGTGCAATCATATATATTATTCGTTTTAACAATCCTAATGTTACAAATTAAACCAAAAACGAAAAGTAAGGGCATACAATTTGAATATTCACAATTTTGTTACGAACTATAAGACATTTATTTTCTTCGTATGCTCCAACTTGCCATGGTATCGCAGATGGTAATGCAAGGCCGTACAAGCGAAGTTGACAGGGTGTGTAAGTTCAATCCCAGTGAACGCTGAAAATTTTAATACTTAATTAAATAACAGTAGATTGCGCAGTATAAATAGTAAACTATGGCGACTATGTTTATTTCGAGTAATTATTCGGCTAAATTTAATAAAAGTAATATTTAATTCGCTACAGCAGTCGACCGTTACTTATTCGATCAGTGAAATTGTTTCACGTCACTAATTCAATCAGTGAAATTTTTTCAACACAATCAGTGGTTTTACCCCGATTCTAAGTGGAGTCATTTTCACTGATTCGAGTAGTTGAATTCTACTGCGAATCAATGGTTTTCCACTGATTCGAATTTAGGGTGTAAGCAGCTCTTCCGCATCTGCACTTAACTACTGTGTGGCGCGATCTCTGTTCCCGGTGAGTGGAAGGGGCAGCAGCTGTGTGGTGGTCAGACTGCTAGCCCCCCACCTAGTTTCGATTCCCGGCGGGGTCGCTCCCGGATTTTCTCATTTGGGAATAGTGCCAGCCGGTTTTCTCGGGGATCTCCCGTTTCCCCGTTCCCCTCACATTCCGGCGCTGCTCACCTCGATTCACCCTCATCGGCTCTCATCAAGGAAAACCCCTCCGGGAATAAGAGGGAACGAAGGAAGAGAGAGAGAGAGAGGGGGAGAGAAAGGGGAAAAAAGGGTGGAATGCGAAAGAAAGTAAACTTGGGAGGATCCCGAGGAAACCCTCGGAAGTGAAATCCAAGATGGCCCCCATCGGAGATGAATGACCCATCAGGAAGAGTCGAAACTGAATGCAAGAGCAGGAAAAGGTGTACTAACAGACAAAATGGCAGTCGGTGCACTGGCTGACAAGATGGCTGCTGGCGTACTGGCTAGCAAGTTGGCCACCGCCCAAGCGGAATGACAGGTAGCCACCTGGCTCCGAAGCTCCGGCGCCAGGCGCCAGTTGTGCTGGGAGGGAAAATCTCCGCACTCCACTCTTCACCCGTGGAAAGGGGTGTATGAATATTTTAAATAAATGTTACAGAGTTGTTTTATTACTATATTAAGTTTGACCCATATTCCATATTAGTTTGTGTCTGGAAACAAGAGCTTCAGTACATCTGCATATTATTTAATCTTCATGGTTTTAACCTTTTGTGGCGTTTAATAGAATAAAAACTAGTAGCGTTTAATGTACGCAAAAAATCTGAATTCTTCACATTAATTTAGATAAAAGTTTGATTCCGTACGTGGAATTTGGTAAGTGGTATTGAAGCAATAGGGGCATTATCGGGGTAGTATAAATTTCTTTTAAGAAAAATAGTTTACAAACCAATAGTGTTATTTTACGATCCTGAAATCTTGCTTCATTCGGAGTGATACGCCGCAGATTTTCCATTCTTCGCCGAAGAAAACTGTGGTATTTATGTACATGGGCGTAGGACCGAAAAAAAAAAAAAAAAAAATAGAGGGCGAGAGATTACCGCCATCCTGGATTTACATAACAATCCTCTATGCTTTAGTTTCCAGATTCAGTATTTGTAAACCAGGCTTGTAAAGGCGCAGGAAACGTCTTAACAGTTGTTTCGAAATCCAGCTTCTGTTCCATCTATAATAGTATTCAATTTCTGCATTATTTAATCATTCTTGACCTACATGGAAAAATACGTATATAACTGATACCGCAAAAATTCCTCATAATTTTGTCAAGTAGCAAGTACACAGTACTTTTATTTTTCCTTTTCACAAAGAATTCTTTGGAAACTAGTTTTAAGAGATTTTTTTCTAATTGCACAACTGAAATATTGTACAACTACAGCACGATGTTTTATTTAACATACGAAATTGTTTATGTAGCTCCATGTTTATAATAAATTTTAAGTCGGTTGTATTTGCTTGTTAAAAACTCTAAAATTTGTTCTACACATTCAACATTAACTTTCCATTATATTTGCTCTGAAAAATAATCTGGGCAACTAGTTTGCAAAGAATTCTTTGTGAAATACAGAAAGTCTTTACAGTGCGTGCCCTGTCAAGCTTTGATTTTTAATGTCCTGTCTTGAAATTTGGTTACGAAGAAATGTAATTAAAAAAATCCAACATGAATGGGATATTTCCACCTTTAGAGTGGGATGGAGCTGCGCGTCCAAAGTCAAGAAGCGATAGAGCGATACGGGCGACACTAACACGCACGCCTAGTGCCTCATCGCTCCTACGCGCAAGACGTGCAGTGTTCCCGTCCTAACGTTTTAACTGTGTAAACTAGATCTTTAACTGTGGGATTTTTATTACTCGCGATGAAAGTACACAGATCAAACTACCTGCGTATAGTCGTACTTTTCTCTTGCCGCTTAAGCAAACTGCATAGACAAGCTTTAAAAATGCGATATTTTACCATTTTCACTAATTTTTTCTCCAAGAATACACTTAATATGACAAGAGTAAAAAATAGAGGCATATGTAGTTGTTTTTTTTTTTTGTCTTTTATGACAAAAATTCGTATTTGCAGAACAGTTATTTACCGAGATACGCGTATTCGCGCAAACAACTATTTAACAGAAAATGTTTCAGTACATCCTCGAATGAGGTGGATTTTATGAGACCTGCAATGCATCGCCACTTGAAATGTAAACCATCACCACAGCCACACGTTTCTGCTGCACAACTTTATGACTACGCCTTGCTTGTGAACTCCGTGTTAGAACCCATCGACTTTACCGCGTCTGACGTGATAGGTGCGGGAGGGGAGTCGCAGCCATAAAAGTAACGCTCGGAGAAGGGCGAAATGGAGGTCATCGCGAAAGATATTTAAAGCTGGATGTCACTTTCTCCTTGCTTCGAGGCTGTTGGCGTTGTGTGTGTAATTTTACAAGCGTCCGGAAATTTACCTAAACTTTACAGTGGTTTCGGTTACGAGTAAAAAAAAAAAAAAAGTTTTTTTTTTTTAATACTAAACCAGTTCATACATAAGCATTAAGCATTGCTCGGACTGACCAGGATATATACATGGTATTAAAAGTCCGTGTTGCGAAACTCCATATCCTTTGGGAATATATGAGAGTGAATTCGCAAGCCACTGTAATTGTATGATGTTGTGACATTCCGCTACTGAAGATTTCACGCGGAGTGTATTCATTATTACAGCTAGCTTTTAAATTGGCAATTTATACGCAGATGTCCCACGGATACCCGTTTACCGTACATTCCAAAGTAGTTTTTTTTATTTAGAAGTTTTAATTGCCAGAAGAAAACCCGCTGGAACTGCAGCGATGCAGAATTTAAGTTCGGAAATGTAGTTTGAAGTGTTGATTGCTAAAATATACTTTCTTATGTTGGGTAGTGAGATGATTCCACAAAGCATTCGTGCAGCAGTGATTTATTGCTGGAGTAAAGTTGCTGTATGTTTGCGACCAAAATAAAATACTCCTACCGGAATATCTGTAGACTTTGCAGGGTCCATTATGAATTACAGAACACGCTTATGACAAAAATTTGTAATGGTAATACAGACCAGATAAATTTTTTGTTTATGAGAATTTAAACCGCTTTCCATAAACCCAGTATCAAACGAAATGATGAAAAAGCCGTATTGAATAGTTGTCTGTGCCAGTTTTGTCACTTGGAACTCAAAAAAGGCAGACCAAATACAATTCTGTAAGATAAAATTTGGAACATATTATTTGTAAAAAACATGCGATGTTGTAGATTGAGAATTTTTCAAGTGAAAATAATGTAGTCGTAAATTAATTAGCCATTTCATAGTAGGTTTACTGTATTGTCTGAATGTATGAGTTATGATCTTTACTGAAATAATAAGATTTCTTGTAGAATTTAATTTTGTTTAATTAAAAATAAATAAAGGCCAGCAATTAATTCTCTTATAGCAGTGGTTGCCGCCGATTCTAGCTCAGAGAATTACAAAGTAGTACGTAAAAGTAGTTTGCTAGCAGTAGACGTTTATACCAATGTGTGCTGAATCCAAAAACTGAAATTGCACTTACACTTATAACAGTTCGCCCTCTTGCTGCATTATCAGAAGAACTTTCAGCCCACTTAGCAATTACACTCGTACGTAAAAGATATTTTCTAACCATGAAACGAAAGTTGTTCGCAACATCTGCGTCATTCGCGCGCGCATGTAATCGGGCTTTCGACTTCTTTATCGCTGCACGAATGTCCAGATGGACGATAAAGTTAAAAGTCTTGCAGCTCAGGCCCAGCAAATCCGACAGCCGAACGCGAACCATATACTTCTAAGGAGATCAAACTGACTTAAACGAAGGTAAATACGCTATCCACAATATTCTCGAACCTATAACCAAACAGGAAATAGGGCCATCGAAAAAGAATGGTAACATTTCATAACTTTATAACGACAAAACTATTTAACTGAATTAGCTGATTCTTGCAACAAATTGTAGTGGAAGGACGAAAGTTTTTTTTTTGGGGGGGGGGGGTGTTCGGACAGTCGCACACTGACCTTGAGATTGTGGCAGAGGCGAGAGAGTCTGCGCCGACCCCTCCAGTGAGATGGCGACAGTGCAGCAGAAATCACAGCGTGTTCTGTGGTTCCCGGAGTTCAAGTCTGTACTGACTGTGCAACATAATTTTAGGCGGACAACGTGTACCGAAACCGAGAGCTATTTGTCATTGGGTTAAAAGTTACAGCAAAACCGGTACCGTACAGAAAAAAAAAACAACCGCCACGATGGCGAAAAACGTCCGAAGAAAAGACGGGACAGTTTAGGCTCTCTCGTGTGCGCAGCCCTAAAAAGTCAATTGCCCAACGCAGTTCGGAGCTTGGCGTTCCGAAGACTACCATGCGAAATGTTCTTCATGAATGTTTGAGATTGCATGCCTACAAGATTCGATCGAGACATGGAATTAAGCCGGAAATTCGGCCCAAACGTTTTGCATTCGCTGCTTTCGTGTTAAAAGAAAAGGGCACGGTAAGAAGCCCCGATCTTACCCCTCTAGACTTTTTATTTTGAGGATACGTCGAGAACGTTGTCTTTATGCTGTGAAGATTTGAGATTTGGAGCATTTGCATCAGTGAATCACTGCTGCCATTGAGACAATTACGCCGACAGTGCTCCGGAATACGTGGATGGTGGTCGAATAATGCCTGAGCATATGCAGAGATACAAATGGAGCGCATTTGGAAACATTTTTCAAGGCAAGCGAAACTTTGATTCTTCCTGTTCATTTTGGTATAAAAACCAATCAAATCTGACAAACAGTTTCGAAACTATGATTTTTTGAATTTGTACCATTATTTTTAAGTGACTCTATAACCTGTTCGTTGGTACCTTTGCACTTTTTTGAATCAAGCCACTGAAAAATCACCCTGCGTATAACGTTAGTTAGCTTAGTATGACACGTATAACAAGCGTTTTGTACTTTTGTTAACGTAAACATATCTTATACTGAACGTTTACGTGCATTATATCTGTGGATTAGGATATTCAATTTGTAATTAATATGAATAAACTCAGAGAGAAAATAGTTGTGTTGGTAATATCTAATAAGAAATAGTTTTCACGCAAAATATTATTAACCTGAGTGCGCACGAATGCGGTGCATTATCCCTTCAGTGTAATTTTCTAAACTTCGTTAAGCTTTGTTTGCATGAGGCGGAGTACAACGTTAGAAGGGCTTCAGAAAAAGTGTAAGTAGCTAAGAATGCACCACTGTCTCGGACTACCTACGGACCCATTTTGAAACAGGAAGACAGTACACATCGAGAAATTACATATATTTTACCCAAAGTATATATTTATTGATGTTCTGACACCGTCAACGAGCGGTGATCGCCAACGGCATCAACAGCCTTACACTGATGAAGACCTCGACTTCCCGAGTGCTCAGTTCATGGTCAATAGAGTCCATGTTACAGCGGCTTCACCGAAACTATTTTTTTTTTGTCATCACGTAGAGAAGACGAGGTCTCCTTTGGTAGTGCTGGTCGAGCAGCAAGGATATCTGCGCCGAAGAGATAACGTGAGTAATTGTATTGGCACTGAGTCGGTAACAAAATGACTCAGACCTCGGAACAACAAAAATATAATTTTGGGAAGGGCACACACTTCCGACATATTCCCATAATTTGGTTTGTGCTTAGCAATAATTTTATATTATGAATTAAATTTTAATATTATTTTTTATAATACACCAAGAAGTATTTATACGATCAAAAAAAATATCACAACCGTTTGTAGTTTTTTAACCAGCTATCTAAGATTTTTTAGTACATCGTATCATTTAGTGTTAAGCGATTATTTAAAAAACTAAGTTTTTTTATATTTTTACAATCACTTTCAACTGCACAATGCCACGGCACTCTCAGAAACTGTGCGATATGTATGAACCGTAGATAATGACCATAGATAATGACACACAAGATATACTATATGAAAATGTTGTCTGTGGCCAGTATTTTTCTTCATACTTGTTATGATGGCTGACATAGTTTAATTTTGTGGTGCTATGGCCCGGGGTGAGGGGGGTGAGAGCTGTAATCTTGGCGGTCCTGTTACCTTTAGTCTATCTGTGCACAGCCATGCGTCACGTAAAACCACGATAGACTGAAGATAGATGAGACAGACAGATACCCTTCTTCTGCGCTTGTTCCCTACATTGGCTCAACAACCGCCAAAAGAACAGCCAAATTCACGTGTTAAACTATGGTTCGTTCTACTCGGGACAGGAAGAAGACGAGATTCCTTCTGGGAGAGTATGGCGTAGGTAACATCTCTGCCGCAAGGTGCGCTGCTGTCCCGTAGAGGCCGCTTTAAAGCTGTCGGTAAACTGTAAGAAATTCTGTTTATTTATGTGTGAAAGTTTGTGTTTGGTCCAAGCTTGCCAGTGCCAAAATGTTAACTATTAAATTTATATTGTAACTACCATGCTCGTCCTGCAATAATTATGTTTACAACCGTGAACACTAAATACAGTGGCGTGTAGTGAGTTCTTTTACACGGTAAACAATTTCTACAAAAAAACGCAACTTCCAACTTTGCTTACCCTCCGCATGTATTTACCGTTTTATAATGTCTAACATTAGTTATAAAACGGAGACGAAATGAATGTAATAATAATTAAACTGAATATTATTTAGAGAGCATTTTACAGATGATAAGAAAATCTCCCGTTTTCCCGAACACTTTCATCCACTTTACAATGAAAAATGTAGGACTGGAGGACGCAAACAGAACGACTGCTTACCTTGCCGAAGGAACGCGGTCGAGCATGTGGCGTGTTTTTGCTTGCGAGCTCGATTCATCGCTAGTCGTTCCCGTTTGTGGAAATAAATACTAGATAGCAGCACCACGCGTGTACAGTACGGGAGTTACAAAAACTCTGTTTGTCGAATCGGAAACTGGGAAACTCAGAATTAAATGTGTTTAAAGTTAAGGCGAAAACTATAAAGGGACAAATATTTCCAATGTGTATAGTCTAAGCATTGCTTACCTTGCGTCTATGGAATAAACGCCACTAAACATTTAACTACGCTTAATTTAAGTAAAAAAAGAAACCAGTGCGAATGCAAGGGTAACAAGACGATAGCTGCCATCAAAAGGAATTTTTTTTCGATTACGTTGTCACATTTGAAATAAAATGACTGTTAATCCAACGTTTTGCTCAACTCTGTTTTAATGACAGGTTATTATAAACGTGTAGACATATTTAGTTTAGTTGCCACTCTAGTGCGACGAACAGAGTTTGTTCTTTACGTAGATTCTAGCACTACATAAATCAGAAGATTTTTGAAGATATATATTTATACTAGGAAAATTGTACTTATTCCTTTGTTTACAAATAAAACGGAGAAAATCCGCTACACACGCGACGCAAGGGCTACCTGGAAGCGAACATTCCTATTTGTCAACTATTAGCGTTGAGTTACTTAACCTGAGTAGAATAAACGTCTGTTTATTTTATTTACAAAATGCTTTCCCTTGTGCCTTTTACTGTGGCAGACCCACGAAGCTATTGAATATGTCATAATATAATTTAACAATAAAAATAACGTGTAAATACTATAAAGTAGCAAACATTTTGTAGTATGAAAATAAGCACATAAAAAACAGATCGCAAACCAACAAAACAAAATGACCCTTGAAAAATAAGAAATGCAGTTAAAATTACTATTCATGTTCAAGAAATTCATCAATGCTATAAAATGACTGAGTTATCAAATACTGCTTTAAATTAGTTTTAAAAGCTCTTTTACTGTCACGCCCGTTTAAACATTGTTGCGACGTTTGTTTACATTAAAGAACTGGCAATAACGCGCGGGAGGATTATTGCCTAACTTTTACAAGGTGGGGTTAAGTTGGGATGGACCCCCGCATTTTTTTGTGAAAAAGTTGTTTGCGCGAATAAGCGTATCGCGGTAAATAAATGTTATACAAATACGACTTTATGTCAGAAAAGATAAAGAAGAATTATTATCCATGCCCCTATTTATTTACTTTTGTCATAGTCAGTGTATTCTTGTAGAAAAAATTTGTGAAGATTGTCAAATATCGTATTTTAAAATCTTGTGTGTGCACTTTTCTTAAGCGGCAAGAGAAAAGTACAAATATGCGTGCGTAGTTTAATCTGTGGGCGTTCATCACGTGTAATAAAACCCCTATGTTACAGATATAATTTGCACAGTACAGCGTCACGACCAAACCACTGCACGTCATGTGCATAGGAGCGATGTGGCGCTAGGCTTGCGTGTTAGAGTCGCCCGTATCGCTCCCTCGCTTCTGAATGCGGGGGACCATCCCACTCTTAAACGGAAAAAAGCCGAAGAGCCGCTATTTGTCGTTAGTTTACGAACTTATTTGAAGTGTATAGTGGTATTTGAAGAGCTTTAAAGATGTCAGATATATATGCGTAGTGCTTGGGTGCAAAATTAACTGTAAAACAAGTATAAAATTAGGAGGATATGCGAAATACTTAAAAATATCTAGCGATAGGAAAGGACTTATGCCATCCACGGAAAGACTGGATATCAGACAGAAGTTCGGCTATGGAAATAGGTGTAAATCTAAGAGGGAAAGGCCAGTTTCAAGGAACAACGCATCTCCGTGTGTACTTTAGAATTTACTAACGTATATAACTTAAAATGTAATGTAAAACGTAAATGTCGTGAACAAAGGAGGAAATAAATTGAAGATAAGTGGAAGCGGACGGGAAATGAGTTTAAAAACAAAGGACTCGCTTGTTGCGTGAACCCTTCAACTGAACTTTTTAAATTTAAATAGATGTTGGCAGTGCATTTAAAATCATTTTGATGTAGCGTAAGAGCAAGCCGTTAGTGTAGCCAAGAAAAAAAATACACTTGTAGAAGAACTTGTTTTTGTGATGACAGACATCCTTTTACATGATTATGGTAAATAATGAATAAAATTTTAGATAACACTGTATGATTGACGTAATATATTTATTGTTCAATTTGTCTAGCCTGTAAAAAAGGTAAATTGTGTATCAAACTAAAATTAAAATACTTATTAAAATTTTGTCCTATTTTCTTATTAAATATTTCACCCTAAACTTGGGGCCGCGGTGGCTGAGCGGTTAGCCTGCTCGCCTCCCACAATGGCGAACCGGGTTCAATCCCCGGCTCGGCCACTCCCGGATTTTCACATTTGGGAATCGTACCGGACGATGCCGCTGGTCGGTGAGTTTTCTCGGGGATCATCCGCTTTCCCCGAACTTTCATTCTATCGCTGCTCCATACTCACCTCAATCACCCTCACCAGCTCTCAAGACCTCGTTTTTAAGAGCCGCCTTAATCTCGTTACTCACTCGAAGTCCGCGGCCTTATACTAGAAACGGCTGTGGTAAAAACCATCACTTTGAAATTTTCTCGCGTGGAAGACGTATACTCGCGAGTCGTAGTGCCAGACTTTTTTTTAACGTTACATTTTGTTTACCAATGTGTATGCGTTTAATTTGATTGCTGGTGGTGCGCCCAAACTTTAAAGAAGATATCGAAATATCTTATTAGCCTTCCTTTCTCTACAATTATGCATTCAAGTAGTTTCGATGAGGTTCTCAAAGCTTATATAGCAGGTACTTGTGTATTTAAAAAAAAATCGATTCAACCAAAGACATTTTTAATCATATTTTGTGGCAATCTGCAGAGTAACTCCTGAGACATGATGTAAAATTTATATTTCTTTAAGGTGACATTATCTTTCGATGTTATTAATAATACTAATTATTAACTGATTTTCTGCACTCATTAAGTATTCCAGCACGAGTATGGTTAAAATCAGTTTAATGGTTCTGACATGCACAATAAAAGAATACGGCTGCCATTTTGAAATTTTAGTAACCGTTTTCAGACCACTTTCCACGTTTATGATATATTTATGGTGGACTCGTTTGACAAATTATTCGTACAAAATGTTTAAGGCTAATTTTCCAAATGTTTTTTTCCTTTAAGAATGTTTTATTAAAGAGAATATAATTTAGTGTAATATGACCATACAGTAAGGTCCAGCGTACCAAGATGGGTTTATCTTAGTTAGATGGTTCCAAATAAATGTCACGTAGGCAACACAAAACTACATAGGCCCTACTACCATTTTGGAAATAGATGCCTTATCTCTTTAAATTTCTTCGATTCAGGTGGACTTTCGCAATGCATGCCAAACTAGTTAGGTTTGTTTCGATTGTTTCGGAGATGTGACAACAGAGGACACAAATTATTGAATTCAATGGTCGAAACAGGCACTGCAAGCATACCACGTTTTGTTAAAATATGTAATATTCTTGAGTCTGTGGCGTACTACCTGAAATACTTAAAATGCCGTCGTTTTGAAGATAAGTGTATTATCTACTTAAAGTCAAATAAATTACGCAACCCTTCGAAGCATCGAGTGCTTGTCAACTTTGATGCAAATTGTTTGCATTTTCCATGAGACGTGACGGATTTAAATATTTTTTTCAGGTAATGTTATTTCAGAGAACAGGGCACGATTGATTTGAAGTAGCGTATTTAAATCTCGCCATATGTACTGCCTGTAAATGCATTTTATTTATATATGGGCAATAGTTTAGTTATTACGACATATTAACCTAAAATATTTACACAGCCACCATTTTGAAAGTAAGTGATCTTATATAAAACAACTTAACGGAGCTTATCGTAGCTCTACTATATACCGAATTTGGTGTCAATTTGTCGAGTATTTTCTGAAATATGATGTTAAAGTTTTTTTTTTTCACTTTGCGCCATATTACGAAATGATGGAATAATGAGGCTATACATGTTATAAATTATGGTTAGTTCTTAAGATATGAAAGTCACCCAAAAATTTTGAAAGTTAGAACAAGACTTCATCAAAAACTTTGAAAGTCGTGAGTTTTTATTAAATACTACGGGTTTATCAATATTGATGAAATTCGGTACACGGACTTAAAAAGGTTTTTTTTTTTCGCGGGGAAAAATGAACGTACAGATACACAGCATCACAGCATATCTGCATACAGACAGAAATGTAATCTCCAAAATCCGTCTTTCAGTTGGCTGAAAATCAGATACCGGTCCACCGTTCATGGTTAGGGTACGAGCCTTCGACTTGTGATCAACTTGATTCTGTTCCCGGCTATGACATGTTGGGATTAACATGTAGTTATAGGCGGTTCACGGTAAAGTAAGCACTTTTTAAGGCCTTTCTAAATTTTTCCTTTCATCCAATTTCCACCTTCCTACTCCTTTTTAATATAAACATTGCAATGTGACCAATAAACACAGTGTGTACATTTCGCCACCTTCAAAATGTAATGCCTGAGGCCGCAATAAGATATATTTATTAATCGTTAATGCCTGTTGCGAGGGCTTTACAAAGTGCTCACTTTACCGTGAACGGTCTATAAACAGCGCACATTTCCATTTTATTAGGGTTCTCCGTACACTTTCCTTATCTCAACCTCTTCATTCAACATGATTAAAAATTGTTCACGGTTGTCTTGCGTAATCCCTAGCCATTATACTGTATTTATTTTCAGTAAATGCCAAACCAGACAATTGATATCATTCACAACTAACTGACTCCATTTAAATGTGTTTTAGTCGAATTTTCAACATTCATATCAGATTTTGACTCAACACTACCGTCGCCCCTGGTGTATAGGCAGCTATAGTTAATGTTTCTGTAAGTTGCCTATACATCAGGCGTTTCTGCTAGTGTTTTTTTAATGACTTCTGTGTTACGTCTTACATTTATACATAAAACTACTGACCATGATGGTACCTCATCCTAGTGGATTCTGAACCAAGTTGGGTGCTGACTGGGTGCTTATGTTCTGAGTTGGCCGTGGGCGTGTTGAGAATAATCGCCTGTGTGTCTCCTCTTCTTCTGTGCGTCCTCACGATTATAATTCTCGTGTCAGGAACATATAGAAACAAAAATCAAATAACATTGGACCAAAACTTGGCCACTTCCAATGCATTCTCTGAGGCCTGATATAGGTCATCTTCCGTGCAGGAGACTGGACACAGCCGCCTCTGGAGCATGTGTTGAACGCGTAACAAGAGATCTTTTCAAAGAAGCCGTATTACATAAGTTAAGAAGTGACAGTTTAGCCTGACGGAATCTTGCGTGCTTGTTTCATTAATCCGTTGCGTCGAGTGCGTCTAGCGAGCTTGGATTTTATTCTAGCGGCACCGAGATAATTTAGCGAAGATGTGAACACCTACGCACCAACAGCCATGCAGTTCTGGAATTTTGCGAATGTCCATATTAACAGCGGGAATTTTATCGTAAAAAAAAAACTCAAAGTCAGTGGCCAGACGGGATCGTTTCAAAATGCAGTTCCAATAAGCTTCTTTCAAAGACGTTGCCCGTTCATCTACCAGTACTAGCGAAATTTCATCCGGTAATAGGCATTTATAGTCTATTCGCGTTATCCTCTCAATTTTTTTAAACCTAACCTTTGAAAAATTGCACCATGTATGACATAATTTGTTGTTTACTAAATATACCATGTATCAATTGAGTTTTATACTTTTGTTTACATAAAAGTATCTTATGTTTGGCTGAACTGAGCTTTAACTTACATTTTATCTTTAATTTATAATAATTCAATCATAATTAATACGAATAAAAAGATAAAGAAAATGGGCGAGTTGGTAATGCGTAGTAAGAAATAGTTCCCATGCAAAATTTTACTACACTGAGTGCGCACGAATACGGTGCGTTGGTCCGGACTATTACAATTTTGACGGTCTTGCGAAAGCAGTGAACGGTCATGTTACGTAAGTAATATAATGTTTTTCGTCTAGTTGTCTCTGGTTAGAAAAATATCGCGGTGTCTCAGCTTGTATCAGTTATCCGGTAGTGATTTACAAATTTTCGAAATATTTTTTAAAAATAATTTTTCATAGTAGTTAGCCTGCGTTCATGTTATTACTAAAACTTAAGCGAAACATATTATTTTCTGAAAGGGAAGCTTCTATTCACTCTGTCTTTATATATATATATATGTGTGTGTGTGTGTGTGTGTGTGTGTGTGTGTGTGCGTGTGTGTGTGTGTGTGAGGGTGTGTGACAGAGTAAAAAATTAACTTTTTTTTTTTTGCATGGGTTTACGAATTACATGTTCGTCGAGAAATGAAAGTGAGTAGGTTAGGGACAAATAAATATAATTCGAATTTGTAAATAAATTATTTAATATTATCAAAGTTTGAGTTAATTATTCTCACGTGATTATCTTATTTGTTCGGTTTATTATAGTCGTGTTTTAATTCCGCGAGACTGCACTTTGGCGTTGTCCCTAATCTTGTCTAGATTTAAATCAGTCCAGTGTTTGTGGTTTTTGTAAGCTAAGTTTAATTCCTTGCGCTTAAACTACGTACAGCGTTTAATATTTAAAGTTGTATAAATCATATCGTTTATTTGTGTCTTCCGGAATTAACAAGCGCTTACATCAGCGTGACGTGACATTCAATATTTTGAGTAATCACGAACTAATATTGCTACTCAGCAACTGTTACCACTCACGTAATCGTGTTTATAGGCTGTTCACGGTAAAATGAGCACTTTTGAAAGCCCTGCTTAAGATCACCTGTATACACGTTGTGTATTCCTCCGTCTTATGTAAAATTAACATTGCTACGGACCTCATCACTTTATTCATGCGTCGGTATAATGAGATTTCGAAATTATTAAGAAAGTGAATACTTAAAAAAATCCGCTAATTTTTATACTTCGATGCATTAAAAAAACATGAAGCGAAAGAATTAACTTTAAGCTATCACAAATGGCTATCTGACACTTATTATTAGACGTTAAGATATGGAACTACTTTCCATCCATCGTAACCAACTTTACTGGGCGAATGTCACTCAATGAGCCCATTAAAATGTACGCCTACAGGGGCAGTGACTTTTTTTAAAGGATAATTTCCAAAGTGCTCACACTACCGTGAACAGCCTTTAATCATATTCACCCACATCAGTGATTAGGCTAGCTTTTAGTGGTAAATATCAATGAAAATGTTTACACACGTCAGCCTTGGCTGAATTATTTCGTCGAATTTGTGTTTTTCTAAGTAGCATACTTACCGTGCTTTGAAAGTCCTATTTGAAACTACGGCAACTATTTATTTAAAATGAAATTTTTTTCCTTCTGATTGCACAAAAATTAATTTATGTTACTTGTGTTTGCTTTCATATTATTTGTGGGTGCAACCACTTAATTGTGCAACACTCCAAAAAAAATTTTTCGTGCGTAGCTATGGAGCTAAGATGCTTATAGTTGATTAACCGGTTAACATGTGACTTATCACTTGAAATCAACCTGTTAACAAGAAATTCCGTTATAACTAACGAGCCTACTGTACTCTACACTTGCATCACGTTTTGATTTGATTACACACGGAAAAATATACATAGTTATGCCAGTCTTCTTAGACTGATTTAAACAAGTTAAAGGTTGCAAGATACATGGAGCATAACTCCTCAGGTATAGCACCTCCGGTTTGAAAATGTAAGCGTACTTTATAGGAATCTCAGGTGGCCTTCTGCAGTGCTGTTTGCATGCAGATGCGGTGGGAATCGCTAGAGAAATACTGAGGCACGAAGTTCCAGTTAAAATTTAAGGGGACATCTTTCAACATGGTTCACTAAAGACGTCATAAAATATTGTCTCTAACGCACACAATAAGAACAGCCAGCGTGCCAAGTTTGATTCAAATGGCCTCGATTCATATGCAACACAAATTGTAACGAGGGAAACATTTAGAAAATAAAAAACTAACTAATGTTAAATTTCTTAATACACACTCTATGAAATAGTACTGTTCGCGTGTGTACATGTGAGTATCGTTTCGGTGATTTTTTATAATATGATGTTTAAATATTCTATACTCCAGGTGTCTCTGTGTTATAAAATGGTAGAAAAAAATCTACGAATAGTTGACTTTAACCTGTTCAGTCACGGCGTCAACAGTCGTTAACACGGCGTATATGAAAGTTTATGACCGTTGCTGCGCACAGCACGCCACCAGTGCCCAGTATTCCTCGAGGCTAAATACATTTGCGGAATTCACTATGCAGCACTTTGTTCACTGGCTGTGGGAAAGGCGCTGAGCACTCCGGATTTTCGCAAGTGGCTATCGTGCCGGACGATGCCGCCCGTCGGCGGGTTTTCTCGGGAATCCTTAGTTTCCCCCCACCCTTGCATTCTGGCGCTGCTCTATACTCACCTCATTTCACCCTCGTCGGCTCACCTCAACAAATGCTGAACACGTACGCAGCGCATATAGGCTGTTCACGCTAAATCGAGCACTTTTGAAAGCCCAGCTTGAGATCTGCTTGCATAAACGATATGTATTCTTCCGCCACGTGCAACTTCCAAGGGCCTGGCCACTTTATTTACAAATTTGAAAATGTAAAAATTTGATAATTCTTACAGTCAAATACATAAAAAATACAGAAAGCAAGATAAATTATTTGTTCTAACAAAACACTTGTATATCGACGCTAAGAAATGTAACTCCTTTCCCATTGTCTTTGCCAACTTTACAGGACGCATGCCACTCAGTTCGCCTAGTAAAATAGATACAGCTAGGGGCAGTGATATTTCTCAAAGGTTGTTTTCAAAAATGTTCACCATTGCCAAAAATTTTAGCGATTGCAACACGCGAACTCGGAAAATCACGTGCAGTGACGGAAAGGGTTGATGGTGGCCAAAGTACTGCCAGCACACAATTTTTTTTTTTTTGGTGAAATAAGTCTAAATGCACAGGAAAGTGAAATTTTATATGACCACCATTTTGAAATGATGTGCCTGATACTGAAGTCAGATGTGGTTGAGTGATCTACCACAGTACTGCCTGTATGACAAATTTGGCGGCAATCGGTGAATTGGTTTCGGAGATGCAATCTAGAACTTGATTAACGCAGGTGTGCCACTTCGTAGAACAGCAAAATTGTATTTCATAAAGTGCGAACAAAAGAGGAGATGGATAAATGTACTAAGGTTTACAAAAATTCAGTGCATGGATTCGAACTATATTAAGGGGACACACTCTTTAAGCCAAACAAACACACAGACAGGTCAATTATATCTTTTACTTTGTAAGAAAAGGATAAAATGACAAGGAATCAAGAACTTACTTTTGATCAGGTGAAAATCGCATTTTACTGGTGGTGAGCGATTTTGAGTCTGGTGATGTTGATTTGAGCATAATCGTGATCACGTGTGATATTTTCTGAACGATGAGTTAAGGTGTAAGTGCAGAGTATAAATTATGTTAGTCTGGATATCGGACCATGACCAGATATGATTAGGAGTGATAAGGCTGTGTTTATAACTTGAAAATAATTTCCCACAAGTCTTGGAATTAAGCTCTACTGCATCTTTTAACCACAACAATTCGATCCTAAAGTATACTTTTATAGTAAAATAATTTACTGTCAAAACTGGGCACGCCGGACAACTCTATACGAATCACTGATGCAAGAGTGCGGAAAAATAATCTGAAGGCAAAATTGTCACAACTACAATATTTTTCGAAATTTTAAATTTAATATGTATGACGTTAAGGTGTTGATTTCTTAAATGTAATTTGGACAACATCCTGCACAGAAAAACCTTATTGCAAAGCAAATATGTTGTTATCATACTTTTATTGCAATTAAATGCATTGCTGAACAAAAGTTGGCGAGACATGACAACACAGCCAGGGTTTCTCGCAGAAATGCGTAACATATTCATTAGTTTTTAATGTATTCAATTACGAAATGAACATTTTAAATATTATTTTGTAATTTGATCAATTTACAAATATTTTGCGTGTATGGGGTTCTATATTTCAAACATTGTTACTGTCAGATCGAGCAGTTAGAGTACATAATTACTATTCGTCGAGAATAGGGACAAGAGACAACTGATAATTACAGCACGAGACGCGCGTTGGAAGTTCGCGTTTCACAAGTGTTTTATAAGTTTAGAAGACAAAGGTTACATGTAAGGTTGCATTGTGACGATCGAGAAGCTCCGTATAAAAGCAAAATTGTATTACAATATGTTCGATGGGTTGCATTGTGACGATCGAGAAGCTCCGTATAACAGCAAAATTGTATTACAATCTGTTCGATGGGTTGCATTGTGACGATCGAGAAGCTCCGTATAACAGCAAAATTGTATTACAATCTGTTCGATGGGTTGCATTGTGACGATCGAGAAGCTCCGTATAACAGCAAAATTGTATTACAATCTGTCGATGGTTATCACTTTGAGGACTACGCCCGAGTGTAGCTCGTTCAGAACCATTTTCGTAAATTATTTTGTTTCTAAACAAAACTCGCACAGATGTAGATTCTTTGTTCTGCTAGTACGTAACCAAAGCCTACAAGAATATTTTAGCCCAGCCATAAAGATTTTCCGGGCTAAAAAACAATACTTTTTTATACCGACTCAAAAGGACACGTTTGACTGCAAACCCTTTTACTCAGCGAAGGAGACTTGATTGGAGAAAAATAAACTCGCCATCCCATTGGCCGACGACGAGCCAATAAGGAACGTTGTTGTGTACAGTAAACGTGCCCGACGTCACGTGAACCAGTAGGATGGTCGTGAATAGAAAATCACTAACACCAATAAAACCTTTCATCCTAAAGTGCTGGCGATAGTTGATTCACTTCGAAATAGTCCTGATAGCCAGGAAATGTGTGCAGACTTTAAAGTGTTCAAAAGTTTTCAGGAGGTAGGTCATACATACATAGAGACAGACATACCCCGATCTTACGTGCTTATCTTTCCAACGTAAGTAAGTCAGAAAGCCTTCATACTTGCTTATATTTTATCAAAAATACTCACATCAGTGAATTATGCAGTCTTTTTGTGTTGACGTCTTATTAAAAGTTAAGTGTGAAAGTAGGTGGTCAATTTATTTTTAATTTTTATTCTCAGTAAAGCAAGAATCAGCGCAATAATGAGATACGGGATTTATAGGAATTCTATAGTGTACTGGGTCAACGCATGGACTATAGTCCAAGGCAGTGTCAATTTTTACTTTTGGCAGGGTATAGATATGCCCAGAAAAAAAATAGGTAGGTGGTACAACAAAAGAATGCAATAAATCTTGAAACAGATACGAGAGGCTTCTATGGGGGAAGATATATTTCAACGGGCTTGATTGGGAGCTGCTTATTGGCAATTAGCGGCCTACGGATGACGAGTTGCTTTTCCATGTTTTGCAAGGAGTGTCACGACTGCGCGACATGTAAGCGCGGAGGTGTGGTCAGGTTTCTGGAATGAGTAATTACCACATTACCGAACGAGCTGGTAATGTGGTACGCAGTGGAGATAAAACACTCGGCAGTTCAGGGTGCTGGATACCAAACAATTTATCATTTTATAATTGTACCATACATCGTTCAACTTGTACGTATTCTGTGTGACATTTCCCTCGAATAAAAAAAAATACACTACATATTTTTAAAAATAATTTGATGTAAAATTCAAAATTGTTTCGTTTCCCTGCAGTTATGAACACAAATAATAACTAAGATGTACTGATGAAAAAATTGCAACGTACTCTAATTAATACCTGTGGGATATCGCTTTACATTTATGTAAGAACTAAATAACGGTTCGTGCATTTAAAAAAATGTTAAAATTATACATAATTTTTTTATTTAAAAATTTTTCGTGTATATGGCTTGTTATTTTGGGATTTCATAGTAACAGGTGGTAGCCAACGGTATTGGTTAACGTTGTGACGTTTTTCATTTGTACAAATTATTTAGTATTGGTTATTATGGCTGTAGGAAAACGGAAAAAAAATATGGATTTCACATAAAAATATTTTAAAAAAAATGAAGTGCAACATTTTTTTATTCGAGGGAAATGTCATCACAGACAATGTGTACAAGTTGAACAATGATTGATACAATGATAATATAATTAATTTTTTTTGTATCGAATAGCCTTAACACCGGCTCTGAATGCGGTAGGCGGCCGGGTATCCGCTGTCCAGTTTGTCGGGGACATCTGTGTATCCATTGGGGTCAACGCTGCCTCGATGGTGCAAGCGCTTTTTCTACAAGACCCACGTCTGCTTTCGTTCTGGCGATCGTACATATTCATACTCTATCAGCTATGAGTCGGTCGGTCCCCGAACTCGTTAAACCTGCTAGTGCCGTTGTGGAGTGGGCGCGGGTCGCTCTAAATCAGCGTGGATTCCACGCCCAGCCCTGCGTCCTTAATGGAAATGCGCATGGATATGATTCACAAGACGACAGTAACGGCATATGTTGAAGCTAAGTTGAGGGCCACGGTGGCCGAGTGGTTAGACCACTTGCCTCTCACAAAGGCGATCCGGGTTCAATCCCCGGCCGGGTCACCGGATTTTCGCATGTGGGAATCGCCGGACGATGCCTTTGGTCGGCGGGCGGATTTTCTCGGGGATCCCCCGTTTCCCCCGCCCCTTCATTCCGGTGCCGCTCCATTCTCACCTCAATCACCCTCGTCGGCTCTCAAGGCCTTGCTGTTAAGAGCCGCCCAAATCTCTTCATTCACTCACTCACTGAAGCTAAATTACCAATTTTTATCAATGAAGCGACACCTACTGAATATTTAGTTACTTAGCTTGTACGAACTAGCGAAAATCACCTGAAATTAGAGCCCAAGCGGAGTGTTAATTGACGTAAAAAAAAATTATTCGATCTTACGGAATTACGTGAGAGAAGTATTATTTAAAATTAATTAGTTTGGGTTTAAATATTGCCTTTTAAGATACACTTTAATTTGCGGTTTCAGTCGACACAACATTTGTTTCGTTGCTACATGTTCGGCTACCGTAATACCAACCAGTTAAGAGCTAGACCAGTAGAACAGTTTCCGAATCGTTTACACACACGTAAGCTCATGGGTCATAAAAAATTACCTACACGTGCGTAATGTACCCAGCTGTGTACACTGAGTTTTGTTGGGTTAACTTATTTGAAGCTGTTTTCACGTGTCCACGTTCGGATTGTATGTTTTCAAGGGAACTCATTTTCCAATCATCGTCACCCATATCGAGTTCTTATAGAAAACCAGTGTTAAAAGAAATGAATTTTGTTTTGTCTTCTTACTTCCCCCGTGTTTCGAGAAGGCTAAATTTTTACTCCTTCCTTTCGACGCTAAAGCAGGTCAAGGGTAAGTAGTCAACGCTCCGACGATGATTAATAAACACCAGAACCCCCAAGGAGTATTGCCAACTGATGGCCGGCTGCGTGCAAAAAAATGAGGCTAAGCAGTATTTTTAACTATGCACTGCAATTTTTTTTTTGTATTTGTACAAGATTTTACTCGGAAACTAGTCGCCGAAGATATTTCTGTGACACTACAAAGAAGTTAGAGCAAATTTCACTGAACCTTAGCGTGTGATGAGTAAAACTAATGTTGAGTTTAACAATTAAGTGTTTTACTCTAAATAATCAGCTACATAAACAATTCTGTATTTTTTTTAAATAATGTGTTGTAAATATACAATATTTCAGCTGTAATGTTACAAGAAAACAATTGACAACTCGTTTCCAGATGATTGTTTGTAACAAGCGCACACAGTATTTCTCTGCGTATTAAACTGAAGGCCAGAAATTCAGTATTACGTTAAGAACACCACAAAGTGTTTTATCACTAGTAACTGTTACTTTTTTTTTCCCTGCAATAACGATTCCCCGTAACTGGTTCGTAAGAGCAACTTACCTTGTTCCACATCGTGTCGCGCACGTGACCAAACAGCAGAGGTCTTTAGATTTATCGGCGGTTAGTTGCCAGGTTCTTCAAAGATCGTTTAAAAAACGAGTATAAATACCGGGATTGGCATAGTATTAATAAATCAGTCAGAGCCGACCACGACTTTCGAGTTGTTCGTTTGGAAACTCTTCTGCGAGGCTGCGATTGAGAAAGCACGCTCAGACGAGATTCAGATACTATTCCCGAGCGGAACTCATATAAAACGAAAGTTTCTCTTCCATTAAGGATAACATTTATTTGGATGTCATTTCATTCTTTTGTTAACCTTTTGAGGATGGCTTAAATTTTCTTGCACTGAGGTCAAGCTTGAATTGAGATGCCTATATTCGCCATTACAGCAATATCAGTTGTGTTGGTCTCTGTATTTATAACTATAATCGCCCTATTGGTCCTGGCTAGGCCGGAAACGCCTACTGCACTCTGCAGCGTTTGTTATTGGCTGGCCATCAGCCAATGAAGTCGAGCGTTCACTATACGCAGATTAATGTGTCGCTACAGATGTAACAGGTTTTACAATCCATCGTGTTCTTTGAGAAACCATTAATAAGGACAGTTTTATTTTGACGAACTGTAATGTTGGCTACTTGTCATTTTTTATTTAGATTCCGATAGGCTCCAGAAAAACAGTAAAACCATAAAAGTGTGAGATTTGCCTTCAAAAGCGAAATAAATTGCCATACAGACGCAGGGTTAGGTATGAACATTTATTTGATTGGGAGACTATGAACTAGGCACGCCACTGGCTAATATCCAGCCAGTAATAAACTGCATTCAGTGGAGAAAGCGTGTCAAATGTGGCGCGAACCAATAGAACGGCGGTAAATGGGAAAGCAGTGTTCAGCAGAAATACCGTAGACATATAAGTGGTACAATTTTAGCTTGTCTTGAATGCCAGTAAATGTGTATATAGATTGGAAAGCGTTAATAGTTAAAAGTTTATAATACAGCTAGAATAAAAACTAAAAAATATTTAATATTTCTAGCTACGAGGCTTCGTGTATTCTGAAGAACTGTTTTATTTTTTGTGAGGAGAAGCATGCTGGTGGCGTGAAGGCAGATGAAATTAACTAGTAAGTAGGTACCTGCAAAATTCGATTTGTTATTTGGAGAACAAATAAACTGCAAACAGCTGTGAATTTGTATTGGTTCTGTCGCTGGTCTACAAGTTGGTTTTACAGACCTTCAACGGCTCTGAACCAATAGGCAAACGTAATCTTTTCACGGTCAATTGAGCACTTTTGAAAGCCCTGCTTAAGATCTTATTTTATCCTCATTTGGAATCCTTCCACCATATGTAAGAATTTTCATTTTCATGGGATTACACTTTATTCACGCGTCAGTCAAGTGAAAACATAACATTTTTGGAGGTTAGATGTGTTGATAATATGACTATGTGTATTCGAATATGTTTAATGCTGACACGCTATCATGATTTGCTGTAAATTTAATCATTGCAATCTAACGTTTAGTATTAGAACTATCTAACGTAATTCGCTGCCAACTAACTGAGAGCCCGCATGCTTTAGTTCGTTCACAGTTACTTCCAGCATTTCTGAAGCCTGCTTAAGTTATATTTCAAGCATATTCCTCCGCCTCGTACAAACAATGCTTAACAGAGTCTAGAAAATTACAACAGTGGGACAGCTCACTTAACTCGTGCGCACTCAGTGTAATAATATTTTGAATTAGAACTATTTCTAACTAGGTATTACCAACACACCTATTTTCTCCCTGTTTGTATTAAATTGTTTATAAATACAAAATATTCTAACTTATAAATTAAATTTAACTAAATGTTTAGTTAATAAAAAAATCATGTATTTAATGATAACATGTGTATCAAACGCTTGCAATACGTGGTATATTTACAAAAAAACCGGACACGTCACGCATGCGGTGATTTTTCAAAGGTTTGATTTACAAGGTGTGAAGAAACAGCGACCAGACTATAGAGTGTGTAGCAGCTTATACGCAGTTAACGAGCAGTGAATTATTTCAAACGTTGATTTCGAAAGTGCTCACTTCACCGTGAACAACATATAACGATAGGAACGGCACTATCAAGTCTTATCAAGCCAAGACGGAAAGTGCAGCCTCACTGCTGCAACAGACAGGTGACAATGAAGTACAACGTGATGCTTGGTAAAACCGCCAATTTTACATGTCCTTACACCAGAAAGATTTAACTGAAGTCCGTGGCTGGCGTTGCTCGACTGCGTGGTCCCATTTTCGAATGCCACGTAAGCCGTGGTGTGTGTGTGTGCGCGTGTGTGTGTGTGTGAGAGAACCTTGTACAGGCCGTTCACGGTAAAATGAGCACTTTTGAAAGCCCTGCATAAGATATGCATGCAAGTTGTGTATTCTTCCGCCTTATGTAAAATTAACATTGCCGTGGGACTCGTCACTTTATTCATGCGTCGGTCAAACGAAACTGTGAAATTATTAAGAAATTAGATACTTTACAAATCTGATCATTTTTACACTTTGAGGCATTAAAAAAATAGAAAGCGAAAGAAATAGTTTGAAGTTACCACGAATGGTTATACATAAATCTTTATCCTACGTTACAATATGGAATTACTTTCCATCCATCGTTAACAACTTTACTGGGCGAATGTCACTCACTGCGTCCATTGAAATTATGCATGCAGGAGCAGTGATTTTTTTTCTAAAGTTGAGTTCTAAAGTGCTCGCTTTATCGTGAACAGCTTTTATGTCAGTTTAACTAAGTGTAGAATGAATGGCCTTTCCCCTCTCTGATTAGTAAGTATACCTGGCATAAAAGCCAGGTGAGTGATGAGTGGTGAGGAGAGATTTGGGCGGCTCTTAACATCGAGGTCTTGAGAGCCGATGAGGACGAGCGAGGTGAGAATGAAG
This sequence comes from Dryococelus australis, assembly GCA_029891345.1. NCBI lineage: Eukaryota > Metazoa > Arthropoda > Insecta > Phasmatodea > Phasmatidae > Dryococelus > Dryococelus australis. Next base: position 68,863,717 of record CM057003.1, on the reverse strand, counting down.
CAGCTTGGAATGATAGAGCATGAAAAAACGAGACAGAATGGTAGTGTTACTTGACAATCGTATACGCCTTGAAAAGACGAGTCCGGTGATATATAGCACTTAATACTCAAGCCTTTAATATTTTTAACTATAAAAAAAATTAAATTTATAAAAATTATTTTATTTTACCGATTTCTCATTATGTAGGCTAGAAGGAATAACGAGCCTTGCAAATCAGCGGCATTGGCTCTCTTTCGCATAAATGAGGCTCGCTAGAGTCTCGGTGCTTTTTGAGGGAAAAACGGGAATTTTTTTTGGGAAAAACTTAATATTTTCAAGAAAAAAAAAGGAAAATTTAAGGCATGTTTGTGCTAAAACGTACGATTTTTGTGAAAATGAGCGATTTTGGGGGGGAAAAAACGGGATATTTCCAACATGTCGGCCGGCTCCCAGTCGAGCCTCGAGCCTCAAGTTCCAGTTCTTGTCCTGGAACATACCAAAACCAGCTGATGCATACATATGAAGCCACGCTCTTTTTGACTGAATCCTATGTAACGGGGGCACACAATTGCGAAGCATTCGTTTGTTGGCGCAGAGTTACCCAAGACGTGTCACATACATTATACTCCAATGACAAACGTAGTGCAGAGGTACACCTGTTTAAAGTTTAACGTGTCCCAAAATAATAACGCGAATTTTGCACGTCTCCAGTAATGGGTAGAGGCTGTTCACATTAAAATGAGCACTTTTGAAAGTCTTGCTTAAGACCTACTTGTATGCTCGTTGTGTATTAATCCACCTTATTCAGAATTAACATTGCCATGGGCCTCATCACTTGATTCATGCGTCGGTTAAGTCGAATTACGAAATTATTATAAAAGTAAATATTTTGCCATTTTGCTCCTTTTACACGTCGATGCATTAAAAAAAATCAGAAAGTCCAAGAAATAATTCTAAGTTAAACAAATGGTTACCTAACACTTTTTATTTGACGTTAAGATATGGAAGTATTTTCTATCCATCGTTACCAACCTTACTGGACGTATGTCACTCAGTATGCCCGTTAAAAAATATGCAGGCAGGAGCAGTGATTTTTTCCTAAGGTTGATTTCGAAAGTGCTCACTTGCTCGTGAACAGCCTTTAGTGGAAGACCCGCTTTGCATCGCTGGCGAGTGCTTACTGTGTATGCCAACCTGGTCGTGTGCGTTCGAGCTTGTCCTAAGCTGCAGGTTTCCAAACGATACACTTCACAAAGCGCACATGGCTACAGGAAACAATATTGTCGTAAAGTGGTTTTATTCTATTCGCTATGCATAGGGCCATTGATTTTTTTCGGGGAAAAAATCTCAGCACACAGTAGACTTGATTACTATAACTACACCTCAGCTGTTGTCATACCTCAATTGGCTGCAATCCCGCATTTTACCGAGCCATTCAAGATTGCGCAACTCCGACACTGAACCTTCGTGATTCGCGCGCAAACAGTCGACACAACATGTGACAAGAACATGTTTCAGCCAATCAAAGAAGCTGGACGACCCTACGATGCTTTGAACTGTAGTTTGTCCCGAGATATTTACGCGAAATATCACAGCCCCTAGGTGTACACATTTGCATTAGTTTGCAGCTGACCTTTTTCAGTCTCAGTCTCTCATATCTGAGATGTTGCACAGGAAGTGGATCTAATGGTCTGGACTGTACCTACAAAGATGAAACAGAATCAAATGAAGGGAAGTTCCTCACATGTAGGGGATAATATTCGCTTTCGAGACTGTCGTCCATTCAAGGTTACTTCCAACTTTTTTGAAGCCCTCGCGCCTATTTGCCCCCGTGTTTTTTATTATGGTGGTTATAAATGGAAAACATAATTTATATATACATATAATTAGAAGTTTAATCAAATAACAAATGAGTAGAGACCTGCTAAATTAGCGTTGTTATTTGAAGACATGTAAAACTTAAAAGCATTAGCCAATGAACAACTAACCGAGGCTCGAGTACACAAAGGACTAGCTTGTTGACAAATGAATCCGCGAAATTTCTGGGTCTCTAATCATTGGTCATTGAGTTTCGCAGTGTGCAGTGCAGACCAAAAATCACATATACAAGCGTAATGTATACAATAAATTATGTTCGCTGGGTCTGAGTGTGTTCAGTCGCACAGAAGAGGTAAAAATTGATTGGTGTCTGGGTTTCCTGACTGGAGCCGCATCGTATTGGTTGAAGGGGCCCGAAGATTCGCCGTGCATTCCAGCACGCCTTTGTAGGGTCTTCCAGCTTCGTTCAGTGCTGGGAAACCCCGAAGAAGCCAACTGGAATGTACGGCGAAATCACAGAGCACCTAAAAATACAAAGGTAAAATAGCCGCCTTATTCCGCGAACGTTATGGTCGGCTCTGACATATTTACTAACGTGATGCCAATCACGATATTTATACTTGTTTTCGAAACGATGTTTGAAGAATCTGATAACTAGAGACTTGAAGAATTCGCGGATTTATTTTGTGACAAGCTAGCATTCGAAACATGTATGTTTATATAACTTTATCCATTTGTCTACATGAGATTTGACACCTCGTGGAGAATGCTGGCCCATTGTGACAGCAGAAAACCAATACACAGTTGACATCGCCATATTTGTACACACATAAGACTGTAGTCTCGCTTGCAGGGCATTTAACTCGCGAATTTTTCCGGTCTCTGCTGACAACGCACCGCCGATAAATCGAAAAACCTCGGAGACTTGGTCACGTGCGTGAGACAATGTGCAGCAAGGTAGGTTGCTCTTACAAACCAGTTACGGGGAATCGTTATCGCAAAACGCCATTTCGCCTCTGTGCAGTTAGCTACTCTGTGGCGAAATGCTGGTTTCTACCATCAAGATGCAGCTCCGCCTTGTTAGCTTAGGGGGCCACGGTGGCTGAATGATTAGCACGCTCGCCTCCCACCAAGGCGAACCGGGCTCAATTCCCGGCCGGGTCACCATACTTTCGCAAGTGGGAATCGTGCCGGACGATGCCGTAGGTAGGCGGGTCTTCTCGGGGATCTCCCATTTTCCCCGCCCCTTCATTCCGGCGCCACTCCATATTCACTTCAATTACCCTCATGGGCTCTCAAGAAGACCTAGCTCTTAAGAACCGCCCAAATATATTCACTTCACTATTCGTTGGCTTAGACAACCACCTTGACAATAAATACGAAGCCAACAAATGCTTGGATAAAATTTATTTTCAAATATTTTTTAAACAGTGCGTTTTGTCGCAAAATAGTAGTAGACTAATATCCTTTTACAATTTTGTGTACACGATTAACAGTGCATCTTTCAGAGCCTTTCTTAAATTAGTTTTTTCTGCCATTTACTGCAGAATAAAGAAATACACAGAAGATAACTGAGGTGCCAGTGACACACTAATATTACTTTACGTAAAGAAACCAACCACAAATGGTCCAAGTTTTTACAATACGGGCAAACTGAAACTTATAAATCGGTGTTACCGGGGAAAATGTAATTTTTTCCACAGATTGTGACAGTAAACACTATACGATTTTTTTTTTTTTTACAAGAAAAATCCTTGTAAACGCAGTTGCCAAGAAAATCCTTTGTAAAACTACAAAGAGTTTTCTTGTAAATCTGCAAAACATTTCTTTGTAATTTTGTAATATTACAGATGATGGCCTTGTATTACAACTGACATTATTGAGAAGTGTACATAAAATTACTTCTTTCCTTAGAAAACAAATGTTATGAATTAGTAACACAGAATAACTAAAAAAAATATATTTCGAAGCATAATTTTCAAAAAAAAAATGTACACTTCGGCAGCACGGGGCTTAAAACTCACACACTTTGTATTGCTAGCCCCGCAACTTCAACCGCAAGACCAACTTGACTTCCAATACTAATGCTTATTTTTACTTTATATGTAAGTACAAATACATAGAAAATAATACTGTAATTATACGGTTAAGAATAATAGGTACATGTATTTCTTTTTAAGAGTTCAGTTGTTGAGATAAGAGATTTGCACGGCTCTTAACAACGAGAGAGCCGATTTAAGGGTTCTACGTAGCTAGGAAACACTAACAGTTAATGAATAATACGGTCACATTTTATTGTAATTATCGTTTTATTACGATTATTTGAGTTGTTTTAAGTGTTTTACGTAATTCATACTTGCATTGCATTTCTTTTTGCACGCAACTACACTTTATATCACCAATAGTCTTTGCACAAACAGCTATACACGATTTTACGTTGTTGAGTATCCACTATTTTGCTTTGCTGAAGCTCGTGGATACGGCTCAGTATAGTACAAATATTTCCTAAGGTCTATTACAAATACGGACCTTGTAGTTTTACAAACAAATAGTTTTACAAGAAAAATATCTGTACTGTTACAAGCATTTGTAAAATTACAAAGAATTTCTCAGTAAAAATTAGAAATATTTTTTTTAGAGTGTAGTTATTCTTCCTTTTATGTGGAAATACGATTCACTGATAGAATAGAGGCCCTGGAGCGGGTCTTGTGTCTGATTCGCTACTGGGTGATGCGAAAAGTTTCCTATTGGCTGCCGGCTGGAGAGTAGGTTGCCAGGCGTTGACTGGACAACGGTTTGCCAACACGTCGACGCAACTTTGCTGGGCCGTGCGTCTGGAGTTCGCGTTTTGAGCGTATGTTTCGCCTCTGTTACTCTCCGGCGTTCGTGTTATCTGGCAGCACACTGAACTGCAAGATGGCGAACGCTGGCTTGAACCCTACGATTGGTCGACACTTTGTGTGCCACATCCACGGTACAATTTTAGCGAATGTAATAAAACTCTTTATAGGCTGTTCACGGTAAAGTGAGCACTTTTTAAGCCCTAGTTACTTTTTTCTTCGAGCTATTTCCCATCCTTTAACCACCTTTCAAAATAAATATTGTCATGTAAGTAATAAACACAATGTATATATTTCACCGCACTCGGAAATTTACGTCTAAGGTTAAAATATAATGTATTTATTGGCTATTATTCCAAATGAGAGGACTTTCAAAAGTGCTCACTTTACCGTGAACAGCCTATAGTAGAGTGAGCAATGAACTATTATCGCAAATACACGGGTTGATGATTCAATATAAAGACTATCAGCAAACATGTCACCAAGTATAGTCTATTCGTATTATTTTCACATTTTTTGAATCAAACCTTTGATGGATCACCTTATGCAAGACGTGTTAAGGTTGTTCCCCAAATGTGTCATGTATCGCAAGTGTTTTATACTTCTGTTTACATAAAAGTGTTTCAATTTTGGTTAAATTGAACTTTTACTTAGGGCCTACATCTTGTCTATGAAATACAATATTTTCCTTGTGATTAATATGAATAAATATAGGGAGAAAATCCGCGTGCTGGTAATGCCTAGTAACAAACAGATCTCATCTAAAGGCTTTTTACGATTAAGAGAGCACTTTTCGAAATCAACCTTTAAAAATGTTCACTGTTTCTCAACCGAATATATTTTCATCGGCACAATGAACGGGCTCGCGTTCTGTAAACTTGGTAACGACAAAAGGAAAGTAGTTCAAGGTTTTAATGTTGAATGAAAAGCGTTGCGAAAACATTTCTGAATACTGTAATTTTTACTTTTGCTTTCTCTTCTTTTTAAAGCATATAATTGTAAGAAATGGCAAATTTGGTAGAAATATTTGCTTTTCCAATATTGTCGCAGTTTTACTTGACTGGTGCATTAATAAAGTGACCAGGCCCATGACAACGTTAATTTTACATATGGCGGAAGAATACACAATGCGCATACATGTAGATCTTGAGCAGCACTTTCAGAAGTGCTCAGTTTACCGTGAACAGCCTTAAAAGTATTACTAAACCGAGTGCGCACAATTATGGTGCGTTGTCATCTTGGTGCAATTTTCTTGCTTTGTTTGCATGATATGGAGGAATAGTCTGCAAGTAGAACTTCAGCAGGGCTTCAGGAACGATGAAAGTAACCACGAATTGATAGAGACACGGAAATTTCTGGCGGATAAGTTAAACTTCAAACACACATACATTCCAGTTATTGTTTCTATTTGACCTCAGCGCGTAAGACACGCCCCGGACGGCTTTCAGCCAATAACCAACCTGCAAGAAAATCAATGACCAAATGCCTTGCTCGCTGGTCTGGGGTTAATCTAGAGCAACAGCCAATGGACAACTAACTAAAGCTCGAGTACACATAGTGTTGTGGAGTCTAGCTTGTTGCTAAGTGAATCCACGAGATTTACGGAGCTCTACGAATGGACTACAACAACGCGCATTTTGCACGTTTCTTGCCATTAAATATCCTCTTGCTACACGTCAACAGTAATACTGCCTTGAACCAAACGACAAGTAACCATGCGTACATATTAACTGACACTGGAATAGCCACAGACTTAACCCGTTCAGTTCCTAATTAGTCAACGAGCCCAAGTGTTGCAAATCGTTATATTTTTTGGAGGGTGCTGTACATGCGTGTGGAGCGTGCTTCTTGCTGCCATTAAACAACGTACCTCGTGTTCCTTGATGCTCGCATTAACCATTCACAAACAACAGACGCACAAACTTTAACAAGTCAGATTTCTTGGAAGGAAAATGCTCAAAACCGGTGACTGATTCCTTGTTGTGTACAGGGTCGTTCATAACTATCATTCATTTGCAACATCACCTCGGTCATGGAACCGGGGACTGACCGAGTCCAACAGCCAACATTTGAGTGACCAGTAATGTAGAAACTGCAATTGCAATAAGACTGTGAGGAGCAAAAATATTTATAATTGACTATCAGCAACTCTGTAGATGTCAGTTTTTACGCTTTAATGTAGGCCTACGTAGTCAGCAGCAATAAAAAAAATTCAAACGTTCAATTATACGCAAATAAATCAAAACATCCTTGAAATACCTTTATTTTATATCGCACTCCGAATACAAGAGTATCGTCACTCCACATTTATTAATTTCGGTGAACGAGAATTAAAGAGTTGGACCATACTTAAAAACTATTTTTTCAATGGAACGTTATGTATTATAATTCTTTAAACACACTTTAATCTTGTATACGCCTAGCCAAGAAATTCATTGTAATATTAAGGCAACATTTATCTGATAATCTTCCGTGTATAAGTTATATGGTTTTCCAAAATGCAACACCATATTATTAAAGACCTGCAAAATTCGCGTTATTATAAGAAGACATTTTAAACTTAAAACACTTCTCCTTTGGAATATGTTTGTCATTGGACCATTCTTTATTTGACACGCCCCGGGTAACTCTGGGGCCAATAAATTAACACTTCACAACCGTGTGACCCAATCACGCGCAGTTCACTCAGGAAGGGAGTGACTTGGCATCTAGGCAGCAGCCAATGGATAGAACGACCCCGGTTCAAGTATATATAGTAGTATGAATTAAAGAAATAACGCGAATTTTGCAGGTCCATACATATTACCTACTGTAAGTCCAGTAAATGTAAATATAATATTTCTAAAGTCTTCCAATGCCTAGCAACACGTGTTTTCCTACTTAAAACACTAAAATGTCAAGACACTCACCTTTTTAGTAACGATAGGCTTGCATTCGGGGTGCGATATGTTTTTGTGTGCAGAATTACGTTGACGATATAGCGGAGATGTCATGAAACTACGTCCCCGACTAGTCTGAAACGCGAGTTCTTTTCGCAGCAAACCAGTCTGCACGTACGCCGAGCAGTTCCTTTCGCCAAACACGTATCTCAGACACGCTGAAAGGCGGCTCACGTGCCGGATAGGCGGGCACCTTAAAGGCCCTTACACTATTGAAAACTTTAACATTTGACTTTACTATTTCACTTTACGTTTGCTTTCCTACAAGTTGTTCCTTATGGATACAGACCTGCATAATTCGCGTTATTATTTGACATCAGGTTAAACTTCGCAGTTCTATATATTCCCAAGCCAAAGTGGTTTCTCCATTGGCTACTGTATAGCTCTGAAGTCACTCCCTTTCTGACTGGACTGCGTGTGATTGGGCTACGCAATTGTGAAGTGTTCATTTATTGGAGCAGAGCTGCCCAGGGCATGTCAAATAAAACATGGTCCAATAGCAGACTTATTGCAAAGGTACATGTGTTTGAAGTTCAAAGTATCCCCAACTAATAACGCGAATTTTGCAGGTCTCTGCTTATGGAGCTTGACACAATGGAACTGTCAAAGGTAAAGTCAAGCACTATTGACTTTACGATTTCGAAAAGTTGAAATTTGAAGTTAAAGTCAAGCAGCCATTTTGCTGAGAATAACAGAGCTTATGAGTAAAGTGCGTTATTTTATTGTAGGGCGATTTTAATCTCGGCATACTAAACAAACTCGTCTTAAATTAAATAAATGACCAATTAATATAATGTGAATAACAAATATATGAATCGACATATTTTAATAAAGTAAACAAATTAGGTTTTGTTTTGAAATAAACATTAAATATAAATGTTCAACATATTAAAAAAAAAAATTGCGTAAAATGCATTCGTGGATATCATAATTATTTACATAACAAGATACACATTTTTATGAAGCTCGCAGAACCGATGTTTAATTGTCTGTACTCTGACTTTACAATTGTATTGTGTATTGGTGGTTTCGTTAGAAGAAAGGAAACGTAAAGTCAAATGCTGAAGTTTTCTATTGTGTAAAAAGCTTAACCGCATGCTGCTCATGTGACAGAGAAAAAATATTTTAAAAAATGACAAATGGCACCGGGACGTGCAGGGCGGGATAAGAAGGTGGAAAGCCGCCATGTTGTGTTGAACAAGAGGAACCAGTCTGAGTGCGCTGTCCCGTGAGGACGCAGCGCTGTGACTGGTTTCTCAGGGAAATGACACGGTCTATTAAACATGGCGCACGCTCCTGAGTTCTCTCAAAGGAGAGAGTGTTTCCGTGTATGCTTCAGCGTTTCGCCTCGTAAATTGTCGCTTTGAATACTTTCTACGGGCGCCTCCTCTTAAAATGCGTCGATTAGAAATCCCGGGAAGGGGAGGTGGCCCGAAACCAGCAACTCAGCCCTTATGTCGGAGTCACATAGCCCCGACAAGCACGACACGACAACACCGACACGACACTTCAAACTAAATCTGTGTCCGAAATGGCAAATTTTGGGGGTTATGGTTTAGAGTTTAGGGTGAATTTTTTTTCGAACGGCTTGTAACAGCGCTACACGTGACAAAGGTGGAAACTATAGACTTGTGGAATTTCAACGTTATTTTGTTTGTAACCCTATCAATAAATAAATAAAAATAATTTTCTCCCAAGCATTTTCACGTAACCCCGTCGTCTTGTGAATAACTGATCTTATGTATTTCCAGCCGATATCATTCTTCTCGTTATTTCTTCGCTCCCTGCAATTAACATTCCATTTCAAATGCCAACCGATCTTTTTTTTTAGCAACTTTAATACAACATATGAACTTTATTTTAAAATAACTTCATGTTGATCCCTGATATTGCATTTTTCTTCACGTGTATGTATTGGACAACGTTTCAAGAACAGTAAATACCGACGTTTCCACGACAACGCGGGATGTAAAACGCAAACAAACAACAGCAGACTATTTTACGGACCTATTTGGGGATTTAGTGTGCTACTTCACCTCAGTAAATTTCAACCCTAAATCCACAAATATTTAGGGCCAAAAATTGGTCACGTGATCGATTTAGTGGCCTAAATAATGGTCTCGTAGCCGTTTCGGACACGTAATAAGCAGCCAGTGAAATACAGGATAGATCCGATGTAAGCCAGACAAATTCTGTCGTGCGACCTGCTATTTTGGATTAGAAAGGATTTCTATTTTGGTCGTGCCGTGCGGCACGACGCACAGAGTGTACAACCTAGCAACATGAAATTCTATTGCAAGCTTTCCCAAAAATGGCAATTACGCAGCTTAAAAGAAAAAAAAATTACTGAAAATTACTGTGTTTAACTCTTTAAAAAAATAATTTTACCTTTGTATGCATTACCTATAACATTTGGTCACCATAATGTATTCCAAATTTTCCTCTTGTCAACCGCCTTTGAAACTAGTATAGACTCTCAGCGCCTACTAAATAGTTAGGTGAAATGCCAAGAGTGGCATGACGGTTCTGTCGTGTCGTGCTGTAATTCAAACAGTCTCAGTGAAACTCTTGCTGCTGTTTTCGTCGCGTCGTGTTGGGTTTGTCCCAGCTATGCGATTCCTGCCTTATAAGCTGTTCACGGTTATTTGAGAACTTTTCAAACCAACCTTTGGAAAATATGTCACTGCCCCGACCTTCGTATATTTTAACGGGCACACTGGCTTGCAAGAGTCCAGTAAAGGCGGTAACGACAGAGAAGGAAGTATTTTTATATCTCGACGTTGAACTAAAAGTGTTAGATAAAACTTCTGTAAATACTGAGGTGAATTATTTTGCCTGCTATATTTTTAATGTATGCAACTGTAAAGGATTATCACGCCAGTGAAATATTTACTTTAAAATCCATTTTAAATTGTTTACTTTGGCCGACGCATGAATAACGTGATGATGTCCACGGCAATATCGATTGTACTACATACGGTGAAAGAATTCACAGTGTGAACATGAGCAGATCTCAAGCAGGGCTTTCAAGGATGCACAGTTTACCGAGAACGGCCTGTACGCCTTCATGCTGCAGGCCTCGAAAAGCCGTCCCACGAGAAACTTTCCAACTGGCGAGATAAGACTTGGTTTAGTCGAGCCTTCAGCAGTAAAGCGAAGTACGTGCGTATCGCTCTAGCTGAAGAAATCACACACTATAGCCTCTCACTTTGATAGTTTTAGGTAGCTGAAGGATTCCGCCAGATAAAATTCCTGTTAAAAAAAGGAAGTTATGCGTTAGTGAAATTGGGACGAAACGATTTTGCCAAACTCCGGTATAATTCAGCACAGTATATTCTCTATCATTATTTTTTGACGGGAATACGTCTTTAAATTGCAACCATATAGTGGGATGCAATCCAGAAAATCCGATGATAACAAAATCGGTGGATACAGTTTGGCATTGCAGCTCCGAATCTATCGTCTACATTCAAAATTCAATTACACCACTCGATAGCCAAAGGATCAAAGAATATGTTACGTTGAGTGAGGACTGCGAAGCATCGCGCGCACTTTTGGGAAAAAAGGGGGGGGGGGGCATATTTGAGTTCGTTTCGCCGCGTCTCCGGAACTTCCGCGTATTTGACTAGGAGAAACTACGGCTCTCGTTAAGTTTCAATCGACTGATCTCGACAAGATAAATAGATTGCGCGTATAAAAAACATTTCTGTGGCGTGATAAGGTAAAATTTTATAAGTTTAATGTAAGAAATTAAGAAAAATAATCACAATGTTGGTCTATACTCGTCAAAAAACCAAGTCGAAATACAGACATCGTTTACGGTTGGAAAGAGCATCTCAAAAGTAATCCAGTGATACCCATAAAACCGCATATGATCGAGTGAAGCGGCGCCGGGAACGTAAAAAAAAAAAAAAATCAAGGTGTCCGAGCGCGTCAACGTAGACGTATTCATGCGCAAAACAAACGGCCGTGTCCCCAACACAGCAAAAACCCAAATTTATTTTTTGTGTACATGCAAGACATCCCTGAGAATAGGCCTATTTTTCAACCCAACATTAACAAATTAATTTTTCTGAATGAAGTGGAGTGATCTTGGCGGCTCATAAAATCGAGATCTTGAGAGCCGATGAGGGTGAAGCGAGGTGAGTATGGAGCAGCGCCCGAACGTAAGGGCGAGGGAAACGAAAGAAGCCCAGAGAAAGACCCTACGACCAACGGCATCGTCCGGCGCGATCCCGCCGGGAATCGAGCCCAGTTCTCCTAGGTGGGAGCCTAGTGGTCTAACCACTACACCGCCGCTGCCCCGAATTTTTTTGAAGTTAAGCTTATTAATAATGCATCTTCTGTCAGACTAAAGGCTGTTCACGATAATGTGAGCACTTTTGAAATCAACATTAGAAAAATGTCACAGCCCTTACATGCAAAGATTTTAACGGGCGCTCTTGGTGACATACGCCCAGTAAAGTTGGTAACGATGTTTGGAAAACTGTTCCATATCTTAACATAAAATAAAAAATGTTAGGTAACCATTTGTAAGAACTTAAATACGTTATTTCGCTTTGTAATTTGTGTCAATGTATCGAACTGTAAAAAAAAAATTGTGAAATATTTACTTTTTTAATACATTCAAAGTTTCGCTTTATCTACGCATGAATAAAGTGAAGAATCCCATGGCAATGTTAATTTTACATAAGACGGAAGAATACACAACGTGCATACAAGTAGATCTTAAGAAGGGCTTTCAAAAGTGCCCATTTTTTTTAGCGAACAGCCTATACCTCTGCTGTACCAGTGGCAAAGAGAACTGATGTGAAAATACCCCAACTAAGCAAGGAGGATACAAACACCTCTCTGCCCCACGACCGAGCATGTCTTTGGTAGGAAAGTAGTTTATAATCCGCCTACCCCATTTGACTCGGAGCGGTAATCTGAGAGCGTTAGTAACGCTGACGCCAGCATCTCCTTCGGCCAAGCTCTTCTAAACGAATGGTGAGTGGAAATCCCATCTCGGGAGTCGTCTGATAAAGATTACATGTGGAACAACTGGTAGGTATTTTCGAAAGTTACTTATCTGATGTATGTACGTGTAGGATTGGGGGGGGGGGGGGGGAGAGAAAGGCCTGGGTGAATAGGAGGTTAATAAGCCAACATTCCATCATAGTAATCCCAGGTTAGATTCCAGACAATCCGAGTTGAAAACGTTGCGTTTGTTATGGGTAGAGAACTGAAAAATTCGCGAGTTCAATGACCTGCAAGCTAGAGACTACAATCTTATGTACACTCTGAATCTGAATCAGTGAGATTTTCACTGTTTCAATAAGTCAAACGTATCTGACTGATACATCAGTCACTTCAGTGAATTTAACTGATGAACCAGTGGAAAAAAAGCCATATTTCCTTCTTTGATTGATTCAGTGACTTTTCCCACTGATTCGTCAGCCATTTTTTTCATTGTTTACTCAGCGGTTTATTTTTTTGACTGATGGACCAGTGAATAATCTCAGCTACTTCCTCTCCGTCTCTAGTTTTGACTGATGTATCAGTCAAACTGCGTGTAAAATTGGTCGTTGAACATCGTTTAAAAATGACCGTTAAACAACGTGTATCAAGTGAAGTAATAAAGAATAAACGAATAAAACTAATACAAAATACTTTCTAAAATGTGTTTCGTCTTTCAAAACGCCATTTTACGAGTGAATATGAACACACAGCCTTTCATTCCGTTTGTACGTCTTTCATTTCGATTCCATGTAATCGTCACAGCGCTCTGTTTGAAGGTTTAAACTGCATCTAATGTGGTGAAAAGAGTGCACTCATATATACTATTCATTCGTGTTAACAATCCTAACAGTACCAATCAAACAAAAAACACGAAAAGAATGAGCATACAACTTCAAACTACACAATTTCGCAGCAGAATTATAACACATGCCTTTTCTTCCCATTGTTTAAACTTGGCGTGGTAGCTCAGAGGATACCAAAACAATAATATTCCATTATTGTCAGAAAACACTGAAGTTTGGTTCTTCGACTTTGTCAGTAAAACCAGTTCACCAAATGTTCATATCGTTTTGTGCCCCCATGTAAGAATTGTGTAGATATTTTACTAAGCATTTTGTTATTGTTTATATTGCGTGTTTTAATGTGTACTGTGTAATAGGTTAAGGATAAACACATCTGTATATTGTCTGTGACAGTAAATTTATTAAAAAAAAAAAAAAAAAAAGACGGTAAGGTAATGGGTAAGAGTCGAAAGGTACGCGAGTTCAATCCCGTCCACCTGCGAATTTTTTAAACTTTTATTAAGTTACGATAAAATGCACAATATTAATAGTAAACTGCCGTATATATGTTTGTTTCACGTAGTTATTTGGCTACATTCAATAACAGAAGTATTTAATTCGCCACGGCATTCGACCGTCACTTATTCAATCAGTGAAATTGTTTCACATCACTAATTTAATCAGTGAATTTTTTTCACTGAAACAATCAGTGGTTTTCCACTGATTCTAAGTGGGGAGACATTTTCACCGGCTAGAGTAGTTGAATTTCAATGCGAATCAGTGGTTTCCCACTGATTAGAATTTAGAATGTACATACAAATATGTCGATGTCAACTGCACATTAGTTGTCTGCTGTCACAGTGGGAGGCGACGATTGGACCAGCGTTCTCCAGGAGGTGTCAAACACCGTGTGGACTAATGGCTAATTTTATATAAACACGCGTGTTTTCAATTCTAACTTATCCAAAAATGATTCCGCGAATTATTCAGGTCTCTAGTTATGTGTTGATCATGGCAAATAAAGTAAGCATGTTTTAAATTAACCTTTGGAAAAAATTACTGCCCGTTAACTTCATGTATGGTCCCAGGTAAGTTGGCAGCAAATTTAGTAAAACAGTTCTAAGTTTTGACATTGTGCACAGAAATTAATCCTTTCAGTGCCACATTAATTTATAATTTATAGTGTTGAAAATTTTTGATGACTGCTGTATTTAAGGTGGCAAAGAAGTTGTTTCGTTTTCACGACCAGTAAGCTGTAGGCTTCGTGTTCGATGATTAGTGATATGAGCCAATCATAATGCAGCGCAGTAGTACGGTTTAGGAATTAGTTATCCACAGGGAGTGCCATTGGACACTAAGCCTCGCAGATTACAGAGCCGGTAAGATATAGATCCTAAGCTTCCTGCGCAACACGTTGACGATTATCTACGATGGGCGTGAAAGGGTTGACCCGTTCAGTCTCGGATTAATTTGCGAGCTCGAGTGATGCAATCGTTAAGTGTTTTGATGGGCACTGTACTTGTGCCGGGCGTATTTCTCGCAAACAGTGAACAAGATACTGCGCCGTCGCTGATGTCAGCATTATCCAGTCACTAGAGCCACGAGTATTTCGCGAATTCATTCGGAGGTGAGGTAGACCCCAAAAACTTGTTCTTTTCCCCTACTGTTGTGATTGGACGATAGCTCTTTAGACACGTCCCGTTTAACTGTGAGCCAGTAGAATACTCCGTCTCATATAAGCTGGCGAGATTTTGACAGTTCAAAGAATGTTTACTTTTAGTTTATGTATCCTTTCGCCATCAGCTGATGCGTCTATTGGAGGCTACACGAAGACAAGGAAATTGGTTCCCAGAAAAAAAAAAACATGGACTTGTTTAGGACATAGACGGATAATTACTGTTCCAATAGAAATTACTAGTAATCAAAATCGCTATACGTGAAATATATGTTAATTTATAAATTATGCTGAGGTCGCGGAAAAATAAAACTATTGGTATCTGTTCGTAAATTTGTTATTTTACATACTAAACCTATTCATTTGATCTTTGTAGCTGGTTAGGTCCGATGGCAGATGGCGCGCACAACATGGCAAAGCGTGTGAACCACACGCGGTACCAACATATAGCAGCAGGTTCGCCGCCTCTAGATCCTGCTTTTTAAAACTTGACTTTTCTCGTATAACTGTCTCGGAACGACACGAATTTGAAAAAATATTTCGTCAAATTATTTGAAAAAATAATTCAATATTGACATGCAGTATTTCTGTAGGCTTTTGGAACTAATATCAAGCACACATGGAAAGCATGGATAGACAGTGGGAATACGACATAAAAAGATCTAAGTTTTGAAGTCGCGTTTCATTCGGCTATAAATCGTCTTGTTGTGCAGTTCATTTTGAACACCTATACAGTACTACTTTAGCACGAAGATTAGTTTGTAACACTTACAGCCGCTGTTTTGTGACCACGTAAAATAAAATATATTAATTAATCTAGGAGATCTTTGTTATAGCGTATTTTGTACTTGTTTGATGTGCGTGGCCAGTGCACTCAGAATAGCCAACTTAATATTAACTTTTGTTCCTTTGTGCATCAGCTGATACACGATTTTGTAAACGGCACTTTGTTTCGTATACGTCAAGTTGCCACTCACTGACTGTCAAAATCTCTCCACCTTATATGAGATAGACAGTAAGCAGGAATCAGTAGTGCGAGTGACTGTTTGACAGTCATGTACAGAGGCCTCGCTTGATGACAGCAACCAGTAAGCAAACGTTACCTTATCGAGTATATAGAGGGTTGTCCAGTCTAGCTTGCTGCCAACTCCATTCGCGAAATACTCGGGGCTTTACCAATCAGAAATGAGAGGTGCTCGAGTTTCTACAAATTAGATTATTCGGAAGGAAGACGTTCAAAAGGCCGGCCACTGATTCCTCGTTATGTACACCGCCGGTCATAAATATCCTTTCTGTGCAACATTTCTTCGAATATGGAGACGGCGACCGAACGGATTAATGTTTAAATTTATGGCAAATTAATGTATTGTTTTCTCATTATAGACTACACGTTAGACTGTGAATCGGCATATTAGAAGTTATAGGTTATTCAAGGTAAATTTAGCACTTTTGAAAGCCCTGCTTAAGATCTTCTTGTATGCACATTGTGTATTATTCCGCATTATGTAAAATTAATATTTCCATAGGCCTCATCCCTTTATTCGTGCATAGGTCAGGTGAAACTTTGACTGTATTAGAAAAGTAAATATTTTACAGATCTGCTCATTTTTACACTTCGATGCATTAAAAAAAAAAACAGAAAGCCAATAAAATAATTTAAGTTATCACAAATGGTAACCTAACACTTTTTATTCGACGTTAAATATGGAACCACCTTCCCTCCATCGTTCCCAACTTTACTGAGCGCATGTCAACTCAGTGCGCCCGTTAAAATATATGCAGGTAGGAGCGGTGAATTTTTTTCTGAGGTTGATTTCAAAAATGGTCACTTTATCGTGGACAACCTTTAGTAACGCATAACGGTCGCTAACGATTTCTTATTTTTACTCGACGGACGCATGAATAAAGTCATTAGATCGAGAGCAATGTAGATACTACAAGTTGCGAAAGGATACTAAATGAGAAGAGAAGTAGAGCTTGAGCAGGGCTTTTAAAATAATTTTCTTTGCGGTGAACAGACTATACCTGCGTTTTCTCAAGGTCTCGTTGCCCCCACCACTTTGGCCGCCTTTCCTTCCCGACACCACTAAGTGCCAGTACCTTATCATGTACATAATACTTTTTGACCCTGCCTTCATTGGCGGGTGCAGCGTGTTTATGCTCCTCGTTAATTACATGATCTGGTCATATTTCAGCGTATCATTTTCATATTACTGAACTAGATATCTTTCTCGTGAATGTGGCGCGCTCTATAAAATACTGAGTATCGTACATTCACTCCGTTCCATAAAAACGCATTACATTAACCCATTCGCTTCCATAGTGATTTACAAGCTGGAGTACTGCAAACGAGAAATGTTTTGGTGGAACTGTACGTGAGTGGAGGGTACTTTCTCGTAACCATGCTGCGTTATTGATGTTATCAGCGTTAACCACTCACTGACGAGAGGTGCAGAAACTTTGACCAATCAGATCACTCACTAGGAAAGACGCTCAGAGTACGGATTACTTGCTGTGTTCAGTGTCGACTATAAATATCGTGCATATGCAATACCCGTTTTCCCATAAAACTATTAGACGTGCGACTAATGTGCTGACATAACAGAAAGATTACGCACTACAGACGAGAGATGCTGAGCGATTTCAAGACGTCACAGACATTAGGAACTCCATTTCAGAGTACTCCAGCATGGCTGGTGCTACATAGAACCTTCCTGGAGATTTTTCGCTAGTTAACACTTTCAAGTCTGCACACATTTCCAGGCATTCAGGAC